>CM049385.1:15889073-17192823 GCA_026937815.1 Etheostoma perlongum | reverse complement strand
CTGGTGCGTGGGGTCGGTGTAATAGTAGTTGTGTCGTTGCTGGTGCGTGGGGTCGGTGTAATAGTAGTTGTGTCGTTGCTGGTGCGTGGGGTCGGTGTAATAGTAGTTGTGTCGTTGCTGGTGCGTGGGGTCAGTGTAATAGTAGTTGTGTCGTTGCTGGTGCGTGGGGTCGGTGTAATAGTAGTTGTGTCGTTGCTGGTGCGTGGGGTCGGTGTAATAGTAGTTGTGTCGTTGCTGGTGCGTGGGGTCGGTGTAATAGTAGTTGTGTCGTTGCTGGTGCGTGGGGTCTGTGTAATAGTAGTTGTGTCGTTGCTGGTGCGTGTGGTCGGTGTAATAGTAGTTGTGTCGTTGCTGGTGCGTGGGGTCGGTGTAATAGTAGTTGTGTCGTTGCTGGTGCGTGGGGTCGGTGTAATAGTAGTTGTGTCGTTGCTGGTGCGTGGGGTCGGTGTAATAGTAGTTGTGTCGTTGCTGGTGCGTGGGGTCGGTGTAATAGTAGTTGTGTCGTTGCTGGTGCGTGGGGTCGGTGTAATAGTAGTTGTGTCGTTGCTGGTGCGTGGGGTCAGTGTAATAGTAGTTGTGTCGTTGCTGGTGCGTGGGGTCAGTGTACTTGTAGTCAGTGTGGGATCTGGAGCATGTGTAGTGGTTGTATTTGTAGTCTCACTGGTGTTGGTGGGATGAGTTGTCTCTGGGCTTGCGGTGGACATTTTTGTACCGCTGGTTGGACCTGATGGAGAGTCAGTTGGGTGGGTAAAGTTACTGTTCTCAATAACTGCTGCTGTGGTGGTCCTGGACTCGGTGCTAATCTGGGAAGTTGTCTCATTGGTACTGATGATTGAAGATGAATTGGGATCTGTTGTCAATCCTACAGTCAAAACAAAAGCAGAAAAAACAATTAATTAATGTGCTGTATAGCAACATTAGCATTCATTTGTTGTTGTGTTTGTGTCCAACAGATGAATGTAAGTCAAATATTTACTTTAGGTAATGTACCAGGTGGTTTAGCACCAATTTTTCACTGCCTGCCGCTGTTGGAAACGCTGATGAGAGTGGTGAGATTGAACCAAAAATATACAGCTGAGGACCATATAGCCAAAACAATCAGCTAAAAGATGCTAAAATACCCCAAAGAGCTGAGGAAATCTGCAGAGTGATACATCTCTGTGGGTTCATCAGTACAATCAACACCTTTCATAAACAAGTATTAATTTGATCCATTGTTAATCTACACATATTGATTAGAGCAGCTTTAAGATGTGTAATGGCTGTATGCTAATTACTGAGGCAAAATATGGCATTCATTAGCAAACATTTCCATGTCAATGTACTTGTATCCACATGTTCACATTCACAGCAAATGGGAGCTCTGAATATTAACTCAGTTTTCAAA
Source organism: Etheostoma perlongum (assembly GCA_026937815.1). Classification (NCBI taxonomy): domain Eukaryota; kingdom Metazoa; phylum Chordata; class Actinopteri; order Perciformes; family Percidae; genus Etheostoma; species Etheostoma perlongum. Next base: position 17,191,436 of record CM049385.1, on the reverse strand, counting down.
AATCTAACTAGATCATCTACTTTCTACAGGAAGCTCGTTGACCTGTACACTGTCCACCACAATGACAGGAGTTTAAGCTGTAGTCAGAGGTTTTGTCTTATGTAAATAAACATTCAACATTGAGTGCATAAAAAGTTGACAAAAGCTGTGACTCGACACCACAAGTGTTTACAACACTGAGAGTGCTGCCAACTTCATGTGACCATCTTAAAGGAACGAGCCTATTTATGACTCCTGTTCCCATTTAGCCTGCTCCCACTCTAGGCTTTCTGTTTATGGGGAAACGGAGAAAGCTAGAGGACAGATAGAGGAGCGGTACAAACAGTAGGATTTGATTTGATAATGGCTTAGCCTGTATATTGAATGTTTACATTCAATGCCCGTTTTCAGAAAGGGAACAAATTATTGATGGGGTGACGCCTTGTACAAACAGTAAGTCAGTAAGTCATCTTTAAATGGAAAATGTTGAGAAAATCAAGAATAATTTCAGATCCTGGGTGTGATTCAATTATGTTCTGTGTACAAGGCCCTGTGTTACCTAATGTCTTTATTGCTTGGTAACCAAGACTCATTTAGAGATGAAAAACCACAGGCTCCACACACCCTGTAATGGTAAACTTTGATGGATAAGATTAGGTTAAAGAACACACGCATATGCCCATACCCACCTTCAAAAATTATGTATTTGGGGAGGGTAATATAAAGTATATAATAGTATATAATAAAAGACATTGTTGTAAAACACACATGTATCAATTTGTGACTAGCTCTTCTAGATTAAGACTTAAAGGGCAATGGACTAATCTTACTGGAGGACCAGAGATCAAGATTAATGGAAAAACCTCTTAAATCAGATGTAGTCGACCCTGTCTTGATTAGCCCTGTGTTACATTTTAGTAGAGTATCAATTGCAAAGACTTTATGTTTCCATAAACGACTGAGTTGAAGGTTAAGCATTTTACCACATTCCTGCATACTTTACCTTCTGGTAAATCTCAAAGGTTTTATCTGCTTTTATCAAAAAAGAGGTTTTCAGATTCCTGCTTCATAGAAACTGGGTAACAAGTTTCAGTTAACACTCCATCCTATATTAGTCAGGTGTGCGTGACATTGCAGAACAGGGCCCGTATCAGAGCAAACAGGTAGATTTGCAAGCAGAGAGAAAGGCAGTTGAGCTCCTTAACATTTTAGTAATCCAGTTTTTAATACACACTATCAAACACCAAAAAATCCATCCTGGGGTAGGTGTTAAGAAGTAAAAAAGTAGCCTACCATTAACTCTGATGCTGTAGACTAATAAACATTGAGTGCCCTATTTTAACAATCTAAGCGCATGGCGTGAAGCGCATGGTGCAGGTGTGTTTAGGGCATGTCCAAATCTACTTTTGCTATTTCAACAGCAAAAAAAGGGTCTGTGCACCAGGCACATGGTTCAAAAGTGTCGTACTTAGTGTCTTCATTAATTCATAGGTGTGTTTTGGGCGTAATATGCAATAAACCAACTTATCTTCTTATCTCTCTACCCATTCCCTTTGAAAAGCCAGGCGCATTTGAACCTTGGCGCATTGCTATTATGATGGCGGATATGCACCATAATATTTTTAATTAATGTAATCTTTTGCATAATTGTGTGCTGCTGCGCTTCCTTGTGTGTGTGTAACAAGCATAGTGTGCAAGCGCAGTGCAAAGGCCTAGGCGCATTTTACTAATGCGCTGTAAAAATAACAATGAAATGCTGTGCTATTGACTATAGAACAGGTCACTTCCCGCTGCCTCAAGATAGCAATATGCCAATAATTTACCTGAACACACCTCCGTGTAAGACCAGCACGCCCATGGGTGCAAAGATGGGCGCAGGTGCATTTGCTATTTAAACAACGTGGGCGCTGAACGGGAAATTGACAACTGCGTTGGTCTTAAACTAGCAAAGACACTTGCGTCCGGCTTTGCGCTGCAAGATAGGGCCCTATCAGCTGTGTGTGTGTGTGTGTGTGTGTGTGTGTGTGTGTGTGTGTGTGTGTGTGTGTGTGTGTGTGTGTGAAACAATAAAAAACATGGTGGGAGGTTGCATTGAGTTTAAAAAAGTTTGTAGCCAAGTTTGTAGCCTAAGGTCTATTGTCAGGCTGCTGTGTCCCGCTTTGTACTCCTTCTGCTTCTGTTCCATGTAAGATCATCCTGTTCCCTACTTGTTCCTCTTTTTCACCATACCCTTATAACAGTGTAGAGTTCTCGACAGCAATTGAGTGCTGTTGAAAAAGTCTGCATCCCTCCAAAAGAAAAGGTTGAGGTAGGGGGAGGGCAGGAGTGGAGGTGTAGAGGAAAATAAGGAGGAGGTAGAACCAGTTTCCCTCAAAGCAGGCTGTGAATACCATCATGTATAACACTGGCATGTCTATTAGTACCAGATGCATGACCAGATGGTGTGTTTGCATATAATATTTACAATGTAAAATTACTGCAGAGATATTTTTGTTTTTCATTTCGCATTAACTACCAATATGGAAGTTAATGTTTGTAGCCTGTTGTAACAAGGCAAGCTGTGTCAGGCTTTGCGCTGCACTGCGCCAGGTGCAAGATAGGGCCCTGAGTCTTATCAGTTGTGTGTGTGTGTGTGTGTGTGTGTGTGTGTGTGTGTGTAAAAACCACTTTCACCATAATATTGTCAAAATAGAAAGCTTACAGATTACCAGTCTCTCTCTTTGTCTTGATTATGGATACACTAAAAATAATCATAATGGACGCATTCTTAAATCGAACACTTCATAATGATTAAATAAGGTTAGAGTTTAAATGAGGGCATAGGAGAGAAAAGATGCTGTACAACCTTAGCTGTACTTTGTGTTTAGTGCTAATAAGAAAATGTAAGCATGCTAACACAATACTATATATACTATGATGTTTGAATAGATTGCCATGTCATTTGGTACAGATATTGATAGTCTGCTTAGGATGAATTGTTTCATTTTAAATTAGATCACCTTTGTGATCCACTAACCACCATGGTGTCCACATTTTAATTTGTCAAATACTTTGGTTTATGACTACCTGCAATACTGACATTCCATCATCCTCAGCTGCAGATGATGAATGGAAATGTTAAAATGCTAACACACTATGATGATCATAATACCCGCTAAACAACAACATGTTAGCATTGTCAATTGTTGCAAGCTGATGTAAGCGTTTAGGCTCCACTGTGCATGAGTACAGCCTCACACAGTAGCTCAGGGTTAGGACTGACGCCAGTGCCGACAACTGGGGATCGATCCTGGTGCAGCAGGGCCTTTCTGTGTGGAGTTTACAAGACTCCCCGTGTTAGTGTGGGTTATGTTAGTACCCGGCCATAAAGGCAGCCATTAAATGCTAATTTCACTGACCGCAATGCAAATTTTGTTTCTCTGTGTTTGCTTAGAAATGATAATAAAGGTACCTTTAACTTAACAAAGCTGCTAGCATGACTTTAGCTTCTCTTGTTTTAGCTTGCTAGCAAGCTACTCTCAAACAGAAAATAAAAGTATCTGAAACAAAGCTCTTCATTTTATTTTCATTATATTACATTTCTGCTTATGTAATGTGAATGAAAATAATCTGAAAACTGAAATTAGCAAAAGGATTTAACCCAAATTACAATTTTCTCAAAAAGAGCAAAACAGAATCCCCAGAACCCCAACAGATTGTCAAAGGTTGGCTGATTTAGTAACCTAAGGTTGTTTCATTGGTCTTGTACAAGCATTAAATGAATGCTATATTTGATACCCATGACATCAAGGCATTATCTTAGATTCGACATTAGAAAAATTCAGAGATACAGTATCTAATATCTTGGCAGCAGTGATAAGTTATGAAATCCAATAGTGTAAATAATCTACTACTTGAAAGGTCACAATCAGAAAGCTACTGTTCTTATCAACTTCTACTTCTACAGCTCAGATGATTATAAGTAGAAAGGAAGCCGTAGAGAGGAAGAAAGGCTTTTGTTTGGAGTCTCACTTGTCAGTAGATCGAACAAAAGAAAAACTGTCACAAACAATGAATCACAAAGAATATGAGTGCATGGCTTAATACGAACAAACACAGAGCTTCTTCTTCCACTGTCATTTTCATAATGATAATAGCTTCCGCCTTCAAAGTTTAGTGCTGCTTCTCTATTTACATTTATATGGAAATTACAGCCATAAATGAAGTACATAGAAACAACTGTGACACCTTTCACAGAAAATCTATGACGTCGAAGCCAGCAACTGATAGAACAATAGTTGCAACAATGTATGCTTAAACCTCCCACTTAACCACAGACTACAGCGTTTCTTAAACTTCTTTTCTTTAACCTTTATTTATTCAGGGAAGGTTCACTGAGAGGCAACCTCTTTTGCAACGCCCTGATCACATTCACACCTGGAAGCTGCCCGGTTCCACAGTAGGAGCATTTTTTAAAGTTCAAGGGCCTTGCTCAAGGGCACTTCAGTGGTGGTAATGAGCGAAGTGCTTTCCCCACCCAGATTTTTATCCTGTTGGTCTGGGGATTGAACCAACGACCTCACAGTCACACACTCTAACCTTTAGGCCACCACTACCCTAACTAAATGTTAGAAGCCCAATGCCTCAGTTTGTTTTTTACTTTGACAGGGCCACTCGTCACTCTTCTACGCCTCCAGTGATGTTAAAGTTACCCATACTGGAAATGTTTATGAAACCCAAATGAGATCATGTAAACAGACGGTTAGTGTTACAGACTTGAAACAGTGGAGCAATTAAGAGCACACTCTGTGTTGCCTGTCTACCAGAAAGCCTTGTCTCTAGGGATTTAACCTATAGCCGGATAATCCCCTGCAGACACAAAAGGGATGACTGGGTCAGGCAGGGTGACAAGTGGGTCTAATATTGGCCTGCGAGCACATATTCAGCAGGATGTGGATAAGAAAGTCCGGCTCCCCCCACTGAGTACTTTGGTCCAACCTGCTACGTGGTTTAACAAACTATAATTGTACTAAAGCCTCCTAAAAGCCGGCACACCTCTCCTCCTCAATCTTTCTCGACATTGAAATCAAACAAGTTCAGTGTGGGAGTGTGTCTGTTGCCAAGGAGATGTCTGCTTTCAGCTGTCAACGCTTTGCCTCACTTCAAATCACTAACGGTAACAGAAGCAGAGAGAGACAGACGTTAGTGTTTCAGCGCAGCGCTGCACTTCAGGGGATTTCTATTCATGCAAGACAATAGCACTCCTGTGAAGTACCTGCTCACAAACTGACTGTCAGATCCAGTTCCCTCAGCGCACGTCCTCAACTTCCTGTCCACACTGCCACGCCTCAAGAATAAATCTGTATGAATTACACACCAGGATTCCTAAACAGACCAACATTCTCCTGGTTTCTCAATATTGCCATAAGATATTTACAGTTTTGTGCTTCTCAAAGAGTTCTTCATCACATCCAGCAGCACTGTAAGGATGGTCCTGATTAAAGAATGCACACGGAGCAGGAGATGAACTGAAAGGTCAGAAGGAGCCTGAAGCCAAAAGGCAGCATGTGGAAAGCTGACATATAGTGTGTGTGTGTGTGTGTGTGTGTGTGTGTGTGTGTGTGTGTGTGTGTGTGTGTGTGTGTGTTTCAAATCATGCAGTATGACATCTGAAACAAGCTAAGACAAAAATGCTGGAGGCTCACTAGCTCACAGCTAATTACTGGTCACACTTTGGGTCCCTTCGCCAGCTAATGAGACTCAACATTTCTTACATACTGCTTTATGGCCTCCTGGTATTTAAAGGTGCCCATCCCTGCATTACAAATACCTCATGGTACACCAACAGATACACAGAGGCAAGTTTGAGGGGAAAATCAGGCCTAAGGGCTGCCACATCAAAGCCACACAGCCAGGTCACCAGACTCAAACTGAGAGGGAGCTTTTATTTCCCCTAACCAACAGTCTCTCATCCTGCTGGGTGACCCATGCCAACAATTCTGATCAGGGGATACATTGCCTTATCAGGTTGAGATGAAGGGCTGGGCAACATGCCTAACAATATATTTCTTTCAATACAGTTGGTTGTATCAACTCCTTTAGCGCTGAAATGACAACTTTGTCAATAATCTATTAATAGCTTCATTTTTCAAGCAAAACTAGTTCTGGCCTCTACATTGGTAGGAGTAGTTGATACTCTTTGTCTTACGTGATAGTAATTGTAAATTTTAATAGTTGGCCTGACAAAATAAGACATGAACGATGATGACATATTGGTCTTACGAACATGGTGATGTCTGTTATACACTATTTTCTGACATTTTATGGACCATATGTGAAATTGTAATCTGCAAAGCATTAATAGACGCTTAAAGTAGCAGTATCTTGAAATACTCATGTACCTACGGGCAAAAGCTGATGGGTAGAAAGGAAAAGAAATAAGGCGGGGTCTTATCACCAATAATCAAAACCAAATGTAGAGTTTCTCAAGATTTATTTTCTTAGTGAATTTACTGATTTCCATGGGATTATCTGACAATTTTTTAAAATAATTATAATAACAGTATTTTGTATGGGTCTGTGTAATTGTGTATGATTTATAGAGATAATAGATATTTCAGTTATTTTTGTTAGGGTTTACAGATGATTACAGTGTTGAGTTATAAGCAGTTGTTGAGCAACTTTACAAATGAACTTTCCAGAAAGATTTGCTCCATATAAACCCAAGTAAATATTTATTCATTATTCATTTCGTATTGGAAACTATATTTTTTTCATATCTGTTAATTTGCTTATGTCAAATTGTTGCATTATTAGCTGACCTGCTGTGTTTATTTGCCCTATAATTAGTAAGTGGTTTCAGGGGAACATTATAAAAGACATTTTTAGTGTGCATTTAAGTGTAACTCCTTTATTAGATCATCACACATTGCAGTTTCCTATCAGCCAAATGTATGTAAGATTATCTGATCTATTAATAGAGGGACAATGATATCATGTACATATAATTAACAGATGAGTAATAGAGGTGACAGAGCACAATAGAGCTACATACTGTTTGTCCTGCTACGGCTTTGCTCTCTCTTCCATCTGGACAAACTTCATCTTGGCTGAGACTGTCAGCTGTTCCTGCTGTTGCTGGTGAGTTGCCTAATGCCTGACACACACATCTGCAGCCCAACAACAAAAATCTTAGCTTCTGGAAGAAAGCCATGGTTGTTTCCCAATGGCTACTGCACACTAAGTAGCTCAAACTGTGACAATAGGTCCTTTTCATCAAAAGGGCTCTAGTTTAAGCAGTCATCAATGGGTCGAGGCAGACAAAAATTAACTCTCTTTATCTTAGCAAGCATAGCTCTAACTCCGAGGTAACAGATGGCTCCTGGAGCAGGGCGCACTCGCAGGGCCTCTGCACATATCATATCCAATTAAAGCTTCGCTAGGACATGCTTTCCAATTACAGAGTGAGATTTACTGCCCCAGAGCAGGTCTAATCCAACAGGATGCAGCAGTGACACAGCAACGAGGAAGAAAATACAGGGGAAGAAACAGTAACAAGTGTGCACGAGAAGTGGATGTAAAAGCAATGTGTTTTAGCAGGGGACAAATGAAGAAGATGAGATCAGTTGTCAATATTAAACAGAAACAAGGAAAGGAAGAACACAAAAACAACACAGTTTCACTGAAACCTATAACGTAAAATAAATGCTAAAAGTAAGGGATGGTAATGTGTGTGAGCTGCAACAATTACTCAATTAGTAGTCTCGCATCCACACAACATTCTGGGATGGGAGAAAAACGTGCTCTAGTTTATTGCCATATCTTTAAACCAATCACAACAACGCTAATATATGACGGTGCCACTGCAAAATAGCCTCGGGAAGGAACTTTTGCATGTTCAAAAGTTGTTTAAGTTGTGCAATAGAAAACTCAGATTGGACAGATAGTGTAGCTAGCTGTCTGGATTTACCCCGCAGAGATCTGAGGAGCAGTTAACCATAGTCCTCATAAAAAATAAAGTGGAAGGTGACGGACATCTGGCTGGAAATGAGGGACACTCAGGGGAATTTCCGGCAGCAAATGAACAATCCCGGAAGTGAAACGCCGTCGATATAGATTAGTCAATTAGTGGATCGACAGAAAATTTAGGGGCAACTGTTTTGATAATTGATTAATTGTTTTAGTATTTTTAAAGGAAAACATGCCAAATATTCTTCTGGTTCCAGCCTCTCAAGTGTGACGATTTACAGTTTTTACACTTAATCAGATAAAACAACCTAACAGAAGTCCTTACCATAGGCTCTTGTTATAGACTAAGCGATTAATCTAGAAAATAAAGCTCAGATTAATCGATAATAAAAATAATAAATATTTGCAGCTCTACATGAGTCTGCATCCTTTCACATTCCTGTTCCGCCTGTTAGCTCCTGAGAAGACCTTGCATGCTCTAATAATGACCTAACAATGTCTAACCAGTAAAACATGACATGTGATACATAGCATTTTGTCCAAGAGAGGCAACTGTAGGAGGAAGAAAATATTGAGGAGAGGAAAGTATTTCAAATGCTCTGCTACTCTCTCTGGAAGATGTCTTACAGCGGGCACAAGAACATGTGGCGCCAGACTCAGAGGAAGAGGATGACGACCCACAGGAGGTCTTTTCATCTGGATCACTTTACTACTGCTACTTCAGACGTGCTCTGTCAAACTGCCCCAAACTGGAGCCTCCATCATCCCCCTCCAGTCTCACTCAGACTCTGTGTTCCTACATAAGAAGACACATAACAGGAAGGGAACCACACAAACTGCCTGCAGGCTTGCAGCGAGGCTCTGGCACATGACAGTGTCTGAATCTCAGTTTTCATAGATTGAACCTTGAAACAAAGAGATTCACTTTAGAACGGGGCCAAAATGATAATAAAAGGGTGACCAATGAATTTAACTGCAACTAAGCTTAGGGAGTCTGTTCAGTGAAATGCTCATCAAAATTCCTCAGGGCAGCTTCACCACGCTGTCAAGGGGGTCCGCTTGTGCACACACAGAGAAAACTTTGTGTGAGGAGTGTGCTGCGCTTCAGGGAGCCGGCTGCTGAGTGACTGATGCCTCCTCACTGGCATCTGTACTCCACCAGAGAGCTTTGAGTCATACCGAGGGACCAGTGAGTCAGAGTTTAAGCCTATTTGGGGGGAAACTCCATGAATGTGTAGAAAACAAGAAGAAAAAATGATGCTTTTTTTTAAATCCTCAAGCATTTAAATCAAAGGCTGAACAACAACTGCTAGATATTATTCCCTAACCAAATGTGAGTATCCTAGAGTGTTTTTAATGAGTTACTTGTTAATTCAATAATATTTGCATTTTGAATGTGACACAGCCATGTCATGTTCAATTTTCTAGGTCTTTACTTTTTTCATTGTCTCATATTAATGCATGACTTATTTGTCTTAATAAAGGTTGGTGGATTCTGTAAGCAGACTGGGGCATATACATACACATCCATATATAACATATGTCAGAAGGACAATTTGGCCAATACAGAAAGTTGTAGTAAAATATTTTTATAATATTCAGCCTACCATATTACTTAAAAAAGGGTGAAATAGGAGTAGAAAAAAGGCGAAAAATGTATTCTGTAGATGGGAAATGCCATTTTTAGTGCCAAGTTTAACATACAATACATATTATGAGCTCTTGAAATGAGATGCATTGTTACAAATTCAACTACTAGCCTATTATGGTAGTTACAATTAGCTCCACCTCGACCAACTACAGAAATGCTACTTACACATCAAATAATCTGTAATATTCCATTAATACTTACAGAGGAAATGTTTCTGCATACGCCTGAATACTAACATATTTACTTTAGATACTTTAGTAAATTTCCTAATAATATCCTACTATTACTACTATTTACTTAAGTAACATTTTGACTGCAGAACTTTTACTTTAATGGAGTAGCTAATTTACTTTAACGGCATTGGAAGTAAAGGACACTCGCCACTGCCTATTAAATCTGCGCGGACTACAGTTAGTTAGTTGAGTAAAAAAATAACATGGCAATGTATTTCATGACTTTTACTCATACTACAAATCAAATGTGTGGTCTGCTCATATTAATATACAGTTACAAACTGTTTTCTAGTCTAATATAGTGTGAAAATAAACTTCAGTCACCTTTAACGACAGCGCCCAGGAGACACAAGACAGGCAGATAACTGAAAAACATCTTTCAAGCCTTCGGTTGTAAAACGGCTCGACTGAGGAGAACCAGCCGGTTATGAAGTCCCGTGTCCAGAAGTCTAGCCGGTGTAACGGTGAATATAACGGTGCTGATAGAGACGCTGCACCCTTCGTGGTACACTCGCTGCCTGCTACAGGTGGCTCCCAGACTGAAAGCTGCAGCTTCTGACAGCATTAAAAGCTTTAGTCCCGCCTCTGATTGGCCGGTTCTCCTGTCACTCATCATTACTGTATTGGAGCTGTACGGCTCTGCTGCCTCCACCCTTTAAACCAAGTGCTTGAACTTGTTATTACAGAAGAAAACTAGGCTACTGCAGGAAGGCCTAGCTTATAAGTATTTTTTTTAATTTTTAGCTGATTATTTACACACAGAGTGAAAAACGCAAAGTGCTCATGGGCTAGCAACAAACACATTCATAAGGGTAGGCCTATCACAGCAACAAAGCCCTTAATACTTTGAAAAGACAAATATGTAATCTTATTATGTAATTCACTGAGAGTGACAGCTATGCTAACGCTTGGCTTGTGGCTCTGCGGAGCTGTTACTAGCCTACTTTGGCGTTGACACAGTGGCTAAGCTACATTCTAAGGTCAGTGTGCTAACATGTTCAATGACATAGAGCCAAACATGCTGACGCTTCGACATCTTCACCATCTTAGTTCAGTGTGTCAACATGCTAACATTTGCTTATTAGCATTAAACACAAAGTGTTGCTTGAGCCAATAGGGAAAATACAGTAACAGTAGCCTATAGCTTACAGTGATTGTAGAATTCTTCCCTGAACTAATTTAACATTTGTAAATTCCGATTAGTTGTAATATTATTTTCCTCACAGTGAATGAGCAGAACTTTAATATTTAGAACAGAGATCTTTAACAGGGGGGTTTGCGACCCCTAAGGGGTCTTCAGAGTTCCTGCAAGATTAGCCTACTGTTTAGGAATTTGTTATTATTGTTTTGTTTCAAAATTTTATATATCTGCTATACATTAACATGAATCCCACACATTATAATTAAAGTCGTTTAGTTAAAAAGAACATTTCATTTACACAATATCAATAATAGGCTTACTATAGTATAAGACACCAAACGTGATGCCTAAATATTATGTAAATATCAATTGTCATCCATTTGGCCCAGTTTAATATGCAATTACATGTTAAATGTCTCTTTTAGCTAAAGGCCTTCTTGGCCTGAAAAACTTTGAATAATAATAATAATATGAATAATATACGTAATCAGAATGAACTGTAATAACGTTGAGGATCCCTTAATTTTTCGTAAATATGAAAAGTTAAAGGATCCTCAAAGTTATTACAATTCATTTCTGAGAAAGTGTGTACCGCAATTCATGGAAATCATACACGTTTCCTCATTTAAAACCACAAATGTCAACTTGGTGTGGCCGGGGTGGGTCAGTGGTTAGAGCAGGTGCATGTATACTTAGAGGCTAATCCCTCGATGCAGAGATCCCGGGTTCGAGTCCGACCTGTGATGATTTCCTGCAGGTCTTCCCCCTCTCTCACCTAGCTGTCCTGTCCATTAAAGGTGGAAAAAAATTACCCTTATGTTTGACGGATCTTATCATATTTATTGTTAATTAAAAATAATAATAAAAATAATAAAGCCTATCAAGAGTATTGCCTTTAAAAAATCCAATTTAATTTGTTTAATTTGCAGACACACTTTTAGCTCACAATACATTTTATATGAACGCTCTAAATTTTACCCTAAAGGCGCAGAATGTTACAATACAATTACTGTAAAGTTGTTTTAGTTGTGCAACAGAAAACTTGGACAGTGTAGCTAGCTGTCTGGATTTAGCATGCAGAGATCTGAGGAGCAGTTAACCATAGTCCTCATGAATTGACCAGAATTTAATATTCCAACACAAAAAAAGCGGAAGGTAACGAACATCTAGCCGAAAAGAATTTTCCGGCAGCGACGGAACAAACCCGGAAGTGGAACGTCGTGGATATAGACTACCAAGCACTAAACGAGGACCAGGTCACATTGATTTAAAATGTGATAATGTTTGATAGTCAAAGTGCTGTGGAACAAATGCTTACTATTATATAATATACTGTATAATGTGTAGCAGTGAGAGGCAGTGGTGTATTTGTTTTATTAAAAACGTTTTGAAGATACACAGGTGCACGGTGAGCTTAATTTAAACCTTTTTTTTAAAGTATGCAATGAATATACAGTATCTTGTAAGTTTTTTTCTGATGGACTCTTATTGTCCAAAAAATGAGAACACAAGAGTACGAACTCATTGAAAACATAACAAACCCTCCACACTGCTATCCCTTTCCTTCATGTTGTTATCGAGGACTTCTAAATGGGCTCGGCAATTTCAGGCTAAATAGGCTTTGTTAGGAAATTCAAGGACAGCTCCTTAAAAAGTATTCTGTAATATTTTTAAGTGGTTATGTAACCTTTCAGACAATGTTATGAAGAAAACATGCAATTGCTGACAGACCCTTGTTATTTTTTCCACTTAAGTTGGTTGCTTAAAAGTTCAGTTCATCCAAATCACAAACTTTTGTTATTCCTTCTTAAACATAGTGGCATCTAGTCATCGAGATAAGGTAGTTTTCTCTTCTTTTTTTTTGCTGAGGTTTGGTGACCTCCACTGCTGACACAGTTTTTACTGAAAGTATATAAAATGATATTTGGAAAACTCAAACTCAGTGAGATCTAACATTATGGAGGTCTACATTTGTAACATAGTAATAAGTAAAGTGAGTCCAAAGGACTAGAATGGCATTTAGAGAACACAGCCTCCAGCAAGGTCAGTGGTGCATGAATTTAAAAGTCGTTTTTCCAACTTCAGTGTGTTCATTCAAAAATTGTATATGTTTTTTTTTATGTGATTTTAAATGTCATTTATTTAATTTTACTAATGATTCACCTAAATATTTTCTGTGTATAGGGTACTGCTGATAACAACTACATCATATCAGTTTCCAGCAAAACAGAACAAAAGCAGAAAATGCCGAAAATCCATGTTATGTACAGTACTTCTTTACAAATGAAATAAATGTCAGACTGTCTGACTGATGTGATGTGCATTCTTCTTAAAAAACAGTTTGTTTTTAGAAACGTTTCATGATATATTGTCTCTAGAAGTGTATTATTCAACTTGTTTTTGTAAAAGAAGGAAAAGAAAATCGCAATATTCAATACTGTTAAATCGCAATACTTCTGGAATTGCAAAAAATGAAAATCGCAATACAAATTGAATTAGCACCCATGCATTGTGAAAGAATCGACTTGTGACAAAAACAAATCGCCCCAGCCCACATGGACACTACAAAGAAGATTTGTTGTATTTTATTGATCAGATCTTTTAAACAACACGTTGATAGCTGTTTCCAGTATTTGCGTGAAAACAAAGAGCAAAGGAAACAAAATAGGCGAGCCGTGAAATATGATCACAAACACATTTATTGATTATTCTGACACCACGCGAATGTAGCACAATGCTAACAAAAGTGAAAAATAATTTGTGTATTAAACCTATGTTTCAGAGTTCTTTGTTGGCCCATGCTACACCCTTCCACCAGGATTCATGAAAACCGGCCCTGTAGTTTCTCCATAATCCTGCTGACTGACAAACAAACAGACAAGCAAACAAACATAACCTCCTTGGTGGAGATAATAATACAACCCCAAAAATATAGTTATCTTCTATGCTGATGACAGTATTTTTAGGAAATTTTAGAGAAAATAAATAAATTAAACTTCATAAGATACCTGTTCACTTTGCTACCTTGCCCCATTTAGTCTGTAAAGTCAGTTATGGCTACGGCTAACATTGGTGGTCCTGGTAAAGATCAAAAAGGGACACAAAATTCTGTGGCATAGCACCAGTGCCAGGTGATCTGGCTTCTTGAGTTTTCCAATGGTCACAGGAGATATATCAAAAGGCACTTTATTTATTACACACTGATCTATTGACGAACTATCTTTTGATTCAGATACAATGTGGAAAAGAATGAGAAAAACGCAGCATTAACATCTTATAGGTGATTAAGGCTATGTCAATTAGGCCATGGTACAGCATCAGTAATAACTCTTTATTTGCTTTGAGGCTGATATCAGCAGCGGCTAGACTCTAAAGCCTGTAGGCTACTTGTACATCACAAAAAAAGTGAGGAAAGAAGAAAAATCAATGAATTTGTTTCTAATAAAACTTCTATTTATACTGGCAGCCTTCACAGAAAGTTAATTACAATTAGAGGAAAAGTAAAAAGTTAATCAGTAAATATCATTACCACACTGTCACAAGCACTCCAAACCTGTGTCAGCATTTAATGTTAAAAAAAAGCTTACATGACAATATGTCTGAGTTAATATCTGTTATCCCCACAATCCTCATAGGAGCAACTGTTCCCTGTCTCAGGATTAAACTATAACTGTTGAGAAGGTTATAATACACAACACAGGTAATTTATGATCTTTCTTGGCACCTTTGCTTTTTATATGTACTGTTCGCCACTCCTTGTATACAAATAAACTACATCATTTAAACTGTCAATCACTGGGTACTTTTCAAGGAAGCATCTCATGAATGCATGAGGGATTGTCACAGTATTGTTACATAACTGTGTTTACATTTGCTTACTTGAGGATAACACATCAGGGGTGTTGTACATGTTAATTTTCCCATGGCATGAAAACTTCACTTCATGAGGTTTTTTAACATTAATATGAGTTCCCCCAGCCTGCCCTCTGTCTCCCATGTGGCTAGAAATGGCGACAGGTGTAAACCGAGCCCTGGGTCTCCTGCTCTGCCTTTGAGAAAATGAAAGCTCAGATGGGCCAATCTGGAATCTGATTGGATTTCAGATCGGCTACCTCCCCTTGAGAGAGAGACATCATGGCGTTCAAACGAGCCAAGTGGCAGTTGGTCAAGGCCACACCCCCAGCATCCACCTTGCCCCCCCTTCCCCCCCCAAAAGCTACAGACTCAGAAATGGCACGTCCTAAGGAAAGCTCATTGTGGGACTGGCTCTGCCTGTAATTCTGCACCAAGGCTGAATTTTGGGAAAGAGAGACCACTAAGGTCTATATAGGAGCATCCAAACAGCACCATGTCACCTTTAAACAACAGCAAACAAACAAAATCAACAGTAAAGGTGTTTTATCAAATAATCAAATAAAGCTGAAAACAATGTGGCATTATGAATTTTGAAACAATACAGTTGAAGGCCCAACGCACATCTCTGAACTAGGTCGCAAAATCCTGACTGAGTATCAAGGACACATTTTCCTGGTTATCTAAAAACTATTTTGTAAATTTCTGTCTGAGATGTATGACAGATGAACTGTTTCACTAAGAGGATAAGTCAGTGTGTCGTGTCTAGGGCACATGCTTCCAACACCCTGTACACAAGTTAAAAGTAACAATATCAGGAACTGTTACTTCCTTATTATCACAACAAAGCTCCTAATATCATCAAAATATTCTTGACGGATGACTTTGCAGCTCTATATGAACCTGAAAAATCAACATGTTTCAAGATCATTTCTGTTTTACTATCTATATCTATATGTACAATGTTTTACAGTACAACACTACTATCAATAACTACAGTAATTGTACCTAATATTGCAGAACGTGACCAATTTAAAGGACATATTTTCTCCTGAATCTGTCTGAATGAAAGACGTAATGTTTAACTAGGGAGCAGACTTTATCTGAGCATAATAACATTAATGTTTAATTTCTCCGTGCAACCTTTCAATTATTAAATATATTTATATGAAACCTTTTCCAGTCAAATTCACCAACTCTCTTTTTACAGGAACCACGTTGCCATAGCACAGCTTTTATGTGTTGGACAATCCTTCATAAAAGACACAACAAATATCCAGCAGCGTATGAACGCATACACCTAACTGACCTCACTCTTATCTCATGCAAATACTCTGGGACATTGCAACATTTTTTCAACACCTTGTGTTGATTTTGGCAACCATCAAGATTAATTTAGGCGTTGACACATGTGTATTAGTAAAGTACTGGATTCTAACTTATGCCTAAGTTAATATTTTCACAAGGATGTTATTTTTTATTGTTATTTTTTTTTATTTTCTGTTGTCCGTGGATAACTTAATCATTAGCTGGTCCTTAAAGCAAATAGGTTTGAGGAAATAATACTTGTTTGGACACAAAGAACAAGAAAAACGTTAGAACATTGGTTAAAAATGTCCAAATGTACCACATAAATGCCATAAAAGTCATTTTTAATCGGTTTCTGTTTACCATATTTTTATCCCATTATATGAAGGATATACAAGTGAACAAGAGTCAACAGCCAGTAGCTCTGTGAGGCTTTACCGAAGCAACGTGCTAAATGGTTTACCATGTTCACCATACTCTTTTAGCATTTTCACGCGTGCAACATTTGCTAATTAGCAATAAACACAAAGAACAGCTGAGGCTGATGGAAAGGCTAGTTTTGCAGGTATTTAGTCATAAACAGAAAGTATTGGACAAGTTTTGACTTGATGCTTCTAGACAATGTGACTAAAAAGACTTATTTGAATTATTTAGTCAATTTATCTTACTTATGACTCATGTTACAGCATCATTAAAACCTGTTCCTCTTTTTTATTGCTTTTGTTTCCCATGAACTATCTCTCTATGTACACAACCCAATGTGTAGCCTCTTTCCAGTTTTAAAGATAAGAACACCATTCACGCACTATGTCAACAGACATGGGTCCTCTGGATGGAAAAAGGGACAACAAGAGACACAACAGTTTGGCAAGCATCTGACAGAGTTAACTCTGCATCGGTTGTGGTGTGTTCAGCCAAAAACACCTCTTTGACATTCAGCTCAGGGAACAAGGCATACTGTTTCACTGCCTCCATCTAAGCAACACAACTCCTTGGTTACTTAATAAAATAACGTACACGTTTACTATTGTTCTCTTCTATTTACTTTTAAGGCCCAAATTCTCATTTTCCAGGTGAGTAAAATTTGCTTATCAATACTGACTCATGATGATGCACAGAAAGTTCTAAGTTTGGACATAAATCAGGAGAACCTTTGGCCATATCACCACTGTTTATTAACTCAACAATATGGGATTGGCACTGAATCATGCAGGTTTTGGGTGTGGACAAAAGCACATAAAGTGTGGTAACATCATTCATTATGTGTCAACCAGATGACAAACCACTTCTCTTTCCTAACTGAGGAAGCAGTTTAATTCCCCGTACAGATAATAAAAAGGAAATAAGAGAAAATCACTGGTGTGTGACAAAGTTAAAGGTGATATTTATTTAGATGTGCAGTGGTGGCAGCATTCATTGATGTAATATATATATATATATATATATATATATATATATATATATATATATATGGCGATTGATGTAATATTTAGTCACATGTTTATCTATACTTCTTTACCATTGTCTCGATCCATTCATCTAGGATGCTTATTTTATTACTTTTTGTGAGTTTATAAGCAGCAATAGTGTAGGAATTCACAGACTCACCACTTAAAAACCACTTTTTTTTAATAACTACTAAGATTAATCTTTCTGAAAATAAGGGGGATAAAGGTTGATGTACTTCATGTGCTCTTAGAAACCTAGAAATGAGTGGAAATGTACATAACTATGGATGCAACCCAAATACTGAAAAGTTGTCTCACCCTGTTTTAGTTATGCACATTTCCCCTCATTTCTAGGTTTCTAAGAGCACATGAAGTACATCACCCTTTATCCCCAACACTCCCTATTTTGGATA
Source organism: Etheostoma perlongum (assembly GCA_026937815.1). Classification (NCBI taxonomy): domain Eukaryota; kingdom Metazoa; phylum Chordata; class Actinopteri; order Perciformes; family Percidae; genus Etheostoma; species Etheostoma perlongum. Next base: position 17,173,464 of record CM049385.1, on the reverse strand, counting down.
TTTTACTTGCTATAATCCCAGAATAAGCTGTTGAATAAGCCAAGTGGGTGGCACACCTATATGTAAAGCAGGCCTGCATTAGATGCTATACATTTATTATGAATTCAAGCAGTTTGTGCATTTTTTTTTAACTGAGGCCTACAGCTTCCCACTACAAGAAGAACACTTATTACCACCCAGTGGTGGCTATAAATACAGCTACATTAAGCCTCTTATGTGCTAGTGGCTATACCAAACATTAATATGCAGAGTATACGCATAGACTGCCACTGCGGCGATGAAGGGCAAATTACATGCAGTCATTAACAGAATCCCATGAACACCGCTGATAATGACTAACACATTACAGTTCAATGTAGACATATAATGTATTTGACTAATGCATTTACATTTTTAACACCGCTTCCAACATATAGGATGACAGTAACAGCTCTTGATAACAGCATTTTTTATTGTTTTCTTCCTAATCAGTTTTAAATTCATTGGACAAGTACAATCTTGTGAAACATGTCACAAGAAGCTGAAAGAACGTAAAAATAGAAGATATCATCAGCTACCAAAATTTGGCGGTGATAAAAAAAAAAAGGGAAAGAAATATAGTAAAAATAAATTTTGTACAGGGGTAATTCAGTTAAGTAAGATGTAGTGTTTTGTACTTCTTTTGTAAACAATAAGCATATTGAAATAATATGGCAAATCAGATCTTGAGGAGAGGAGGTCGAACTGAAGAGACTGAACACTGGTTGGCATGAGACCCTTAAAGCAACAACTTCTTAGTGGGTCACAAAATGTAGACAGATGTTTTAAACTAGTCACACAGAAACAGGATTTTTTTTTTTTTTTACATACAACAGAATCTCTGCTACATACATCAAACCTTCACTCCTTTGTCTCTGGTTTACTGTGATATGAGGTATATGCGAGGCAAATTCTTGGTAACGCCTCAACTGTTCAGCATTATTTAAGATATTACAGCATTGCATTCACTCTGCCATGTTTAACGATTGCTTAAAAAACAGGCCATTGGGGCGTAAAGGGGTTTAAAGACTCATTCAGCAGAGTGATATCATTTCCAGCACTCAAGGCTAGTGGCTATGGAAGACAGTGTCCTTATTGTTGTCTTTAAAAAAAAAATTAATAATCATACCGCATAAATACATGTAAAAATCAGCAAGAAATTACATTTAACATTTACTAGACAATAACTTGCACCTGCACTTCTCAGGAATAGGCACCCAATTTCTAACAGAACATATAGTATGCTTGGTACTGCCAGCACATGTGAAATATCTAAAACGTACAGAACTTTTTGGTCAGCCACCTTTTTGCTCATAATGCATACGGCTGCCTCTCAGTAACAGCTGAAGAAATACTTGATCACTAACACATTTGTCATCAATTTTAATAAGAAAGCAAAGCTTCTAAGTTGGGTAACAAGTCAAAACTAAAACTAGAGGTTTGAATTACATTTACATTATCCCGATTAAATGTTACTGTCTGTATTTTAAAAGTACCCCCCCTCCCCCAAGCTAAACCCTCCCTAAAAGTAAGGAGAAAGAGAAAATGTCCTACTTTCACATAACCCTGACCCTGACCCCCCCCAACCATCCCTATATAAACCATGCTACCCAAACAAAAGGGTATCCATATTATACACCCAGAATATGTTCAACCCAGAATCCCCCTCTGCATACGCCCAAACAACATGTCTCTGTCAAAAAGCTAGTCCATTCCTGACGTTTGAGCTTCCTTGATCCAACGGAGTATTTTACGCAATGTAAGAAAACGGCTCAAAGTGCTAATTGGATTCTTTAAAAGAAATAAGAGAACTGAGGAAGAAGAGGAGGGAAGGAAAAGGGGAAGGCCATTCTAGTACTGCCCAACAGCAGCCTCTATTGGCCAAAGAAAAGCCCTAAAATCACTTTTGTTCTCCAAAAATATACCAAGGACAACATTACCCCCCGAACCAGCCCTCATTCTTCCTCTACTTCAACTGGCAGTCTCCCAGAATGATTAAATTTGTTATTTTACATTACTATATATTCTTATAAATATATATATATATATATAGATATATATATATATATGGCCCTTATTGAAGAAAACATGAGTTTCACATTGACACGAAAGTACCATAATCTCTATATAGCCAAGTAGAAAGTGTTTTCAGTGCTCAAGTGAGCTGGCAGCAGTCTGTTTATGTCACACTCATTCAACAAGTAATAAAACATAAGAAAAATCCTCGTAGAAGTTGCAAACTTAAACTTCTGAAGAGCGCTCACTGCACCTCGTAGGCTTCTCCTTTTCCACTTTTTCCTGAGTAATACTTTAAACCTTGTAACAGACAATTACCTTTTTTTTTGCTTTTTACACTCTGGGCTATTCCCTGCCATCATGTTTATTTTCATTATTATTTTACAATTGTAAAGTTGATTGCTCAAACACTTCAGCTCATTGTAAAAGAAATACGTCCTGTGCTACTCTATAATAGGGCTGCACGATTATGGCCAAAATGATAATCACGATTATTTTTGATCAATATTGAGATCGCAATTTGTTGATTTTAACCATAACAAATTTTACTGTCAAATAAAGCAGTTATAAATAGCCTATAGCCTATATTTTTAAAACAGATTGGGGTAAAAATTAAATGCAAAAACAGGGTTTCCTTCCCAGATAGAAAATATACAGATGCAATACATGTCTACATGAAAATGATCTGAAATACATAGCCTAGGATATAATTAAAAAAAAAAAAAAAAAAAAGATCTCTGGGTGAGCTCCTTTACTTGTTTTCAACAACAGTATCAGACTGATTAAAAGAGATGGGGGGGGGTTGCGTATTCTACTCACAGAGCAACGGCTGACTCATTATGAATGGGTCCAGCATGGGTCGAATGGAGGGTCAGCAGAGTTACAAACGTCACATGTATGAAACGTCTGTATCATCCCTGCGCTGCATTTTTATAAACTATGATATTCTGGCCATGGGTCACATCTCTGGCCCAGGTCCAGCAGGCTCCGTCTCACACGCTGTTACTCTACAAACTGAAGTTAGTTGCATTCAATAACTTCTGTGTTTTTTGCCGTGGCGGCCGCAATAACAGGGTTACCAGCAGAAACACTAGTACAAATACAGGTTTGCCTCTTAACAATTTACAGCTGTTTTAATAACAATTAAAACTGTAGACAAATGTCAGAAGTGTGGACTGGCGCTGTCGCCGCTCTGTCTCTCCGTGTTGCTGGGAGCCGTGTGTGGCTGAATGGGGAGGGGGGGGCTTACTCTATCCTCCGTGACTGTCTACATCTAGAAACTAAGCTGCGCGGTGGAGGGAACCACTCTGACTGGCACATGATCAGACAGTGGTTTACGGAGCGGTAGGCTCGGAGCATTCTATGAACGGAATGACGCGTTTAAAATATTGCTCGATCGTGCAAATATGATCGCGGGAAGCCAAAATCGTGATCGTGATTAAAATTCGATTAATTGTGCAGCCCTACTCTATGCTTATTCAAAAAGCACTTTCAGTTCATGATTCATGACCAGACCTAATGCCACTAATATCACAAGAATAAACAGTAAATACATATTAACTTAAAAATAACATACTTAAAAGAAATTGCATTTGCAGGAAGCCTTGTGGGCTTTCTGTGGGGAGAGGAGTGGGCACAGAAACAGAGCATCAGTATAATTAAAAGCAAGATGTCACTTTAAAAAAATAATAATTACAATAATAATAATAATAATAATAATAAAATAGGAGCACTAAAAAATTAAAATAAGAACACCAACTTTACCGAGTGTTCTCTCCCTCTCAGGCTCTCATCTGTAGCTTTGGCTTGTTGTAGTTTTGGAACCTGTACTTACTGGCTCATTGACATCAGATAATAAACTACTATACCCTGAGAATTCAGACACAGGTGTCCGTATCCTGTGATCCACCTCCCCGCTAGAGTCAGTGCCATAAGACAAGCCACGGCCTTCTGACTTGAACTGGGAGCCAAAGGCCTGGGCAAAGTTTTCTATCTGGTAGGAAGGCTTGGAGGAGTCCAGAGAGGCCAGATCCTGCGAGGGGGGCAGATGATAGACTACCGTGCCGTTCTTGACCGGCATTGGGTCCTTCTGGCTGCTCAGGTCAGATGGGCTAATCTGATAGGAGGAAGGGGGAGTCGAGGAGTGTTGCTTCTCCATCTGCTCGGTGAGCTCCTGAGAAGGGGTGAGCTGCTGGTGTGTGGAAGCCTCCAGGCTGCTCAGGTGGAAGCTGTGCTGTGGTGAGGAGCCAGTTAGCATCGCAAAGTGGGACTTTGGCACAGAGGAGGGCATCGAAAAGGCGAGGGCACTGACTGGCCAAACCCACACTCCAGTGGGGACGTAGTGTACATGTTCTTGTCAGCGTAGAGGGGGTTTCCCGGGTGGGAACTGGTGAACGGTCCCGAGGCAGGAGGCCCGGGGCCCAGAGGGAAGCTGGCACTGTGGCTGGTGCGCTCCAAAGCCTGCAGCAGGAAGCGAGAGTATTCGTGCATCATGACAGTCTTGTCTCCAGAAGGGCTGGGGGTGTCGTTGTTGTGGCCCATGTCGGTGCCGTCTGCTGAGCTGTGGTGCAGCTCCACGTGATGGTCACTGATGTCAAAATGAACGTCGTGGTGCGCACCGTCAGATTTCTGGCTGTAGTGGTCAAGGAGACTCTGCAGCACCTCATCTGAGATCCCGACTTGTCGAGACTCAGAGGCGCGTCACTGTCCATCACACTGGAAACGACACCCTGAATGACAGACTGCTGGGAAGACAAGTGACCAATGCCAGCATCATACTCACTGCTGGTTCCTCCAGCCACCACTGGCCCTGAAGAGTTTGCATTGTTTGCTGCATGAAGGTAGCGTCTTTTCTTGATGAACTGCATGGCATCGTCGTAGTTGCTGCTACTGCTGGTGGGCGCTACTTTAACCCCATTACCATGCATGAGGCTAAGGCCATCCATGCCCTCACTCTGCTCCAACGAGCCTGCTTTGGCCTGTCCCAGACCTGTTTTATCCAGGCTCTTACGATTAGCCTTCTTGAATGCCATCTTTGGAGCTCGGCCGTGGTGGCCCTGCTGCATGCTGGATCCTGGTTCAGTAGAGGAAGACACTGTTTGATTCTCCACAGAGTAATCGTGGCTGTTGTAGACTTCAGGTACAGCCCCATGAATGTGCAGTACCCTCATCCCTCCTGCATCCCCTTTCTTCTTCTTGCGCTCCCCTCCCTCTCCAGAGTTTTTGGACTTTCCCCTCTTTCTCCCAGTATTTCCAACATTTCCCTGAGTGATTCCATAGCTGCCATGTCCCAAGTCTACACAACCCAGGTCCATCATCCCGGGTTCCAGCCCCTTCTTTATGGCTTCTCCACAGGTTCGCTTGTGCTTAAGCAGTCGGTCTGTCCTAGAAAAAAACTGAAAGGAACAAACAACAAATATTATTCATACTTATTTTTTTTTTAAGTTCAAGATTCATTAGATAATCGGAATACTAAGAAGCTTACTAACCTGTTGGCAGGTCTCACATCTGTAGGGCTTTTCTCCACTGTGAGTCCTCTTGTGCCTCTCCATGTGGTACTTTTGAATGAATCGCATGTTACACTGGTCACAGCTGAATGGCTTCTCTCCTGCATTACAAAAACAGCACCGCTTAAGGTTAGTTGTCATTAGAAACACACAAAGGCTTCCAGACTAAGTTGGATACGATACAGATGGTTGTTGCTGATCACTCACCACTGTGGATTTTCTCATGTCGCTGGAGAAGGTATTTCTGAATGAAACTCATGTTGCACTGACTGCATCTGAAGGGTCTTTCACCTGAAACAAAACCCCAGAGATTTATACGGTTACAATGTCGCATCCCCCAGAAGGCAATTAACCTTCCGTGACAGGTTCACTTATTCATAAATAACACAAGCACCTGTACAATGTAATGCAATCCAACCACTTCACACACTCTTTACTAAAAGCAGTAGGTGTCGCATTGTTCACGTCATCGTGCTCATCCATTACTGTGTTTTTAATCCAACGCTAACTATACTAGGGCTGTTGGAACGAATTCTGACAGTTAAATATAATTTTGATAGTTTTCTCTTTTTTCAAATGCTGAAATAATGACTAATTAAATGTGATTTGTTTTATAAATAGATTGGCTAACGTTAGCTAATCTCCCTTGTCTCCTGTTAGTACAGGGGGAGTGACGGAAGGATGGGAAAAAGTTTTAACATAACTTTAAAATCAACATCCACCGAACCAAAATGCTGTTATCATTAGTTAGCTTGTTGTGGTTTCTTAACTGCATTGCGAGTTATAGGAGCTTAGCTGGGAGCTTCACTGAGACAGCTATAGATTATGTTAGCTGCCCTACAGCTGTCAGAGCTAGCTTTGACTTCATATATTACCTTCTAACAGCTGCATTCTCAGACAATGTGCAAGAAACGGGTAGCTTTTAAATCACTAAAATAGTAGTGACAGCACCATTAGCACCATGGCTAACACTATTGTTAGCGTTACTCAGTTTATAACAAATCGTTTTGAATCCTTTTTTACATGATGTCATTGTGCTAACTGTACACCTGTTAGCCTTTACAACGGACATTATGCAACAACCTTATGCTTATTGTGCCATTGACAATGTATAAGCCTGAGTAACATTGTACATATTTATAATAGGCTGCATATGAGCAGTTCATATTTGAATATTAAACAGAATAAATGGAATTCAATTGGTATTATAGAGGAAGACTGACAGCTCTAGACTATACAGATATAGTTCATATTATATCTAACAATCCAACACAGAAGACTGAGTTTAGAAAACATTTTTCTCACAACATAGGCCTAACTCAATTTAAGGTCTATAAGTGTTTGTTTGTTACGTTATTTGTCTAGAAATTGTGAAAAGGATTAAATAAATTAGACCATACAGAATATGCTTTATCATTCTGAAAGCCAAAGGATCAAAATAAATAAAGTTATCAATCATACATGACCTTTGGCTGATATTCCACTGTAAATTGATTTTCTAAAATCATGTTGGCTAGGACTGTACCCGAATCAGGATATTCAAAGCTAGCACATATAAATGTTTTTCGTTCTAAACAAAATTTATTTTAAAAACACCTTACCTACGACTATGAAAAATTAGTAAAAATAGAAATGATATGCAATATAAACAATACAAAATTGGCCTACAATAAATTTTAATTATACTTCAAAAATGCATGTTGACGCAATCTACCCGCGAAATTTAGAACCACTTCTTTATTCAAAAAAAAAGTGTGCTTTCATTTTGCACTTTATTATGTTTTCATTTGAAGTACTGTATCTGTGCACTACACTTGGAAAATGTTTCTTTATTCAAAATTTCTCTAAATCACAGTATCCGTTCCTTTATTAACAAGGCACCAGTTTTCATTTCATTAAGAGAACAAAATGTTTAAAACCAAATGCATTACATTAGGCTTCAGGTAAGAAACTTTGTTTGAAATATGTTTTTATTTGAAGTATCTGTGCATCTAAAGGTAAAGGTACTTTATTGTCACATACATGTAGCCAAACTCATTCTCTGCATTTGACCCATCCCTCAAGGAAGCAGTGGGGGTGCCCGGGGACCAACTCCAGGTCGGAGCCAGGGCACTGACTGGAGAACCTAGTACATGTTTTTGATGGAGAACATACAAACTCCACACAGAAAGGCCCAGAACAACACAGATCCTTCTTGCTGTGAGGCCACAGTGCTAACCATTGGGCAACGTTTTTCCTGTTCTCTGCATCTTGGGTGGCATTTAAGAACCAAGGACTTACACCAAGTATAGCTCCTTTTTTAAAAATGGTTTGCACTAAAGGAACAAAACCCAATACCTTAAGCTTTTTCTTTGTTAAAGTCTCTGCAACTAGAGTACTTGAATTATATTTATCTGCAAAATGATGTTGTATAATTACAGTTTTGCACAACAAAAGTTCTACAAACTACATACAATCTTTGTCTTTAAAAAAAATATATATACATTTAGCAGTTTGGCTTTCCTTAGGGTCTATGTAACCTGTTCTGATATCTATTATAATTTATATATTGTGATATATATCGTTATCGCAAGAGGCTGCAATGTTTATCACAACAATGGATTTCAGGCCATATCGCCCATCCCTATGAGAAATAAAATATTTCTTCATCTGCCCAGTTACAGTACAGTTTACCTACAGAGCATCTGCCCCATATCCCTCCCGTTAACAGCCTCGTAAGTCTCTTGTTTAACCTGCAAGACTCATGTTTTAATACGCGTGTTCATCTTCTGTTATATGAAAACACTGGAGGAGGAGTAGTAGTAGCAGCAGTGGAGGTTGTACCAGCGTATGGTTCAAAAGTAGTTTTGCGGACTTCACTAACATTTATCAACATAGCATAGAGCTTCAGAGGAGCAAACAGAAATGAGTTGTGAATAAGAAACGAGTTATGACCGTCAGTTTCCATCACAATATGGTGATTTTAAGACTGTAAAGGTTTACATCCTGGCACACAGTTATCCTGCGATAATGAGTACAATGACGATTTGAATCGATGTTTAGGGGGCACTCCTACATGTGTGATGCTTAATGTAGGGATGATTTCAGAAAAACCTAAATATTGTGCAAAAAAACTGTTTACTTCAGAGCTCTTACCAAGAAAACTGAGAACTATCTGAAGATATTGTTGTTTAAATTGTACAAGCAGTAATGATAATATTAGCTTCAGTTTCTTCAGCTGGCGTAACAATGGCATCAATTATTTCTTTTTGTGCTATTATCAAAAAAAGTGATAAAAGAAGCAAAGGATGGAGAACATATGAGCATCATGGTGAAAATGTGCACATTACCATACCCGTGTGGATGAGGACGTGTCTGCGTAGGTGATAGGAGCTTCTGAAGGATGCAGAGCAGTGCTCACAGATGTGAGGCTTGGTTCCCGGCGACAGACAGCCTCCATCTGCATCCAGCATCATTGATTGCTGTGGAACAATGACGGAAAAACACAGGGTTCAGATTCAGACAGCTGTCTTCAAAGACATCTGAATCTATTTCAAGGATCAGTTCATATTGGGCAGAATGGATATGTATAGTAAACACTATTCAATTATTTTTATCATGTTAACATTTAAAAACAGACTGAGTATTTTAGTGGTATAAAAATAATTGTATGGGGAATAATATATAACTTTGCAGATAAGGTTTATTACTTTGTTTTTATTTGACAAAAAACAGGAATTAACTGAACATAACTAACTACTAACATGCAATTATAAATGGTTCTTTGGTAAGAACTTAAATGGCAAAATATGAATACATTCACAGATAAAGAAATATATGACAAACCTTTGCCTCGCTTCTCTTCTTTTGGTCTACCCTCCTGTCCATCACCATTTGACCTTCGACCTTTTCTCCCAGTGGGCTCTTTTCCTAACTGACTCGGCAGCTGTGAGGATGACAAAGGGAGAGGCGGTGGGCCGTGAGAGTGAGTCACAACAAGGAAATGACTTGAAGGTTAAGGGACTTCAGTCTAAAAACTATCACATGAACAAGTCAATGTTTGTTGCTCATGCAAACAAACAAAACACTTGGACAAGGTCTAGTGGGTCTGTGGGAAACTCAAGAAGTGGTTCCAGTGGGTGAAAACAACAATGCCTTAAATGCATGGCTTCTCTTTGCATAAGCAGCCTGTAATTCAATTTGAGAGCCTTTCATCTACTATTCTAGGCAAAGAAATAGACAAACTGCACACATCCTAACTGCATCATATACTAAACATTCAGAAGAAGTACTCTTCACTAAACGTTATCACAAACAATCTGTGTGGGGTATTTATTCAAGAAGGAAAAACATGGGTTCATAATTCCCCCTTTCAGCACTGCCGTTTCTTTCCCAGTGAACATGCTGCACCGCAGTGCAAATTAGAGAGCCAGACTGAAAAATGTATGGGCTCCACATGTGTTAAAAAGAATCTGGCACAGTGAAGACACTAATTCATTCTGTTTTTCCAAAAACTTGCATCTGGAGCCCTGAAGACCTTGGATGCCTGGCTATTGTTCTAAGTGTATGGATGTGTGTATTTCTATTTGAATAAGCACAAAAGGCGGCTGAAATGAAGTGCAAGCTCCAACAAGACAGCTGTGTCCTTGCCAGGACGTTTTCATTCACACTGAGGGGGGATGACATCACCCTTCTACCCAGAAAGAGAAACGGGGGGAGGGACAATGACGACGACTCATTAACTATTTGACATAAGCTCCTCCCCTGCACCCGTCCTCTCTCAGGCTCCTCCCTCCCAGGCTTTAAAAATATCACCTGCTTCACAACACAGCAGGGCTGGTTTGGGATAATCAAGTAGATTTATTTTGACAAATCTCAGTGTATATTGCTCATGTTTGAGTCTATATTGATCATGTTAAACGCATACAAACTGTAGCTAATTACACAATAATGCACAAAAGGAAAAGCCTATAAACGTCTTTAAAAAAAGAAAAGAAAAAGGGTTTAACCTGAACTTAACCATGTCTCGCTGGATCTACAGTGGCAAAAAGGTTGCAAAAAAAAAGTAGATGGAATTAGACGCGTTGTATGGATAGTAGGGATGTTGATTTAGATTTTTTGGCAAATAGCCAACCCTCGTTAACAGATTATACTGTTATACTGTCAGATACTGTTAACCATCAAGCACGCAACTGAGTCCCAATTCTCCAGTCCAGGATGCTTGGACATAGGTTCCACATCTGTGCACAGCCAAGATGTTGCATGCATTGTCACAGACACACTTTCCTGGAACCGGGTAGAGAGTAGTTGAGCAGCAAAATCCTAACTTTCATAAGAACTTTAAAGGTGATATCTGGTGATATAATGAGTTTAAATATGTTGATATTTACCCATCTCAATTGTTTCAGCTTCTAACTCAAAAACAGATATAAAACAACTCCACCTTATGTTCTGATATGCTATCAATGGTACTTACGTTCCCCATGCTGAGTTCATGCACCAGCAGGCCCTGGTTGTTACTGACTGTCACCTCCAGCAGCTCTGTGCTCTTCCCAAGCCCTCCAGGGTAAACTGGCAGGCGATAATCGTGCTCTGACAGCTTCTCCTGCTTGATACCCATAGAGTGAACATAGTCTCCCACTCCCACACATCCCATACGCCCACCCTGGGTGCCAATGCTGCAGTCAGGCGAGTCACGCTCCTTCTTCAGGATCATTTCTTGTGGTGGAAGGTCCTGCATGACCGAGTGGGCGGCCAGCCGGGTGAAGCTGGTCACCGGGGGGAGGTGGCTGAACATAATCATGCCAGGGCCGAAATTGGAGTCCATGCTCCCGTTGGAGCGCAGGTATTCATTGCCTAGTTTGTCTTGAATGATGTTCATGGTGGATGCCGGCGGGCAAGAAAACTATGGGGTGGCAATCAGTGTCATCCTGTGTGGGAAAAAACAGCAGGAGTCAATGTTAAAACAGTATTTAGGTAGGGATACACGATCCAATACTGATATTAGTATAGCAAATAGCTGGAAAGGGAAATTGGTGACAATGGGGCCAATATATTCAATTCAATTTGATATTTACGTCTGATAATCAAACAGAAACATGTCATTGCTGCATTTAAAAAGGTTTACATTTGAGTTGTAATTTGTTTTAATTGCAAAGATTGTTAACAAGTTGATTCAGTACATTTCTATTCAATCTATTGTTACATTCTTTTACAAAGTTAGAAAAGCAATGTTTAAGTCAAGACTGATGTTTCCTTACACATAAAAGAATGTTCCAGGTCACTTTCACACAGTGAGGCATACATCTTATTTAACACTGGTATCAGATCAGTACCTGGTATCAACCAAAGCCCAGATGATATTGGATACGAAAAGGTTGAATCAGCATTCCTAGTAATAGGTCACTTTGAAGGAGGCACCATAACTAGCAATCAATTTGTTAGGATATAATACTCAAATAATAGACAACAGACAACAATTACGGAGTCAGTTAAGCTTGGTCTTCAGGAATCTGTGTCACAGCCTCTGATCTTAGAATGGCTCTAAGTCGGATTACATTTTACAATTTGTGGGTCAACAATGGGCTGCAGTCTGGCACAATGACAAGTGAAAACAAGCAAAACAGACAAAACTGGGGGTACAGTGTACAACATTCTCTCTGGTTGATTACAGTGTGTTTGCACAATATTTGTAAAGGGCAATAAGGTCACTGGGGCTGCAACATGAGATGAGGAATGAGAGGATTGAAGTTGTGTTAATCTGTTTGATGGGCCTGTCTGACCCAGTCATCCTATTTGCATGAGCTTATCTGCCAATGAGAGTGCACACAAACTGCATTTGAAAGACTGTTGGTGTAATTACGTAGCTGCTGCATAAACAAATGCATGTTTTGTAATACCTCTAAAAAATGTTTTGTAATACCTCTAAACGTGGCGTTTAACGCAGAAATTTGAAATGTGCTGATATAACGTGTTAATACCTATATAAAATGCAATTAGCTATGACCAAATGCAATTTATGAAGGTACCCAAATGGTTGGGGGGTGTCGCTTTGAAGCACAATTTAAAATGGTCCTGCATATTTTGTTAAAGTTACATTAAAATGCATAGATACAAATTTACAATATTATAACATAACCATAATTTAAAGATCTACAAGTATCGTTGGCAAACGCGTGAAGGACCCATGCAGCTAATGAGTGCTATCTAACTGCTGCCAAATGCCTTCAGCTCTGATAGTGAGCTAGCATCAAAAACCTACTCACCTAACACAAAGCCAACTTTTAAAAAATGAAAGAAGAGTTCAGCCCCGCAAACTTACTTCATCTTTCTCAAATGTGTTTAAGTAGATAAACAAATGTGTTGAGGACCCTTGGTCTGCGTACATTTAGAAAAAAACTACAACGCTTGTTCGCTATGCAATTAGCTGCCTAGCTAACCATTTGGCTAACCACTCTTGCGGGGCCCTTCTTTGTGATGCAGGATCAGGGAATAATTAATATGGCCATGCAATAACAGCAGCAGACCTGCGCTTGATAAACACCAAAAAACAACGAAATATAAACAGAATAACAACTTAATCACGAGTAAAGGCGGCGCTCTTTTAGGCATGTAAACAAAGTTAGTTTCGTACTTTTTAGTTGAAATTAAAGAATTAGTGGCAGGTATCACTGCATACTAGCTAGCGTTACACAAGACACATAACATCAGTGCGCTGAAGAAATGATTAAGGACGAATGCTGGTTAGCGCCTAAAAAAAAAAAAAAAGAAACGAGCAATCTTGCATCATTTGTACTTATTCTTGGCTGTTTTCTCCAAGATGTTGGCTTCGTTTCCTGGATAGTGAACAGGCTCTAAATGATGGAGCGACAAGACAAGCATGACCCATAACAAACGGCCCATACAACTCCAGTGAACAATGACGCTCGTCGGCTAGCCGAGACAGCTAACTTAGCAGCTAACTAGCGGTGACGTTAACGTTGGTGCGCCGCGCTTTGTTGTCTGTCCCGTACAAGAGTTCAACTACTACAGCGACCCACTCTGTCCCCAAAGCTCTGTTTTTATGAATTTATCTTACCGGTGCAGGACCATGACCTGCTGTTTTGGCACGCGTAGTTCACCCTCAGCTGTCCGTTTTGATATCTAGAGCCAAAACATTGTTCTCCCGCAGCTACTGGGTTCTTCCATCTTGCATTAACGCAGAGCATTCTGGGTCCTGAGCACCGAGACCATGCAAGAGAACGACTGAGACGCAAAAATTAAAATAAAATAAATAAATCATATATATTTTTTAAATTATCAATGATATTTATTAATCTATTTATATCACCAATTTACAATCCTGTGGACCATATATAAATTATTTTATAAAAATATATAAACATTGTACTTTTTTATTAAACTATTATAAAGTTATTCAATTAACTATTATTTGTGCATTTTATGTTCTCGTATTTTACTCAAAGTTTGAGATTTGAGGCTTGCACTGCATGGTGAGACAGAAAGATACTGCACAAATCTTAACAGACCTCACACACATTCTTTAGATTCTAATATAATATAGTATAATCTTTTATTTGTGTATACACGCCTTACATTTCAGTAGACTTTTCAGGATTAGTCATGGTGAAAAAAACAAATGCCACAATGTGAAAGCAGAGTTTAGAGTTCTAAATCAGAAAATACATAATTAATAATAACAAATGCACGAAGAACAAACAATGCTTATTCATTAGGCTACTTTTATCTAAATGATATACATTAAGATATGTGAAAATAATGCCAAAATGTTGCTAAGCTCAGTAAATGTACATAGTAAAAAATACAGTACAAATTACACACAAGCAGCTAGGCTATATTTTCTTAAATTATCAAAAGTAAAAGTAGCTCTAAAAGTAAGTAATTATGCAGAATGACTCCTTTCAGAGTGGTAGCCTATAATATTTCATACATCACATTATGTCATTGCAACCCTAGGTTACTATTGTTTATGTATGTTTTCAATTTCCTCGAGGGAGTCATCCCAAAAGGATTAATAAAGAGAAGTCTAAGTCTAAGTATTAACATGTAAGCAGCATTTTAATGATGTAGCTAGATGAGACAAAGCAAATGTTAGTTTCCACAGTAGTACAGTGTGTAGTGTAAAGTTAGAGGGTGTCATATGCTGTACAGATTTATATAATATATGAAATAATATATAGGTCTAAGGTGATCATATTGTTTTTTAATTCAAAATATTTCCTGGAGACTAAGCCTAGATGTTAAAATGTAGAGGAGTTAAAACTACGCTGAAATGTAATGAAATAATGCAAAAGTACAAAGTACAAAATGATCAACACATTTGACCTTAGTATAATAGTCACTGCCTTGTTTTGGTTAAGTGTTTAGTTTAATTAAGGAAGGGAAATAACTTCTATCATTTTGTTGTTTGTTCACTTTCAACAAATAATGTCGTGTCATTTCAGTCATTAATGAAAGAAGGAAAGAAAATCACCCCAAATGGCGAGATTAATCCATGCAAGTCTAAGTACACACAGCCGGTACAGTGAAACTGTAAATCATTAAATCTCATTAAATCAGGTATGGTTCCTCGGAGGTTGGATGAAGTTTCTGACTACTTCTATGTGTAATAGGCAGTTATGGAGAACTGGACTGAGACTCATTTCTGACTCAAGTCACTATTTTCTGGATTTGTGACTCTATGACTCAGGTAATGGTGATTGATTAATTGGGGAATCGAGACTTGACTCAGACTCAACAGTTGGTGACTTGACTAGAACACTGGTCTGCCGTTTAGTGCAGAGAAGGGAGTGTACAGTGTGTTTTTTTAGTGCTTTTGACTAAAAACATCTGCCGGGCTGCAACCTATGGCAAATGGACTGCAATTATACAACACTTTTTCTAGTCTATAGCAACCACTCTTGCTTTACATTTCAGGCACCATACACCCCATTCACATACACATTCATACACTTGTGGCCGAGGCTACCACACAAGGTACTACCTGCTTAACAGAGAAACATTCACACACGTTCACAACAATTTGAGGTTCACTATCATGCTGAAGGACACTTTGACATTTTGACTGCAGGAGCCGAGGATTGAACCACCGACTGCTCTAGCTCCTCCCAAAACAGGAAAATTGCAGGCTAATGTGCTAAAAGATGCTAAAATTTGATGATTTGATGATTCACTACAAGTTGACCCCTTTTCACATACACTAGATCCATGTTGTAGTTGTAGTTTGAGCCATTGTTGACCTAAAGAATATTAATTATAGTTGTAAAAGAACCCAGGGCTGCTTTCAGCATATTTTTGTTTTGTTACTCAGGTCAGACTTTTAGTAAACTCCTGTAAAGCTTGAGCTAAAACACAAAAGCACATAAACAGACACAAAGACAGGACATCCTGTAAGTGTGGTGTTACTTCAATGTCCTGTTCTGAGTCTTATATGTCAAACTCAGCTAAGGTTAGAAAATGTCACCCTGTAGCTCAACTTCCCATCAGTCCCAAGTACCAGCTGCACGTTGGGGACATTAGGTTCAGAGACATTACCACTCCTGCACTTTGAGTCCCGTCATATGCCACTGACTCCACTTTAAATTAAGTAATCTGCCTTCAATGGAAAGGAGACAGACAGACCTGAACCAGACCACAGATAGGTTAGAAGGATGGTGAACATTTATGTCTGGAATCTGTGGCAATTTGTGTATCATATAAAGCAGATGGTTATCAATTCTAACTCCTCATTAATAATGCAGCCTGTCTTTGTTTTCACTCCCTCCTCCCCTGAATCCATCCCAACCTCACACCACAAATCATTTGGATGTGAAAGCTGAATTACCTTCCTCATCTAACATCTGAGGCCAAGAAAACTGTGAACAGTTGTGAGCCAATTATTGGTGGTTGCCAGTGCTTGTGCTGACTTAGATTCCTCTCATTGGGAAAGCTTGATGCCTACACATAACATATGGCAATCCTGGCAGTCTATACTCTTATCCTCAATTGTCAGGAGGATCACAGCCGTGTGTGAGATAGAAATCCCTTATCAGTTATTAACAACCTGTGCAATGGGGAGAATTGTGCTGTAATATTTGGGTGATTCTATGTAGTGTGTTGATAGTTGATATTAAATGGCATATGCTACAAATCAGAAACTAGGTCAATACTACTCCCAATTATTAGGCGGTATATACAGTAGAGGCCTATATACACTGGTAAACTTATTTTGTAGTCGCAGTTATACCCCAACAGATCAAACAAAGTATGTCTGACTGGGCTTACAAAGTCTGTGACTAATTTTTAAATGTTGGTTCCACTTCTCTGACTTTTATTTAAAAGCAGAAAAGGGATAATGCAGCCAATTTGTTTGCAGAAATAGTAGTGACACTTTGGGAAATGTACTTGCTTTCTTTCCAAGAGTTGGATTTGAAGAGCGATTGCACTACGCTAAATGTGTAGCTGCCATCAGCTGGTTAGCTTAGCTTAGAATAAAATAAATTTTATCACTTGCAGCTGGGATGGTGAAATATCTGGTCAGTCTTGTGTAACTGAAAGAGAATACACTTAAATAACACACCAGGCAAATACACCTCTAGATTATTCTGTATTTATTGTATGAAATATTCCAAAATGATCTGGAAATACCCAAAGTTCTATAGCACTTTTTTCTCATCCTCTCCTGTCTGAAGCTGCTGTCTCTTTGGGAGCCATCCTCCTCTTTCATTTATGACATGAAAATAATGCAGGGATTTTTTAAATGATTTTGTCCACCCTGTTTATATGTGTGAGGGTATGCTAACTAACAGAGACAACTCTCTGTATACTGCTGTTCAATAGCACCACAAACTACGTCCTCATAAAGTTGAATCAACATTTCCCTAAACAGTTTCAACACAAACTGAACATTTTAACCTTCATGAAGGGAGGATTTACTGCAAGACTGTTAGACTGCAAAAAATTACACTTTATATCTGTTACTTCATTAATGTTTTTACGATGTGACAGCAACTAAAAAAACTAGGCTACACAGAGGCTGACACTCTTAAAAACCAAAATCTGTCCATTGATGATTAAGTGCTCAAAATAACAAATTATGTAATGACCTGAATTGTTTTATCTGAATTGTTTATTTTAAAGAACACAGGTCTCTTTCATGCCTGTAATACTCCTGGGTCTCAACACAATTAAAGGTCTGAATAAAAAGCATTTGAGACGAGGGTCAGTTGATTAAATCAGTCAAGGGCTTCTTCATCTCACCTTTGTGATTGAAACTGTAAATACGCATTAGTTAATATTAGTAATACTTATATGCAATGCAGACATTTGTGTTCTGTCTGGTTAAAAGGAGGGCAAAGAGACTGAGAGGGCCTAGCATCATTTTCTGGACTGTCCTTTGGGAGAATACATGTCCAGGAAATCCTCTTCTAGCCATCCAATGTCCAGATCAATAAGAAGGCATCACAGGAAAGAGGAGAAGCACAGATTTAATGTCAGACCTAAAAGGGGCAAAGCCATTGGACAGTGAGTGGAACATTTAAGTCATTAGCAAGAAGTCCAAAAAACAACAAGATTTTTGGAAAATACTGAAAACATTTCCCATTGTTAGTAGATAGTTAGTTTACTTCACATAATTAACTCAATTTAATAAGCTTTAGTGATATGGCACAGGTTAACAGAAGCACAAAGCATTACTATATGTGCACTCTAATTGGTTGTTGCCCCCTAAATTTCCCTCTATTAGATCTAATATGCACATCTATCGTCCTTCCAGTAGATGGCACAGTTTAACTTGAAATCCTCCAGTCTCAGTGTGAGCCTCCAGGCTGTTAATCATACAGAGAATCGCCTAAAATGTAAACACTATATAAGCACGGAATGATAATGAATGAATGAACACATTAATCAACCAATTAATTAAAATATAAATATTGTCACACGCTGATTCAATTGACTAGATGAAATACACAGAAGTCCAATTGTTCACCACTCTTTCTCTTGTTTTTAACAAACGAATGCAGTCTTGTATAACTCTTCCCTCCCCTTTCCCTGCCCCCTTCCCTCCCTCTCCTTGAATCGCTCTCCCTCTCTCTCTCTTTCACACACACACACACACACACACACCTCTTCATCCTCTACAGCCCACCAGAAGCTGTGAATGGTAGACAGCTCCTCGGTTTTTGCTCTGCTGGCGAGCATCACGCCAGTCAGTTAGTGGAGACTGAGCAGAGCGCAAAGCTACAGTCACCTATCTTCTGATGTCGTCTAAAATGTCTAGAAGAATTTGATATATGTATATATATGTATTTTAACATATAATATAAGTGCTTTAAAAATAACTAAAATACGCCTGATTTGTTTTTGTTTAATTCCTATGCTTTACGCGCGCTAAAGTGGCCATGGCGCATTTTACGCACTGCAGGTAACCAGTGATTTGGAGGCTCAACAACCCAAAACATGGATTAAAAAGCAAGTCGTTTCCCTTTTACTTCAGGAGAGCTCAAATGGCGGCACTTCGTAGAAAATTTGGCGAAGACTACCAGGTAGTGAACACAAATCGGGCAGCCACTTTTTCTGCTCCGGTTAAGAAGAAACGCCAGCGCTTCGTGGACAAGAACGGTCGCTGCAACGTGCAGCACGGAAATCTCGGTGGAGAGACCAGCAGGTACTTCTCTGACCTCTTCACCACGTTGGTAGACCTAAAGTGGCGATGGAACATGCTCATCTTCATCCTAACGTACACGATAGCTTGGTTGGTCATGGCATCTATGTGGTGGATCATCGCTTACATCAGAGGAGACCTAAATCACGGCCACGACGCGTCCTACACCCCCTGTGTGGCAAATGTATACAACTTCCCTTCAGCTTTCCTGTTTTTCATCGAGACTGAGGCCACGATCGGTTACGGCTACCGGTACATTACAGAGAAGTGCCCAGAGGGCATCATTCTCTTCTTGTTCCAGTCGCTGATGGGCTCCATAGTGGACGCTTTTCTCATCGGCTGCATGTTCATAAAAATGTCCCAACCTAAGAAACGCGCAGAGACGCTCATGTTCAGTCAGGACGCAGTGATTTCCCAGCGAGACGGCAAACTGTGCCTCATGTTCCGTGTGGGCAACCTGCGGAACAGCCACATGGTGTCCGCTCAGATCAGGTGCAAACTCATAAAGGTAAGCTCAACACCAGATCTTCTCTGATGATAAGAACTCCCTGAAAACTAACCCAAGTGTAGGAGCAGATGTAAATGAATCACACCTTCTTTCACCAATAAAGCAATATGAATTACACCGAGTTAAATGAAAATACACGTTCAGTATAAATAACTTTTATAACTTGTAAGACGGCCTGCCGAATTGGATAGCACAGTTTCCTCTCCACAGTGTGGAACACTTCAACCAAAGTATTGCATACTGTAGAGGTACTGTATGCAAATAGTAGAAGCTAATGGAAAGTAAAAACAAATAAAACAGCCGTTTCTTTTTTGCACAATCAAATCATCTGAGCTTAGAGGGAAAAAGAGTAGTTGCATATTGCAGGTTTACATTTTTGTTTTTATTCAAAGCTTAATTGTAAGCAGGTTCCAGTACACAATGTACGCCTTGTTAAACAAAGCACACTGGTAGCATTACCATAATCCTGCAGTATGGTGAGGCTGAGTGCAGCCAGGTGCATCTGAAACCACTGAGATAAGACAGTAAAGGCTGTAGGTCTTTGTTGTAAGCGCTGTTGTAAGTGTGGATGGTCGACATTGTGTCCAGCATCAGTGGTGACACCTGGTTAGATACTGTATGTGTGCATCAGTAAGTGGATGTGACAGAGTGGGGAATTTTCTTCCCATGGGGAAGAAAATTATGCTCAGTGTATCCGCAGTGAGAGGGCACTTCAGATACTACCACAGATTGCTGGAGTCAGTAAAACAGCACTCTTGGGAAAGACCATGCAGGCATAAAAAGTATTTATGGCATCCATAAAGAAATGCATTATTTTCTCTCTTCTCTTTAGGGTGCTTTATTTTTTATCTATTTTTTCAACAAAAAAGGACAATACACTCAGATGTTGGGCAGTCTAATGATGCATGCAGGCAGGGAGGGAAGCAAGGCAAACTGAGCTATTCCACAGTTATAAGCATTGAGGAGGAAGTGAACAGCCCATGGGCATAAAGTACAATCACACATGTCTACATCGACTTCCCTCGTCTCCCCTGTGCGTGTAGGCTCTCAGCATCTCAATCAGACTGTCTCCATCTGTGCAACAAACCAGCACACTGGAACTCATACTAATTGGATTGTATGTGGTTTTTTTAAAACAATGGTATGCAGAAATAGAAGAAAAATATCAGGATTTGTATTACTTTAAAAAAGGAAAGAAAAAAAAGGCATACATCGCATCGAAATAATGACTGAGGCTCATGGATTTTTCCTCTTTTCACCTTTCCTTCTGGACTGCAAAAAATAAAATCAGTATTAATTCCAAGACCTCTCTGTGCCAACCCCACATCTTTTTTACACTCCCTCTCTGTGAAATACAATAAATACAGCTGTGTGCTCCTTAGTGTTTTCAGTTTTGCTCCAGGGCTTTGTGGTCTAACCTTATTCTTTCGCTTCAAAGACTCTCACACAAAAACAGCAGCAGCTCTGTCAGAGTACAGAACACAAAGATGTGTTTAGGCAAAACACACTATTAGATATTACACATCACATACAATGTTTAAAAACTCAAATAATAAAACACATTTTAGATTGAATGCTTTCAGTGCAGTCCCTGTATAGAAATGTTGGTGGAGCTTTTGAGCTGCAACCCTCTTCAAGTCATACCTAATCATATAATACTATAGGAAGCATTTTAACTTGTATAGAAACTGTGTGTGTGTGTGTGTGTGTGTGTGTGTGTGTGTGTGTGCGTGTGTGTGTGTGAGTTTGTGAAAAGGTTTTAGTGATGACTTGTACATCAAGCTACAGAACAGCTCTCTGGAAGAATATCTAACCAAATGTACCCAAAATATTCTATGGTTAAAAATAAACTATTTCTTTGACACCACCTCATCATATGAAAGCTCAAATGAATTGCAGTTCCCGGGCACAAGCACCAGAGTTTGGTTTAACCTGACCAAACCAAACCGGTTAGGTGTGAAAGCATGCTATATATAAGCATGCCACATTCCCACTGCATAGTACGGCAAGGCTCCAGTAAACTCAACTCCCTCTTTTTTGGTTTTCCATTTGCAAAAGTTGTGGTACCTATTTTGGTACCACCTGTTAAAATTTGAGCCAGTTGACACCAGAGCCATGCCCGAACTGTCGTGGACACTTGGGTGACAGCAAAAAGAAGGGAGAGACAGACCAATAGAAGCTGTCATACAGAGTCCCACCATAAGCAGTTGAAATGCAGCTTGGCAGGGCATCCATGGCCGCCTCAGAGGGCATCCTGGTGGAACATCCTAGCTAAAATATACTTTAGGAGGATGGAGAGAATGAAGGAATTGACTGAAAGTGATAAAAAGTGGTGAAAGAGATGAAAGAAGAGTCTCACGGTAAGAAACAAGAGACAGAAAGAATTACCAACTCACTTTTTTCTTAATATTGTTATTGTGTAAGTGGTGCCTTCTATTTCAGAGACATACAAGGGAGAAAAATCCTCTTGGCTGTACAGTATACTGTATCTCCTCAGAGGATTGGGTGATGGGCAATAAAAACTAGTCACTGGAATTGATTTCCATTTTTTATCTAATAAGAATAGAGATGCAATTATAAAAACATGTTGTGGAGGGCTGGGAAAAGGCCTTAAAGCCCTGCAGATTAGCGAGCCCAAGAACCAGAAAACCTTAAGACTCTGGACTCACACTACACTTTTCTTTGCTATACCTAAATATTACCTAATACCTAAATAATTCAGAGTCGTATAGGATGTTTTGCTGTAGAAGTGTGCAATGCACACGCAGGCATGCACGCACACACGCGCACACACACACACATTTTCAAGTTTTCTTTCCGAGGCATTCAAAAGAAGGCATGTGAGAGGTGGAGCATGTGTTATTTGTAATGGCTGAGTCAGCAAACCGAAGTCAGAAATTATATATTTTTATTCTTGAATAAGCAATACATCTTCAGGCTCCTGACAATAAAAATATATGAGCTTCATTACAGTATTTTCCACACACAAGTAGAAAATGAGAGGCAGCACAGTCCCAATAAAACACATTTTTGATCAAGAACATTGTGACACCATTTCTGCTATAACGACAGCTAAAGTCACTACTGTAAGTGTCACATTGACACAAAGGAAGGAAACCAAACCAGAGCATAAGATATAAAAATATTATAGGCATTTATCTCCAAACAACATCTAATACCAGTTTCATCCTGGTTTGACTGATTGGTGAAGCATACACCTCTACAGACACCCAATGATTATGACTTCACATGCATCCTCACCAGATTAACAATCAAATCTAACAGGTTTTTACTTGTGATACACCATCTCGCTATTACTTCATATTATCAAGTCTGCAGCAGATGATTTATATACACATAGCCAGGTGGGAACTTAAATTTTGGAGGTTGGTGTGGTGGATGGAGTTTGTCTGACTGAACAACAGTTGCCTAACCCTAAAGGAACACACCCACTTATTGGGACTTTAGCTTATTCACTGTATCTCCCAGCGTTAGACACGTCGATACATACCCTTCTCATCTCCATGCGTGCTGTAACTCTGTCTGACGCCCCCAGCATTAGCTTAACCTAGCAAAGATCCTGTAGGTAACTGGTTCCAACTAGCTACTGCTCCCAATACGTGACTAAATAACGCTAACATGTTCCTATTTACATGTTGTGATTTGTATAGGCACAGGGTGTACAAATAACAAGGTCACATGAGACACAGCCATCTTCTAACTGCATACTAACTGGGAACTATATTCTCAGAAAGGTGAAGCACCGGTACTTCTGCTGCTTGGGCAGAGTGATTTGCTCACTGCGCCTGAGAATCCTGGTCACGGAGCAGGGAGTTCACCTGGAGTCTGAGTTATAGAGTCAACCATTACTAGATACTAAAAGCATAGTTTACAATCATAGGTGTTCGCTATATTGTTAAGAGCTGCAACAATAAACAAGAGTCCAGGTAATACCACAATGTTTCATAGAATTCCAACCAAAAACGCTGACCGGCTGAATCTATGGCTACTTGCTCTGGATATGGATCCAAATACACCTGTAGCCACCTTCAAGAACCATCGTGTTTGCTCAGAACATTTCACTGAGGATGATTATTATGAAAAAATGGAATTAGCCACACGGACCATGAAACGTGTGCTGATGGATACGGCCATCCCATCGATAGTACAGACCGGACAAAGTGGATCTCCTGCGGCAACGGTAAGTGTTCCGTTATGTTTCAGAGTAACATTAATAACAAATTTACATCAATAGTGTGGTCACTGCTATTGCAGTTGTTCTCAGGCTACATTTATCCCCTGTAATGTTACTGTGCTGTCACAAATGTATTTTTCCACCCCAGAATAAAATGAGCCATGCTAGAGCTTTCACTCTTTCACATGACTGTAGCCTTTATCTTTGCTAACGAATTGGATACCATATATACTAAGGAGACCAGATTTCTCAGACAAAATCCGGGGACATTTTCAAATTAGAAGCGTTCAGTATATACCTCCAAAACACGTCATGTTTTTAATTTTTGTAAAACTTAAAACGGGGAAACTAGACCTAGAGCTGAGTATCGGATACAATATAAACTATTGAGGAAATATTTGGTCAGAGTTTTCTGTCTTTCATTCCAGTATTGGGTCTGTCAGTCACAGTGAAAACCAGGGACATTTCCGGGGACAGATCCAGCCGGGGACAGGTCACCAAAATCGGGGACTGTCCCCGGAAATCAGGGACGTCTGGTCACCCTAATATATACACCACCAGTCCGTGTACGTTCTGATTCTCCCCTCGACCGCAGTCTGTTCGGCATTTTGTCTATCAGCTTAAAATTTGTAACTCCTCGTCTGTGTGTTCTGGCTCAAAAAGATATGGTTCTGGATCGTGGTTTGCTACCAAGTAGAAATCCTCCAACAATTCCTCCAACAATTCCTCAAAGTCAGTCATGATCACCAGTGTTGTTCGCTAATAGCTAGCTGTTGACGGAAATAACTGTGCTTTTCGGTGTTGCGCTAATAACTTCACCCAAGTACCAGTGCTTCACCTTTCTGAGAATATAGTTCCCAGTTAGTATGCGGTTTGAATATTGTTGTGTCTCATGTGACCTTGTTATTTGTACACCCTGTGCCTATACAACTCACAACATGTAAATAGGAACATGTTAGCGTTATTTAGTCACTTATTGGGAGCAGTAGCTAGTTGGAACCAGTTACCTGCAGGATCTTTGCTAGGTTAAGCTAATGCTGGGGGCGTCAGACAGAGTTACAGCACACACTGAGATGAGAAGGGTATGTATTGATGTGTCTAACGCTGGGAGATACAGTGAATAAGCTAAAGTCCCAATAAGTCGGAGTGTTCCTTTAACTTTGAAATGCATATATTGCAGAAATAAATGAGTGAAAGTATGTTGGCACTGAATGTGGTCATGGTAAATTCTGGTGAAAAAGTGGTCTTCCCTAAACCTGTGATTGACCATAGTTATTGTATTTTTGAGTCACTCAAAATTTGGATGGTCTATGATACAGACATTTTCCCAACAGAAAAGAAGAAGAAATGCAGCAGAAGACTCAATTATGTGTGAACAGCTCATTATTACACACATAAACCTGAGAAAAACTAGCAGACATATTTTCCTGGGTTTGCCCACAGCTAACTGTTCGTGTTACTGTGTGAAAGGATAATGAACAACCAAAATATCCAGTTCAAGGTAAAAGTAACTTAGACCTGTGAAATCTTTCGTTTCCCTTTTGGCCCTCTGTTCACTCTAAGCGGACGTTTTCACACACCTTTTCAGATATGCTTTCTAGAGTGAATACATCTGCAAATGCTCGCCTCACAATTAGTGGGAAATGGTCAGCCCAGTAGGGAACCGAGTGGCAGGAAAATTATGAGTGCAACTTTTTTTTCTTTCTTTTACCGCAGTCAGTACATCCAATTTATACATAACAAGTGTTGTCATTATGTTGTGTCTCAGTTCATTATGTCGTAAAATTGTAGCAGCACAGGAATTGCTGTTCACCTGGATAACAGCTTTTATGCAGTAGCTTTTATGAGTTTCAATCAAACTACTGCTTTATGCGTGTTCAGTTGCCTGAGAAGGTAAACATTTATATGATTGAGATGGTTGTTAAATTGTGAGATTGGCTTTAACAAAACACAGTGTAGGTGACTGTGGATCAAAAGATAAGAAAAACAACAGAGGTTAAACCAGCTGTGACAGAGCAACCAGGCTGTGTCTTTGATGTTGACTGTAATGCACAACTTTGTTTTGTTTATGGGCCGAAAGAAGCAGGAAGAAGAGATTTAGATCACTTTTGAAAATGGCCTAAAAAAGTTAGTGTGGAAACATAATTTTTACACCTAAAGACATTTTCAGATTTAAAATATATGTATTTAAAATACACTGTTTTCCATTATTTTTCCGAACTATTGAAACCATTACTTCTAGCTAACTGAACCACTGCTTGCTTGCTTATTAGTTTTCAACACATTACCGCTGACTCCAAAATGATCATACAACTGAATCAACAAACATCTAAAACCGTTTCAACAAAAACAGAAAAGTAATACAACAGTCCTGCAATACAGTAAATCTAAATAAAATTAAGCACACCTAAAAAGTGTAATCTGTGACACGTTTACAGTACATGTTTACACATTCATAGTTTGACTCTAGATTTGATTTAACCAATTCATGAAGTGTTAGATGATGTCTCAAGCCTCTCTAAATGAACTGAGCAGGCAGACTATCTGGTATCTGGCAACGGGGACGTCTGTGCAATTTGTCTAGCTTGTCTGTCTACCTGATTGCCTACAAGCTCCTTCAACCCCCTCTCAGGCTACTGATTGATGAAGGCCCTGCAGAGCATGGAGTGGAGTTGGGTTGGGTAGGAAGATTGTGCCGCTTTAGGTCTAATCAATTATATTCATCACCTGTCTTCATCCATTAACATCATCCACACCAGGGAAACACTACTTTTGTTAGAAGGAAACAAAACCCTGATGCCTTTCTAATGATAATGAGCAGCTGACAGGTTGTTGACTAGTCACACGTGATGTGTAGATGTGTTTGTGTGATTGTAGTGTTTTTGCTGCACAATTATCCCAAAAGCACAATTGAAAATTGTTAATAAAAGTCCCAGTTTTGATACTTTAGCTGGGGGAGAGAAATTTGTTTATTTGTTGGCATGTGGGATTTACATGAAAAAGAAAACAGTAGCCAAGCTCAGCTATCTCCGGATCTGTGTGCTGGGAGACGAGTAGGAGAGTGCCAACGGGGTCTGTGTAAGGAGCTTTGCCTGGAAATGTTTGCATGCAAACATCCATCATTTTACTCTTCAGCAACAATGACAGATAATGAAAAGCAGAATTTCCCTTAGCTAGCATGAGATAACCCACATCCACCCAAACGGTATTCAGCGGCCTGTAAGCACCTGAACAATGCCGCACCCTGACATGAAAGAGGTTCTCCAAAATAAATCCAATTAATATTCACAGGAGATAGAAACAGACTGCAAGGTTTTCTGGCATTGCAAAGCCTATTTACTCACACACTCACAGTGGACCTCTTGGAGCTAGCCTATAGGGCAATATTACTTGGACGTCAGGATGAAATTGGGCTCTGACTGGTAGCTGCTGTTGTGCAGGTAAAGTTTGGATGAGAGAGAAGCAGTGGTGGAAGAAGTATTCAGATCCTTTACTTGAGTAAAACTACTAATACCACACTTTAAAAGTACTCTGTTACAAGTAAAAGCCCTGCATTAAAAATGTTACTTAAGTAAAAGTAGGTATCATCAGGAAAATGTACTTAAAATATTAAAAGTAAAAGTACTCAATGTAGAAAAATCCTCATATTTAATAAAAACTGGAAGCGAATAAAACAGTTCTGTCAATTAAGTATTTAATTGTCTAATCATTTCAGCTGAACTTGTAGGCCTATATATTGTATTGAAACTTGAAACCTAAATTAATATCTTTTTATCCTTGATTCCTGCAAAACAATCTGATAAAACAGCCAGTGACAAAATATATACATGAAATATGATGTCAAAGTTTGCTATTAAAGTAATGTTCTGATATGGTAGCATATGTATTCTGACATTGGTTCAAAACAGTTTTATAAGTTCTAATCTTATTATAAGATATTTTCTGCTCATGGTTATGTTTTGTATCGTCTTAATAATGATTAATAGTCTTTTTTTAAAATTTTTCAATGCCCCAAAACAGAAGGAATAGCTTAAAAATAAGATACACTTTAATTGTTAAAAATAATAAAATATACCTTATTAATCCCGCAAGGGGAAATTACAATTAACAGTCAGCAGTTGGGGGTTTAGTGCCTTGCTCAAGGGCATCTTGGCAGTGCCCAGGAAGTGAACTGACACCTCTCCAGCTATCAATGCACCACCACACTTTGATACCTATGTGGACTTGTACCAGCAACCCTCCGGGTCCCAACCCAACTCCCTACTGACTGAGCTACTGCCACCCTCAAATGAATAACCTCTAGCGATCAATGGGGTGACAGGTGTTGCAGCCAGATTGCCCTCACATCCAAGTTAGCATGTCTGGCTAATTTACCGCATACGGTAACCTAATGTTTACCTCCAAGGCCATTGAGCAGATCATTAACCAGAAGGGCAGTCAGAAAGGGCATGCTACTTCACAACGTCAATGCAGTGTGAATTGTCCCAGTTGGGAACTCATTTTTCCAATTATTCTGATATTCCATGATTGCAGCACAGACGCCCTATCCTGCAATGTTATCAAAAGTGAGAAATAATTTGTGTGTCTGCCCTGTTATTTGGATCCACTCCAAAATGTAATGGTTCTTCCTTGGCCCATACTATACCCTTCCACCAAGTTTCATGAGAATTGGGCCAGTAGTTTTTCTGTAGTCCTGCTGACAGACAAACAAACAAACAAACAAGCAGACAAAATAAACCAAAAACATAACCTTCTTTGTGGAAGTAAAGTTTGTCAATTTATTTTAAAAAAAAAGTCCTGTTCACAACGTGCACATCCATTGTGATGTTACATTATGTCCCCACTGTGTAGTATCCGGTCCTGTATGCTAACAGAGTTTAGAGTTATGGTATGGTCTGTCCTGTACTTTATTGGATTAAGGAATGTTAGCACTCCAGCCAACACTACCCTCATCCAAAAAGACTTGTCTCTTTTAACGTTAAAAGTGAAACCTACTGTTCATAAGTAATAGCTAAGGTTAGGGTAGCCAATAGGACCTGATCCAATCAAGTTCAGTTACCTTACACGAGCATGGGCGTGTGGCCCACCCTAGCAGGTGAATGCTATTGAAGGGCGGGTCTTGCCTAGAACTGCAGTTGGGTCCATAATAATCCATCATCACCCAGAGAGGATGCTGACTTTTTGGCTATGGCCTGTTAGCTTTAGCCTCTTTCTGTTAGCAGGATATCACAGAGGCATATAGTACTGTATATAGCCTTCAAAGTGCATATTTAGGAGCCTCTGACAAGATTCTCAATACAAAATGAGTGAGCTGGAAACATTTGAAATAAAGCAGGAGACAAGGTTTTCAACCAATTTACATCGATAACGATAGCTACATCTAATAAAATCTGGTGTAGCAAATGTAACTATGGAGGGCAGGGCGGACTGTAAGTTACAATGTGTTGAAATCAAAGATGTTCCACTTTTCTATTTTATTATCACCCCATTTGGGCCTGAACAAACAGATATACAGTAGATGACACTGACTGAAAGAGAAAACTACCTTTGTGGAAATGCATGTAATTATTTTTAAGAATTAACGAGAACAAAAGCTCAGAAAAAGGCAGAAATGGTTGTAGAAAAAAGGGGTGGGGCTGTGGGGCTGTCTGTGTAGGAGATGATTATGTGTGTGGGTGGGTGGTGTCTAATTATTTGCTAGAGGTGAAATAAAAGGAGAAAATGGGAAAAGAGACTAAAGCTTTTGCTATAACATTTTTTTTATTACAAAATTAACTTGACACTGATTTTGTTGTTTTAATATTAATTACTGACTTAAAAAGAAAGTGTCCCAAGTATGCAGAATTTGTGTAATGCTATTTTAAGTAGAAAAGAAAAAAATCACTGAAAGAAGTGTTTCTCATCCTTACCACAATGGAAATCTACCTTGCTCCTCATTATTTTATAATGTGGTGATTTGAAAAGGTGAACAGATTGATTAGACAGAATAAGACAGGATAGGAAAAAAATACATCCAGGACCATGGTGCTTAGCTCCAACGTCATCTGTGCAATTAAATTCTTCCGCACCAGTTAACACTCTGTGGGCAAGTCCGGTCCAAACACGGCTGTCTCAAACGTCCGCCTGCAAGTCGTTCTATAAAATCTACGTAAAGTGCCAAGCAAGCGTAAAACATCTGTGGCCACTGTACCCAAGGCACCAATGGACCTTTGAGCTAGATAGGGAGAGAAAACATCTTCCATCACCTATTTAGGAGGGTAATATGCATGTATTTTTACAGAATCACCCCATCATACACTGAAGGTTGAGGTGCTTGTTCTACTTTTACTCTTGTAGTTCCCTTTTCTGCTCCCTTAGACTTTCAAATCATTGCATACAAAGGATAATGCACTGTTACATATACCCAGTGGCTGGTGACTTCTTACAAAAACAAAGCAGAATCTAGTTGGGACTCATTGTTAGATTTCAGATATCTATGAGTTATCAGTTCCACCAGAATTCTAAACATCTAATATGGTTTCATTTAAGTAACAGTTAGTGGCCCAAAGAGGTGAAATCCAATATTTTTAGGTTGGTTGTATATAAAGCAGTTAAAACTGGCTCCACCTCGACAAACTACAACAGCAAAATGCTGATTTTAAATTGATGTATCAGTATTAACCATCTAATAATGCCATATATGATGTAAGTCACATTTTTCTGCAGAAAGAGTACTTGTCCTTTTGATACACTAATATATTTAAAATGCAGGACTTGTAATGTTCCTGTGTGGACATGTTTTTACATTGTGCTATATTTTGACTCAAGAATCTTCCGTACTCTGCTTTGTGATGACATGCATCTGATCGGTCTCCTTTCTGTCTTTATTTCACTTTCTTGGCTGTGTCTTTATTCTCTTCTGTCTTTACTGTCTTTCAGTCCCGTCAGACACCCGAGGGCGAGTTCCTGCCTCTTGACCAGTGTGAACTGGATGTTGGTTTTGGGACAGGTGCAGACCAGCTCTTCCTGGTGTCTCCGCTCACCATTTGCCACGAAATCAACCCCAAGAGTCCATTTTTCGACTTATCCCAGCGCTCCCTCATGAACGAAGAGTTTGAGATTGTCGTTATCCTCGAGGGCATTGTGGAGACCACCGGTGAGGGAATCTTCCTGAATTAAACTCATTTTCCCTTCACTTCTTTCACCTCTTTCCTTTTATGCTTTTTGTATTCACTCATATCCCATTCTCATTTCTTACCTTCTTCACTCTCAAAAAATCTAAATGTAAATCCCTATATTAATATGAACGCATATAAACATTCTGGTCTAATAGATTTGTAAGATATTTGTAATCTAAACTCTGGGAAATCTAATTTCCCCTCCTTCTAAATTTTGCATATTTGAAGAATGCGGGAGCTGAGCAAAAAAAGTGAGAATGACAACAATACATGAGACATATGAGACACCCTGATTGAATTATGAGGGGATATTTTATTACTGCAGGTTTATGTACACCCTATGCATAATAAAAGCCTGTGGTGCTAGACGAGTGTCACCTTGATGAATGACCCGGGTTTTAGTCAAAGTTCCACTCTATTTTTCAGATGACTGCTGAGAACAGAGGTATAATTCTAAGCCTGTGAGGCATTGTTATACAACCACTGCTGTAAACTAGAGGCAGCCATGCTGGAGTACTCTCACTGTTCTTTTTGTTGCATGTATAACAAAAATGATTCTTGCCTTAAGTCCAATATGAATAAATCCATCTCACTCTTTTCTTTTTAGCTCTGCTTCTATCCATTCCCCATAACCCTCACTTTGCCGCTGCTGTAGAAGGAACCACAGATCAGAATAGGCTTAGAGCAGGAGGGATCAGCAGGGAAGTGTAGAGGCATGCACGCAACGCGGTCTGCGCTCTATTGATAAAACCATTAATCAGGGTGCATCCACAAGTTTAGAGTTGCAGTGCTGTGGTACTCAGAGATGAAGAGTAAAGGAGGGAAAACCCCGACAGTGCCACCTCCAATGGGCCACAATATCCCATCATCCTCACAATGAGTATGTTTACATGTACACCAATATTTCACTATTATTCCGAATATGACAGTATTCCGAATTTGATACAGGTCATGTAAACAGGATATTGCGTTGGATATTCCGAATAAGGCCTTTTTCTGAACAAAGAATTTTACGACTAAGACATGTGGGATATTCCGGTATTATTCGGGTTTTAGAAGCATTCTTTGGACACTTTGGACATGTATACAGCACATTCATAATATGCATCTCAATCAGGGGTTTTACCGCAGTTTACGGCCTCTTGTCGGTTGTCTGTGCGTTGCTATGGTTGCTGTACACAAACCAACCAGCCAACAGTTTGCAAGGCTGCAAACCTGATAAAAAGGAGAAACACAGCTACCTTTTTTCAGAATAAGGTCAAAAAACGGAATATTATGTGCATTTAAAGCTGAAGAGAATGACTGGATAGATGTAAAGTAATCTCTATAGAACATATAACCTCCACGTTACTGTGTTGATTTTATTTTTTTTACAATTATTTCAAGCCATCATAATCAATCTAGTCCTTATAATTGAGAATGTCTTGAAATCAATGAGTGTGTTTACATTAGGTCATGATCATTTATTTCTGGATATGATGTTGACATAAGCACAGAGTAATTGGGTTATTCATATCCCTGTATACATATTAATACATAATAGGTTTCTGCAGACTATATGCACAGGTGCCTGTGATGTTTACAAAACAACCAACCCACACTATACATTTACAGTAGAAAGCAGCCTACATGGTCCAAATACATGAATATCATTTAAACCCTAAATCCACAGCAGAACAGAGTGCATATCATGCTACAAAACTTTGTAAACCATTGAGTATAGGATACTCAAGACGGTTTGATGTAGTTCCCTTTTTTGCTCGGGAATATCGATTCCATCTGCAGCTTTCACTTTCACTAATATGCAGATGACAGTTTATTTAGATTCTTGCTAAGTAACAGTGGCCATATTCAAATAGAGTCTCACAAAAAAGGCAAAGCATCACAATGTGCTATGTAAACAGTGCCAGTGAAGGCTAATGCCAGGAAGTGTACATAAAGTCGTCTTCAGAGACACACTTCTCACTGTCTTCCAAGTGTTTGCATAGTTGTGCTGAGGGAATTTATTTTTATTCAAGATGCAGTCAACATTAACCAGCTGGTTGAATACCCATATGATACCTGAAAGGTGAAACAAAACTGGCATGCCCATCAGGCATTAAACCTACAAGCTTTCACTTCACGCATCGGTATTACTACTGTCTTATGTACCAGAGAATACTGCTGTGAATTATTGTGGACTCACCCTTGTGATTAAAGCCAGCCTCTGGGCTAATTATACAATTTAAATAACCTTTGCGTAAATGTAGAACTGACTTTTCTGTGGATGAAGATGAGTAGTGAGTCTGGAATAGCATAAGGCTATGACATAACACTGCACATATCATCCCTCAGAGGGACAGGCTTGACTCCCACAACAGCTAACTTTTGTGTTTAACAGAAAAGCTCAGGTGGAAGCTGAGCCTCTGAACCAGAACAAATATGTACTTGGTGCTTCTTGATCGCGAATGACCAAACATCCAAATGTCAAGAGAATTATTTTACAAAAGGTCAAATGGAATAAAAGTGTTTAAGATTTCTAGGAAATCCTTATATTATGGACAAATAATAAACAACTGTCGAAAGAGCATGATATCAGTATGTCAAGAAATGATTGTCTGTGAACGGAGATTCAGGCCAGTAGAATTCTCTATGAACAAGTTACAATAAAAACCTGTACTGACAGGACCCATGGCTTTTGACATTGATGTATTGATGTGTGAACGAGGACTGCTTATTGTGTTGATCAGATTAAACCTGGCAATTATCATGACCAACACAAGCCACACTGATAACAAGCACCTCACCTTACCAGTGTTAACAGTCCAACAAAGGGAATCACTCACAATGGAAACAAATAACACTGCAATGATCTACAGGAAAGAATATTTGAGGACTGATAGATGTCACACTCTGAAATGGCACATAAAGATGTCCTTCATCTCTTGTTATTCTATTTCAGTACATTAGAGGTGACAGGCTTAAAATACGTAAATAGATAAAGTTATAATAGTTGGTAGTAATAGCGGTTTATCTGCTTTCATTAACCATTTGGGTAAGTGGATTTATTGTTTCCCTGTGCATTTACTGTATTAAATCTCCAATATGTGACTGAATCGGACTAGGTGGTAAATTCCACAGGAATGAGCAAGAAGCAGTGCTTCCATTAACAATAAAAAAAGAGCGGAGCGGAAAAAGAGATAATGGGAGGGAATACTGCCCATTCACATTCCTCTTTATTAGCCATCAATTGTTTTATTGAAGCTAAACCCCAATTATTTATGTATTATCACTACCCATTTACTCTCCTGTAGGTATGACATGCCAGGCACGAACGTCATATACCGAGGATGAGGTTTTATGGGGCCATCGCTTCCTGCCAGTGATGTCCCTGGAGGAGGGCTTTTTCAGGGTAGACTACTCTCAGTTCCACAGCACTTTCGAGGTACCGACACCACCGTACAGCGTCAAAGAGCACGAAGAGAAGAATTCACTGCCCTCGCCTTTGTCCACTCCTACCCCAACACTGACTGAGAGCTACGGTGCCCGGCGTGACCGGGTGTTTTCCGTGGATTGCATCAACATATCAGAGGAAAGGAGGGGAGGGACTGGAGGTCGACTGCCGAGCAAGCTGCAGAGGATGAGTTCATCCGGGAAAGAGGACCTGCAGAGGAAGGTGCTGCTGCTCAGCTCCCAGCACTCGGAGAAGGCCTGCAGCACAGGAGACCTGCCACTCAAGCTTCAACGCCTCAACTCCTCACCGGGGCCTGAGGCGGAGAATCGGCTGCAACTCAAATCCCTTAAGGTGGGGTTTGACCCCATGACCCAGTCTACTGGAGACCTGTACAAGCACAGCCCAATGCCCAAACTGTCCCCTTCTCCGGTCCCCATGCACAGCCCACTGCTCTCAGCCAGAGGGAGACCAGAGGACAACCTGCCAGCGAAGTTACGGAAGATGAATGCTGACCGCTGAAACCCAGACAATCCAATAACAACAGACACAGTCCCACTGACCTCTGACCACAGGTAGACCAGAGGACACGCGCATGGAAACAAATTCAGAGATGTCCTTTACCTTTGGAAGCTTTGATAGGAAAAAGCAGAAGTATCACTGACAATTTATTGATGTTTTTTTTCTTGAGGCACAACTTTACTGAAATTACTGTACTATTTGTGTTTAATAGCAGAGGCATTCATGCAGGCTTTTGTACACACGAAACAAGAAGAAAAACACAAACTTCATGCTTAATGTGAATTTTATCATTCTGCAAGTGTTGTGCATGTATACACTAAATCCATGTATGCACCACTACACTTAGTAGTCAATCTAAGCTTTAGCTAAATATGAATAATATGATAATAAATGACGTTCGACCTTTCTCTTCCTTGTGTTTTTATTGTTGTCACACCAATTGAGTTGTTACTGCAACAGTTTTGCCAGATGTCAATAAGTAATCCAGCAGTGCAGTGCAATCCAGTTTTAATAGCCTGTTGTTTATGCCCTAATTTTCCCCTAATTGTCCCCTTGGCAAGCAACACTTTTCTCAGTAGATAAAGTGCATATACTGTAAGAGAGAGAGAAAAATGATAACGTGCTATGCTACTGAGGCTTCATGTCTGACCAATACACAATGGATGGAAACAATGAACACTACCACAATATTTGCTTAGTATCCATTTATCCAGGTATATATACATACAGATTTGATTTAAAGTCATTTTTGGTCAACAGTGGAAATGTAGATCTATCGTACAGCACAATGTCATGTTCCTGACCAACTGAGCTTAGAGAAACAGACACAGAGACCCAAACTAAATCTAGGTATAAGCACACCACAGTTTATGGATGTAACTCCACAAAAAAGCTTCTTCAGCACCACGGGATCTGAAGTACTTAGAATGCCTTAATTTTACCACTACAGCAGTACAAAGACAAGAAAATCAATGATCAGTATGGAGATTTTCCCTGCTTTAAGTGCACACCAGCATTGACCCTCCCCCTCTCATCATGCATCTGCAGCTTCGACCACCCTCTCAATTTACACGTAACTGTTCCGTACACTCTATTAAGCAGTTCAGTCCAGCCATCCT
Organism: Etheostoma perlongum; assembly: GCA_026937815.1. Lineage (NCBI taxonomy): Eukaryota > Metazoa > Chordata > Actinopteri > Perciformes > Percidae > Etheostoma > Etheostoma perlongum. Next base: position 17,137,355 of record CM049385.1, on the reverse strand, counting down.
CACAACTGCATTCCTGCTTGTGTGAATACATCATAGTATTATTATAATTAAAGTGATTGACAACACCTATGTGTCAAGACAAAAAACAATTAGACGTTCCAAATGACTGATGGGTCCTTCTGTACTTTCTCAATAATTTCACAACGGCATCCTACTTATATCCCAAGGAACTGGCCTCATACAGTTGACGACACCCATTGCCACAGAATTATGTTATTATTCTTCATGCAATGACCATTCATGTGGGACAACAGGAATTGTAGTTTCAACTGGAGCCGACACAAACCGTGCTGCAGGGGTAGGCTGAGCAGGGCAGCACTGGGAGGAGATGGAACAAATGCAATGTACAGTAGGTTCTAAGAAATATTCCTAATTATATATACCCAATTATGTCTCTATAGAGAAGACAGGGTTGATAAGGGTCAATTTGTTCTTTTGAATGGAATGACAGAATAGCTGCGTGTAATGATGGGCTCTTTTTATTCTCTTGGCTTTCACTCACTGCCCACATCACTGTCACGCTTCTCTCTTTCTCCCATTCCCCCCACCCTTCTCACAGACACACACACACACACACACACACAGAGTAATAAAATACAGTACAGGAAGAGTATGATTAAAAGTCTTTGACTTTTCTGAGTTGTCTGAAAATTGATTTTAAATAAAGTCTCATAAAAAGTTGTCATGCTTCTGCTAAGGGCTGTGAAGTGAGGAATTGAAAAGTGGAAAACAAGGGGAGCAGGGGGGGGTGTTCTCTTTTGTAGTGGAGACACTAATGTAAAAGTGTGCATTTGCATTTGTGCGATCATATTTTGTCAAGATGCACGCCTGCGTGACAAGTACAATTTCACAGAAGAGGCAGTGTCAGACAAACGATGTCCGGGGAGGAAAAGTGCTTATCAGGCACAATGTAGCAAGGAAACACACAGCAAAGCAGCATAAAGGAACCAAAAAGAATGAAATGGATAAGAAGTGAGTAGATAAATGGAGCATAGAAGAAAGCCGTTACTCATGGTTACATTGTGACACCAGGCTTTAATTTAGAGGAAACAAGAAACATTCAGTGAAATGATTGTGTAGCAGTGCATGGATTTACTCCTGCCAGGAAGTGTGTGTGTGTGTGTGTGTGTGTGTGTGTGTGTGTGTGTGTGTGTGTGTGCGTGTGTGTTTGAGAAAGCAATAGGTTAACAGTACTATTTATTGTTTGCTGTCAAGTTGTGTTTTATGATGCTGGTAACTTTTATTTTTACAAACACATCTCCAGTTGCTTTAAAATCCAAATCTTACACATGCTGACAAGTCAGACTTATTATACAGATATTATACAGGATAATATACAAAATATAAGCCTTTGATTCAATTTAACAGGGTTTCCAGGTTTTCTCTGTTATTTTCCTCCATTTTGCTTGTTCATCATCAAAATAAATTCATTCCACCCGTACCCAGATAGGCAATACATTTTCCTTTAGTTTGTTATATTTACATGTACTGGCTTAGGTAGCATTTGTACAAAAAGAAGGACCAACACAAGAGACAGCACAGCCTCTGAACAGGTGTACAACTGGAAACAAATGAGACTGACTATTGTACTTTGCAGCCATGACGCCTTGCAACTAGCTGAGCAGAGTGATGTTGAATTCCTTCTCTTTAATCACTGCACCAAAGAACACCAACTCTTCCAAAAAACAGATATTGTATAACACAGCTGCATGCCAATCTGTAATGATATAACCAACCTCGACCACATGTCCAAAGCGTAACAGAGCACAATGATTCAAACAAAAAGTGCATCCTGATGTTTGTCAAAGATTGTTAAAGATGGTCTATAAAGGAAATCGTACATTTGAGAGTACCTGAGTGAAGAATAGAGCTCACAGCTATTGATTTCTCCTGATGGGACATGACAGTCATTGTGCTAGGTTTGCCACACGCTTCTCTTTGAGCCGTAGATGGACCTCCCTACACAAACTGTCCCTGCAGAGTCAAGTAATTATCCAAGCCTCTGAGTATAGCATTGTGTCGCAACTTATGGGTCGGGGTGAGACATTTATTGATTGGTCCTTCGATTTCTATCCTGGTTGTGTTAGGTCGAGCAATGAGAGGGATGTCCCCAGAGGATGCTCGGATGATGCTTCATTCCAGCACTTGAGCCCAGTCATAGATGCTAGCTTTGAACACCCAATATTTACACACTTCCAACTCATGGCCCACAGGCGAGTATTATGGTAATATGTACATTGGAAAATCAATGCAGGCAGCCATTCCTTATTTTTCATAGCAGACACATTAAAATTAAAATGCTACATAGAATGATTTGTGTGCTGATGTTATTTAATATCTTTCTTTTCCCTGTTTCCCATAAGCTTACTCTGCATGGATAAGAAGGAATAAATCCTCGATGACACTTGATATCTGACATCAGCAGTCCAACTCCCCTGCGCACAGCAATAAAAGAGACACACGCAATTAGCTATTTAATCAATTCACACAAAAAATGGCTCACTGTGGATTATAAATGAATGAGCTGTACATCAAAACCTCCCCACACCTTTCTATCTGATGGAAAAGAAAGGGAAATGAATGTACTCTGTTTTTTTCTTCTTTTCTGACAAGCGAGATGAGATTGATGTTCTTTGTCATTTGGAACTTTTTGAACTACTCTTTTTGGATCTGATATTAACATGTCAAAGTTGGAGGAGAGTGAGGGGAAGTCAGAGAGATGGGTTCCTAATGAGCCTCTTCATGCCTGTCTTGTTATTAATTATTCATGTTCCAGGTATTTTTAACCTGTGGAGACATTAGTGTCAGGGTCTTTATAGCAGAGGCTGAAATCCTCTGAAAACACTTCAGACAGGAGCTGACTCTCTAAAACTGAGGAAAAAAGGTGTCACGCAGGTCCGCCCCGTAGTTTTAGTAAGCAGAGGAGGCATCAGGTGAATAGCATTTTTTTAGTGAGTAAGGTAATTAATCTTATCTATGTTATGTAGAAGTTTGATAGATAAACAACGGAATAGCTCAAGGTTTGCCAATTGGTATAGTATAAAAGATTTAAAATGTGCATACTTCTGTATTTTTTCACAAAATATGTGATATAGGGCTAGTGCCGTTTTACCAGAGCACCTCACTTACACTTAATCCCATTTGGTTGTTAGGAGAATTCCCAGAACTCAAAATGGGTCCTTTTGTTGACACCCAGAATTTTGAAAGGAATTTCAATGGAAATTGAACCACTTCATCATATCTCATAATGGCACGTAGATATATAACGTCTGAGGTTGATTTGCTGATCAACACATTATTCCATGGCAGCGGGAGAAACTAATGTTGACAAAGTGACGAGTTACGACCGGACGTTGGTCCGTTGTGTTTAATTTTGAAGTCTACTGAATCCTTTTCAGTAGATTTAACTTGCAATCTCATTGATGGGTTTTGACGCGTCAAGGTCCCAAGAAGAAGAAGAAGAAGACGAAGAGTCAGAAGAAAGAAACTAGGGAAAAGAAGCAGGAAACGGTAAACAAGGAGGAAAAGGAAACATGGAAAAATAACTTGACCAAGCTGAACAAATAAATCACCTGGACTCCGAAGATGCAATATTCCTGGTTGATGCGTTCCTGGATGAGTGCAAGGTAAATATCATTAGCTCAGTGGTGGAAAAAGCATACTAATTACATGCTAATTACAAGGTCTGCGACCATAATAGACTCTGAGGTATAGCAAGGAAGAAGTATCAAAGTGCAACTATACAATACCTGGTTCAATCTTTATTCAAATGCAAGATATTGTGCTGAGCTGAGGTCACATGTGAGAGCCAGTGAGCGTTTCATTCAATATTCTGCCAAAATGTTTCACCTTCTTTTCTTTTTTTAAATGTAGAAAGGATTTTCTAGATCTGTCTGTACAATACAGGACCAATAGACAACCATTGGACACAACCAACAGACTGAATTTTTACTATGTAATATTATAACATTGGTTTTATAATAAGATGTTTGTAGGTGGCGATAACCTTGTTGGGTGGTGGTTTATTCTGTGGCTCAATTGTTTATTTAAATGGATCAGCATGGACACACAAAAGGAGGGTCAAAAAAATCCACAAAGCTGTGTGTTTGGCTTGATGAGGACAAAGCTGGTCAACCTCTGCCAAAAAGATGTAGAGCTGGGGAGAAACAAAAGCAAAATTCAGCCACTGGTTGGTGTTTGGTTTGTTTTTTCATCAGTAGTTGCATTTTTTTATTCAATGAGCAAGTCGGATGGATATTCAGATTTTTGCAGTTTCTTCAGCAAACGTAACACCCTCCTGTGCTCCGTTTCCCAAGGGAAAAACTGTTATTTTAATTGGAATGAATGGTAAAAAAAATTTTATTTCTTCATATTGTGTTTTTTGTTTCTTTTGAACAAGAGAAAATTGTTTTTCTTCGAAATTTCAGGAAGATTCAACCTCTTCCTTCCATCAGTAAACTGCTCCTATGAAAAAACCTTGCCAGTGACCATAAGTGATGTGGCTGAAAGTGGTTACTGGCCAGCCATTGTCAATTTTGAGACATAGTTAGTCACTTATGGGATCTAAAAATCACTGCCACAGGGATGTCAAGACAAGCTTTTATCAGCATGCACGAGGGTAAAAAAAAACTCTTCGAGTGAGTGAGTGGATTTATCATTTAAGTTATCTTGTTTGGATCCCCTTTTAAATACCTGATTCATTGTTAGGACTTGTTCTTGCAATCCCCAAAGTTTCAGCACACATTTCTTGATGGAGCACTTTTTTTTTGTCATGACCATGGTCTTAAGCCAACCTTCGAAACAATTACTTACTGTTTTGTTTTGTTTTATTCACTTTTGCTCTCAGAGTGCTAAGATATGTGGGGACACAATGCAAAGGGATTTCTTCAAATAGGCCTATGCCAAATTTGAGGTTGACAAGCTGTCTCAGGTCCAGCATTTTCAGTGCCCTGCATGCACACCCTCCATGTTGGCAGTTAAAGTGGATGGGAACTGCAAATTATATTGTTTCAAAAGCCAACCAGGGTGTGTAACATCATCAATTTATCATAGTTTTGATTGAAATAACCTAAGTCTTAGTACTTCTTAACTTAAGCAATAGCCTTGGCTTGTAGTCGTGGTCAGCTGTGACTCAGTGTGTCGAAGTGTCCTTGGGCAAGACACTTAACCCACACTTTCATTGAGTGTGTCATTGAGTGTGTGAATGCATGGGAAATCAATCTCCAAAGCCTGTCTGCAAACAGAGCTGTATGAGTGTGTGTGTGTGTGTGTGTAAAAGGGTGGTAGTGATGAACATTGTAAAAGTGCTTTGAGTGGTCCCAAAGACCATAAAAGCGCTATATGAGTGCAAGTCCATTTAACGTCCATAATTGCTTCCGCCACTTAACTGAATGGGTTGTATTTGGGATAGCCATCTATATGTGGCTTGCCTTTAATTTATTTTTGTGCAAAACTCAAATCTAAATGCATTATAATTTGGTGCATGTGGGTACCATGATATTAACTGGATGGATTAATTGTTTAGAATCATAACATGTTGCATCCTGCCTAAAGTTATACATACACGCTAAGCAGCATAAGGGAACGGAGATCTACTACACAAAGAAACTAACTGAGACTGAGTTTCATTTATCAAAATGTGATAATACATCAGGCCCGTTAGAGGGCGGACAATTTTTTGGCACTGAGCTTTTAGTTCAAGTTTTAAAGTATTTGTGTATTTTATCAGTTATGTGGTGCTTAAGGCAGATAAACCTGACTGCCATAATAGAGAAACATATGTTAGACATAATCACCAATTTATTCTAAGCAAGGATTATTGCACATTGGACCAACGTAGTCTTTTACGTTTTTAATTGAGACTGGGTTGTATATAATGATGAGTCAGTATGCAAAACAAATTTGTATACATCTTTAAATGTATTACCTAATCCTTGATACATTTTCATTGTATTTGTTGCTTATTTTTACCTCTGATTTAGTTTACAGGTTTAAACCATGCTTACATTTACTGAACATTGTTATAGAATATGTAATGTACTATGTGGTCATTAAACATGAATGACTGCATGTTTACATCATAATACAGTATTTGTTTTTCAATTTCATTTTATTTAGTAAAATGTGAATTGTGTAAATGCTATTTAATTAGATTTGATGTAAAACACACAAACAGTACGGAAAAAGGATAAAAATGGACTTTTACATGTAATGCAACTCAATTTTTAATAAAGTCGGTTGAACACATTTGTTGTCTTTTTCTGTAGACTCCACTTGACAGAAACGTCTAACAGCTACACTATGTTGTAAAAAACCCTCAGTTTTCCTACACTCAAAATGCCAAGAAGTTCACTAAACTTACAAAAAATTGCTTGGAAAATGTTGAATGTTTTCAAATTCAATCCAAGGAACAGTTTAATATCTTATTTGAGTCACTGCACATACAACCTCTATCACTAGTAATCAGAATGTGTGGACAATAAGGAGTTTTAAACGCGATAAAGATCACATCTAAATAAGATAACCGGTGATACTTCACTCTTGTTGTATAAATCAGCACCGCTTTCACACGCTCTCCCTCTTTTTAATCATTATCCCATCATTAACAGAGCCTCACTCCTCTGGTCCCTTATGTCATGATGTATGAGTCTAGATCTCCACGCCTGATGTTCACTCTCTTCCCTCTGTCTTCTTGGCTTTTATATGTAAAACATGTCTTCTCTGTTGGCCTGACTGACCCACTAGACACCGGTTTCACAGCTTGCTCCTAATCTCCATCACACTGGGTCTGCTTTAAAAGCGACCAAACATAGCAGCACCCTCCTCACAAAAGTAAAATGCACACTCTGTTTGAACATCTGCCATCCGTCTGTCAGCATGCCAACTTGCTTGTTAAAGGAGCTCGGGCAAATTCATTAAATCTCACTGGTCTCTACAAATTGGGCTCACCAGCATCAGGAACACAGGTTCTCCATTTGGTATTCTGATAACCATGCACAGATTTAGCTTGATGTGACTACAGAGAGTAATTACGTGCCTCCATGGAGTGAAAGGAAGTACTTGTCAATGTCTGAAACCACCTTTCTGACGGTGTAAGCCATTATCTCCATTAGTACTGTATTAGTAGTATTGTGTCAAGACTAAAAAGACAAAACAAGACATTTTTGAAGAGAGATTGGACTGTGTGTGGGATGCAGCCATTCGGAAAAACCAATTACTTTTGCTTTTGACAAGGTCATATGACACAACTACACAAAGCACACTGAGGCTTAAACCTGGTTTTATTGTCATTTTGAAGTGAAGGTATAAGGAATGAGTTTTCACTCTCAAAAAGTCCAAATCAAAGCTCAACATGTTGTTTGTCTTTCCTTTAAAAGTGACATCGGAGCTTTTTATGATCTTGAGTTGTGGTAGTTAAAAAAAATGACATTGACTATTGGTAGATAAAAGGAAAAGGAGCTGCTACTTTGTTGTTGTTTCCTGAAGCAAACAGTGTACGGCAACACACAGAGAGTGGAAGGTGAGGGACATCTATTGGCACTGGATGTGATGATACTGTTGATGATCCAGACTAGTTCAACTGTAACTGCTACGGAATTTTGCCAAACATTCTGTCGCCAGTACCAACAGAATGTCCAACTGCAGGTGGCAGAATACTGGTTAAGGACAGCCCAGAGTTCACACATAAATGGGTGATAATTTCCACTGCAGGAATGTTGGTCCATTTTCACAACCCATCTCTATGTACAGTGTCCCTGCCAGCTACAGATACAGTATGTGAAGCTCCAAACCATCAGCAAACAAAACAATGTGTGTTGGAGTCTGTGTGGCCTTCACAGAAGGAATCAACAACACCGAACATTACACTCCTGAAATATAATACCACAGGTAAATGTTTTTAGCTGCTAATAACAAATTTAGGCTTAAGCTAATGTGGCTCATGCTCTTGTTTGATTTTTGGTTTGGTCACAGCAGTCATTTTAAAAAGAACACTGGCGTAAAAATAATTACAATGCTACAATTAGCAACTGAACTTTAATATGGTGTCTAAAGGGTAGTTGGTTGTTTATCACTTAATAGGATATCATTTATTGACAGTAAAATAATTAGAAATACCTTTAATTCCAGAAACATCTTTACTCAAAGACTTCAGACTTCTCTGTGCAGATCTGGCTTCTTTTTTAAGAAGTGCCTCAACGTGACTCAGCCTTCAGTCTGGTGATCTGAGACAGAAACCTGTCCACTACTTAGATCAGAGCCACGGGGCTTTTAAACAACACACATGACACACAGACAGAAAACAGAAAGGAGGTGGTAGTGTGTTGTAATCTGTCCTCCCATTGACACATTACAACACAGCAAGTTTAACACCACTGATAAATTATGTCAGCAACATGTCAGTAAAATGTGTCAGCCTGATTGAGGACACACAGTGTGATGTCAGATACTCTGTAATTATCCTCCTCTCATACCTTGTGGCTTCCTGCCACCAACACCCTCTGTATCTTAGAAAACTAGAAAGGGATCACAAAGGTAATACGGCGCATCATATTTTGTATTGTTCTTTCTACATGTGCACCTTTTTATATCTTTGCCTCTTACCTCTGCTTTCATCTCAGCAGCATGTTTGACTCATGTTTGAGTGCTGGAAACAATATTCTTTGTAAGCACAAAACAGATCCCTGCATTATAAGTAGCATTATGTACAATATATGATCAAATTAAACAGTAAAAAAGGGGCTTGATGGCAATTAGATTTCACTTTAGATGCTTAGATAAGAACATGGATACCATTCACATATTTGTATGGTAAATGTAAAGTAGGTTGTAAGCTAAGCTTAGCACAAGCGCAAATACAACATGTTGTGGCTGTAGGAAGGTTAGTCTCCGCCGGTTTAAACAAGATATAACATGTTAATAAGTGAGCTTTAGAGACAGTGGTAGGTAGATTTTGTTACCTTTGGTCAGAGCCATGATAGCTGTTTTCCCATTTCCTGTCTTTGTGCTAACTAACTGGCTCCAGACTGTTGCATTTTATTACCATACAGTTGTTGAGAGGCGCATTACTCTTTGCTTGGCAAGAAAGTAAACAAAAACGTAAAACTATTTATGTAACGCACATTCTGTTTAATTCATGAGGCATGTAATGAGACATGTTTGCATATTAATTAGAGGAAACTACTTTTAAAGCCATGCTGCAGGATAAACAAGGTTTAAAGACAAAGATGCCAATATTCACTATGACATTCATGGTGTATTGTCTCTGTGCTGGATGAAAACACAAACTCCTAGAGGACAAAACACTTCCTGATTAAATCCTCATGCTACCTAAAGCAAAACGAGTAAAGGCAGAAAGGGTGAGAGTGAATTCCGAGTCTTTTTCATTCCTGTTAGTTCCACATTAACAAAAAGAAAATCCTGTATGAATCCTGTATCCTGTATTTTGTGTATGAAGGTAATGAAAGTAAACATGAAAGCGTAATGATGGGGTTCAACCTCGCTCAGCCCAGGAATGTAGTAATAATAATAACAATAATACAGACAGATAGCTCTCCAGATAACTGAATTTCTGGACCACATAGAGCCGACTACAAGCTGGGACACAAACACAAACTCACTCACATGCACACACACCTGTTCTGATACCTCTGGAAGAATAGGCGTTTATAATGTGTGCCTTAAAAGCCAAACTTTGCTTTTAATTTCACAAAGCAGACTCTAATTCATGGTATCAATAATGATTGAATATGACTGTAGTCTGCTTAAATTTGCAGAGGTCAATTTGTGCTGGTGGACTTTGTTAGCCATTGCTTTAGAGATACAAACATACAGATTAATTAGCCTTATTGTCTAGAAATTGACAGGGGCCCCGACGTTTGTAGAACTTGCACTTAATGTTCAGTGTATAAACTGTAGTTTCTATTCTGTTATCCTTTGGCCCATTTAGCTGAATGACTCCTTTCTCTGTGTTTGATGGTGGAGGTGGGCCACCTTGCCTGAAGCAAAAACCACCTGCTCAAATGATTAAAAAAAACACTTAATCACGATCTAGGAACCAATTTTCTAGGGGACACCTTAAATTAATAAATGTAATATCTCAAATATATTTAATAAAACTCAACATATCATTAGTCTATTCCACATATATTTCAGTTTGTAATTATTTGTACAATTATTATAATGAAATGAAATGTGCAAAAAGTGGCCAAAAGGATAGGCTGGCCACTCTGTTGTGGTATATACAGTATGTGTCTTAGTTAGCTGTTGCCTATTTATATATCAAGCAGACAACAAGCAACATTATTATCCCGCTGGAGTACTGTTTATGATACATGATGAACTTCAAATATTCACTCTCCACTCTGTTTTGGTCTCCATCAACTCCTGAGGGAAATACCTGGATCTTTGTGAACATTCTCTGAAAGTGACATATTTGTTTTAGTTGTGTGCTGCACATTGCTTTACTTCCCCTCTATACATCTGACAGTTTGAATAGAACAAATTCACAAGTTTTAGAGCAACTTTCCCAAAGTATCCAAATTTTAATAATGTTTTCAACTACTAGCAGGTGTGTTTCCAGCACATTTCCTCTGGGTTCAGTAAGTGCACACTGGAGGATACTCTTAGCTGATTAGAGAGCATGTTTCCAAAATGTCTGAGGGTCTTCACATTAGGTATAAAAACTATGCATTTTCTATTCTGTCTCAGGAAGGCACCACTGTGAATATCTCTGAGCTATTAGAGAATAAAGTGCCTCTTTCCATTTTTTCTACACCGATAGACGCAGGTCTAAAGGGAGCGCAATATGCACCGGTCCAATTTGTATCTATCAGGTAGATCTGTCACATCAGAAAAAGGGCAGCTTTAATTAGATCTATTTAGCAAAGTGAGTCTCAGACAACGTTTGTGCTTTACTATTCACTGTACAACCCAGAGCGTGATTAAAGTAAACAAACTATTCATTTAATGGGCATTTTTGAGGAATGTAATTTGGCAGAATACTTCCTTTGGGAGCAGAAGCCAAATGCAGCGTTGGAGTCGCTGACAAGACGCCTCGCTGCGAACCAGACGAAGCTTCCAAATGATGCTGACAAGTCAGTGTGGAATGAGGCAAAACCACAAGTCTCCTGCATTTAGCCCTGTCAAACATAGTAAATACTCTGTGTGGAGACAACAACCCCTGGTATTAACGGTGTCAGCCATCAGTGGACCCTGCTTGTAAAAAACGGTGTAAAAACAATGAAGTTGATATTCTACCAACTTAGGATATACTATATAATCATCTAATTATTCTTTATTAAAACTCATACCAGAGTGTATTCTAATGTACTGTATGTAGTTCAAAGTGTTGTAAACCCTCTGAGTTGCCATGAAAAATAATAATTATTTAATCATGCAACATTCATAGTCAAAGCATTTAATAAAATTGGACAAATACAAATGAGGCATTGAGGCACCTCTCACAATTTGCAACATATTAAGAGACAGCGATTAGGAGGAAGAAACTCAAAGTATAGGCATGAATTTGCTGAGCAGGGGGGAGATATAAAAGCTGCTTTTTACTAAACTTAATACTACACATCTTAGTAACTCTAGCCTACCTCACATATAAATACAGTGTACAGTATTTGTCACTAGCTTTCTTTAATTTATTTAATAATAATAATTGGCTTATCTGACTTCAAGAACAAATAATGTCCCGTTTTCTTTTAAAGCAATGGTCTTATATTACAGTTCAAAGGGAATTGAGACTGCAAAATGGACACTCATTTATAAAAGCCATTTACAACATAAATTTCATGCGTTGGACTCCATGTTGCTGCATTTACACAAAAACACATACAATACTGTATCAGACATGACCAACGTTCTACCAGACACAGCAACCAGAAAACAACAGGACTGAACCTCTCTTACCTCCTATCAGCCCACAGCAGGGACATGTTTCTATTTTAGAATTCAGGCAATATGTTCCTTTAGTAGTGTAGAAAGCTATCAGTGATGCTGCAGATGTTGTACACAAACCAAAGTGCACACCTCTAAGCCACAGTAGACCTGCAGCTTTTTTGATTAAGATCAAAGGGGTTGGCCACAAATACTGTGATCCAACAGTATTACATGTTATTTTGTGCACACACCAAAGTGCATGATAATCAGTGCTGCACTTTTGGATAGAATAAGAAAACAACTGCACAATATCAAGCTAGAGAAGTGCAGGACACACCAACCAGAACTCATAGCATTTTCTATGAATAACATTATGTGACAATAACACAAACTATTTCTTTAAAATGGTAAACAAAATGTTGAAAATGGCTTTGGTTTCAATTTAAGCCTATTAGAAATGTCAAATCCAATGATCTAAGAAAGACAAACTAGGATCTGAAGATATTTCAGCCCTGTTCTACAAATGTGGCTTAACTAAATCAGGCTAAAATAATCCATAGTAGTAGTATAGTATAAGTATATCAACACTGTTATTATAAATCTAAGAACCCATTTGTATCTGAAAATTAGTTTATGAATAGAGTGTACCTGTTGTTGACTATCTGTCAATAAGCCTGCACTTTTGCAGGTTTTGGTTAACATGTATTCATAGATACAGAGACTTGAGTTTGCTATCTAAGTTCAAGAATGCAGAAAGAGAGAAGGTAGATGTTATCTTTTCAAACATACATCTCTGGTAATTAATTCCAAGCCTGAGCACAAAACTTAAAAATAAGCTGTCAGAATATTGCAACTTGGTTGTGGATATAGGCTTCTGAGAGAGACTAAAGAAAAGACAGATAGTACCTCAGACGTAAAGGAAGAGAAATAGCTGAACATTATCAAAAGCTTGTCATACTTGCACAGCTTCTTTCATTTGATGTGAAATGTTGCAGTGTCATTATGGCTGTCTATACAGAGAGAACAAGACAAAAGAAGATACAGATCCAGAGCGTGGAATGGTTTTATATCAAACAGCTTACCACCTGTGATTGTAGCATTGTTTGCAACAACCCCGCTGGAAAACATGCTTGTCCACAGGATGATATTGACTGACGCAGGGCCGGCTCCAGCCCATTGGCTGCCAGGCGATACTGAGATTCTAATGTCTGAGATGAAAATACAGTATGTACATCTATACTGGGCTTTCGTCTCCTCCTTCTCTTTTCTCTTTTCTCCGTTTTCGTCTCTGTGCAACTTTCATTTTGAGAATTGATATTCTAACTAGCTTGATCAAGTGAGCATATTGGCTTAAAAGCTGAGTTAGAAATAATCACAAAAATCACAAGATTTGAAGGCATAAACTCACATCCATCGACATTCCTAAACACAATGCTTTGTTTTTGTCTGACTACATCCTCCTCACTCGGTGGGACAACGTGTTTGTCAGTGGGAGGCAGTGCTGGGTCAGATCTGATCTGGGTCGGGTTATCTGCTCCGCTGTGTTGTGCTCTATGTGTACCCAGAAGAAACTCCAGTCCTTTCACATCTACAGTTTCTGAACTGGAGCAGAGCAATTTGGAAGCATCACACACACACACACACACACACACACACACACACACACACACACACACACACACACACACACACACACACACACACACACACACACACACAGTCAGCCAGCCAGCGTCTTGTTGGCCACCTATCACTCAGGGAAACTCCAAGGCTCTGTCCCGAATACTAAAAAGAAATTTCACCCTGAAACTTACAGTAGCAATCAGGTGAAAATTGGCATCCATTTCTTGATGCATAATATGTACTTATCTACTATATTTTTAATTGGTTTCGTTGATTAATGCAAGTGTTTCTTGTTTCCTTCGGTTTCTAATCATAGTTTAGTCCAAGGTCTATTTTCTTGCATGGAAACCAAATTAATCTGCCAGTTTATGTTTAATTTGCTCTGGTCCCACTCCCAAATCATACAGATTTGGAGCCAATCACAACCATGTATCTAATGTTGGGAGAGTTAAAGACAATGTCATGTTTGAACGTAGTCACTGGACCAGCTTCTGAACATTGTCCATCCAGCGCAATTCAGCAGGCACACTAAACGAAAGATTATGTTACTGTATGACTATTTCTTGGCTAAAATGTTTTCAGAAACACATTGTAATGTACTGTTTAGCTGTAAATTGATAAGGTTTGTGACCTGGCCGCCATTTGGTTTGCACTTGTAGATAAGTTATGCTGGTAAACAGTAAAAACAGAGGTCTGAACCGATGAGTGTCTGGGCTGTTGTTTTTATTTGGTGTGCTAAACATCCTCGGCTCACTTACAATCTCACAAAAAGGCTCGTAAACACATTAACATGTTCATCACATACATGCAGTACACACACTTATGCCCTGCCTAGCTCTGTCATAGATCACCTGGACATTATTTCAAATGATTCCTGACAAGCAACCAGCAAGCAAAGAGGCTAAATAAGCTTGGTTATAAATAAATCCCACACATCTGCCTCAATCAGCCACTTCCTGTCTGCAAGAGACAAGCACTAATGGACAGAGTTAATGTAGCCAGTTATCCTTGATGAGTTTGTGTAGGAGTCAGTAATGCCCCGTCCTCTGCTCCCTGTCTGCTTGGCTCTTCCTGTCAGACTCTCGAGCCTCCAGACAACCTGGAACACACTGTCCTGGCCTGCCATTGGCTGCCATGAGCCGACAGTCTAACATTACTGCTAATAATAACAGAAAGGCCATCACCCTTCTAAACTCTGCAGACTGATGTTCAAGGAGAGGTGATGATCGATATGGTGATGAGACAAAAGCAGACAAGGAAAAATAATAGCGGCGACTGACATTTTCAAGTGGACTGACATAATAATTGCATGTGTCTGTCTGTGAGTGTTTCTATGAACGGGTGATTTTAAACCCGAGGTTATAGTTGTGACTTTGATGTGCTCCATTTCCATCCTATTATCTGCAAGAATGCCAAAAGATGTAACAATCCAACATAAAGAGAAGTGTTATGCTACACTGAGTAAACCCCGCCCACTCTGACGGCGATTTAATTTCGCCCTGCAGCTCGGTCTGGAGACCTGCACGTTTAATTCTCCTGCTTCAGTTCACAATTTGGCAGGAACCAATCACAAACTGGCTTATCTACCTGGCGCGCTATTGGTGGGTTTAACACGATGATGATAGAGAAGCAACCAAGCAGCTTCTTGTATACAGTCAATTTAACGGCCACCGAACACCACGGAAGCACAACAAACCCGTTGATGCCGCTGTCGCTGCTACGTCACCCGGATCGTTGGTCTGATGATTGGTTGAAGGATTATCCAATTGCGTACAGAGTCATTTGAACTAGGCCCGTTGGTCACGCCTCTTGTGCAGAGAAAATACAGAGCAGACTCCCCAGACCAACGCTCATTCTCAAATCTATTGAGCTTGGCTCGGTCTGGTCTGGTAATAGCCAGATTATTGATGATGCACTGAATATGGGTGAAATGATTGATTAAAATCAGAAATCACCAAAGTGACCAAATGAAGTGCAACAAAAAGATAAGTGCATTCAAGTGTTGGAATTCTTCCCAATTAACAACAACCTTTTGCCAATTTTAATTAAACGCGTTTAGTGTAGAAGACTATTCAAGTGGAATATTCACTTTCATTCGGGAATATCATCTTTTTTGGAATAAGAGCAAAAACTGGATTATTATGTGCATGTAAATGTAGTCATTGTCACTTATTTATGAGTCATGATGCTGTTCGCATAGTTGTTATCCAAAACTTGACAGAGGTAACTGATTGGTTGTGTTTCTGCTCTTTAATGAGCGATCATATTTAAAACCTTCATGATTCAAGAAAAAAAATCTTGTTTAGAGACAAAATTGCATTCTTGTTTGTTAAATTTGCCAGATGTATCGCTGACATCCCCTGGACACAATGAATAATCACATTATCAGTGGTGATTTTATGCCTGACCTCAAAATGGGAATTGTGCGATTATAATCTAATCATTCAGGATGGATATTAACACCAGGTGAAGTCACGGCACATTGTCCGTCTCAGAGGCTGCTGGACAAGGAAGCCTAAGCCGGAAGAATCAGTATAATCAAATGGTGGGAAAGTCTGTCAACCCTTAACCTCCATGTCAACTGCTGCTATCTTAGCACCCTCTGCTTCTCTGAGCATCACACTCCCACAGTGCGATCCGCTGTCAACAGTCCCGCCAGTAACAACTTTGAAATATGTAGAATGACTCTTAAAAGTTATCTCTCTCCCCTGACGCCTTCAAGAATCAACAAATAGCACAACCACCACCAGGAGCATGAGATAGTTTCCTTATAAGACAGCACTGACCAGAGCCCCTCTGCTCTCTCCTACAACCACGGCGATAAGGCTGTTTTACTAATGGCCTGCACACACTAAACACACAACATTAAACACTGTGTTTGCAAAGTACAGAGGCTTGGATTGCAATTTTACTAAAATAGGCTCCATGAAAAATAAATTTTTAAATTCAAACACTCATCATTTTTGACAAGTCATTTTAAATAACTAGTGGTTTTCTTATTTTTCTGCAATTTTAATCTTCACAGCAACAAGAAGTAATGGATTTTTCAATATAGAAACAAGACTAACCACATGTCAAAACACAGCTTGTTTTCAAAAGATGAGACATGAGAGACAATCATTTCTCTTCAAATAGACATGTTACTGTTACTTTGCAAATGGCTTCAATAGGAGAAGAAATGAGTGCTGTCAGTAAATTATAGCCACCACAAGCATTGTGTTATTCCCCACATTAACAAATGCTGACTTAATCATGAGGTGCTTTAACTTTTACAGTAATAAAAAGTAAATTATAGCCACCACAAGCATTGTGTTATTCCCCACATTAACAAATGCTGACTTAATCATGAGGTGCTTTAACTTTTACAGTAATAAAAAAAAACAATTGACATCAGCTTGCGGGTGTTTCTTCATTATTTCCTTATAATTAAGAGGACACTTGATCACATTGCAGCAAAAAGACCGGCTGCAGTTTTGCTTATTTGACATGTGTTTTATATTGCTTTACTGGTTTCTTTGCTTTGTTTCGGGGGTTATTCTCTTCCTTTCTTTTTTCTGTCTTTCTTTCTTTCTTTCTTGGTGATGACATCCAAATGGACTGGAAAGTGCCATCACTGAGTGCAGCTTTTCCCCAAACTGACAGACCGTTCCCAAAGAAAAACTATTTTAAAGGTTGTCGGAGCCTCTAGTGAGAACATTTCCAATTCACAGCTCCCACTATAGTGAAGAAAAGTAAATGAAAATACAAGCAGAGCATCTTCTCAGTGACCCTAGTGTGTGTGTGTGTGTGTGTGTGTGTGTATGTGTATGTGTATGTGTATGTGTATGTGTATGTGTGTGTGTGTGTGTGTGTGTGTGTTTGTGTGTTTGTGTGTTTCCACTCATCTCCTGGTGTCCAAGGACATTTTGGATCAGTGTTATTGGTGCACTTAACGTTCTCCCAGACAGTGGCTCATGCAGCACTCAGCGGGGTGTCAGTACTTCACACATTTGTAAAGCAGCAAACTTGGTGTAAGGGTGGTGACAGTGAGGCAGTTAGATGAGCTAATGCAATCTACAGGAACAAGAGCTTTATCAGCCCCTCTCCACAGACACAATAAAGGCTGGTTTGTCACATCTGGTCACACAAAACACACTTTAATTAGAAGCAAAAGGTCAGCTTAGCACATTTTGGCCGGCAAAGGTGACTGCTCGCCATGATATTACAAGCATGCCAAGTTGCCCCGAGGTGTCCACTCAGGCCAGTGATCCCTAAGGCTCAGTGGCTCTGAAAGGGTTTCCTCAGAGGTATGGTATAATTGAAATTCAACATGGATTAACTTGCAGAGCAACTGAACGGAATGGAAATGTGTGAACTATATAACATCTTCAGTTATTATGAGATTTAGATTAATAAAACAAAACCTCATCAACAAATAAATTAAGATGTACAGTACTACATTACCAGTTGCAACATTACTTTTGGTACTGTAAATATATTTTGATGCCAATACCTTTGTACTTTAAAATACTTTTTACTGTAAACA
This sequence comes from Etheostoma perlongum, assembly GCA_026937815.1. NCBI lineage: Eukaryota > Metazoa > Chordata > Actinopteri > Perciformes > Percidae > Etheostoma > Etheostoma perlongum. The sequence goes on along the minus strand of CM049385.1, from coordinate 17,119,321 downwards.
TTTTGAATGCAGGACCTTTACTTGTAACAGATTTTTAGACAGTGGTTTTGCTACTTTTACTTAAGTAAAATATCTTGTGATGTGTTGGCATGATTTTATTGCACCACTTTTTTTTTTTAAACATTGTATTTGAACCCTACCTCCAAAATGGTCCAGGTGCAGTGTACATCAATTACAACGTTTTAACCATAGACTTTATATAAAGACGGACAGCTTGACAGCTCCCAAAAAGTGAAGCCAAAACTGCACTATATGTTCCATGTTAGTGGATAGGACATTGGCCCAAACTAAAATATCAAATTTAAGGTCAAATACATTTTTCCCCAAAAATGCTTTCTAGGGCTGTACTTGACTCAGGAATTTGTCCCTTGAATCAGATTTGACTGTGTATTACAACAAGCAACGCTTTGTTGAAATGGCAGATTTTTTAGCGAGTTTCGGTGGGACGTTCAGGGTGACAACGATGTTCATGTAAAATAGTAAACAGGTCAAGTTATCCCTCAGAACTAATGCATGCTATCATTTATAGCCAAATAAAAACCACCATAGCCTGATCAAGCCTTAACCAATAGAGCAAACGACTATATCGTGTTAAGTTGCTGTGAGCTGTAAATTCTCCACTTCTAAGCAGAAGGCATAAGACAACACAATCTGAGAGCCTGATTGGGCAAGGACTCTCTATAAATACTAGTCCACACAAGACCTTCTTCCTGTATATAGAGTAACATCACATCCAGCACATGGACTATTAGCATTGGCGCGCCCCAGGGGTGTGTGCTCTCCCCACTGCTATTCTCCATAATTAAATAATAATTATCATAATTATAATTTACTCCTGCATACTTTGCACTCTTCATTTCACTCAACCTGTCTATATTGTTTCTGTTTATAGTGTGTATATATTGTTAGTTTTTTGTTTGTTTTGTATGAGTAAGCACATTGTGAGCAATACGATCCAAAGCAAAATTCCTCATATGTGTCCTCATACCTGGCAAATGAAGCTGATTCTGACATACTTTCTTGCTCCCACCCTAGACACATCCGACCAATAAGAGGAGTAAAGATTCTTGCATGATTTGTAATGACGCATTTTGGTAAAATTTTTCCAAGAGGAAATCACTCCTAGTTTACAAAATCTGTCAACTGAATCAACTAATTCAGACGTTAGGGCAGTCCCTAACTTCTGTTTGTATATGTTCCAGCAATCTGCTCATATGCTCACAATGCATTTGTATTTGTTTCCCAAGTGTGTACTGACCTCTGGCAGACACTAGATTAGCTTACCCACACTCAAGAAATACGTTAAAACAGATCTGCCTTTTTCTCCCCACTATTCTGACAGTAAGACGATCAAGCCACCTCCCACACTCAGAGATAAAGAAATGCATGAAACTATACTGCATCCCAACAGACCCTGCCATGGCACTGTGCCATGCCATCCAATCGCAAGCCAGGAGCTGCAGGAAAGGATGTAGGGCACAAAATCAATTTCCTTTGTCGCCTCACCAGCACCGGCTGCTCCCCTAATCCTGCCATGACTCCTCAATTAAAATGAACTCTAAAAAAAGTATATTACTCTCTGTGACTTCTCTCTATCCTTTTCAAAAGGAGATTAGCCAGGGAAGTGACTTCTTGACAATAATAGAATTGTTATAAAAAAGAGAAGAGAAATGATTCAGGACATTTTGGTCTTCCTTCTGCTGCCAGTGGGGAGATTGTTGTCAGTGAAAGGCAGACTGTGAAAGTTGAAAAGATGTTTCAAATGAATTGTGTGAGGTTACACAGTTAATCTCATTAAACAATAACAGAAGGTTGTCAAATACATTTTTGTGAATTTTTTGAATTCTTGTCTATTGACAGCCAGGTGGATTTAAAAAAAAAAATGTCTTTAGCAAAACAGCCACTGAAACCTGCATAGTTATAGTATATAGTACAATACAATATAAAAATGTATATACTTATATGTATATACATACATACAGTACTTATATACAGTATATATACATACATACAAACATATACAGTATATACATACATACATACTGTACATATACTGTACATATACATGTATACTGTACATATACACATATACTGTACATATACACACACACATATATATATATACACATATATACACACACACATATATATATACACGCATATATATCATTTTAATTTTAATTTGTTTATTAATCCCCAGTGGGGAAATTACAATTTACACTCTGTGTACACACTTTGATAGTAATCACACACAGGTTTGAAATACACACACACATGCTCAGGACCACACTCCGTACTTTTTTTTTTTATACACACATATACACACATGTATATATATATATATATACACACACACAAACACACCTTAACAGACAAAATGTATGAAATAAGAGGCGCATATTTTTCAAGCTGACAGCAGAGATGAAAAATGGAATTGAGTGAATAGAGGTGAGAAGGTGTAAATAAAGAGTTGTCAGTCACGTATATGCCCCCTCTCAATTCTCCTGAAGGTATAGATGCCTGGCCCCTGACCTCAGAGACGAGTGTAGCTGAGGGGGATGGGAGAGAGGGAAGATGACAGCTCTCAGATTTGTTTTGCTGACACACAACTACTTGACTTAGTGAGAGCAAGAAGAAAAGTGGACGGAAATAAGGAGGGACAGGAGAGGTTGATGACCTATGAAGTATACGGAAGAAAAAGCAGGGTATATTTTAAGAGTTAAGAGAAGAAGGACAATCAAGAAAATTGTCAATAGGAAATGAGGGAGGCTGAGGGAGGCTGTGAATAAGAAACCATTCTTATTCACAGATTCATTTTCAATACATTCCAAATCAGAGCACCATGAACGTGCCATGCTAGCATAAATACTAAATACAGAAGGGGAGGTCAGAGTAACACATCTTTGTTGCAATGATTGAATGAGAAATGGGACTATATAAAACCTGTGGCAGATTTTCTGCTGCTTAGAACATCCCCAAAGAGGCCATAGCAAGTCTGTGAATAGGCAAAACTTCTGGCCATATTGGAATAAATAAAAAAACGTGACCCAATAATTTCTTTTGTGATACATTTTTTCATTTTTTATATTCAGAAAACATAACAGTTATAAATAACATACTGGGACATAGGAATGTGTCCCAAGGCCACAAAAACACAGAGAGGCCAGCGTGGAAACATTGCTAGAAAGCTTCGCTGCCGACCTCGACCTGATCTGATCGCAGCTCCAGCGGGACGCGGAGAGCTCCTGACCCGGTAGCAGCGGCACAACTTAACTAAACGGATCTGTCCCATGTAGTGAAAATAGGACAAGGCGTCATAAATCCAAAACAATGTTGTTTTTAAATATAGAAAAATCTATATAAATGCATAAACATCTAAACACGTGTATACACATGTAATAACAACACAACACATGCCACACATTTCATGCTACATTCCTCTCCAAAAAAACTGAGCTCTCCCTTTACCATTTCATACTGCTGATATATTTGATGTGACTGTAAATTCAAAGGATTGTTTACATTCAAACCAGTGACAATTTAAGCTTCTACAAAGCCAAGTTGCCCATCTGAGCTAATAAGATGTATGTGAATTATTTTAGCCAGACTTTCAAATAAAGGAAATAAAAGGAATTTATACCTAATACATCTATTCTTGTTCAAAATGTTCACTTTCTTACTGAATTAATGCAATTTATTTACATGTATTAGTTTGCGCAAAAAAAAACATGGAAACTCCATGACAATAACTGGCTCTTTAACTAGAAAAAGATCTCAGACTAAAAGGCAGTTAACTGAGGAGGGATGGTTAAAGTCTGTAATTACGGAAACAGTGTTGTGTGTTGTAGCGTCCTGGTTGGTGGAAAATGCTTGCAGAAAGAAACGGCTGTTGTCAGGTAAAAATGTCACTGTCAAAGAGGCTGAAGCAAAAAGTTGACGTGGAAAAGCCCAGCTTTAATGATGAATGGACTGATAAGCTACTGTCAAGTTAGTACCTGAGGCGGCATGAGAATGTAGTTGGACAAATTAATTATCCTCCTGTTCAGCTATTGTTTTTTACTTCACTGCTGTATTACAAGAGTCTGCAGGAATCAAACTTTTGATTAATTTGCAATTAAAATACTTTTTAGTCTCCGTTTCGACGTGACTTTTCCACACAATCCAATGTTTGCCTAATTATGTTTGGCAGTGTGATAAATGTGAGACTGTGTGGTTTACTTTCATCTTGAAGTAAAAAGTATTTAATACATTTAGCCAAATGTATTAGTGATGTCTTCTGCCGCCTAAGCAACTGTCTCCTGAGAGCTCTCCATGATGGCAATGTAGGTGGTTTGACCCCTCCACCCCTTAGTGTGTGGGAGGCATGGTAACAGTCAAGCTACAAGCCCTAATTAACTCAATTACAGTACAAACTGTGGCATGGCATTATGTTATAGGCTTTAATAGCGGAAAAAAGTATCCAGCCCTCCAAATGAATGGGTCCAGGGTGAAATAATATCAGGCTTGATGTATTGATGGCTTGTTTCCTTTTTAAAAAAAGTACAATATCAGAACTGAAAGGGTGAAAAAAGGCAACGGAAGTCCAGCTCTAGACTAGAGTAATCTGTTGTGACATCTGCTGTTGGCAAGCCCTGATGACAAGTATGGTTTTTGAACGAACATCTTTAATCCGATCCTTGATCTATGATTGGGGAGATACAGAAACACTTCTCCAAGCACAACTGCAACATAATGAGAGTCGTTTAAACAGCTTTTTAAAAGTCAAACTTGGATGATCTGAGGCCTGAGCTGTACCAAGTCAAAGGGATTTTGGAGAGGAAAAGGGAAGGAGGAATGCAAAGCCTGACCAGCATGTTGTTTCCGGAGCCTTTTAAAGAGGTGGAGTTTTCCAGTTTTGCCAAACTTGCTATTTTTACTTGAAATTGATCTAGAATCACCTATGAATAACCGTGACTGATAAGTAACTGAGTGAACTGGGACTGCTAAGCTTAGAGTCAATGAGAGCCAAGTCCCTAGATATGGGCGAGTGTTTTCAACAGTTTAGTAGCAAGCACAAAAAATGCAGAACACAGCTGTTCTGAGGCAGAGCATAGCCTACATGTGTGACACACACACACAGAAATGTTTGTATTAAAAATAAAACAAGTTAAAAGACAATTATATTAGAACAAGATTGTGTTCTATCCATGCAAAACAAAACTTTTTTTTAAAGTGATGGTTTGGAGTAATTTCACTCTAAGGTCCTTTTTCCCTTGGTCTAACATTGGTTGAGTTTGCGCTATCAGCCAAATGCCTTAGTGCAGGCACTTAGGAGTTTATTTAAATAACACTGATGGCTTCTGCTCTCTGCTGCTACCACTACCGGCAGTAAGACGACTGCTTAGGGCATGTATACAAACTACAACACCATAAAGAGATACAACAAAAACATTTAATAATTTAACTTATTTTTTAAAAGTAAGTGCTGTAGTACAACTAGCAGGATACAAGTTATAATTGAGGTAAGTTTGGAGACACTACCATATTTAATCATTCAGTTAATAGATATTTTTGTTGTATCTCTTTATGGTGTTGTAGTTTGTATGCGGTTCCTAAGCCCTCGTCAGTAAGTAAGAACTACCACAGTAGTGGTAGCAGCAGAGAGCAGTTACACGCTAAAAAATGAGTATGTGTCTTTATAACACGCCAATAATGGCATACGAATTGGAATGTCATCCATAGGCCCTTTCATGAGATCAATCTGCCAAGGGAAAAAAGCTCCTGGACCCTAGGGTGAAATTATTCAGAACCATCCCCTTAAGGCTCTTGTGCACATGAAAAGTGGCACTGCGAAAGATCTAGGTCCATTGTCAATGCTGTATTTATTTCTGATAACATTTTCTGATTTCCCATGGGCCCCCTCTGACTCTCAGCATATCACGCTCTTTGTGCTGCTGTCGGGAATGATTTTGTATATTTTTGCTGGTATACAGATGTGTGGACCTCCGAGTCACACTGAGAATGATTAATCCCCTTCTTGACCTTACACACTTCCCACTGTTTGAACAGCCCCACAAATCAGCCTGTGGTAAATGTTGGCATTAGCATTTTGACATTTCCACTGTTTGTACTTTTTTGCATGTGTGATTCGTGCTGAGCATCAGCTTGAGTCAGTGCTCTATATTACTATAGCACGGTGAGACATTTTGTACAGTTGTATTCATAAAAAACAAAACAAACTTGTAATGTCATGAATTCAGAAGGACTGTGTCTTGAACAGGAGGGTAGAATTCGCAAACGTCAAGAACATCCTCAGTAGATATTCTCAACACGCTGCCTGCCTTTTCCAGGGGATCAAAAGCTCACTTTTCACAGATCTCATTAAAAACAGTGGCATTTCATTAGCCAGGATCTATCATAAAGCACCATTATCTCTCCATCTGATGGAGTCTGCTCTTCACAGCCTCCCAGGCCTGCTATAAATGATAGCTAATCTAATCCTGGAACTCAGCGAGTCTCAAGTGAGGAGAGAAGAAAAAGGAGGGAAAGAAAAGTAAAGGCAAAAAATACTTTTACATTAGTAAGCATGAGAAAGTAGAGTTTGACTTAGTTGTTACCTCCGGCTATTATTTGTATTTACCGCTGTATTGCTGCATCATGAGAGCCTACAGAAATTAAACTTTCAATACATTTGCAAGCTTCAAATATTCAATATTTCTTAGCTTCTGTTTCGATTTGACCTTAAAGGTGCAATATGTAATACTGACAGCTAGTGTTTTAAGTAGTTACTGCAGTATGAATTCAAAACACTGGAGCGAGTTGTCTCCCCCGCCCCTCCTCCCCAGACTCAGTTTACGCAGGTTGCCAGGCTGAGACCACAGCATCCACAACAATGTTGCTAGACGCATGTCTCACATAGCCAGGCATTACTCTACAGCACAGTAGAGTAGCTAACGTTAGATGCTGGCTATATTGACAGTCATAAAAGAGCGTGCTCACGCGGAGCTCTGTACCCAACGGACAGACACAATTCCTTGTCTTAGAATTACTTTAGGAACCGCTAAAATTACCACTACTTTGCCGTCCTTTTCCACCAGACTAAAATGCACACTTTATTGGCCTTAGAATAACGGCAACAATCGCTAAACATACTACAAAGTCGTGGTCCTCTCTTCCGGATTTACAGCCCCCTCTCTTGGCTTCACCGTTGTCGGCTACTGCCGCTGAACAGGCTACACGTTGTTAACAGCCATGGTCCGCTTGCCTGGTCATCCGGTAATGTTAGCAGTTAGCAGGGTTAGCATCGAGGCGTTAATAACAACACACAAGCCAAAACACAAACAGAAATTTTGTCACTGAACGGAAATTTCAAAACGAGAAAATACTGGCATTAGCATTGTTGTCAGAAAAGATAGTATTTCAACTTAGCATGTTTCCTTAATATCTGATGACACATTGGGGTCATTTTTGGATGTATTACTGTAAATACTGTATATTGCACGTTGGACCTTTCAGGTCAATTTTACATAGTCAATTCAATTATTGCCTTACTTATGTTACCCAGTGTGATAAATGTGAGACTGTTTGGTTTATTCCCACCCTCAAAGACTCTTTAATCCGACATGAAAAAAGTATTTAACAAACCCTTCAGTGTGTAGGAGGCAGGTTACCGTTGAAGCTACCAGCCATAATGAACTCAATTACAGTACAACGAACTGTGCCATGGCATTATGTTAAAAGCTTTAATTAACAGCGGAAAAGTAATTGGGCCCTCCTAATGTATGGGTCCTTGAAATTATAGGAGGCTTGATGTATTGATATCACAGCTGTATGTTTGCAGCACGCTGCCATTATTGCATTCTTTTTGCTTGTTCAAGAACCTTAAAACAGACATGCATGAATTCATCTACTTTCAGTGAAGACTTATTTTTGGGGTGATTTGTGTGAAATCCTGCCAAAGACGGCGTCACTGGCTTGTGGTATACGCTGTAACAGACGGGCTGAAGTGGCTCTCAGCTGCTGGCTGTCATCCGAGTGACAGACAATCTATGAAAGCTTTTCAAGTGTAAAGTACCGGAGCTCTGATATGTTCAATTACGTTTAAATGTTTCTGTTGATATTGACACTGCCTAGGGTTACCAATTCAATATCGACTAAATTGGAGGAGAAAAAAGCCTTGACGATTACGGTCAATAACTGATTAATTACAAGGTCCTCATGAAGAACTAAATTAACAGAAAACCCAGAGAATGAGAAACTCAAAGAGCAAAAAAGCAGAGTTAGAGTGATCTGTTTGCTGTTTGCTATGAGTTAAGCTGGATATCAGTGTTGCCTATTTCTGCATCATAAAAGTAAAGATTACAGTATTACTGTTAATTTGTGGGAGGATGGTGTATGCAGAAAGGTCAAAAGATTGTATATGATTTGTTGTGTTTGAAGATGAAATTTGTGTAAAACAAGCCAAAGATATGTTAAAAGTATAGTCCTTATTTCTTCTAAAGATTAACACATGAAGTAGCCCTTATATATTTGCTAATGGTTGACATGTATGTGCAGTAAGGATGTAACGGTATGAAAATTTAACCTCACGATTATAGTGACCAAAATGAACACAGTTTTTGGTAATATTGCGGTATTTTTAAGTGTGTTCAATAAGTTCAGAAAGCACCGATAGGCCTACCCAAGCTGAAATAGTTTCAAAAAGTGGAACAGTGTTTATTACATTACAAAAATATAGGCAATATGCTTGTAAAAAAATGATTTAAAACTGGCTACTGAAACACTGGCCCGCTGTAAGGTGTTATAACTTACGTTCTGGGCATCACTTCAACAAGTCAGAAAACGGGAAAGGAATGATAAAGAAAAAGTTAACAGCTGATGTTCTGTCCCCTTCTCCTGTCTGAGCGTGAGTGATTGGCAGGAGATCAAAGCTATGACTCTCATAAATTATTGGTCAATCATCTCAGGAGAGAGAAAATGTTACTATGGCCCTATTTTACAAGGCTGATAAATGTTCTGAGCGCTGTCCTCTCCTTCTGACATGATTCCAACATGAAACGCACAGTAGGCTACGCAGCTGCAACTTCAGGAGACTCGGATGAAGCTGGGAACACGCAGTTTCCACACTGAGGTAATCCACCGTGATAATAATGATATTTTTAATGAAAATGGTAATTGTTATCATCAACATTTTTGCCGTGGTTTATCGTTACACCGGTAATCGTTACATCCCTAATGTGCAGTGTAAACGTCATCAGTTTATCAGACATATTGGTTGGTTACAATGACGGGGTTATCCGTTTGTAATGGGTCTATATGTCAGTAATTTTTTGAAATTAGCACTTCACCGGCCAGCAGTACTTTGTGGGCAGTTGTGCTAAAGTTTGCTTGCTAACATAACATAAACTGTCTCTCTCTCTCTTTTGTCCGAAATGGCAGAGTTTTGCAATTGACCCTTCTGGAAACCACACACCTCCTAGTGTTCTTGAGGTGAAATGGACTGAGTTGATGCAGAAGCGTAAAACGGCCTTAAGGCCGATGAGAATGTCAGTCATTTTAAAGCTATTTGGTCATACACCAAATTATTTTGACTGAGTATGGTGCTAGATAAAAAGTGTATGTATTAATATTGTGGATAAAAAATAAAGAATAATTTTGTAAATTATTAAAAATAAAAAGAAACTAATGGGAGTTTAATAACCAACATATTAGCATTTAAAAGCAACTGTCAAACATTAATAAAACATAGGTATGAGTGGGTGTTTGTATGTGTAAATGAGGGGAAAAGGTGGAGAGGAAAAAGGTCTTTGTGCATCTCTTTGGTTAATAGAATACACAATGAGCCCTTAATAGGATTTTCCAGGCAGTACGTGGATACCCATTATTTCCATAATCCCTGTGCCCAATAAGACTAAGTACAGTTAACCATCAACATGGCAGTTGTTTCACGATCTCTTTCCACCCACTCACCACCACCAGCAGCAGCAGCATTAGGAGACCTGGATATTAATCCCTCACCAAAATTAGCTTTATCTAGAATATCAGGAAGGGAACAGAATGTGATTAACAAAGCAGAGTCAGCTGAATATGCCTTGTTGAATCTCTTTTCAGTGCTTTTTGTAATCTCTGTGTCTATGAAGATAACTTTGCATACATTTTCTAGGTGACAGAGTACATGATACTTCACTGTTATTTATGTGTGCACTTGATGACTGAAATGCGAGGCCTTTAGTAAAATGGTTTCCATTCCAGTCTGTGATCAGTTAATAGTTAGTGGTTTACACTGTGTTCATAGAAAGCTGGACTCAGCAGTAGAGCCCAACCGATAAAGGATTTTTAAGGCAGATACCGATACGAATATTTGGTTATTCAAAAATCAAGGAGCGCATAACAAAACATAAACATATTTCCCTAACATGAATTATTTGTAGTTATTTATGAGTTCTCACTAAAATAATATGATAATAATTTGTTTTATTGCCACAACAGAACAGAGGAACATCAAAATATATTAAAGGTCTAATAAATAAAATGTATAAAAATACAAACTTAACAACAACTTAAAGTCCTTTGAACAAAAACACACTAACAAAAAAAAAATCTGTGTTGTCAACAGGGACGTTGTAGAGTGCCCTCTGGTGGACAAACTATTGAACAACATTATTGCTTATTGAAGACAGCGGTGTTGAGAATGAAACACAAGGCGAGAAAAAGGCATTCAGGTAGTCTGTTGTTACAGAGTAGGCTACAGAAATTATAGGTTCCTGTTATCTAAAAGTCTGAATGATTTAATGTGGATGAGGTTGGTATTGTTTGATGACCACATGTAGGCTATTCCTTTGAGCCATAGTAGGCTACAATGTTACGTAGGGTTGGGCGATAATACGGTATACCGCGGGGTCTTAAAAATAGCAACAGTCTCAGTTTCAATACCGTCATTAAAAAAATGCAATGCACTAATATAGGAGACAAGGATTAAATATTAAATATAATTTATTTGGTTATGTGGTTGTCATCACGTGACCTGGTCTCAAAGAACAACACGCCTTCTGCAGTTTTGCATCATTTGGGGTTCCGACCTGAGAAGGGAGAGGTGTTTCAGTATTAGTGTTTGGTATTCAGTTTCTGAACGGTATAGGCACAAGCCAACAGTTTGGTGACGCCGTCTGAGCCTTATGTCATCATTTTTAATTAGTCACGGTAATACCGCGGTGGAATAGGGAGGAGGTTCGACGTTATCACAATTTGGATACTGCCCAACTCTAACGTTATGATCAAAGAGAAAGAGAGAGTGAGAGAGCGAGAAGCAGCGGGCGGAGGAGGTTGAACCAAAGCAAGCAAATATGAACCATTGTTTTTAATGAAAATCTTTTAAATACCATGAAACCATAGATGTATTATAGCCTATTGACAGCATGAAACACTGTGTGCAGCTGCTGCTTCTCTCCCTCCTCCCTTTATCCGCGACTTCATCCACATTGTTGAAATCATTCAATATTAAGCCATTACATCAAAAATCTTTCAAATAACAGGAGCCTTTCATTTCTGTAGCCTACTCTGTAACAATAGACTACCTGAACGCCTTTTTCTCATCTTGCGTTACACTCTCCACACTGCTGTCTCCGGCTAAAAAAGTCACGTCCTGAGATCAATAATGTTGTCAGGCACTTTTAGTAACAATCTGAGCCTGTCAGTACCAAAAAAAAAAATCGCTTTTATTGGAAAAAAAAACAAGGCTCCACAATTGCCCCATTAGGTTACATTTCAGCTCGGTTCACAGCTTGAAATAAACAGTAGTTACCCTTTCATTTCTGTTTGGGAGGCCGCTTGGATTTCATGCTCAACTCTCTTTGTCTCTTCATGTGGGGATAGGTTGTGTTTTATTATTTTCTCTCCTCTTACTCCACTTTGTGATTTATGTTGATGGGAGATGTGCGTGTTTGAGCAACAACAACAACAAAACTTGGCTATAGTTTTTACCAGTTTACCAGTTCAAGAATAAGTCTGGTGACATTTTATTAGATTTATTGTCAACAAATCCTAAGGAAAGATGAAAAACAACAATAATTTGATCCCACTGACAAATATTGTCAATCCAACATAAAATTCACCAGAGCACCAAATTGAATCCGCCACTGAAAATAGTCCCCAATAAATGCAGTATTTTCACCTGTTTGAGTAACAAATTTGCAAAAAACTACAGTGCCCTAATTTTTTAGTAAATTAAAGTCTTGTATAGAGACATATTTATTACCTGTTTTAATAGACTTTTTAGGAACAGTGATCTTGGGGCTGAGTGTGAGACTGATATTTTGCTCACCAACTTAAACGCTGAGATCTGGGGATGCAGCCAACACCGCAGCTACTGCTTCTAAATAAATTATCAATTATCAATCAAATTGTGTTGCTTGGGCTACTGGACATGGTTGTAATGTTGTGTCTACTAATAATAATAAATACAGAACACAGTACTCATACAGACACAGTACTCATTTAAAAACAGTCCTTGTGCAAAGTACTTAAATACAGCCACACAGAAAATGAGAGAGTGGCATTCGCTAGACTGGTGTGTTGACACAAGGCGGGTGTAGTTTGGTAGATAGAAAAAAGTTCCTACATGTAACTGCTCACAACCAGGTTTGTAGATTATCTTGAGTAAACGGGTCATGATGTCTGGAAAAAGGCATGTTGTTGAGTTCTTCAAATGTATTTATTTGCCGCTTTGAGCACCACAAGCCAAGTGCCTGTAACTAAGAAAAACGCACTTAAAGTTTGTTTGTCCGTTCTCAGGAGTTGTCACTGGAATCCCCTGTAATGATGCAACACCCACACATGAATGCAGAGGAAATAATGCTACAAGGATTGCGTCACACTTAAGATAGTTCAGTCTGCTGTACAAAAAGACATCAAAAGCAGTCTGGTAGTTTTCAAAGGGGGTGATCTAACTGCCCCTGTCAGGGTCTCACTCTACAATGTGCTTCAAAGGCACACAGTGCAGCCTCAGACAGTAAAACACAAAGCCTGAATTCCAGCATTTGTCTGAGCCAGGTTCCAGTCTGTTTTGTACTGTGATAGATTCAGCGAGCGTTTGTTGCAACACTCTAGTTATCCCTGATTGGCAATTAGGGACTCCTGACACTTCCTTGCTTAGAGCAAGAGCAGGCAGAAGATGGCAGACGTGATTTAGTGATTGGGTCTCATCCTTCAACCCTCAATTACAAATACAGGCAGGGTTGTTGTGTTTCTAACCTCATCACTTCCATATTAGCATCCCTAGCTGTGGAGAGCCTAGGCACAGGTAAAGCTAATGATGGAAAAGACTCCCCACCAGGAATGTGATTAGTTGAGGGCCTGGGCGGCGTTGTTACTTATCAGGGACATGATAAATAAAACATAAGCTGTCAACCTATGGTAATGAAAGACAGGAATCTGCTTTCACAAAAACACACAGTAGGAAAAAAATAGAGATCCCAAAATTCAAATAAATTGGGACAATATATGTATGTATGCTCAGTAAATGTGCATATAAAGTGCCCATATTATTAAAAAAATCACTTTATCTGGGATTTGGGGTGTTATTTTGTGTCTCTGGTGCTTCCACACACGTACAACCTTGGAAAACAAACTATCCATGCTGTGTTAAGTGGGATACAGATTTCTGAATGTCCTCTGCCTTCAGTCTCCGGGTGAGCTGTTCAAAATCTGCACGGCTTTCTACGTCACTAGCTGAGATGAGGTGGCTAACCGTAGCGCATGCTAGCCCTAGCATGCTAGCTCGTTCTCAATAGCAAAACATTGTTACAACACACACTCAACAGGATCTGCAGCAATGTGCCACGGTACAACAAAAATGTGATGTTTTTTTTAAATGAAACCATGTAAACCTATTCTGATACAACCTCAAAATACAATTATGAACCTCAAAATGAGCATAATATGGGTGTGTTAAACCTTTTCAGATGTCTGCAATGGAATACATAAACCAAAGACCATTTCAATTTTAATTTGGAGGACAGTTTCTAGGCTTGCGTAAAACATGAGACAATTGACCCAGAGCTTAATATCTCTGGTTGTAGTATTAGGGGCTAGTGGTTTGGAGTCTGGGTACTCTTAAATGCCCAAATTGGAGAGCAAAGGAGGCAAATACCATTAAAGGAAAGCAGAATTACTGGATAACTTTAACTCTTCAGCCTCTAAATTATTATTATTATTATTATTATTATTATTATTATTATTATTAAATAAAACAGGTTTATTGAGGATCACAAGAAGATCATTTTCTTCTTGTAACAAGATTTATTGGGCTTTTTTATGCATTTTAATAGATAGTGGAGATAGACAGAGACGAAAGGAGAGAGAGGGGATGAAACGCAGCCAGGAGCCACAGGTCGGATTCCAAGTACTCAGCATACATGGGGCGCCGCTGGAGGTCACTCCAAGTAGAGCATTTTAATAAAGCCCATAAGCCCAATAGGTTGAGGGATAAATGTATCCGGCCACATTACTGAAATACATTATGGCAATATAGGATTTTAAAATGTTTAATGAAATATTTAATGAACTCGATAATCCAAAAACAGATGATCCATTCTATGTAAATGGATGCATCTGAAAGATGTTGGAAGCTACCGTCACCGCTCTGTGACATATTTGCAAGACTTACTCTTGCTATCTGTCCCCAACATCTGTCTTGAATTGGGAAAAAGGGCTTTTATGTATGCTGCCCCTGCAGCTTGGAATTTGCTGCAGATGGATTTTGGTCTAAGGGAGCTGGTATCTTTAAGTGTTTTCTAAAATAGATTGAAGAAACAAATATAAACAAACAAATAGTAAGAATGTTAATCGATAAATTAACCAGACAGAAATGTCAATTTTTGGCTAATCCATTAAACACATTAAATTCACACAAAATCTTTAATAATAAATAATTAAATATTGCCATAATTCAGTGATTCTTATTGTTTTGCAATATTGCTCACAATGGTCTAATACACCCAGAGATAATAACGGGATGAAAGTATTATCCCACTATGTATATATTGTTATATCACCTACTAATACATTATGATACGTATATCCTGCTTTTGCAATATAAACTGACAGAAACCATGATAAAAGATCTGTGTCTATTACCTCAAGCAGTAACAAAAATTCCCTACAAAGTTGGCAAGGCAGCACACTCCCCCGTGCCTACTTAGTGCCATGTTAGAAAACAGTAGCAGTGATTCATGCAGAATTATCTACTGTGTGCAGTGTCATTTATCACGGGATGTGTCGGTGAGCAGAACAGCAGAGCTGATAAATGGAGGTGAAGAAGAAACGGCACAATGAAGATTAGAGATCTATAGAGAGAAGTAAGCCCCTTGGCGTTCTTGACCATTAGGAAATATATTGGTCCCTACGGCACATCAAGGCCAACTCACATTCTCTGTATTCATGGGAAATGTGAGCTATGTGCTGCTGGATACTACTTAATAAAATGCAGTTGTGCTCTTTCAGGCTTTGCCAGTCCAATCGTTTGACCTCATTTGGGCTGCATGTTCATGCACAGTCACAGACAAACAGCAAAATCATTCTGTTCTGCTACAGCACCATATGGAGCTTGGTAATACACCGTAGAGGAGTGAAGGACATCCCTGAGGAAAAAGCAGTACAACGGTCTGCACAATGCAGTGAAATGTCTTTCAACCCCTTTACCAGGTCTCACTAGTGTTATCAAGCAGAGCTCCCATGGACTTTCCTTTTATCTATCTACTGCACTCAATGCAATTACTACAGCAGTTCATTCCTCAACTATCACAGTATACATCCACTGGCCTTTACAGTACATACTGTACCTTTATGCATCACTGCACACAGTGCAGTACAAGCACATAACCAATATAATACACAGTCAGTTCAGATGCAAAGCACATATGTTTATGCAGGAAGGTGAGGAATGCTTTCCACCAATCTCTACCACCAGCACTTTTTCCTTTCCTATCCATTCACAGTCTGGATGTACATTAAGCACAACACATACAATCATATACAGTAAGGTCTGAATACAAGCTCCTCTATGCTGTGAAAACTGAAGGTGAGAAATGAAAAGAAACCCGCAGCAGAAAGAGTAATGAAGGCAGTACTGGACTCATACAAACAGAAACATTAAAAACAACATCGGATCTCTGACAGACAACAAACCAATGCTGAGCCTTAAAAGTGAAAAGCTGTTGATGTAAAATTTGAAAGACAAATGTCTGTGCAAAGATTTTACTTTTTACTTCTTGCTGTTTTGTCCTGGAGATGTCTCCGCAGTGCAAACAATAACTTTTACTGTGAGTAGCTCCTTCATTTCTATATTGCAACAATAGTGTCTATCAACATCATCCTAATGTATTAATCGTCAGAGTTGAAACTGGTTTGGATGCTAATGCACAAAATTCAAGTCAGACAGGTAACAGCTGCAACCAATTAAAGACCTAGGCTAATACCACCACTATACATACACAACACATGAGCACTTATATCAAGAGGACATTAGCGTAGCTACAGCTTACCTAGCCACCAAGTTAAAAAATAAAACTCTATTATTAAAAGTGATGCACCTAAGAACACGACAAATACATTTTTTTTCAAACCATCAATAGTTTTTTGGCCACTTGGGCACAGTGTAAAACTTGACTTATCATCCCCTTTTACATTGATATAGTGAACTTCTGAAACAGTTGCTAAACAGTAGCTAAACAATCAGCTGCAATTCATTGTAAAGCTCCATTAAGCCGATGGAAGCCGCAGATCTAGGTGATAATTCTCTGTAGGTTCATAACTATAAGCACCCCCTTTCACATCTTTCAATAGAAACGTCTTTTGATACGTTGTTATAAAAAATTTGATTATAGACGCTTGAAGCAAAACTTTAAAATGGCTATAAATACACAGAATACATAGAATACACAACGAAAGGGCCAACAATGAACTAAAAAAGGCACAAAGGGTCTGTAAACAACACAAGTAGTCATATGATCAGACAGGTTGTAAACAAACCTGCAAGCAAATAATACACACACACACACACACACACACACACACACACACAATACTGAATCACACTAAATTATCAGCCTGTCAAAAACAGAAGGTGGAAAGAGACAGAGAGAATCTAGTAATACGAGACTGCAGCAACACATTCACATGCAGAGATGTGAAAACTAGATGAAAAAGGATGTTCAGATTGAAATGGAAATAGGTAGGAGTGTGTAAGTGCTAAGGGAGGAGGAGAGAGTGTGAAAAGTGGGCCCGAATGAGGGGATACATATAGTTGGTGAGAATGAATCAGGGACAGACAGAGGGGCACTAAGAGGCAATCAGATCGCTAGACTGGATGCGTGAACAGGCGCTGGAAAGATGATTAGCAGATGTCACCCCACAATCTCAGCTCTGCGTGACAGGTTATCTGAATGAGACAATTAAAAAGCCTGTCACATTGGCTACAGGAGGCAGAGGGAGATGAGGAATCACTCTGCTCCATTTAAGGCCCTGCTGCAACTAGACAGACAGTTCCTGTGATTGCACACAATCAGCAATGTCCTTTATAATTTAAATCCTGTTATATATCCCTGAACTTTAACAGAAAAATATAAAAGCATTTTACCTCACTGTTACTGCATGTGCTAATAACAATCCAGTCTGAAATGGCACCTTGATAATGTCAGCCTGATAATGTGTTATGTTTCGGGAAGCTGGCAGGTTGTCTGACCAAAGTGTTTTTTATATTACAGGAAGTATAGATGAAGTACCAGAAAAGTTACTTCATGAACCACCTCTGTCCTCTTTTAAACTAGCTTATCATATAGGATATGGCCAGATATCTTATTGGTGAGAGAGTGAGATGGAGGGACAGCAAGGTGCGATAGCTAGCTAATTCTCGTGCTGTTGCTTTGGTGTCAATTTGTGGGATAGCCACACCCCCAATCATTTGAATAGATCAGAAGCCGTGAAATAAATGTGGCATCAAGAAATAAAAGTTCCCTAAAATAAATAAAAGTAGTCCTTTGAATAACATCCTTTTATTTATTAATATATTTAACTACCGTGACTTGTTTATATAGCTACATTTATTTTATTGCATCATTAATTTATTTCAGAATTTATTTCATAGCCATATTCATTTATTTCACATTAAAAACATTTCTCTTTGAATATATAATCAAGTGAGGTTTTTTCTGGCTAAGACTGAACCCAAGCTTGAGCATTTCATTCCCAGGGCATATCTTTCCTAACACACACTATAATGATATGATGATGATGGCGGTGCAGATCCCAATGGGAGCTATAAGGGGAAAAGCTAATAAGGGTTGCGAGAGGGGCAAAATGCAAACACACACCCAGAAACTGCTAGCAGTGCCAGTGTGCATCTAAAGCAGGAGCAAGTGAGGAGAATGCATAATGTTAGCGATATACTGAAACAGGCTATTTGCTAATTCCACCCAAGCTCTGCCATGATTCAATGAACCTGTTTACAGATGTAAGTCGCTTCCTCGTGTAGGGGACATACATTACATAAGTGTTATTCTGCATTGAGGTGTTAAGGAGGGAAAAAATATTGGATAAAGGATGGAACATTACCCAGCAGTTATTTACATTTTGACAGAGAGCTATTAACATGCTTCTGGAAATAGACATACACTCATAAATAAAAACAGCATGAAAATGTACATGTTGGATGATGATGTCATTTTTCATTTAAGGAGAAGGTAAGACAGTAAAAAAACAATTAGTTTTTTTAAAATATAGATTGATTGTTCGTATTTAATCACATAGTGCTCAGTGGCGCATGGACTGGCCAGCTTTCATGTACAGTTCACTGGTTATCATGGGAATAGGGCTTAATTGAATTGTTGTGTTGTAACAGATCAGGAGTGAGCGTCACACACACACACACGCACGCACGCACGCACGCACGCACGCACACACACACACAAACGGCAGGCCCGTACATCTCCAAGCCTGATTTCTAAAAAAACAATTAAAAACCAATGAACTGTGTTTGTTGATAAAGTAAAATACAGCTGGTCAAGAATGCAGTAACACTTTTATGATTACTTATTTCCTGTTCATTTTCCATTTAAATATGCCAATCAGGGTGTGACAGTTTATTCAGGCCCTCCATATTAACGAAGAGGCGCCTTTCAAGGAAAACAAGAGTTAAGTGTTTATATGATATTCAGGACCACTTCAGAGGAAAATACTTTAAATGCCATTTAACACAGAGCACGCTAACAGTCTAATCACAAGGAGGGTCACCCTAAGAGCTAATGCTTGAGCATTCATATGCATAGTCTGTGTGTATGTGTGTGTGTGTGTGTGTGTGTGTGTGCGCGCGTGTGTGTGTGTGTGTGTGTGTGTGTGTGCAAATAATCCTGCAGGCAGTTGCTTTTATTTCTAATTTCCTCTGTTTTGAAATTAAATTTTATTTTATTTTAGTAAGAATTCACTGTCCGCTCCCACTTTATTTAGCTGGTTATGCTAGCTAATATGTGGTTTATGCTTACCTGCTGTCATGATTAATTCAGAATAAATGCACAGTTCCATATTCACCGCTCTGTTGCACTCATTAAAATTCCATTTCATAGAGCAGATGGCCCCTTTAGAATGTTATATTATTATGTTGTAATGTAATGTATCACTGCTATTAAGGGATTACTATTACTCATATATAATGGTGTGACACGCAATGTGGCAGCATTGTGAAATTTATTACCTTTTGGAGGCTGTACTTGCATTTTGTACTCAAAATCTAAACTAAAGTTAATAATTAAAGTAACTATAGCTGTAACACAATAACAGAGGGGTAAAATGTATATCCTTCATCTGAAATGTTGACACAAATATAAAGAAGCAAAAATGGAAATACTGAACAGCAAGAACCATAAATATAATATGTTCAGTACTTAAGTAAATGTACTTAAGTTATCCAGCCTGCAGCTTTCCCAGAATTGTTCTTGGTTTTCTCTGGAAGTGTGAGAGTATTAGACTTAACTAGATGGATTTCATTCAACCCTGGACTCCCTGCCGCTGATCTGGAGGAGGCACTGCAGCTGGAACACCATTACTCTGCTTTTATCACCAAACTCTTCACTCACGCAAGCCTTTGCCTGCTCTGGAAACAGCCTCTGCTATTTATCTATCTCTGGCTCTGGATTGAAAATTGCCTTGGCTCTCTATGTTATACTGAGGTGTAAATAATATTCACCGTGCAGCTCCAGTGAGATGGCCCTCACCAATTGCAAAAATCCCTGACAATACCAAAACACCTGCTGTGTTAGTTGCACTGAGTATTCATGGCTCTGGGAAACCTGCATTTTTGCTGAGGCCTTTTGAATGCCAACATCAAAACACATCTCTGCTCAATCTGCATGGGATATGTGAGATGTATTTGTTGAGGACGTGGCGGTGTCCCTGGCAATGGAGGGCTCCATATGTTCCCCATTTGTTTACCTAGTCATTATAAGCCTCTCCACCCTGTGTGACTGCACTGTTGTCTTAGCGGGAGCTACGCTGTCAGCCCCTCCCTTTTTTCTTCTTCATCTCCATCGTCACGGGAACAGCAGCCACAGGGGAGAACCGGTCCGCAGGAAATTAGGAGTGTGACTAGATAAGACCCAGCGTTTGTCTGATACTGTTCCCTGGCAACTAGTAAGAGCAGGAGAAAAAGAATTTAAAAAAAACACAGAACAATGTGTAGGAAAAGGTACGTGCTGATATGAGACATCAGCTTATTTCCAATAAATTCACATATAGACTGTAAATGCTTCAAGACAAGACAAGCCAAGCAACCAACACTTTCCTATAACTCATACATAAGTAACTCGATCTATTTATCTACAGTAGTTGCCTGCGGTGACTATCTGGCTGGCGAGTCAATATTTCACTTTTCCAGGAAGATGTGTGACTTTATCTCACATCATGCTTTATGGGTTTGCACATCAGCATGTGCAGATAAAGCATATTAAAAGCAGCTGGCCCAGCCAAGAGAGTCAGAACAAAACTCTAAAAACTTCCTCAGTTAAGCCCAGTTCAGACCAAACATTCACAATGTGACAAAACCATTTTAGAACGTCGCAGGGAAAGGTTGCAGTAGTCCCGTCTCAACTTGACTAAAGCAAGCTGCAACTCAGCCTGTCAAGTCGCTAGAGGCTGGTTTAAAGACGTAAGGCACGACACCTGTTTCAAAAGCCAATAGAGAAGTCATCTTGTTAAGTCAACTACAAGCTATAGAAATAAAATGATCCATATTCCATTTTTATTTCTGTTACAAACTGTAAACTGGTGGAAATGGCTAGTTTTAGACAGAGGGTCAACAAGTGCCTGCAAACACGGTAATATGGTCGAGTGAGCTAGAGATTGACTGAAGAAAGGGAGCGGCTAGAACAAAGCCGTGAATCAGAACTAAAACCTTTTACCGATTCATCATTAGAAATGTAACTGTAGCAAGTATCTCACTATCAACTTACATTATCCACATTTATATTTAGACACAACAAATGATAAATGCAGCTACTAAAATCCCAAAAGTCGTAAGTTAGACCACACGTACAAAATGTCACTGATCTTTGGTCTAAACTTTGATTTACCCAAAATCCCTCATCCTTATTGTAATGGAAGATAATGACAAGGTATCAAATGTAAAATGAAGTCCAAATAAACAAAACAGAAAATATTGTGATCTGGCTACATAGCATTTTACAGGTGTCAGCAGCAAGTTGGAGGTTGGAGTGGGCATCCCTTCACTCTCCCAGCTCTGTTCACTGCCTACTGTAAGTACAACCTCGATGTTTTACCAGTTAACACTGAAAATGTAGATTATTGGTTGCTCGCAACAGATTTTCAACCAGATCTTATGACCCCACACAATCTTGAGCTGTTGTTTCCTGTTATAAGATTAATGTAGTCTACAGTAAATAAGGCCTCTTTGATAGGTAAGGGTTTGACTTCTGTTCGTCAGCTGAGGTTATGTTGAGAATCACGATTAAGATCATACATCTTATCTGCAGCCAGCATCGCTGCCGAGCCAATCAGAGCTTTGTAGGCTGGATCAAGAATGAGCATAAAAAAGTAGCAAAAAGATTCCCACAAATATCAACAAGCGTGCATAAGATTGATGCAAGTATACGGGTTACTGTAAGTTGTCCTACTCAAATAGAAATCTTAAATTTGCATTTTTCTTCAATTGTTTCTTCTGATTGCAAAACAAACCAAAGCTCTCAGTATTAAAAATTATTTTAAAATGTAATTCATATACACATTTACACTACTGAATGGCTTCCTTGCAAAATGGAAAGAAAAAAATGAGCTCTATTAATTTGGGACCTTCTACTTCCAAATACTATCAGTCATGTTCAGCAGCACCACATCCCACACAGAAATAGTAAAACATGTAACTCATCACTCATCTGGTCTTACAGTTTGTTCACTACGCTCTGATAATGGTCATCAAGCCCCCGCGCACACTCTGCAACACCTCCATCCTGAGGCCAAGCCCTCAATCTGCTCTCCATCACAGCTTCAGATTCACTACGAGCCACCTGGTTACCTACACCATTACTGTGGATGTCACATCTCATCTCTACAGCTTTACTGACATCATTAAACATTATTCTCTCTCACATACCATTCATTGATTTACTGCATCTCCTTAGAAGAAAAAAGAGCCTTCTCTGATTGTATGAGACAATTTTCAGTGAGTCACTCCAGCGGTGAAAGAAGTATTTAAATCCTGCAAAACCTTTCTTAGGAAAAAGTAAGCACTTATTATCAGTAAAATGTACTTAAAGTAAGATAACACAAAGTACTCATCGTGCAGTAAGATGTTCCCTGTCAGTATTTGACTGTTGTATATGATGTTTCTGGATTATTATTACTGCTACATAAATGGGTATTTAGCATTTTACTGCTGTAGATGTTTATAGTTGAGCTAATTTTAACTTTTTTTGTTTGTTTTTTTTCCTACCACCACCCCCCGTTCAAAGGACAACTTTATTTTTAATAAAGAAATATACATACTGTACATAAATACACACACACACATGTATGCATATATACATGTCTATATATACATACTGTACATATATACATATACTGTATACAAATAAATGCTGTATATTTATACATTCATATATATATATATATATATATATATATATATATATATACAGTACATATACACACAAATTTGAGATCTTTGGTTCGAACCACTGTGTCTTTGTGTGACGCAGAAAAGGTGACCGGATGGATTCTACATGCCTGGTTCCCACCTTGAAGCATGGAGGAGGAGGTGTGATGGTGTGGGGGTGCTTTGCTGGAGACACTGTTAGGGATTTATTCCAACTTGAAGGCATACTGAACCAACATGGCTACCACGGCATCCTACAGCGAAATGCCATCCCATCCGGTTTGTGTTTAGTTGGACCATCATTTATTTTTCAATAGGATAATGACCCTAAACACACCTCCAGGCTGTTTAAGGGCTATTTGACAAAGAAGGAGAGTGATGGAATGCTGCGCCTCCACAGTCACCGGACCTGAACCAAATCGAGGTGGTTTGGGGAGAGCTGGACCGCAGAGTGAAGGCAAAAGGGCCAAAAAGTGTTAAGCATCACTGGGAACTCCTTCAAGCCTGTTAAAGACTATCTCTTGAAGCTCAACAAGAGAATGCCAACAGTGTGCAAAGCAGTAATCAGACCAAAGGGTGGCTACTTTGAAGAAACTAGAATATAGGACATGGTTTCAGTTATTTCACACTTTTTTGTTAAGAACATAATTCCACATGTGTTCATTCATAGTTTTGATGCCTTCAGTGACAATCTACAATGTAAAAAGTCATGAAAATAAAGAAAACACATTGAATGAGAAGTTGAATTTTGGCCTGTACTGTATACATACACATATATTTACATGCACATATATATACACATATACTGTGTATTAATATATATATATTATAGGTAGTTTAATCTACAGCAATCTACAGGGCCATCCTCAATGGTAAACAGTGTGAAGGAGATGCTCATTCAATCTAAAACCTGGACCTTCACAGGGCAGTTGCTCTGACGAGCTCTCGGACTGCTGGGGATTGGATGAAGGCCTGGATAGGAAGTGGCTGGTAGCTTACATCACCAAGCAGGCAGAGGCAGTCACTGGCTCATAGACAATGCAGGGCTGAGTACCTGTAAAGGTGACCTGGTTGTAATAACCTTTATTGTACTTTGTATATAGATCTTCATATATTTGTAGGGTTTATGTCCTGTGAGTACCACATATCTCTTAAAAGTCACTATCCATGAGCTCAGAAAAAAATAGTCCTGTTTTCAGCTTAGTGACGATGCAATTTACAGCTGATCCAAGAGGCTTTTAAAGAGATGATCTGAAGTAGGAGAATCTTCTCAACACATACAGTATATATACTTTATCTCTGAGTTTATTACAAACATTCAAAATCACCAAATTTGGAGATACTTGTTTTTTACCGGAGTGAAAGTGGAGTAAATAGTAAACATATGAGAAATATATGAGCTTCTTTTTCCTGCTTCTGGCGAGAGCATTCGTGTTTTTCCTCCTCTCCCCTCTTATCTTAGCTTGGCTCCTATTCTAGTTGTCTACCTTGTCGTGTGGAACTTTTTCTCCTTTCTCTTTGTCCCCTGCCTGCTGTTTTCCTGGAACATTCAACATGGAATTGATTAACTGGTCACTCAGCGCTATTGACAAGATTTTTTCACTCAAGCATGCTTCACCAGGTGGGCCGATCTGCCCCAGTGGGACATTCCCTGCAGGCTACGCTCGCAATTCTTGGGAGAATTGGCAAGCGGTCTGCCTGGACGCTCTAACTGTGGAAGACGTTGAAGATATTTGGATAGTTGGAATTCTGTTGGTGAGACTCCTTATCGTCAGACTTGGAGTCGCCCTGACCTATTTGTAAATTTGACCATTGATTTGGTCAAATTTTACTGAATCAACCTAAATTGGATTGAAATTGTGATCTATGCCCCCCCCCATCCTTCACCCGAGCAGGTAAACAGCCCGCAGCTGGACTACTATCTTCTCCTGTGCATTGGCTTATCTCCTCAAGGACAAGGCCGAATGAACTGAACTTTATAACAACTTGGACAGTCTGACGCTTCATATTACACACACACACACACACACACACAACTCTCACTCCACACCATACAAGCGCTGAGCTGTGTGTCTCCATATTTGGCACAGGTGGCTGAGAAGCAACCAAAACCAGATCACCAGCATGTGTAAAAGAATTCGTGCCAGGTGTCATTTTTATTACAACACGGCACCCCTAAGGCAGCAATATAAATTGCTCTTAGTGATTTTTCCTGGTCAGTGGACATGCTGACGAAAGGGAGCATCTGTTCACATACATGGGCTGCCATAAATGAGTCTATTTCTGGCTGTGTCTTTATATGTGTAGGATGGAGAAAGTAAGAAATCACCATGATTATCAAACAAGATTATTGGGACAAGACACAATTTTGAGATATTGGGGTATTTTGCTTTCATAACGGGACTTCTTTCAGAAAAGTGGAAAGAAAACAACCAAAATACACATTTAGGTTTACCACACTGTCAATTTGTGCCTGTAGATTGGCCACATTCACATATTTAAACATAGAATTTCAGAAAACATATTCAAAATATGATTGTGTAAGTCATCATCCTGATTAGGTTAAAACACAACTATTAGTTGAACATGTTTCTCAAAGAAAGTTTATTCTAATACTTAGAAATCTCCACTTCATAAGATATATATATATATATATATATATATATATATATATATATATATATATATATATATATATATATATATATATATATATATATATATATATATAGATATCACAGGAATAAAAAGCTAATTTCACAGTGATTATGTTCTAAAGCACACATAAACACACACACCACCACGGGAAGTGTCCGGGTGGAGATGAGACTCGGACCCAAATGCAACAAAAAGTAATCCGTGCAGGAAACAAAATCACTGGGAACATGAGACAAATAAATCCAAAGACAAGACCTAACAGAATATGACAGACCCTGACAACAACGTAATGATGCCACACAAGACAAAGAAAGCACAGAGACTAAATACACAGGGTTGACAAGAACTAACCAGGGACAGGTGACACACATCAGGGCAGAACGATCAAAAAAGGCGGGACAACACAAGACAGGAAGTAAAACCAAGACAAGGGAGAAAAGACAGACTTCAAAATAAAACAGGAAACAGAACATAACAACCGTGACAGGAAGGTGCCATATTGCGTGTGTTAGTTAGACGTGTACCATGAAATTAGATGCTAAGGAGAAAAACGGCGGTTGGGAATGAGAGGGCTGTACAACCTGTGCGCTGTTATTGGCTGGGGGTCACACACCCACCTGGGGCCCAAGGCTTCTTGTTAACACCCCAAAACGTCCAGACTGACTAAACTAAAAAGAGAAAATACAGGAAGAGGGCAGAGTCTCTTCAGATACAGACACAGACACACTTCTAGCGGGTCATATGTGATGATTAAGAGGGATTATTTTTGTACTAGTCTATATATTGTTTTTTAGGAAAATCCATTACATATTATGAAAGGTTTAGTGTAAAAAAGGATTAGCATATTATTTTCATCTTTGACCTTTTAACAGAATACTCCAAAATGTTTGTGACTATTATAGTGATCAGCGGTGAAGTCACAGCGGGAGACCCTTTAGTGGAGGAGAGACAGACATCGGTGCTGCACCTAGGTAAAATAGACAAGAGTTACTGAAAATAGATTACAAACACAAACTAAACTGAACAACTGACCTTTAGCGCTCTTCTCAGACAACAAAGCCTCACTGTTGGGAACCAATAAGAAGCATGTGACAAAACGATGTGACAGAGAGACACTTTGATTTTACATTTAACATTTCCTCTCGCCATCACGGACAGCAGGAGCATTAAGTAAAGCTGCAGCCAATCATTGCTGCCATTCAAAGTTCAATAGCTATATGCAATTCTAAATTGCGACTAACACGGCTATCATCCCTACTGTCGTCATCAAAACAAAACTAATTTTGAAAAAGGGGTTTTATACACGGTGTGCTGTCACTAAATATATATATATATTCAAGAGCAAAGGAAACTCAAAAAACACAACTGCTTCATCACAGCTTCAAAAAAGTGGTGGAACAAGCAGATACTGCACATATTAGTTGCTTTATAGTGTGGAAAATCAAATAAAGATGATGGGCTCCTACAGTAAAAGGAAGGGAAGTTATAGTAATTAGGGATATTCTGATGGCCTTACTAAACATTGAAAGATAACATTATACAGGGCAGTTTGGGAAAGAGATGAGTGCCGGGTGTTCTAGCCGCAAGTCCTCATCATCTTCCTCTGCCAACCCAGTTTCATTTTGTTAAAATTGACCTCTCATGTTCAGAAGGGTGTCAGGCCAACTGGTGAGTGCTGCTACTGCAGCACCGTCACATAAAAGATGTATTTCACTCCACATCACATATTAGATCTTCTCCATGTGAAGCCTTATCCTATACATTCTGTTTCTCTTTTTACTCCTTCCATTCCTTCAGTATTTAAACACCCAGGTTAAGGCTCTTTTTTAGCCAGTTATATTTCCAACTGCACCGCCCTTAAGCAAGGCACTGTGCAAGTATCTATGCACATGGTGACTACAATACAGGTAAGGGTAGGGAAAGATCAGATATGGCAAATAAACTGTGGATGAAGCTGGGGCAGGCAGGGTTTTTTGTGTCATTGGGCAACATTCCATAATGCATTTTTAGCATATTGTAATTGAAGTGTTCTGAGAGAAAACTAGACCTCTGCTCCTCCTTCTGGCACTGTTTTTAGGCTTTAGAAAAATCTATCATGTGACAGGAGACACTGGCCAATCATGTGTCATATCAGAGAGAGGATGTTCCTTTTGGCTGTTCTTTAAATACAGATGCAGATCCAGAACACCATGGATTGCCAGTTTGTCACCTGGACCTGGAGCAGGTGACGTAAAAGTCGGGATGCCGGGCAGGTGTGCGGGCTAGGCTGAGAAAGCAACCACACAGACCTCCACTTCAGAGTATATCTTTCTTATATGAACTCCATCATCACACATAAAAGGGATGGTTTGGAGCTTCTGATCACCTTGAACAACTTTGTCCAGAACTGCAGCCTTTTAGTTAAAAGTAAAAGCTGGCTACACCCGCTTATCTCTGACACCTCAGTACAGTTAGCAGGACGCACCGGATACAGGTAGGAAAGAAATGAAGACTCGGGTAAGAGTAGAGGATGGGGGCTGTGTATATAGTCACACAATGACTGACGTGCCAACAGCAGGATTGTTGCCACAGGTTCAGTTATTAGCAATTAAAGGTATTTTATCAATATTAATAAAGTGTAAATTAATTTATAATAATGCATATTAATATATTGATAACTTTATCAAATTGAACAAATATTAAACGGGGCACCACCCTGATCTCAGCGAGTAATAACTCAACTGTTCAAAATGCAGGTATTATCTGGTTTAATTACAACCAGCTGTTATTCCAACATATACAATAATAATCAATAATTCTTCAATCAATTAACATCTATTATCCATCTAAACTATAACTGTCATGGTGCTTCAGGGAATGTAAGACCCAAGTGCAATACAGGAGACACACAAGTAAGCTCAGGGATTTATTGTAATGAATCCAATAAACAAAAGGTGTCCTGGAACCGCAGGCAAAATACAAAAATAGGAACAGGCAAAACATCAGGAACACCGAGACCAACAGGGTAGACGACACGCAGACACTCCAAACATATTACAATGATCTGACACAGGACAAGGGGAACACAGAGACTAAATACAAGAGGTAACAAGAGGCAGGTGACACAAGGGTTTGCAAACATCAGGCAGTCACAAGAGGAAAAACCAAAAGAACGGAAGTAAAACAAGACAAGGCAAGACAGAAAACCAGACTGTCAAATTAAAACAGGAAACGGAGCAAAATACAAAACTGAAATACAGACTACCAAAATAAGACAAAACACAAAACCATAACAGTAACCAAGGCAAAACAAGTCAAGTACAATGCTTAAATACTAAAATATAGCAAAAAGTAGAAACATAAAATGAATAATAAAACAGCATAAAATGCAAGCACAAATACCTCAAACTTGTACTGATTAAATGTACCAATGTGCGTACATGAACCCATTTCCTCATTATGATGGGCTGAATTGTGCATACGTTGTATAGAATAAATGCACACTTGCACACACTCCTTCCCTGCTCACCCCAACAGTCACGTGTCATAAGACACTTTTATTATTAACAGTCATACAACCCCTGACCTCAACATTAGTATGTGAAAGTCAGTACACTTAGCATGTCCACAGGCAGGCACTCAGACAGGCTGTCAACTCCCATCAGCCCTGCTGTTCAACTGTGATTCATAAGCTGGATGTGGATCCAGGGGGGTAAAGAAGAGAGGGAGGTGCAGGAAGACGACCTGTATGTTGGGTACATGCAGGGCTTGGCCCTCTGTCAATCTCAGTCATCCAGAGCCCTTCCTGGGTTTCCTACTGGCCCTCAGGACGTCAGGATGACAAGGCGACACAAAGTCACAGGCAAACAGGTTAATGGAGGCCCAGACTTAGCAGAAAATCTCAGTCACCTCCCCGTTGGAGCCTGCTGACTTTTACAAATCACACAAAGTCGCTCATTCACCCCCTTATTTTTCATTGCCTGTCATCATAACACCTTTTGAGGCTACAATAAAGTGTGTACATGTTGTACAACTCCAGGCTGTATGATTAAACCCTTTACTCTGGCTCTCCTTTCCGTTTGACAAGGTTTCACTATGATGTCTGAGGTCCTGTGAGTTAACCCAGGGCCTGCTGGAATAACGGTAAAATGGCACGAATGCAAGATTTGATTCAATGAATATACTTTAAGATTGTGATCTAGCAAGAAGAAAAAGAAGGGTTTATTTTTGTGCAGGAATTTATAGAAGTTATTGATTCTGACTTATTTTATTTTTAGAAAGCATCTCTTTTAATTTCAATATAGTTCATTTCTGTTAGTCAGCTTGTGAACTGCACCCTTCATGCAGAAGAGGAGGAACAACATACTGTTTATCTGTGGCAGTTTCATGAACCCACCAAAATGAGAGCTCTTAAATATTATTTATAGTGACAGCAACATGACTGCCAGGTATGGCTGCCTTTTATTGTCCTTTTCTTTGCTTCTTGTTTTGTCAGCAAGTCCGTCTTTTTAGTTCCCTGCTTGTTTGCTGTCTATGCCTAGGAAACCTAGATTTAAGATCAACATGATATCCAGCTTTCTCCGTTCTACAGAAGCAACATATTAAAGAAACATTATGTAACGATTTTAACTTAAAATATCAGCTTCAGAATCATTTTGATGCTATACTGACTTGTAATTGGGAGAATGGTGCCTCTGTCATTCCCACTGATTTTGCAGTATGTAACTTTGGTGAGCAGGTACAATCTCTTGGAAGAAGTGTAACATTTTATGGCCCTACCACATAAATATTATTCAGCCCTGAAGCTGAATAATATTTTATGAAGAAAATGTTGTATAGTTTTCCCTCTGATGTCCTCCGGCTGCTCTGCCCTAACTTTCAGTGATTTACTGAGTTTGCTGATGGACAGTCAGCTTTAGGCTACTTGTTGCTGAAGTGGTTAGGGCTTAATCTATTCTCTAACTGCTGCTAACTATAGCTTCCGTCGGCTAATTGGTTCCATTACTGTAGCTGTGCTGCCAGGAGTGGGAGCGTCGAGCACCACCAGGGGAGTGTTAATGTACACCTCTAGTACAGGAGCTTTGGGCAACTAGGAGGGAGAGATTTCAGGGTGGGGGGGAAATACTGGCAGGGAGCGCCGGTGTCATGCAAGAAACGGAGCCATGCGAGCAGGCAATGGAACCAGGTTCAGCAGCTTCTACGGACATCATAGCAGAGACGAAGCGGTCATACTCATCACACATACTGTACACGCCCGCCCGCTTCAAGAGTTAAATTGTGTTTCACTTTTTCCTATGCGAGCCCAACGCACAGTATGAATCAATGAATGAGAGCTTGATTCCTGCTGTTTTCTAACAATTATCAGGACATAAACAGTAACGTTTGGGCTTTTATTGTTTATTGTTTATTAAGGATCCCCATGACAGACACACATTGTTAGCTTAGAATTACGGTAGGAGCCTTGTGCTAAAAACACAACAACCTCGCCGTCCTCTCCACCTGATGCACAGACATACTTCCTCAGTTTAGAATTACGGTAGGAACCGCTAAAAATATCACTACTTTGCCATCCTCTGCATCCAACTGAACACACTTTATTGGCTTCGAATTAGGGCTGGGCAATATATCGATATTAAGTCGATATCAATATATGAGGCTAGATATCGTCTTAAATTTTTAATATCCTGATATCCTGATATTACACAAGTGTTGTCGTTTCCTGGTTTTAAAGTCTGCATTACTGTAGAGTGACGCAATTTTCTGAACACACCAGACTGTTCTAGCTGTTCTATTATTTGCCTTTACCCACATAGTTATTACATCAACATAACTGATGATTATTTATCAAAAATGTCATTGTGCACATATTTTGTGAAAGCACCAACTGTCAACCCTACAATATCGCCACAATATCAATGTTGAGGTATTTGGTAAAAATATCGTGTTTATTTTATTTTCTCAATATTACCCAACTCTACTTAGAATAATCGCTAAACACAATGCAAACTCAGGGTCTTCTTTCCCAATTTACAGCCCCCTCTAGGCTTCAAATAACTCACCGTTTTCGGCTACAGCCTCTCAGCAAGCATTGCCTCAGCTGCGACCCAGAAAGCCAACGCTATGCTAGCAAGAGTCAAAGTCAATAACACTGTGTACGGTTGACAATTAGTAAATATAATTTAAAAGTATATTTACCAACAAGACAAGCTAGCTATCAAGACATGTCAATGTCCCCAAATCAATTAAGACTTTCACGAACAAATGATACGCCATGTGTACTGTCGGCCTGAAGTAGTAGAGTTGAACAGTAAATGGGATGAGAGATGATCGCTGTTAAACAAGTCAGAGGGGTAGTGTACTACTTTGTACAACTTGTGTGTTAGCACCATCCTGTGGTTTTCAGAGGAAGATGCACTGAAGGACTACACTCAGTAATGGAAATAACATTCAGATTTTCTTTTTCACGTGATGTAGTACATTCATTTTTAACGGTAAAGAGTCAGTTTTACCTGAACTCCTTAGTAGGTGTCCTATATCCCCTGTGTGTATCACATACAGTACATGTTCTGGATTAGCTTGTTAGTTTTTTATTGAAGTTAAATGATGTTTATACTGAACATACTGTATATGCACACACACATATACACACACACATATATATATATATATATATATATATATATATATATATATATATATATATATATATATATATATACCGTATGTGGTCAAAAGTTTGGGGTCACTTACAAATTTCCATTCCACTCCATTATAGACAGAATACCAGCTGATTTGAGTGGGTGGCTGATCTTTAATGCAATATCTACTGTACATTGCCCATTATCAGCAACCATTCATCCAATTTTCCAAAGGCACATTCTTTTTACTAATCTGATATCATTTTAAAAAACTAACAACTTTTGCAATTATGTAAGCACACAATTTAATCTGGAAACTGCTGCCCTGGTTAAAAACTTCCACTACAATAACAGTACATAATAATATTGGCACTACAACTACAGCAACAACAACAACACCAAGATATCCTTTGCACAGTATAAAGCCAGTATTAAAGTGGCTCGATAAACCTTCATAAATGTAGCCAATAAGCTCTTAACTGCTGTAGTGAGCCATTCTGAGAGTAGAGGGGATGCCTCTGTTGCCAGTTAGGCAACACTAATACACATCCATGGTGGATGTGGTCTCACTGATCTTCTCTCTGTCCCCTGCTGGTTTAATTTTCGCAACCCCAAGAATTATTTGTGTGGTGGTGGAAAAACGGTACACTCAGCGGGGACTTTGAAAAAGATTAAACCCTGACTGTTTCCCAAAATCAGTCGCATGTAGTGAGTGTATGTCTCACCTTTCTTTGGCAGTGTGACTCACCACCTAAGGTATAGAGGGAATGATAAGATAAGATTCTCTTTAAATACATGACTTGTCAAATATTGATATTTTTGATATGCACAATATATATGTCGATACAGTGTTTCTCAACCTTCTTAAGTCGCAACCTCCCAGAATAATGAGGTTGGTGTTTGCGACCCCCCCACCCCTTGACGACGAGAGAAAGAGCACCCAACGCACCACCCCCCTACTGATTTTAAATGATTATTGTAAATGCTCTGATTAATACATACACACAAAACAACAAATAATGCTTTGCTTTATTGACAATTTTTAGCATTTTTAGCAGCTAGCACATAGCCTTGTCCAATGTGCTCCAGGCTCTGTGGATTTTTAATGTGTTTGTGACTTTTTGTCTCCCCCTTACCCGCCAGAACCCTTTCTGTTCCACCTATACCTCCTGATTTACAAATGAAGCTCTAAATATAACACATTAAATGTACCAAACTTCACACATTAATGTAAAAACAATTCCCCAGTCTCAAATAATTCTTTTTCGGCCCCCAGGTTGAGAATTAACCAAGTTTCATGCATGTGAAATCCTCAGAGAGGAGACAACTCCATGTGTGACACCCATTAAAGCACATTCATCTCATGGCACTAGGCCACATGAAAGAGATTCTAGTATTGACTTTAAAGGAGTTCAAAATGTCATTACAAGTGCCTCCCCATGTAAAGTGATTCCGAGTGAACGCAGTGAATCTGACTGCAGTAGATGTGAAAGAAATACATGAAAGTTGTGTTAAATCAGCTGTGTTTAGTTCTGGTGTTGAGACGGCAGTTAGAGAGTTTAGTTACGGTTTACAAACTAGAAACACAGAAAAGAGATAAAACAAAAATATGTAGGCTATCAATTTAATGATTAAATAAAGTGTTTCCAAACTTACCTCAATTATAACTTGTCTCCTGCTAGTTGTACTACAGCACTTACTTTAAAAATATAAGCATATGCTTATTATTGAAAATATTTTTGTATCTCTTTTTGGTGTTGTAATTTGTAGATGGTCCCAAAGCACTCCGTGCAGTATCAACACCGGAAATAAACACAGCTGAATAAGCACAACTTGTTAGCATTTCCTTCACATCTACAGCAGTCAGATTCACTGTGTTCCCTCGGAAAGAATCACTGCACATGGGTAGGCACTTTTAAAGACATTTTGGACATGTTTAGAGGCTAAAAACAAGTTTAAAACTTGCCCTGTTTAACTCTGTCCGTTCGATAGCAGGAGAATAACATGGTGTAGGTAGCACCGATTGGTTTTGTTTTTCTCTCTACTGACAGCACTCCAAATTTACAAACAACAGAGCTACGTGTTGAAATCGACCGGAATTCTCCTTCAGACACTGAGCGTTTTGGTACAGTCGCAGCTCCCCCTGTATTAGCATAAACATCACACAAGGCGTTTCATTTGCAGACTTCAATCAGGGGATTTCCAGCCCATCCAAGAAAACGTGAGAGCAACATCTGTGAGGATAGTTATAAATTCAGTCTGTAAAGTGAAGTAGTGCTGAGAGTAAGATCCGTAGGCTGTTCATAGAGACAGAATACAGTTTAAAATCCATTCCAGATACTGTATGATGTGAAAAAGTCTTCCAAAGAATAGTCTGACATTTTTAGGAAATATGCTTATTTGCCTTCTTGCCAAGAGCTAGATGAGAAAATAGATACCACTCTTACATTTGTATGATAAATATGAAGCTACAGCCTGCAGCAGGTTTAGCTTAGCTTAATTTATCTTAGCATAAAGACTGGAAACAGGGGAAAAACTTAGCCTGGCTATGTCCAAAAGTAACAAAATCCTCCTACCAGAACTTCCAGAGATCATTTATTAAAATGTTACATTTAGTTTGATAATCTTTACAAAAATTTGCCATTTTAAAGGTTCTACAAGTTAGTTGCTAGGCGGACTTTAATGCCATTAGCCGTTTTTTTCCCATTTACAGTATTTATGCTAAGCTAAAAAGGTTGCTGGCTCCACCTACAAATTTAACCTGCTGACTGTGGTGGTATCAAACTTCTCATAGTCAGCAAGAGAGCATTTTTCTCAACAATAACGCTTTCTTATATTTCCCAAAATGTCAAACTAACCCTTTAAAGCCCATAATCCAAGTTTATGTGTCTGAACTTTGACTGTTTGTTGATAAATAAATAATATATGGGCCAGAATAAAATAAATTACACATAGATTTACAGTAATGATAGTCATGCTAATGTGGGCTATCTTGTGGATTCCTCCAAGGAAGTATGGGAATGTTTAGGACAAGTTGCATGCTCTGTATAGCCAATTGCAGAAAGGCTGCTGACCCTGTGAGGACAGGTTCCTGTGGATGTTGCAATGAGTGGGAATATATGTCTCATATCGGTTTAATTAATAAACAGATATTATATTATACCCAGAAATCGATCTCTCAGTGTCTTAGCCCACACCAGCTCTCGTAAGTACACAAGCCATGACACTAAATTCTGCATAATTTACATTTTTATGGAATTAACAAATCAGTACCACAGTCATGTCACACTCATTATTATGTTTAGGTAAATATTTTTTAATTTTGATCAACTGTACTTTGGCACACTTCACTGACGTCAAGCTGCTGTTAGTAAAACTCATTATTTTTGAAAATGTTTCATAATTAAAGTCTTCCAGGAACCACTAAACCATTGGTTATTAATGTGAAAGTGTGATGTTTGTAATACTAGCAAACAGCAAACGGATGGAAGGAATAAATCCTGCGTGTCAACAGTTATTCTAGCATCAAAATACTGTCACGCAGATGGGTGCCCATTTATCCGACGCTCCATTGTTCCAACCTCTTGATAACCTGAAAAATTCCCTTTGGTCCTACAGCCCACTAGTCCAACATCCCTTAATTTAAAAAAAAATAAACCCTCTGCTCAGACATCCCATTGTTCTGACCATATAGGTTTTTTATATAGGTTAGGATAGCCAATTGGTCAGGGGATAGGACCTGTACAAATGGGGTTACATTACAGGGAATTTGGGACACTAAACTGCACGCAAACCAGTACAGAGATTGTGTCTAAGTGTGCGTATGTAGCAGTGGCATCACCTCAAGAGGTAAAGGCTAAATAGTGATTGTGCATATGTTAACTGTGTAATCATACCTTTAAGTGCCCATTTACTACCAGCTGGAGAATTTAAGAGTCTGCCTCAGCACCATGGGCACACATTACAGCTATTGAATTGAAAGCATGAACTTAATAGTTTAATTTATGCAACCATCTAAATGGAACTGAGAACAATGAAGCAGCAGCTAAGCTTTTAAGCCTTGTCTTCATTTGTCAAAATTATTATATTCCTGGCACGTAGCATGCATCTCTCTCGTCTTGTCTGTCTTTTGTTGTTTCTATTGGTCTTTTTCCCATTCCCACCCTGCTCTGTTTAGATCAGAATTTCTTCAAATTTCTGAGTCAGCTCTGTTAAAAGCTGCTCTTTGCTTTCAAGTTGTCACTTTCATAAGGAAACTACAGTCAACATTTTATTTTGGCTTTTGAAAATGCAAAAAATATGTTTCCTGGGAAGCAACAGATCCAATGTCTTAAAAGTAAACCCTCTAGTATAACTATTTAATTTAAATCCTGATGAAATGAGTCAAAAGGAAAACAAGCCCTTTGTCAGTGAAGGCAGTCTGCTAAGGGGCTCGAGGATATCCCAACATGCACTGGGTGAGAGACAGGGTACATTGGATACATACTGGACAAAATAACTAGCGGCCAACACCATGCACAATTGCAGATTGAACAGATATAATATGACAGTTAATCTAAGTCAATACATCAAAACCAAAACAATAATCTCCCATATTCACTGACTGTTAACAGATTACTATTGAAGTAATAATCCCTGAATAATTACTATTGGTGCAAACACTTTGAGAGAGTCCTTTAGCCAAACAAATCCAAATAATTGAGTGTATTCTGTTGGTAGGTTGGATGATTGTAGTTTAGAAGACGTTTCAGAGAAATTGAATTTTATTTTTGTTGCACTCTAGATACAAATGTAATGATTCCCTTGAGTAAAGTGGGCTGTTGCTGCAGCAAATAACAGTAGAAAAGAAAATATATGTTGTGAATAAAAACTGAGTGAATGGGCTGAAAAGGCTGGAAATTGA
Organism: Etheostoma perlongum; assembly: GCA_026937815.1. Lineage (NCBI taxonomy): Eukaryota > Metazoa > Chordata > Actinopteri > Perciformes > Percidae > Etheostoma > Etheostoma perlongum. The sequence continues at coordinate 17,082,012 of CM049385.1, read as the reverse complement.
ATGCAATGTTAAATTACAGCATGTGCAAAAACAGCAGTAAGGCATGAAAATATGCATGATATCAAAAGACTGCAACAAAATTTTAAATAAAGTATAGAAAGTTGCTTGATACCGGAGAAAATTAACAAAGAACGTGGCCAATCACATCAGAGAGAGTTTAAGCTGCCTTGTCTGACCAAAGCATAGTGACAACAGCCTGCATGAAGATGATCCATGCACAGCAGGATGAGGATGAAAAAGGTCAGCAACTATGATAAGTTTCTCACACTGCTTTGTCCACACCCTTGCCACTGATAAGGTTGGACACAGAGGCATGCACTCATGCCGTTTCTCATCTACTGTTAAAACTCAAACACATAATGTGTGCCATGTTTGCCATATACTGTATGTCAAATGAGAACGTCACATAAATGGTAAGGGGCTAACAGGGATCTTAATGTGGTTTAGACAATTAAGTACTATTTCTCTTTAAATATGTATGTTAAGTAAGCAAGAAACAATCTTGGCTCAAAACACTGCAATTAGCTTTTCAATTTTTATGCGAGCTACCCTTTGAAACGCCATCCCCTCTCGAGCTCCTCTCTATCTCTGTCTCGAAGAGCTCTTCTTTGGTGAGTCAGCCAGCACGGAAAGCCAGACATCAATACTTGATCACGGTCCAAGGCAGCCTGCAGCTACCCAGCTCCACCAGCTGGTCGGGGCAGCTTCACCGTGGAGAGGGATGGAAAAGACGTGAACAAGCACTGCTCTCAGGCTCCTGGATGCTCTCTGGTAACTCAGCGGTGCAAAATCAGCCTCAGGTGGCACCAAGAGGACATGACAGGCATGCATCTTAAAATATACAAAAAAAACAATATAACAAAAAGCCGCTGCCTATCAAGTAGCTGAGGGATTGTGTGTTTGAAGGAAAAGGGTGTTTGTTTGTCGAGTCCCGCGGGATCCTAAATGTGTTAGATCCCATGTGTGAGACGATATAAGACAGCCCAGCATCTGCCAAAGAAACTTCCTTCCTGAGTGAAGCCACAGTTCATCTCTAAGGAGAACGTCAGACGTGCCACACAGTGAGATCCTCCGAGAGAGCTTTGTCTTGAGGCAGCAGCCAGATGAAACACTGTGGATGGCCTTCATTCTCATGCAAAGAATGATAAAAAAATATATTAATACTATTTAAATTAGATTTCATCGTCATCCATCAATGACAAGATACAATGTGGAAAGTTTTATGTGGAAGCTCTAAAACGTAGAAGTATTTAGATTCTTAGAAGAAATACAACAATGTGAATTACTATGTTATTAAGTCAAATTTCCTTTATATTTTACAGCAAAATATCCTTCTGTATTAAAAGAACAATTTGTTTTTGTAGTTAAAATCTCAAGGTCTAAAGGTCCACTTACTCACATTTTCTTAAGCTTTCAACTGGGGCGGCTGTGGCTCAGCGGTAGAGCGGTTGCCTGCCAATTGAAAGGTTCAAAGTGTCCTTGGGCAAGACACTGAGCCCTGAGTTGGAGTGTGAATGTGTGTGCATGTTTATCTGATGAGCAGGTGGCACCTTGTACGGCAGCCTCGGCCACAGTGTATGAATGTGTGTGAATGGTGAATGTATCCTGTATGATGTAAAAGCGCTTTGAGTAGTCGTTAAGACTAGAAAAGTGCTATATAAATACAGCACATTTAACTGCATAGCATGCTCTTCGTGGAGATTGGTTAGAGATGTTTAAAGCTCTGGAAAATGTTGGCACACTTGTTACCAATGTCAAGAATAAACTTCCGCAATGAAATATTAACCAGTTTATACATGTATACTTGGTTGGTAGTTTGTATAGAAAATCACCATTGAATATACTTATAAAATATGATCAACTGTATTGAATTAAATGCTTGGTATCTTTAAAAGTAGAGCGAGGTTTGTTGGTTGGTACTTTAAGTGTGATACCATGATGAATAATGTTTGTCAGAAGGAAGAAAAGCATTTGACTCTTAATGAGAAAAAGCAAAGCAAGTTATGGAACTGGGATGTATTTTCTAGACATCTTAATCAGAACAGCTGAGAAATATAAAATAATATAATTTATGAGAAATATAAAAGTATATCTGAAGGTTGTAAATCTCCACAGACTAACTCGCAACATAGATATTTATAGAAACTTATTAGACATACTATTTGTATGTGTGCAATGCATACTTCAAATGTATTTAAGTGCATAATGCTATTTCTGTTTATTGTGTTTATACAGACATGAGTGTGTAAGATTCAGTGTATTATAAACCTGACTTAAAAAATCACATAACTGCTGTAAAGAATGGAAGCAGCAAGCTGATGCTCGTTTTTAGTGTGATGTCTTTTTTCTATGAAACATTTACAAATATTGTTTTGATTAACCAAGGTAGCAGCATCCCACAGAGAGTCATTGGTGCTCCATTTGGACAGGGTGAACCCCTCAACCCCTCCTGACTTGATGCATCCTGACGGTACAACACCAGTGTTAGCTGCTTTGAGGGACTCCACTCATTGTAGTATTTATGGTTCACAAGCGGAAAAAAGCTGTCCACCAGTACATAGATGTCCAAGTACAATTAGTCCTGCAGTGTGGTGAATTTATTTTCCTTATAAAACCCAACCCACTGCTTTGCTAGGCAGAGCTAAGTAGGGTTTGTGAAGTGGACATCCAAATGTGCGATCGTCAGAGGATTTAACAGATCAGACAGGTTGTGTCAGTGTCTGGTTAACTATGAGGCACAAAATGAAAATATTTAGACAACATGCAATGATTTGTATCAGGTGGGCTACATTTGTATTCAACCTCAAAACCCCCCAATGTTTTTGTTTTTTTACCAGGCAACATCATGCCTGCCCAGCAACAATGTTCTAGTAACAAAGCCTTTCAAATCCCTTATAAAATCTTATTTGAAGTTACTAAAGGCTAAAATAACTATAACTTGAGTAAATCTAATCATCTTTGAAGGCAGAAACAAACCTGCATGGCTAGATGTCAGTAGAAGTAAAAGGGAAAGTGTGTTTATTTTGTAATTTGGGTGAACCAATCCTTTTACAGATATACTAGGAACCCTCCTTTACTCATCCATGGACCCTTCCTACTACTTCATGTGATAAACCCTTGGAGACTTCAAAAAGTATATCCATATCCCATGAGGCTCTGGGCTCAGCTTGCAAGCGCAATCTACTGTCAGAGTGGGAATCCCCTGAGAAAAAGCTCTTCACTGAAGACAGTTCACTCACGAGAGAACTATGCAGTGACAAGCTAGACATGTATGAGCTTTGAAATAATATACTTCTATTAGACAAGAAATGTTTAAATGTTTTTGAAATTTAAAGAGTCAAAGCATTGAAATAAAGACTACAACTACTGATTTTGGAAAACATAAAAAATGCAATCATGTAGGCCACACATCCCCTCAAACACACAGCAGAAACAGGATATTCCTGGCAAAGTGACACACAGACAAAGCTGCTCTCTGCCCCACTGGAAGCGGTGCACCTGAGTCTCTGGCCTCTCGCCTGGATGCTCCGGCGGAGAGATGGATCTTCCAGGAAAAAGCTGCAGCAAAATCAGACCGCTTATCCCTCCGAGGGGGTAAGCGGGTCTGATGTACCTTTTATTACCTATCTAACACTGCCCACCTATGGACAACAAGACACAGTGACCCTGTCATGTAGGCTATCATCCCATACCTCAAACAGAAAATCCCACTTTCCTGCAGGGTTTCTCTCACAATTAGATCAGCAACCAGCAAGCTGTTGATGCACACTGACACCGCAATGAACAGAGATCAAGAAAACAGGAGACGGGCAGAGAAAATGCAGATTAAAGGAACAGCACAGCAGTATGTGCTTTAAACATTTCCCCTGCTGACATCTAATCTGATGCTAGTCTGTGTCTTCAAGTGTGTGTGTGTGTGTGTGTGTGTGTGTGTGTGTGTGTGTGTGTGTGTGTGTCGAAACCACCCACTGTAGCTTCCGGCAACAAAAGAATCATGTTGGAGGCTAAAATACCCATGCTGAGAAGAGTAAGAGCGAGAGGACAGGTGAGAGGCCTGCACACTTTTCTCTTCCTGTTTATGTGGCATTTTAGTCATAACTGTCACAAGCATGACTCACCATGAATATCCCACATCACTGTTGGAATAAGTACTACATTATATATTTGTTTATTAAGCATGTGTGGATGCATTTTGCTAAGATAAATTGTAATAATCTGAAAAGAATGAAGGCTGCTGGTATATATTGATTTTTTTTAAACTGAATCATTTCTGAGGAAAAATCTTTATGCAAAAGAACATTTTGTTCACATCAGCATGTGGACCTGGAGGGAATACATAACACACAGAAATTTGAATGAATTAACTTTTTGCCTGTTTAACAATATCTGCCAGCACAATGACATACTGTAGCTTGCTGGCTACTGAGCAATGGGTCTCCAAGAGAAGGCAGAGTGGTTAAAGTGGGACAGAACAATCAGGAACGGCGTTCAGGTACATTTGATTAACAAGTTAATCTAGTAATTTATTGGCAGTTGTATACATCATTTCTCCTTTTTGTAAATCTTCACGGGTCTCACAATTCGATATCCAGTCCTTCCAGGATTTCCCGGCCGTTTTTTACATCGTTGTGGCCCAAAATGCTTGATTTTGCAAATACTTGGGATAAAGGTTGTGATGGCTTTTGTATGTTTGTTGCAATGAAGTTGTAGGAGACAGATAAAGTAGCAAAAAAAGTTGTGATTTTTCTTTTTCTTTTACTTGTTTTGGGGAGAATGAAATTATTCTTGGCTGAGTTTTCCTTGTAACCTTACCAAAACGGCTCAGCTGCAATGCTGCAAATGTTGGTATAATATGGCAATGGATGGTAGATTTAAGACAAAAAAAAATAATTTATTGAATTAATCAAATTTGATCATATGTGTCAGTGGCTTGTTGATCTTCACATTGTTAGTTAATTTTCTAACCTGGGCTGGAACACACATTCATTCGGTTTGATAAAGGACTTATTGGACATTAAATTATCATTGCACTTACAATATCGAGCGTAGCTGTCCTCAGTTTAGGCCATCCTGTACATCTCATCTCAGTTTTTTTCTGCATTCACTGTGTGTGTTTGTGTGAGCGTGCGTGTCAGTCGAGCAGCAGCCCCGCAGAGAGCCGATAGGATTGAAACAGAAGCCGCTTGTGCAACTTCAGAGGGAAAAATTGTTATAACGTGCATTGATGTTAAAACGTATACAGGTTGGCAGGACGGTCTGACATGTTTTGTTGTTAAATGTGAGATGTTCGAGTCACACACGTCTTATATCAGAAAAAAGGAAATTAATTTGGCGAGTCGCGGGAAACTCCAATTATTGTTCAAATTTGCGGAAAATTTGCAATCTGCCTAAAAAAACACTTTTGGAATGTAGCAGAGTCTGAACCCAGCAGACAAAAAAACAAAACAAAAAAACAGCGACTGGAAAATCAGCAAGTAACATCAGTAGGCAATAATCGATTATGGTCCGTCACTGCATTGAGGCAGTTGCACAAAAACTGATAAATTGCGTGGATTGTCAGCAACCAGAAATCCTAAATCAAACCTAAATAAATTAAAAAGAATAAAATGTGCACAATATCCATATTTGAATATAACAGGAGACTAGTCTAGGATGCAAAAATCATGACAATGCATGTGTTTCATTACATTACATTCAGTGTACTGTTTCTGTTAACATCTCTTGCACACCTGTCCCTCTCCACACAGAGAAGCAGATGTAAAGTACAGTCGACATGTGCTCAGCACTGTCAGAGGACATGTCAAAGTGTGTACATACAAATGACATCAGATTGGTTTAAGCTGCATGGAGGTAAACGACAGGATTAGCGCCCTGCCTCAGAGGAAATGCTGCAGCCTCTTTTCTGTCACTAACCGTTGACCTCACTGTCACTCAAAAACATCTTCATATTTGTTTATTTCTGCTGAGATTAATATCAATTTTTCCAAAGGTATTAGTTTACATCTAAACAAGCAGCCACCACATCTCAGAAAATAGATTCACTGAATGCATGCCATATGGCTACCTAACTAATTCATTGCATTGTATGGAGGGATGGAGCTTACAGTAATCTTATACAGGTAAATTATAATCAGCCTCTTCTCTGTTACCCAACAAGGTCAGATTTCATTGTCATATCTGCTCTCTTTCCAGGGAGGATGAATATATGAATTCTTATTTGGAAACAGCCCCAGTCAAGGCCCCAGATGTGGAAAATAGACATGAGTCATAGAGTCGAGATGAATACACAAGGAAAACAACATCCTAGATCACATCATGTAACTGTGTTCTTATTCAAAATGTTAGGTCATACTGTGCTTATTCTTAAATATTATTTCTGCTACTTGTTCAAATATAATTGCCATTTTAGACATCTTAAAGTGTAAGGCCAAAATCAAAAATACATATTTTTTCCCCTTACCTTTAGTGCCATTTATCAATCTAGATTGTTTTGATGCGAGTTGCCAAGTATCTGCCTTCTCTCCAATACATATGATGGACTACAGTAGATGGCACTCGACTTATGGAGCTCAAAAGTGCCAAAAAATAGGCAACAGCAATGTCTCTGTCCAGAAATCATGACCCAATCAGTCAAGATAATCCACAGACCTTGTTGTGAGCTGTTTCATGTCGGAACTATAGCAGAAATCTCTACAGCCGATATCGCCAACACTGCAACTCACAGGAAAACAATCTGGATTGATAAATAATGCTGCTTGAGTCTATATTTATGCAACAACAACAACAGATGGATAATATGTGCTGCATCTGAGTAGGAACATTTTAAACCTAGGTATTTTTTCAGTGAGAAATGAACTCACTCACTCACAATTTTCACTGTGATCACGATTATTTTCCAAGATAAGTTCATAACCAGCCAGTTGTCTGCAACTATCCAAACTAGAAGGAGTTTCTAAAAAAATCAAATTAAGCTTGATTTTTGCTGAATAACAAACTTTAATATGAACAGTCAAATAAAAGCCTAATGAGCTTTTCCTTCTAGTCATACTTTCAAGTCACGAGTCTCAAATTCATGTTTATAAATTCTGAAGATAATAATAACTAGTACTTTTAAGGTCACTCAGTGACACTTATTATATTATTATAAAATATAATTACATTGCATGACGGAGAGGTAGTCTTAATTATCACAGCTGAGCGCGCAGCACAAACGGCACAACACAGTCACCATGAAAGATACAATGCAAATGATTTTATATAAAATCCTAAAACTTGATTAGAAAGCCCCAGGATTTTAAATCATGCCCAGTACTGGCATGCATGCATGCCTCAACTGTTGTGTATTGCTTGGCTTCCTATTTTTGCTTTTACAGTAAGACAGAACACTTCCTTGCATCAAAGACATGCTACTATGCGTATGTTTGGAAAGCTGAAACAGTAGTCAATTAATAAACTATTTTGAAAATTGATTAGCCGTTAAGTCATTTGTCAAACATTTTCCTATTTAAACTTCTGCAGTCTGAAGATTTGCTGATTTTCTGTGTTAAATATTATTATACACTGAATAGAGTTAAGATTCAACTGTTTGTCAAAAAATCTTTGACATCACCTTAGGTTTGGGATTCTATTTTCTAAAAAAAAAAAAAATAAATAAACTGAGGTTGCAACCCTAAATGCTTATCTTCATAGATGTTAAGGAATCTTATGTGTTCTCCTGTACCGATTTTAAAATCAGACCTCAGAATTCTGTATAGATAAATTACCATCTGTTGAAAACTGTCCACATGGATAACACTGGCAAATTTACAGCAATGGTGATCAACGTGACAATTTGTAATTAAACTAAAATAAAGCAGTGAGCACAGAGGTTCACCTGCCTCTTTGTTGGCAGCCTGATTAGAAATGTGAGGCACGGCGGCACCATTAGTGAGTTCAAGCACATTTAACTCTCATAAGTCAGCAAAAGCCTCGGGCAGCATGCTCCTTCTTCCATCCATACACTCCTTCCCACTCTCTTGGTCTTTCAAAAAGATTATTCTTTTAAATGATCATTTATACTGACAAGTGTTTGCTTGCTCACAATTCACAATTAATGTGACACAAAAGGCAGGTAATTTCTGGCCCAAGGAGCCACTGCAGTATGGTAATTGAGCTATGGTTTTTAACACCAGTAGCGCCCCCAACCAGAGCTAATGGATGGAGTATCACTACTTCCCAAGAAGCTTTACCTGAACCCCTGGTAGCATCTTCAGAGATGATTATAAATGGTTTCCCCCATGGAGCCACGAGACAGCATCATTAAACAGGTGTTAGATTGAACCTGAAAGTGTCGCTGCTGTGATTGCCTTGGTGAGGTGGATAATACATATATTGTGAGTCAAAGTTCAGAACATGTCTATATTTGAGTGTCTGATTACATGCTGAAAAGGGTGAAAAAATACAAACTCCCCAGTATTCTTGAATTACTTCCATATATCGCTTTTGTACACATTTTAGTGATGGTCAATATTAGAACAGCAGTTATGCAACACTCCCTGATGCTTCATCTGTTTACCTCAGTTACTACTCTGTATAAAGAGATGAATTTACTAAAGCGCACACATTAAAAGGTAGTTACAGTAGCGTACTGTCTGTGAAAACAAAAAGAACACAAAGACCCAGAGTAAGAAAGAAAGAAAAAAGAAGAAGAGAAGCAGCCAAAATTTCCATTTTCCACCCCTCTTCTCTTTTGATCAGCTCTTCTTCCCTCACCTCTTGGTCACGCTGCAGCTCAGGCATCAGGCTCACGTCTCCAGAACAGATGGGATGTATCGTGACATGTCTCTACAGCAGCCCACCTACCTTTGTCCTTCCACAGCAATACCAGCTTTGTCAGTCAACATACTGTACCTCTAACCACATCAATGCAAACAAACAGAAGAATCTACACTACGCACTCAATGAAGTGAGTAAATGCTTTCCAGGTATGTGCAAACCCATGAAAATGTCACAATATGTAAATAGAAAATTGTGAAATGAAATGAGGTGAAATGTACAAACACATACAAAGATAGGCTTATTTTCTTTCATTTTGTTTTTGTTATGCAACTGTTTTCTTAAGACGCCACTGTGGTAAAAAGAAGAGCAAGTGTCCTGTTTAAAGCTTTAAGTTGTAAATGATGTCTGTATCATATAGTATATTTTTCTAAATGGACAGCACGATATCACTGCATAACACATAAGTATCTGGTTGGGCATGTGAATTGTTATAATTATCATTATATCATTTCATTAAGTACAGTGGTAGATAAAATTTACCCAAGTACAGATGTAAGCACTTGTACTTTTCATTCTACGGTATTTTCTATTTCTGCTCCACTTCCTTTCAAACAGAAATATATAATGTTTTATTGTATTATGTCTGTTTCTGCATGTTGTCTATTTCTGCATTTTCTATTTCTGCTCCACTTCCTTTCAAACAGAAATATATAATGTTTTATTGTATTATGTCTGTTTCTGCATGTTGTCTATTTCTGCATGTGTTGTTTTGTCTCCCTCCCGTCTATCCTCTCTCTGTTTGTTGGTCCTGGGATGCGTTCAGGCTCAGGGTGTTGTTTGTGGTTGTTTGTTGCTATTTATGATTTCTAAATATATAAAACATTAAAAAAATATTTGATCACAAATAAATGATTTATTGTATTAATTTTTGCCATAGTTAGATAAAAACTTATGATTTAAAGTGTGAAATAATTTTAGAAAGTATGTATAATGCAATGTTGGATTGAAATGTAATTAAAATTGAATTACACAATCAGTAACAATAAATATAACACTCTGAATGGTGAAATTTTGCATAATGAGTAACCTATTTACTCGAGCTGTTCCGAATACGAGTACGAGACGAGTATGCAAGTCTATGTAACTATGCGATATCACATAATTTAGCCCCAAAAACATTATACTTTTAATTAGTTTTTGTTCTTTTTCAATTATGACTGACTGTCATAATTGTAAATAACTAAATAACATTCTCTGTATGTATTTGTTTATGTTTTGAAAAGGGTTAAACCTGAGCCGGGCCATATAACAACATCCATACAGGGTTTGTAGTATACAGCTGTTAAGAAATATGTATGTATGTATGTATGTATTACTATTACTGCAGTTGTCTGGGTTTGTTCCCAACCCACAACCCTTTTCTTCATGTCGTCCCCCCTCTCTCTCCCCCTTAACTGTCTACAGCTGTCCTATCAATTTAAAAAGCAAAGAAGCCCAAAACCTAAGCACAACTGTCAAAGTTCTCAAGTATTTTGTGCATTTGTTTCATTCAACAAAAGGTTGAGTAGTATTAAAACATCTATTTAGTAGGTGCTTGAAGCGCAGACAGAATTAATATTTGAACAAATATTGAATATAAAAGCTACAGAGTATTTTTATTCTGCTCTTTAGAACAAAGAGTGAAGACTCCTGGGATGCTGAAAGCTCATCACCTTTGTGCTCCAGACTTCATTAGTTTCTTTGGAAATCAATAAACAAAAGCTCCAGACAAATTAAACATCCATCCTTGTCTACATCTTCCTTCTTCTTTTATGCATGTGCCATCAAATTACTTCAACACAAAGCCACAAGGCGAGAAAACAAAGATGGGAATACAATGGAAAAAGTGTGAAGGTTCAATTTAAGAGAGGAATTAGTATCCCTCAAATGAATGCCTTGTGTACAATTTAGCTCTCCAGCAGATTTATTGGGGAAAGAAACACTTGGGATGGAATGGTTCGGTTCGCTACTCACAGGTCAGGGCATGTATATACTGCTCGGTTTATTTTAGGTGTTGCTTTGCATTAAATATCGTTTTTTGGGACGAACACAGTATTGTAATATTAACCAAGGGCACTTCTCACATATAATGTATGTACATGCACGCACATTCATCACTTTAACAAGCACACTACAAAATACTGTAGTATGTCAGCGGAGCAATATACAAATTAGTAACTGCACATCTTCTGGGACATAAGATAAAAAAATGACTATGACTCAACTAAGCTGAATAAAAGCGTAGGCTAGGTATGTGGTGACAAAGCCTGAGTGGAGCGGTGGGTCTGAACTTTTCCCCACTCCAATCGTGGGAGTGGGCGAGGTGCAGGGGTGATGCAAGCTCAGGCAGAGGCAAAGTCTCATTTCCCTGCTTCAAAAAGTCAGCAGCTTTGTAGTGTTTCATGTCCTGGCAGCCGAGGCTTTCCCTCTGCGCTGCCAGTAAATAAAACTTGACCTGAACCAGAATCCAGTGCGGGGGAGCTGCAAGCACAGACTGTGGGGATCGCCTTCTGTTCAGTCTCTGCTTTCATGTGGAAGTGAGAGCGTTGTGGGCATTTGTCTGTGGCGGTAACTGCGTGGGTATAGGGTTTCAATGTGATACTCGCTACAAGTCAAATTACTGCAGCAGGATGATAATGCTAACAAAAGCCCTTTTCTTTCCCATTTTCCTTCTCTTCTGCCCATGTCACTCCTTTTTATTCAGTTCATTCACCCTCCTCACCTCACTTGTCATCACCACGAGAGAGCTCTATCCTGCTAACCCATTGTTTGCCATTAAGTACTGGCTGGACCTGCCTCTCATCAGCACTAATTGAAGAACACAGCTTTAATAAACAACAAGCTTTAATTGGCACGTCTTGATGGCCCTGCTTATCAAGTCAGGGTTTTTTCCACAGCATGTGATGTTCTTCAGGTGATTAACTCTTCATTTGCTGTTTCACCACTGCTGCTGGGGAAACATTGATTTGAGTAAATCCCCTGTATTAGTAGCTCCATGATTTATGGCCGGCTACACAGTCATAAAGGACACTAAGGATCAACAACCCACACGTCCACAGGGATCACATTAGGTACATACAGTGTAGATTAGGGTCAAGAGACTAATTTTTACAATGTACAGTATATCTGAACCTTTAAACCTTTAAAGAGAATTTGACTTTTTCAGAGAATAAAGTGCAAAAAAAGTGTATGCATGGATAACAATATGAACAGTATTTATGACTAGTATGGAGCCAATTTTTACCAATACATTACTCATGGTAAGTCAAAAATATTTTTCATAATTGTTACTTATAAAATCTAATTTATTTAATCTAATAATTCTGAATTAAAAGTCAAAGATTTAACTTTCGAAAGACAGACTTTTGACTCAGTAAAAGAATTGTAAAACTTTTATTAGTCTTTTGGTTTGTTTTGTTTCTTCTTTGGCGGGCAGAGATGGGCTTCCACAGATCAGTAAGTCGTGCAAATGTTGACAACAAAATTGTATATTGTGTTACTGCTAAATAAATAGGACAGAAACTGTGCAAGAACTGTCTGTCTACAAATGTGTACATGTTGCAAATAAAACAAAATAAATAGAAGTGAGGATTTTGCCCCATAAAATAAATCTGCTGACTTCATTCCTACTTTCATTTAGAGCTTTCTAATCAGGATCATTACATGTGGAGCTTTTCCCAGCATGAAAGAAAACACTCCCGACTTATCACTGATTCACATTCATACCTCCCTTCATCTGACCTGCTATTCAGAAAGCTGACTATGTTAATAAAGCAATCAATAAATGGAGGATAATAGAGGATTAGGATTTAAGAATTTAAAAATGATTTAAAAATGATAAACTAGACCGATACACTAAACAAGAAATAAAAACAGTTGCCTCCTTTTGTTTTCAATCAACTAATCTATTATCGTTGTTGCTAACGAGTAATCTCAGAGATTTCTTTCTGCTAATTTGTGAAAGTAAAAGAATTATGGAGGAAAACATGCTAAGTGAAAAAAAGAAAGGCATATAAATGCTCTGGCAGCACACACCACTATTTGTTGCTTCTTGGTGCCATATAAACATGGTAGGAGAGAAGTTGTCACATCCCAGAGCTAATTAGAAAAGTTCATAAGAATGATAAAGATAAAAAAAGAATTTGTTTTGCACAATGTTTGGATTTCAACCTTTCGAAATCATTCAATTATTTGAAAGTATGAAAATTGTCTGCACGATTATGGCCAACATGATAATCACGATTATTTTGATCAACATTGACATCCCGATTAATTATCACAATTAATTGTTGATTTTAACCAAAACAAATTTTATTGTCAAATAGGCTATTTATAACTGCTTTCACATCCATATTGTGCTACATTCCTCTTATGTTGAAGTTGTATGTTGTGCATACATACAGCTGCAACGCATGTAAATGAAAATTATCTGAAATAAATAGCCTAGGATATATTTAAAAAAAAGAAAATGTATCTCTGAGAAAGCTCCCTCACTTGTTTTCAACAATAACTGATTAAAAGAGCTAGGAAGAGAGGGGGAGTGTGATGGATGTACTCACAGAGCGACGGCTGACTCATTATGAATGGGTCCAGCACGGGTCGAATGCCAGGTCAGCGGAGTTACACAAGTCATGTATAAGAAATGTCTGTATTGTCCCTGCGCTGCATTTTTGCATTTTTATAAACTATGATATTCTGGCCATGGGTCACATCTCTGGCCCATGTCCAGCAGGCTCCGTCTCACACGCTATTACTCTACAAACTGAAGTTGCATGTTAGTTGCATTCAATAACTTCTTCTGTTTTTGCCATGGCGGACGCAATAACAGAGAGTTACCAGCAGAAACACTAGTACAAATACAGTTTTGCTCTCATGCTTAACAACATACAGCTGTGTTAATAACAATTAAAACTGTGGACAAATTTCAGAAGTGTGGACCGCCGCTGTCGCCGCTCTGTCTCTGTTGCCGGGAGCCGTGTGTGAGTGAATGGGGGCGGGGCTCCGTGGAGAGTAAGAGGAGAGGTCCAAACACAGGCACGGCCTTACAGAAGAAATGGGTCATGTAAACCACTAGCACTAGCACTGGGCACTGCTGTTGTCTGAAAAACAAAACAGACGGGACAAAATGTTGCATTTACTGGTAAACTGGTAAACCTTGTGACCGACGTATAACCGACTGCTATCTGTTGTGGAATTTTCCTCACGTTACTCTGTCCTCTGTCACTGTCTCTGACTGGAACATGATCAGACAGTGGTTCACGGAGCGGTAGATTGGCTTTGCAAAAATAAACAGTGTTTGGAATGACGCGTTTAAAATACTGCTTTGAAGGGAAGCCAAAATTGTGATCGTGATTAAAATCTGATTAATTGTGCATACCCAATATATTTTAAATCTGTTAAGATGAATGATTTGTGGTGCTACTGCAGAACAAAAGGCCTAGTTACAGTCTGCGCAGAAAAAATTAGGTGCTTCACCCAAGGCAATCAATAATAACCCCGGATTGATATGTAGGTGCATAGAACGGAAAATAAAATATTTAAAATATTTTTTTCTCAACTTGTGAGACTGTGTGTGTGTGTGTGTGTGTGTGTGTGTGTGTGTGTGTGTGTGTAACTCAGTTGACAGTGTGACTCATTGGGCCCTGGGTGGCCCTGTCAGGCCTCTTATCTTGCTTCTGACTGAACGTTCCTGGTTCTGTAAACACAAACAAATGTGCCCTACAGGAGCGCCTGCCGGCCTGCAGCTCCCTCATGCCTCCGACTAATGAATTTTTAAATACAGCATCAATCAAACCGCAGGCTAGATCAATAGACCACAGAGTGGATTTCATGCGGAACTAGGTTTTGGTACACACATCGCTTCCACCCAGCCATCTTGTCAAGCAGCCTTTCACTTTGACCCGGGCTTCACTTTGGCTTTGGTTGAAGCTGGGGCAGCCGACCAAGAGCAGAGCAATAATATCAAGGCAGGTCGGTCCAGTAATGGAATCTGATTAAAGAGATAAGAAGTGTTTACAGTAGGATGGCAGTGTGTCCTCTGTGCAGGACTGACTGGCCCTATATGGTTGATTAGGACATTTATAGCCAGTCAATCAGAGCAACGTCAAATTGGTCATGGACCATCATTGATTTGGCTCACTTTACAAAACACTGTCAGTCACCATGCAATAATAGCTCCAGACACACACAGACCCCATTTGCACATGGTATTCAAATTTGGATCTGAGTGATCTGATCACAAGTGGACAGCTCTAAGTACAAGTGTTTATAACTGACAGTATTGTGTCTCCAAATGCGTCCTGAGTGACCTCTTCGTATCGCACTTCCCCGCTCTATATGCAAATAAACAGTACATAATTTCCTTTTGCACACTCAGCTACACATTGTCAGCATTTTCTTCTCTCACTTGGCAGACTGGAGTTTTAGTTATACAAACATTTCCAAAATACTCTTAAAGCAGAAATTAAATTTAGTTTTGAGGTAAATCTCAAGGGACCAGAGCCGCAGAATTTTTTCTACATTAAAATGTCACTGGCAAAGAAGGAACTCTGGTCAAAATAATGAAAATAATATAAAAGTCAATGATGTATTTTATTGATTTATCACATGAAATCCCAACATGGCAGGAAGCTCCCTAACTACCTTACCTGCATTAATATCCAACATACAGTAATGTTGTTTAGTTGAATGTAAAATGCCATGCTATCGGGTTACCTCTGAACTAGTCAGGCTCAACGAATGTACATTGTTTCCAATCTTGCTATCTCCGTAATGGGCAGCTTAACACTGCCCAGGATAGTTGATAACGGTTTAAAGAAATTCACACCTGAGTGTTTTTTTCTCTATCCCAGAATTGATAGGCTAGTAGTAGCAGAACTAATTAATTCAAGCCTACACTTGAAGGCAGAGTGAAAAGCTGGCCATCATAGAGACTGGGGGGACAAAATGTGGCCATAATGATAGTACACAGTTTCAGACAATCTCACTGGAAAGGCTTTTGTTGTGACAGAAATAGTAGTGCAAGCTTACTAATCACAGTGTGAAGGCGGTGTTGGATTGTCCCCCCCCCCACCTCCAGTTTTAGCCCTTGACCTTTTACAACACTTGAGTCTATTCAGTAAGGAAAATCGTGGGTATTATGACTTTCCACTCAGCCATCAAGAAATCACGGTAACTTCATGCTGGAGATATTTTTTAAAAGGAGAATGCCAACTCTCTGTGTCGTGTTAATTCAATCTAATTCAGCCGTCTGCGTGAGAGGGCCATCCACTCAACCCTGCTATATGAAAAGCTTTACAGAGACAGAGAATCTATCAATTTACCTGCAACAAAGATAAAAGTGTCTCTCCCTTCGGCTTTTGGAAAGCAAGAATTTGCTAAAAGATTAGATGCTTAGGAGGAAGCAATTTTTCAGGTCTACGGTGCAGTAAAATTAAGAGATCAAGAGGGGAGTAATCCCCTAAATCAAATTTGATGTAATTAAATTAAATTAGAAATGTTGGGAGGAATATAAAATAAGGGGCTATATCATCAGCAATGATACGTGGACAGAGAAATAGAAGGCAAAGAGAAATGCCTTATGCAAACAGAGAAGAGTAAACCAATGGAAGTGGAAAATATGTATTTGTCATTAGTTAGTTTCTCTGTAAGCTACTCTGTCGAAAACAAGCCAAAAGAAAACTTCTGCAGATGCTGAAACACGCAAAATGTACCAAGGAATCATAAAAAATGTTTTGCTCATTGGTGAAAACAGAAGAAGGATGTCACATCTGTTTGTGAACATACAAAAAACGACTTGCCTGCCTGCAAGCGAGCATACTCATGTGAACTCTGAAGAAAAAAAAAGCAGAGGTGGAGCACATGGTCAAAATAGCCAGAGGCATTGTATGACACGGAACTTTTTCCAGGGTGACTTCACTCTATAATTACTCTGCCCTCAATAAAAAAATATGTAGAATATTCCAGAGCTGAGGTCTCTTGGTAAAGACTCTAATCTCAAAACCAAATCTGACAGTCTAGCCTCTGGATCACAGACACATTGTGTATGGAGGACCGTGTCTTTCATATTTAAAAATAAATACAGAAATAAATAAATGCTCAATAAATAAATAAGCACACAATTAATTGCCCCAAAAAATACAATGAAGAAATAAATGTAGGTAGAAATTAAATTATACAGTGAGACATAAATGTATATATCTCTTTTAATTAGCTTCTTTATTTATTCACCTTTGTAATAATTACCTTATTTATTTATTGTCCGTTATAATCTTCAACTTTATTTATTCCTAACTTATTTTTTAAATGTATTTATTTCTGTGTGTGTTTAATTTTTTTGTCTGTTTTATTCTTCCGTTGCATTTTCTACCCTATTTATTTTCACCCCTGGTATTTATTTCTGCCTGTCACTTTTACATTTCTGCCTGTCACTTTTACATTTCTACATGCATTTCTGCCTCATTATGCAAATGAGGAGGGGCTGGTCTTAAGGGGTTAACTTCTGCCCATTGGTTGGTTAGCATTTTACTCCCTCGGTCGAATTTACATGCCACCGGCCACAGACACAACACAGATGGCTAGCTACGGTGAAGTTGTCAGTGAGCTCAGGCATTTAGCAACGCTATAAGTATTGATTTATAATTTTTCGTTTAGACGCTCTGACAGAACGTGTGTTTCAGTCAGCGGTGTCGTGCCAATGTACTCGTGTATCCCCTGGCCGCGGGCGCGCATGCACACAGAGCGGAGCTTCTGCTGCCCTTCGAATTGTTTAACTGCTGCACTTTGAATTAAACGGAACAAACAGCGACGTGGAAGACTCGGCAGGGTTACCATAGTAACAGGGGTCTCAGTTAACTACATAAATACGTGTATTTGTCTGTTACATTAAGGCGACGTGTCAAATGTTTAAAGCGTGGTTTAATATCGAGTGATAGGCGTATCCTCCCTGTCCCTGTCTACCATATGAGTTACATAGGAGGTACTCAAATATCAGGCCGTTTTTTCACCTGATATTTGGGTATCCCCTATGTAACTTTTGATAAACAACAGCAAACCTCTCCAAATTGTGTCAGGTTGTTTATTGTGACCTATTAAACACACAAAATAACACCCATGATGACAGGACAGACCCTTTGCATGTTAGGGATGGGATACATAAAATATCACGTGAAAAAGGATATTGATATTGATATTGATGATAGTCCTTCATGCAGTGCCATCACATAGGTTACACACACACACACACACACACACACCGCCGTGAGAAATACTAATCAACCTGTTCGCCGTTAGAAGCGGCGCACAACTTAGGACTTCTCCATCGGATTTATTCTAAACATCCACCTGCTAATTTTCATCGGGTTTTTGTAGTGCAACCTTCTTTGAACGAACTGCGGCTGTTATCATTCTGTCTCTTCTGATGTGCGACAGGAAGCCAGAGAGAGGAGTGGATTTGGAGACAGACAACCCACTCCCGGGCCGCTTCTAGCAAGGGAAACCCCCCACGCGTTGCGTGCCTGGATCGCCAGTAGAAATTCGCGTCGCGGAGTGCATGTGCATGCGTCAGGCACTAAATGTGTGTGTTCGTGCACGGCAAAGCCCCGGGCTCCGTCCTCAACAGTTGCTACCGGAGGACGGAGAGAGGAGAGGTGGAGAGCGAGAGAGATAAGACACTGAGGACAGACGGACGCGAGCCCCACGTCGCTCAGCCCGGCTCTGCTCCTGACATGCAGTCATGTCAGGTGAAAAATGGTATTGATATTTTATGTATCCCATCCCTAACATGCAAAGGGTCTGTCCTGTCATCATGGGTGTTATTTTGTGTGTTTAATAGGTCACAATAAACAACCTGACACAATTTGGAGAGGTTTGCTGTTGTTTATCAAAAGTTACATAGGGGATACCCAAATATCAGGTGAAAAAAACGGCCTGATATTTGAGTAGGGAGAGCCGGGACGATTGAAACGCGGGACAGATGAAACATTCCAGTTTTCTCCGAGTACAATGATGATAGACAGACTTCCTTAGGTCTGAACATAGAGCATGTTACCCTCCTCCTATCAGCCAAATATCTCTCTGTTATTTCCTTTTATCGCGGATATACAGCCGATAAACGAGTTTTGATGGTCAAAAGTAAACTTCATTAGCGGTCACATTTTTTCGATTATTAACGAGGGTTTTTCATTTAAAGGTTTGACTACATGCTCATTCAGTAGACCAGTTAGTGTTCTCCACAATCCCAGACTTTCATATTGCATGCTTGTTTACATGAGAAACAAAACAGGCTGTAATGTCATGTGTCTATGTCGGGACGGATGAAACAGCTGTTTCAACTGTCCCCGACCTGGCTGGAACTCCATGGATTTTAAGTAAATGCACAAATATCTGTGTTTATACAATTATTTAAGGAGGTGAGACATGGAAAAGCAGTTTTAGAAAGATGAAAATATATTTCAACCCACCAGGTAGGGGGGGTCGAGTTTTCCCATGTTATCCTATGGAGACTGACGGGCTGGGGCGCGTTATTTTTATGTCCAGTGGTATAACCCACGTAAAAACCTAGTGAAACGACATATTCCACAATAGAAACATGATATAAATGGAAAAACCAACTGTTCTAGCTATAAAAATGTCATAATCATCCACAGTGCATGATATTTCAATAACTGCTTCATACGCGCTTCAGGATGACGGCAATGAGTTGTTAACAGACATTTAGAAAGACGCATAGCCCTGCAACAATCTATCTAAATTAACACCTTTTGGAAGTGCCATCCATCATATACAGTAAAATATTAAAGTTGTTGGAAGTTTATATGGCTTAAACTGTATGTTTCATTAAATCCCCGCATGCTGTTTCATCCGTCCCCGTCCCAGGAGGGACGGATGAAACATTACGCACGCCCCACTTTTTGTAATAACTCCTCAACGGTTTTGTTCAAAGCTGAAAATGCAATTGTATTTGACAGATGACACGTGTAGGTTGCTAGTGACAAAATATCAGCTTTCAGTGTGATACGACCGCTTTGTAAATTACGTTTAATTAAAAAGTGTTTCAACTGTCCCGGCTCTCCCCCCTACCTCCTATGTAACTCATATGGTAGACAGGGACAGGGAGGATACGCCTATCACTCGATATTAAACCACGCTATAAACATTTGACACGTCGCCTTAATGTAACAGACAAATACACGTATTTATGTAGTTAACTGAGACCCCTGTTACTATGGTAACCCTGCCGAGTCTTCCACGCCGCTGTTTGTTCCGTTTAATTCAAAGTGCAGCAGTTAAACAATTCGAAGGGCAGCACAAGCTCGCTCTGTGTGCATGCGCTCCCGCGGCCAGGGGATACACGAGTACATTGGCACGACACCGCTGACTGAAACACACGTTCTGTCAGAGCGTCTAAACGAAAAATTATGAAGTCAATACTTATAACGTTAGCATTGTTTTCAAAAACAGTTGCTAAATGCCTGAGCTCACTGACAACTTCACCGTAGCTAGCCATCTGTGTTGTGTCTGTGGCCGGTGGCATGTAAATTCGACCGAGGGAGTAAAATGCTAACCAACCAATGGGCAGAAGTTAACCCCTTAAGACCAGCCCCTCCTCATTTGCATAATGAGGCAGAAATGCATGTAGAAATGTAAAAGTGACAGGCAGAAATGTAAAAGTGACAGGCAGAAATAAATACCAGGGGTGAAAATAAATAGGGTAGAAAATGCAACGGAAGAATAAAACAGACAAAAAAATTAAACACACACAGAAATAAATACATTTAAAAAATAAGTTAGGAATAAATAAAGTTGAAGATTATAACGGACAATAAATAAATAAGGTAATTATTACAAAGGTGAATAAATAAAGAAGCTAATTAAAAGAGATATATACATTTATGTCTCACTGTATAATTTAATTTCTACCTACATTTATTTCTTCATTGTATTTTTTGGGGCAATTAATTGTGTGCTTATTTATTTATTGAGCATTTATTTATTTCTGTATTTATTTTTAAATATGAAAGACACGGTCCTCCATAATTGTGACTGTCCCGCCATGATAATGTTAAAGGGAAGCTTCAGTGAGTCCCAGGGGCGATTCTAGGATCAGACCTCTAGGGGGGCTCAAACCCCTAATGAGAATGTGACTCGGATACAATGCCTAGCAAAACTCTTAACCCCCCTCTGCTAAATCAGTAATTTCATCAG
Organism: Etheostoma perlongum; assembly: GCA_026937815.1. Taxonomy (NCBI): domain Eukaryota; kingdom Metazoa; phylum Chordata; class Actinopteri; order Perciformes; family Percidae; genus Etheostoma; species Etheostoma perlongum. The sequence goes on along the minus strand of CM049385.1, from coordinate 17,061,012 downwards.
CCGATAATCTCTGAGCTAGAACGTTTTTTTTTTATTTAAACACTATGATGGAACTAAACTTGACACTTCATAAGTCACAGTAATAACAACCAATTTGACACAATGTTGTAACATTCAGCAATTTTAGAGGCTTACATTTTCTTTTGGGTTCTAATCTGCGCCATGAAACTTCTTCTCTGTAACCAATGTTAAACTTCACAACCACACTCCTGCTCTCCCTCTGACAGATTAGATAGAGTCTCACCCAGAAGCGGGAGTCTGGCCCAACCACCTCCGATTGGCCAACAGTATGTTTCTGTTAACCCTTCCCTTGACCTTACAGGTGTGTAGCATTGCAGACAGCGACACAGGGTATTAAACCTGTTTTAAGCCATTTGAACCTGTAATTGTTTGTCTTCGGTCACTAACAGACAAGTTCGCAAACCCTAACTTGATGCACTTAAATTGATTTTGTTGTTTTAAGTTTTGTTTTTTAATTATAATTCTTAGGGGGGCTGAGATTAAATGTAGTCTCAGGGTCTAAATCACCAATGGTGAGTCCCACAAAGTCTATATGATTAAGTATTAATCAAAGAAACAGACTCCGACAAGGTCCTAGATTGCTGTGTTGCTAAATGAACTATACACATAATCCACAAATACTAGCATGCATAAAATATACTCAGAAGCTGTACTAGCAAACAATGGCCTTTAATCTGCAGCAAAAGCAACAAAAGAAAAATGTTTTCTGTTTTTCTCTGTTTGCCTGCCAAGAAAAGGATTTCAGCAGCACTAAGGAAACAAGGAGCAGAAGCTGTTTGGCTAAAAGCCTGCTGGATTATTTCATTCTCAAGGACATATGTATATGTCCTGTACTCCAATAAGTCCCCCAACCATTTATGATGACGCAACTTTTGCTCAACTGTTCATAAAATAGGAAGTCATGTAAGCCTTTAGAGCCACAGGGATTGGAGAACCCTTGTGTAAAGCTGGTTACATTAAAATAAATTCTAGTTTTGCTTTTGGACTATTTTTTCATAAAGTCAAGAGACTCAAGTCACTCTTCATGGAAACTTGGCTTATTCAAAAGTTGAAAGGCTAGAGAATCTTATGAGGAGTACAGGTTTTACAAAACAGGGTCATTGTAAGATAACTTAAGTCAAGTATATTAATTATCTGATCTATTCAGACTCATCTATTTATAAAATATGCCAGTGATTCAGTTCTAGGCAGTCATAGTTTACATCATAAAACCAAAATATCAGTTTTTGTAGTGACCAACAGCTCCCAACATGTCAGCTGGTAAAGACATCTCAGAAGTTGGGTCCCCCAGTAACTCTTCAACAAATTTGGGGATTATAAAAACTGGGGGTGATTATAATAAAATACATTTGAAGTCATTTTACCTATATCTTGTGATTAGAAGACAATTTTAAAGGTGCAATATGTAATACTGACAGCTAGTGTTTAAAATGTTTAAACTGCAGTCCACATGCAATACAATGTGATGTAAGAGCTACCCAGGGTAAACTAGATCCATAAGACAAAAATAGATAGATACATATGGACAAAAACAAGAACTCATTTTTTTCTAACATTTTAACGGATATCAAAGCCTTTTATATTCATTACAGCTTAATAAAGGATTACAGTATAACCCAGGTTAACGTTCATAAGTTTAGTTCATAAGTTCATAGTTTCTCTGCAACAACACTATTTTACACAGTTTCACAAAATAATTTATGCAGCTTGTATACAATGTACATAATGGTCGCATGTTAGTTTGTACAAAAGTGGGAATCATCTTACTGTCCAACATATGACTTTAAAGCTTGAAATGGTAATGCCACAACAATATTCCATAACCTAAAAAAACATATCGCAGAACAACCTGTGGAGAATGTAAGATGTGTCCAAATTCAACAATTCAGACAACACGGTTGTTTTGCAAAAGTTAAAATGCATATTTCCATTATCAGGATGTCCAACTTGCAGTTTTGTCATGTCTGCCACGGTGGTTGTAAACAGCGGTGGCAGGCTTCCCGGTACTCCTGGAACTTTAGCAGCTAGCATGTTAGCATGACGCCGTTAGCCTGCAGTAGTTGGGATCACTTCACCGGCTGTGTCTCAATACTATTGCAAGTAACTAACTTGAGTAATTTAATGCGCGCAAACAAATGCTGAAATGATTCAAAATGCCCATGCCTACTAGTAACATTAGCCTTAATAAATTAGCTTTAAGCTTAATATGCTCACCTGTTTAGGAGGAAATTTACCAACTCGGCAACACACAAACAGACATTCTGTCACAGAATGGAAATTTCAAAGGAGAATAAACTGGCTTTACCATTGTTATCAAAGAAGTTAGTATTTCAACTTAGCATGTTTCCTAAAGTTAAAAATAAATAAAGTTACTTATTTGTGTTTATTGGGGTTTGTACTTTTACCTTACCTTTGCCTTGGACCGTATCTTCTGGAGTAAAGCCTCCTTACAACATTTATGCATTGTTTCTGTTCTTCTCCTGAATTTCTGATACAGATGGTGTTGTCATGGCTCCAGCTCCAGAGTGCTGATAAAACAGAGACAACAAAACAGCTTTTTGTTTTCAAATCTGGGAAGCATTACCACCCCCACAAAACGATGGGCATGGAGAATACAATAGAGGGTATATGGGGCTTTAACAATTCTCTCTGCACACTTGCCAGTAATATTTTCCAATATATTGTTGGGAGGAGATGGCAACTATTTTTATTTTTAAATAAACAAATTCTCATTTTTCAGTCTGAGGTCTGATGAAGTTAAGCCTCAACTTGTGCAGGAAAACATTTTGGAGAGAATGAAGTCAACCAGGGTAAAGAAAAAATGGAAAAAGCTTGATTAAATCTGAAGGCTGAAAACATTGCTTTAATATATAGCTGTTTATAAAGGAATCATATTTTATCATAATCCTTGTCATCAAAATAATGTGAAATAACCCAGCAAGAAATTGCAAAAGTTGATTGATTTTCCACTTAAAACACACCTGCCAACAGGCTTAGGGAAATACATTTGTATGGCCTGCCCCTCTGTCAACAACAGGCATCAAACACAAAGACTGCTGTCAAGTACTGACAGTGAAGAATGTTTCCCACTGTTTCAGATTAAGAGACAGCAAGAAATAGATAAATCATCAGGGCTGCTCTAGAGCCAAAGCTTTTCGAAGGCCAACCTCAGCCTTCTGTTAAAGACCTGCTCCCCTTTCAGACACACATACTTTAATGTGTTAACTCCTCTGCTGCCTGCAGAGCAGCACACAGCCACAGATGTCATGATAGGCCACGGGGACTATAAAAGAACCCAATTCCTCCCTCCGCATCGATCCGTCAAAAGGCAGACAGTTCAAAGCACCAGTGATTTATATTCTGACGACCTAAATAATATCCATAAAAAAATGTTTTGAAGTGTCTCCTCTGCATTTCCCAGCAATCTTAGCTGTTTATGCTCATTATCAAATTCTTCTTATTCTTCTCAAGTTGCTGGTCCAAACAATTGCTGCTGTCAGAAGTGTCAAATGCATCAATTCCTGTGTGTCAGAGGACTTATCCATGGAAAAACCCTTTTAGAAACTAAAAGCTTTCATGACCTCAGTGATGAAAGAAAAGCACACCAATCTAGCATGGATAAACTGTTTTTTTCCCCCCTGAAAACCCAGTGTACTAAATAAAGTACAGTAAATACATTCCTCACTACAGCTCCTGAAGCCCCAACGGCCTCCTCAGCAGCATCAAGAACAGTTAATAGTTCAATTACCACTTGGCAGGTTTGCTCTCAGGAGGAATCCACTGATACCAGCTGATTAGCTATGCTGCTGCTCAATACAGCTACTGGATAACACTCATTTGCGTGTGAACTGGTGCAAAACTCCCTGGCCGTTGATGCACAAGAGCTACATGGGTGAGCAGAGTCCAATTAGAGGAGACTCAGTAAAGTTTCCTTTAAGATATAGATCTTAGAGCACTGCAGTTACATGAAATGAAAGATAAATAACTGCCCATTAGGGAAGGTGGATGAATGTTTGTGTGCGCAGCAAATACAGAAATTATTTATAATGGTAGTCATGATGTGTAAAACTATGAGAATTTAAACCATTGTTCTCAATCCAAGTTGACGTTTAAACTGAAAATATACTGTGTATATTTGTTCAGTCTGGGGTCCATTCTTATGCTGAGTAAAACTTCAAAGACGTGTTCCTGTACCAGAATGCGGCACAGACACACCTAATGAGGCATCACTGTGATTGACAGGACTACTCGAACATTAACCAGATTTCGCATTCCCTGCACTGAGGTACCCTGCTTTAATGCTTGGAGTTGAAGGGGGGATAATTATCTGTGCCAGTGGAATCCATGCTGTGTATCTGCTCCAGCAAAGTAGAACATAGTGTACGTGTATGAGAAAAAGGCACCAAATTGTGGTGGAACTATAACAACAAAGCAGGATGTTGCAGCTTTATACTCTGACAGGGTTTAATGTTGAATAAGTTGGCGTGGTGTATACAAGGGTCATACCTCTTTCAAGTTGTATTCTGTAATTTTCCCTGTAAAATTCTGTAAGTTTGTGGTGGAATGCACCACCCAGCAGCACCTTATCCATCTGTGGACTAATGGCTCAAAGCTCTGCAAAGTTGAAGGAAAATCATATTAACACCAGAATGATAGGACATATTGCCATCCAAATCACATTCACTTCCTAGTTTGGGTTTCTTAGAGGAATATAGTTGGCTATAGTTAGTTCAGCAACAGTTATAATATACCAATAATCAGTGGTGGAAGGTAACCAAGCACATTTACTCAAGCACTGTACTTAAGTATAATTTTGAAGTACTTGTACTTTAATTTTTTTTAACTCATATTAAGTAAGCACAATTTTAACAGAGTATTTTCAAACCGTAGTATTGCTACTTTACTTCAGTATAACATACATTTAGGCCTACTTCTTCCACCACTGATAGTAGAAATATCGCAATGACTTATACATGGCACATGTAGCATTAGCACTAGTTTGCTAATTTGCTAATTTAACATCAGACGTTGCAACCTACTCCACGTGTAACTTAGCTACACCGCAGTTCATTAAAAGTGACAGATATGACTTTACCTTCTCTTGTATGTGATGAAAACCGAGCAATATGACGGTTAGCGTACGCCACCTAGCGTTAACTGTAACCATTTGAGTGTGATATTCGCCACACGGAGTCTCTTCTTTTCCAAGTAGTAGCAGCGAGAGCGCGCTCTACGCACAGCTCAGCGCCTCGAGAGACACGGCTACCCACGCGCAGACAAACTGCAGGGTCGCGCGCCGGGAGGTTGTTTAAACTGAAAAGAAAGAAAAGTTTGATCATCAGTCACTCACCGACATTTCAAACTCAGCCGTGCGCGTTCACGTCTCAGATTTGGAGATGTCCGTGCCGTCTCCGCGCGCCTTGTTGCGGAGAGAAAAGTATTTTGTCTCCTAGAAGGAATCGAAATAAAAAGGACAAAATGTTTAGGTAAGTAGCCTAATCGATTGTTTGTTTGCTTCAAGTCAAACGTGTTGTTAGTTAGAAGACAACCTTAATCGATACTGTCTGTATTTGTAAGACACAGCGAAATTGTGAAACTATACTTGTGCCAGCGCGACTGTGTGTGTTCATATTGATCCATCAGTTGAGGAAAAATAATGAACATGGTGAAATGTTAAATTAAAATTCGTAGACGTTTATTGTCTGTTTTGGTTATTTCATATTCAGGCAGAACAGGGACCTTTTAATGTTTTCCATGATCATGTTTCTTAAATTGAGATCCAGGCCCCTTAAATAAGAATCTCTATGTGAGGGACTCCGCAAACTTATACACGTGTATTATCGCAAAGCACACACACCATTAAACCAACAAAAGGGGTTATTTTAGTGTCACGTCTTTGCTTTTGTTTCCTCGTGGTGTATTCTGTTTCAGAAACTAGTCTGTGCTGTATATTTTTTGCAGTGGTATTTAGATAATGTACTTTAGTAAAGTAATACCATAGTATAGCCATAGATACAAGTACAGTACAGAAGTATTATCAGCAACGTCTACTTAAATAATATATTACTACTACTTTATGTTGTTTAGTCTTATCAGCATTGGGTCATAAGACGGTCATAAGGGTTTGTCTAATGTAAAATCTGCATCTGCTATGTAACTATAATATCTGTCAAATGTAGTGGGGCATTATCTTAAAAACCCACAATGTTTCGTATGTAAAAGCCTGCTCTAAAAAGTTACTAAAGCTGTAAATGTAGCGGAACAAAAAGTACAATATTACTTCTGAAATAAAAAAAAAAAAAAAAAGTTTAAAGTAGCAGAAAATGAAAATACTCAAGTAGAGTACAAGTGCCTCAAAGTTGTACTTTACTGTAAATGCACCATTACTTTCAATGACTGGGTTCCTTTTGTGTTTTAAAGGGATTAAATCTCAATCTGCAGTAAGGTTTAAGCTTTAGGAGAAATGTTAATTTTCTATATGCTAAAATACCTGAAATCACTTCATGTATTGTTGTATGTGTTTTATTTTAGCATCAGGATTTCAAGCTTTTCAGATAAACTGGCCTGTGAAAAGAAAAGGGAGTCACAGGGGCAGGAGAGAGAGGAGAAGGTTCTGTATCAAACGGGGAGTGTAACACAAATCTGATTAAAGAATTACAGCATTCCATGGCAGAATCTCACATGATCATGCAAGCAAAAAAAAACAGGTTTGCAATGTTGTAATGTTGAAAGTTCAGCTGCCCTGTAGTGATGTAAAAACATTGAAACTGTGTCTCAGGCCTAATTATTACAAACTATACTCTACTGTACCTAGAGAGCTGTCTGGTTAGCCAATGACAGGCTCTCCTCCAGATAGTTTACACACATACACTGTAGGTGATCTGGAGAAGCAGAACGGGTTAATGAGTAACTAGACTTGGTAGAGAGCAGGTATACTTTAAACTAAAGGTATAATTGAAACATGTCACTCTAATTAAACTGCAAATAATCCCAAACTAGCCTACTTCAGCCGGGACTGGAAACATCAGATGGTAAGAGGTCAAAGCTATTTTTTTCTTCGGGTTTATGTGTGTGAATTGCTGGAGCTGCTGATCATCAGGAAATCTTGTTGACTTTGTGGTCGCCTAAAGTTCAATAAAATTAATGTAATGTTTATTGTTGGTTAGGGTTGCCCTGATTTCCTGAAAAAGTATTTGTAGAGTCAACTCTGTTCTCATTATGCTGTATGAAGTACAAACAAAGAGCAAGTGGACTTTTTATATACTCAGATAAAGATCAGTTGCATGTGTTTGCATTGCAGGTGTGCCACAATTATAAAAATAAAAAAACTCTGCTGATTGTATTCTTCCTTGGTTCAGAGGTGCATTGTGTTTTAACAAAAGTGGAAATCAGAGAAATTTCTTGCATATTCTCAAGTACGGTGATAATGTCTCTCTCACCCAATCAGACTGAAAGCATCATCATTCTCTCCTCAACAGATAAGCGGCCATCCATAATCAAGCTCGGACAATCAGCCCACCCTGATTGGACTCTTTTCCTCTCCAACGAGTTGCTGCCTGCAGCCGCTGTGGGAGCCGAAGTTGCCATGGAGACAGTGGTGATCGTGGCCATTGGGGTGTTGGCCACCATTTTCCTGGCCTCCTTTGTCGCCCTGGTGGTGGTGTGCAGACACCGCTACTGCCACCCTCACCACCTGCTGCACCACTTCGACTCCAAGTCAGTGAAGTCTCTAAATTTGTATCTGTATCTAAATCTGTAAGCCTCTTAATTTACCTCAACAATTGATATCTGTTTTTCCACTGCCTTTTCATCCTATTGATGTCTTTGATTAGTTATTATATGTTTAATTAAAAAAATCTGTCTGTTTTCTAATATTGTTTTAAAGTGTTCCTAATAAATGGTCGCATTTCATCCTAAATATTATTTTCCACAATCTGCCTGAAAAACCCATAGGACCTTGGTTGACACCCCCACCTCCCACCCAATGTACAGTATATACTGTATATCCTGTTGCCTCACATTAAGTACAGCAGACTACACAGTGCTTAATGACACAGGACCCCTTATACTACAGGACAACAACAAGTCAACCTATCACCACTAAAACCTGCTTTACTGTTTAAAATGGCAACTTGCAATTAGTCAATTCACCATGGCCAATATAAATGGTTAGTAATCCAGCCTTGCTTCCCTGTTCTGTTTTACAGACCCACGGTAGATCTGATTGGAGCCATGGAGACCCAGAGTGAGCCATCTGAGCTGGAACTGGATGATGTGGTCATCACCAACCCTCACATTGAGGCCATCTTGGAGAACGAGGACTGGATCGAGGATGCCTCGTACGTTTTAGCGGGCCATTTTGTTACGTCTTTTAATGCTAATTTACTCAAGTACTACTAGTATTCCCATTTTCTGCTTCTCCATACTCCATTACATCTTAGAGGGAAATATTGTACTTTTAACTCCCCTACATTTATTTGGTAATTTTAGTTACTTTGAGAATTTAGATTAATAATACAAAATATATTTAGCAATAAAATATGATGTATTATTAAAGGTTAAGATAAGACTTTATTGACCCCATAGGAGTATTCACTACTGCACAGAGAATACAAAAATTAAACTTAGCTCCACCTTTACCAGCTGCAACATTAGTTTGAATGCACACATTAATGTATCAATATCAATAATCATAATAAACATAATTTTATGCTGTGGTATTGATACTTTTACTCAAGTAAACTATATGGCCATTTCTTCCTACTAATTCGGATTTTTTTTCTCCTACAGTGGATTGGTCTCTCACTGCATCTCAATCCTAAAGGCAACTGAATTTCTTACTTGATCCTTTAGTCCATATTTAGTCTGTATTTTTATTCACTGATTTTGACACATATAACTTCTACATACAGATCTGCCACACTTTGACTGAAAAGCTGGTTGCCATGACAATGGGTTCAGGGGCAAAGGTTAAAGCACCTGCCAGTCTGAGTGACATCATCACTGTGGCCAAACGCATCAGTCCAAGGTACAGATTCACCACAACTCACTATTAACACTTTACTGACTCCGGCTAACCTGCCTCCTCACATCCTCTCCGTGCTGTCTCCTCGCAGGGTGGATGACGTGGTCAGATCTATGTACCCTCCTCTGGATCCAATCCTCCTGGACGCCAGGTAATCACATTTTTTGTCAAATCATTTAAAGGTGTATGACTTTGATAGCTTAATGCAAAGACAGACAAGTAAGATTGATCTGTAAGAGCTGGAGAGGAGCGATTTAACCATAATTTAATAAGCTTTGATATATGCAGGGATAGGAAGAGTAATACAAATGTGATGTGTCACAGCAAATAGATGCTACCGGGAAAGTGTTATAACTCAAAATTAAATTTAAAGTTTATGCAATCATGTCTGCTCAGACAAACAGAAAGATTTGTTTGTTTTTTCATTTTAAAAAAGCCTTTTGTGAATAAGTGCTTCTTATACAGCAGCAGCCAAACAGTTACAGGAAATCAAACCCATTTGTCCTTTTCTTCCTCATCAGGGCCACCGCTCTCCTCCTTTCAGTCAGCCACCTGGTTCTGGTCACCCGCAACGCCTGTCACATGTCCGGCAGTATGGACTGGATCGACCAGTCGCTCAACGCAGCTGAAGATCATATGGTGGTTTTACGTGAGGCGGCGCTGGCCTCTGAACCGGATCGAGGCATATATGGAGCTGACGTACAGAGAGAACAGTCCATCTAGACATCTAAACACAGATACAAACATGAAGGGCATAAAAACATATCTATTTTATCATTGGGCTTGTGTACTCAATTAATACTTACCATGGCACGTTTTGCCAGACAGTGCCTAAACTCATCTACCAGTCCAAATGAACAAGGACACTTCAAAAGGCTGTGCCAATGGCTGCAGGGACTTGAGTATGTCTCTCATTTTCACATTAAAAAGCCTTGAAAATAGTTTCTTTATAATATTTGCACCAGAAGTGTTTATGAATACTTTGCATTCACTATAGCTACATAGTAATAGCTGCAAAGTAGATTTAACACATTCAAATACGTGGGTTTTTTGTATTTAACCCTGGTTGGTCTGTTTAAGCTGCCTGTGAGAAAAAAGGCCTTTGGAAATTTCTTCCTTGGGTGCGCCATCACCCAGCGGTGGGCCTAAATCCAATCTCACTAGCACTGCACAGTCACATGGAGGCTTAGTCAGCTAATCCATTCTGAGGAAAATAACATCCAGTTAGCCAATGAACCCAAAGGGGCTCCATTTGAGTGTACCAATGGAACACCAACCTTACAATTTGTGGGGTCAGCATGACTTGCAGATGTTCTAAAACATCCCACAGATACTCTTTTTCACGCCATTAGATCACCAGTCTGCAAGTTGTAAACACAACAGCCGTAGTTTTAGCCACATCAGCAACAGAGTAAGAGTTTTTTCCAGTTGAGGTAATGCCCCAATGTCCCATAGATGCATGGTACTATAATTAATTGAGGCTGGTATTGATGGAGAACCATTACTTACTTACATAATGGTCCACACTGAAACATTTAAGCACCTACTCGATGGATTAGCAAAAATATTTGGACAGACATTCGTGGTTCCCAGAGAATGAATCCTAATGACTTTGACCTTTCATCTATTGCCACCATCAGGTCTACATTTGGAATGCCGTGAAATTTGGCACAGCTACTCATGTTTTCCCACAGGATGAAGCATAATTACTCTGGTAATCCATTTTCATATAGCGCTGGTAATTAATCAAATGCCTGCATAAGTAAAGACATTGTCATCAGTCTGTACTTTGTGTTTAGTGGTAATTGGTAAACATTAAACATCAGCATGTTAGAGTCATTGTGAGTATGTTAGCATGCTGATGTAAGCATTTAGCTCAAGTATAGCCTCACAGAGCTGCTAGCATGGGTCTTGTTTTTTTTCCTGTGTGCTTCTGAAAATCAGTGCTAGTCAGTCAGTCAAGAAACACTTTAATTCTGACAACAAAAATGTAAAAAAAAAAGAAAAGAAAAAAAAGGTAAAATATTCTATCAAATTCAGCTGTAGCTGCTGTTTCTATCTACATTCCTCCAGGAATAAGGATATTATACAAATACCAAGTCGAGCAAGACATTTTAAGTACATCACCATTAGCCGTTATAAGAAATATTGAGCTTTAACACACACTATTGTATACAGTACAGTATCTTTGTGTATCATTGTGTTGAAGCAGAATTATCATGTTGTTTTGGGGCCAGAGGGATGCTATTGGAGCATGTGGACCTGCTCTCCCATGCATAGCTAATATTCAGTCCCCAAGCAGTCATAATAAGGCATTACCCTCAGCTACAATGAATACATGGGCTTAAGCTACAATACACATGGCACAAACCTTTGTACACACGAGGCTGGCAGATAAATGAGCACATTAGTACATCATATGACACACAACTGTAAAATAAATATCATAGATTATGGAGTCAAATACACTTGTTTTAAGATTTTGGTGACAATCAGGAAGAAAAGCTGCCATTTTTTGAATTCTGTTTACTGAAGTTAAGCAAAAACTGTAGCTCTGAGCATGCAGAGATGTTTGGATGCAAAAGTATCGATCAAAGAGGAAACCTTTAGAAAGTGGTTATCCTTTTATTTTATTTTATTGTTTACATTGTTTATTAGCATTGGTCTTTTTAATGCACTCCTTTGTTTTCTCATCCTTATCCCACAGCTTGTTACTGGTGTCCTTCCTTCACTCCCACACTCCTTTTTTATCTTTCATTGATTTTTACGGATAAAATGTAGTTTCATAGGAAAATGTGTTGTTTTTTTGTTGTTGCCCTGAACAATAGCTACAGAAAAATCAATGTCTGATTAAAAAGTCCACACACTCATACTAATTTGACATAAATAAAAGTGAATCTCTTTCCTCTTTTTATCACGTTGGAAGCAGTCCTTTGTGCAGCAACGTGGTGCTAATACCCCCCTGCCATCTTCCCGTCTTTGTGAAGGAGGAAGTCCCTGCTGCAGGAGCGTCAGTCAGCCTCCATTTGTTTTTTCCCTGTCTAGCAAAACAGCCCTTTGCTTTTCTTCAGATCAATTTGCTTCCAGTCTGGGAGGGAATCATATTCATCTCTCTTCATTTCCAAAATAGTCTGAAACATAATTGTATTGATTTATTTAGGGTGAAACAATATACAAATCAATTCATATAATAAAATATAAAAGTTAAAGTTTAGTCTAAACTTCCACTCAGGGTTTATCATCAGATTAGAAAAATAAGAGCATCTACTTTCATTTGTAAAAATATGGTGAACACTGCGGCCTGCTGGTTGAAAGACATCACTGCTGCATCACTTTACCTGGAAGTCTTGATCAGACAGGTAGACTTCCAGGCGCTGGGGGTCCACTCCTTCAGGTAATGGGCTCCGGAGCAGCTCCTCCAGAGGGTACTGGGTCTTCATGAGCTGGGCCAGGGCGTCCTGCACCAAGGTCAGCTTCACCCTCCCCGTATCACCCTAACACATAAGAGACAGAGATTTGGTTATGACTGCCAGCAACATACTGTATTTATATCTAGACAAAACAGCAGATGTTTAGATATAACTTCATGGTGTTGTTACCTGTGTGTGGGGTCCCAGGCTCCTATCCCAGCGGGGGAACACGTTAGTGAAGGTGAGAGGTTCTAACCCCTCAAAGATGAGGTAGGCCTGCGGTGGCCGCCTTGTGTTCATCTCTGGGATACAGAGAAATATCATACATTATTGTAAATACATCAACAAACCAGCAACCCTTTCCTGTCGAGCAGCTTCCTTCTACCTTTGCAGTACTGCAATGCCGTCTGCATGGCACACCTCCTCTCCTCATGCCAGCAGCCCCAAGCTGAAGCCGAGCTCTCCGTCTGCTCGGGCTGACCCCTCTGCCACAGGTAGACCTCCAGACGGTTGTCAAGGAGGAACAAGGCTGGCAGACAGACAATAAAGTTTTGGGATATATTAGACAAGAAAGTGGAAGTACAGTGGATCAGATTGATATCAAATTTAGATTGATTTTGTTTTCGTGGGATGTTGTTGGCAAGGAAAAAAGGATAGAGCAAAGAAAATGTTTAACATTGGCATACTTGAAGAATTACAGGGAAAAAAAGAAAAATAATTTTGTGTGTATTGTGTGTGTGTTTGTGTGTGCTGAATGTGCTCTCACCCGGCTGTGGTACAGAGTAGAGACTCTCCTGGACAAAGGGCATTGCCATCACGAGCCCCGGCAACCGCGTTGGACTTAGCATCTCTTTGGCCTGGAAACTCCCAGAAGAGGCGCTCAGGTGGAAGAGGCGAGGTGTAAAGTTATACTTTCCTGGATCTGACAGAAGATATTTTTTACTGTGATTTTAAGGTTTGCAGGGCTCTTCTGGGTGAAGAGAACCAAAGTAATTGCTGTGTTCTACCTTGCAGCATGCAGTCGTAGGCCTTCCTGTCCATTTGTCCCAGCGCTGTCCAGAAGTCCGCAGGCTCCAAACCTTCCTCCACTACCTGCACTGTCACAGGGCTGCTTCTACTGAGACCCAACTCTAGTGGACATCTAATAAACACATAAAATTCACAAGCTGGAAAATTATTTGACCCTTCGATTTAAAAAAATATCACTGGATCCTTTAAAAAAGCCCACCCAGTGTATGTGACTCACATTTGAGTGAGATGCTCCACTGCCCTCTTGCTGACCAATCTGGAGCTGCTAGGAGCTTTACAGCCAGTCCAGAGATAGAGTACTCCCTGCTGGCTATTGAGCAGGACAACAGAGCCCCTGGACCTCAGGCCTGCACAGCAGCAATCCACTTCTAACAAAGAGCCTTCCTCTGGGAGCTCTCCTCGCACACAGAACATACGCCACTCTGCTACAACAGATATACAGTATATTTTTGTTAAATCACATAGCAAAATAATGCAATATGTACAGCAAGACAAGAAATATGCCCTGACTGTACAATACCTCCATTCGCGGTGGGCTCTTCTTGCTTGCCCTTGTGAATGGTTAGGCCTCCCTGGAAAAGCTGCAGAAAACAGGGAGGTTCCTTTCCTTGAGGTACCACCACCTTTAGAAACAACACAACGAACACACAAGCTGTAAACAACAACAGTCGTGATGTCAGCATATAGTTTTGGCCTCTATACCTCAATACTGGTAAAAAAAATGTATAGAAATATTTAATAATATGGAAATATTATATATATTATTTTAAGGTTCCAATACTAGAAGCTGGGCACTTCTGGTATTGGAACCTTAAAAAGGCAGCAATATTGTAAAAGGACACATGGAAGTAATTCTGCTTACTTTCAGCTATAAAATATGAATTAAGAATCCAAACAATAATGTCAAACAACATTGAATCATTGAATAATTTTTTATATTTAATTGATAAAAATGTTCCTCTACATCTTATTAACTTGTGATTGCTGTCGGAGCAAAAAACATTTTATGAAAAGCCAACACATTTGCATCCGTCAAAATGGTTAAACTCCAATGTATGTTGACCACAATTCAGTGTGTATTTTGCATGTAACCCCTTATACGGCATGTTATCTACCTACAGACCTCAAGTGAAAGGAAGTAAAGTATGTTTCCATCAAAATGTGTTGAAATAAAAGAATGAAAAAGCACCAAAGGCATACTTCAATACACTACTTGAGTAAATGTTGTTCTAGTGTTATTGCTTTATAGTGTAGTCATAAATATACGAGTAGGTGATTTGTTCTGAAGGCCTCACCTGCGAGTCTTCATGGTTGTTTATCCCAATAGACAGGAAAGCAGCAGTGTCCCGTCCGCTGACACTGGAGTCACGGCCCCGCCACAGGAAGAAGGCGGTGTGTTCTTTTTCTCTGGGACCTCTGCTACACTCATCAGTGCTGTTCATCTCATCTGCAGCAGAGAAAATCTATTTACATTTGTATTTTAGGCATTTTTGTAGTTTATGTCCATGTCCAAATCAAATCACACTGACAAATCCTACAAAATAAGCTACAGTGAAGGTAGATATTTTGACCCACTGACCAACAGTGTTGATGATATACGTCCAGCGGATGACGTAGGAGTCTCCTTCGTAAAGCTGTCCGGTGCTTTCTATGGGAATTTCACTGTCATCAAACTCCTGGACATGCCAGGTGTCAACAGCAACTGTTTTCAGCTCCATCTGACATCCTCCTTCCAGCGTGATGACCCCGTGACCCCTCTGGACATCAACGCCAGCCAACACATTATGGACCAGGCTGTCCCCTTCCAGTAACTGACCCGAAACTAGAGCCTTTGCGTCACAGGCACTCAGGACATCTGGGGACAGGGACACGGACTGGGAAGACTGCACTGGGATGGGCTGTGTGAGAGATGGAAGTTTAAAAGCTAAAACGAAATCTTAAAAATCCACACATGGAGAAATCACTGTTATCTTCCTGGTATCACTCAACAAGAGAATTGTGTGTGAGATAAACCTGTGTCTTCTTGCTCATCGCAGCAGCTTCCTCCATGCCTCCACTCCCACCTGTCCAGTCCAGGAACTTCTCCCTGAACAGTGCTGTCTCACTGTGCTCTGAGACACAACCGAACAACGCCCAGCTGGGACGCCCCTCTCCCCTCCTGATGACAGAGTTAGAGACTTAGGGGGTATTTATAAGAAGTATAATTACAGTATAATGCACCTTAATAGACAGTGGAAATCATTACTGTTTTGTTTCAGATTGAATCACTAAATAATAAATCTTGCTATGCTATAATGTTATTATGCAAATCTCTTTACATTAGTATTGTTGCACATTTAGGTGCATTCTGGGGCTTTGAAGCTCATAGAGTATGTACCTATGGCCGTATACACAAAGTGGCCAAAACTACATGGACATGCCTGTCCCTCCGCAGCTCTTTTTCATCTTGGTCCCTTAATTGGAAATTAAATCTTATTGCTACCGCATACAAAGATATTTAAGACAATTGCGTGCCTTCAACTCTGGAAAGAGAGAGCCCTGACCTCAACCCCATCCAACAGCTATGGGATGAACTGGAACATGACTACAAGCCAGACTTTATCGCCCAACAACAGTGTTGGATCTCAATAATCCAGTCTTGTGGCTGAATGGGAGTAAATTCCTGCAGCCAGGTTTGGAAATCTGCACAGAAACGTGGAGGCTATTATAGCAGAGAATTAATAGTCATGGTTTTGGTATGACATGTTCAACAAGTTTCTGTCTACTTGTTTGAATTTCTAAACAACTGTCTTTTGCCAGCCGCAGTATGTCCGTGTGTCATGTGGCTGTGTGTAAGTGTGGCTTATAAGCCATTTGCTTTGGTTTTAAAGACCAACTGCAGACTTGCTGCATGTACGGTAAACTTAATGCTGCATCCTTACTGCGTCTAGTTTGAATTACATCCATCGCTTTTATTGTGTGCACCGCAATGCTCAATATGTGTAGTGAACACTTACAGTTGTACTCCAATGTTTTTGTAATGTGTCCCAGTATTGATATGCTGTTATTTTTCAGTGTGAAGTACGGACTAAAAGCTTTACAGCCTGCAGTGTGAACTTACAGCTGTGTGTTCGGGTTACACTGCGTGGGATCCAGTGGATTGACTCGACAGTTGGTGTAGTCATAAGCTCCGACCCACACTTGGTGAGTCAGCTGGAGAGCAACATTCTTCCTGCTGAGGGAAACATCCTGTCCATGCCACAGGTACACCTCACTGCCGAAATCAAACACCAGGGCCTGGACACACACACAGACATGTACAGTATGTGCATAGAGTTGAATCTATGACATGATCAGCTATTAAAACTGGCTTTCTCAGCTCAATATCAATTAGAAACAACACAGTAAATGACACGAATGATCAAGGAAACAGGAGAATCTAGAAGAGACCTCTGACCTCAGTGGAGCCCAGCAGGGAGATACTGGGGATGGAAGCCCAGGCCTGTTCATGAGGTACCAGTTTGTTCTCCACAAGCCTGTACACACAGTTGGACTCCACCACACCACGCTCGTAGATCTCATCCTCCTCTTCTGCACTGGCTCCTGTAGGCAGATGCAAACAAAAAAAAACATGATCTTGAACATATCTTATTTTTCCAGTTGTCATTATTGTTGTCTTTTGTCACATCGGATGAAAAAATCAGCTAATTTGTAAGTGTATATAAGAACAAGCGGGTCTTGTTCTTTTATAATCTGTCCTTGTTACAGACATTAACAGAAATGTTGAAAGTAAGTCATCCTAAAACATCTAATCTACTCTGGGAGAAATTAACAAAGCAGACATTTTGACCTCTAACCTCTGTATTGTGTCCGTCCTCCTAGAAGGCTCCAGAAGTCTGCAGCTAGGCTGCTGTCACAGTTCAGCCCCTCCTCCAGATGAACCATCTGGGGGGCCTGGCAGCCGAGATCCCTCTGACTCTGGATGGATGATGCCAGCTCAGAAGCCTGAAAAAAAGATCAGTTTCAAATACCACAGCAGAACACGCATACAGAATTACTGTATGTAGTAAGTTACAGAATACTTTTACTTAGGTATTGTAATTTCTGACACTTAAGAAGGTTTTGCAGATATAGTCTATAGTTTTGCATGTGACTCAAATAGGTATTTCAGCAATATTGCTACTGATAATGTTTCTATCATACTTCCTTTTGATAGCATCCAAAAATGGCACCATCATAGTTTTGTGTGTAATTGCAGAGACTGTAGTATATAGACTGATCTGTCAAATATAAAAAATAAAAAATGTGCTAATAACATTTGCGGTGGCAATACAACTAAAATTCATATTCAGGTCACAGAATGCAATGGGTCACAGAATTCAGTGTAATACCGGGAAAGTTTAAAGTGAATTTGCAAACCCAACAATTCAATTCAATTTCACTCACGAGTTTTGCAAAATATTGTAACATTTCATCATTTGATTGATTCATCATCATTTGAACTTTCAACATGGCAAAATGATCAGAAAGTAACTGAAGTAAAAGTTGTCAAAACATACTTAATTTGAAATTTAGGAAATCTAAACTTACTAAACCCTGTGTGTTATGTGCATAATAAAGGAGAACATGGATGCAGTAAAGTATGTAACCTGAGAGCAGTGTTAATATATTTTACAGCATGTGTGCAAAGTGCATTCCATGCACAAAATGCTCCTTGAGCTCTCATTTTATGTATTTTGTAGCATGAAATTAAAAATGTGAATGTGGAATTTTTCTCAAATAGTTACACTATCATTACCATTTCAATTTGTAACAGCCAGAAAGAGCTCAAGCACAAGTGATATTTTTTGGCATTTGGGCACATGATTTTCAAGTAAAGCAGTTTAAAAAAATGTCACCAAATTTGCGTTTCATGGCACATGTCTTATACCTTGTACAATGTACACCAATGATACCCTGGCCTTAGCAAATTACACAGATACTGTCCTCGGTGGTACCTTGGCTTTCTCTTGTTCATTGGCAAACTCTCCACTCCACAGGATGCAATGCTCTGGGGTGACCAGCAGGAAGCAGTCTCCACTGTTCAGGGACCGCGCTGAGGGCTCCACCAGACGCACCTGGACATGCCGCCTACCTGTCAACACAGGCACTAGTTAATATAAAAACATGGACACAAAGACATCATCATGAGGACACTCGTGCACACAGATGAAGCAAATCTTTTCTGACCTTTGATGTGAATGAGCATCAGGCTGCTGAAAGGAGGAGAAGACTTGGTGGCATCTGAGGAAGAGATGGAAAGATGGGAATCAGCCACCGAGGAGTTTTTGGACTCTGTGGGGAGCAAAGAATACACGGTAAGGAAGCTAACCAAGGAAGACAAAGTAAAAAGAAAGGACATGAAAAAATAGGATTATTCCCACTCACTCTTCTCTGCTTGGGTGCTATCCTCAGCAGCTGTGTTGACTCTCTCTCCCATGTAGTCCTGCCTGATGTCGTCCCGGGCAGCAAGAGCCCTCAGAGGGTTTCTGGAGCCTTGAGTCCGGCGGGACGGACGCACCGACCGTCGGTGCTCTGCAACCGCTGAGGTCAGTCTGCATCACACATACAGGACAAATACAGCTTCACACAGACAGTATAGACCGTTTCAATAAGGATCTGCTCTAAATATTAGTTATTATACCAAAAAACTAATGATGTGTTGCTACCACTGTGACGTCACTGTGATCAGGGCCAGAATGCATATAGCCGCACAGAGTCAACTTTGGTCCTTAGTGCACAAACTGTCATTTTGCTCTTATGTTTAGCATTGAAATCAAGTGCCATCAATAACTTCTGAGTCAGTTTAAAAATGATTTAAGTTTCCTAACCCTGTGTGGATTCACCAGCAGTTGGCTGTATCACATGCCAAGAGGCAGAGGCTACACTTTCCAACAAAGACTAGATATTTTGGAAATGTATGATGACAGGTTTTTAAAAAGTTCCCATATCCATAAACATGAAAGAGTTGGAATCTTCCAAATCATGAGATTGTGGACTCAGCACATAAACCACATCTACATCAAATCAAAGGTCCCATGGCATCACAATTTCACTCTATGAGGTTTTTTAACGTTAATATGGGTTCCTCCAGCCTGCCTTTGGTCCCCCAGTGGCTAGAAATGGTGATATGTGGAAACCAAGCCCTGGGTATCCTGCTCTGCCTTTGAGTAAAAACACTCACACACTTAAAAACATACTTAAAACACTTTTTAAAAGCTTTATACATATCCGATAGTGGTCTGATCTGTGGGAACTGTATGATTACTATTTGGGATCTGGTGCAATTTATCTTTAAGTTAACTTTTGGACCTGTCGGAGACTAAAGCAAACTATAGATTATTGGTTAGATAACTATAAATTGAAAAGAAAATCCCTCTACCACATCCCTGACGGTTTTACAGATTTTTATAATACAGCGATAGCAATGGCCAATAATCTTACAATCTGTGGAAAAACCAGGCTCACATGGGTGTGTTGGTCTGGCAGAGGACACCCAGGTCCTGCTCACTCTCTGCAGCATCAACATCTACAGAGGGTGGGGGGGCGCAGGCGGAGGGAGAGGGCTGATCGCTGTGGAAACCAGCATCAAGCGTGTTTGATTCATCCACAGGCGTCTCCTCCTTCACCTCCTGTGGAGCCACTGAGAGCGGAGAGCTCTGTGGAGCTGCGAGACAGGAAATATAAATTTAAAATACTAAAAATATAAACAACTTATATTGCTGAGCCTTTACATGTTCTAACCTTCAAACTCCATCCCAGTCTGCATAGAGATTTCTGGTAAGCAAATAGAGCAACAATTTAGAGAAAAGCTAACAAGAAGCTGTTTTTTATTATATGAACTAATGCAGCTCTAAACTTCATATATGCATGCTTCAGAGGAGTGTCCTTTGTTATGAGAAGTGTCATTTATGTTTGATTCTGGTGAAACAGGTGGTAAGAGACACAAACCTCTTGAGGTAAAGAAAGATAATGAGAAAGGAGAGTAAACCAGAGCAAGTAAACTCACCTCTGTTGGCCATACATCCAGCCTCTTGCTTTTCCCTTTTCTGCTCTGTATTTAATTCCTCCATTTCGTCCATCTTGCCATCAACTACCTTAGACTATAGAGCCAGAAAAAAATGTATTATTGTAAGACACAGGTGAGGTCTTCTGTAGTTTGCAAAACATAACAAAAAATATTAAAAGATTTAATCAAATGCCCGCCAGCGTCACCTTCTGTCTCCACTGAGGCTGACTCTGGTTCTTGGTAGGAGAGGAGACTTCTTGTGCCTCAAAGGACAGATTTGTCTGCGGGTGCAAAGAGAATACATGGATAATGAGGTAACAAGTGACCTCTTTAGAGTGGGACTGTGCATGACCAAGGGGAAAATACTGTATGATGCAGAACAAAAGTAACAAAAAAGACAGCAAAACACCACAGAAAGTATTAGATGTACATACTTTCTTTGACATGGAAGAAAAGGACAACTTTCACACTGTTTCTATTACATTATGTCTTACAATCCAATCATACATCATATATTGTATTAATAACATTTTACTTCATCCATGTCTTATTGTTTGCTGCTCTCTGTTTTATGCTGCTCTCTGTATATATATATATATAAAAAAATCAATGTTTTGCGGCTTCCTGTTGCTGTGTACTAGTTTGTCATTTCCGCGTCTTATGGCACATTTGGACTAATTGTGGGCACCCAAATAACTCAGTTGGTATAGAGGGCGCCCATATAAAGAAGTTTACTCCTCGACGTAGCGGGCCAGGGTTCGACTCCGATCAGTGGCCCTTTGTGCATGTCATCCACCCTCTCTCTGCCTTTTCATTTCTTCAGCTGTCCTGTCAATAAAGGCCTAAAAATGCCACACAAAAAAAACAATCTTAAAAAAAAGTATACCCATTGTCTCTAAAAACTCTATTTTAGCAACAGAATCTGAGGGGAAACAAGAATATCATGTTGTTGATAATGTTCATAAAACTTAAACTCGGCTCTTTTTTGTAACTTTTGTTTCTCCAATACTGTTGCAGGTTGTTAAAATCAAATTGGGAAGGTTGGATGTGGAGGTCTGACAGAAAAACAAATTATAAACCACAAGTGTGAGAGAACTACAAGAGTAAAAGCACAGGATTAACAGAAGCAAAATGGAAACTATGAAGTGAGAGAGCGATGTATCACTTCAGAAGAGAAAAACACTCCGCAGGTGACAGTCGTTCGCGTGAGTGAAACTTCACACATCTGTAAACATCACAGCCACGTGAAACTGTGTGATGACAAGACTTTTCACTGCATACAAAACACTGCAAACCCCAAAAAAGCGCCATTTATCTGCCATGCAGCGGCTCAGACAATTACCTGATTGAAACACATGATATATTGGGGTGTACTGCTAGAATAGACAGAGGCAAAGACGGGTTCCTGGGAGAGAAGAGGAATTAGAAGAGAGAGGGGCACGCTATAGCTGTGGTAAAATTAGTGATGCATAAAATCTTCATAATGGAGATTTAGAAGAATCTATGCATCTCAAAGCATTAGTGGAGGCCTTACCCAGCACTGAGGGTTGACATTCTCCACATAAAGGTTTTCTGTCCCTTCCTGCAGAGGGCAGTATGGAGGGAAACAGAGGGGGGGGGAGAGGGGGGTAATAAGAAAATTACAAATTAAAACGTTGCTACGAGTACACACAGAAACTAACAGAACAGGAAAGGAAAATGAATACATACATACATGTGTACCAACGTACACACACACACACAACGGTGCGGCTGATATTATATCATAAAAGGGTCTACGTTTAACCACCAGAATAATCAGTGTGTTTACATTCCACATAATGCTCTGAGACAGTCAAATCCCTCTAAGTACATAAACACTAACTAGTCCAGAGATATTCCCCAGTAACTTTAGTCTGATCTCATGACATTTAGCACCTACCAAACCCAGAGAGCTGTTGCTAAGAGATGTTATATCTGGTTACATTGGAATAACAAATACACAGATCAACCCACTGGCCTCTTCTCATTCTGGATCCAAGGATGGCAGGAAAAGTGAACCCAGGAACCTCTACATGCAATTTCTTTCCACAAAGTCCAGCGTGCTTTCCCAGAGGACATTTTATAGTAATCCAAGCTGTTTTACAAATCCTGTTAAGTTATGTTATGTATAATTTTCTTGATACCAGTGAAGAGGCTTGCCTTATGCTTTCCTGAAAACAAAATAATATTGACAGGAATCTTGCTACCCTGTGTCGTCGACCAAATCTATCTCACTCTTTCATTCAGTCATTTAGGCAAATGTGACTGGACCAAAAGGACAGGTTTCTCTTTTTTATAACATGACAGAAGTCTACACGCGTGCTAACAGCTAATGTTTGGGTATACATCTTTATATGAAATATGCTAGAATGGTCCGGTTGGGCAAACACCAGCCAAGAACTCAGAAAAGCAAGTGGGAATTTCAGACCACTCTAAAATACACTGTATTCATGTTGTGCACATGAAAGTTTGTGTTTGTGTCAACACTAGTTAAAGTTAATGTGATTTTAACATTAAAAAAACAATTTCTAACACATGAAATCAAGTCATCTATCTTTGATTGACATTCAATTTTTAGATTAATTACATACTAGAAGAGTTAGCAGTATTTTTATTCTTGGAGTACTGCATGTCGGTCTTCCTTTCAGGCAGCAAGTAGAACCTCCACCAATCGCAGGATCAGTGGGTAGAGCAGTAGTGTCTATGTAGCCTGATCTCAACATATCAATATTTTATTTTTTTTATCAACATCTCTCTTCTCACCACTGGATTTTAGCAGCTTGACAGTACAACTATTCTGTTTAGAAAGATTTTAATAAATCAAACGGAAACCTTAAAAGTGAGAGGGACAAAAATGACTGCTGACAGTCTAAAACCCACTGGCTCCAAACTGGACTCTGACAGGCTTAGAGATTATGGAGAGGCAGAGAGTTTCCCCTTTACAGACAGGAGGCATAGCAGCTGCTGATCCTGCAGCTGTGATTTAATCCTTTGTGATTCTTATTGTACATACCAAAGTCATCACATAACTTTACATTAATTAACAGTGTGACGTGTCTTTGTTTCCTACTTTAATTCTGCTGGTGTTGGTTGTCTCCTGCAGTTTAACAGTGTCATCTGCCAGTGTGACTTGAATATTTCCCATGGCGTTGGTTTCTTCATTTATCCTCCTCAGACTCTCTTCCCCATTCTCCTTCCTTTTAGACAGATCACATATACAGAATATGAACCACAAAATATATCAGAATACTACAATAAAACTTATTTTAGTTTGGATCCTGAAACTGAAGAGAGGTGATATTTGTGCTGGTGACATCTGTAAATCTGATCATTCTTGCAGCACCAAATACATGAAGTACTCAATGTTCCCCCCAAATATCATTTTTGTTCTCATAATGAGGCAAGTATCAGCCCATCTAATGTAATTTCAGACACTCACTGAACTCTCCCAGTAGTGTCTGAGCTGTGTTCCACAGAGGGAACCAGCTGTTCCTGCAGCTTCATCTGGCAGGGCCTCTCCTCCCGAGGAGCGTCCTGCTCTGACAAGGCTCTTATTGGTGTACAGGCAATGGTTTCCCTCCTGGTTCGAGCCCTCTGCCTCCAGGCAGCGGCAGTCAGCGAGCCTCCCTCCACACCTGGAGCCTTGCGTCTCTCTCTCCGCGGGGCTGCAGACATTTCCTGCCGCTCTTTGCTCTCCCTCCTTCCTTGTATCCCTGCTTCTTCAAAACCTCCACCGTGCTGTTCATGGCTGGTTGGTGCATCCGTCTGACCGCCATCCGTCCTGCTCCACTCTGAGCCTCCAGAGCAACTCTTCTTCAGGATTCCTCTCAAGACAGGCTCAGAGTCGTGGCGCTGCAGGCCCTGCTGGCCCTGCTGTGTAGGGCAACTAGGCTCCCGAGGCACAAGACCGGTGTCAGGTCTTGGCTTGGAAAGGCGTATCTCACTGGGTTTTAGGTTGACAGACGAGGCCTGCTGTCTGTCGGACAGATGAGGGGACAAATAGAAGGCAGGAAGCTGTACAGGGCCTTCTTGGAGCTGAACAGAGACAAGGCACAAGGGTGAGAAAAGGTATACTAATTATTTTAAATGTATTTGATTTTTTGAAACATGCTATATATTCTGAGAGGGTGTTTCATTGACTTTTTAACCAAGTTTGAAGCTTAAGAGCCATCACTGTCTTCTTTAAAGGTTTGTTGCCTTTTCTGTTATTTTTGTATAAAAGAGGTGGTTTGGCTCGTCTACTCACCAGGTTGACGTCCTCCACAGTGATGGGTTGTGTGCGGTACCGAGCCCCCTTTTGCCTTCGTCTCTCTGGGGGCCCGTCAGCGGGGCTACCCCCTTCTCTCCCCGGCAGGGACAGTTTGTTGAAGAGGGCCAGCTTCTCACTCATGCTCAGCTTGCAGCTCTCATCGTCATCCTCCACTGACTCAGCCTGCGCAGACTGGGACTCCACTGGTGGGGCTGGTTTGGGGGAACTGCAGGGAAAAAGGAGTACACTTAACAAAAACTTAAGCTTATAATTGCAAGATAAGAACAAAATCAATAATGATTGATTTTAAAAACAAGTATTGCCTGTGTAACTTGGTATATCCTCTGCCACTGTCCAAATTAAAACACATCAGCACAGTTGCACTCAGTGACACTATCCTTTATTACCATAAACATGCTGGGCACTGTTGTTTATTTTGAATCAATCCCACATACACCATCCTGCTGCCTAAAATATTCACAGCACAAAATGTGTATCATTCTGCCACTGAAGGTAGTCCCCAATAAATGCATAATAATGCAATAAATTTACTTCCGTTTTAGGAATGTTTGCTCATTTCTACAGAGCCCAGCTGGTTTAGGAAATGAATAAGCCTTTAACCCTTGTGTTGTCTTTACCTCAAAATTAATAATTAACACTTTTGTTGAAGCTTTTAATCAACTTTTAAGTTTTTCTTAAGTTTTTGTCCCTTTTCTCAACACTTTTGAGGCTTTTTTTTCAATGTTTTCCACTTTTATGACGTTTTCAACACTATGTAACACTAACTCATTAACTTTAGTTTTACAGTTATTTTCGGAATGTATGGTCAATAAACCTAATTTATAGGAAATTATACCTAATGTTTGAGTTAGGAAAGCAGAAATTAGGAATTTTGTAGTCTAAAAATAAAGGAAAATATGTTGATGGATAATCACAGACTGGAATATGTCTTTACTTACTAGGTACTTTTAGCAAGGCAGAAATGTGTTACTATTCTGATCCTGTTAACCTGGGATCATGCAATGACAAGTACCTATTTTTTTCCACATCTGAATACTGAGAGACATGGATATGTATAGAAGAGGAAATCTAAGTTTTAGATTGCTGTTGACCTGTGGGAGTAGGCAACGTTTTTGCTCTTTAAACAAAGTTCATCCCCCAAATGGCTAAGCAAAAACTTTTTAGAATCCAATAATGATTCTGTATGTATTCCTAGCTCTGAAGCTAAAGTCTCCCTTGATCTAGCCACTTATAGGCTTCCCCACCTGATTGCCACGATTTCCTCACAAGTGATTGGCTGGGTTAAAAAGCGATGGCCGTTGCCACGGCGCACCCTGCGCTCATGAGAGACGCTGCCCGAGCGAGGTTTCAGGAAGGTCGAGGCCTCAGGGGCAGCAGACTTCTCCAACTCCTACAGATGAGGTGGAGAAACATTTCTACATCAACACGACATCTAACCATAACATTTGTTCCTTTTCCACAGGTGGACCGCAAACATTCAGGTCCGTCTCCACCTGCTAAATAAGTAATAAGGAAGACCACAAAAATGGCAGTAAAAACTCTCCCCTCTTGATGTCTCCTGTTCTATTTGTATGAACAGATGGAGGGAGGGGAAGTGGGTCAGATAGCTGGTGAATAAAGCAGCCAGCTATAAGGTGGAGCGTGTTGGCTACATGGATAGGATGCCAGCCCAACGGGTCACGGTGTAACCAGAGCTCTGCCGGCTTCAGTTACCTCCCCGCCTGCCTCCACAGAGTAGCAGGCTAATTATAAACCCCACTGCCAAGGTTTTTAATGGTAATACCGTGTCTGGCACATTTTCACCTGATGCTTCATGACTAAAAGTGTGCAGGTGGTGAAATGTTGGAATGGAGATTGTAACTGTTGAGGGGGAAATCCATAATGTGCTTCATCTTCTGTATAGAGACCAAAAACTATAAAGTTAGTCTTTCTTTTAATAAGTATAAACAGACAGACGGTAGCATCAGACTGCACCTGTCTGACCATTCATATCCCTCAACATGATCAGGTTTGTGTTCTGCGTGCTCAGCGCTGGCTCACCATGTGTCTTAGAGTGTAAGGTGAGCAGCTGAGGTGACTGTCGATGATGGACGGAGCTCGCTCTTTCTCTAGCTGTTCAATACATTTTGACAAGTTATCACCAGCATAATTCTGTAATCCAAATTTCAGTTTGAAGTTACATGCTGGCAGCAAATTGTGGTTAGACAAGTTCATTGCAGCTTAATTGTCATGAGTAAACTTTCAGAAAACTTTAAGTTATTCAGCTGTGACTATGTGAATACACGCCTCCATTATATCAGATGGAGTCAGGGAGTAGCCACGGACA
The DNA here is from genome assembly GCA_026937815.1 of Etheostoma perlongum. Taxonomy (NCBI): domain Eukaryota; kingdom Metazoa; phylum Chordata; class Actinopteri; order Perciformes; family Percidae; genus Etheostoma; species Etheostoma perlongum. The sequence goes on along the minus strand of CM049385.1, from coordinate 17,033,883 downwards.
CGGATCATTTTTAGCAGCAGGCATTAGACAGCACATAACATTAGAGAAAAAGAACAGGTCCTGGTTAGCAATAAGGACCGTTTTGCAGTGCCAAGACCAACATAGACTCACTTTAAACAAAGACATCTTGGCTGCCACACTCATTTTGGCTCTTTCATCTGTTTTCACATCAGCTGCGAGAAGAAAAATACATTAAGTCACACATCATTATGTCATGAACAGTTTATGATTCATCATCACACACTTCAGACATTATCTGACAGTATCAGTTAAGGAAGGTGCTGGAAATCAAACAAGCTTTGAAATTAACTCTGACGAACAACGGCTGGCTGATAAAATTATGTCATTTCCAGATTCTCTGAATTTTCAATTTTGGAAAGTAGATTTCTTATATTTTGAGATAATTGCACCAATATTGAGTATTTCCATTTTCTGTTATTTTTTACTTCTACGCCATGATATTTCAACTGGAAATATTCTACCTTTTACTGACACCACAGAGGGAAGCCAAACACCGTTCATCTGCACACACTGCCCACACAACCATGACACAGAGCTGCACTGGCTTGTAGAGTGACTTTATTTAATTTTTTTTTTATATATCTATCTATTTTTTATAGGATGACTGGTTAGCATTTGGGGGGAGCGTGGTTATGTCTACATGTGTTTTAACGAGTATGGGCTGTCCTGCTATGAATGCTTTGTTTGTCTTTTTGTGTAATGAACACACTGCACCAAATTTCTAGCAACCTATGGCAATAAAGTATTGAATCTGAATTTGAATCTGGAACTAACATCAACAAAATATCTCATAAGTGGCCTGACCCCTAGTTTGGGAACCACTAAACTATCTAACTGTGTATAAAGTAGTTCAAACTAGCTCAACAGTAAAATTATGCTTACACGTTGATGCATCAGTATTAACAATACTTCAGTGCTTTTGATTTTGAAACTAATAAGTACATTTTGCTGATAATTCTTCTGTACTTTTACCTAAGTAGGAATTTGAACACAGGACTTTTATTTGTAGTGTTTTTGTACTGTGGTATAAGTACTTTTATTAGAGGAAATGACTTAAGTACTACTTCCTCCACAGACAAAGAATTATTTATTTTTCCATTTTGAACTGTACCTTCAATTAACCTAAACGTTGTCTTCATAGCTATTAAATGAAACTTTCCACCTGATAATTGGATTTAAATGTAACACTGGTTACTGATTACACAGTGTTCCACCATCGCTAAACATTTTTATCACCTTTCTTTACATATTAATATTTTAATGTTGTGTACACTTTAGCCTAAGTATATAACCAACTCTAAGCAGGGCTGTAGCTAACTAAGTATCCTATCAAGACACAATGAGACTTTTAAATGAACTGTCTTGTATTTGTGGAGTTAATACATTGTAAAGTGGATGGCAGAAGACATATGGCCTGAAATTAGATTTACATGGCTACTTGTTTTTGTTGTTGTGGTGTAAATTCTCAGTAAGTCAACCTTTGTAAAGACGTGTTTGTAACCTTTTTATAATGACATTAAGAGAGGGACTGACCAAGCAGTACGCCCCTGCTCACAGAGCTTTGTGAGACGTAAATCTGTCGTCAAAGAGGAGTTTAAAGATTGTGAGCCTAAAAATATAACATGATTTATTCCATGTGCTGTTAAATGGAGGTGCTGTTTGTGGAGGCAACGATGCAAGATGGACTCAGATGCCAAATATTTGTTTTAAACAAGTGTGTGTAGAGAATGCCATATTTTTCTAGTGTTTATGTTTCTTCTGCTGCCCCTTAATATCTCACGTGAGATATGTAACTCTTTCCCTCATGCCATATTTGTGTTTACATCATTGTGTTTTCAGTGGTGATCAGTATTATAATGTGACATCTCTCTTTGTCACTGTTGGCCAGCACCACACAAAGTTGTTTGTCTCTAAATACAAACTGTATGATTAAAGTGAGGCAGGAAAACAGCTTTACCTTTACAGTTCTCCTCTTCCTCTGCATCCAACCGCCTAGAAGATTGAAAAGAAGCAAAATGTGAAGTCACCAGGTGAAATACAAACAGGGAGGTGATGTGGACTTAAAACTCCGGCTTCTGTGCGTTTTCTTTCAGATCCTGCTGCAAGCTTACAATACATGTCTTTGGGTTTCAGTATGCAGATATTGTCATATTTGCATGCTTGGTAAAGTAACACTGCTGAGGTCATGACTGAGCACAAACACATGCAAACCACACCAACCGTGGGCATTTATGTAAAGATGCTGCACCTGTCACACCGCAGGCCAAGAGTGACTGTATTTGTATTAGTGAAGACCAATATCAAACGCAAACCATTAACACTTTGAAAGCCTTGTTACAACAATTTTCAAAGTTGCCAGATGTTATACAATTCAGTGTCAAATGACACTTTAAAAATATATCAGCAAAACACTGCAAATGGTATCGTCTTTGGGAAAAACCAAACCAGGTGCTTCATCTTGCTCCACAGCACAGCACACAGCCCCTACCCGTGACTCTCCTCCATCTCATTGGCTGTGATCGGCTGTGTCCTGAAGCGTTCGCTGGTCTTGCGACTGCCACCTAACCCGCCAGGGAGGTAACGCCGGGTGCGTCGCCGCCCCCCGTCAGAGCCTGGCTTCACAGCCAGGTCCAGAGAGGGCGTGGCTTGCCCAGCATCAGGGCAACTGGTGTCCATACAAACAGAGTAGGAGGAGGAGGGAAAGGAAGGATATGTTGAGGCAAAGACAAGTATTGAGGTACACAAGCTGACAGTGACAGTCTGGAATACACACACATGCAGGTGACCCTACACTTTCTCAGGCTGTGCTCCGTTCCCCGTCTGCTGCAGAAGAGCACTTCTCAACTGGCCCACCGACACTCGAGTGTGGAGTTGTGGGGAATCAAGTCCAAGAGGAATAAGGTGCCCCTCCCCACTCAGCATGCTGGCAGAGTCCGGGGAACCCTGCCTGGAGGGGGTGGGAGTGGGGGGGGAAGGAAGTGAGGATGCAGGTGCGAGGAAGCGTGGGGTGAAGATTGCTCTTAGAAAGAAAAGTGCAATCTTGAACCTTACCAACAAGAGCAGCAAAAAAATGTGCAGCTCCAATCATGAAAGTTTCAAGTTGTACATTTTTTCTGACGCTAAAGAGGTTGCCGGTCTTTGTTTCAAATTGTCAGCTCCAAGTAATAGCACCCAGACCACACCAAAAGTGTCAGGCTGGAAGAGTACCGATGAAATGCAAAAGAAGAATCAGACTGGCTTTAAAACTCCCTGCTGGGACCAACTGATTTAGACCTCTCCGTTTAAATTAGTAACAATGAGCAACTGGTGAAGTCGAGGATCTGGAGCTGGTGAAACGTTGCTGGTAAGAAGAAGACCAACTTTAAAAACTGGTAGTATAACCTCCTGGAATTTACGTTGTAAAAATGGGAAAGGTTTCAAATGTATATTACATGTTAAGTAAATTCCCGTATATGATCCCTCACTCACTTTTTGTATATTACATATTTTGCACAATTTACATAGAATAAATCATAAAGTTATGTTCCACATACAGTACATCTTGTACAACTTCTTATTTCTCTCTGGGTACATTATCCTTCTCCTCAGTGATAATATTAATATGATGCTACACACTTATACCAAAATACTAACAATCTATTCATTGTGCAATTGTAGGACAACACCTAGAGTATTGTATTGATGTCAAAGTGGAAAAGGTTGACGCAGGTGTCATCAGGGTTAGGAAGCAGGCATGTTGCTTTATTGTTGTTTGGACAAATTAAGCCCAAAGCAGCTGTTCCCCTCCACAACCAGGTTTAAAAACAACATACAACACCAACAGTACACTGTGCTGCATCAACATGGCACAAACCTATTTGGTTATTTTCAGATGTGGACAGCTGTGTTCTGAAGTTACAGCTTACAAAGAATGTTTACACCGAAATGATGCACCCAAAATATGTTGCATTTCCAGCTGGAAGACAACACTGATCACCGTCAGTAAACAGGGATAAATTCACATATGATTTTTCATAAAAAACATTGGATTTCATGAAAAAATTAGCCCTTGTTGAAAACTATGATTTTTGCATTTCTGTCAAGTTAATCAATCGAGTCCCCCCCTCCCCCTGCAGACATGACTCACCTTCTCAAGTTGTTGGACTCTGCAGGATCCTCTAATCCATTTGTAACCCCTGGCGCTCTGCCGTTAACTCTTTCACTGAGGCCATCTGAGTTTATATTCCCCGTATGGGCTTGAGGCGCTGGGTCGTGCACCTCTTTCCCATCCCTCCTCACCCACTTGGAAGGTAGCTCCTCCATGTTGCCAAAGCGCTCGGCCAGTTCTCGCCTCCTCTCAGCTTTATAGCGAGCGATCCGCTCTGATCTGGGCTCCAGCACTGGGTTCTCCATGGTGTCCATGTCCCTCAGAAGGATTCAGTTGATTATCTGCCCCTCGAATAATTAAAAAGCATTTAGGAACAGAAAGCAGATGGGTTGTTCATTCTCCACTGTTCATCTAAGGCAAAACATAGAAGCCAAACTTTCCTCTGGTAAAATTCAGATTCCATTGGACTTAAAGACTTTCTCTGCTGAGGGTCCACCAATCAGAGGCTGCAGGACAAGCTGTTCCTTGGTGGGTGAGACAGTGCTCCTGAAAGAGGAATAAGCAAGCAATAAAAACAGGTGAGAAGCTAAAAATGCACATTACTAATGTGTCCTTTAGCAGTCTGCACATACCTTCCCTCAAAGGTTTATGACAACATTGATGAGCCTACCTTTATTATACATTAACTAATTCTTATAAAAGTTCATCCTCTTCTCTCCTCCTGCACATGTAAGATGACCTGTACCAGCCTGCAGTGCCATGCAGGAATCTCTCCTTGCACTGAAACTCAACACCTCAACAGCTCAGCTCCACTCTGGGTCCGGGCCCCGATGGCACAGAGTCTGCAGGCTTGCTGGTCTATTCCACAACCCTGGATGTAACTTAAACTGAACAAGTCAGTTTTCTTGTTCAAATGTTATCCAACCAGTTGCACAGCCAGTTTGACTGTTGTGTGTCAACACAGAGAATGCTATCTGTCAAAAATGATTAGCTATGAATTCAAATTTATTTAAATACACATACAATAACCTATCTGAATCATGACATGTTCCCAGGCAATGTGAACACATAGATGAGTCAAGAAAAGTCCCTCTAGGCTACTTCATGTTTGCCTGGAATTAAATCATCAACATCAATAAAGCAAAAGGTGGTAAGCCACATATAAATAGTGCTGATATGACACAATTTGCATTTAAAGACAGCAGTTAACCATCAGATAAGTTCACAACGAGTGACTAATATGTACAAACATAAATGTGTGTTTGCATATGTGTCCGTGTGCTTTCCAAAACTGTGAATGTCAGCATTCCTGATGCAGGAAGCACAATGCAGCCAGAACAAAGAGACGTGAGCCACGGACTTAGTACAACAGATATAGCTGCAGCAGGGCTGAATGCTTCTGGTGGCAGTAGAGGTAGGCATAAAAGATGCAGCCTTTATTTTAACATATGTGCTGCTCCATTTAGACTGCTGGAAAGAAATACGGAGAAATTGTAGAGCATTAATGTCAAAGTTTGCACACCTCTTGGTCAGGTCTTTCTTTCATCTGTCAGAAACACTCAAAATATACATATATAATGTCATATTGAATAAACTGAAGGCCACATTTGCAGACATTGCCAGAAAAAGATTGTAGCTCCAGAATGACAGTGCCACAGAGAGCTTTAATGAGCTGAACTGTTATCAGTTATACTCTTAACTGTTATCCCTACATAAGACAACAAGCTCAGGGATGTGTGTTCTGTATATGCCTCAGCACTACAAAACACATGTACATGCGCTTTGAACAAATTGTCAGACAACCAGAACAGGACAACTCAGCTCCCTGTCCAGACCTAGAGTGAGCAAGCCACAAGCATGCCCAGTCTGACTGACGCCACACTTCTTTATGTTTTTGCTGGCAAAAGAGGAGTAAGTGGCCACACTTTTCAAAGATCTAAAGTCATGTGACAAGCGGGAGGATTGTCGATTGGAGGGGAGAGCCATCCAGGCTCAACAGGGATCATGGGCTTCTAATCCAGCGACACTAGTTGACACTAGCTCTGAAATAAAGCTGGTGGATGAGTACACAGGACCCATTCTCTACCTACTCAGAAAGGGGAACTTTAACAATGGTATAATGTTCTAATGAAAATATCACCAGGCTATTAGTGCCAAGCTATGGATACAAATCCAAATCTTCCTAACATATTAATTCCTCAAACACTCCAATATCACTATCAACAAACACAATTATGGACCTGTGTTGGGTATATTTTTACTGCAGGCTACCAGACAGGTTTACCCTCAAAGTGCAGACAGGTCAGATGTTAGATAACAAGAGGACCTGTGTCCAGCAGCAAAGTAAACCCGATTAAAAGGCTAGCCAAGATTTATCCTCCGACCAATTACACCTGTCCTGGCTGACCTAGCTGCACGAAACCCCCCATAGAGCATCATAATTCAAGGACAAATTCTCAGAGGCCTTTCCTTGATAATTTCACTGACTGTCTGAGTACAACTGACATGTGTAGCAGTAAATGGGTTTACAAAGCCATGCACTGTCCTTTTTCCTGATCTCTATATTAAAAGGCATGGGGCTGCAGGGCAGAGTAAGAACAGCTTTCTGCTCATGCAACCACCGTAATCCACTTGTTAGCTCCCAGCAGGATGTAGCACATTAACAGCTGCTCTGATGGAAGTTTTTACATTACACATTCATTTGATTTACGTTGTCCAATAAATATCAGCGCAGAATGTCATACTCCTACCATTTCAAATGGATTGGGAATGTCATAGAAGGCAAAAACATTTTAAATTCTATTCCAATCACAATTTAATGTCCACACACAGAGTAGCATACAAGGGTACTTAAAGGTTTTTAGGGCACCAAAGAACTTTTAAAGTGCAGTAATTCATAGTGAGCAGAAATAAAGGATTAAACCAAAATGCAAACCCTATAATTAAGTCGGTTAGGAAATATAAGAGTAACACACAAACATAAAGTATTGAGATTTTGAGGTTTCTGTTCGTGCGTCATTTGTGCGTAAATTGTGCGTAAAAAAATGTTCTGGCACCACTGCCTTTAGATCATTCTAAACAATACTACATAAAACTCACAAGGCTCACAAAGTAACTGGACACCATAGCTTCCATGACTAACGCACTGCCCGATCTTCAGTAGATCAGACAGAACAAACACCAACAGTTGAGTATTCGTAGTAAGTGACTCAGAACTTGGTCCTGGCTGGCGCCTGGTTACATTTTCGACTATATATTCGTTATTAAAGACATTGAATGTAGAATAAAGTACTTACGTGCACTGCGCGCCGTGAGAAGTGGGCATGAGTGATGCCGATGTCCTTCCCCAGACCGGCGGTCCCTCCCCACTGGCCTTTCACAACCGGACTGCCGCTCCAAATGTAGTCACACGCCGCTATGGAGGGCTCTCAGTATTAAAGGGGGAAGTATAAATAGATGTTCAAACCCTGGGACGCCGTGCCACTGTCCAGGAAGCAGCAATATGGCAACCGTACTGTCGAGCTGTGGCGCTCACAGAAGCTCCAAAATACCCACGTTCACTTAACTTAAGTTGTTTTGTGGTCATTTTTGCGAATTTGTTGGTTAATTTGCAACACTAAACCACAATATCAACCAGGACCTTAACCCATTTCTTCTACGTGTGGCACCTGTATATACTCAATTTATTCGAATGAATAATTATATTTAGTTATTATATCTGTAAAAGGACGAACAAAAGTATTTCAAAAAATACTTTTAAATGTGACTTATTTATTAATATGTCTCCCTGTCATGTTCCATGTCTCTTTTGTCTCCTGCTTCAACATTTTTATATCTCACATCTTACATACTCGGCACATACAGTTAAATCAGAACTGTCTGCAAAGCCAGAAACCAATAGAAATTAGTAGGAAAATGTTTAGTAATTTGTAATTTGGCGATCACCCGTTCAAGTTTTGGAACTGTGGGCAATGTGAGGACCAATTATTCGACTGGTTCTTCCATAACTGTTTCAGCACTGCCCCCTTCTGTTTAGACTGTACAGTTGCAATATCTTTTTATGCATCCATCATATCTACCCGCTAATGTGGCTCTTAAACTATTCACACAAGCACTGGGCCAGTATGCATTAAAAGAGTAGAAAGTACAAAGCAGATCTTTGATCAAACTCCCAATCAGTCACAGAACCAAAGTCAGCAGATCTCTCGATGGGGTTGCATTCAAGTATTCAAGAGACGAGTTTGAGAGACAATTATTTATAGAAATGCTTCTTGAATGAACAGTGCAACTCACATAAAAAAACATCTTTTACAGTCTGTCAATACAAACATAAATACAGGTGTAATCTGTTCCCTGTGACTACACCATAAATACTTTCATCAAAATAACTAAAATAAAGGACTTCATATACAAGTTGGGAACAAAAAAAGCTTTGGTGAAACAACATAAACCAACTCATCAACTTATAAGGTGCTCATAATAGTATTGTCAGTAGTTTACAGCTAAACAAAATCCTTATTTTTAATACTGTCAACAACAACAAAGTAGCACTATGTTTTGTGGAAATACACAGCGTACTACCAAATTTATTTTTCTTCAAAGAACAACATACTTTTACTGAAGACTTGTCAAATTATAGGTAAATAAAAGTAATCCTTTGAAAGTGCATCATGTTCTGTTTATCAAATACAAAATATATTTCCCTGTGTTAAGGGTTATGGTCCATCACAGTTATGTTCTACAAGTCAGGCATACTGTGTTTTTATACACTGATGTTCAATAAAAAATGTGTTTCCTCAAACCTGACCAAAGTTTCATGATGCTGGTGGACTGATATTTTAACAGTAGAGAAGCAGAAGGAGCGGACGTTCGTCTTCCAAAAGCTTCAGTTCTTCACGAAGAAAGGATGAGCCAGGGCTTTGGCAGCTGAGATGCGCTTGCTTGGTCTGAACACCAAACATTGCTGCAGGTAAGGACAGGTCACACCTTACAAACGACTAGAGATTTGAAAAGCTTGAAACAAAGACATGCATGCAATTCTTTAGATTTGGGAAGCTGTAACTAGCAAATGTTTGCTATTTTTAGCCATGCTAGCAGCACAGCTCTAGGGATAGCAATGCTGGTCCACACGTTGGTGCAGACTGACATATCTCAGCAACTGTTGGACAGATTGCTATGAAATTATGCACAGGCTTTCATGTTTCCCAGTGGAGGATTCTTACTGGCTCGAGAGAACCCCTGACTTTAAATCACAACTTGGGAAAGGGGTTAAAAAATGTTGTTCATTGTGCCACATATAGAATATGTTTTATCCAGCTGGTTAAAAGAGTCAGAAGAGCGCCAAGTAAAAACAATATATATATTCTGGGATTTTCAGACATCACGGGTTAATTATCTTTTAGAGAAAGTGATGGAAGATCTGTGACCTGAATGTATGGTGGTATACGAGAGGCACAAACTGGTGCTACAATTAGCCTCACACAGTACAGCCTCACACAGCGGCTAGCATGGTTTAACTCTTAGTCTTATTACTGAGTCAAATTTCTGTGAGATTCGTCATTTAAACCACTAATCATATCAGTGTTACCTAGAAAGTTGTGTCTATGTTGTTCACATATTCAATATCTAATTAGTCAAAAGGACATTTCATTTATTCTGTTCCAAAATTACATTTAAACTTCACAAAGTCAGCCTCTCTTTGCGAGTGTATAACTCGAGGTGTGAAATGTGAAGCATGGCAACACGTCAAGAAAATAAAAACACAGATCTGCTCACAGATAGTAGGTCGTTCTCGTCTGGGTCCAGGTTGTGTAACAGATTGGTGCAGGAGCCTTTTGGTCCCCAGATGACTGAGTATGAGATCGGGCTGTCCTTGGGCCAGTCCTCCTCACTGGGAATACCAATCACCCTGAAAAGAATACAGTATATTTTTATAGTTTAAAGGTTTGGGCAATGTCAATCACCACAATGCTAATCTTTATTATATATAAAGAAAGAGAAAGAAAAAATACTCACTCAAAGATTTTTTGCAGCTGCTGTACCTCTGTATATCCCTGAAACAGTGCTCTGTGGGAGACAATAGGGATGGGAATCACCAGACGCCTCCCAATACCATATCATCACAATACTTATGCCACAATACGATTATATTGCGATTTTAAACATATTGCAATATTCTGGGATATATTGCAATTTATAACCTTTTTTCCAATTTCTAATTTTTCCCAATTTCATATGATGTTCCCAAAAGGAAACTTTGTCAACATCACATTTCTCTGTTTGTTCATTTAACTTAAATAATATTGCTGCAAAATGGGATTGTTAGGCAGACAAACTGACCAACACATACATAATAAAAGATCAATACTTGGCGCCTGTGTATTGATACAGTTTTGCCACTGAAAATACCGCATACTATGCTGTATTGATTTCCCCCCCACCCCTAGGAGACAAGTGTTCTAAGCACAAGGCACAACTTTATCTCCATTTTGACAACTGTGGAAATGTTATGCATCTTAAATTACACTCTAGTGCCACATGTCTCCTCCAGCCAGACACTGACTCCTTACCGCAAGAGGAAGAGCTCAGCAAAGATGCACCCTGCACTCCACATGTCCACTGAGGACATGTAAACAGAGTTTAGCAGCACCTCAGGAGCTCTGTACCACAGTGTCACCACCTGAACAGAGAAGTGCGAGATAACAACAGAAAATGTTTCAATTCAGCCAATGAAACAGACAGGATACACTGGATACTTTACACTATAACAGTGTACCATTCTGTTTCAGGCTCATGTGTTGCCTCACTTACACCTGGAGTGAGAGCGATATTGAAGGTGTAGATGCGTGCCAGTCCAAAGTCTGCGATCTTGACTTCTCCACAGCTGCTGATCAGGATATTTTCTGGTTTCAGGTCACGATGCAGCACCATGTTTGTGTGTAGGAAGTCCAATCCTCGCAGCAGCTGCTGCATCACATCCTGTACAGACAGCAGTATGGCTTAAGAAATGTGTCCAAATCCAAAGAATGTTTTTTTAGCCTGCATACATCTCTGTGTCTCAACATGCATTACTAATTCGTCATTTGTTTACTTGTGCAGTCAGGGGATTCTCAAATTGTCAGCTGTCCATCAAAACTCACCTGAGTTTACCCCTGCTATTTAACAATTTGTCAGGTTTTTCAGCACACAACAAAACACCACTAGCTTTAGTCCCTGAGGCCAGGGCGGTGAACTTACAGTTAGGCTCTGGTAGCTCTTTTGTAGACCATTTCATTTTGAAAAGAGGTTAAGTTGTGGCATAGTCTAAGAGGGTGTTCAGTCAAATTTGAGACTGTATGATGGAGGTAACTTCCGGATAACAGTTAGTGATCAGTAAGATCTGATGTCGGACCAAGGAAATCATTTTACAGTGATGGGAGCATGTAAAACCTTCCTTAAATGCTACTAACCCACAAAGATAAACAAGAATTACCGCCTTGTGGTTATACGAATCTGCCAAACCAGTCAAGTTCCAGTTTACATTTGTTTCTGTCCAGACTCATAAAGTATATGTAGTAAAGATTTTTAAGCAATTCATTTAATAAAAGGTCTTAGGTGGATTTATTTTGGCAACGCGTGGACGCTTCACACCCATCTTCAACCCGGCACCACAGAAGATCTATACAATGCCCACAGTTTCAAGATTAGTAACACCAATGCAGTATCTGACTAAATGTCTCCCCTTTTGTTCCTGAGTTATGACATTGAATAATGGCCAGAAAAGGGTTTTTGTAGAATATTATGATTTTACAGTAAAGTTGAACTTTGACCTTTTTGGTATCAGATGGCATCACTTCATTGTTCTAGCCAATAAGACATTTGCTTGAAATGTTGTCATGATTAACATGGGCATTCTTGAGTTTTGGCCATAAATGTGTTATGTGAGGTGACCTTTGACCACCAAAATCTAATCAGTTTATCCGTGAGCCCAAGTGCAAGTGTTTTCCTTTGTCGAGACTAGTGATGAGTTCACACACCTTGATACAGTCACGGCTCAGTCCAGAAGCGGGAACCTTGGAGAGGTAGGTGGAAAGGTCCTGGTCAATGTATTCCAGCACCAGAGTGAGGTCCAAGCTCCTGCCCACTGGCACAGCAGATGCATCCAACAGCCTGGATGTTTAAATCAGCACAGGATTAAAAAAAAAAACACAAGAAAATATGTGCAGCAGCTCTGTTTTGTGACGCACTTTTCATAAAGTGGGTCATGACATCAATAAAACAAAAAATGGAGACAAGACGTATATAAACAAATACAAATAGAGAAGCTCACCACACCAATCTTCCTCCAAAAAAACATCACTGTAATAAAACTATTGTTTTCATTAGTATCAGTGTATAGCAAGTAATTGTACATTTCACTGCACTTAATGATACATGTAAGGTACCACATTGTAATATAAAAGAGTACAAAAAATCATATTATTAATTTATAACATATGGCAGACAGATAGATTAAAATCTCCAGCAGTATATAAGAGTTAAATGTCGGTAACAAAAACAGTAAAAAGCTGTTGATACATTAATAATTATAATCCAATAGTATTATATATTTTCTACTTTAATTTAAGTGAAAGATTGACTTGTACTCCTATTTTTGTTACATTGAATTGCTAATGACTTCTAATAAATCACTTTATAAAAGTATTGAATACTTTTTTCATCACTGTCCTTAATATATAATAAACATCCAGGCTAAAATGGTCTTTTGCACCATGCACTTTGCCACTGACCACTCCTAATCATTAATATCAAAAAGATAAGTATGAACACACAAAAGTCAGATACAGATTACAAACCAGATCAACTTGCAATGGGATGACACCAACTGTAACGCCAAATCGGATCAGTGGCATTAAGTGGGTGGGTACTTTTTTCTTTCTTTCTTTTTTTCCCAATGCAACAATTTTACACTTTAATGTATTTGCCAGTTTATTAGGTACACCTAGTTCACACAAAAGTAGTCTAATACAACAATTCTGCAACACATCATACCTTCATAAAGATAATAATGCTCAGTTTTAGAGAAGTCTTGATTTAACTTTATGGTCATTTTGGAGGATGTAGTTGTGGCAGGCGACATGCATTTCTATTTTTTTTTATAAATCATATTATAAATATCATGAACATAATCACTGGAAATTCTGAATAAACTATATACTTACTGTACTAGATTGGATGTTTTACATACATAGCCACAAGCCACTTCTAATACATATCTATATATGCAACTGACAAAGAAGAAACTTGAGATATGAGCAACTTATGTTCCCATTATGTTACCATTAACCTTGTTTATATTTCAGGCATTATGTATATTTCATACTTCCACTCTTTCCTACTTTTTCTTTTTATCAGGTTCAACTTGTTTTTATTACTAGTATTATCCAATTTGTTTTATCTTTTCAGGATTTAATTATTGACGTTTTCTGTTTTTAATACTGATATGTTTTGTAAAGCACTCAGAGCTGCACTTTGTGGTGAAAAGTGATACATAAAGTTTATTGTGAATTATTATTATCATATTATTATTTTGTCCGACCTATTTATATAAATGAGGGTTGGCTAAATAACAAAAACACAGTAGCAACAATGATCGTGGACTTCAGGAGAGGAGGCCCCTCACTCTTCCCCCCATCACCATCCTCAACAGCCCTGTGTCTGCTGTGGACTCCTTCAGGTTTCTGGGATCCACTATATCCCAGGACCTGAAGTGGGAGCCCAACACAGACACCATCATCAAAAAGGCCCAGCAGAGGATGTACTTCCTGCGCCAGCTCAGGAAGCTCAACCTGCCTAAGGAGCTGCTGATCCACTTCTACACAGCCATCGTCCAGTCTGTCCTCTGCACGTCCATCACTGTCTGGTTTGGATCTGCCACCAAAAAGGACAGGAGCAGACTACAACGGACAGTTAGGACTGCAGAAAAGATCATCGGTGCCAACCTGCCCCCGGTTTATGACTTATACTCTTCCAGAGTCAGGAAACAGGCAGGAAACATCACTGCGGACCCATCTCACCCCGGCCACAACCTTTTCCAGCTTCTCCCCTCTGGCAGGCGCTACAGAACACTGTACGCCAAAACCATCAGACTCAGGAACAATTTCTACCCACAAGCCGTCACTCTGATGAACAGCTGACTTCTTACCCACAGTGTCAGGTTCAATTCTGTGCAATGACCCAGTTACACTGTCTCTAATCAGCACGTTTACTGGTTCCACTTATTATTCCACTTATTTAGTATTTATTCATCATTCTCATATTGCACTTATTTATTTATTCATCACTCATTCCCTATTCCAGAGCTGTTCATATTGTAATACAACATACTATTTATTCCAGCATCCTTTGCAATATGCTCCACATTTAAAATAATATCACAAGTCCCTCCTGCATACTTTGCACTATTGCCTCTATATTGTTTCTGTTTAGAGTATGTATATATATATTGTTTTGTTGTTTTGTATGTGTAAGCGCATTGTCAACAACAATGTTCCAAAGATTAATTCCTCGTATGTGTCCTCATACCTGGCAAATAAAGCTTACTTGATAACGTTGGGGTGGTTGAAGTACTTCATTTTACGCAGCAGCGCCACCTCGCGGATCATGAAAGCAGGGATCCCGTTCTCCGACGTGTCCCCGCGGAAGTTGAATTTCTTCACCGCGAGGAGTCTGCGCTTCTCCCCCACCTCTCTGGCTTTATACACCCTACCGTAGGAGCCAACTCCTACTTCTGCCAGGAGCTCGTAGCACAAAGGCTCAATGCTGAAGTCCATGTTCTTCCAGACTCAGGACAAATTAACCTGAACTTTGAAGATAAATGTCTATTTTAGCAACAGATAAATATGTCGTTTTCAACACTTAGCTACATTTCAGTCAGAGAGTAAGCTAGCTAACGAGGCTCTGAGTAAATTGAGGTTTTGAGGTTAGCTAGCAGGCAACCTGTTACAGAGCAGAGTCGCAAACCACCTGTAATAACAATGTTTTGACGCAATTAACAAATATTTAATTTTGCTTGTTTGTACACAACCGGGTGTTTTTACTGTACCTCAGACTGCCAACCGCACTTTCAACTCCATGCCGTTGCCTGCAGAAAAATGTCGTTGCATAACTGCAAACAGTAGAAAATTTGAAAATCACACCCCTTTATTCGCCAACTAATCAGAAAGCTCAAAATTATTTAAGCCCACTTCTTGTACACTGCTCCCTGCTGCTATCAATGTTACTGAAAACAAATGCTAAATTTAGCTGCACATAGCCTAACATGGTTTCTATGCAACTCCAAGATAAATGAGGCCAGGTTTTAATAACATAATAGTTGAGCTTTGCAGTTAGTGGGCCCCAAAAAGTCAGTTTACAAATATTTAGTTTATATAGTAGTTACCAGAAAAGTGACTCCGTTTTATTATACTGATAGGATATTATATACATACTGATATGTGAAAAAAGTGAGTTAAAAGTAAAAATTCTGAAAATAAAAGTTAGAATTCTGACTTTGAATTCAGATTTTATTCTCAGAATTGTAAATTTTATTTTGGCACCAAATGAAACTTGTGAACTTTGTTTCACACATATTCATAACATTGAAAGGTTTGACTTGAACCTGAATTATGACTCAGAATTTGATTTTAAATTCAGAAGTCAAATACATTTTTCATGTGGCCATAATCCTTTTCCGTAGAGATGTGACACACAAAGTAGTAGGCAAAATATCAAATAATGCAGTTAGACATTAAATTAACCCTCTGACCAAAAGTACCAAGACAAATTGCAACCACATCACTGTTTGTACCCTTTAATGGTAAAAAGGGAGGAAACACGTTACATAATGCAAACCAAACACACCTCAGGCAACAAGTTAAAGTTAACTTTAAATGCAGTTTAGAAAGAGTTGGTACAAAACAAGCTGGATATGAATTTCAACATTTGCATTTAAAATCAACAGTTAATGTCATGTTAGCGTTGATAAGTGTAGGTTGACTGTGGAAACATTCCACATCTTACATTGAATAAATGTAGGTATGCATATTTTAAAGTATAAGCACAAGTTGTATATGTTGGTGTGGAAAACATTCTGCATTATTCTAGTAAAATTAATGAATGTTGTAAGGCAATTACTCCCCTTTCAATTTGGCATTCATGAATTTTGTTTTCTTTGCCAAGGCGATGGCATCCAGATGGAGGTTGCGGTTGAGAATAACCGAGCCACAGGTGAGAGCTCCAGCAAGAGCGCCGGCAAAGCCACACAGAAACACATCCTGACCTGCAAAACAAAATACTATATATGTAAATACTAATATAAAATGTACTGAATTAAGATGAAACTCTAAAGTCCTGTCAGGAATGACCTCCATGTCTGGAGGATATTATGCTGCGCGGATGATCTAACCTGTGAGATAGAGGTTCTTCAGTGGAGTCTGAGGTCTTATTGTAGCGTTGAGTTCAGGGCTGAAGCGGGCGATGCCATGATCGGCTCCGTAGATTTCACCTTTAGGGGCTCCGATATAGTGTGTGTTTGTGATGGGGGTGCCAGCATCAACATACTCAATCTGCACAAAAAAAAAAACAACAACAGGCATATGAATACAAATATTTCCATTAAACCAGGAAAGCTAGTCTGGTTTCAGACTTGTGTATGACCTCCCACATTTGTTCAGCACTTTAAATATGAATTGGAATATGAATTGACAGCGTCTGATTATCAGGAAACAGGAAGGTTTTGCCTGGAATCAAAAAAGATAGGCAACAATAATAAGTTATATGCAACATTAAACCAATAAGCCCAAACAATGTCAAAAAAATCTTCAACAAAATTGGATTATAAAAATCATAAACAACAATAAGACTTTTATTAAAAAAAAATATTGTATCCAAGGAACAGTCCATTAAATAAATAAGACAAACCTAATACAATTATTGAATCAAAACTAACACATTTTCTAAAATTACCCAAAAGCAGTCACAGGAAGAGCAGATTTTTTGCTTCCCTGATTTAAACTCAGAGCTGGGCCACATCTTGTCGTTTTAAATGTTGTTGCAGAAGGTTAAAGGCAGTGGGACCAGCGTACATAAAACTCTTCTACCTGGTTCAGTTTGGTCAAGAGTCCTGGGAACAAAATACATAGATGTCCCTACATTATTCGGTGAATTTATATAGATGAGGTGGTTGTAACCAAAGAATGGCGTTATACAGTAAATAAGTGAGTGCCAACCTACGGAAGGTTAAAGAGGACCAGCCTAGCCGAGAATACAGTTTGCGATAAATCTCCATAGTATACAGCATCCGAAGCTAATGAGCAGTGAGAGGACAAGAGAGACAAATTAACGTTACCTTGTCTCTGGTTATCTTGGGGAGGACATCCATAACCACCTCCAGAACAGAGTCAATGAATGCCTGTTTCAGCTCTTTGTAGTCAGGCGCTCGGTTTGACACTTTGTCATCCTTCCACTCCTCAAACCACTCGTATTTGGCGAAGCTGACCAGACTCAAGGTGGATTTCCCTAATGTGAAGAAAATGTAAGAATAATTAAAATATACAAACAACATGACTATGCATTGTTCTGTATTCAGATGGGTTTTCTTTTTAACAATTGTTCAGACTCATGCATTGACTTAGGTTCACTGTAAAAGCTAAAATAGTGCATCAGATCACAGTTTCCGTACCTGGGGATCTTTCCTCCCAGGTCGGATCTTTAGCCGATGGAGATGCAACGAACAGGAGCGGTACACTTTTAGCAGACTCTTCCCTCTTTCCATTCAAATAGTTTTCCACCCTGTAAAAAGAAAACACAGATATGAAGTAACTCAAGCAGATACATTATGTTTCAAGTGTATATTTCTAAATGTAATGTAATCTTCTATTAAAATATAGGTCCAAAAGCACCTTATGTTGCAATTGTGTTTTTACAGACAAAAAGCTTTCAGAACCATTGTATTATATTAGAGTGACTTTAAATCCATATAGAGTTTAGAACTAAAGAACTTAAGACATTTTTAAATTTGCAGGTTAAGTTTAAGTGGCCTGAACTTCAAAAGCAAAATAAAGACTGCCCTTTAAACTAAATAAAAAGCAGGAGCTTATTTTGTATTTTGGTCGTAACTCAAATGTGAATTGTGATAACAGATACAAGATGCAGGACAACATACAGCTCATCAAAATTGTTCTCAGAAAAGATCCAGTAGTTGTCTGCTTTCAGCCCTAGCTCCTCCTTAGTTCCATTCAGACCCAGAAAAACACTCAGGCCACCTTCACCGCTCTTCATCATGCTCAGCTGCTCCTGGATAGCTGCATGATACGAGTGTCACAGCATACAGTACAACTTCACCAACAGCTCACAGATAAAAGTAACATGAACATGAAATTAATTTATAAGTGTGAGTCATTGACCCAGGACTTGGGGGTGGGGGTTTAGTGTGCGGAAGCACAGAATGGAGGAGGAGGGAACAGGAGGTGCAAGCTAGTCTCATTTTGTTTGAAAATACTTTGAACGTCAAGAAGTAATGTCGCCCAACATCGCTTAGAGCACCTTTAACTAATTAATAAAAAAATGAAATTGATGTAAACCAAATAACTATTACTTGCAGCACTTATTCCCTACATGGCATGGCCTGGAGCTCTTTGGGCAGCAGCTTCTGGTAGGTATTGAAGATCCCAGCATTAGAGATGACCATAGGGGCATGGATATGTATTTCCTCTTGGCCTTTCATGACGCTCACACCTGAAACCATAAAAACAAACAAAACACAGTAAATCTCTTCTTAGTGGGAGCTGTATAACTTTATTTATCCAGAAAGAAATTAAGGTGTTCAATAGTTTACACACACACACACACACACACACACACACACACACACACACACACACACACACACACACACACACACACACACACACACACACACACACACACACACACACACACACACACACACACACACACACACACACACACACACACACACACACACACACACACACACACACACACACACACACACACACACACACACACACACACACACACACACACACACACACACACACACACACACACACACACACACACACACACACACACGATTGTGGAAAGGAGCACTGAGGAAGTAACACCCACCATACGCTTCCTTGGCGTCATTGAACAGGATGCGGTTGACTGGGGCTCGGACTAGAACAGCACCACCAGCCTTCTCAATGATGGGGATCATGTGGTAGGCAATTTCACTGGCTCCGCCTTTTGGGTACCAGGCACCATTCAGGTAGTGAGTGACCAGCAAGCTGTGCATAGAAAAACTGGCATCTTTTGGCATGTTACCTGCAGATCAGAGAAGGAAACAAAAGACACTAAGCAGAATACTGCAGAAATCAAATTGATTACACCAAGAGGACTGCAGCTTGGCCTACCGTAGGTGCCAAAGATGTATGTGAAAACGGCCCTGAGTTCCTTGTTCTCTGTCAGTTCGTTCACCACTTCTGTCAGGCTGCGGGGGGCCATTTTGAGGAAGAAGGACAGACGTTTGACCAAACCGGTGTAGATCAGGAACTTGGCCACAAAGACGGGGCAGAGCTTCAGCAGAGCGAGGATCCAAACGCCCTTCCCAGTTTTCTGGAGACGGATCAAACAAGACACACAGGTGATGGTTACAATAGACTGACAGACACTTGAACGTGAGCACAATCAAAGTAGTTTTGTTTCTGTCATGAGCACACTTATTGTTTTGATGACAACAGTAATAGCTATATTTTTTGTGAAATATTCTTGCACTAAATTGACTCCACAAAGATAAAGAAAGTGGAATTCCTTTATCAGTGTGGCAAAGCAAAACACTGTAGCAACACAGTCTGGTTCCAATTGTGCAATATCAATTCTCAGCTAATAAGAGGCCTCGCCAAATACTCTGACCTTTGATTTACCAACCCTTGAGCCCTTGGAGAATATCAGTGATGACATCAACAGAAATCTGTATAACGAAGCCTCTTTGTGCTAAAGGACAGTTTAATAAACACACAGTTCACCAGGGAAAAAGCATTGTGCATAGAGTAGAGGAAAGAGTGGCTAGATTATCACTAAAAATACGTTAGACTCTAAACAAATGTTGATTCAAGTTTTTGTATTGAATCTGCAGGTAGTCAATATTTTGTACTCATCACAATCTGTAAAGCCAAAGCTACCTTGACCAGCTTCAAGTACTCGTCAATGGCCTTCTCCTCTCCAGGGAAGCACTTCTTCAGCTCCTCTGGGAAGCGGGTCCTGCCGCTGTAGATGGGATACTGGCGACGATTTTCTGGAGGTCCCAGAACTACGTGGTCGAACGGATTCTCCAGAGGTTCCCACTGCAGCTGTCCATTAGTCAATTGGTCCAGCATGCAGCGAAAAGGTTTATGTTCTAGCAGTTCACCAATGTAATGGATTCCTGAGGGAGGAAGGCAGAGAACATGTGGACACAGCAGTGGTTTTTTGACCAAGTCTTGCATGTTGGAAGACATTTTTTTTGTCTCCAAATATTCAATCCAGAAAATGATTCCCTCATCTGACATATTTGCACAACTTCTACGTGCCCAAATTCTGGTGTTGGGGATAGTCACTTCACACAAAGTGTCAAACAACAAGTTAACTGAAACCTTCACAGCATGTTCTTAATTTAAGGCGTGACGTTAGAGGTTGACCGATTAATCGGCTGATTATTGGCATTTTTACATTATAGGCATTGGCCAATTATTTATTGTATTCTTTTTTTAATTTAATCAGGGAAGAAGTGAAGATCCACTAACATTTTTTGTGTTCAACATTTTAACATACTTTTAACATAAAACAAAGAAATGCTGCTGGTTGCTACAGTGTGCAGCACTACTAATGTTAAAATTGTTAATTTATTTTATTTATGAAGGTTTGCAGATTTGTGTTCTCAGAAATTTGATAAATGGTTCTAAGTGCACTAAACTTTAGTTTTTCACTAACATTTTTATTTGACAAAGTTTATCTTCTTACCTGTTTCGTTTATTTAATATATCGTTTTTATACATATATTTATACAATATATGTATAAAAAGATATACATTATACCTTTTTAATTTAACTATACAAGTACAGATTGGCGAAGTGTTCAATAAATGTTTTTGTTGAGAAATTTTGTGTATCTTAAGTAATTATTAGCGTTACAGTTTGTCTTTCAAATAGAGGTTTAAAGACAAGCACATATCGGCCAAAATAAATCGGCAGCGTTTATCGGCCATCGGCTGACCCTGATATCTAAAGCTCGGCATCGGCCACAGAAAAACCCACATTGGTCGACCTCTACGTGACGTATTCATGAAAACAAACCAGAGCCATCCTTCTCACCAACATCAAACTCAAAGCCCTTCTCAGTGAACGTGTGACAGCATCCTCCAGCCTGATCATGCTGCTCCAGAACCAGAACTTTCTTCCCAACTTTAGCCAGCAGCACCGCAAGCCCAAGTCCACCGATCCCACTGCCGATGATGATGGCATCCAGGTTGTCGGGTACTTTACTGGCCACAAAACCTGAAGAAAAAAGGCACAAAAAACATTTAAACAACATGGCTGTGTCACAATCACAATAAATCGGATCCAAGAGGAGAACAAATGTTTCTAAAATATATTTGAGCCAACATTAATTAGTTTCAGCTTTGCAAATGATGAGAACGTACTGCTCATCATGAACACTATTAACCATGCATTTTTGAACTCTACCAACTGCCTTAGATCTGACACTGTACACATTCATATATTCATTATATTTATCGTCCTTACAAGTATCCTGTTTTTGCATGGTATATTTTGAATATATTTTTGGATTGCACCTTATCGTTTTGTTTTTTTTTTACATTTTGAAACTATTGTTATGTTATTAGTCTTTTGTATATTTGTACTATTTGTATCTCCACTCTTCCAAATTTGGTATGCAACTGCAACAATCTCCCTTGGAATAAAGTTGTCTTATCTTATCTCTGACCAACAGTCCAAATAGAAGACACAAGCGTGGACTCTCAGGGAATATCTGATGGGCTTTTGTTTGTGTTCGTTTTTTATATTTAAGAATTGGTTGAAATCATCAACAACAAATAGTTTTAGTTTAGAACTAAAATTTCAGGACTCCATGCTTCAGGTTGCACACGCAACATCACCATGATTCAGGACATCTATAATTTTGCAAAATTGGCTTAGGAAGAGTTTTTAAACTCTAAATACCCTCGGTTTTAAAAAGATATTTTGGTAAAGACGTGCATGCAATGAGTTAGGGCAGCCAATAACGATTATTTGCATTAATATTTATTAGGCTCAATCAAACAAATCAATAAAATGTCGAGAAAAAAAATAGTGAAAGATGCGCAGACATAATTAACAATATACAGAACGAAAAAGCAAGAAATGTGCACTTTAGGAAAGCAGAAAACGTTTTCCATGTTTGCTTGAAAAACACTTTTGTAACGTTAACGACGTAAATAACTTACGTTACATAAGGACTTTGGTAACTTACCTTGCTTCAGTACTTTTTTTCTCTCTTTCCTGTCGTGAACCATCTTTTTCAACGGTTCACGAGTGTCTGTCTCAAAGGGATTGGGCCCGGAGCTGCTTAAGACATATTTTAATATAAATACCACCAAAGCGACACAAATTATCGCAACAATGATCAACATCGTGCCAGCAACGAGAATTCTGTTCAGTGTGTGTTCAGTTCCTCATTCCACCCGTAAATACCAAATACCGCCTACATAAGTGCAGTCGGCCAATTAGAGCTTTCCTTTAGTACACACCAGGCACTTCCGACCAATCAACATTTACTTTAGTGAGACGATAGAAAATGCCCTTTCCGTGTTTCATAATTTAAAAAAATATATTTTTAAATTATATAAATATAATTTTAATTATTAATTTTTTAATCAATTCCATAAAAAAACTTTAAAATCTTTTAAAGCCTTAGTCATGGTTTTAATTTATTTTTTAAAATAGTCAGTATAAATCTTAACTATACCCTAAAAAAGCTATTCAATTAACTTAATAATGCATTTTCTTTATATGTCATATACAGATATGCAACAATGATTGCTGGGAAATATGTGTGTTGATGTTGTCCAATTTTAAGTCTCTATTTGAGCATGTGACAAGACGATTTATGGGAGCTATAGTTTAAGTGAAAGATTTGTTAAAACCGAGCCAAGTGAGCAGTCATGCCTTTCAAACAGTAGCATGTGCTGCAGCCCAGAAGCAAGACTAACTGTCAGTTCAGACAAAGAGTCTTGCAGCTAAATAATACAGCATCACTTCCCTCATGTCACTGAAAAACAAATTTGCTGCATAAAAACCATTCGCGGCCTAATGGTCATGGTAGTTTGAGCAACAACAAAAATTCTATACCACAGTTTTCCTCATTCACTGAGGAAAACACAACTGTGAGACACGTATTTAATCTCCCAGAAAAGCTAACAAGTGATCTTTTAAGATCTTTTGCCAATGCTTTAATGCAATTTAAGTGTTTAATTTGATGTTCAGTTTTAACATGAATTTTGACAAAACCCTCAAAGCAATTCTAGATTTATTTTTTTGCTCAAAAAGAAAGAAATCCACTGCATCTTCACATTCTTGTCCTGCATCATAACACCATGAGACCCTTTATTCTTTTACATTTGTTAGCAAATCAAAACCACTATTTCAGATAGGAAACGCTGTAAGTGGAGCATAGCCAACCCACTCTGCAGTTTGTTGGAAGTCCAGGCAGCTGTTCACAAACCCAGTACCAAAATCTACCCTGAATCCTCAGAGTGGAAACAGATCATTGCCGAATGCAGTGTCCATATTTAATATTGTGTAGATAGTCTTTATTTCACTTTCTAATTAAAGCTTAGAAAAGCACAATATTAGTGATGCTATCAAATGACACAATAACAAGCCATGATAATTACTTATGGAGCTAAGAACTAAACAGTTTGTGCTTTGTGCACTTTAACTTGTTCAGATCTTTGCATTTTTGTATTATATTAATCTTTTGGACTATATTTAAAACTTACTGTGTGATTTCCTTAAGCAAAGTATGCATAACGAGCTCAAAATCGTTCTTAAGCACTTTCGATTTCAGGAACATATGTCAAAGCCTGAGAGCCCATGAGGGTGGACCCTGAAACCGGAACACGTGGAATCAAGGAGGTGGCATTACAAATCTGTTTTCTGCTGATAATGCATTCAACCTCTCTGTGGCAGTCCAACATCATCCAAAATGATTTTCCCCCTCAAACTGGAGCTGGTCCATTATCATCAGTCTGTGTTTCAGGGCTTCTGTTAGTGCATTAAGCTGGGGAGGAGGGTCATGAGAGTTAATACAGATGAGGAAACACTCCAGAAAACAAACACCTCCATAACGCCTGCTGGTACAGAGGGTTGGATGAGAAAAATTAAAAAAGTTCAAGAAGGACAATTGAAATCTTAACAAAAACCCTTTTCTGGTGTCCACTTTTGGTATTTATTACCTCACCTTTTTGAGCCTTTTCCTCTAAAATATTTTTTGATCATTTTGATTTTCTTTAATCTCTAAAACTCAAGAATGGTAGATTTATTTGAATTGCAAAAAGCACGTCTAACATTTAAGAATAAAACAAAACAGTAGAATCTAGTCTGCATGTGTCAGGGCATAATCCGCAGCAATGTTTGATATTATTTACATGTATCGTAGGTATGCCAACAGTGAGTGTTTGATATACAGTAATCTGTGTAAACTGTTCTTGTGTGTTTGGTACAATCAGTACAGCTCTCAGATGAAATACAGTTGTTTGGGATGGTAACAATGGCTTAAGGTCCATGTGATCGAGGAAGAGCAGCAAGACTCTCCCTGCCTGGCAGCGGTAGTGCAGGTCAAAGTTCAAAAGGTGAAAAAGTAAAAATGGGCGGTGGGGGTTTCTCCTTTCCTGAAGCAGGACGTTATCAGTCCATTGGTCAGGTGCCAGGTGGCCAGTGCGATGATGCCGTCTCCTGGCCCGTTGGTGACACTTGTTTTGGCGTAAAGAGATGTCACTGCAGTACCAACCCAACCTGAGACAGAAAAAGTGGAGCTATTACGTAAACAGTTACATATTGTTGGGAAACTTAAGGTATTTTACAGGTTCCACCAAGTTATGGTCAAAACCTTATAAGACGTTTTTAATATCACACAGAATGTAAATTAATCCTTCTTTCATGGTCAGACCTTCCAAAAGGATGAAAGTATAATGGGAAACCAGTGGGGACAATAGGGCCTAGAATTATCTAAATTTGTCAATATTTCAAATTCTGTGTGTGTAATGTATTTCAATGACGGGATACAACATTAATACCTACAGCAGGCAAGAGGAAATAAATTAAATGTAAATTAAAGAGAAGACTTAAAAAGGCCTTTAAGATTATTTTTTGGGCATTTTGGCCTTTATTTATAGGACAGCTGAAGACATGATACCTGCAGATACCATAAGATTATGAAATTGGCATTATACAAAGAAAATGTACCTTTTCTGAGCCCATGCTCGGACACTTCCAATTGTACAGATAATACTGTAGATTTCCATCACCGATGCCAAACTTAAGCTTCTCCAAGAATGTCTTGTTTTCCATTAAATCCAGTGCATTAAAGACGTCAAACCCTTTCTGGATAAAGAGATGAGAAGAGAAAACAAAAAACTCATTAGTCCTGCTGAGAGTTAACATTTCAGAGAACACACATGGATTGAAGAGGAACGCACCGATTTGGCTAGGATGAGGGCATCGGACATCAGGTCGAGCAGGGGGGTGGTGGTGTGCACGTTGTAGAAGGAGTATGCTGCTTTTAGACTGCGGTGCATAGGGTGGTTCATAATGGTAGAGGGCAGTGTGTAGAAACTCAGGAAATCCGTTACCTTGCCATCATTCTGTGAAGAGAACAGATTTTTTTTTTTTTTTTACTTTAAGCCTCTTTAAAAATAAAAAAAAAAAAAAAAAAAAAAAAAAAAAATACACTAAAAAGGATCATTTTAAACAGAATTATTTAAAAGATGTCTGGTAAAAAGTCTCTGGAATATTTCTTTACCTCCACCAGGTAAGTGTCAATTATATTCTCCCGGGGCAGCAGCCAGTGTTCTACCTCTTCCGGGGTCATGGCGGGCGCCAGGTGGAACTGGCTCAGGTACTCACGGAGGAGGCGATGCACCACTGGCACATCCCTCTTGGTCATCACCCGAAGGCCTGAAGTCTTAGGAGCCTGAAGGAGAGAATACAAGGAAAGAGAAGAATAAAAGGGCGAGGCAGGGCAATGTAATTTCTTTTGAGTTTGTCAAATATGTAGGGTTTCACTAACCTCAGGCAGACGGTACAACTTCATGGTGCGCTGCATAGTCATGTTCCTGCTCAGGTGGGAGAACTTCACCTCGATAAGTTTGCGTGGATTCAAAGAGCGATGCCAGTACCTGTGCAAAGATACTGGATTTGTTAAGTACTCAGGGACACATTAAAAGAAGTCGAGAGGTGGGCGTGTGCACGGTGGTGTGTGGCGAGCTATTCTGTCAGACTCACCTGCATGTGCCCACAGGTTTGGGCAGTACCACCCCAGCCGTGTAAACCGCCTGAAAGATGCCCTGCAGGTTGACCCGTCTGGTGATTTCTCTTATCAGAACCGGGGCGACTCTTTTGGAGCGAAGCTTTTTGTGGACGCAGAGGAAATTGATCTCAACCATTTTCTTTTCTCTAAACATCAAGGAAAAAATAATTCATTAACCAACTCTGCAACAAACTCAAACCACAATAATGACAGTGAATTTAATTTTTTATGAAGACATTGACATGAGAATTACTTATACACGTGTTGCACTTTAACTTTGAGATTTTAAAATCGGAAGAACATAATTCACAAACAATTTTACAACTAGACTGATCTACATTTTAGACAACTTTATTGAGATAGACCTAAAACAAGTAGTTGCAAAAGCTGAGCCATGAATTCTCCCTTAACGGAATTTCTGATCTTGTGTAATGTAATAGTTAAAGGTGGTGTTGTTCTGGACTACATTATAACGTCCACCAAGGTCATGTTTTCAGCTCAGTTTGTCCATTCGTCTGTCAGCAGGATTACGGAAAAACTACTTGTCCAATGTTTTTGAAACTTGAAAGGGTGTAGCATGGACCAAGGAAGAACCCATTCAATTTTAGAGGGAGGATACCCAAATAATCGTTCACCTTGGTTAACATTGCATTTGTGATGCAATCATGTGGTGTCGGGAAAAAAAAAAAAAAAAATCACAATCACATTATGAGAAGGGGCATGCCCTGCCTCATTGAGTGAACCTTCTAGTTAACCAGTGGTGCAGTCTACGTGATACGCAGGTATACCTGCTAAGAAAACTCTAGGATTTCCATATAACCACTTAAAAATGCCCAATGACTCATAACATTCTTTCCATTATATTTTTGATACATTTTAAACGGTCATCTTTGTTTTTCTTCTTCGCATAGGCTAAATGAAAAAGGTATTTCCACCATAAATTGGTGCATTAAAGTGTATCCCAATACAGGAAATGAAGTTGTTGATGCTCAAAACTTCCCTGGGGGAGGTTCACAAGTACAAGGAGTAATACAAGTACAACACCATTACTGAAGACTAACTACAATACTGAAAATATACCTTTAAAAAAAAACTGATTATAGACATAAAAAGGTGGACTTTTTTGCAAAACAGTTGTATTGGATTGCATTAGATTGTTCAGGTGTACCTAATAAAATGGTTACTGAGGGCATTTAACGTGGAAGTGAGTGAGATAATAAATAATACAGTAAATGTATGTTGCATGTGATGAAAGTGATTGAAGCCATCCTATTTTTACGTTTGACTGTTGTGTTCACTTACATGTCGTAGATGGAGATGGAAGCAGGAATGGCACTGATGAAGCCCACCAGCTTCTGATTGGAGTTGACCCTCACCCCACAATGCCACTGGGGCAACCAACCAGGGGGCCGCAGGGCCCTAAGAAAGAGATAAGTCTGTCATTAATTGCAACAGACTACTGTACTGCCGTCAACTGTATTACTGCATTATTACTGTATTTTAAAAAATGTTTAGCCTTATAAACCATACAATATCTGACATTTAAAGTTAAAATCCTAGCCATGTGTAAATTGGAAGAATATCAGTTCTAAAAAGAAATACCAGAGCAGGAACTCAGGGGAGTAGTCAAACCGGAACATGTTGTCATCATCTTCAACATAATTCTCGTTGAGAAGGGTGTAAAGCTCCTTGAGCTGGTTTTACAGAAAAAGACAAAGTTAGATATTAGGTCAGGACCTTTACAAACACAGGAAAGTAATGACCAGAAAACAGATCGAATTAGAATGTAAAGCAAACAAACATTTATAATAATACCATATAATAAACATGTTTTAGTACACATCATCTTCAATAGTTTATGTGCATATTACAAATTCATGAAACACATGTTCTTTTTTTCTGTACACATAAAAAAAAATTGTATGTGTCACATGCACTCTTAAAACTCAATGTTGTTAATGAAAAATGTAATTCCAGATTCTTACTTCTCGGCATTAACAATCTTGCTTCCATCTGACAAAATGAGGCAACAAGCTTGTTTTTGTGTAGGTGAGCTACACCTTTGTACATATATTTTTCATGTAAAGCAAGTTTGTAGCTATCTGCGTTAGAGTTCAGCTGAACTCTGACTAAACAAATCCACTTTTATAACTATAATCATTTATCAGCTATCACAAGACTGAAGACATGATAACAGTGAATGAAGGACATGATCAGATTGGGACTAGCATTTTAATAAAATAAAGCACAGAGATCAAGGAAATTGCAACTAAATATGAAATACATGTGCATTCCTGCTATGAGTGTACGAGTTTATAAACACACTTACCACACCAGGGTTCCCCAAGTCGAGGGTGTCCCAGCTAAAGCCCTGCGGGAGGCTGTAGGGCTCCTCGCGAATGTGGTCTTTGTCAGGTTCAATGAAGCCATGTGATGTCACAGTCTCCCCTGAAGGAAAACAAAAAATGAAACACAGAAACCCACGATACATGACATTGTTGAAGCCTTTTTACCACCCACTTTTGCGAATACATGTAAACGAGTATGCCTTTCGGTTTTTATTTCTTGTGTGGCATGTTTAGCGCCGGGAAATGTGTTACCTTTATATGCTACAGCTTTCTGATATAGTGCACTAAGCTGCAGTGCTCATTGCTGATTGTAACCTTTTCCACTGAAGACAAAAGCTAGATGCTAGTGTTTTTTGTTGCAGAACTGACAGCTCTGACAAACATCATACCTAGCTTGGGCACAGGCTGTGTGTCCCAGAATTGGTAACTTCTCCGAGTTGCCTCCTCCATGGTTTTGGCAGGGCCTTGGCCTACAGAGAACAGTTCAATGGCCTTTTGGATCTCCTGTAGCTTATCAGCTGGCAATGAATTCACCTTTTTGAAAACCAGACAGAAATCACTGTTAAGAGTGTCAATCCACCCAAATAAATCATAATTTTCCATTTATATTTCGTGTGGTGCAAGACGTGAGGGCCAAAGTAGTGAAGATGTTTGATGTGGATGTAAGCATGTAGTGTCTAAGAATAGAATAGACTTTATTTCCTAAAGGGAAATTTGTCTAGGACATAGTGCTACAATTAATGGCTTTCACAACATAAACATTTAACAAAAAACATTGTAAAATAAACGTAAAATAAAAACAAAGATGAGCACCATCTTGTGGTAGTGCTTAACTACAAACTTTGGTATATAACGCCTAAATTGTTTTTGTGTTTCTTATAAATTTTAGGGGATCTGACCCTTTAATTAAAAAAAAAACGTGTTTCTCATTAAATATAGAGGAATTTATGCCTTGGCAAGGGGGTCCTGAACTGCTTCTGGTGCACCAGATTTCTTCTTCTTTTTCTGCTTCTTTTTCTTCTTCTTGGCGCCAGTGTCGTCACCCAGACCCCTGTCACTGAAAGGACAGAAATAGAAGGCATCTGTATTAGTCCACAGGAACGGCAAGCACTGGTCAAAATGTATTATTTTAAACTCTTCCTGGCACTAGGATATGCTTATTGATGGTTAAAGCTGCATTATACACAGTTTTGTACTAAATACTAAAACACACACACACACAAGTGGAAAACAATTACCTGAATAAAGTTAAATACAGTTTTTTAAATCCAACCAGCTAAAAACAGAGAACTTATTAGTAGTTTAGGGACACAGCCAGAAAGGTAGGGCTGTATTATTGACTGTTTGCGCTCTACATACATTAATCCTGGACAATAAAATTTCCAACAAAAAAAAATATGCAATATTAAAAAAAAAAATAAAAAAAAAAGTACTAATCACCATACACTAGTAGTCTAGCAACCCCTCCCACAGTCAGTCTCTCTCTCTCTCTCTCTGAGAAGAGAAACTGCATACTTACAGAGGATAAGCCCATTAGTGTCCAACAAGAGAGAAGTGAAGCCTGTATTTGTAACACCAGCACAGATGGTGAATCATATGAGTGTATGGTATATGCGTGTGTGTACATATGTATGTACAATAGGCCCCTGAGAGACTGGGCCAATGGACAACAAAACATTCAATAGTTTGTTCCACAGGCTTCCATTTCAACAGAGTAGACCAGTTAACAGCCAGAACCAGTCTTTGTTTGTTTGTGTGTGTGTGTGTGTGTGTGTGTGTGTGTGTGTGTGTGTGTGTGTGTGTGTGTGTGTGTGTGTGTGTGTGTGTGTGTGTGTGTGTGTGTGTGTGTGTGTGTGTAGGAGAGTTACATGTGTTGCTTAAAAAGAGCAACAGTAAAACTCACATTTGGTTCACTACAATTAATAGGATAATCACTTTCCTCTTTTAGCCTTGCGTTCTCTCTTTTCTCAAATGTTTTTCTTGTGAAATGCTGGCCGCTTTTACCTCCTTCGGGCCCCCGGAGCTATAACTTGTGATGAGGGCGTCACAATGAAATTGATTTTTCTGTTAAAAACCACAACATTTTCTCTCCCAGTTTGCTCCCAAAAGAAGAAAAAAAACATTTACAGTGAGCAGGACACGCCTTAATATGTGCAAGCTAATTCTACCAACATGCGTGTCAGCGCTTGGTAAACAACAGAAGCCAATGCCGAGCAGAAGTAGGATTTCCATCAAAGCCTATTTTCAGTTAAGAGAGCTAGACTGATTTAGGATCTTTTATATGTCTGTGATTTGATTAAAGAGGGAATTAAAAGCCCTCTTGACTCCCGAGTTAACTAAGCCAACCTGGAAAGATGGAATTATCAACTTGCATGTGGAAAACAATGCAGGTTTTGCTTCTTTCACTTTTGATTCGGCTAACTGTCTGCACCTAGATCCACTTACAGACAATAGGGGTTTGACAGTTATGTTAGCACGCAAGCTAATTCGCTAAATGTCAACGGGGGTTGCCAGGAATATCATTCGTCCAGGCAGTTATATGCGAGTAATATATCACACTGTCAACTTAATAAAAAAAATTGACTTTCTTTGCAAGTGTTCAGAGTGATATTAAATGTAGTGTTTTATTATATGACTAGCTTTTAAGCGTACTTTGGGTTTGCTAACCCAAAAAAATTGCTAACCCAACGCCTTGCTATCATTGCTAAAGGAAAGCGAAGCTAAAGCCCGTTCACATGAGGGACGGGCTTTAGCACACTCTCAGCCAATCACATAAAAAAACTGGCAAGCAAATAGGGTTTCTAACCAATAGGGTAAAGGCAAGTGGAAGGGACAACCTCAATCGATTGCTGTCTAACCCGACAGCTCACCGAGGTTTTAGTTTGCTCTTGCTTTGATTAGCTAAGTATGCAGAGACGTGGTATATTTTACAGCGCTTTGCTGCAAAGCCTGCCTTCTTACCCATCGTCAGAGTGGTGCTCTTCGTTTTCACAGTCGCTACAGTGTCCATGATCCTCTACATCTTCTTTTTCCGGCATCGGTGCTGTCTCATTCTCATCCGCCATCTTCAACCAGGAAGTGAGGAGCCACCGCGTGCCCTCGACGGCTTTAAACCTCCCCTGATGCTATTGGCTTAGAGCGGTGATGAAAATGCCGTTTATTATATGAGGTTAAAATAAACACCACGCTCTTTTTTTAAAGTCTTTAGGCTAGTCTTTTATTTATCACGACCCCAATACATGCTGCTTTTAACCTCAACCCCACTATGTTGGATGCAAATATTTATACTTTTTATTGCACTATATTTATCTGATAGCTTTGTATTACAAATTAGCTTCACCTGCATCTACAATGCATCTACAATAATTATTTCATAATATACATTATTCTGAAATAATAGTTTTGCATAATGAGCCTACTTTTACTTTTGACACTTTAAGTGTATTGTACTTTTAAGTAACATTTTGAATGCATGACTTGCTTGTAGTGGAGTATTTTAACATTATGGTACAAATAAAAAGCTGCCTGTGATTTGTGATTTGGGGGAATACATTTTTTCTCTCATGCACACAAATACCTTTCGAGCAATGTGATCTACATTTGGCCTAAGTGAAATCAAAACACTGAAGCGTGTGAAAGGAAAAATATAAGGGGTGGATGTGCATTGTATAAACTGACTGATTTCTGATACGAACATCGAAATGCGCAGTGGTGGAAGAAGTATTCAGTTAGTAGTTATTGCATTACTTTCTGACTTCTTTTTTGTGGCACTCAGCCCCATGTGGTTCCTGCTAAAGACGCAAGTACTCACAAATATGTAGTTTAATTTAAAGAAAAAAGGCTCCGGTACTGTGGTTTTTACCAAATGTTTCTCAAACAGGAGCAAATTGTGCTATTGTTGGGTTGCCAGATTAAATCCCTTTGACTGGTTTGATCACCTATATCTATTTAAAGCAGGCTACTGGCAATCTGCACCAACATTATTGCAATCCTTATTTACATACATTTTCTTATAATGTAGTACCAGCGCTATTCCAACTATTATTTTGTCCTTGAGCATATACAGTTCACTGACCCTCTGGTCTCCTCGGATTATCAGCTTGCAAGGAAATATTCATCCATATATGTATTTCTGCGTAACCCCCACCCCTCAATAGACATCCTCTGTCTCTCTCTTCATAGCATAAAACAACAAAACACAGTGATGTGTTATCAGAGCTTTAATGGAAACAGTATTCTCTCTTGCATACATGATACTAGCTGCCATTTACACAAAATAAGCTTTAAGCTTTAACACTGCAAGTCGTATACTTCACCATTTGTCTCACGCTATTGAAACTCAACCTGATCTTCTAAACTGTAATTACAGTAATCCAAGTGCAGCATCTTTCATTACTGCATCATTGTATTATCACGGAAGCTCTTTATGAGAGTATTAAATTATTCACTGTAGCCAAAAGTAATTGGTGGTTGTGTTAGAATGTTGCAATTCGTGTTCAACCACAATTTCCCAGCTCTGAACCTAAGGATCAGAATTTCCAACATAAATAAGATAGATAGATGAGTTTATTGTCATTATTAATTATGATATTTTTAAAACAACTGACTTTTTTAAGAAAGTTAAGTTAAAGTTATTACTGTTTATGTTTCAATGACATTTTTGAAACAACTGACTTTTTTAAGAAAGTTAAGTTAAAGTTATTACTGTTTATGTTTCAATGTCATTCGTAAGTTGTAGAAATATATTGTCATACAATTAAAAGTGCCAAGTATCTGAAGTATCAAGTAAGATGGAATTAACAAATTCATAATTTGTTCAAATAACCAATGACAATCATTGTCATCGTCAATCATCTGTATTACATCACAGTTAAGGTTGAAACAATTCATAAAACAATATATTTATCTTTTTAATGACATGCTTGGATTTCAACTTACAGCACTTATAAGACAGCTTCAGTTAAGTAAGTGCTGTTTCTTGTTAAACTATCCTCATTCTTTAAGGTTAAGCCAAATAAGTGTAAAAAAAAAAAAAATTCTAAAATCCAAAATACAAAAGGACAGTTAACACATCTTCACTCAGTCTAAAAGATTATGGGGTATCCACCTACACATGAGAGTTAACATTTAAATTAATTTGTAACTAACGAGTCCCATATCGGTGTATTTCATGAACCACAATCCTCAGTGCCCTGCTCCTAGAGCACTCAGCACTGACAAGACCAGATACTCTCACAGAGTATCATGAATTGATTGCCTGAGGCAATTCATTTGCTAAGAGCCAGCATGCTTCTTCATCTCTGATAAACGACATCTTTCCTCCTGCATTGGGAAGTGTAAATTGGACCACTTGAGGTCTGGACTCTGAGACCGGCTGGCAGCAACAGCAGCAGTCTCTCTCTGCTCACATTCAGAGCTCCTTTTCCAAAGCCCTTTGTTGTCAGAAAAGGCAGCTTTCCATCTAGTTCAGATGCACATCATGCCTTGCGTTTGGCAATGGCTATACGCTCGGACACAGTTTTGATGGGAACTCCTTTGAGGGTCACTTTGACATGGATGAAGAGTGTGCTGGGGGACAGACTGGAACCATCTGCCTTCAATAAATGAACATGTCGATAACCTGGGAAGAAAGAGTATGTTACACACATTAAACAACATGCCAAAGTGTTGACTGTTTTAGGAGATGCATAGAGGATTTTTATGAGCACCTGTCCGTAGGTTCATGAAAGGTAAAGTGAACTGCCCCACAAAGTCATTTTTGGCAGTATGATCATGGTCCTCCACTACAAACCGCACCAGGGCCAATTCAGGGACCTGCAGCTGGAAGCTCAGAGTGCAGTCCCATCGTGGGTTGAAACCTGTAGAGGGTGTGCAAGAGCTGTAAATACATCCTCCAGTACAGATAAGCAAACTAATCATAGTGTTGGACAGGAATGGCTGTAAAGATCTGTGCTGCTTAATGATGTCATCTATTGCCTTCTGCATTTACATCATAAAAAAACTGCATATACAGTATATAATTATAGCATGACATTATTTCACAGCAATAATAGGTTTGCATAAAAATACAGAATTAGCTTTCTGCTTAAAACATTTATACAGGTAATAATATAAGGTTGACACTTTATTGTTAAACGCTCTTTAGTGAATTATGTTGTCTCAGAATTACCATTGTTGTCAATGCGCTGTGTTTTGTCTCTTGCTTTGTCAATAGCCACCCCATGAATTTCCACCCACACTTGTGGGTCCACTATGGAGCTAGCCTTTTCTGTGTTGATTTTTGGCAGCTGCTGTGCAGATATTATCTGAAAAGCAAAGTGCAATTTGTCAGTTTTAACATTAAATTCTGATGGGAAAATATATATTTATTTAAGTAAAGCCAAATGTATTCTATTTGTATAGCCCAAAATCACCAACATGCCTCAAAATGGCTCACAATCTGTACAACATGTGACACCCTCTATCTTCAGATACTCATTACAGAGAGAAAAAAAAACTTTAATGGGAAAAATGGAAAAAAATAATCTTCTTGTAAGATGAACAAAATTGCTATATATATATATATATATATATATATATATATATATATATATATATATATATATATATATATATATATGTACAGAGTAGAGATGTTCTACCAATTCCAATACCTGAACTTGCGTATCGGCCAATACTGAGTACCGATCCAATTCCAGTGTGTTAAAAAATACATATATTTTATCATGTTTTAACAGCTATATACTACTAATCATGTATGGATGTGGTATGACTGCTATCAATGTTGTCGGTCTGGCTCAGGTTAAAGTCTTTGTGAAACATGAACAAACACAAACTATAAATGCCAAAGAACTTTCTTTTATTATCCAGTTTGACAGTGAGACATAACAGAAAAAGAACATAAATAAACTACTAAATGTTACATGGTATCAGGTCAGTGCATAAACTAGAGTACTTGCCAATACCGATACCAGCATTTAAGGCAGTTTGGGAGAGTTTTCCAATACTGGTATCAGTACAGAGTAGTCAACCAATCCAAATTTGCTGTAACACAGTTACTCACTCGTATTGTCAGCTGGGTGGGGATATGTCCGGGGCCTCCTCCCGTATTCTCTGGGTCAAAATCGGAAGTGGGGCTGCACAGGAAGCCCGGTTTGAGAACGTATCCACAGCGACCATTGTGGAGGAAGCGACCCTGGTTCAGGTCCATTTGCTCCCCGGGTGTTTGGAAGTTCAAAGCCACTGCACAGCACAGAGAGTGGAATCAGTAACTCGTCAAGCCTGATCACACACACGTACGGAAAACATTTCAGCATCAGTGAATGCAGTCAGTAAAGCAATTTGCAGAAATGAGAGTCAGTATAACATTTCTCTGGCACTTACTGACCACATAATGTTTTCCTAATGAATTGCCTTAATTTGTACTAACCCATCTGGCAGCCACCGTTCCACATTTCCTGAGGATCATAGTTGGATGATTGGAGGCGCTGGCCAGACGGGTAAATCCGGCTCAGCTGCCTGCTGTTGTGTCTCACAAAAAGCTTTCCTGCAAATAAAAAGAAGAAAACCACATTCCATGATACACTGGAGGCTGATTATATTTGGTGTAGAATCAGCTGCAGTAAAGCAATGTTAGAACATATTTTTGACTTTCTGTCAATGTCAAGATGCAATTATTTCCACTCTTGTACCCGAGTCTTTTATGAGCTTGAGAGCCTCATTTTCAGAGAAGGAGGACATTTCAGTTGGGGGTTTTTCAGATGCATTTTCAAACCCACGAAATGGGACACTTCTGCAGTACACCACCAGCTCTGATAGCTCTGGGCTCAGTTTAGAACAGACCTGGGAGGGCCAAATGCAAACATAAAAGAAAATTGAGTGATTATCTAAAAAGTGCTTCTTATGCTTTATCGCATTATCTTCCTGAACTGACCTTTGCAGGATCCTTCTTGGGGGTGTTCTTATAGCTGCTTGCTGGTTCTTCTTCAGAGCTTGAGGAGAAGCTGGCACAGCTGCCAGCCTTTCCCAGCTGGCCCAAGTGAGGAATCAGCTTCTTCCCTTTTACCAGGATACGCCCCTTCAGCTCCTGCAACAAATGTCATTGGAACAAATTGCTTAATTAGGAAAAACCAGACAGCCAGAAGTCTTTGTGTGTGTGTGTGTGTGTGTGTGTGTGTGTGTGTGTGTGTGTGTGTGTGCATGCGTTTGTGTGTAATCGTGTGTGTTTTACTTCAGGAGAAGGCAAGTCCATTGGTGGCTGGGCATTGAGGGGCTTGGTAAGTAGTTTGCTGCCCAGGATGGTGCGGAGGTGTTTGGCCATGACAGCTTGCTGCTCCACAGAACAGTGGTTCTCCAAGGACAGGATTAGAGGATATGGGGACACCTGCAGGGAGAAACACAGGAGAATCACATCATTAAAATGCAATTAGATCACATTATAGCAATGCCGGACCCAACACTGTAATGATGTAGAATGTCAAAACCAAAATACCGCAGGGTTGCCTCAGAGCCAGGAATGCAACCACAAGAAGCGCAGTAGGCTGTGACAGCAAGAAGGCTGACTGACTGCTCACTCATTACATTAATGAGGAGCAGCGAGCATACTGTCATAGCTGAGGATTTACACCATGAAATCAAGTTCCTTTTACCTTGAAGGCGTACTGGGCGATGGTTTCAATGACCTCTTTAAATGGCACTTTGGAGGTGAGAGTGTGGCCATGGTAGATGACAGGTTCACCTTTATCTCCATCCCAGCAGTCAAGCTCCACACAGCGACAGCCCTGATTCAGAGCCCTGTCAGTGACAGACACATACTTTTGATTTTACTCCACAGGAGGATCATATAAATTTAGAACATCTAAATAAGTTTTTAATCATGCTAAAATATGTGCTGTTTGAAGATGTTTTACAAGTCTCTGTCCAAATACCTTATGTATGGCTCAGTGCTGCTGGCGCTGGTGACTTGGTCCTTGGTTAGGTAAGTGTTGTGTGATGAGGAGATGAAGTAATGGGCCAAAGGACAGTTCATGTCCTGGTAGACTCTGGCATGGTCAGGGTTAACCACATCATTCTCCCGAGACAACATGTACATAGTGAAACCATTCTGAGTCATGAACTGGTTCTTTTGAGCTGCAATAAATGGCAAAGTGTTAAAAGCATCTTTAGCAAATTAATCAGAAAAAATGGTGTTTGACTAAAGAGGTTAAACAGTGGAGTCTATTAAATATGTCTCTGGCAGGCAAAACTGTGTGTATTAAAATAAACATACTGCCCAGATTTTTATATCTGTTTCAGAGCATCCCCGTCTTCCTCTCAAAATCTTTTTTTCAGATCTGTTGGCAGTCTGATGTCCTCATTTTTATGGGGTAATGAGAACCCCAGGGTTCGTAAGGTGCTCCTTCAAAGGCATAGGGCAAATGGGGGACTGGCCCTGCCTAACCTCATGTATTAGTATTAGTGGGCGGCAAACCCACAAAAAAATCCTTTCCCAGTCTACCGCCAAGAACAAGACTGGATGTAATTTAGCAAATTCCTGTGCTCGTTAAGGGTCTTACCTCACGGATATAATACTAGCATGTCTCTTAGTGACTTATCACTTAATAAGATTCGAGCAGACTGGGTTGAAAAGCTTGGAATAGTTACATCTGATGAAATATGGAATAATGCCTTGGGTAGGGTAAATTGGTCAACATCATGTGCTCACCTTGATTTATATTTATGTGTATGTATTTAATTTATCACCCACTTAGTATAATACCCTGTACATATGTTGGAAGTAAGTATGTTTTTTATTAACTATTAACTATTATTTGCATAGGCAGTATGTGGGGGGGGGGGGAGCAAAAAGTAAGCAAGTCTGTAAGCAATTGCTGTTCTATTTGCAATTTATAAAGAGGTTAAACAACATGCATCAGGACTCCTTCTCTCACATGGATTAAGCTAAACAGCCAAGGGGGGACATTTTTTTATGTTATTTATTTTGACTTTTGATGTGTCTGCTCTGCACTTGACTTGTCATTCAAACAGTGAGGAAATCACTGCACCCTATGTAATTCACAGATTCTCTCTTACTGAACCAGGCAGTCATCTAATCTTCACCCCCAAACATCTCACTCACTTAGTTGAAATTATGTTTTCCTTAAAGCATGACTATGTAATGTTGGAGAAAACAAATAACATGTTCTTTCACTTACAAATAAAAACTTACATTTGTAAGAAATGAACCAATGCTGATTGCTCAAG
The DNA here is from genome assembly GCA_026937815.1 of Etheostoma perlongum. Lineage (NCBI taxonomy): Eukaryota > Metazoa > Chordata > Actinopteri > Perciformes > Percidae > Etheostoma > Etheostoma perlongum. Next base: position 16,994,597 of record CM049385.1, on the reverse strand, counting down.
TCAACAAAACATATATTTGACATTGAGGATATTGTGTTTCAGCCCTTTTTGTCTCTTTGACACCTACTTCCTTGGATAAATAAAGTTTGAGTTTCTGTGGGTGGCATCTTGCTAGTTTTCATGTCAGCCATTATAAATTATTGCTTGTGCTAACGACTTAGCTCTTCTTTAAAACGAACCACCCCCACTGCTGGAAACATGAAGAGCATCCCATTACTGTGCAGCAGAGGGCTTTTCCTCAGTGTTTAGAATAGTAAACGCCTTTAAAGATATATCTAAATCACTATTTTGTCATTGTATGAAACAGGACACTCACAGCGTCTATATGCAAATGTGGATTATTTCTCTAAAGCCTCTAATGACTGTTTATCCTACCCCAGTCATTGAGCTCATAGGTGAGTATGAGGCTCTGAGCATGATTCAACGAGGCGTCTTCTCCTTGGTCTCCCAGGAAGTCGCGCAGCTCAGCAGTGGCGAGCACACACCCATTACTTGAATAGTGTCTGAACACAGCGTCCAGCTCGGGCCGTCGCATCAGCTCTCTGCAAAACTCCTCAATCTCTACATGATCCAGACGACCATCACCGGATCGATCACACCTCTGGGTTACAGGGGAAAGGGATGAGTTTAAAAAAGACAAACAATCGGACACACACAGAGACACATGTTAAACACAGTATGCTTTTATTTTGGGAGTGCTTCAAATTCCCTGTGGAGTTTTCCCATCTCCATAATAATTCAGCCAGCTGTCTATACTTACATTACAAATGTGGCTCTCTGAGGAGGGTCAGTACTGGAAAGTGAAAGCTAAGAGACATGGCAGGTAGTAATACTACACAATAAAGAAATAACTGGCTCTTGATGTTTTGTGGGAAAGACGAGACAGAGAGGATACAAAATGTGGAAGGCTGTAGGTGGTTGGCTTGGCGCTGGCTTGGTAATTGAACACAGACTTGACACTCCAGGGTGTCACAGTAAACAGAAACAAGCAAAAATATCACCAACTCTCAACATAACTGCACAGTTATTCCCTCTCTTTTTCCATTGAATGCTTTTAGTATTCAATTTCAGGAGAAATTATATCTTATATAGATATATGAAGTTATATCTACTGCGGATATTTAACATGTGCTAAAAAGTCAAATAATGTACATGACACTGACCTTGAATAAAGAGCGGGCATACTGCTCGCTCAGGTCAATGTTGATCATCTGGAGCAAACGTTTGACCTCATCGTAGCTCATCTTGCCGTCCTGGTTCTGATCCGCTCGCTTCAGGTAGCGTCGGATCCAAGTGTAGAAGGTTAAGGAATAAAACAGACTAAAACCTAAAGACTATAGTTCCTCAATTAAGGCAGTATTTGGATTCATAATGTGCAGAAATACACAGTATATATATACTGTACATACATACATACACTACCGGTCAAAAGTTTGGGGTCACTTAGAAATTGCTATTGCATCAGTTGCCTTGTTTTTTTAACCAGGGCAGAAGTTTTCAGATTACATTATGTACTTACATAATTGCAAAAGGGTTCTCTAATGTTTTCTCAGTTAGTTTTTTTAAATGATGTCAGATTAGTGAACAGAGCGTGCCTTTGGATTTGGATTGGATGAATGGTTGCTGATAAGGCCAATGTGGATATTGCATTCAAGTTCAGCCACCCACACACACACACACACACGCACACACGCACGTGAAATGGGGTAAATGATAAGCAGTCTAATGCAATATGAAACTAGGTGTTTTGTTGAGGCCAACATTGTTGAACCAAATTTAATTCAGCTGTTTCCAGGCTCTCGGTTGAATGGTGGGAGTAATGCACTTTTTAATGACATCTATTATTGTAAATCCCTTTGGAAAAAGCGTCCCCGAATGAATATAATCTAATGTAACTGCATAAAAGAGACAACAGCAACAAGAGACTAATTATAGTTTTGTCACCTGCCTGTGTGCAAACTGTAACACAAAGAGCCCACACATACACATCACCTAGGCTTCTGAAAGTCTACACTATGAAATATAATAAATGAGATAACAAGAAAGCATAAACAAGATAATTGCCCTGATGATTTATTTGTTCATAAAACTAAAAATATATCAAAAACGAAGCGAGGTGACCTGATACCTCCAGTCATCTTATCTTCTGCCTATGAGGGATTGTAATTAACAGTGGTGGTCGGACTATATTTAGACAAGACTTTTTTATCTAGTCATTACTACTCACCTTAGCTATGCTGTGGATGTGGGATGGCACATGTGACACCAGAGACAGTAACCATAGCAATGCTGCCTCAGCTACACTGTACCCTATTCTAGCATATTGAAAATGGGGCAGGATATTGGTCAAGTTTTTGTTTCTGACTCATGTTGGCCACATGCTCCTTTAAAGTGCGTAGCCCTCGCACCCAGTGCCGAGCTTCTTTCTCACAGGGGCACAGCAGGTCCAGGCTTTTCCTGGCACCTCTGAAGACCACTGTAAAGCACTGGCTCTCCGGCACCGACCCGGACAGCTGACGCAGCGCCTCGGACTGGCAGCCTTCACGCACACACTCCACTTCTGTCACTGCGACTGGGAAAGAAAAAGTTCACAAGGAGCAGCTAAAGATCAAACATCATGTGTCTACATAGATTAATAAATCCCACCAAACAGAGTGTCATTTCAACAGGATTGTAAAATATAACATGCACTTTATATACTTCTCAACAGGATAATTTTAACCTGCAACGTTACGACTCTTACAGCACACAGACTGATACAAGAGTTAAAGTTGCACCTTCAGTTTGTGCTTTCACTGTTCAAAGAACAGGTTCTTCTAATGGGTTTTATAGTAGTTGTTGTTTTGGACATTTATTCATATTACATATTATTTTATAATTTTTTAATCTTGTAACTGTGTTTCATCTTGGCCAGATCTCCCCTTCCTGGTTAAATAAATAAATACACAAATAAAATAATCTATAGTAGCTTTTAACAAGATCATGATTTACGGGATATGAACAAAAGCAAGACTGAAGAGTCTACAGCCATGTTGTGAGGCTGTTTTAGCTAAAGGCTAGTCACTCATTGCCAGTCCACACAACATTCTGGATAGGAGAAAAACAGACTCTGGTTTATTGGCATTTCTTTAAACCAATCTAAATCGCCAGACGAAGCAACGGTGTCTCTGTAAAATAACCTTGGGATGGAACATGTTCTAGTGTATATGTACATTCAAAAATTGTCTTTTAGTCGTGCAAAATAAAACACAGATTGGACAGATAGTCTAGCTAGCTGTCTGAATTTACCCTGCAGAGATCTGAGGAGAAGTTAACCATAGTCCTCAGAAATCGAGTGGAGTTTAGAATGGCAACACAACAAAAACGGAAAGTAACGGACATCCGGACAAAAATTAGGGACAGGTGTAATGTTTACTATGTTCACCATCTATGTTGAGCATATTAGCATGCTAACATTTGCTACTCAGCGCTAAATACAAAGTACAGCTGAGGCCGATGGGAATGTCTGTATTTTTCCAGGTATATTTGTAAAAAACAACTATTGTGATTAACTGTTTTGATAAATTAAGTTTTTATTCTTTATTTTTCAAGCAAAAAAGCCAAACATTTGCTGGTCCCAGCCTCTCAAATATGCTTGTTTGTATTATTAATTATGGTTCAAATGGTTTTGGACTAATAAAACAAGCTATTTATTGAAATCATGTTGGGCTCTATTCTGTGATGGGTATTTTTCAATACTTTTATTGATTTTTGATTTGATTAATGTGTGTATCCAATTTCACGGCAATCCAGCCAATAATTATTGAGATATTTTAGTGTGGAACAAAGTGGTGGACTGACCACTAACCCTACAGACAAGTCGCTAGCATGGCTAAACACATTTTCCAGTTGTTTTTTTATTTAGGTAGGATTTTGTCAGAGGAGTCACGGACCACAAGGGTTGAGAATTACAACGTTATTTGATCTGTTTATCTTGCATTTGCAGAGCTCTGGTAAGTCTGGGCAACACTTTCTGCCCAGAAAAGACAGCACACACACAAACAAACACACACACACACACACACACAAGCTGATTCTAACACAACAACTATATTCAGCAAAGGAGCTCGTCTATTTCTGCACTGGGATGCCTGCTGTGTGGTGATCACTCAGTTGGGTAATAAACAGTGTCTGCACTGACAATGGCCTCATTCTCTTGCTGGAGGTCATAAAGCCTTTGCTGTCCACCTCTTCAAAATTACTCCACATTCCTCCTTTGTTTTTGTGGACATGGTAAAAGTGACATGAATGTGTGTGTGTGTGTGTGGGGGGGGGGGTTAGAAAGAAACAGCAGAAGTGTTAAGTGTCGTATTCTATGCCAAGTGCTTTTGAGCATCAGACGCAGCACTGAACTGCAGGCTCCAGATCACACTAGACCTGGAGAACTGCCTGGAGCTCGGAAAAGAGGAACCAAGCCAATCCTTCATCCTGGATTCACACAAACACACACTTAACACACACAGATATGGTCCCCAGCAGCCTGCCAGTGTGGCATTATCAGTATCTGTTCACTGAAGAGGCCACCCTGTCCTCACGCTGCTTGTTTGCCATCATTGTAAGGAGTGTTACCCGCTGCAACTCGACCACCCTCTCTATTTCTGGAGCTGCTGCAGCACAATCAAGACGGCCTTCACCACCCACTGACCCACAAATCTGTAGAGCTAGCCCGGGGGTTAGCATTAAAATGCATTCCGCGTCAGGACAGAGAGCACAAACAGAAAAGAGGTGGGAGAGTTAAAGGTCAAAAGAGGAAATTAAAAGAGGGTGAGAGAGATTCATCCTCCACCCCTCTTGTAGTAAACTTTCATTCCAAAAGATTTAGCTCCAAAAGTAAATAATGTTAAATAAATAAGTAAAATGTTAAGAAAATGGGATAAATAAATGCCCTGCACTTCTGCAATCTCTTTTGTTTAGATACCTTTTGTGTGTCAATATGAGGCAGATGAGATGCATCTGCTGAGTTTAAAAGAGTTAATGCTACTCCCTAAAGAACGCAAAATTGTCAACAGTCATACTGTTTTTTTATGATTAACACCACAAGCAGATGTAAAGTCTCTCTGTCTTCTTGTTTATTGACTCTGCCAGGGATTTGTCTTCCTTCAAGTTAAGCCACAATGTGCCATTACATCTGATACATGACTGATATGGGTAAGTGTACTGTAAGGGCTTAGTTCAGACAGTTGAGTTTATGTTATCCAAACTGCTAAAGTCAGTTGTGAAGTAAAGATAATGCTGTTCATAGGCACCTGTTTTTTTCATCAGATAATGACAAGATATGTCAGATAAAACCTTATGTGAAGCTGAATAAAACGACACAATTATTGGTTTTGACAAGATAGGATTACCGGAAATGATCAATTTAATAATATAATGATTTGGAGCCCAGGTAAACAGACTCTCGTTTTACTTTTCACCCTTTCTCCCTTTTGTTAACTATTAATATCAAAACTTTTAATACCACAGTAAAAGTCCTACTTTCAAAATGTTTACTTAAAGTGAAAAGAGAGGCATTACAAGAACAGTGTACTTAAATTAACTTTTAAAGGTGGAGCTTTTGACTCTAATTTAATGCTGTATCGTTTAATGAATAATAATGCACTGATATTTTAATAGTATTTTGTCAGTAAAATCTGACTCTGCAATGAAACATTTCTCTGTAAGATAAATGTAGTAGTACAATGTTTTCCTATGAAGCAGAAGTACACAGTAAGCAGAATACAGTTGAGTTGCATATTAAGTGCTTTGGGGGGCTTCTGTAATTTTGGGGTAAAATGGTTCTGTAGAAAGCTGCAAGCAGCAATACAGGAGGCCCAGCAATCAACCCGCTCCAAACATGCAGTAGATTTTATTAATGAAGAAAATAGCATTTATATGAATGGCTAATACTTCTGAAACCAAACCTACATCCCTGAGATAAAATATTACCTTTCGACAATTAGAGTAGCTCATTCATACAGGATAACAAGTCACAAGTAACTTTACACAATAGCTTAGTGAAGCAGAAGTGAGCCAGCTTACTGTAGCTGACTTTTCACGAGGTTACGTTTATGACTTGGTACATAAATACATACACATGATTATTGTTCAGCCAGATTGCAGGGCCCTTGATTAATCTACTCACTCGCCAGGAAAACAAACAGCCCTTTTAATAAGGAAAAGAAGGCATGAGATGGAGCCAAGATAAAACAGCTCACCAGCTCTGAAAAATGAGAACTAGGCTGGCCTGTCTTTACAATACTCCCCTGTAGATAAGTTTCCTTCCAGGCAAAGCCCTTTTCTTCTCTTAACACGGATATCTATTCATGATCTGGTTTATTGGCATTTCTGTAAACCAATCTAAATTGTCTAAGTTCTCAGAATTTCAGGACTCCTTCTCCTCCTTTAACCCTCCTCACTTCTTATAACCAATTCTTGGTCCTGTAGCCTACCTCTTTTCTTTTCTACCTTAAAGCCTCCCCCCCACACACACACACACACACACACACACCCACACACTGTGTGCTCTCCTTCCCGCTCTCAGTGATCATAAAGCTAAGTTTCAGCAATACTCACAATACTGCTGGGCTTTGGCTTTGCGGGAGCTCTTGGTGGATTCACACCACACGGTTAGTCCGTCATCTAGCAGCCGCAGGTTTCGGCTCTTTTGCCACCTTGAAGAGCGAACTTTCACCATGCTGCAGCCCTGCAACATGACACGTACGTCCTCATTGTCCAGTAGACCTGGAGCACACAGAAACAAACACAGACACACAAAACCAAACAGGAAGTATTAATGCAACAATAAACCGTGATACAGTTTGACATTGTGTCATCAGCAGGTAGAGTTTGTCTTGGTTTTGTGCCATTTTATTGTGACAACATACAGGCTTAATGTACAATAAGGTTTCTAAAAAATGTAGGCCCTACTTAAATGTAATACAATAATGTCTCTTAGGCATTTGGTATTTATATCATGATTTCTTCTTTGGTGCTGTCTGGAAGGTTAACAAGACTAATGCCTCATTCACACTGCATGGACTCATTTTTGGTAACATGGGCTTTTCTCTATTTCGTTTTCCACTGCAATCAGTGTAGTTGGGATTCTTAGCTTATCGCCATATCGCCATTGAGTGAAACTGCCATGAGATCATCTTCAATGCAACACTATCTGGATCTTTTCATATGCAGTGATGTCTGTACTTCACTATCCACAGCGGTGCTTTGAGCTAAATGCTAACATCCGCATGCTAATACGCTCACAATGAACAAAGGAAGATGTTTAGCAGGTTTTATGTTTGTCATGTTCACCATCTCAGTTTAGCAAATTAGCATTCTAACATTGACTAGCATTAAAAACAAAAGGCTACAGCTGAGGCCGATGGGATGGTCATTAGTGTTTCAGGTATTTGGTCATAAACCAAAGTATGGGACAATTGACTTCTTGATGGTGTCAGATAAAATTTAAGAGATCAACATACTGTAGTTATCACAATTTGTCCTGATGGGAACATGAATGTGTGTAAAAAAGAATTAATGGCAATTCATACTTGCTGAGACAGTAGGATTCATCCTCTGGGCACCAGAATGCCTGTACAAAATCTCCTACCAATCTATACAATCCATTGGTCAGGTTAACAACATCGGAGGTCATGTTGACTGTATTTGTCAAGCCGACTTCACATATACAATCAACACTTTTCTGCTTATACCCTACACAAAAGGCTGTGTTTCATATACAAACCTAGGAGGAAATGACTGTTGCTGAAGGTTTTTAGTGTTCTGAGTGGAGCTGTCATGGATTGTCTTGAAAAGTGACTAATGTTTTAACAAAGTAATGTTTCTCTGTGTATTTTCTTCCAGTCTGAACAACACACTTTAAGAATAAAGCGGAGAGAAATTGAATGCTGAGATGTGAATCAGCCATGATAATTTGTAGATTTATGTCTCTCTTGGCACAGCAGTAGGCCAACTGACAATCTTTGCCTGTACCGTTCATAGTTCTCCCTAGCTATTGCCATCATATGGAAATTAAATCAAGATGCTAAAAGAAATTGAGAAACTCAGAACAGAGGCATGTTATATTATGTTGCCAGAACTGAAAGGATTGGGGCTTGTTACGGGGGGTTTATAAAATATATAAGCAGAAAGCCTAAGGGATCTACAGACATGGTTTGGTTTGAGTTGAGAGTCATCTGAAACACAGAGAGGAAAACAAGTAACTATGTATTGCTGTTTGCTGTAAGTATGTCTTAGCATGTTATAGTTTCATGATCAATCACAAAGCCAAATAGTTGCACAAGACACAATTTAAAAGTACAGGGACAGTTTTGCATGAGCTTGTTTGATTACATTGTAAATAAAGGACAGAAAAAGAGCTGACAAGATTTGCCAATCAATCTATAAATCAATCAAGAGAAAATTAATCAGCACCAATTGATAATTGATTAATCATGCTTCTCATTGTACACTGTTGGTTGGATCAACTGTTGGTTGAACTAAACAAGCAATTTAAAGATGTCCCATTGGCCTCTGAGAAACATTTAGATGGTTAATCAAATACAATTACTGGCAAAATAATCAAGAACAAATAATTGTTATCTGCAGCGCTAGTATAAAGCTAAGGATGATTTTGGACTTAAGGGTTGAATTGGAAAGGAAATTTCAGGATTACGGATGACATGTGTTAAAGGCCCCAAGCCCCTTTTTACCCAAGAACAGGGATGGATAATTTCAAATAACTGGTATAAACATTTTCAGACATTCAGGCTCAAAAATGGTCCAAAGGTTTTGCCTAATGCAAATTTACAATTTCAAAAAGTAAAACCACTAGACAAATTACTTTTTTAAGGATTAGTTAAGTATCTGGTTATATCAAACTGCTTTGTAACTTATTATGACAAACCCATGCAACTACATCTTTACAGTACAAGTGCAAGTGTTATTGAAGCACATTCAGCTATGCCTCATTGATTCTTTTTGCAGGGATGAATGGGGCCTCTCACAGAGCAGTTTTCTCTTTCAGGACTTTTCAGAGCAAAAGCAAACTCTCACTCTTGTAAAATTATTCTTCAGCATATAGTCTTTTCTGCTCACCCCTAAAGTTTTTTCAAGACACAGTGGGCATACTTTCCTTAACTTTCCTTTTAAATAGTATTGTCAGCTCCAAATGGCTGCCAAAGTTTCTCAAAGGGCCCCCAAAGCTATAGCTCTCCCCCCCTCCCCCCGACTAGACACAAACAAACTGGGTGCAGCAGAGGATCTTTCCCCATCAGGGATGAACACAAAGAAATCCCCCTACCAGCCCTCCATCCATAACAAACCGGTTCTCCCAAGCTGTTACCACATGCAAGGTATTCCCACAAGCAGAGCAACTGGACCTGATTATCTGCAGGTCAGTGACCACACTAAGCTGTCCAAACTGCTTCTGTCTCAACCCACTGCCCAACCTTTTACTATTGCTCTCCAGCCTCAACCACATTCCTGCTTTTCTATTGCATCATTTTAATATCTAACCGCAACAGAACAAGTGAGCATAAGCCAGAAAGTGTTGGCCAGTTTTCAATAGCACACACTAAATGCTCCTGAAGGCCTCTTTAGAAGGGTGTGAATGGAGGGATGGGCATGGTTCTTCAGGCTAGAGAGCTGAATAGTGTTTTCTTTACTTTGTCTCCTGCAGAAAATCTGGTTGACATCCCAACTATGCTGGTGTATTTTCATAAAAGCATTTCAACGCAACACAGTAATTAGAAAAGCAGCAGAATTAGCCATATAAGAGAGGAAATAAGGTTAAAAGAGTCTACAACCATGCCAGCTGCCATCAAAGCACAGCAGTGCTTTAGCTAAATGCTAGTGTCAACTGACTAGTGTCAGCTCCAAATGGCCATGCTAACATTGTAACATGTAATGTTTATCATATATACATACCATCTTAATTTTGCGAAATAGCATAGTAACATTTGATAAGTAACACTAAACACAAAGTACAGCTGAGGTTGATGGGATTGTCATTAGTTTTAAAGGTATTTGTTCATAAACAAATAAATGGTTGTGGGTGAAATGTTAGCCACACTAGCAGCTTTGTGACTTTGCAAATAGGTGTTTTGAGCAAAATGCTAACATCAACATGCTCACTGTGCCAATGTTAACATTCCGATGTTTCCCAGTTTAATGTTTACCATTAAAATCTTAGTTAAGTGTGTGTTATCATGCTAACATTTGCTACATTGTTATAAACACAAACACTATGTAGCCTACAACTGAGGCTGATGGGAATGTCATTAGCTTTACAGGTATTTGGTCACAAACCAAAGTATTGGACAGATTTTAATTTTAAATCTAATCATAACGCTATATGGGAAGAGAAAGGGATTCCCAAACTGATTAAGATTCCTCCTGTGGTGGACATGAATGTGTGCACCAAATTTCATGGAACATCTTTCAAACAGTTGTTGAGGCATTTTACTTAAAAGCACAAATATAAATCTCATTATGGTGCTAGAGGAAAAGTCAGAGAGATTCATTGTCTGGGAGCCATGCATGTCTGTACAAAAGTAGGTGCCAAAGCATTCTGGAAGATGTTGCTGGGGGAGCTAGAGGAAGAAAAGTCAAGCAGTCATCAAAGTCACAAGGATTTCATGGCATCCAATAGGTTTTCAGTCTGGACCAAAGTGGCGGAGTAGCCGACTAACAAACCAAGCTAAAACTTGTAAAACAGTGGAATTACTAACAGCTTTATGTGATAACACCAGCTAATAGAATAAAGAAGCACTGCTGGATCAGCTGTGAGAAAACAACAAACATTCAAATCAATCCCTTAAGGAATATTTTTTCTAAGGGTGTGTAGACATTGAGAGCAGTGGGAGGACATTCCAACTGAGAGGAGGATCAGAAAAAAAATAACCATATCGACTGGTCAATAATAGATTGTGTCTGCATGAGTCCTCTTCCCTCAGGCCAACATTCCAGCCCCTCTAGGGACACAGTTCCCATTTCTTTCAGCATAACAACTGTCATGAAAGCCAGCTATTAAGGATTCTACACTTACATAAAGATTAGGGTGTTGTTAATATGATGCTGGCGACGGGTCAATTCAATTTTCTTAATTCGTCCCACAGCTGTCCCCACCAGACAGGTCAGTCAGCAAGTAGGGCATCTCTTAATACAAGGTCCAGCCTTCAATGGAAATTATGCTACCCAGAGTTAAAAGATGATCTGAGGAAGGTTTGATAAATATATAAAATAATAAAAAATGACTGTACTTTGGAGTTGTGACTCTCAGTGGAATCACCTGATTTGAGAACATATTCCTCAGAAAAAGAAGTAACAGCAAGCTTTTAGTATTATATTATTATAGTATAATAGTATAGTATTATTTTGAAATGCAGAGTTACTCCCAAAGTTGTTGTTTTTTGGACGGCACATAAAAAGCAATGCAGCCTCTTTGTATTCATCTGAAAATAAGCAGCACTCAGTTTTCTCATTCTCCTTTATTATGAATTCATTAATATAGTCGTAATATGCAAGATTTGACCACATAGTAAGAAGTCCATAAACACAGCAAAAAGGTTCATTAATGTGTGCAGGTAAAAGACTGATTCTAATCAGCTAACGCAACTTTAATATCTGGAGTGTGAACTATATACGTTTGAAGAAAATAGGGTGATGTTCTCATAAAAACATAAATTAGGAACATATATTACATATTAAACCTGAATAACAGCTTAAATCTGGCATCCCACGTTCTTTTGGATGGTTTATTTCATGATGATTTAAATATTCTGGTGTACGAATGATAAATAAATTTGTCATTGTGATGTTTAACTGTGCTCACTTTTGACTCAAAAGTCTGTAAAAGAACACAACATGGATGATTTAATGAGTAGTCCTTCTGCATGTCTAGAATTGTAATTACAAAGAACATAATTTGTCAATGATTTATTAATTTAGCTGAAATCATGAAGGTCTATATGATTCTACGTAGTGTATATTTGGGGTCAATTGAACACCCGAAAGGTTTAAATCCCTGTCAAACCACTTATGAACAAACTCTAATAACCAGATGGACCTATTTGTGATTTTGGATGAGTAGTCTACTTCCTTACTTACATTTTGGAGCGGATCCAAATCACGGGGCTGACACACAAAACTATTTTTTCACTGTTAACAACATTGTGAAATTGTGCTGCATTCACATGATGTCGGAGTAATTGGGTAAAGGAGTTACTAACTGAAAAAATTCACATGAATCCCTCTCAGGTCTGAACATTAACATTGAGTTACAGACTAGAAGTGCCCTTCCAGTAAGATTTCTGGTCTTTTGCGAGCCCAAACGCACTGAGTCATGGCTTTGTTTGTGCAAATCCTGTTTGTTCTCACATTGCTGTGTTACACAGTGCCACAGAGCTTCAAAGTTATCAGCACTGCCATGAACCTCGGACTCTCTCTCTGAAACCAAATCCTTAAACCCCCACAGAGAACGTCTGTGGCAGCGGATATATTTATACATGTGTACACTTGTCTGATTCAAACGTAAAAACCTAAGATTCACAGTCAACTGTAACTGTAGAGAAAGGCTATGAGTGAGAGATCTTTAAATTTACAAGAAAAACTAGTCCTGTGACACAAAACCTTTAAACTCACTTCATTCCACTTTTGGCAATGACAGAAGCATGTGGTGTTTTCCATCTGAGGTAGAATAAGTAAAGATGAAAAAGATGCTAAGACTTGGTGGGTTGAAGGCCACCTGACTGATTTATGACGTCACATGGCGGTAAGGGGCCGGGTGGTGGATGACCTCACTGGCTTCATTATTCAGTATATGCAGGGAACTCAAATGTAGAGTTCAGTTGCGTATTACATTTTCAGGCACAGAGATTTCATAACTTAAACATCAGCAATGCTTACAAAAGTGTCTGCATAGTGTCAGAGATTCAACATTGTGTGCTCTGTCAATGCCACGCTCTGGTTCCCTGCACACACACTGCTGTGAGAAGATGAAAAATCAGGGAATTAAATGTTCAAGTAATACAATTTTGGAGCAGGATTTTAGTTTTTTGAATGCCAAATTAAACAGTGGTGATATGTTACAAAAACGTAAATAGACCTGTTATCAGCTATCATAAAGATATTTTGATTTTAAAAAGTGATTACTTGTTGGATTTATTTAGAAGCTTTGTGGGGGGGGGGGTACTGTGAGATGTACTGTATTGTATTGTATTGTTAAATCTTGGATACATTCACTGTCCTTCATGTATTCTCAGTAGGCCTATAGTTTATGAACTTTAATGAAACTTTTCAATTCTTTATGTCATGCTGTTGACTTTTAAAACGAGTTTACACTATTACTGGCTGCAGGCACAGTTCACATTTGTATGGTATAGGTGAAAATAGTGGTCCAGGTTTCCAGACATCCAGTGTCTCTTTCGAGATTCTGACAACAAGTGCTCTGTTGCTCGGCAGGTGCCTATTTTGGGGTGAGGTGTGGCCGTGGGTTGGACCGTGAGCTGAGAGGGCGCGTGCGAAGGGCCAGCAGCCTATCAGTGTTGACCTGAGAACCAGAGTAGGCTGCAGAACGGTGTATGAATCACAGTTAGTGCGTGAGAGCTCTTCATAAACGTATGATCACTTCAACTACACCCACACACACACACAACCACACAACATGTTCATTCTTGTTCTGGTTGAGTCCTTATCTGCTGAATACTAGCAAACTATGTCATTTTAAATAAAAGCTATTAGACATCTTTCTTATACGGTTTTCTCTTATAAAATCCAATGTATTGCTTGGTTGTTTAAAACAAACAAAACATACAAAATACCCTGATAAAAGCCTCTTCATCTACTAAAATACAACAGCTATCACTCTATCTTCCTCCTGAAATGTTACGTATATAACACATTACTATTACTAAGTATGATTAAAATCACTGTACACTTAAAGGAAGTTCATAATAAGAAAGTCACGGGGAGATGATACGACATGACTAAAAACACTGCCCTCTAAATACTGTAGGGTATATCCAAATATTTAAGTCCTTACAGTAACATTCTATTTCAGGCTGGAGCAGAATATATAATAGTTATAATAGTTAACTTTGTGTCAACAGTTACTTACCGAGCTTTCTGATGGGGTCCGTCTTCTCGGCCCCTTTCCTCCTCTGCTCTCTGGGACTGGTGGCCGCTGGCTTACCGCTGCCTAACATTATTACAACTCCAGCGAAAATGGCTGCAGGCCACAACCTTACTTGCGTCTCGCTCTACGAAAAACGTTAAAGAGGGAGACAGGTGTCTTCCCGCAAGCGCAGATTTGTGCTGTCTCTGAGAGGCCTCCGAGCAGAGAGAGACACATGTGTAAAACCCCTCCCCGGCGCTCAACTCCCCATGCCTGTGCGTAATAGGATTCCAAACGTGGCGCACACCTAACGCACTACCTCCTCCTCCTGTCCCAACAAACACCGACGAACTGAATTACATGAACCAGAGGAGGTTCAATTCCCTGCACAGGACTACATTTACTCAAGGAGCTTAGTGTCCTGTCCTACTTAAGCTGACAACAATTTGGAGGTACTGTACTTTATTCGAGTATTTTTATTATCTGCGACTTTATGTTTCAACTCAACTACATTTCAGAGGGAAAGATTGAACTTTTAACTTACATACTTACAATGCATTTATTAGATAACTTTAGTTACCTTGCATATTCAGATTTATAACACAACATACCTGTATAGCTAATCAACAAATAAATTAGAATATATTAAGATAAGACTTTATTGATCCTTGGGGGTAAATTCACATGCTTCCCAGCCACATATTAAGTAATTGAAATTAGCCACACCTAATACATCAGTAATTGAAATACACTAATATAGCTTACATTATTCAAAAATTCACCATTCTGCATACTTTTTAACCTATATGTTATGCAAATACTTATGTAGTTTTGGTTAAGTAGGCTAATATTTTGAATGCAGGACTTTTCTACACTGAGGTTTCTACTTTTACTTAACAATATCTGAGTAGGCTACTTCTTCCACCACTGCAGAAGTTAACACAGCAAAATGCTGCTTCATGTTTATTCTTCCCATTGTAAAGATAAAAAACACATAAACTTTGTGTACTAACGTTTAGTGTTTACCTAACTATTCAAATCTAAATATCTACACAATTTAAGCTTTAAATACACTTCTTTAAGCGGAAAGAAAATAATTAAAACTTGTTCAAATATGATAATTATGTACCTATGTATGTAGGGTTGCCATTTCCTGAACATCATAGTTTGCCTTCTTTTTTGTATGCCACAGCATCTCTTCATGTAACTTTTTTTTTTAACTTTTTGGGTAAGTTCTGGGTAATTGGAGGGGGACAAATAAATATAGAATATCACGAAACATATTTCCAGGGGAGGATGTGTCAGAGTAAACAGTCACTCAAAGCATAGACATATTCCCTATTAAATTCTTTATAGCAATCCGTTTGAGGGCAGTGCCCCCTGTTGGTTATAACAGTAAACTGCAAAGACCTCATCAACAACAACCAATTCTGTTTAAGTCAAATTCATATTCTACAGCCAGTTAAGATATATTAACATAGATCTAAAGGGTGAATGCGCTGTATAACAAATAAAACCTAGACTTGAGTCCTTTTAGTGAGTGGATGGAGATGTGACTTGTACCAGAGCAGTGACTGGAAACTTAATTAAGTCTTTGTAATGGAGTTATAACAGAGAGCAAAGAGGGGCAGAGCTAAAATGGGCGGTCTAAAACTAGTCCTGTCAGGAAGAGCATAAAAGGAAGAGCATAAAATGTGATTTCCCCTGATCTGTCCATGAGCTCGCTCACTCACACACACACACACACACACACACACACACACACACACACAAACAGTAACGTTCCTTTCACTCAGTCATTTAATGCAGCTGATGTATCCAGTAATTGCCACTCTTTGTCATACTCTTGCAAAAAAAACACCAATCTGTACCTGCTGTCTTCATGAAAATCTAAAATAAACACGGCCTTCTTGTGCTCAGATGGCTATCACCCATTTCTTAGATTTACACTACAAGGCCATGCATAGGCCTATAAAAAATTCTAACATTCATCTCCTGTCAATTGCAGCAACAAACCATGTTAGACAGGATGAGAGATTAAGTCATGCCTGCTAATCCTCACAAGCTGTAATCTATGCAGGAGAAGCTCTGGCTCTATTCCTGCACCGCTCCTTGATTTGAGAATATGGGCACCATTGGTATGATTTCTCAACCTCCATGGTTGTTAGGTTTCATATTAACTGGAACATAGCCTAAAGTCTTCCTCAAAGGATTCCCTGCACAGCTTGCTTATCTGCCTGAGCTGAATCTCTGTCTGATTATATTAGTAGAAACAGTAGGCCTGTGTTGCTTGTAGCCATTGGGTTCTCACTCTTTACAAGCAGTGTTAGTAGACACCCACCATAACTGAAGAACCCATTTCTTCCATTAATACAAGTGAATTGTTTTGTGGAAACTAAGGAAACCAGTGTGTGTATACATGGTATAATGACACATGCACAGTTAAAGACTCAAGTGCATTGACTAACATTCAGTATAGTATGTATGTGAAGAATGTGAAATAAAACAGAATACAAAACCATTCTTTTGCCATTTTTTGTAATCAAACAATAATTAATTTTAACATTTTTTTTACACAAAGCGTCAATAGCTATTAAGAAAAGTTGTGAAAATTGTAGAGTAGATTGTGGTACACCCAAACTAAATCTTGCTAACCATTAGTAAACTAAAGGAAAGCTAGTACTGCCTTGCAAGATCAGGGACCGTCTACTTCCTGAAACTAAACTATTTCATCGAGGCTTCCAGTTCTCGGATTAATACGAAGAATCGCTGTTTTCCAATCTGTTTATATATTTGTACAGACTGTGGTCTATATCGACCCGACATAATGTTATAATTCAAATGTTTAGTTAGAAACCCACACGGGAAAGGTTACGGTCCAGCAATTACGCTGACCCAGTATAAACACATTGGCCTAGCTAGTTAGCAGATGGCTAACGCTGGCAATATCTGTAGCTAAATTACGTTAGATGTACTTCTATTGGTTTACTTCCTAGCGCATTGGCTATAGCTCTATTGATAAAATGGATAATAATGCGTTATTTTGAATTAACTTAGTTAGCAAGCTTGGCTTAACGCTTATACCGTTACAGTGTGGCGTTTAGCTACCGTTATATTGGTCCTGGCTATAAACTTGCTACTTGCTTTGTAATACCGTCGTGCTCCAACTATACGTTTATTGTGGTTGTAACATTAGTGCGTATGGCTTCACACTTTATGAATTAATGCAGTGTTAAGTTTGGGAGCGACACAACGTTAGCTAACTAGCTTATCCTTAGCTGTTAACACTACACAACAGTGTAAATCTAACACTGCATATCGGAACATGGGTGCGCAGAAATACTCAAATGATCTACACCACTCCGTCCACTGGTAGCAGGATTATTGAGCAAGTGTAAGATCGCCTGACCCACCCTTAAACAACGAGGGGCTCGGAGATGTGCTAGTTGCGGAATCTTGACAATAAATGTCGTTTGTTTACGCTGATATCAGAGTTCCCGAGCCCCTGATGCCCCACAACGTATCACTCCGCACAAAACACAGGATATTCATACTGAAACATTTAATGATCCAACTCGCACCAAAACGACGCGTTTTTAAGCCACTAGTCATAAAAAGAATTGCATTTTGAAAATGATCAGTATTTACTTATTTTCTTGTGTGAACAGTCAACGCGGACTAGTTTCCGTTAGAGGTTGTCTTCATGTTGCTTCAAATACAGGAGGGGTTTCATTGTATTATTAGTTCGGCGTTAGACTATGTGGTCAGCAACAATAAAGAAGCCCTATGGATTTACGTTAATAACATTATATTTTTTCCAGTTATAATATTATGTGATTCAAACATATTTAATTTAACTTATATTTCGTAACTTTTATCAATGTCCCCTTCAACTGTAGATAGTAGCGCCCATAAAATGCCCCGGACTGCTTTCTTGGTGTATATTCCGTACTTTTGATTGACTATTGGACTGCCCAATCATAAAATACTTTAAGCTTAGCAACAGCAAAGTTACCCTCTTGTCCAATCAACAAAGAGAGGGATGGGCTGCATCGTGCTCAAGATTCTACCATTTGATTGGTTAAAATGCTCGTCGGTTATGGTGAACTTGTGGACTATGTAGTTCGTTGAGGAGGACACCGACAGTGCTTCCCTGAAATTAAAACCCCATGTCCCACAATCCAATGGGCGTTACAAACAGCTGCATGCGCACGGCTAGAGGCGGAGCTGCTATATAAACGCGAGCTCCCTCTTCTTGAGTAGCACACTGGACATTGTTGTTACGGTGAAACGTCGTCTCCGGCTTAGCGCTATCTCTGACAGCATCGAAACAGTTAATGGTAGATAGCGACAGTTGCTCTGACAAACCCTTGGAGGAGTAACAAGTGTTTATGGTTCAGAAGTTTACTTTTAACTTGCGAGTTTATTTTAAAACGTAAAAACTTGAGCTTTCTTTAGGGCTTTCGACTCTATCTGGAATACGCATATATATCTATATATATTTGTTTAAATTGAGTTTAACGAACTTTGAAGAAAAGTTTTGAGAGCATGAACGTGATTTAAAATCCGCTAAAGCGGAGCCATCAGAGCGGAACATCATGATGACAGAACCAATGGAGCAGACCCATCACCTGAAAACTTCAGGCAGCCCATCAGGTGGGAGCAGTGGGGACGCGTTGGAGCATCTCCCAGCCAGAAACCGTGGTGGACCAGAGAACGGCAACAGGGGGCGACAGAGAGCCCAGAAGCGACAGCAGCGGGCGGAGAACTGTGGGGGTATCAACACAGACAAGTTATGGCAAATGAAAGGCGAACAGAGGGAGGTGTGCCCTGCCTTCGCAGCCGGAAACGAGCTCATAAAGTGCCCGATTGCAAATCAGCCTAACCAGAAAGCCGACGGTAATCATATTGCACAGGGGAAAAACGGCGAAGACAGACCACTGGAGGAAACTTTAAACCAGGTGCAAGAGGATAGTCACATCGACTCCGACACTGGTTTTGATGCGCGTCTGGGCAAGAAGAGACACAGGCGCAGGACATCCAGGAAGAAGCGCAACTGGAAGCCTTATTGCCAACTTTCTTGGGATGAGAGAAAAGCCCTGGAAGAGAAAGAGACGGCCAGGGCTTCACGGGTGAGGGAGGAGATGTTCGCCAAAGGGCTTCCAGTGGCACCCTACAACACCACCCAGTTCCTGATGGACGAGCACGACCGAGAGGAGCCTGACCTCAACACCGAGACCGGGGTCAGGCGGCCCTCAGGGGTCGGTAACCGCATGGAGGACACGGGCAGCGAGGAGGACCTCTGCGACAACAACGAGGAGGAGGACGATGATGAAGGCAGCGGAGGAGGTAGCGATGGTATCGGGAGACCTGGGAACGCAGGTGGGGAGTTTCTCCAGAGAGACTTTTCCGAGACCTACGAGATGTACCATGTCGAGAGCCTGCAGAATATGACCAAGCAGGAGCTGGTCCAGGAGTACCTGGAGCTGGAGAAGTGCATGTCCCGGCTGGAGGAGGAGAACAACCGGCTGAGGCGCGCCGTGGAGCCCGGGGGTCTGACCGCGGAGAGCTCCCTGGTCCGTCTCAGAGAGCTGGAGAGGGAACTGGAGAAACTGAGGGCCCAAAACACGGAGCTCCTTCTGCAGAACCAGCCGAGCAATGACAGGGGGCAAGTCGCTACCAATTAAAGGACACCATTCAAGTGGGGGAAAGCCCCCTTTAAAAAAAAAAAAAAAAGGTAAACATGGGACTGCTACTTTTTTTTTTTTTAAACAAATGGTTTTGTGTAATCAGTTTGTCATTTGGACAATGAGTCCTTGCATTGCAATGCAATACGTTTCTTTTCAATTTGAACTGTAAGGGTGTCCTGTTCAATTTTATTTTCAAGAAGAAATGTAAATATTTCAAAATATTCTTTTTATAAAGAGAATGTATTTGACAACACGATAAATTTGTTTACGGGGTCAACTCTAAGGTATCCATTGACTTATAATGTTCCGTTTTTCGAATTTAAAAACAAACGTTTGTTGCATTCTCCCCCCCCCCCCAGAAAAAAAGAATAACAAATTACAGCTAATTGGATCAGCTTGTTAAGACTGTTTTTGCAGAATTAAATTCCAGAGTTAATATTTTAACAGTTGTGTGTAAGTTCAAATAAAATGTTGAAATTCTGCTGTCATGTGTTGTAACGCCTTCTCTAAAACACAAGAAGCGGCTCATAAAAGCTGCTGCGTGGAACTATATACTCTACGTCACATTTGTCAGTAATACAAATAATCACAAAGCGTTTCTTGTAAGGATCCTGAAATGGGCCAGCCAGACATCAGTAGGCTCTGAAGAGGAGAATAGCCTAGCCGAGGGGGGAGGGGGGATGATGGACATGCTCTTTATGAAGGTTAACCCACTCTGTTTAATCTATTGAGGAGGATATTCAGCAAGAATACACGTTTAATGGGTTTATTCCCATAGTTATTCCACTCTTAAAACATATTTTGTTCACAATAGTGCTGGTCATGTTAAAAAACAGACACAATCTGCTGGAAATGTTATTAAATATTCATTAAAGCTCTATTTAGAGAATAGTACATTTCAGTAGATTCCCAGTTAACAGCTAATTTTCAGATTGCATAAATATTAAAATATGAACTTCATTTTGTTAAGTTATACAAAGCCTTGGTAGTTTAGATGAAGTTTCTTTGTACAGAGGTAATCTGTGCCATTTGGCCTGGGGGAGAGCATCCGTGGCCTCCAGAGGGCGTCCTTCAGCTTCTATTTGAAGTTGTCTGCTGCTGTAAAACAATACGCTTCATCCTCTCTGTAAAATGCTGCAAAATCCTACAATGTCCAAATATAAACACACGTAAACATTTTTTTTTTTAAACGTAGTTCTGTTTATTTACATCATATAACCTTGCTTTAAAGCGCACAGACATGAGGGAAATGGTTTCAGGCGGACAACCTTTAAGTCCAGTCATTTTTCATATTAGTTATACTCAAAAGCAATTCCAAATGTACACAATACAATATGTTACATATTAAGATAGTATGTACAAAAAGATTTTAAAATACAACAATGATACATTAGGTAAAAATCCCATTTCAGACAACACAGAGTTTTCCTTTTTGATGAAGTCATGGGCCGTTTGTTCATCTGGAAGAAGTTAGATGTTGTCTGACATGACCTAATGCCGGTTTAGGGTAGGACTTGTTAGGTGTACCATATTCACACACTGGACCACTAGGCAGAGAGAGAGAGTAGCTGAGAGAGTACTATGCCTCGTCCCTCTTAGCAGCATTGGTAATAGCTGTTAATGCCTGTGTTAAAGGCAAAGAGAGTGCATAGACATGTCCTTGGCTTGAAGTGTGCTATTTGTTTTTTTTATAACAGCCTCTCAGTTAGAGACGCTTGTATTAAACGTACACATCTTTGGGTCAGTGCCTTAGTTATACCATCAACCACAGGCGAGGAGGGCGGAGACCCAGAAACAACATTAAGAAACGGAAAGAAAAGAACCGACCATGGCACTGCAGAACAAAAACACATTCCAGAAATCAGGCACTTGTAGAAAAAAAATCTTGAGGTACGACAACTTATATAACTAATATAACTTATCATTTATTATTATTTTTCACCAGGTTATTTGATCAGATGAAAACAACTCATGAATTTGGAAGTTGCACCTCCTGTCTGTGTTATTTTGTGAAGGGAAATCAAAACGAGAGATGAAAACAATAGATTTCCTCTGTATTTGTTTCCTCTAATGTACCATTTCCCCAGTCAGGGAGGATTTATTAGAACCTGACCTTATGGAAAACTCCTCCTCATGTAACCCTAAGGTAATAAACGTGCAGACAGATCAACCCTCGGCGGGGATCTGATGAAAACACAAAGACCTGTTTGTATGCGCTACACAATATTTTAACAGTCTGTCAAACACTGCGAGGCTCCTCTTTGGCTCCTCTTTTACAAGAAGGAACATACTTCGTCTTAATCTGCTAAATATGAGCAGATCTGCAGCATTGTCAGTAATCCCAGCCATGAATAACAAAACAAATGAGGTCAGCCATCACGGTGTGGCGCTGAGCTGCCTGCAAACTGCCCAATATAATAATAATAATTACCAGATTTCTTCTCTTGGTGCATGGAGTTGCTAGATGGTTTGTGTAAATGTTGATGCAACATTGTTGGAAGAATAATCACCAGAGAAACTTATTTCTAAGATTAGATCTCGTGAGTTAAAGGTTTTCTGCACAGTGCTGAGAATCAGAGAGAAAGGCCATCTATGAGAAAATAAGGAACAGGTTTAGTCATGTTTGTCTCCTGTGAACAGGTACACCCAAGAGGTGAAATCACAATAAAAGTACTTTTTTTACTTTAATACAAAATATATATAATATATATATTGAATATAAAACAAAAAAGAATATATTAAGGGAAACATTTCAAGTAACATCTTGAAAGAAATAACTGTGCACTTTTATGCACTTTTGTAAACCATAAAAAAGGAACTAAAAAAGTAAAAACAAATATCATAACATAATATTTATATTTACAAGGTTAACTTAACAAAGCTTTGTACAAATGTTACAAAAGTTGCTCAACACAAACACCTGCACGCTCAGACATGATCACAAATATTGTTGCGCAAACACACACACACACACACACACACACACACACACACACACACACACACACACAAACATTACCAAGAGAGACGACTGTATTCGGTGTGTCTGTAACCTACTGTGTCTAGTGTAGAGTATTACAGTGTCTGTGGTCTGAGGAGGAACACATGAGGAAGACTGATCCCTTGAAATGGTTTTAAACATACCAATAACTTCTGCGTGTGAGGCTGACTGTCTCTTCTTGCTCACTGAAGTAGGTTCGGGGAAATTTTGTAATAGTTACCGTTAAACCCTGCTTTATTAAGAAGCATCATTCTCTCAAGAAGAGAAGTTGGGAAAACAATGCTCTGTTATTATGCAAATGAGAATTCTTGTCTGTAATATTAAATTGCGATGAGGTCTGTTTGTGTCTCTGTCCTGTTTCTGTATTATGTCTATAAAAGCACACATATAGGAAAAGAAAAGAAAAAATGCTTTGGCAACAATGGAATGCTCCTTGCCATGCAAACGGAGCTCATCGAAAAGAAAAGGGTGGGCTGCTCTTAAAAACCTGGTCATAGGTACGCTGTGTTGCACCTGGCAACTAACCACGACCCTGTTTACACTGCTGCCGGTCTACTGACCTGCAGGGAGTGAGCGGCTCAGCATAGACCCCCCCTACAGAAGCCTCTTTTTCTTGGAGTGAAGTGTGGGGTCAGCTGGCAAGGCTCACAGGTACTGGTGGAACCTGGAGGTGGGAGCTTGACGTGTAGCCGGTCCTTGGTTGAGCACGTCTGCATCCCGAGGCAGCCCTCGTGTTTTGACCTGGTTTTGAGTGTTAACGGACAGGGGGAACTCACTGACAGTCAGTGGGGGTCTCTTCTCAGAGATCTCAGTTGGAGAGGCCACCACGGTGTGTCTGCGCCAGGCCCGTCTCTTCCTCCGTGTTTCGGGTGACAGCGGCTTTCGCAGTCCGACAATGCGCAGGTCGTCGGCCGAGCCCATCAGACGAGCGCGGACCTGCTCCGCCAGAGACCTGCCACTGGGGCCGGTTGGGGTGAAGGAGGCGGCCTCACTGGGTGGCAGGGAGGGCTTGGTCCGGGCCAGGCGCAGGCTCTCCTGGCTGCTGCACGAGGAGGGGTTGGTTCTGGAGGTGTCCCTCCTCACTCTGGGTGCACCATCCGACCCAGAACCAGCCCTGTCAGCCTCAGCCGTGGGCCCAGACAGCTCCAACAGGTCCAGGGAGCGAGCCTTGCCCTTCTCTGACTTCAGCTTCTTCCTGGCCAGAGTGTCGCACTGGATCAGCTTGTGCGAGTTGAAGGAAGGCCGCGAATGAAGTTTGTGAGTAGTGGAGGAGGAGGAGAAGGAGGAGGACGAGGGTGTGGTGGACCGTGCCCCTCCTTCACTCCTGTCCGCAGAGTCCTGTGTGGGTGTGAGCGCTGTGGGCGGGGCAAGCAGGTTTGTGGGTGTGAGAACGGGGGGTTTGTAGTGTGTGTAGAGGAAACTTCGTGGGGCTGATGCCGGTTGCGTGTTCACAGGTATTGTTGGGTGTTTATCAGGTCTCTCTTGGGTGAGGGAGCGTGAGGCGAAGCCACTCTCATTGTCCGTCTCACTCACCAGCTCGCTGTGCTCGTCATCAGCATCATCCACCCTCCCCTCGGACCCCAGGCTACGCCCTAATGTGGAGAGGGTGGAGTAACCAGAAACAATAGAGCGAGCATCCTCTGTAGCTCTCCACGGCGGCCCCTTCACCACCGCCCGCGCCTCCTCCTCGTGCAACAACATGGCTGCCTGCCTTCCTCCTGCCTCCTCTTCCTCTTTACAGCGCGGCCTACTGGGAATAACCGCCAACACCTCCACATCTATCTCCTCTTTCGCTCCGCTTTCTACAACTTCCTCATCTTCTTCCTCCTCCTCTTCTTCTTCATCATCGTCCTCTCCCTCTGCTCGAGGAGCAGTGTCTCCTACAGGCGACTCTGCCTCCTCTTCCTCCTCTGGCCCTAAATGTCCAGCTTTAATTGGCTCGTGCTCTGAGTCGTCGTCGGTGCTGCTGCCCACACGGCGGCCTTTATGGCGCTTCCTGCGTTTGCGGCCCGTAACAGCTGACATGATGGACAGAGTCAGGAAGTCCTTGGGTGTGAGGTCTCTCTTTGATCCCCACGACCCCTGAAAATGGAGACAAATGTACTTGTGACACTATCATACATTTTTCATTACATGCTTTCTATTTTAGTATATTTGGAACTACTGCTGTCACAATATCTGTGTGTATGGGTGGTATAAGAACAACCAGAGTAACGTTGTACTATAAAGAGATGTTACCTTTGATTTAGCTGAGTCACTGTTGGTTGAGTCTGGGGAACAGAGAGTAAAAACATCAGTGGGTCAGAACCATTGAAGTTAACAAAAGGCCAGAACAGTCATGGTGGAGGACACAGAGGCAGTTGGTGTGATCATCAGGAAAAATCCACAATAAGTCACAGACAAACTACTACTGCAGTTTGCACTTCTCTCTACATTTTAAACTTTAATGTTACAGCAGTGTGTTTTCCATCAGCTGTAAACACCCGCACTGACATCAGATTGAGCACAACATGCAGTTTTTTTGTTGTCCTCTTCCTGATTTAAAAATGAATAATAATTACAACAGAAATCCCTCTACTCAACATCCTCTGTGCCCTCGGACCTTGACGGACCTCAGCACAAAGACACTGATTTACACATGTGGGGGAAGCAGGGTTTCGGTGTAGGAAAACACGGCACACACAGATGACATCACTGAAAAACACTGATGACATCAATCAGTGAAGGAAGCATGGAGAGGCGTCAAGGCAGAAATAATTTTCAAGAGTATCAAAAGAAACACATTTCCCTCACCTACACACCAATGCGGGATACAGGTTACGTTTTTCTCTTTCACAAAGTGTATGAATCAAAATCTTTGGAGTTTAAATGTAAACAACAGTTTTTGTATGCTGTTTCAGATGGGGGCTTTGCTTTATACCCTTTATCTGTTGTCTTCATTAGTTTTCTCCAAAAAACGCAGCTTAACTCATGTTTCACTAGTGTTGTTGATGTTATGCTCCCTCCCACTCAGCCTTTCAGAGTAAAATAAACCAACGTGCCAATCAGATTTTGGTACACTACAGGGTCAGCTATGGAAAAAAAATACATATTGGTATATTGGCTCAATTAAAAAAAGTTTTATTTTTAGAAGTTCACCTGTGATAGAAAAACTGAGGAGGAGGGGTGAAAATTTGGGCCTTTACTGAGCCTCACACAAATGAATCAGATTAAAAGAAATGCATCTCTGATGTCATTAAGGCTCTGAAATGCAACCTAGAGTCCCTTTGGAGCTGAGAGTGGGCTTAGGAGCCTGATGATTGACTGAAATTGCCCGCAGGATGAGTGGAGCGCAGTGCTCGACAGCAAGACCACTAGTGAGGGAGTTGTCTCTCAGTGACAGACCACAGTTTACACTTAGAGAGCATCCAGTCAGCCGTTAATTCATTAGTCACACTGGGGTGACAGGTTCTTACTGAGACCTCCGTCTGACACTGAGAGGGAGACGCTGACTTAAAGGAGGGTAATGGAGAACATGGAGACACAAACCATCACCAACAGTCTCGCTCTCGCCCACGCAAACACACATTATTTCACTTTTGCAATATGATCGGTTACACACACACACGCACACACACACACACACACACACAGCCAGGGGAGTTCCCATCCTACCGCAGTGGCTGCTCCACAGGCTCAGCTAAGAGAAGGAAATGCAGAAATGTACAGAGAAAGTGAAAGATGAGCAACATTAAGGGAAAAAAAGAGGTCAGCAGAAAGGAGAGAAGTGTAGACACGCTATCAAACACAGAAACACTCCGAGTGCTAAAGGATGCAAGACTTTCATTTCTTAGAAAACTGCGTTCCAGTTCTGTTGGAAAGGAGGGAATTCTGGCTCTAAACTGGGACAAACTTCCAAGGATGAATCTCAATCAATCGAGGAATCTGACATCATGCCATATCAACTTGAGATTATTATATAATTATTTTTAACCTGTTTTAAAAGAGCTCTATTTTACGTAGTTTACATTTAGAGATTCTTCTCATTTTCATTGGAACAGGATTCATTTATACTTTTACTTTAAATTTACTTTTTCCCGTGAATTAAGAGTCAATTCTGAGCTGTTTTTTCCCCTCAGTCCACTGGAGCACACAGATTGTAATTATGACACACCAGTGGGGAATTTCCTTCTTTCAGCTTTAAATGGAAAGCAGCATTCATTTTGGCTTGCCGGTTACAGCTACCCTATTTCCTATTGGTCAGCTTGGTCAAAGCTAGCAGCGATTGGCTGAGAGCAGTGCGCAGCGTGCTCACCTGACGCCTCCCCGAGCAAAGCGGTCCTACCGATGTTGGACAGCAGGTGGTCGATGTTGGGGGCGGGCTGCACGTCCTCCGTGTCCACCGGCGTCTGGATGGAAGAGACAAAAAACAACAACATTCAGTCACACAACAAAAGGCTTTACTGTGACTTTAGAGGCATTAAAAACGAGATACAGCTTTTAAATAGATGTCTAGCACTGGAGGTCACTTTATGTGTCACCTTGCAAACAACATGGTGACTTATTGGTTTTATGAAACAGCACAAATGTCTACATAAGTCATTCTATCTTCGAGTCAAGACTTATTGTTCTTTAAACTTGAAAAAATATCCATAACTGCGGGTGTTTTAAGGAGAATTTTTCTTGTTTCGAGGACTTTCTTGGAATTATTGTCACCATCTTTATACAAGACAAAATAATTTGCTGCACTAGAATCCATAAAATTACACTTGGGTTTATGGTTTATTATGCAACTTCTTGAGTTATTTAGATTGTTAAAAAGGTAAAGCAGAAAATAATATTTTATAACGTGTTCAAATGATGATTGTGAGCTTTTACATTGATTATTTCACACCAACTTGAAAAGACGCTCACACATACTGCCGCTACTTCCAGGTTTTCAGAGCTACTATACATCCTCCCCTTGCATCTTTAAATTATTGTCTTTGTAGTACATTAGGATTTCTAAAGAAACAGTACAGGAAGCATACCTTTTCATCCTTGTCTTGCCCTTCAGTGAAAAACCAGTTGCACTACAAGAACGACAGAGTAAGAAATATTTAGCATGAAAATGATAATGAGTAGTTTGTGTGTGTGTGTGTTGTGTGTGTGTGTGCGTGTGGCATCTCTCACATGTTGGATGAGGGTCTCAACTATCTTGTAGCGGTCCGGCATGTGTGTGACCATATCTTTCATGTTGTCCTCTGACGTCCGAACCAGAGTCGGCCCGAACACCAGAGCCAGGTTACGGGGCTCCATCTACACAAAGACAATAGACATTAACACGGAGGACATCCCAGTTATACATTTTAATTACATTTACATACTCTCGTTCACCCACTTTGTTTTTATCTGCGCTGTCGGCCACAGTCTTCAGGTGAACAACTAGGAACTTCAGTGTGTGGTAATAATAATCTGGGAGGTCTCGGATCTGCCAAAGAGAAACAAGAGGATTAACAATACTTATAAACCTGCTGAACCTGCCAAACTTCTTCCACACACACAAACGCACACGCACACTCACACACACAAAATAGCTAAATGATCCTGTTCAAATAATATGAACATATACGTACCAGTTTCTTCATGGTTTTCAGTCTGTCTGATGCACTTTCCATCCGATTGGCGTCGATGAAGTCGTTGTACTTGTCTGTAAAGATATTACAAATATTAAAATACATGGAATGGTTGGATGTTAAAGCATGGCAGTGGATAGCCTGTTTGGACTCACCGTTGGTGAAAAGTGGCTCTGGAAGCTTCCTGAAGAAGGATTTGAGTAAACTGCTGACAACATTGAGGTCTTGCCACTTCTGTGGACCACAAGAGAAACAGAGAGGAGTCAGTGGACGTCATATTTGACCTTTTTGTTGTTGTTTTGTTGAGTAAGGTCGAATGAGAAACGTTTTCTTCCCCATCAACCCGGATCATTTCTCTCTCTGGTGGCTGTTCTTTAGGTAAAGACACAGGTGTATTTGTTGTTCCTCACCTCCTCTGCAGGGTTGATGTCGACGCCCTTGTTGAGCTGATCCTGAAGCATCAACACCATGGCGTTGTTCCCGGGGACTCTGTAGATTCCTGTGTATTCCAGACCCATGTCTTCTACCAGACCGCAGCAGATCTCCACGATCAACGGGATGAACTGAGATGGACACAGACAGAGTTTATTAAACAGATAAAACCTTCAGTAGTGGTACTTTTATTGCATTCAGGTATGACAGATGATATAGAGGCTTACCTTGTTATTTACACCTGGCTGACAATCCTCCAACCTCACACCGAAAGCTTTAGGCCCGGCCTTCTTTGCCTTCTTCATGATGTTGATTCCCCACGGAGACTTTGGAGGGCTGCTCTCATCTAAAGACAGGTGCAACAAAAACTTCAGACTTCCCTGCTTGACCCAGAGCCTCGGTATTTGCCTCCTGGTTCCCCCAGTCCTTGTATTAAAAGGCTCTCATGAAAAAAGGCAGTTAAATATTCTTAAATCTGCAGATTTATTGCTCAATAAGATTGCTTATAAATACCAATTGTGATTGTGGAAATTGTGACTCCACTTGTGAGCTTATACCCATGGATAAGGAATATCTAACATGAAAATTTTAAGGTAAAATGTTTTTCTAGAAGAGTGTCAAAGAATTACAAATAGCACAATTAAAACAGATAATAGGTTGCAATATTGAAAATAGATATTACAGTTGTTTTTTTCTTTTTTTGTTTTTTTTACAAAGAGTAGTGAGTCCGTTCTGCCAGGGTGTGTTTGATTTGTTTTCCCTGACACTAACCTTTGCCATCTGATTTGGGGGAGCGTGGCGCCCCCGCAGCGTTGTCCGTCTGGCGAGCATGAAGGGAGGCTTCATGCGGGACATCCTGGGAGAGGAGTCGGGCTTGCTGCCTGTTGGACTGCAGGGGGAGACAGAGTCAATTTAAGTCATGTCAGTCATGGCTACAGACGAGTACAGTGGTAAAGGCAGCCTCATTATGTTCAATTTACAATCTATTATCAGGCAACTCACCTCTGTTTCCTGTAATCATTCAGCTTCTTATTGATGAGGGCTTGTCTGGAGAAGCCCAGCTCCTGCAACAAACAGACACACCTACGTTATAACTACACACTACTACAGTCACAGAGGAGGTTAGAGTCTGACAGGCATTCCCTCTGACCTCGCTGTCTGTCTTGCTGTTCTCTCTGATGACCTTTATCCAGTCCAGCATGTCCTCCCGGTCCTCCGCCTGCAGTAGGTACTCGCAGAAGTCCTGGGTGGTTAGCCGCAGTGCATGCTTTCGTTTGGTCTCACTGTATGCGATGTCCACCAGGCAGCCCCGGATGCTGATTGGCTGCTCGTCCTCTGCCGCACATCCAATCGTGGCCCCCGCGGAGCACCGCCTCCCTCTTGTCCTTATAGAGGAACAGCGAATGGGAGCGAAGCACAGAAAAGACTCGCTTCCACGGACGCATGCCGCTGCCCACCTTCTGTGAAGGAGAAGTGAGATGTGAGGCTTTGCTAGCTTTAAATGCTTTTCTGCCTTAGGTTATTTTTGTAATCAAGCCTTGTGTGCCCACCTTGCCCTTCTCTGTGAGGATTTGTTTATAGTGCAGCCATCCTTCTCGCCGTACGTCGCTGTAAGTGATGTTTCCCAGCTCTGAGGTGGAGTGGCGTTTAGATCGAACCTCCTCTGCTGTCCCAAGGTTTTCCAAAGACTGAAACACAAACAGAGAAACGTTCATTAGTTGATGCTCTTTGTTTCCTTGAGACCTGGAAAAGTCATTAAACCTGACGTTTTTCCCTTTTATTTCAGTATGGCAATCAAAAGGTATGATAACAAAGACACCCATTTCTGACAATGTATGAAAACAAAAAGATTACAAAACAGATATATCTTTATCTCTCATGCCAAAATAAATTATCATAATGTTTTTTGCTGAGGCGTTGAGTCAACATTATGTTCATTTTTAACCTTATTTATTATTGTTTAGTGACCCTTGCTCCTCAGTGCCATATTTTACCATTAATTTAAGACTTTTGCCACATTACATTATGCTGCAACTGATGCATCAGTAGCTGAGGCAGCAACTATCTGGCCTCTTTGTGCTGCTGTAAATGTAAATGTAAAGCGCTGTATAAATACAGCGCTTCTAGTCTTAACGACTACTCAAAGCGCTTTCACATCATACAGGAAACATTCACCATTCACACACATTCATACACTGTGGCCGAGGCTGCCATACAAGGTGCCACCTGCTCATCAGATAAACACTCACACACATTTACACTCCGATGCGCAGCATCGGGGGGCAACTCGGGGTTCAGTTTCTTGCCCAAGGACACTTCGACATGGGACTGCAGGGCCATGTCGAAGTGTCCTTGTACAAGTTAGTACAAGTGTCCTTGTACTAATATAATAATATTAATACTAGTATTAATGTGTGTTCAATTGTGAGAAGTGTCCTGAGAGGGTGACACAGATGTTATGTGATGATAGCATCTTGGTGTAACTGGCCTAAACATTTTTAAATCTGAATGTATGGAATGCCCTATAAGTGCACTGGTGGGTGGAGCTGTCCTGTCTATGTGTCTTATGTGTTTATTTTTTCATTATCATATGTGTTCAAATTATATTGTGTATGTTTAGTACGTGTCTTATAATTTTCCATTATGTATTGTTTATGATGCTTGTAATGTGCATATTAATTATTGCATTGTCCAATTAAGAGAGTTGTAAGGACCTCAGGAAGAATAGCTCCTAAATAAACACACAAGCACACGTTTCGATGTGCAGAAATGATCCGAGGCACAGACAGAACAAAGATGAACACAAGGGACTGGAAGAGGTAGATTTCTGACACATAAACATTGAATTTATAAGCAATAAAACACACCCTGGCTTAATGCAATACATGCTGCTACAGCTTCACTTGGTCCGGTACGACCACAGGCTCATGGTTGCTAATGTTAGGAAACTTTCGTCACATGTACCACTGTAACTGCCATTACTGAGTCAGTTGACTAACTTTATAACTCTTCTGTAGTTTTTTTTCTGCTTTTACACTACATTTGAGCATGTCACACGTAAACAATTCCACCATTTTATGACTAAAGTAAAAGCAAAAGTAATTGTGGTTCTAAATTTCCTGTGAAGAGGAAGTGAAGTGAGATGTCGTGTGCCATCATTATGTAACTCACTTTAACCTCACTCGAAACATCGGGAAGATTTTACATTCAGTCAAGTGCTTTTACAACTGTGATTTAAAATGGCCACCGTCTACGTAAAAGTCTTCAAATGACTTTTTTCATTCCTTAATTTGTTAAGCAAAAGCCAGTTAACTGCCTGTAAGTAGATATAAGTTTGTTAAATGTGTCTATTAAGCTGTAGGGTGTCCCATTTTTGCTTATGATTTGATTTTCTGAAAAAATAACGTGAATGATAGAGTAGTTGACCTGATTGGGCTCGAGTAAAGTAGTGAGTCAGAAGGACAGGATTTATAAAAAATGAAAATAAAATAATAAGAAAATGGTTTAGATGATAAAAAGTTAGAGGAATCAAAGGTAAGACACTCACCCCGTCTGTGAAGAAACTCTTTACTCTCTTTGGTAGCCTCCTGTGTAATACAACAACACACCTGAGTTAGAATGAAAAAAATGTCTGCCTGCACACGTATATTAATTGATGCTGCTTTGATTCCAGTCGTCTCAGTTAGAGGGTACTCACGAGAAGACTCGGCCCTCCTCTCTGAACGTGTTGAGTCCTTCGTCGCATGACTTGGAGCGCTCGGTGGTGATCGCTAGAAGATAGGAGGAACGGCGACCGGATTTAATACTGCCTGCTCGATGAGAGGATGAATGAGCAGAGAGAGAAAGAGAAACAAAGACAAAGAGACAGAGAGAAAGACAGAATGTTGATGTAATGCCAATCACCAGAGGGGACGGTGTTGGATTAGGAGAGGGGGTAGTGAGGGAGGAAGCAGGAAGAGGTGGTGGAGGAGGACGAGGTCGGGGGTTTGAGTGACACGGTTAGGGTGGACGGTGGGAAGAAGAGCTGGAGCGGTGGGTTTGAATAAATCAACTCTCTGGTAACTTTTCTCACCACTGGCATGCTGCATGCAGGTGTCACTTCTGTAGACACAGACTGACATGCATTTGTTTAAAGAAACCTATCATGCAAGTCTAAGTTTCTCCAATTTTACTAAACTGGTCTGGGAGTTAAATGAATGTGAAACACACAGACTTCTTTGGGCTTTGTGCACAGCGGGAATACAACCAAACACATTCTGAGCAAACATGTTTCTACGATATTGTCTTTGTTTTAAACATGCAATCTAAAAATCCGGCATGCAAAAAATGTTGCGGTACTGCTAAAACCCCATCTTTGCAGGGATTTATATCTGTTACGGAGCCTCAAAGTGCAACCTGTTTCCAATATAAAAATCATCCAGTGTCAGTGTCAAAACTGCATGATTGAGCAAACTGCTGTACTAGAATCATGAACAAATACGCTTAATTCTGGAGATTTTTCAAACAATTTGATTAAAATTAGAAACTGGTTGAAAATTCCTCAACTTTAGTTGAGGAAACAAGACTGTTAAGACTCAGTAATGGGCAAAAATAGTAATAGCAATGGGGAAAATACAAATGTGAACCAGAAGGGTTTGGAAATCTCATGCTTCCTCAATCCCTCTTTAAATTAAAATAAGGGATCATCTACATCGCAAGGAAACACTAGAAATAGTTTTCGGCTGCATGCAGTGGGGAGGAAGGGGAAGGAGGGGGCACTCACTGCAGTCGTGTGAGAAGAGCCTAGTGAGGGGGAAGGTGAAGGTGGGGGAGGCGGGGCTGGTGACCACGGCGGGTGCCGAATTCATGCCGCTGGACACCACGGAGGACGCCGGCACGTGGCGCGCGCGCAAATCAGCGCCGGGGCTGGTGGGCTCATCTGTGGGAGGGTGGAGGGAAGGAGGCGAGGCAAGAGGAGAGAAGAAGGAGAGGGGGGGTAGGGTTAGGTGTTAGAGAAAAAGGTCAAAAGGGAAAAAAGTAAAAGGGGTTAGCTTAGAAGAAAGTGTGAAAGAGGAGAGGTTTTTAAGGGAGAGGAACAGCGAGAGGAGCGGCAGGGTTGCTGTCAGAGATACTAAACAAGACATTTCATTTCTTTAAATAGTAGGCAAACAACAACCCCAGGGATTTCTAGATCACAGACGCAACAACATGCGCTTATTTACAAATCCACTAAAAAAGCTGAATGATGTAAAAGCTATGCAACTGTCTCAGGAAAGAAAGAAAAATGCAACCCAAATAAGCAAATAGTTTAGAGATGCAGTACCTGTGTCTCCTGTTGCCATAGGAAGAGCTATTCATTTGCTAACAGTGGGGGTTTTGTAACAGAGATTTAGTGGTTCCAGGTTTCAGTTCTTTATGAAATCTACCATTGTGTTTGATATGATACATGTAAGGATACATACATGAGCATATGTCCCAATCCAAGGACAGAAAAAGACAATTGTGAATAATTAAACGTAGATATTTTAGAGCTCGTTTTTATGCCACAATTGAAGCTTCAGTGTTCAAGAGGACAAAAGGCATAAAGCAGTTTTATAGGTCTCACAGGCAACAAGTCTTGAATAGTTTCAGCATATGCAAAGGGATACGAAACTGCAACACACACACACACACACACACACACTCACATACACTCACACTTCCTGACTATCATTCACGTTTGGTGACCGGCCCAATATTTGCATGCAAGTGAGGAAAATCTGGATTTGCCAGTGACATTTTTAAACTCTCCGGACTGGATTGCTGCAAGGCTTCAGTGTATTCTCTGTGGAGGGAGTCAGTCTGAGATCCACCCCCACAGACCACCACAAAGCCTTCTCTAAATTCTTGCTATGGTTTCATCTCAGTCCTTCTCTGATTCCCTTTTTTCTTAACTCTCTGTCCCTACAACATCCTGCTATCATCCCTCATCCTTCACCTCTTTTCTTTCTGTCTCTCGTTCCCTCTGGCATTCTTCCATCCACCACCTCGCTATTCTATTCTTCATGCCTGTGCACACTAGAGTCCGACATCAGGCGGAAAACATTTCCAATCTGGGATGAGGAATCTGCCTGTTTACAGCGCTGCCCAGAAATAGCCCGGCTGTGGGTTTAACAAAGGCCGTCATTAACAGGCAGCCAGAGAGTGAGCACAGAGCCACGAGACAGAGATGGACCAGCAGAGGGGAGCAACATACTGTCTGCAGGACGCTCTGCCCAAACCCTACAGGAGCTCCTGTGGAGCTCAGCATTCAGGGAATATATGAGGAAGATAGGTGAAGAAAGAAGAGGGAGCAAGAATAGAAAAGCATTTAGTTAGAGAAGAAAGAATATAGGAGACAGACAAGGAGCTTATAATAACCTTAAAAAGCACTTACATACAGGTTGTTACTGTGAAAATACACAATATCTCCAAGTTTGGTGATTTTTACACTAGGTTAAGGGTTGAGTAAAATCTCCTGCCTTTTAAAATCCATTCAAACCTCATTACCAAGCATATGTAGCAAGGCTGTCTTTGCATAATAGAGTTAGAGTTTAGATACCAGCAACAAAATCATACTTTTCCTATACCCTAATTTGAGAAATATAAACATGTTTTTAAATTAAATGTTGCACAACTGGACCAAATGAAACAGCATACAATTGGCAAGATTATGGTTTGTATGTGTATGTGTAAGTGTGACTGAAAGAAAGATGAAAGAAGCAACTAACAATTATTTTCATGAGAAATTATTCTGCTGATTATTTTCTCCATTAATTGATTCACTGCTTGGTTAATAGAATGTCAATAAATCCCAATTTCCTGAAAGCCCAAGGTGACCACTTTAAACTGCACGTTTTGTCCAACCAACAGTCCAAAACCCTCAGATATTCAGTTTATTATTATGTAAGGCAAAAACAAGCTGCAAATCCTCAAGATATTTACAATATTTGCTAAAAAATGACATAAATAGTGAATTGATTATTGAAGTAGTTGTCTGCTGTAGATTATTGGTTGCCCAATTTATGGATTCATCAGCTAATTGTTTGAGCTTTATAAACAAGACTATAAATCTGACCCAGCATTAGATGGCAACGGTTGGTACTGTCTCTATACTTGGTGCTGCTGTGGCTTTGTGGTCAGTAGGAAAAACAGACAAGAGTTAAACAGAGAGAAGAAAACCAGGAATCTAAAAGACGAGAGGCCTTCTGGAAGCAGGACAGAAGCCAGTACAGCAGGTCTCAGTCCTGGTCTGTTGTGTCCAGGATCCAGCTAGTAAAGATAGTCATAGACTGAACCCCCAACCACACAGACACATAAACCTCTTCATCTTCCAGAGCAGCACAATAGCAGCATTGACGGCGGGAGCTGGGAGTATGGGCCCCTACTGTTCCCCACAAGGACCACCACAAAATCCTCCTGGTAATTTACAGCTTAGATTCGTGTTGAAAGACTCCAAGTGGGTACAGAGTAAAATACTGCATATGTGGACATGACTCTTCTTGTTTTATTCACATTGTATGAGCTGTGAAAATACAACATTTTCTATTTATCTCTATACTAGACGTCATAAAAACATATTTGTCTTCAGACACAGCCTGCCTTTGTGCTAACTACCTCACATACATCCGTTCATTGCAGACCGCAGCCCATTCAATTGCGTGTTTCCAAACAGGACCAGATCATATCAGCATCTCTTTTAGAGAGATAAAGACATGGAGAAAGACAGAGAAGAGAAAAGCTATTTCTTGTCTATGGGGAGAAACTAGCCTAGTTTCAGTTTATGGCCATTAAACGTGTCCCGGCCTGCAGCTCTGACTGCCCGGTTTTGTTTGATTCAGCTGAAGGTACGAGGCAAGAATGTGCTCTGACAGACGGACTGAGAGAGACGCAGAGGGGTGCCTCCTGGTTGGCAGATTCCTCTGGATTTACTCTCTTTAAATGATCGTAATGTCGTTCCATGTTGGGCGTTTGGGCGTCCAGGTCAGCTGATTTGATTCTATTGATCATTAGGATAAGCAGCTGCGTTTTTCCTAAGGCCGTGACAGTGTGATGGAGGCACGGCTCGCCTGATTGCCGAACCTAATTTGCATATGGTTTGACTTAAGGGCTGCTGTAAATTTTCGAGTGACACAAGCCAATATGAAGTTCGCGGAACCCCTTCTCTAAAGGGTCTTTTCAGAGCAGGGAACAAGACGGGACATGATCACAATCAGGTCCCACTGACACCAACATACGTAGGCCATAACTGTTTATTGCATTACCATGCAAACAACCTCATATAGACACAAAGCGACATACTATATGCTATTACAGATTATCAAGAACGGTTTAAGGCTAAACAAGTCTTAGACGCTAAGTCTCAAGCCATGCTTGTAGCTCTATGAGGCTGTACTTCGGCACGGTGGTGGTTTAAGCTAAATGCTAGCACTAGCATAACAATTTCCTCCCAAATAACAATGCTGACGTGAAAATGTTTCGCAGGTATAATGCTTACTGTGTTCCATCTTAGTTTAGCGTGTTAGCATGCTAACAATGCTATAAAAATGTATAAGGAAATTGTCTAAAAGACGAGAAAAAATTAAAAAGAAAAAGAAAATTATGACAGGCTGGCATACTACAGGAATTATAGTATATTATATACTCTCTAACCCTGCTCACACACAAATAAAACCCACACATTCAGGAGACAAGACTCCACCTCGTTTCTCAGCATTGTCAGGTGACCGAAGAGACCAGGGGAAGGTAACAGGATTAGGAAACTCCCATCATATGATTCAATAAAAGCACTAATACTGTCTGTAAGACTGTGGGACGTCCCAGTATTACCCAATACAAACATTCACAGACAAACACACACACAATGAGAAAATGGAAACTGTATCTGAGAAAAGCCTGGAGCCTCAATAGACAGACAAGGATGGAAATTAAGGATACACACATTCCCCCAAACTCATACTTCTGTCTGAATTATAGCTTTTGCATTTCCTCTTAGTTAAGCTTTCACTAACATTCAATAAACACAGTGTGGATCACTATTTATAATGGAAGCAATGAAATCTCAAGGCCAGTTGGAGCTTCTGTGAGAGGGTTAAGGTGTAAGAGGAAGGACACGAGGTGAAACTCAAACCTTCTATGCTTACCTATGAAGGGGATGGAGGCCAGGGAGTCATCCTCTATGGGGAGGGGGGCAAGGTTGCCGTTTGGTTTGCGTGGGGCTACATCTCCCGTGGAACCAGGGGTAGGAGCTGAGTCCTGGGGATCAGGAGAAAACAAAGAGGGTTCTAGCCCGTCAATGGGCAGCGCCTAATGAGGGTGACGCATACCGTGGGCATTCCTCCGCCCAGTGGGAGGTTTCTGCCTCAGCACCACTTCCTGGGTCTGTGCCACCACCTTTGCCTGCCCCTCCACTGACCCTCGTTCCCTCTCGTGGTTTGTTGGCCTGTATGCTCTGTCCTGGGATTCGTGAGTGGCGGAGGCAAGGGGGGATGTGGCAGAGGCAGTGAGAGGTGCCGTTGTGCCCTCTGGAGGACTGGTTTTAGTGTTTGGGTTCCAGTTCATGTGAGGGCCAGAGTACGAAGGGTCCCTGAAAGAGTGGGCTTGCTGCATGATGCGGCCAGTCTTGCGGTTAAAAGAGGGGCTGTAGCTGCGGTAGCCCACCGGCTGGTCATCCATGCTCTGCCCACGGGGAAGCCGCCTATTCTGGGGGGCTGATTGCTGGGTCTGAGGCTGGGAATGGTGTTTAGAATGTGTGTGTCGGGACATCGGAGGAGCTTGTGCTGCAACATAATGGCTCCCCTTCCTCGAGTAGGCGTCAGTCCTGGGGGGCGGTTGGGGAGCCTGCTGGAGCAATGACAGCCTCTCAAAACGAGGCGAGACCACTCCAGCTGCTACTCGGTCCAGCATCTCTAATGAGCGGCCATGGCGATCATACTGGGCCAACAGGTTTTCAGAGCGTGTCCGGGTATAGTTGTTGGCAGGGTGCCCCCTAGTTGGGCCCCCCTCCCAGTCTCCATAGGAACAGTAGGGCTCTCCTTGGGGACCTGGTCCTGACTGCTGTAGTAACAGCAGAGTGTCCTGGGAGGCGCTGTGCGGCCAGCCACCTGTCCGCTGCTGCTGCCTCCTTGAATCACTGAGCCGGTCCTGAGAGTAGCTGCGGTGGCGGGTCTGCATGTTGCGTGCTGGGCGCTCCGGCAGCTGGTTGTAGTACCAGTCAGAGAGCGCCTGCTGGCAGCGCTCAGTGCGGCCATGGCTAGGCTGGGGCAGGGGGGGACTGGTCCAAGCTGAGCTGGACTTGCGTGTCTGGGACTGAGAGGAGCCGGCAGTGTGGTGGTTAGGGTAGTGGACTTGCAGCGGGCTAGACAAAGGGCCCCCTGATGAGGAAGAGGAAGAGTAGGAGCGCCCCCTTGTCTGGCCTTGAGGCTGCTGGCTGGTCATACCGTACTGGATCTCCTCTGTGCGGTGGGCCGGGCTGCTGTGACCCACACCACCTGGCTCTCCTGCCCGCCCTTCCTGCCAGCTGGCGGGGCTGCCCACAGCGGAGTGGTTGTCCAGGGGTGAAGAAGGGCTGGAAGAGCCTGGCCAACGACTCCAGTTATCCAGCTGGTTCTGGCACATGGAGCCAGACGGAGGGGCTCCAGCAGGGGGTGTGGCCTTGGTGTGTGGGTAACAGAGGGGAGGTGGTGGTGGGAGGTACTCAGCTCCCCCTGAGTAGGGTTCGTTGCCTGTCAGGTAGGCATCCTGGGAGTATGCCTGGGAGAGGAAGAGAAGATGGAGGATAAGTGAGATAAGACATTACAAGATGAACGCTTGAAGAAAAGCTGAATGTGTGTGGGGCAGTGGCGACTTTAAATCATGGCTCTTACAGTAAACAAGTTTGACAACAACACAGACCATAACCATGACTCTCTAAGACAACTTCATGCTACTGTACATTACACAACGAGCTTTCAAGTGGAACGGCTTCTCAGCTCAACCCCTTTGCCACAGTTTGTCCCCAGGGCCTCAGCTCTCAACACAAACACATGCTATAGCCAGCCAACTGCATGAACTGCCTTGAGCAAAAGCCACAACACTCACTGAAACAGCAGCCAGCCGCAAATGTCCCCAGCAATGTTGTGTATACACACACATACAGGATATATATTCACACTGCGGTGCATTAAGACTATCTGCTGCAAATAACACGTGTATAATTAACTGTGTGACTACTTTATCAATTAGTCAAACTGTCGCATTTAAAGCATCACTTACAACTTCGACTCAACACCATAAGCATACATACTTGCTAACCAATCCCTTTCCCACTCTCACGATTAAGTAAAGCTAACTCACACAAACAGTCTTTTAAGGTTTACCTACACCGGCCAACAGAATCCAGAATCCACAGGTTGCGTGTTAGGCTTGTAGTCACCACAAACATACACAGAGGAAGAAGAACAGAGGACGAGGCACCTCACCAACAATCTTGTTGCTTAAACCGGCTGTTGTTCTCCCAGAAACATTCAATGTTTTGCTTATTGTCTATTACTTTCTTGTGCAAGTTTTCTATTTGTTGTTCCTTGTTTTCTCCTCTGTCGGATCCTTCCAAACTCCCTCTCTCCTCCCTCTCATTCTCTGCCTTACTCCACCCTGTGGGAGTGTGGAAGGAGGCGCAGTACTGGTGATGTCATGCAAGGAATGCAGCAGATACAGGCGTAGCAGAGAGGGGAGGAGTGTAAGAACAGAGGAGTGGGTTTATAGGGTTAAGACATGGCACTTGTACATAAATGGAGAACAAAGTTTTGGGTTCTCTTGGCAGGAACACTGATGTTTCTGCATATGTGAGTAGTGTCACTTAAATCTGGTGAAATCTGGTTTTGTGATTTGACATTCTGCTCCGGGTTAATGGGAGGGGCAAGCAAAAATTCATGTCTGATCATGTGAGCGACCTGTGGATCGACAAAAATGTGTTTTACAGTACATGGGTGTGTGAACGAGCACAGAGCTGTTGTTTCTTTTTCAAACGTAAGCTTTGACAGTCAGGATACCAGTAGCTTTTAATGGATGTGTGTTGTAATATAAACACAGAGCAGAGAGCCTCTGAGTCACTCTGCAGCAATTCTAACAAAATCTCTACATTCTTCGACAATGATGGGATGAATCCAGGTTGAACTAGAACCAGCAAACTACACAATATTCCGTGTCCTGAAATAATCCAAACCTTACAAATAATTGCCAGTCAAGCAAATGTATCGATATGTGCAATGAATGATACGTGTGGGTTAGTTTGTTCAGAGAAGGTGCGTGAAAAATCCCATACTCACACTTACCAACTGAAGCACGTCTTCATCTTTTGGCATAATGCAGAGCTCCAACACACTTTCACTGTAGGACGAAAAGGGGAGGACGGTAAGAATCAAGACAAACAAGATGCAGAAGTAGAGGTCAAGCTGGTGCTTGATATCAAGTGTGCAACACAGAATTTTGTAGTAATCCTCCGACTAATTTATAGGTTTACCTAAGCTAAAATATCAACAGGTTCCATCCTAACAAAGTGGACACCGCCAGGGGATACGCAGATGTGTATCACCGACTCTGTATCAGGCTTCATTGATTTCAGTAGGTGGATCAGGTATCAGCCAGATGCAACCAATCCGCATCAAATACATTTGCATTGTCAATATCATCATAAAATTCAGCGTTTCCGTTTTACATTTAGTACCACAGCAATCCCTGGGCCCAAGTTACATTACATAACAATATCTCCTAATGAGTTCCATGCTTTGAGGTATAAAGATCTTTTACATTTGGGAAAAAGAGAGCACTGGTATCGGTTGAGGAGTCGGTATGGTCATACAGCCTGTGTTCAGGTATCTGAATTGTTATTGGAAGAGAAAAACCAGCCAGTTGTGCTGTAGCTGACCCTGACCTGAGGATGTTGGGGGCCAACAGAAGATGACATTTTTTATTAATAATATAATTAGATTTCCGAATCTAACCCAAGCATTTGGATAGAAAGACTAGACTAGAATGGATAGACAAAGGATTAAATAGTTTCACCAGATAAAGCCTGACTGGTGTTCAAACAGAGTCCAATGTCACTTTTTCAAACCGCTAATTTCCGCACAGTGTCTGTCTGAGACTATGTAGAGCATCGTGAGTGTGTAGAGTATGCTGCTCATACATACATGCAACACATACAAAACCAATACTAGCGTCTACGTGTTTGTCATCTCGATGGTAAGCTTGCAAAGAAAAACAAATAGATAGTTTGCTAAATAAACACGCCAAAAGTTAAACGTTCTGAAAGGCTGGAGGGCTTACCTGTTCTGAATGAGGGCTATCACCTGCGAATACGTCTTTCCTAGAACACTCTCTCCATTCACTTTCAC
Source organism: Etheostoma perlongum (assembly GCA_026937815.1). Taxonomy (NCBI): domain Eukaryota; kingdom Metazoa; phylum Chordata; class Actinopteri; order Perciformes; family Percidae; genus Etheostoma; species Etheostoma perlongum. The sequence continues at coordinate 16,952,382 of CM049385.1, read as the reverse complement.
AAGCCGATCCCCTGCAAGACAGCCATATTAATATATCATATCCAGCACATGTCACAGGTAATACAGGTCTGTATGTTGACCTCTTCTCTCAAGTAGGTGCCGACCTCCTGGCAAGACACTGAGCATAGACCAAAGCAGCTATCAAAACTCAAAATGTAGGTGTGGAAATCATTAAGCCTGTTATATATATAGTTTGTTTGCCGATACTTCGCGTTAAAACCTTTCAAGACCGAAACTAATTATTTGATATTTTTCAACCCAATTCAAATGTAATTTTACAGTTTTTATCATTATAATAAAATGCAAGGCTCATTGTCTTAAAGGAAGCATTAAAGGAGGTGATCAAATTCAAATATCGTATATTGTAAGCATAAATTGGTTGGCTTATGTTAAATAACTACAGTATGTGTTCAAAGTTTGTATGCATTCATGGTGACTGCGTGCAAGCGCAAATGTGTGTGCATGTGTTCATGATAATCTGTGACTTTCTGGATGTGACAGCTTATGTTAAAGCATGCACATCGGAGTACTTGTTTGGTCTGTCTGAGCTGCTGGGAATGGACTGCTGTCCTGCTAAAGCAGCAAGATACAACATGAACACTTCAACAGCTCTGTCACATTCAAACAGACTTAGACATTTGAGTCGTCATACTGGTATCTGTTTTTTATCCCACAAAGACGTTTAATAAAAACTTGTCTCTAGTCAGGGAAAAGTACATTCTTTATATAATCTAAAATGCCAATGAGAAAAGTTGGCTACCCCACCCCCTCCTTCTCTGAATGTGCTCATGTCTGCAGCATCACATTACCGGAGCTCACCCCAAAACATTTCCAATGCAAATCAGAATGTTCACGCTCCTGCTCCGTATATATGTTCCCTTTACCTGTGCACAAGCCTGCCTGGTGGGCCGGACCCTTTTCTCTCACACTCTTCACAAATATGGTGTCCATCGGCTCCAGTCGACCTTTCTGATACCCTGTGTGACAAAAGACAAAGAAGAAGAAAATGCCAAGATCAGAAGACTGTACCTGCTGAATTGTAAAAATGCTTAATTCATGCAAACCTTTTTGAAATAAAGCTTTAAGTTGCTCCTAGTATTTAAAGATGAGCCCTTTTCGTTTAACATTTTTAGGTGTGGTTGTGACTTTCCTGGCCTCAGGGACTATATTACCACTTAACAATTATCAGCTGTTATGATTCTTATACAAATATTTAAGTGCAGCTGGACTTGACTACTTTATGTGCAGTGTTGCATAGTGTCCTGTAGGGGGTGCAAATAGGCTGCAAAGCAGAGGTGACAGGAGAGAATACAAAGGATCCCAGTTCATTACATCATCGACATCCCACTGTGCAAGATTTTAATTTGTTGTCTGATGAGGAAGAGAGACACTTACCCTTTCCGTTACCATTCTCCTCATCCTGCAAAAAACAGAAACAGATTGTTGCTCAAATTCAAGTCAAATTTATTCATAAAGAAAATTGAAATACAACGGATGTTGCTTAAAGTGCTTTACGGAGAAATTTAAAACACAATGAAATCACAAGATGTAAATAGGTAAATAACTGTGACCTACAAAACTGAAATAATACACACACACACACACACACACACACACACACACACACACACACACACACACACATATATATATAAAAAGAGTTACAGTAATCAAGATTTGAAGAAATGAAAAAATGACCTTCTCCAGATCTCCAAAAGACAGAAATAGTTGTACTTTTGCTATCATAACATAATGTGAAAAAATCTATTGACAAAAGACTCAAAAAGACACACAGAGGCCCAAAAAATGGACTATACCACTAGAGAAATATTTTGTGATTGATAATAACGATTACAATCTGTTTTACTCTCGACACACTCTCTACTAGATTAAAACTTTCTTAACAAGAAAAGCAGAGTTTAACCCTAACATGACCGATGCTAAGAAGATTTCTCATGATCAACCCTTTTCACAAAAATAAAATAACCTGCGTATCTACCAGGATACAAGTCCAATGTGTAAGTGTGACTAGAGAAAGAAGAACTTGACATCTACACGTCCATAAATATCAGAACAAAGGAGAAGTTATAGTATCCTTTATGTCATGTTAACCTGCAGTGAGAGTTAACCCGCTTCCTCAAATGCCCGTGACTTTCCTGACATCTCAAGAGAACCGGTTTGGATTTATGTAACATTAGAGTGCAACTCCGACACAGACACTTTCAGGTTAGACCGTCTGCAGGTGCTTGTGACATCAGGTGTAATAGACTGAAGCAAACACACAGAGCAGGCAACAGTGAGGATGCTGGTGGTGAGATTACAGTAGATAGCTGCAGTTTGTCTGATCACAACACACACACACACACACACACACACACACACACACACACACACACACACACACACACACACACTAAGCTGAGTGGACAGTTTGGGGTTAGGGGCATGGTGGGCTGACTGCTGCCTGGCTTTATGCTACGCTGAGTGGGCTCATTCCTGGCTCTGCAGACAATGGTGGGGGGTTTAGAAGCAGAGAAAAGAGAGCTGCCGACCCCAGAATGGAGCTCTGATCTGGGGATCCTCAACAACTGAGCAGCCCCAGTCTGAACGCATCCGGGACAGAGGAGGAGACAGTGAGACTCTGGGTACCTGTACATATTGGGTCCACACACCTGTACAGTCTGAAGCAGCTGGACGGGATAATTTACATGTATAAAACTACATATCCTTATATTTCTACAGATATCTGACACCGGTAATAAAGATGATAATGAGATTTTTAAAATCTAAAATGCCAATTTTTCTCATTATAAGACAAAGAACAATGGAAAAGGTTATATCCATTTCATTATGTGGGCTTACGTCATTAACTTATAAGTTCACCAGGAAACGGCAACATTTTAAAGTCCTCTGAAAAATCAAATATGGAATATATACAGTATGTTATTGTACAAAAGCTTTTCTCAAAGGCACAGTTCTGTCTAAACTCTAAGATGTAGAAATTGCACATCTCACAATCACACAAATGTCTGTTTTTTGTGTATTATCTTCTGCAAAAAGTTTATTTTCTTTTTAAAGATTATTTTTGGGTTTTCATGGCCTATAATTGACAGGATAACTTGAAGACAGGAAAGGGGAAAGAGAGAGGGGATGACATGCAGCAAAGGGCCACGGGTTGGATTTGAACCCAGGCCGCTGCCAAGGACTCAGCCTACATGGGGCCAGTCCAGTAGACAAGGGAAGTTGTAAACACATGTAGTATCTTTTTCTTCTCTCCACTATCTTTCTATTTGCATTTACATTTATTCATTTGTTTGAAGTTTTTGTCCAAATCTAAGTATAAATGAGGAAGAATCAAAGCCACAGCAGATGAAGCAGAAGCCGTTGAGAATGACAATGCTTAGTTTCAAATTCCAATTGACACAAGGTAGGTTCATGCAGCAAAGCAAAGATGTATAGAATATAAGATTTTTTTAAATTATTAGAGCATTGTTAGATGGGTAGATTATGTCGGGAGAGGAAGGTCTTCTAGCTATTTTCAAACCAGAGAAGAATTATGCTGGGAACGCACAGGGGAAGCGTCTTTTTTCCAAGATTACATAATTGAACACATTCAGGACCTGCAGACCCTATGAAATGAGCGCCCAATTGGGTCACGCACCAGGTAGGCCTCTGATAATTGGACACTATGAGGGTAATTTGGGAGATTTCCACGACAACCTTTCAGATAAGAATGGGCGACTCTATGGGTCCGATTGTCCCAAAACACCATGTGACCCTCGAGGCAGAGGAGACGAGGACAGAACCGGGGCCAAAGGCCAGCAGTGGGCCTATTGTCTGGGGCCAGCCTGGTACGGCCTGACTGCCAGAGAGTGGTACCAACCTAAGACAACAGATCAATTCAATCTGTGTTTCTATCTGCAGCTGCTGGATGGTGGGGTGGTAGAATAATAACAGAGGCCTTGTTTCGGCTGGCTCACCCCACCCCACCCCACCCCAGCATCCATTTCCCTCAGTTCACATCTGGACCCCGTTTGCCCCCACACCTCAAAGAGCTAAATAACCACTCATTCCAAAACACCAGAACAATCTTGAATTCATCAAAGTCTAAAAACAAGGCCTGGGAAGTGACACTAAAAAACAATTAGGCGTTTTCAGTCTGTCTGGCCGGGTAAGGATGTGCTCTTTATATCCTTCAAAATGTGAAATGTTGTTCTCACCAATAAAGATCCCATGTCTTTACTCAGTCTCCAAATCTTGCAGCTCCCTCCTTTAAACAGGCTTGTTTTTATGTGTTGTTGTCTCCGATCAACTCATATCCCTTTGTCAGGGAGTTCATTTTGTACAGCTCAACTCACTGACCCTCGACTTCAGTATGATTGGCTTTATCTCAGAGCACAAATTGGCTCTTTCCTGGGCTCAGCACGTTAAGCAACCGTAAGGCTTTCAAAAACCCTTTTAAATGCCAACTAGGAAGAAATGGAGAGCATGTGTGCTGTAAAAACAAACCTGGAAGTTGGAAAACAAACTTCATGGCACTAAATTAAAAGAAAGAAAAACACTAGAATTCAACACTTTCCAAGGACCTGTAGGTCTCACCTTGAGGTTGGTGTGCAGGGCGGACTCTGGAGGGTAAACGATGAAATGGCGTAGCGTGAATCCAAAACCCTGGGAGTTCTTATGGAGGACCAGCGTCTGGGGACCCTTCCAGAACATGCCGCCCCCCTCCCTTCCCGGCCGGGTCGCCATCGGCGGCCGAGGGTTGTCACCGGTTGAGGGGAGACCATCCCTGCGCCCCTTACCCTATGGTCACAGACAGAGAGAGACTCAGTGAGATTCAGGATGCCTTGTTATCATTTCTTTGATTAGATTGAAAGATAATGAAAAATGGGTTCTTCAAACAGCCAGGAAAATATGCTGTTATAAATTGAGGTAAATAAGAGTATTAAAAACATCCAGATAATAAATATATACATATACAGCATTGTCATTTACAGTTATTTCACATAAGAGTGTGTGATTCAAATAACATTCATGGGACACCAAATCTGAGATTATCACATGTACAGATCCAGAAAATGTAGAAAAGTCCAGAGTGGGCATATGCGTATTTTTAACTATAAAACAATCATGTTGAAGTATTTTCCATAATTAGCACAAAACAATGTAGAAATACTGAAGTTTTCCAGATGGAACACACTTTATGATTCCTTGGTGATGCACAAGGCAACTCCAGACGGAGAGACCGCTGAAATCAACCCCTGACTGCTGGGCATTACATTATGGCGTCCTGAATGTAGCTCAGAGTCAAGTCAGCCTCAGAACAATAGTCCATAAACAAACCTGGGGGTTCACTCTCAAGGAAGGGCCACGTCTAGACTGGTTCCAGTTCTGACCTTGGTCTTATCACAGGGAGAGGTCCAGGGGGGACCTGAACTCCGAGTGGAGAATAGAGGCAGATTTCCACCCATTCTCTAAATATCTCATTCCTGAGGCTGAGTAAATAAGCCCAACTCGCTCAACTGACAGACACACATGAGAACTATCACCCTCATGCTGCCCTAACGACCCACAACTGTCAGTCAAACACAATCACCTGACCAAACAGAAGGAGGAGGAGGAGTTCAAGTCTTCTGTAGTTTACTTACCTTGAGCATCTGGCATATTCACTATCAAACTCTGTCTGACTTTAAGGAGCAAATTTGGAAGACGGCTCAACACTATGATCATCCATGTGTCATCCCAAGCCATCAAGTTATCAGTCACTGCACCCTGCTAACGTTTGAACATACACTATATGTTGAAGCTTAGTTGTGCGGAGGCATTTTGTAAAAAGCTGTGACTAAATTCCATAGACATCACTAAAGATTGCAACTGGGTGGGAAAAGTTTTTATTGCATTAACACTGTAATTGTGACAACATTTAAAAATATTTGTAGCTATCAGGATGCACATTAAAGTCACTTAATCTTTAAATGTGCTAATGATGGACACTACTGTCCCACAATACAATGGACAACAGAAATGGACAACTGGAGCATTTCAAACAAAAACTGAGAAAGCTCCAGCTCCAGTGTTAAAACTGCACAAACATTTTGCCTTTTCGTACAGTGGCTTGCATACGTTTACACACATTGGCATGGTGTTATTTCAGATAGCTTAATAGCTGGTTTGATTTGCATTGTGAGATGATCTTATGGAAAGTTCCCCATGCCTCTCTCGGTGAAGGGTATGTGATGATATGGGGTTATTTTAATTCCAAAGGCCAAGGGAACTTTATCAGGATGCATGGTATCCTGGATCCATGAAATAACTGGCCTTTAAAAATAAAAATCTGCCTGCCTCTATGGGAATTTAACATAGAGTGTGTATATTTAATCTCCCTGTATTTTAAGGAAGAACATTTATTTATTTACAATACATTATCCTTAAAGTCCTTAAAAGGTTGGATTTTCCTAAATTGTTTTAATTAAGGCATTCAAATCAATTTCTAAAAGATGTTTTGTATTTCTCTATTTAATCAACTTTAGCATGGGTGTGTAAACTTATGCAAGCCACTGTACATATAATTAACTTCAGTATAACTTTATAGTATGTTTCTAATGGGGTTTGTACAGTTTAAGATGCTTCAAAGATAAGTGGTGAACAATCTTAGTGTGCAATAACAGCTTAAGTTGATTTTCATTAATCATCCAAATGTTAAACTTTCAATATTGTTAGTTAAGGGTTTACACAGGACTTTCCACAAACAAACCAATAGCTGCACTCATCCAACACCGTGCCTTCTGTTTCGGTTTACTTCACCAAGAGCTCATGGGGAACAGGTTTATTATGAGTCATACTGAATTTCACCCATCCATGAAATACTATGATTATAAAGAATATGACAATGGTGGAAAAGGTTGCCATGATCAAATGATAAATCTGACTACATCCAAGCTACAAAAAAGGAGGACATAAACTAGTTTGGAGTTTTTCTTGTTTAAACGCTGGCAAATTCTAATTCCTTGGCTAATTCATGCCTTTACTAAAATTCTTTCAACTACAACGTTCATTTAATAGGTCAGCTGAAAAAACAACACTTTTTTTGTAGTTCTTTAAATTCTTCACGCGTGAGAATGTGTGTTTGTATGTTCTAATGTTAGTGGGCCAGAGGTGAACATGTCTAGACTACAAGCAGTAGTCCCTGAAAAAATGTGCAACCCACGTTTCACTTCCTGTCCCCCCTAACACACTAAAACACACACTGATATATAACAAACACAGACCCACAAACTTGACCTGACAGGCCTGTAATGCGGCCACACAACAACAGGAAGTGGCAGGCTGGGAGGCAGGAAGTGTGGTAGCGTTGTGGGGCGGGATAACCAGATGCTCCTATAAATAAAACCGCTGAGACTAGAGATCTCGGACTCTCCATCGTGGAGGCACTTCCACTCGTTCACTCCTCTTTCTCCTTCCTTCCATGTTCCTCCCCTTCCCTCTCCTCCCTTCCACCTCTTCTTTCTCTCTCTCTCACCACATGCTTTTGTGTGATGGAAATCCAGCTGCGCTGACTTTTACCGCACATTTTCATCCTCCTCTACTTTAAACGCTCCATCCAAGGAAAAAATACATATGGACATTTTTTCTTCTTTCTGAAATAGGTTTTGAGTTTGCAGATACATGTTGGAGAAAACGTGTTCTACATGAACAAATACACTATTCTCCAAAGCATATTCTTAAGTATTTATATGAATTGGACATTTAGCAGATTGTGATACATAAATCTTTGTGACACTTAAAGCCTGATCTTTAGTTTGGCAGTCTAAAAACATAAAGTAACCACTGTTATTTTCAGAAAGAGGCATATTATGCAGCATGCGAGCAGGACAAATATGTGCATGTTGAAGAAGTATTTGGGGTGAAATAAAAAATATAAAGAAAAGGGAAAGAGTAAAAAAAAGAAGAGGAAATGGAAAAGCAAGAGGGTTAAAAGGAGGAAGAGACAGTGAATTCCTCAGAGGGAGCGGTTTGGCTTGGGCAAGTTGAAGCACACACTGTAACTGGCAGAGGAGGGACAGGAGCACAGAGAGAGTGAATGAGAGGAGAAGGATCAGGAGGACGAAAAGGAAGGAGTATCGGGCCCGGGCCAGGGACAGGCTCCAGCACGCCGGTTTCGACCACATGGCCCCTCCCTGCACTGGGAATACCAAACCCTGTGATTACCCAAAACACACAGGGTCTGACTGGGTCTCTGAGCCAGCACTGATTCCCACTGCTCTGTACTGGATGGATGTCCCTGCTCGGCCATTCTGACGTAACTGCAGTCCACCGTTTTCCCTGAAGTCAGAAATAAATACTCTCTCGTACCCCCAACACCTCTAAAAAGGACCTGTTTGTTTTCTACCAGTTTCACCCAAAAGCCCTGACACCTTGACACGACCCCTTTCACCCAAAAGCAAAGAAATGTTCCAAATTTGCTGACATGCACTGGCTTCGTCAGTTTTAACCAACAAGGCACTTGGAAAAGAATGCCTGTGGTTTATAAGTCTAAACTTGACATCCTATGCAGGCTTAGGGCACAGAAAAGGGAAACCTTGCTCTTGTTATGCTGAGAAAATAAGACATTTGGTATTCTCCTACTCTCCTACTGGGATTTTATCCTTTTAGCACTCTTTTCGCCTGACATATTCTCACCTCTTGGAGCAAATTACAATAACAAAATAAACTCTGAATGCTCTTCAGATAATACAGAGCCTTGAGGGATCTCATTACCACCTGAATGATGTGATTAAAACACCCAGAAAAAGGGCGCCCTGAGAAACAATTGTGTTTGAATATACAGAGCAGCTTGTAATGCCACACATGCTTTGTGTGTTTAGTGGGTAAATTTGTGTACATACACACACACACACAGGCAAGTTCTTCCCTGTGAATATTCTCCTCCTGATTTCAATTAGAGAGCATATCATTACGATGCAAGACAAAATGTGGTGAGCACAGGATGTCCTGCTGACAGGTTACAATACTTTTGCTTTGTTAGAAATGTAAATCTATCAAATCTGGCGTCAGAAATTTAGAGTTAAGTCAGCTTTGTTAAAATCTAAAAAAAAAATTTATTCAAAAACAATAAACATTGTCAGTGATAATCTTTCATAAAATCCTGTAAAAAGGGATTTTCTGTTTTTGAGAGGCTTTTCTTGGACATGGTGATATTCATCATATTCGTCATGCTGCAGTCATAATCGCCAGCAACAGCGTACGTGTTGGTTAGGGCACACACTCCTCTCCTCAATGCATCCAGAGGTAAAGCACTACACAGGAATGCAGCAGCCGCCACGGAGCCGGGCTTCTACTAAAACCCCAGCGAGGCAGAACAATAATGCTCTTTTAAACAGCTGAGAGCTGCAACCTGTTTGAAAAGTGGAGCTTTACGGACGGTACAAATGCTGACGAGCCTTTAATCCCAACAACCGTAGCTGTCTGCACCCACAGGCCCCTGAGCCGGGCTGCCAAGAGGCAACAGGAGAGAGGGACGGTGATAATTCCTGAACTCATCGGCCACGCGGAGAGTGCTCTGTACCACCTCTGCAGGTCTAAATGCATACTATGTCCTGTGAAGGAGACGCATGACGAGTTGATGAATATCCTGCTGTGGTCACTCCAACCAAAGTACACTTTAACCCGAGGATTCAAAATAAAGACATACAGCACAAGTTAAAATCCTACATGCTCTTTAATTTAGTTAACAATATGTTTTATGAGCCATGCATGTGAGGCTGTGTGTGTCCGTGTGTGTGTGTGTGTGTGTGTTAGCACATACCTCTGTGTCAATATGAATGCAGTTTGTCTAATCAAAAACCAGTTCCACTCCATTGTCAGAAAAAAATATTGTAGGCTACTTTTCTTTTGTCAAACGGGCACCTGCTGCACTTTGAAATGTTTTATACATGTGGTGGTTGTTTTGTCTACTCAGATTTAAATCCTGGACAAGCTGCAGTTTCAGAATAACTTTTACAGGATGACTTGGTAGCTTGGGCAGAGGCATGTGGCATATAGTTAGTGTGTGACGTGATGTGAGATCGTCTGGGACTTTTCATCCTTCCTGCTTCTACTGTCTGAAAGAGGGGAAAGTGCCATAAATGGTTCTATAACGATGATTTACATGTAATTAACAACATGGAACTTTTGATTCTACACGTATCGAGAAGTATCAAGTTTGTGCTATAATAAAGAGAGAAAACTGGCCTAACGCTGGTCTTTTGTTTGTCTTATTTTTTATTTTTTTATTCAAGTTCACAGTTTTTGGCATCTGAGGATCCTTTTTTGGGCAGGTTCTCTTATGCAAATTTGACTTGAAGATGGATTTTAATCATATTTACACGCTGAGGGTATTTTTCTGCTTATGGTACATAGATGGAAACCGATCCTGTGATTACCATGGAAATCTTAACAAAATCTCAAACTCACAATCTGAAGTAGCGATAAAGACACTGCATGCTAAAAAGCTGTCTCTCATCTCTCTCTCTTTCTGTAACAAACAGACCTCTCTCCTCAAACAAAACGGTGTACCATACTGTTTGTCCCAGCTGTGTCTGTACAGCCTCTCCTCCCCCCACACTCACATTCCTGATTGTGGCATTTCTTAACTGTGTCAACGAATCATGGGGGGAGGGAGGTTTGGTAACAACCATGAAAAAAGGGCAAAAAGCTGGTAATATTCCACATAAATGCCCACACTAAAATGAGATCACATGGGGAAATGATGCCCTGAATTCTGAGGACATTATAGGGGGTGGGGACACACAATCGCAGAGCTACCACAACACCTCGCTAAAAGTGGCACTTAGCAGCCCCCTTCATCTGTCTCAAGCCACTAATTAGAAACCCCTCCAAGGAAGGAAAGGGTCAATATGCCACACGAACAGAATTGCAAAGACGAAAACACACATCAGCTGTGGCAAAATGAGAAAAAAGTGGCTTGGAGAAATAAAGATCATTATTTATAGGAGGCAAACTCAACCTCAGTTTTCATTGTAACCATATATACATAGCTGAGTTTAATCATTTTTTAGGGTATCAATGCATATAGGTAATTGTAAATGTGTTGAAAAATAATGTAATAATGTAATAATATAAAATGATGAATAATTTAATGGAAGAAATGTCACCTAAAACTCACTCCCGACTAAAAAAACGAGCCCGTAGGTAAGTAACAGCTGATGGAAATGTTTAAAGCAGTGAGTACATAAAGTAATAATTTAATTGTGAATCTCAATCCATCAACGCAAAGTGTCGCCACGTCGTTTCCAGGGAAGTCTAAAACACACAGTGAGCGCCAAACAGAAACTGCCTGAAGGCAACACAACTGTCTGTTAAGAGACACTGAAAGGTTGAGGAACCTGTCAACAGCTGAGTAGTTAACTAGGACTTCAAACAATGGGTACAGTTACACGGATACTTTACTGACAACATCCCACACAGCGGTTTCTACAGAGTCTTTTGCTGATATCACTGTGTGTAATCTTATTTCTTGAGAACCACAGAAATCACTGTGAGAGGCAAAAAATACACCATCCTAGTATGTAAAACACAGGAAGAGGTGCTAACATGGTCTTCTCATTTATGATGATTACACGATTAATTGATTAGTTGGTTGACTTGACAGAACGTTAAATCAGCAACAATGTTTGAACAATCATTTGATTGTTTTAACTAGAAGCATCCAAGATAGATTCAGCTTTGCATATATGAGAATTTGCAGCTTTTATCTATCTTATATTAAATAAAAACCATTTTAAACTGATTTTAACTAGTACAATTTAAAAAATGAAAGACAACACCTGTCCTTATTTTCCAAAAATTCAAAGGCTGAATTAATCAATTAATAATCAATAATTGTAATGACAAATAACTAATCATTACCTACTTTAACAAGGCATACTCACTGTCCTTATCTGATTATTTTGATACCCTCCAGCTAAAACATTTAATTTAGAATCTATTAACTGCAGCAACAGACTGATGCTTTAAATCAGTGCCTCCAGGTCCGGCCACTAGAGGAGGACGGGGTGACCTCTCCTTACCCTGGGCTGGTGAGAGCTCTGGCTGTGCCTAATGGGCATGGCAGGCGGCGGCACTGAACCTGTGGCACTGCGGAGCACTGCCAGCCAAATGCAGCGAGGCTCCGGGGAGCTGCAGTCCACCCCCACCGGGTTCTGGAAGCTCCAGTCAGAGCCGACCGGAGCAGGGCACGGGAGCATAGCAGCGGGCATCAGGGCGTGGAGTTTTCTCAGATCTGCATCCCTCACCGCCCACATGGGCTGCTCACACACTCTCCGCAAGCTTGTGGACAATGTCCAGATGCAGAAATACAGAAGATACAACCAAGCAAAAGAGTGGTTTTAGTGATGCTTGCAAATCCTCCTCTGTCAATCAAGAGTCGGAACTTCCCGTCTCCTGGCTCCAATCCATCGCTGTCACTGCCGAGCTTCCAGAAAGTTTTAATCCCACAAGTTCCACATCACAGCCTCCTGACCGCCGGGAAACAGCTCTCCAAGACTCTCACACACATTCTAACACTCTCAGAGGGGTTGAGTCCAGGGAGAGCAGAAGGCAGGCTCCGGGGCAGCAGATGGAAGAGTGTGTGTGGCGCAGGGATCAGAGGTAGGTCTGGTTTCACTATAGACACACACAGAGAACAACTGACAGCGTCCCTCCCGTTGGTGTCCGGTGATGTTCTGCATACAAAGCCACTCTGTCCACCCCCAAAACATGCACTGCTGTCCCAGAGGGCTGGATCCTCGGTCTCTCCTCCCTCCCACTGCCCTCTCTCTCTCCTCTTTCTTTTCCTCTTTTTCTTTAGTGCCAAACAAATCTCTTCATCTAACTGTAATCTCTACCCCAAACTCTCTTTATCTAAGCCAGCATCAGCTATTTCATCTCTCCCTCTGTCCCCTCTTTTCTGTTTTGCTTTCTCTTTCTTCCTTGTTTTTGTCACTCAATCTGTACCTAAGAATGTACTCATTCCCTCCACATAAACCGGTCTGACAGTCATCAGCAAACAACCAACTGTAATGTGCAGAAAACTGGAACTGTGCGGTTTAATCCAAGAAAACAAGACATCACTGAGGCCAGGTGTCAGAGGCGATGGTGGCTCTTTATAGATATATCTCCTTTAGGCTAAAACCATTGTAGATCGTTGCAGAGGAAGCCTGGCAGCCACACATGTGCTGCGTGTGTGTGTGAGCACCGCAAACACAAGTGACAAAGCTGCGACCCCGGCGCTAAACTCCACAAAAGCCGGTCCTGCCTCCGCCGCCTCCCCTCCACCCAGAGGGTAAGCAACAACAACAAAAACAGATTCCGAGCACAAAGAGAAAAGAAAACATTTGCGTTGCTGCTGTGTTCACTGTTTCACTCCCTTTCCTTTTTTGCTTAAGAGGGGAAAATCTAGAGGAGGGAAGATGATAATGACAGGAGAACATGGAAAAAAATTTGAGGAGGAGAGCAAGGGTACTCAAAATAAAACGGCTGCTACTGGATGTCAACATGACCTCTTTATCAAACTCCCTCACACACACTTGCAGGGTCCACCCATGCAGAACAGTGACACCTAAACACCACACCACTAAATCACGCACGCAGCAGAGTTCTCACCAAACAGCCAGGCGTCCAGGATCCGCGCAAGAGCGGCAGACAGGTGACCATGTTGTTGCAGATGACTGCCTTTCCTTTCCAACGCTCATTGCTGTAAACTCGCCTCACATCTGTTACCAGTGAGGTTAGACAGGTTTCACCTGCCGCACGGCGGGGCAAGTATCAACTCGACTGGAGAGGGCCGTCATCGGCGCAGAGACCGTACCCTCTGGATATGCTGTGCTTCGCCTGCAACACACACTGCACACTGAATAGTTTGTATGATGTGATAAATCAAATGACATGCAGTTGGAAGGCTCACATCAGACATCACAATGCAAAATATCCATTATTATATTAAGAGTGACTTTAGTACCTAATCGTATGAGTTGCATTGTTTTGATCCATTTTCCTAGCTTTATTTCCTGCTGTTTATACATAACCATAATGGAACAATGAAGAGTCTAATCTGCAACGCTTCTTTGTAGATGAGCGTCTGTAGGAAGTACTTTGTTCTGCCAATAATACAAGCAATATGCACTTATAGACAACACAAACAACACATTAATGGTCTAAATCTCAATGTCAATATTAAAGATTGAAGTCGGTTATCCTAATATCTTGTTAGTTACTCTAAAGGGCTACTCCAGCACTGTAGTATTGTTTTTTTTTTATATGGCAGACTCACAAGAGACAGATACAGAATAGATAAAGATATCCCTACTTTAAGGGCTGGTTTATGTTAGAAAAGGACTAGTTCTTACAACATGTCAGAAGGAAAAAGTATGCATTAGACAGGTTCCGAAACCCTGGATCCTACACTTCCCTTAATGCAACTCGGTAGTATATTTCATCTTAGACCTCCCTGCCTGGTAAACGCCCATGTCATTAAAACTCCATGCCCCCAGTTTTCCAACACAGACTTTCCATATAAAATCCAACTCCAAGTACCCCTAATGCTATTTACATTACTAGGGTTTTTTTTCCAGAGCCTGATCTTGATGTGCTAAAGTACCCCTTTAAGGACATTACGGTTATGTGTGTGTGAACACAACACACAGGAAAAGAAAACAGTGTCCTGGTGATGTACGGTGTATTCACTTCTTGTTTTACTTTTGTGATAAATTGAAAACTTACTCAGCAATAACACCTCAAGTTTTATTACCATCAGCTAATACTAGCCATTAAAAGTGACTGGTCATAGCAGGCTGCGTATGGATGTAGTAGCAAAACCCCTGCGTGTATTGAACTGAGCATGGTGCATTGTACTAACTATGAAATCCTTTTCATCATCTGTAAGAGGAACATTGTGTTGTTTTTCTTTTCATAGCGTCACTTTAAAAGGACCTTTTCTGCAATAATCACAGACTAGGCTTCTGTGGATCTACACTCCATTTCATCCCTGGTTTAAATAGTTTATAGAGTCAGCGCACACTTTCACTAATACACACACACACACACACCACATGTCCAACTGAGTCACAGCTGAGTATAAATACACTATGTAATTAGGGATCCTCATGAAGTCAAAGTGCTGTGTGGCTCTCTTCTCACTCTCTGGTTCCGACCAGAAGAGCACCGGGTTCAACGTAGCGCCATGCGGAACTGCCCTGTGGAGAGAGTGGATCACCGGCAAGCTCAGGAAGAGGTCCAATTCTCCTTTAGGAGGGAGAGATGTCAGAGAAGACCACACCCATGTGTGCGAGAAAATCACAGACGCAGCAGCAGTCAGATCATTGTGCATCTCTGGTGGAAAGCCAGACAAGGGTTTAATATCTGAAAATACACAAGCGCTCCATTTCACAGTGGCAGCGCTGAGTGGGGATTTCATATCACATTTTTCACAATAACAGTTAGTTTTGGCAAGCAGGGAGCAGTGCCTAATTTGGAAATAAAAGGTCTTTGTGCGTCCAGCTCCCTCTCTTTCTCTCCCTCCTTTTCATGAACCATGGAGGCATTTACAAAAAGAGGATGATGAGAAAAGGGCGTTGAGTTACAGTTTACACAGAGGACACACAGTCACACATGAAGAGTTGTGACAATAGCACTCCCTCCCACACTGTCTACTGTTTGGCTGAAGCATGTCCAAGCAGGCCAGACACCCATCACCTGCATGTAAGCCTGATGTACATCACTGCAGCATATCTCCCTTATCTGACTATTCCATTGCTGAGTGTGTGAACACATATTGCACCCTGGAGACAACACGTGCTTCATATTAGTTATTTTTGACCTTAACCTGGCAGCACAGAGCTCAAGTCAGGAAATCAAAGGCAGACACGTGCTGCTAATCTCCGCGGAGCGATGCTTCGTTGCCTCCTGCCCCGGCCCCCTCTGCTCTCTGATAACAAACACACCAGTGGAAAAGTGAAAGGGGTGAGGATGGAGGGAGGGAGTTAATGCAGGATATAGTGGAGAATGGTTGTCGGTGTAACAGCAGATTAGTTTGGTGATGTGTTTTAATCCGCTTTACACTCATAACATGACCGCTGGCCAACAGATTAACACAAAAAGACCTCCCTCCTTTTTTTCCACTTTGGCTGCCCCGCAAAACTAAACTAAGAATCTCTCCTGTCTCTATTAAAACACAGAGGTGTAAGGAGGAGGAATAAGCTGAGGCTGGACAGGATACACGCGTGTCACAAAACAAACCAGGCTGCAGACACAACAAGCTGGTGTTTCTCTAAGCACAGGCTACAATAACTCCGAAAAAGAACAGAAAGGGTCAGTGCAGGACAGGCAGCAGTTGATGTTCACAATGAAACTCCTAAAAACAAGAACAACAAATTCAAAAAAGAGACAAGGGACTTCATCTATACCAAAATCTGAAGCTTTAAAGAGGTGAGAAGTCAGCTCTAAGTGTGAATCATGTCCCCTACTGGTGAGAGAAACACACTCAACATGTGGCATGGGAGGTTTCATGTGTTGCTACAGCAGCCGCATGAATTATCTGTGTCATCACACTGTTGCTATAAATGACAAAAAGACCACAAAATATGCATGATGCACAGCGGTGCTTTCCAACCTCCAAAAAGGGTTCACAAGATAAATCTGAGGGCTCAACCTGTGAGTATGGGGATGGGAGAGATTCACAAACATACTTTTTCTACAGGAAATTTGGTTTATTTATTTTTTCATCCTGTGAGCCTGTCACCGAGCGCTCACATGATGACATTGCTCCATTTCAAGGGGACACTAATCCAAAAGGTTGAAAGTCAGCTCTACTTTCAACCTTAAATAGTATAATTTGAATTTTAAAGTAACAGACTTTGTCTAAATAAAATATAGTCTAAAGTTGAAAAAAATTTATTGCTTTGAAATCAGGAAATATCCAATCAAAGAATAATAAGCCTAAGAAACTGACAAGGCATCTGATATTGACCCACTGATGCAATGATGGAGTCTTAGACCTTCAGTCAATGGTCTAGACAGACCAGTAATCTGTCCAAGTGGATTCTACAAACAAAAGTGAAAAAAGGGACGCAGCTGTTTAAAGCAGGTTAATTTTAACTTTAATCTCCAGTAAATCCCTGTGCCACAGAACCTATAGGCCTCATAGGCTGCAGTCAGAGTGGAAGTTACCACCCAGCAGCCACTAGAGGGCAGCTACAACACAGAGTCCAACAGCAGATGGGTGGAGAAAAGCCCAGTGGGACAGAGCAAAGGGTGGGGACTCAACATGCAGCTACACACAACTGCACTTTCTTCTTTTTGCTGCAGCGGCTGGCACGGGGAAGAGTGTGCAGGGTGAGTCAACATTTGAGCAGTTATCTGTGGTCTTATGTCCGTTACTAATTAATAACATCAAAGTCGGGGGTGGGAGACAGAGGCTAAAGCTCAGAGAGGTCACACCTGTTGTGGATGTTGAGGTGGAAACAGTCTCTGGAAGTCCAGAGACAAGAGCAGGTGGACTTTGAGACAAAATGTGCCAGGGTCAGATATCCCATCAACCCACAGCTGAGGGGAGCTGGGTGGTCCGCCCCTCTATCCCTCCCTGACTGATACAACAACAACCATGCACAGCATACTCCTGCACTGAGGATTAAAGCGGTAAAGCGGGCCACCTGATCATGTGTATCTCCACAGGGAGCAGTATGCATGAATTCTTTACATGTGCCTGTTGATGCCATGACGCCATGTGAGTCATTTCAGCGTGGAAGCCCATAGCTGGACCCCAAGTATTCACTCTACATTCTCTCAAAGTTCTTAATTATTGATACAAATCACTGTCCATCAATCAGTACACACACTGACATTTTGCTGAAACAATTATTCCAGGGCTGCAACTAATGATTACTTTCATTACCAATTAATTCCAATTATTCTTTTAATCCATAAAATGTATTTTTTGTGTAAAATATAAAGAGTTTTTGTTTACCATCACATAGTGAATTTTTGGCATTATGCTTGCGTAACTTTTTGATTCTACTGAACGTCGGTTACATTCATACCAAATGAGTTGCTACAAAGCTAATTAAGACTATCAGCTCCACACAACTCTCTGTAATTCTCTGCGTGGCTATGTTCAGAAGATTGGGGCGCCCGTCGACTTTCGCACGCTGTGAAGAGAATTACCTCTTCTTTAGAGTTTGTCATGTTTTTTTAATCTTCCACTGGTCCCCTTGGCTACTACCAATTCAGGGAGAAGGAGTGAGGGCTGTGCGGGATCACGGAAGGCTTGTAATGTGTGGACGGGCCAACCGTTTTGCTGTCATTACTTGTCATTACCTCGTCATGGGGGCGACAGAAACTACGGACTATAGCTTTAAAACATTATATCCAGTGTTTCCTCTATGTTGATTTTAGCATGGCGGCTCGCCACGGTTAAATTTCTGCCGCCATGGCATCAGAAATAGGGAAGACGCACAACAGGGTTTCCCCTATGTACACTGCGCGCCGCCGCTGCTCCTTCAGCTGTTTATGAAAAGTCGTAATTACACGACTCTGCAGAGTCTACAAATGTTGGAAAGTGAATACCAGGGGAGAGAATAAAAAAGGAGGGCAGAGAGTGATCTAAAGCAAAAACACAAGTGATGACGTTGGAGGGAGCAGATGGTGAAAAGAGAGCAATGACACATGCACATATTTACTCACAGATACACTCTAATTACCTCCCATACATCTCCTCTTTGTCATATCATTGTCAGGCGTTCTTTCACTGACTTTATCGAGACTGCGTGACTGATCGCTAAATAACATTAACACACATTTGCTACCATGCGTGTCGGTCACATTCAGTGAAATCTTGGTATGATGATGAATTATTAAATGCTGTTAGACTTGTGTTAGTGTATGTGTGCATGTATATACTGTTGGGGGAGGATCTGTTGTCCTTTTATATTGTTTCATAAAGTGTAGCAACATTTCATAGAAGACATAAAGACTCCTACTTGATCAAAACTGTAAGCATGAGTGTGCGAGAAGCAGCGATACTGATACAGAGAACCACAGCTAAATAACACACCCATTATGTTTCCCTGCACAGTAAGTGGAGAGATGGTGCTCCACTTTAACTTAATTAGCAGGGAGTGTCCTGCTTCAGTGGAGAGCTTTTTCTATGTTCAGGTCACGTCTACAACCAAACAACTGAGAAGAAGAGAACGCAAAAGATAAAAGTTTTGTCTAACTCACGTTTTTTTCACATTACCTGCAGTTGAAACTATGGATAGTTTAAGTTGTATGCAACTGTTTTTTAAGATATCTGCCACTGAAACTTCTGCAACAACCTCACTGCTGATGGAGGTAAAGACCAATTTAATTTTGGTGATCAAAGTGTTGAAAAATGACATAAAAAAAGAACACAATATCTTCCCATAAACACTTTTCTAAAGTACCTCAAACATATCTTTGGTATTTATGTACTACAATATTTTTCAGTTGATATGTATGCTGATACAGATTCATCTGTAATAAGGTAAAATCAGTCAATAGATACCACTAGAGGTAAGTGACAAATGTGCTTTTTCTGGGCGAAGTAATCTTTTCCAGTAACTCAGGCACTATAAATACCGCCAATCACCAGGTTGTCAAGCTTCAATTTTACACCCATTTTCAACCTAATCACAGTCACCCATCACCTTCGTGCTGACAGTTGCCATGAGAACAAACAAGGTGCCTCTGTTCCAGCATGAGAAAAAAACCCTGAAGGGAGACATTTGGACGGCAGAGACATTTACGCTCATTATAGGTCCGCAATTGGATTTCACAGCTGATTTCTCAGAGTGTGAAGGTTCAGAATGTAAAGCTCCTAAATTGGTGCCTTCTGGCTAATTCTGATACATGTTTGTTACAACTTCAATCTGGAAATTGGTGCTATGAATGGGGCACCACATAAATGAATAAACTACAGATGGTGTTTGTTTTCCTTTCGTGCTGAAGGAGCATAGGGATTGTAGAACCGATAAATCGGTTGCAGTTAAAGGTGTGATATCTTTTCGTTTTTTTCTCACACGACAACACGGACACAGAGACAGACAACAGCTTCCCTAATGCCACATCCTGCTGTTTCTGAGTGTCATCAAGAGGCGGCGGCTGTTGGGTTTTGTCAGGTAAACTAACTCGCAGCTGTACTTTCTCTTGAGTAGATACATCTGTCCCCTGATGTGTATACCATATACTATACCATGAGGCCAATGGCGACATCTGGCAAAGAGCTAACCCTGCTCCTCTTGCACTGCAGCCTGGCTCCCTCCTCCTCTCCTCTCCTCTGTACTGACCACAACCACTGGGAGCAATCATAGCGTCAAGTCTGAGCTCCGCTGCAATAGGAGCCAACCCCCCCTCCAGCCTTTTTTCGGCCTCTTGCTCTTCTCTTTCTTTCCTGGTTGTTTTCAGGAGCAGAAACCCACAGGGCTCCAGCAGGCCTCTCGACTCTCTCCACCCCCCTCGTCTACGCCTTGGCTAAGGACAGCCATACTTGTAGCACCCCCTCTTTCACCCTCTACCAGCCCAGATATATTTAGTTCACCTCTGCCTCTGTGTAATTACCAGATGCAAATTATAACTTTGGGACTGGAGGATGACGTCGTCGTTCTTCTTGGCGGAAGATGGAGCTGGACCCAAAACGAGCATCTCAGCCTACGGGGCAGGCCAAAAACCAGGCAGCGGTCCAACATTTGGGGCGTGGTGGAGGCGATGCTGAGCCAGTTTTGGAGGTTAACTGAGCCAGGGTGGAGGAAAAAAAAGGAGAGGGCAGGACTGCAGATTGGAGACCGAGGTTTATTAGAGCGATGGCCTGCCTGCCTCCAATAGCCCTGGAGTTTCCATTTGAGGTCATCTGGTTTTAACATTCCTGCCATGCACCACCGCTCACACCACGCTGAGGAAGTCCTCCATCGCTCAGTTTACATAGGATCGTACAGTCCGATTCTCAAAGTGGAGTCCGGGGATGTAGAGGAGCTATTTAGGGAGCCCTTGGAGCAGCGAGGAGTATATTAAATGAATAAATTAAATTTAAAGTACTCCTAAATGAGGATCCAACAGACAGAATGTGGCCTCCTGGGAAATGTGGATTATGTCTGTGTATATAATGATTATTGATATGGAAATATTTGAGAATTGCTGGTATATATCCACTGATTTTACAGATGTACTCAAGCATGATCTGAAAGTTGAAGGATTCTCTCAGACCATCCCAAATCTGTTTTCCAATCCTCATGACTTTCCACGTGCTCATGCTGACCTGCTGTGTGAACAAACATGTGCTGAACAAATCTTGCCAATAGGCAAAAGATATTCATACGCAAACATAATCAATTACTACATGAATTTTGAGCCTGACAAACCAAATCTTCTCTCCTGTAAAATCTACATTTTCTTCCATCTAGAGCCTGAAGCATGAAGCAAAGCCGATCACAAAAGGCCAAGGAAAACTAAGCGTGATTCTTCTGGCATTAACGTTTCTCACAAGGTGTGGATGAACCTGGAGGTTAGATCAAAAATGTTGCTGTCCTAAGCACCCCTCCACCTCCCTTCTCTCTTCGTCATTCCCCTGTGGCACAAAGATGGTATACAGATACCTTGCCTTGCATGTTTTGAATACAAGAGGATGTGCCCATGCTATCGTTTCATCTGCCTGCTCCTTCCTGTTGACAAACTGCAGACTGTAAAACCCAGCTGCAGTGAAGGACATCTCTAGAAGACAGGGATGTTGCGACTGATTTCTTACTGATTCCAGAGGCTTGTTGTCTGTTTACTGTAATAAGACCCATATTCCAGGTTGAGGCTGTTCCTGTGTCTTTAGCCTCTGTCACTCTGTATTAGTGGCCTTTTAATGCAGGGGTGGCAACAACTCAAAGTCTGGGATTCACCTCGTAGAAATAAACTGTCCACTGTAATTTCATGACTTTTTTCACCCCAGAGAAAAAGGTCAGACGTGCCGCCGCAAGGCATCATGGGTCTCAGTCGCTTCCCTGT
This sequence comes from Etheostoma perlongum, assembly GCA_026937815.1. Taxonomy (NCBI): domain Eukaryota; kingdom Metazoa; phylum Chordata; class Actinopteri; order Perciformes; family Percidae; genus Etheostoma; species Etheostoma perlongum. Next base: position 16,930,347 of record CM049385.1, on the reverse strand, counting down.
TTTGGCTGCCCAGTGGGAAGACTGCAAGGGACTGTGACTGTTGATATGAGAGTCAGATACACATGGTTTCACTCTGTTATTCAGATGAAAGACACTCTGGCACTGCTTAAAGCAAAGAAAAATGCTAATAGAAACATACTGTCCTGTTAGATTTCATTATGTAAACTGAGTGAGCAGAGAAGAAGGGAGTGGATATGCCAGAATCATACCAAAACAAACCTTTTATGGCACAAGCATATGTACAAATACCTCATGCTTTAAGGATGGCATTTAGCTAAGAAAAGCATTTATAAAAAGCACAGCTGAATCTAAACGAAAATGTCTGCGGCCGCACATTCAGACACAACTTGAGCAATGAAAGTAACAACAGAAGTTCAAAACAGAAGTATTCTGAAAGGAGATGACCAAAGAAGGTAACCGAGAAAGGATCAAAGCAAGACAGCAATTGCTCAAAGTCACATGGAAATGAGAAAACAAGTAAAGCTGGAATTTGGGAAAGGTTAGTCCGCCAGGGAATAGACAAAACACAGAGAAAACAATAAGATTAGCAATTAGCCACATTAACAATTATCCAAGATACATTAACACAGTTTGGAATAATCTGAAATAAATTAAGGCTTACTGCAGAGTTTGAATTAAACCGAGTAACCTTTGATGCTGTGCAATGAAAATTGATGCCTAGCAGACCATGACATGTTACAGAAACGGAAGCATCAAAACTACCTTATCCAGGTTGGTTCAGTACAGTAGGCTGGACACCGTTTTTAAATGCACAACTCAGAGAAGAAAAAGTATTTTTCTATTATAGGCAGAATACCCCCAAATCTGTGTAGCTTTAAGTTAACTGTCCTTGGAAATGGATGTGACAACATTACATTGTAATGTGGCCCTTGCTTTACAAACGTAAAGGATAGCCGTTTGCCCCTGCTTCCCGTATTTAAGCTAAGCTTTAGCTTCACAACAAAGCAAATAAACATATCTCTCACAATGTCAAACTATTACTTTAAAACCAAAACGTCTGTACAATACTGAAGAGAGGCGCCATTTTGGACCAATGGTACACACACAAACAAATAAAACACACCAGTGTTTTCCATTAAGAGAATCTTAGTGAGCATGTAAACAGAGGTGGGGTTGTGCTGGACCTGCAGGCATCAAGAAAACCACAGCACTCTATCTCTTCCCAGCATCCACAGCTCCTCATTAGCTTCCCGATAATCTCTATCCCATGATTTTGCCAGACTGTCAAAACAACCTTCCCCCTCTTGCCCTCCCTGACGGCTTACAAACCATTGCCCAGGTTGTTTAGGAAGTACAGATAGAGACCACTGAGCTCACTAACTCAAATGAAACAGCTCTGATGGACGTTAGCTGGTCGACTATCATACACATATAAACAACTCCAGAGAAACCTCCCGGGATCATCAGAACTCTTCTTCTGTTGCTTAGGACTTCCAGACTTTACCTTCACTGCATGACGCAGATATTTTATCAGTTAACAGTCAAGTAGCCTAATAGCTTAGTTGAAGTAGTGATATTTATTAGGAGTGTAAATAAATAAATTATTATAATGTATCCGTTTTCACAATCACTGCATGTCTGAGGTATGAAACATACCCCACATGATGTGGTTTGTACAACCCATGTATGGGCGATATGACAATTTATACTGTGGAAATAGTGGGTGGTGATGGTGCTGTGGATATCACACATGCCTTTGGTGTGGGAGATCTGGGTTCAATTCCCACTATACGATACATCAACCAATGTGTCCCTGAGCAAGACACTTAACCCTAGTTGCTCCAGAGGCGTGTGGCCTCTGACATATAGTATATAGCAATTGTAAGCCGCTTTGGATATAAGCGTTAGGTAAATGACATGTAATAATAACATAATGATTCAACCCCCCATACCCCATATTTTATGATATGTTTTCTACTGGGGTCATTATCCCTTTAAAAAAGGGGCAGCCTACTGTTTTTACACATACTGTGTATAACATAATGTTTAGTAGTGATGAGGAGTATTCAGTCTGTAAAAACAGCTGTGTAATGTCTTCTGTGCTTCTGGAGGACCTTTCTTAAATCAGAGAAAATAACATCATCAGGATTATCTCCGGCTTGGGCTTGCAAACTGAATCCCTGGAGTTCCACAATGGTTGTGCCAGGCCATTGTTGCACATAAATAAAGTCTACTACATAGAAATTAGAGCCTAAACAATTAAGCGTTTAATTGATAGGTCAATAAACAGAACAATAATAGTCAATTTCCAGTCAATTTTCAAGAAAAGTGACAACCTGAAATGTGAGAATTGGCTGCTTTTCCTTGTCATATAGGTTAGTAAATGGGATATCTTTGTTTTGTATCTTCTGATAAAGATACCAAAGATAAATTGATTAATCAGGAAAACAATAAGCAGGTTAGTCTATCATAAAAAAAATGAAATGCAAGTTGTAACACTCATCTACATAATTTACAGGATGGATGGGTAAGTAGGTCTTGATTTGACGGGTAAGTAATTCCTGGGATTAAAAACATTCCCACCTGGTTATCGTATCCGAAAACAGTTTCTCAAATGTATTTAAATATTACATATCATACCATATTTATATGATAATTCACTACATAAAATTACAATATCGAGACTTTATCACCCATCGCTTCTACAACCGAGAACATCCAAGAACAGCATGTCAGTAAACACTCTCTTGTACTGGTAGCTTATAAGAGCAGTGTGAAATGTGGCAGCTTTTCAGTAGGTTATGAGTGGAGAATTGTTTGTCTTTACTTTCCGTTGCTTCATTGTGTTTTGGCTGTCACGCTGGCATCCTTCTCTCCCTCTGACTCATCAGGATTCACTCTATTTTGTTATCTTCTTCACCTCCTTACCCCCTCCTTCTCTCTGTCTCTCACACATTCCTGTGCAATCCCTGCTGTTGATAAAATGCCTGAAAGGCTGAATGGAGCAAGACACAGTGCAGCGTTCATCCTTCTGCAAACATTCTTATCGGGCCTCTTTGCAAAAATGTAAACATGATGAGAACACAAAAGGAAAAACATGCATTTGATATTGAGATGCGACATAGACAAAATAAAATGCCGGATTTGATCATCAGAATTGAAGATCAGTTGAACAGCAGCCGCTGCTTAACCCTGTGTCCCCTGTCTCACACAGTGACAGGGGTTCCCTCCTGTCTCTTTAGCATATTTACTGGGGGCCAAGTGTGTGACAAAGAGGGCCTCTCACCTCTGAACTTTGACCCTGATTTAAACCTCGTCTCACAGACTTCAGGCTTATCCCGCAGACAAGTCTGCATTTCGGCACAAGACCTGACCTGTTCTTCATTCCTCCTATGTGCTGAGCATCACCTTAACACGAAGCCCCTCAGGTATCTGATCATATTTTTCCCGTATAGGAACAACAAACTGAGACACACGTCGACACAGCGTCTCTGCAGGCACACATACAAAGTGGCACTGACGCAGGCCAGACCATCAACTGGCTGAATCTAATTAGCTATCATCTGTTTCTGAGAGAGGCTTTGTTTCACAACAAACCTCCCAGTGCCTGCGAGTCAGACGCCACATGAAACGCATCCAGCTGAGACGCAAGAGAGGACGAGCACTGCATTAGGAGAAGATGACTGGGTACGAGATCTGACACTCTGCTGGACAGGTAAACTTCATGTCCAGCTAATGTGTTGAAAAGAGGGGAAACAGAGAATTAAGTATTGGGGAACCCCTTAATATGCTAGTAAGGTATTCCAATATACACAAATGAACTCATATGTTTTTACTTCTACAACTAACAACTCTAAAGGAAGGTGGAAATCAGTCCATCAGGGTGTTGTTCTTATAAAGTTCAGCCAGTAAGGTGGACGCCACCTGTGTGTTTAGTGCCACACCAATTTCTGGACCTTAAGATGAAGATGATCCCAATTCATCATATTTTAAATAACTAGAAAATACTTTTTTTTTTAAACAGTGGTATTGGATCCATACTTGCTATCAGAAGACACCCTGACTTAAGGTATTGGTCGAGAAAAGGTTGGTTTGGTGCAGTTTCCATCAGAGAAAATCACATTGGGAAATATCCTCATCCATTTTTACAGAATATACTGTCAACTTCTTATAATCAGCATCCATTTGTCAAATTTTGTGCTCTTTAATAGCATGATTAAATGGTTCAGTAACCTAAACAAAAACTAATTAAAGCTACTTTAGAAGGAATTAAAGGGGGAAGCTATTTTAAGGTGTTGAGTATGGTGTAACTGAACTTTTAATTATCTATTCCCATTAATAAAAAAATAGAATCATGATAATAATTAAATTCACATAACTGCAATGCAATAATTCCATGTAAAAACTAAATGGATTCAATCAATAGAGTTCATTTTGAGTCAGAGCCGGTGACCAAGTGACTGGAGGATCAATAAAGAGGCATAAGCAACAGAAACACACCTGCTCAGCAGAGCTGCACTACAGCAGCCGCTCCCATCTCACCACAGTAAACAAGGTCAATGATGACTGATGTCCTTCGCCCACCTATACACACCATGTTTGTACAGCATCAAGGACTTCCTCATGCAAACAGAATAGGAGAAGGACAAAGCTGACGCTCCATGGAGCTGGCTTCACAACAAAAAGCATCTGAATACAGTTTGTTGTTTGTGTGTGTGTGTGTGTGTGTGTGTGTGTGTGTGTGTGTGTGTGTGTGTGTGTGTGCGTGTGTGATTTAAGTGTCAAAACTCATCCACACACACAGGTCTGTCTGTGTTGTATTTCAAATTGTTCCTTATGTCATTTCTAAACTGTACGTATTTCTAATGTATTTATTTTCTAGCACTCTGTTCCTTTTCCTTAAGTGGCTTTGCATCATGTCAGGCCACCATTGTAAATAATGACCTGTTCTTAATGAAAAATAAAGGTGAAATAAATAAAAATAAAAACCAGGATAATGATTGTGGATGTGAAGTGTGAGCGAAGGTGCAGCTGTCGTCTCAAGGCTCGGAGCTGAAGAATGTAGCAGGGGTGGCGGTGTTGAGGTGGGAGGGTGGAGGTGTAAAGGTGTGAGAGATGTTTAATGGTTTTAACAGACTGCTGCAGAGCTCTCCATAACACACACTTTACTGTCATGCTCTCTGTGTCCACTGTGTAGTTTCACCCACTGCACTGACACAGTTAAAGACAGTATGTGGTATCATGTTTTGAGTATGTCGCACATAAGCCTGGAAAAATTACATGTGCCAGTACTGTTTGATTCTTCAAGATAGTGTCCCACAATGCAATGCACAACAGGTTGGCTTTTGGTGAACTTTCCCAACTCAAAATTTGGAAAAAGTTCTCCATAGCTGCAGCTTTGGAACTTTTGTTGTCACATGACTTCAGCATCACTTTACAAAAGGGTACAGTAATGTCTCGTATTGTAAATCACAAAAAAAATGAGAAAAGTAAAGTAAAAGCAGAAAATTGTGTTTCTTTTTTTTTCTGTCCTCACTATTACTCAGGTTCATCTTGTGACCCTTCAGTTCCTGGCCCGCAGGTTAAAAAACACCATTATACAGCATTGAAGTGGGATACAATGTATGAAGAACCACATACATTCCCAACATTGCAGTATTGTCTGTGCTATGTGCCTACTACGTGGTGAAACCATCTGCTAATGATCACAGGAATGCTTTCCTCTGCAGCATCATACAGCTGCTTTCAGTTAACGTTGCTTTTGACCAGGAGCTGATCCTGGACCTGCTGACTGGTTAGGGCCTCAGTGGTCTGAGGTTTGCAACGTTTCTGAGGTGGTTGTCCTGTGATCAGCTGGCACTCAGATTAAAAAGACAGTCTGTGCATTGGCCAAAGCCTCTGTCTGATGTTTGGCTTTTGATTATTAGGAAGCTATAAGCTGGGCTGTAGAGAGCAAAGGCCATGGATCAGCAAAAAATCCAACACTCTGTCATTGATCGTGTGCAAGTCATGTCTGGATACACTCAGGAGACTGCAGGATAATGCTGCGTTAGTCTGCAGTGTATCAGAGGCAAATGACTGCATGTGACAAAAAAGAGGCTTAAACATCGACCGGCTCAAGATTTTCATATAAGCGCTCTCATGTTTGCCATCATATACTCCAGCATCACGTGGCACAATGCAGCATTAGAAATCATGCTTGCCCTGCCCTCTGCCCCACCCTGCCTCTATTGATCTCACCCACAAACCCTGCACTGCTACATTAGAGCAGGCCTGCTAATAACATTGAACTAGTCCCACTGGACATCATCATAACTGCTCAACACTCTCCAGCCTTCCTGTCTCCGCGCACAGATGCGGAACCAACACCCAAAGCCTGATTTACTTTGTGTCTTATTTGGCAAATTAAACATTTAATCAGATTACAGTCATTTTGCATCTCACCGTTGGGCTTTATCGCTACATCTAAATGAATTAGTGTTCAATCACATGCCAGATGTGTTCCTGGATGTACTCAGTTGCACATCAAGAGGATAATTTGGTTTTCTGTACAATAAAACAGCCATCATCAAGATAAACTCCTCTCTTTGGCCAAAGAGAAGTAAAATGACACGCAGAGAGAGAAAGAAGCATGGCTAAATGAAAGCTTGGTGTAGGCTGAGACATGCAGGGTCAAAGGTCGGGGACTGAAATTAGACAAATTAAGGTCTGCATATGAGCTTATGTAAAAAATAAACATAAACAAACACTTTTGAGAGAGTTAGACTGGAGGATATCAGACACTTTGAATGCAGTTTAATGACTTCTTGTTCATTAAAGCAATAGTTTTGTGGGCACAGCAGCAGTTGTTATGCATTTACTACAACGTGTTTTACGACCTAGCTATACGTAACAAGCCTCAAATTGAAAAGATAAAAGTGAATTGAATGTCTGAAGGAACATTCACAGTTCTGTTACAGCGAAATAAACCAGAGAGGAGGAAGCGTTATTCTTTGCTGAAGGGGATAAACTCAACCACAACAGATAGAAAGGGAGCAAAGGTATGTGGAAAATGGGGAAAAATTCATGACACACACACACACACATTTCGTAATAGTAGGGTGACAGCAGAGGATGATAAGGTATGCGAGACACTGGCAAATATAACTCTTAATAATCCTGTCAAACACACAAACGCTAGACTACAGCAAATTTCTCAGCAACTCCCTGGCTGACACATCCACATCACACACACACACACACACACACACACACACACACACACACACACACACACACACACACACAATGTTGAGGATGGGATTCATCGGTATAATCTATGATACAGTTATGAAAGGAGTTTCTTTCTACTGTACTAAAGTCTTGTGATGTGCCCTGACTTAAAGGTCATACTTCTCCCATGTTCTCATTTACGGTTATATCATCACTTAGAAACACCACCTTCATGTGTAGCACTATAATGGCTTAAAAACAGTTTAAACAAGTGATGGAAGCACATATAGCCAATTCACTGACTTGCTTGATTAATAGTAAAAAAAAAAAAAAAATCTAATCAACTAAAGTGATCAACACTCTCCAAACACCCACCGCTGTTCGGACGTCCCGTCTCTATTGACAGGCTGTCCGCCTCCTGGTGCAGCAAGAGGCGGACAAAAGACCGAAGCAACCCGGGCGGTAAATGTGATTTCTTTAGTTAAATTCATTCGGCTGCGCACCATTTGGCCTCAACAAAAGTGAACAAAAGCTGCAGAAAAACAGTAATCCAACAATTGGTTTCAGTACAGTATGTCGCCGAGTGTGTGTACACAGTGGCTATGTAAACTAGTGTTGATCCTCTTAAGAAATCACGCTCTCTAACCAGCAGCACCGCGCTGCACCTCAGCCTGTCCTAACACAATATCGTCCAGGTATCGATATCATTAGAAACAAGCAGCTCATTGTACTTACGTGGTTCTCAGAGTAGGGTGGTATTCCAACAAGGCAAAAAGCAACTCCATTCATTGGACAACAGAAAGTGTAAAAAGGCTGCAACAAGGAGCGGCAGATTTGTTGCTGCACGAGCGGTGAACAGAAGCGAAGCAGCTCGGAGAGTAACGATGCTGCGGTCTAACGCAAACTTATATGTTCAACATGTATCCAACTTCCTTCCTTCTAAAAACCCCACTCCGTTCCCGTTGTTCCGGGCCTTTTCAATGTGCTAACCCCCTCCTCATCCTCTTCTTTTTCTTCTTCCGCCAGACCGCATCAGTTGTACATAACTAAATCCCTGTGTGCTTGGCCCCATGCTCTGCCTGCCTAGAAACTCACTGCAGCGGCGTCAAAACACGAGGGGAAACCGGAAGTCAGGAGACTCCGCCTTCAAAGTAAAGCCCTGAGAGGAAATGGGTCCAGATTTGAACCAAAAAAAAGGCTGGAATGTAACAAGTACATTTACTCAGGTAGCCTACTGCACTTTTTGTACAATTTTGAGGTACCTAACTTGAGTATATCAATTTTATGCAGCTTTATAATTCTTCTCCAATCCATTTTTGAAGCCGTTTTTACTCCACTACATTTTTTGATAAAATGAGTTAATTAGTTACTTTGCAGATTCCGATAATTAATAGAAAATATAAATCAACTAATAATTTATTATGTATTATTATAAATTAAGCTACCCAGCAGTAGGCTATATAATTGAAATGAGCTCCACCTGTACCGACACATTAATGTGTTAATAATTATTATTCAATAATATAATATATATTATTCTAGAATAGGCCATTCTGCATAACAATTACTTTTTTGTACTTACACAATAGTATAATAGTAGTAGATTTGGATGATAACACTCTTGTACTTGTTTAAAAGTTTAAATGCAGGACTTTTACTTGTAACAGAGTATTTTTACACTGTGGTACTGCTATTTTACTTACTTAAAATACCTGAGTACTTCTTACAGCACTGGTTATTACTACTAAGGACTGAATGTGGGTATAAGGCCCAAGCAAAACTAGCTTTGTAACATTTCTGGAATTTACAGATAAACAATTAGTTTTGGATTTGTTTCTCGTAGGTTTTGATAAATGTTCACACTTGAAGAAAAAAAGCCCATTTATTTTATTTTTTCATTAACACATTGGCTAAATGTTAAGAATAAGTATTTTAATTTACTAAAACAGTTCCATAGTCTACACCTTTATGGTGGAAATTTATACCGGAATTACTACAGCTGTATTGTAGTTTACTTGACATTCTGGGAATGGAAGGTAGTCAACATAGAGGAGGGTGCGTTGGGTAAATCTGTGCGCTCCGCCCTGCAGACCCACAGCGTGCGGGCTCCCTCTGGCTGTGCCAAGGCATTTGTGTGCAGGACGGGAAGGGTCTCTGATGCCACCAACGCAGTAAGTAAAGTGTGTTAATGTGTGTGTGTGTGTGTGTGTGTGTGGGGGGGCAGTAGAACTAGGTATTTTTTTAACCATATATGAAAGTATATAGGACAAATGAATCAAGTTTAACTAAAGTTTAACTAGCACATCTGTCACCTGATTAACTGTAAAACTATGTATTATCAGTAAGTAAGTGAGTAAGTAATTCAGTAAAGTTTATTTACACACCACTTTTTTAAGCTAAAAATCTCAAAGTGCTTCACAATAATACATAATACAAATACAATACATAAAAGACATAATAATACTAATAACGGTCATAAAACCCCATTCCTAACTAAAAGCCTGTTTGAAGGAAAGTATCAGTTTAAGTATAAAAAGTAGAAGTACCCACGCAGGCATAATCCAAATGTTATATTATTATAAGCCTAATATCAGAAGAGGCATTATAAGCAGCATATTAATGTTTAATAACTATTTTATGTACCAATTACATGCAGATAGCAATGCATCATAATGTCATATGCTCATTATAGTTTTTGGAAATTTTAATCTGAAACAGGTATCACATAGATGTAGGGGAGTAAAAAGTACAATTTTCCTTCTGAAATGTAGTGAATGACAAAGTAGCAAAAATTGTACTTAAGTACAGCACTTAGGCACTTAGTACAGTCTACTTAGGTCTCTTCAAAGATTGTGGAATCTCAAATGATCGAGTTGTATTTATGTTGTAAAAAGGGAAGTGAAAGAGCAACTGCAGGCACAACTAATCAGTCGTTTAATTATCGATTAATTTGCAGATTATTTTCTCAATTAACTGATGAATTGTTTGGTCTATAAAGCCAAAAATCCTCACTTTACAAATATTCACATTTGAGAAGAAACAACCAGTGAATTTCTGGCATATTTGCTTAAGACATTACTCAAACGGTTTAGAAAAAATAGGTCTGACAGTTTAACCACTCTATAGGAGCACTGAAAAGCTTCCTCATAATCCTGATGTTCTGTAAAGTATAAACCACAGGATTATTAAATGGGATGCATTACTGCATGAAAAATGTCATAGCCTAAATATAATCAATGTTACTGATTCACAACAGGGAAGGGCTTAACAAAGCATTATGAAAGTTTAACTCATTGACAGATATCTGAATTCCTTCCACACCGACAGAATAGACTATAATTCATACATTCTCGGAAAACTTGTATTTATAGCCCCTTTGGCTGAAGATAAACACTGTGAATCAATAGGCATGCAGTGCAGTCAGGGGAAGCTTACTCATCAAAAGAACAGGAACTTCGGACTCTGCTGCCAAGAAGTCAAACTACTTCATCATACTGTATATATGCTCCACTGTAGCTGTGGCATTCATTATGTGAAGGAGGTGTTAATATTAGCTTTAGTCCAGATGAAGGAAAAACAAGGAAACAAGATGGAAATGTAGAGATGCTGTGATGGCTTAAAGCTGGATGAGGCCCATGTGGCTACTATTACTCTGAGGGGTGCAAGTATCAGAGAGCCACTTCAAAAGGCTGCCTGCAGACTGGAGTCATGGGGGGGGTGGGTGGGGGGAGCAGCTTATGGGAGCCTTCCCACGCTAAGAGCTGCAGCAGCCAATTTTTTTTTTTAAAGATTATTTTTTGGGGCTTTTTTCCTTTTATTAGAGTTGATAAGCATGAAAGGGGGAGAGAGAGAGATGGGGAATGACACGCAGCAAAGGGCCGCCGATCAGATTCGAACCCGGGCAGCTGCAGGACTCAGCCTACATGGGGTGAACGCTCTTACTGGCTAAGCTAGAGGTCGCCCCTGCAGCAGCCAATTTAGCCTCCATCTCAACGTGTCTCCTCTGACTGATCACACTCTCTCCACTGCATCCAGCCTCGCCTCTGGCCCGCTCAGAGACACCCAATACCACAGCCAAAGGCTTACAGAGGACACTCCGAAAGTCCTAGTCATGACTTTCACTCATCTCCAATTTAAGACGGTTAATTAACATACGTGACCCCCCAGGTTACTCATATAGTGCTGCCAAAGTAGTTTCTGTGACCACACAGCTGGATGAAAATCCACCGTGGCAAAGTGAGAGGCCTGAGAAGCTTAGCAGCAGTATCCTGGTCTTAAGGTGAGAGAGCAGGGCGGGTGGGCTCTGAGAAAAGGGAGGGTGATGAGGCAGGCACTGGGGGTCATGGAGCTTGCTTTTGTGTGGGGGGAGCAAGGAGCGTGAGGGCTGTCCCAGCTGGACTGTGTCTTGTCTGACCTTCAATCTGGATCTTTCTCTGCAGCCTATTTCTGCAGTCCATGTGTTTTCTGTTATATTATAAAGCACTCTGTGCCCAGACACTTTTCTGTGGGAAGAATGATCCGATGTTAGTGAACCCCTACTGTTTGAGGTCTGTTCTGTCCACATCTTATCCCAGATTGCATGCAGATGCACACTCACGCCATGCATCAACGTGCTTGTCAGGCGAGCAAAATGGGCTTTCTATTATTGCTGTTCTGCTGGTCGGCTGAGACTGAGAGCTACGGAGAGGAGGAAGAGTTGTGTGTTTGAGGTGTCATGTGTCATATCTGAGCAGGTATGCATTTTTCAAAATGCTTATTTGGAAATTCAGGGTAAGGAGCTGTAATTCTATCCACATCTAGCCATTAAAGAAGTGGCTTTTATCTGACATCATCACACACTTGATGTCTCTCTCTTCCCTGTGCTGCATCTCTGGGCCAGCCTTAGTCACTGACACACAGCCTCAGGCCCAGTGATTGACTGAGTATGCCCAGATCTGAATGTGATGCGAGGTGACACGCCCCCGATCTATTTCCCTCGAGGGCCGGCTGGAGACGAGCAGGGAGCATCCAGAGACTTCCCTCGGTCATTACATAATCACATACAGCCTGGCGCCTTGTAGTACCAATTCATAAACAACCATCATCCTATTTGCTCGCTTGACTGCGCGCCCCTGACTCCCACCTCTCCTCCGCTGGCTTGGCTCGGCAAGTGGTCCCACTGTGCTGCTGAGGCTGTGGAGGCGAGGGGGAGGGATGGAGGGAGTGGTGGGGTGGGGTGGGGTGGCATCCCCAATCATCCTCCATATCATTATTCTAGGGCACTTTGCAGAGCGTTGTATGCTACAATGAATTGTGGTCACTCCATTTATTTCAACTTTACCCCCCTCTAGGTTTCTTTCTGCCCTCCTCATTCTTTCATATCTCCTCTGTTTCACTCCGCTTCCCTCAAGTTATTGAGTCCGTCCTTTCAGTAAATGTCCGTCACCCATCTCTGCACACACATAATTTCAATCTGAGGAGTGTAGTTGCCAGATTTTTTCAACATCATTTACTCTAATTCTCTCCGGAGTGTGTATAATACAGGTCCCACTATCCCGCTACTTGATACAGTATCCTACTGCCAAGAGCCCAAAAGACACAATGTACAAGTCCTCTCTCTCTCAGCTGATTTAATATAAAGAGTAACCTTCTTTCTGTCCATGTCTCAAATGTACTAAGTAGATTATCGCTGTCTGGGTCTGATAGCGTGAAATGGATCCGGTGAGTGCTCAGTCAGAGTCAGGAGCCAAAGAAATGTGGACTATGAGTTTATAGGAATATATGTTCACATATGTTCAAGTTCAAGTAATGTTCAGCTGCTATTGCTAGTGACAGTAAGTGGTGATTGAGATGTGGATACAGAGTATGAGCGAGGGAGAGGTTTGGATATTTGTGTACATGTGAAGGAGATGTGGATATGTGAGTGATTCTGCTGTACGTCTCACACACTGTCTGCCTTTGGCTGCCTGTTGACACAGAGGCTCCTGTGGCACTCCTTTGAAGGGGGGTTGTGGGAAGGTTGAGAGGGGGGTTAGGGTTAGAGCTGTAAATTCCCCCTTTTCTCCGCGACAGGAGGAGTCCTCTTTGTCTGGCCGGACAACTGGCACGAGGGGAGGAAACAGCTGACTGGGCAGCACAGACAAGCTTTGTCACTGTACTCTACAGACTTACTAAAACTTGATTGAGAATTGAGTTTGAACTGCGGCCTTTGCTCAGGCCCATAACCATCACACATCTCTTGTCCTGTTTCAACCAATTAAAGATACGATTTTGACAATGCTTTTAAGAATGACTGATTTTTGAGTGTTAGGTACTTCATTTCATTGCCACAAAATGTTAATGATGCAGTGTTCCCACCAAAGCTGTATTTCTGGCAAAGTGGAAACCATATTTATGTCAGGTTTTGGATATATTTTTCCCACAATTTTGGGTCACCATTGGTATTCGTCAATTTCCCTGTAATATGAAAAAGAAAAGGAAACTTGCTTGAGTTGTGTAATCACAGTCTGCATTTATTATCTTTAAGTGCTAACACACACTTAATTTAATAAATCTGCACTGCACAGCAGTAATGTAGCGTTGACAAAACTGCAATGAGTTACACAACTCAAGCCAGCTTCAAGGTTCAGGCAGAAACCAATAGAGGTCTGGAACACTAGAAAAAAAGACACAGTTTACAAATAATGAGCTGTGATGTAAAGTACACATGATTTAAAGGCTGATTCAAGAAAAGTCACTGACTTCATATCTGTGCAAGAAATTAAAGATAATAAAACCGATTTCTGATGTTTTTGGTAACTACAGTCCAGTGGGAACCCTTTATCATATTTTCTAAAGATGACTTGTAGATCTAGTTTTTAATAATTAGTAAAAGGCCAATATTGCATGGCCTTGTTCGTCTCTACACTTTGTCTTGTGTGTCATCTCTGTTCCTCAACTGACCTGCTGACCCTTCTTCTCCCCCCGCCTCATCCCACAATACATTTCATCCTAATCCCCTTCTCTCTTGCAGCTGCTTTGCTCACTCTTCTGCAGGCCGCAGTAACTCAGACAGAATAGAAGACGAGCCCATGGACAGGACTGGTTGCTGTATGGTTGCAGAGACAGGTTTAAGTCGGAGCTCGGGCTGTTGGAGAGGATGTTCATCTGGTCAGGATACTAGAGAGGGTGACTCAGTTTAGCCCTGTTGCCACTGGTTTTCACCACTGATATATGCATCTGTATCAACACCTACTCACTGGGCTTTATGTATGGAAGCCTATTGTCAAAACGGTTCCAAGGCAGTTTAAGTCCTATCTTCCCGTGCACTATCGCATCACAAACATGAACTACTGATAACTACTTTTTAGGCCGTAACATGGCAAGAGCTGAAAAGAACAGCCATGTGGCAGTGTTTAAGATAAAGGAACAAAGCAAAGGAAATACCCTGATTCTAAATTTCAGGTGTCACCGTTTGAACAAATGACTGTCTCGATCCATCTATTCCTCAAAGCTCCAGACAATCACAACAAGTGAATCACATCCAGGGTATTCCACTGTTTCTATAAATGTTAGTTGTTACTATAAATGCTTGGCACACATTCAGCAAAGGACATCCCTGTAGTAGCCCCCCCCCCACCTTTTATTTTTCCCTTATCCTCTTCTAAGAGACAGAGAAGGAAAATAAACAGGAGTTCCAGTAGCAGCACTACAAACTTCCTTCCTGCTGCCTGTCACTTCATAGAGCCTGAATGCAGCCTCTTTACCTTTTACAGCTCCACTTCCTGCCTCGAGCATCACTTCCTGCGGCACAGTTGGGATAGACAATGGATATGAACTCTAAAGATAAAATAAGTCCTCATGTCACATTCGGGAACCGGTTCATTTGATATCTGCAAAAGAAACATTTACATCATTTTCTTGCTGGTCACTGATGAGTCAGGAACGTCCTTACAAAAATTAGAATGACATAGCCTATTATTAGAGTAGGTGGCATGTTCCCCGAATATACCAGCCTGAATATGTATAAATACACAAACAATTGACAATTGAAATATTTGGTAATTGGAAAAACTCTTCAACTGGATTTGATCACACATCCTAAAACTTGACTATGTTGGATGTTTCTGGGTGGCCATTTCACTTTAATTCAGTTAAATAGATAATAATCACTGTTACTTGAAGCTTCAGCTGTAATAAATGTGTTTTTTCCTTCATGCCAAACAACAAAGTTGAGACCTGGTCTACTAAGCAAACCTCCTGCCCTGTCTGATTTGTATTGATAGGATTCATGCCGCCTTCTTTGCCAATTCTTTCAACAACAAAAAAAAGATGTTTTTAATTTAAAAAAAAAATTAAAAAAACAACCTAAACTGCTGTCTAAACTTAATTAAACAAATTACGGCTGTCCAAAAAGACCACAAAAAGCAGACACAGTTGAATCAGTTTCATAATGGAGCACACACGTTTATTACATAACTCTACCTATTTAAATATTCAGGCATCCTCTTGTATAAAGATTTAAAGACTCTATGGTCAACATCAAAACCCCTGAGCATTTGTGGTAACACAAAAGCTTTGAGCCACACCTCTTACAGTACATACATTAAACTGAATAATCCTTTATGTTCCAGGGGGATCATATCCTAATCTGTGCGTTTCCCCAGCCTTAAAACTCAGAGATAAGTTTGTCTAGACATGGCCTTAAAGGAGGGTGTTCTCCTTTTAGAGGACAGAATGCTTTGATTGTTTTCATCCAGCCAACCATCAGTTCATTCCACGCATCCTAAATGCTGTTTTCAGTCGCAATGAATTGTAATTCTAGTGTTAGACTTTAAGCTTGAGTCTAAATCATAGATGGAGTTAAGAACAGAGTGAACAAAAGACATGGCATTGCTCACCTCCAAAGCCTTTAAGGGGTACGCACACATAGATATATACTGAATTTAAAAGGAATGCACTCACAGAAACATGTAAGAAATTAAGCAAATATGACAATTTCAATATGTTTTAATTAGTGTAGATTCATATAAAGGGTCGAGAACGTATCAAATTATATTCTGTGAGCGAGAACATTGTTTTTGTGAGTAGACAAACATTAATAGACCACAAAATCTGTTGCTACTGTAATCAATGAGGGTGAGAGGTCATCACCAAGCCAGAGAGGATTGTGTATTTCCCATGTGGAATCAACATGAACGTGCACATCAACAGCAAAACAATCATATTATTCTAGGTTGAATTCTGTGAAAAGAACACCATCTGTTCCTTTGCTGAGATTTCCCTAAATAGATAATCCTCCATCCCCCTGAAAACATAGAAACTGAGCTACAGTTGCGTTTGGAAGCCACAAGGGGGCTCAGTACAGTACTGGCATGACAAGGCGGGGCAAGGTTGGAGAGAATGAAAAACTGTCCTCAGATACAGCTTTTTCAGATACAGTTTTATTTGTTATCCCCAATCCCCATCAGTGGGATTTAGCAGGATTTATGGTATGATACTGATGCGACCTGAGCCCAAAATATGACAGAAATATGTGGCTGACTGAGAAATATTTAAAGGAACAGTCTGTTCTGTACTGGTGAGTGCCTTAACATATAATCATCAGGGTTTGGGTTAGGATCAAGGGGAAACAGGGAGATGTCACACAGAGGAGTGATGAAAAATCTTTAAATTCATGTTTCACATGTTTCGATAGACAACTGAATTGTTTTATCTTCAGTAGTTTAGGAAAATAGGCCAAGAGAGGTCAGTGGCTCGCTCAGCGTGCAGTTCATTATTGATATGCAGCTGTGGTGTGGCATCTCTGTTTAATTATCAAAGTAATGAAACAGAAGGCATCAGCTGCACAGCTGTTCATTCCAGACTGACATCCTAACACAAAAAGTGGACACTGAAGTTGAGACTCAAGACGTGAAAAGACAGAGGTCGGAAAATTGATAACAAGAAATAGGAACAGATTGCCAGGGTCATAAGTTGAAAAATAAAAGAAGTCAAACTGAGCACTGCATATGCCAAACAAGCCAATTAGCTTAAATTGGACCAACTCAGTAGCAAAAAGCCTCCTAATTGGATGCTACTGATAAAACTCATCCTTCTGTTTTTTTCCATTTACCCCGGCTCATCCTGTGTCATCAGCACGCAGATCCCTGACATGGCTGGACTGTTGCAAAGTGCTGCTGACAGAAAGGGCTTTAACCACACGGGCTAACCTTTGACCCCTGCGGAACCCCCCCGCCCCTGCCATCTGCATTCAATCATTGCTCGCCACTCAAATGCATTTAGGTTAAGGTCTAAAGTAGTGGTCCTGAACAGGAGCTAGTTACTTCCCGGAGATGGGTGTCCTAGTTCTCTTTCACAGCATAATTTGCCTATTGTCCGCCTGTAGGCACTTACCATTTATATCACATGCATGACAATCCAATAGAGCATGAATTAATAACATGAACGCTGAAGGATTAAAAAAACATCTTCTTATATCATATCAAAAATCAGAATAAGTTTGAGGAGTTGTTAGATATATATTACATACAGATTGCGTGCATCATCTGGTCAATCAACAACTCCCACAGCTCCACACCATGTCCCACAAATGTCCCCAGAGTCCTCCACATGTTTCCCTCATCACATGCAAAACCAGCTGCAAAACTCTCATTTAATTTGAATTTAGATGCAAATACGCACACACAGTTCATTCTTTTAGAGCCTTTCAGTTTCTACTACTCAGGACAATAGAACAAGAAATTCCTAAGAGTCCAGAGATTGAAAAGGCATAGGCAGGGGGCTTTGGGGTGACATGGGTGGGGCGTTAGATTAGACCACCTGTTCCACCATGAGGCTTTTCCTTTATCCTTCCTTCTTTCACACTTGTTGTTGTTCAAATTCTCTCTCACTATCTCTTAATGAGACATTTTCTTCTCTCTCTCACACACACACACACACACACACACAAAACTTTTACTCTCATAAAATATCTCCCTCCACGGCTGATTCGCACTGAGCTAATTTTGACTGCTTTCCAGTTCAGTCACATCTATGGGAAACAGACAAAACTATTTGCAAGATAACTCTGGCTGAGAGCCACAGGGACTCACACACACTCGTATACACATACTGTAGTACAGTTACACACACGTTGCCTTGTCGTCCAAACGGAGAGAGTCATGGTTAGACATAACATAAACACAGCAGCGTCACCCCTGTCCACATCCCTGAGGCTCATCTGGCAGTATCAGGGATTTCCTCCATTGTAGTGAAACACTTGCCTAAGTACAGCAGTCAGGAATTGGAAATCCACTGAGGGCAATAAAGTAGAAGTTTGCAGACATTATTGCTGAAAGTTGCTCTTTTTTATGATCAGGCAGCAGGCTAGCAGGCTGTTACAGCAAATACAACCATTTGTTTCTGATGGATGTGGTTCTCCAAACCCAGAGTTCACAGGGCAGCAGTCACCGCAGCCCTGCTCAGGTCTTAGTGACTTAGTGACTATCGATCGAAAAGTGCTAATGATCTAAACCAATTTGCAGCAAGTCAAGCATTTAAAGGTCTCATGACATAAAACTTTGACTTTATGAGGTTTTTTTAACATTAAAATGCGTTCCCCCAGCCTGCCTTTGATCCCAAGAAGGCTAGAAATGGCAATAGGTGTAAACTGAGTCCTGGGTATCCTGCTCTGCCTTTGAGAAAATGAAAGCACAGATGGGCCGAGCTGGAAGCTTGCCCCTTATGAGGTCATAAGGGGCAAGGGTACCTCCCATTTCTCTGCTTTGCCCGCTCAGAGAATTTGGCCCACCCATGAGAAAGAGAGAGACATCATGGCTTTGAAATGAGCAAAGTGGCAGTTGGTCAAGGTCACACCCCGGTCCCCCACATTGTCCCTGGTCTCTCCTCCTTAAAAGCTACAGACTCAGAAATGGCACATACTAAGGAAAGCTCATTGCGAGACTGGCTCTAGTGGCTGTAATTTTGCACCAAGGCTGAGTTTTGGGAAAGAGACTTGGCATATGATATGGTATAAGGGGACCACTAAGGCCTATATAAAGAATCCAAAGAGCACCTAGTCATGGAAATCGGGCAAGTGTTTTTTCGCAATGAGAACTCTCCTGGTGTCAGTCAGTGTGTTTTATATACATATAAAACCAGACACCTCCACTGAGGATGACTTACATCAGAGCAAAGCGTGGAGTGCAGCATTACTCGCATGCATAAGAATGCAGCGCAGACAGACTCTGAGAGAAAGAGGTGTCCCACTGCTGCCCTTGATTCACTCTAACAGACACTTTATATAACCAGTCTTTTCCTGCTCCTTCCTGAGCCACTGCCCTCCTTATCATTTGAACATGTGTGTCTGTCCTTGCATAGAACAGAAAAATGAGGACAAGGGGAATAACAGATGGTGATGTACTGTAAACTTTGCAGCCTTTCCATGACTATAGTAAACACTACATGCCTCTGTTTACATTCTCACAGCAGTGTTAGTGCTTGTTTACACTGCCAAATGACAGTAGATCCGTAGACACTCCTCAGACATATACTGTATATCCAGAATCATCTTGAAACACCAGGCTGACAGAGGCCTACAGCAGGAAACACAGTACAGACGAAGCTTCACAGCCAGATCACAGAACGACAATGATACATAGCCAAATGAGGGAGCAGGAAGTGCTATAATCACATTTGGCCTTTACGTCACAATATGGTCCATTTACTAAAATGACACCGACCCAGCCTTAGCACTGCATCAAGGCCACGCTGTGTCAGCATTTTACAGCATTGCTGCGCCGTCTTATAAATAGTTTTCCTTCCCTGTGAAGTACATTGTACTGTAAGCTACACCATTCTTGTTTTTTTTGGTGCAGAATATAAACTGATACTGAAAGTGTGTGTGTGTGTGTGTGTGTGTGTGTGTGTGTGTGTGTGTGTGTGTGTGTGTGTGTGTGTGTGTCTAAGGCCCTGACCCATGTACTCAGAAACACCGTGTGCTCTGTGTTATTTCCCGAGGCTTCCCATTTGGTGAAATAAGGTTAAGAGTTAGAAAGAAAACACACAAACAAGTAAAAACATGCCGTCCTACTACAAATATATTCATCCGCACACACACAACACAACATAACATAACACAACACACACACACACAGTCTGACCAGCAGCAGTGATGACATCATCTCTGCTATTACTGGGGGGCTAACGTCACCCTGAAGAGCGGGAGGAGGTTGTCCTTATGGACCACATGCATTATTCAGCCAAAGGAAGGGTTGGGCCTGGATGTCTCACTCATGCACCCCTCCTAATCAACCCCTCCTTTTTCTTCTTAATGGCAAACCTGATGCTGACAAATGGCCAACCTGAAGCTGAGGACAAAAAGAGTCAAAAAGAGTCAAATTTATCAAGGGGACATATGTTGGATGAAACAATCTCTGTCCCAAACAGGGCTGTAAAATGACATGAAAACAGTCACACTGTGTTTCTGAGTGTTTAAAAGTGAAAGAGTCAAATTTATCAAGCGTTGGATGACAATCTCTGTGAAGGCTGGTGACATGAGTACACAGTGTTACAAAGCAGTGGACACGCTCATCTGAGCCTCTATGAATGAATGAATGAACGCAGACACACGTACGCAGCTCTGGATGGGAACCCTGTTGCATGGCATCCCGTCTCTCGCCTCCATCCTGACTCAGGCGAGGGTGCCAATTTCTGCAAGACGGATCATGACCGAGGATGCCTGTTAACCCACTAAACTGAGCCACACCCCTCTTTTTATGCGTATCTCTCTTTCCTCTCACAAAATGTTGATCTAGTGACCGGTACCAGAGATAAGCCAGTGATGTTTTCAGCTGTGTCATCTCTCCAGAGGCCTGGCACTTGCAGGTGGCAGCACCTCTGCTGGCCCCCTCCCCCAGGTTGAAACCTAGCTCGCCAGGAAGGACGTAGAAAACCCATCGCAGGACAAGCAGCATGCTGTGCTGTTTGTTTTGGCCTTAAGGGAATGGAAGGGGGGATGATGGATGTTATGAATGCTGCTGCTGCTCTGTGTGTTTTGTGTCAGCAAGGTGTGAATGTGAAGCACACGAGTGGCGGTCCCCTTCACTTCCCCTTCAGTCCCTCCCTTCCTCTCCTCCTCTCCATCCTCACCTGGTCCATGATCTCAGCAAGCCTCCTCCGTCCTCCTGTTCCCAGTCATGGCACAAGATCTCCTGCTAACTGCTCTGTTCCTTCTTCTTCTTTCTTTTTGTTCAGTATTCCCAAAAGCAATGCAATCCTGCTCTCGTCACACAGGCGAGGCAGCCTGGCAGCAAACTGCTGCGTCTCTCCACAGAGGCATGGTTCTGTCTCTCCTTGTGTCTCTGACTGTGACAGTCTGATAATCCAACCAATAACTCCTCTCTTGTCCTTTTCTCTGTCTTCTCGTCTTCCCCTCCTGCTCAGGGTGGAGGCTGGAGGGCAAACAGAGTGTGTGTGGGATCCTCACCTCTCTCCTTGAAACCACACAGAGAGAAGAGACTCCCGCTCTCCGTATTCGTTCTCAAGCTCTTACACTCGTTCGCTGTTTAAGCTGGCCCCTTGCCTCGCTTTCCCTCCCCTCCCTCTCTGTCTCCACTTCCCTCCTCTCTTTCCATCTCCCCTCCCCCTCCTGCTACAGCCGAAGAGAGCCAGAGCGAGCAAATGAGAGAGGGAGAGAAGAGCGCGGAGGACTGAGATTGGCTGCCAGGGGAGCATGTGACTCCTCGTATAGGACTGAGGGATCCTCTACCAGCTGTCCAGCTCATGCTTCCCTGAAAACCTCTGTTGCCATTGACAACAGCTGCCGTGCAACACACCAACCACAGATCCCCAGACACAAAGCCATTGGCTGGCAGGATTTATGGCCCACGCCTTCTATTGTGGGGGGGAGCATGTTGGGACGTGTAGTCCAATCTGTAGTAAGGGTGGACGGGGTGTTTAAGAGCACACATCACTGTGCCCCTGGGAGGAATGTTTTCGCCTGTGCTCTCCTCTCTGTTGAAATGTTTATGCATCAGTTAAACACAGGCTGAGCTCCAGATTGAAAGAGAAGGACAGCAGTTCATATCATTAGCATTGAAACTCTGGCATAAACTTGTATAAAACACACACGAGAAGAGGAAAGACCTCGAGGCCCGGGCATTCTTGGTCAGCCAGGAAAAAGACATCCTCTGTCGTTTTCCTCTCACCCCACTCAGAGGGAAACTCCCTCACCACAACAACAGGAACTCCACCACTGAAGGCCATGGCTAAGCATATATAACCCCCTTCTTCCCTCCCTTATCTTTTTTTTCTTTCCTTGCCTCTTTCTTTCTTTGCTCTCTATCCTCTCTGCCCCCATCCCCTCCCTCTCCATCTATTGTATTATTACACTCAATTCCTTGCTGCTTCACCCCCCCCCCAAAAAACTCAGACTCATTGGCATTCCAGAAAAGGTTAAAGAGGTTACATGTGCCACAGAAACTAGCAAGAGTCACATTGTGCAGCATCAATTTAAAGGATAACTCACATTATATCCCATTGCTCTGTCAAGTTTGGTGCATTTTAGGAGTTATTTTGTGATGAAGTGTATTCATTCATGATTTTGTTTTTGTCCAATCTTCCACAGCCTGTGTTGTGTAGGTCTGTTTCAGTGACTGATTACTTCCTGAAAGATGCTTTATTTAAGACAACATGTTTTGTGGCTGCAGTGCATATTGGGTCTCTCATATGATGTTTATGTTTTAGCTATCTGGCATTTTTCAGCCATCACATGCTTCACTGGAAACATCTGGCAGTGTTGTCACATTGTGTACATTTTGCTAGTTATCACGCTATCCCAAGGAGAAAGGAAAATACAAGAAGACACCAAAAATGCAAGGCATGCTGCCAGCAGCTGCAGAATGGCCAGAGTGCCCTAGTGCTCTAAAAGTGGATTTTTCCTTTTAAAGTAATCATAAACACTTTAAAATCTACCCAGAAATACTGCTCATGGGTAAACACAAGGCCCCCGCAGCTAAAAAACAAAAGAGCACCTGTTCTAGCTTATTTTAATTCAATGGACGCATAACATAGCTGTGACATTATGTGATATAGTTGCCGGGGGGGGGGGTTGGTCATGCAACAAGGTCATGCAACATGCAGAGCTGCAAACACCCAAACAAACCCTGTCCTACTTTCTATAGTCAATGCATTCTTTTCTTACCCACTTGAACAACCTCTACTGTAGACCGCTGCAGTGTCATTTGAGCTTGAGCTAAAGATGCTGTTTGAAGTGAGATGTGTGTGTGTGTGTGTGTGTGTATGCTCTCAGATAGAACAGCGGGTGTATTGTAATGCTGAGAGTGGTATGGATTATACTATCAGCAAAGGAATTCAGATTATTTCCCAGAGTGGGTCTGTCTGCACCATAGACTGTATAAAGTCTGCAGAAATGTGGGAGAAACTTTATAGTGTTTGGAGGAGGAGGGTTTACACACACACACACACACACACACACACACACACACACACACACACACACACACACACACACACACACACACACACAGTAAAGGAGTTGTTCATGATTTTTAGAGTTAGATGACAAAGTGGATACCACTAAAGAGGTCAAAACCCCAGCAACATTTATAGTATATATTGATACCACCCTAATGTCTGTACTACAAACATAGCAGTTTCCCCCTATTTTAGCTAAGCTAAGCTAACCAGCTGTTAGCTGTAGCTTCATATTTACAACACAGACGTGAAAGTCTCGTTAAAATGTGTAACTATTTATTTAGAGATGGAATGTAGTGGGTTTTCAGAATATGTTTAGAGAAAGCATTTTTAAAAAGGTTTAGAATGTATTAGCCTGGAAACCAGACAAATCTGTGAGCTCATGTTTCATTTGCTGGGGCAGGTATGCAAATTAGTCTGGCAATGCCAGGCTGGGAATTTATAAAATTCTCAAAATATAAAAAAGCTGACCTGTCACCTTGGAGTATTTTGAGAGCAAGATGGAGATGAGGGCAATCCTTCATCTGTTGAGGAAATGACAAATTAATTAATCTTGTTTTCAAGCCACAATAGAACTGAGTTCAGGTCTGACATGTTTAGATGATCACTAATGGGTAAGTTTTAAAGGTTGTTCAAACTGCTCCTATTTTCTATTTGTTTGTTCTATGTGTTCGAAGCCGTCCGACCACAACAAATCTGCTGCTGTTTTTCATTGAATGTTAAATTGAAATCACACTGATCTCATCTTGTCTCGCATCACTGAGACTATAGTGTATTTACTTCATGGATAAAGACTACTACTGACTACTGAAGGTAAACAGCACCATCTGCAGGAGCACAAGTAGCATAGTACAGAAGCTGGCTGCTCACACCACCACACACATGGGTTTTAATTCACAAGAAATATTAAGCAGAGAGCTTTACTCTTTAAAATATGACATTGTGAGTCCTCCCTCATAAATATGCATCGGAAAGAGTTTGATGAGATTGTATCTCTGTAGGATTAGTTTTGTTGTCATGAGCATTGAGGGAACTGCATAACAATCTAGCTGGAAGGGGACATTTAGTGTGGCAAAAATAGTACTTATTTCATTACAGACCTGCACTCCCTCAACATCAATTATTCTTATTTGGATACCACTGGAATACAGCACTACACAGTACAGAATAATAATAATAATTACTATAATTAACTTTAGCATAGAGGCACTAGAGCAGTTATTGGCCTCAGAAATCAAATAATCCTGTGACTGTAAAGTGCAATTTAAATTCTTTTGAACAGAATAGTATTATTGGCTGTCAAAAATAAAAGCTGATTTCAAAAGCAATATTTGGGCAGTGTCCCTGCCGGCCAGGAGTCTGTGATGAAAGCCATATTTCTCTCTCTCTCTCTCTCGTACAGTAATATCTCTAATGTCACTTTCCAATAAGGCAAAATGCCAGAAAAGTAATGCAAAAACTATACATGCACTTAGAAGATCACACAGACTTTTTTACTTATATAGCATGATAGGTGAGCAAAGCTTTGTGCAGCAAAAGGTTTCCTCTGACAGGAATCAATTATATATGGTTGACATTGAAATAACAATAATATTGTGTTGAACTGAAGAGAAAGCAGCTGGGTCTACTGAAATCATCTTTATTTGACATATCATGTGAACTATTGTCATTAACCTCAGTAAATCAGCAGTAAACTTAACATTATTTATATATTAGACCATTTATATGAGGTTTGGTGATAAAACTGAGAAGCATATATAGTGGATTTATTTTGGAAATGACATTACTGCTAATCGTGGATGTCATTTGTTGCCAAAATAAAAAACAGACAAGCAATACTGTTAAAGTATAGAACACTATATAACTGACACATCCCCCCTTAACCTGACGGGGAATCTTGATTGTAGTGAGGAGAACATTGCCAACATACTGGCAACACGTGAATAAAGTAATATAATAACACAGATGTCAAAGCTGAGCCAACCAATCAAACCAAGCCAACCATCTCTGACATATAAAAGGCTGAAGCTCTCCAACTGTTTGATAAACAAAACACGAATACAGAAGGGTTGGCCACACAGTCATAAGGATGATAGTCAAACTGAACATTACACATTATAGCCAGAGCCAAAAACTAGCTCAGTGTTGTTAAAAAGGCTATTACACATCTGTATTGCGCTTAAACCTACAAAACCATCCTGCATCGAATGTCTACGGAGCTATTACACTTGTGCAGAAGGAAGATTTCTCCTCCTTTAAAGAGAAACATGCACAATCTTGAAGAGCATAGAAAATACACAGTTTAGACAGATTGCAAATAACTAAGTGGGAGCTCTTAGAGTAGTGACATTTTGTTAGAGAATTCTGAACAAATAAAGAAGGTTAAGGAGGGGGATTGACAGAGTGCAAGTAGGAGACAAAGAGGCAGGAAGAGTTTGGCTTCCACTTCTTGTCCATTTGTTTTTCCTCTCAGCTGGATTGTTCTTCATCTCCCACATAAGAGCCGACCATCATGGCTGGACCCTGGCTCTTCTCCCTGAAACAGATTACAGCTGGTGTCAAACATTTACAGTTTATCACTGAGAAATGTTCTTATTAGCCTACTCAGCAACAGTGTAAACCATTTGCCACATATAACTGTACTAGCTATCTTATACATGAAACTCCACACAGCCAGTCTTCTAACACCAACATACCCTGTAACATTTCCCCTTAATATTATATGAAAACTACATGTATTCGGCCTATGTGCAATGAAACGCTGCCTTACCATTGTCCATGATGGAAACCAGGGATGCAGGAGAGGAAAAGCACACCTCCTGTGTGCAGGCTCAGCAGGACGCTTCATCGTCTTCATCATCATCGTCACAGCAAGTAGATGATATAGGAAAGGAAGACGAGGCCGACGATGGCGAAAAACATTAACAACAAAACGTCCACCATGATGGAAATAGTGTCGGAGATGGTCGATGGAGACGCGAGAAGGACACGCAGCAAAACAGCAGCAGCACTGCCGCCGGTGCAGGACTTCGGCCGAGATCGGAACCGTTCGGAAAGAGCGAGAATGAGCTCGACCCTCCCTTCGACTGCCTCAATTATATATAGGAAAGGAGGAGTTTCTTTCATCTCGTGTTTGGGCTTTCGTGCAGATTTCCACGACAAGCGACAAACTCAAGTCCCTAATAAACCTCGAAGAATGAAATCAACCAAAATGTTTTATTTTGGTTCCTAAACGTGTCATTGTTGAGGGCGATACACAAACCAGGAAACACGTGTAATAAATAAATAAATAAGGAAACACAAGTGTGACCTATGTGACGAAACTCCGGGTAAATATGTCCCAAAAACAGGACGACGATTTCCTCCATTGTCAACAATGATAATTTATCCAATATGACTTTTTATCCGACATAACACAGTAAATGTTGTGATCGGCAAACTTACTTACAGGCATAAAAAAAACACTCAGCTGCCAATTTATTAAGTACAGTTTGCTATAACTAATGCACTCCTGTAATAAATCCTTCAATGTTAATTTAACTCTCATAAAGTTGTATCAACACTTCAACATAACCTTTATGAATGTATGATTTATTGGAGGACCTTTGTACTAGACTGCATTTATTTGAGCAAGCTGTACCCATAGACTTAAAGAGGGTGTACTTAATAAACTGGCAATTGAGGGTTAATAATTCTGCTGTGGCAGAAGGACCATAATCTCAATCAAACCAGACATTTTGCGCTTATTTATCTTCACAGAAAATGTTCCCCCAAATGAATACATGACCACTAGAGAGAAGAAATGGAAAGTTTGCAGAGAATACTCTTCATCTTGTGTTGGGAGGCTTATGGGGGTGTATCTGAAGCAATGCTCAATAAGCTGGCAATAGCCCCAGACTGCCAACGGGCATGAACAGCCCAGGTTTACTGTCAGTTTGATTCATTTTTGCACCACTAAATAAATACAGTATCAACTTGGCGGGTACTGCATTATGACCTTATGTTGTAGTGCAGTTTATTTCAGTTTACTGTGTTCACGTGGTGATAACTCCTTAATACATTTGTGTTCAATCAAATTACTACAAACTAATTGAAATACAAAAAAAACATTGGGCAACAGTATTATTTCAGCACAAGGAGTTTCCAGTGCAGCTGCCATATAGTCCACTGTGTGCACCGCTCATCATAGTAACTTGAAGATAAGATGTTACATGCAAAATGCATAGAGGGAGTGAGGTTCAAACCTGTCTGAAGGACAAACATTTGTCCCACCATGCTGCTGCACAACATAAGATGCAGTACAAACAGTCTGAGAAAAAAATGACATTTTATTGAATCTGCAGAATCATAAGTACAATTTGAAGTGCTGTAACAGGGTAAGAGGAGATGATATCAGGTCCTTAATTCTGAGTATGTATTCAGAATGTGTTTTGAATACAAGACTACTGTATGTCAATATGCATATGGTCTCTTTATTTTTTTATTCAAAAAATAACAAAATTATACAAAAAAAACAATTTAAGATGGAATGCACAAAACCGGTCTGAATGCTAAACCCGATTGCGGATTACATGATTTCACTCTGCGAAGTCTACGGTATATAACCAGTATAGAAGCAGGGAATGATTGATCAGAAGCGCAGGAGCCTACAATGAAGGCTGAAGGAACGAGGGATCTGAGCAGACGGGTGGACAGGATACTAGACAGAAACAGGGTTATGATATGAAGTTACGGTTCAGTATGAGAGTGATGCCAGAGCAGAAGAGCGGTATATGGCGCAAAGAGGTTAACTCCAGACTAATATCCAGGTCTGACAAACAACTTGCCCTGCCTCACAGTCTCTGAGATTAAGAGCATCAGATCAGCGCTATCGTTCACCCCCCTCCCCCAACCCAGCCTCGCACACTTACATCACCACACCCTAAACTTTAACCTTGCCTTAACAAATCCATCCTGAGCCACACTTACACAACACTAGCCTGTCTTTGACCACTTTTTTCCCCCATTTCATTCAGAGAATCACCGGTCATAACACCCTTGACACAAAAGAAAGTTTGGATTGAATTTAATCAGCAGAGTAACAGAGGCTCCCAGTGTAAGTAGCTTTGTGATTAAATTAAATTTAGGCAAACTTCATTATAAGCCAGGAACAGCAATCCTTTCACTTTAAGACAAACCAAGCCAAGAAAACACTACTGTGAGCTCTAAAACAGCTTTCCTATCTAGCATCTGTTTTGCAAATTAACTTGTCTGGTTGTCAAGTTGAGGTTAATGCAAAATACAGGCATGCATACAGTGTGTTGTATTTGTTTTGTTTGTCTGGCAACCTATGAACCTGCTTGAGGTGTTGTTTTCTGAATCAGTCATCAGTCACGAATCATCACATTAGAAAACTTGCAAAATGTTGTCATGTTCAACACTGACTTGCACCAAACTGGATTTTGTCTATGTCAACTTTTAAAGTTGCATTATGTCCCCTCAGTCACATTCACAAACAAATAGGAACCCCTTTAATCTGTAGGCAAGCCACTCCCCAGAGCACCATGACCTGTAAAAACATTTCCCCTAACTTACCTTTATGATACAATTGTACAACATCATCTAGCTACATAGTGAGAGCCTTGTTTCTTTAAATAAAGGCTCCACCCCACCTTAGAAACGGAAAGCCTTGATCGCTCATGTCTGTGGCAGTCACAGTGCATCACATGAGAATGAAAACGCAAAGGGGAAGGGGGGAAAGAAATGGTCAATTTTTTTTTTTAATCATATAAAGGTCCTCCCAGAAATACAGTATCTAGAGAGGAATAATACAGCATTTCCGTGTAATAGCCAGCAATTTAAATGCTTGATTTTGTGTTTATGAACCAACCTTTCTTTACATAGGGACCACCCACCACCAACTACATGCTGGTAAATATGGGCTGATTCACTGGTCAAATATCAAAAATAGTTAACAATTTTGGGATTCACCTGCCAGAAAAAAAGAAGACGCTTCCTGTCTTCAGTAGCCGGCCGTGACATACAGGCGACGGGCCTGGCTTTATGAATGTTTTAAAGACCAGGGCATAAAATAATTAATAATTGTATGTGTACTTTAAATGACATTCTGTAACATGACTCTTTTCCTACAAGGTCCAGAATATTAAACCGCATAAGAGAGATTCACTAATCAGAAACAGGCTTGAATGTGCGAGCATTCGACTGATTTCTCAACCAAGCTGCCAGCACTGTTCTCACCTGAACCTGCAGGTATCTAATGCTGTGTATGCACAAGTCTAGATAAACACTTCTGCCTTGGTTCATACATTGAGTTGCTGGTTTATTTATTTAATACACTGACTATTTGTTGTTGAAAATAAGCATCTTACAATAACAAGAAAGGCAGAGATAGAACAGCATGAGAACAACATTTACCACAGCCGACGATTCAACAATTTCTCTCACATTAAATGGAAAATAGAGACAGGAATGTTTACTCACAAAAACAGTGGAATGAATTTAAAACAAAAGAAAGATGCACAATACAGAGTTGTGCTTGGCATCTTTTATGTATGTGTTTTCTTGGTGATTTTGTAGCAAAAGGGGGAAGGACATGACCTTTTCCCATCTCCTTTCTCCAAACAGTTTAACCTTTCCACCATAACTTTGTGATTCTCTCAGGACTGAAGGCATTCAGGCTGCACGAAACAGGAAAAATAGTGTACACAGTCTACATCCACACAGACAGAGGTGATGTATTAAGTGCATCTGCAAGAGATGAACTGATAAGAGCCACTAACTTGTCCCTGATCCCTCCTGTATCCGACACGCCCGAGAAAGGCAACGACAGGAGATGCTCTTCAGTTAGGCTACGATTCCAGTATCACAACGATACCCACAATGCAGTGCTGAACACGAGGGGTGCCTACGCGAGCACACACAATGGCGAGATGTGTGTCAATCTATAAATATGTTAAAAACCTCTCTGTTAAGACTGATAACTGGCTTATTGGTGCAACAGCCAAAGGGTTAGAGGTTAAAGGAATGTACACAAGTCAAACGTATTCAAGCTTAGTTCTGATAGACTGAGATTTTACACTGTGTTTCCAGTCTGGCCAAGATCACGATATAAGATGCAATATTAAAGAAACATTTAAACAAAAAGAAGCCTAAACCACACCCACCCACAATTAAACCTTATTTCCTCCACAGAATAATGCCTGCAGCTGTGGACACTCGTGGGGGGGGCTTTTACATATTCTTTTCTTCCTAATTTTTGCATTATGTTGTGCTAGGATTAAGTGCTATAGATAGGATGGAACTGTGTGACACGGCATGACCCTTGACATACTGTGAGTTTATCTTTTAAGACTTTCATTTTTCCACTTGTGACAGCACTTGAGAGACGAGTCAGGTTCGGGAAAAGATAAAGAGGATGACGAACATCCATACAGAGACGGACATCAGCACAGACAGACAGACAAAGAGGCAGGCAGGTAGACAGACAGAGAAGGACAGACAGTCATATAGGTCTGTGGTGGAAGAGGGAGAGCAGAGCAAGAATGCGGGGGGGGGGTTAGGGTCTCACGGAACAGATTAGGGGACAAGAGTAAAATCAAGAGAAAGCGGCATTAAGATGAGATGGCACTGGGCTTTTCCTTTCCTTCTTTCCCTCCCTTTCTCTACCTCCTTCGTTTTCTCTCCCTCTTTTTCTCTCCCTCTCACTCAGATGGCCTCCACGTAGTTGGCAGGCAGCATGCCCTGCTGGCCGGTGCGCTCCACGCGGCCATACATCCAGCCCTCGTCGATCTGCTGCACGTCCATGATCACATCTCCGTCCACAAAGGACACCTCGTCTTCATCGGCAGCAGAGTAGTCGTACACAGCCCTGTACCGCTTCTGTGTGCGACAACAAGTAGTTCAGCTGGTTACGGGTACAGGCAGAAATCATCTTTGTAAGAGAGTTTTTGATTTAAAAATCTGTTACATGCCTGCCACTAAAATAACTATAGCGAGATTATTACCAAGGATAGATGCTAACATTTAGTTATTTACTGTCCAAGTCTAAATAGTCCATTATGATTTCCTAAATAGTCCAAAACCCATAAATAATCTTTTTTTTGCTTTACTTATAAATAGAAATTATGAAGGGATTCCTTTCAGGGTTTGAATTCATCAAGGCAATGGAGGACCTACCCCGGCGCTGGGAGGCGGGGCGGCGGCCGCCTGTTGCACTGGTGCAGGAGTGGGCTCATAGTGGAAGTTCTGAGAGGCTGCAGGCGGCTGGTATCCTGGTCAAACAGAAGGACAAGCGGACGGCAGATGAATGAGCCGGACACTGTTTATTAATACTCAGACCGCAGACTTGCTAGGGACTATAACGTGATTGTTTTGGGGAGGAGAAATACAATTGTACATCCATATCATGCAAATACATGTATTCAGTCCTGTTTGTAAGCCTGCATAGACTCTTTGAGAGTGACAAATTCAAAAACATGGCAAGCCAAGACGTGCAGCCCATGGCTCTGGATTTACAACTGAAAAATACCTTTCTGTTTAAGTTTAAATACAACCAGCAAGGACATTTAAATACTTAGCTGTAACTTTGTCACTGGCCTGCTAATACTTCAAGTAACTTTCCGATATAATGTTCATATTGTTCATACTTATGACTTCAAAGTTGCTCGTTTTGAGCTTTAGCAACCAATCTTTTGGCTTTGGATTTGACCATTTAAATGTCACAATATGCCTAATTATAATTATTTTCATGAATTTTAAATACTGCAATTTCTGCAGCAATGCAACTTTGTATAGCTAAAAGGACTGAACGCATGGAACAAGTTACAACCAAGATCCCAGAGTGGTGTGATGACACCCAGCCTGTTAAGCTCATACAGCCTGAGGCAGGGATGGAGCCAGACATAGACGGAGCAAGAAGGAAAATGTAGATATTTGGTGTACTTTATTCAGAGAACCAAACATGTCTAAATATCAGGGTTACTCAAACACAAAACGGCTTAATCTAGCCATACAGATAGTTTTGGTTTTATTTATTTTCAAGAAGATGCTTTCTGTAAATTAAGTTCCTCTCATACCTATTATTTTTCTACTACTTTTACTATGACTCCTACTGCTGCTTCTATAACTATAGGCTGAGTGATCACTAATATATATATATATATATATATATATATATATATATATATATATATATATATATATATATATATATATATATATATATATATATATATACATACAGTGAGGAAAATAAGTATTTGAACACCCTACAACCTATTTATTTGTATGATACAGCAGCAAATAAGTATTTGAACACCTGTCTATCAGCTAGAATTCTGACCCTCAAAGACCTGTTAGTCTGCCTTCAAAATGTCCACCTCCACTCCATTTATGATCCTAAATTAGATGGATTAGATAAAGACACCTGTCCACCCCATACAATCAGTAAGGATCCAACTACTAACATGGCCAAGACCAAAGAGCTGTCCAAAGACACTAGAGACAAAATTGTACATCTCCACATGGCTGGAAAGGGCTACGGGGACATTGCCAAGCTGCTTGGTGAAAAAAGGTCCACTGTTGGAGCAATCATTAGAAAATGGAAAAAGCTAAACATGACTGTCAATCTCCCTCGGACTGGGGCTCCATGCAAGATCTCGTCATGGTTTGAAATCATGCATGGCACGGAAGGTTCCCCTACTTAAACCAGCACATGTCAAGGCCCGTCTTAAGTTTGCCAATGACCATTTGGATGCTCCAGAGGAGTCATGGGAGAAAGTCATGTGGTCAGATGAGACCAAAATAGAACTTTTTGGTCATAATTCCACTAACCGTGTTTGGAGGAAGAAGAATGATGAGTACCATCCCAAGAACACCATCCCTACTGTGAAGCATGGGGGTGGTAGCATCATGCTTTGGGGGTGTTTTTTTGCACATGGGACAGGGCGACTGCACTGTATTAAGGAGAGGTTAACCGGGGCCATGTATTGCGAGATTTTGGGGAACAACCTCCGTCCCTCATTTAGAGATTTGAAGATGGGTCGAGGCTGGGTCTTCCAACATGACAATGACCCGAAGCACACAGCCAGGATAACCAAGGAGTGGCTCTGTAAGAAGCATATCAAGGTTCTGGCGTGGCCTAGCCAGTCTCCAGACCTGAACCCAATAGAGAATCTTTGGAGGGAGCTCAAACTCTGTGTTTCTCAGCGACAGCCCAGAAACCTGACTGATCTAGAGAAGATCTGTGTGGAGGAGTGGGCCAAAATCCCTTCTGCAGTGTGTCAAACCTGGTGAAAAACTACAGGAAACGTTTGACCTCTGTAATTGCAAACAAAGGCTACTGTACCAAATATCAACATTGATTTTCCCAGGTGTTCAAATACTTATTTGCAGCTGTATCATACAAATAAATAGTTAAAAAAATCATACATTGTGATTTCTGGATTGTTTTTTTTTTTTTAGATTATGTCTCTCACAGTTGACATGCACCTACGATGACAATTTCAGACCCCTCCATGATGTCTAAGTGGGAGAACTTGCAAAATAGCAGGGTGTTCAAATACTTTTTTCACTGTATATACATATATATAAATAAAAGGAATACCTGGACTGGGGCTGCTCGGCTGATTTGGGCCCGGTCCTCCCATCTTCTTCTTCTCAAAATCCTCATGGTACTTAATCTGCAAGAGACAAACGTTGTGAGATCACATTAAAAGATGGGAAACCGCATGCATCTTCAAATCTACAGGTGTGGTTCTCTTTCCAGGAAGGTGTCAGTGTGTAGTTCATTTTCTATCCACCAGAGGTCTCCCACTTGCTCTGCACCCCTGTGTTTGTGGCCATAGGTGGGGCGCCCCTACTTGCAAAGCCTCGGGAAGCAGCTTGACGCTGAGAGGAAATGACATCTCAGCAGGCCGGAAGTAGTGCGAGCTCAGAGTTGCATAGCAACCCTTGCTGACACATAAGGAAGAACAGGTGAAGTGAAAAAAGGGAACCAACTAGAAGCTTTGGGGTGAGAATGAGCCAGCTAGATTCAAGAGGAAATGCTGAGAGGGGGAGGATGATGATGGCGGTCATATGACTAAGCACAGCAAAATGCAACTTCAATCGTGTATATTACTTACTCTCTCAGTTGCAATTGAACATTTTCCTCAGATTTTTTTTTTTTTTAACCCTAAAGTGATTAATTAACATAAAGAAGCACCTGCACTACAATTTCAGCTTCAAAAGAGCTCATGATCAACCTAGCACCTCTCCAGCCAGCGAGACAAAGGCAGCATTCAGTGTTACAACATTGAAACAGGGCCACGCCAATGAAACTGAAACTGAGTGACTACTCTATGACTGCACCAAATAACCCGTCTCCCTTATTATCTCCCAGATAACAGACTGACTCGCAGTGCCTCGGCCAAGATTTACAACCCTGATTCTGTCCTCGCTTACAGACGCGCTCAAAGAGCTCACTGTGCCGGTGGCGTTAGCAAGGAGTGTGTTCACAGACTGGATGGGATGACAGAGTGTTTGTGCAAGAACAGTGAAGCGAGTGACTGAGAGAACACAGTGACTGCTTTCAAGTGCAATATGCTAAGTGAGAGTGTGTGAGGGAGATTATATTGTTTGTTTTGAAGGAGAAGGTCAAACAGATGGTGTGTGTGTGTGTGTGTGTGTGTATTTACAGGAAGTGCCCAGGCTGCTGCTGAACTAACCCCCGCCCCCCCATACTACTGTACATCTCAGTCTTTGCTGCTCAACAAGAGGAAGGTGCTGGGAAATAGAAGAGAGTCGACCAAGAGTGAAAAGTCATGACAAAGCAAAAAAAACAAAGACAGATAACAAGAATGACAAATCAGGACAAGTAGAAGTGGAAGGCCCAACATTGTTGACATGAACTGGTTTGTTTCTTACTTTCTCAGGGAAGAGAACAAAAACAGAAAAAGATGTTGAATTTATCTGGAGTGGTTCCCTTATGTTTAGCTGTGAATGACGCACTCATTGAAAGCAGATGTTTTGTTTATCATTTCTGAGTCAAAACACTTCAGGATGCGCCCGGATCTATCCCGCCATAATGCACTTCTTATGTTGATGTGGCTTGTGTGTGCGCGCACCCATAAATACATATAATATATGTGTAGCCTTCTCTGCCAGGCAAATTTCCTTGATCTTAGACATGCAAGATCTTTCACCACTTGAAAGTAGTGATTATCCATCACCCATCATCCTGCACACTAATTATGCCATTAGCAAGGCCAGTGCAGATCTGGCTATGTGTAATGATGTTTGCCTTGTGTTTGAGTGTGTTTCACGTGGGGAAAAAAGGCCTTCGCAGCTGATTTAAGCAGTCTGAGGAAACGAGGTAAACACTGCAAGCCTTTCTACATCGCTGTCCAGTGTTTACAGAGAAATGGCAAATCGATAACGGGAGCTGAGGGAGAGAAGAGTAGAGAGTGAGGCGAATCAGCCATGTGGAGAGTGATTTGAGGCAAATTCCATTACTATAAATGAGGAGCGGCGTTAGCAGAGGAAGCCTGACATTCACTGATGTCAGGCCAGAGCATGTGAACAGAGAGTGAGCGAGCAGGAGAATTTTGGATGGAGTGCAGAGCAGATTGTCTTTTTTATAAAAGTTGCAGCGTTGCATTATCTCCCACTCCAATCCTGCTCCAGTACCTCTCACACCATGAGTTTGAAGCATAACCGACCGGTGTTTCTTTGGAGTAAGCAGTGCCTGTTATCCGCAGATTTGTGTTGGGTGGGTGGAGAGAGGGAGGACGGGCCTGGCTCATTTCTTCTTTTTGGAGTAAGCAGTGAGCAATTTGTGTTGAGTGGAGGGACCTGGAGCGGCTTTGAGTGGTGGAGTGGAGGGAACGAAAAGCTTTGTGAGAGAGAAGTGGAAATTGTCACTGCTCCACGCCGCTCACATGCCGTGGTCAGCGACTATGTGGGAGATACTTAAACAAAATGCAAATTATTATTAAAACGCGTGATTGTAATCGAGTGAAGCTCTCCAAGGCCTGAGATGAAAAAGGGGCTGATAATCTCAGGAAGTGAAACAAACAAAGTTCTGGTGGTTTCCACTGGTGAATTAAAAAAGTATTATGTATTATGCAAAGTCTTTAATTATGCACCAGATAAGCTTGACCTGTCTAAAGCTAGATTGAAGCTGCAATTTATTAGGAAGTGTACTTTAATATAGACCAGTTATCCTCCTGAAAACAAATCAGTCAGTTTAATATTGGCAAAGAGATTGTAGTGATATAGAGAACTAATCAACTCCCACCAGACTGGCTTTATACCAGGCTCTTAGGAGGGGAACAGCACTAGAAGAGCTCTAAATGTTCAAGCTTTGTCAAATTGCAAAAACAATTAGGAGCTCTTTTGTTACAATTTAGGGAAAAAAATAATACAGGTGGAGGGAGGGGTGATTGTCTTGATGACTGTATTGCTGACACTTACATTGCTGATTTGATTCTGCGATTTCTTAATTCTCTGCATCTCTGGCGTGTCGGCGACCACGCTGAAACCTTTCCCTTTATTCTTCTCAAAATCCTCCCTGTAGAGAACCTGTAGAGCAAACACGACTCATGTGAGAAACAAAACGAGGGGTTAATACCATGCAAGGCAAACAATAACGTGTATGCCACATTTCTGGCTGAAATGAAAATGCACCGCCAGTTTCAATGCATTTGTGTGAGTCATCAAGGACAACTCAACAGATACAGCGCAAATGATTATTTATAGATGATCTGACCTAGATTCATTCAACATATACAGAATAAAGCAACAACAAAAATCACACAATTTGTCTTGATATTTTTCTGCTGGTTTGAAATTAATTTATTATTTCTTTAAAAATAACAACAATGTTATGCTCTTTACCTATAGTATATGTTGTAACAGAGGCCACCTTATAAGTAGCGGTACTTGGCTTGACAAATGGACCAGTCCTGAGCTTACATTTGGCCTAATAAAATATTGGTAAAATGCTTTTACTGTTGACTTTAGAACAGGCATTTTAGGCCTTTACATTGCAGGACAGCTGAAGATGTGAAAGAGGAGAGACAGAGGAAATTTTGAAAGCAAATATTGGAATTGAACCTGGAACAACTGCATCAAGGACTAAGCCGGTATAGCCGGTGAGCTATCCAGGCGCCCCTTTCGGCAACATTTAATAAAATGATGCATGTGCTTCTATAAACATTTGATCACCTTTTTTGTATTGAGCTAGTTACATTTCTCACTGTAAAGCAGAAGTTTGAAACCAAAACAACAGATAAGAGACCTTATATCCCCATTTTATTTAAAGCATAGCTACAGAAGGGTTTGAGTTCTGCAGCTTAAATAATCAAAGTTTTCGTACACATAACCTATGACTGAAGTAAGCAATAGCATTGTGTGTGTGCTAGGAGTCCAAGCGGCGTAAGGTTGGTCAGACGTATATTGAGTAGTCTTTCTTTGGTGACGTTCACTTCCTGTTTGCTGGGGAGTAAATGCCTTACATACAGGATGTGGTAACAACCATATATGGTCATAAATGAGAAGTAGTGTGTGACAAATTGTGTCTACATATGTGTGTGTGTGTGTTTTTCCCAACCTCCCCACCCTATCCTGACCCAAAGGGCAGAGAAGGAAGTGTCCAGCCCATGCTGCAGCCGATAAATATCAGAAATTACAATGCATGGAGCTCGCCCTAACAGCTGCCTTGTGGCTGATCTGTGGTATTTAAAGATTCTTATTTGGGCATTTTAGGCCTTTATTTCCGACAGGACAGCTTAACTTGAAAGGGGGGAGGGAGAGAGAGGGAGAGAGAGAGAGAGAAAAAGAAATCTAGAAAATTTCTTCTGAGAGAGAGAGAGAGAGAGAGAGAGAGAGAGAGAGAGAGAGAGAGGGAATGACATGCAGCAAAGGGCTGCAGGTCAGAGTTGAACCTGCGGCCGCTGCGTCAATGGATTAAGCCTCTTTATATGGGTGCACACTCTACCAGGTGAGCCGCCCAGTCGCCCTGATCTCTGATATTTAAAGCCACAACCACATATACCAATTTCCCAACTCGAAACAGGAAGTCAGGCTTTTATTTTGAAAGAAACCGCTACACATTCTGGCTCTGTTCCATCTTATCTGCTAGGCACGTGCTATGACATTTCAACAATGACAAATGACTTAATTCCACCTTCCCACATCAACCAAACCCTTACTCCTCCCTCCATGGTGACTGCACCACTTTCCTGCACTCTACCAAAAACAGACCAGGAAACAAAGCTCCGCCACCACACCCTGACGTCCACATAATGTCTGACACTGCTGAACAGAGTGCTGACCAATCCTCCTTCCCTCTCCCAATCCCTTATGATGACATGACACGGCTGTGATTCACAGATAATGTGTGTGTGATACATCCATATGTGCCGTCAACCCCTGCCGAGGGTAAGCCATGAGGAAGATTAATGTGGCCTCAACCCATCTTTGTCCTGCATTCCCATCAGTCAACATATTATCCTCCCCCTATTTTTATTTCACAGTCCATCTCCTTTGTCTTTTTTAGGTCTAGCCTATGCAACAGCTTCTTCTCCTCCAATCATGCCTCTGCTTTCTTCCCCCACCCAAACTGCCTTCTCTCTGCTCTCCTTTTTCATTCATTCATATTTTACTGCCTCAACAGCAACAGACAAGAGTCGTCCCATAGAGCTGGAGCTCTTCCTCATTATAATCTCTCTCTGCTTCTATTTGCATTCCTTTAGCTTTCCTTCCTTTGGGGATTTACTTTTATCTTTTCCTCTTTCACCATGCACTCCTCCCTCTCTCTCTCTTCTCTGCCTTCCTGTCTCTTCCTTTTTTTCCCTTCCACTCGCTAATGTGCGCCGCATTGCTCTCGCTCTCCTCAATGGGTTCTCTCCAGTTCCATTATATCTCTCTCTCTCTCTCCACGTCTTGTTTCTTTCTGTTTGGCCCCGCAAAGTATTGTAACGAGGTGTGACAAACCTCTACCCTGCTACCATAGCAATAGTGTTCCCGTAGCAACGCAGCGGCGGTGTTGGAGAGGGTTAGATGGCCACAAACATCTTTAACTTCCTTACGCGACACAGATGCACTCCCAAAGAGTACAGAACATTAATACTGTCGCACACAAGCATCATAGTGCAAGAGGCTTATTTCATATCATGTAAACATAAACTACACACGCAAATGTGTGTGTCTAATGGGCATTATATTCAGTTTTTTACTTTTTTAATTATCTATTGGAACTTATTTTAAAGTCAAAGACAAGTGAAGAGGAAAAAATACAATTATATCATAAAATACCACTGAAGCTTAAATAATCAGGATATCAGGGCGTTCTTTAAAAACAACCTTCTCTTTCTGGTAGTGTGGTTTACATGCAGCACAATCAGCTATTTGTTCTTCAGTTTTCTGTACCCAAAAGCATATTTGGGCAGCCCTTGTCAGGAGAGGACTCACCAGCATCCTCTTTTTGAAGGGAACTTATTGATCATAAATCATTTTTTCCACCAATCTACTTCTGTTAAAAGCTTTGGGTATTTCATGAAATCATAGTTTCCTCTCCACTATGATTACATGCTATAGAGTAGAGAAAGAATCTTCAAATCCTTTGTTAATGATTACAGAAATCCTTCACACACAAACATTTTTGTTTATTAATAACCCCATTTTTAGGCTCATGACTATGATGAACCATTACTATAATGGCTGTCTCTTGTTGTATGGTTGAGTGTTTGTGGAGGGGCTGTTAGGATATACAATTCATGTAGAAAAACACCATCTGTCCCTCAATCCCTCAGTCATCCCCCTCCCTTACAAGACCACTGACCCACCCCAATAATACACAATAACCCTTCTCACATACACACACCCAAGTCTCCTCCATAGTAGTGTTTGACACTGACACCGGATAAGACGCGGGATGTGCTTTCTTTGATAACCACTCGCCTCTACAACATGCTGAGAAAACAAGCCTCTCCTTCCGCTTTTCCTTCTGAATCCTGAATCCACCATTCAGATACATATATCAGTCCCTCCAGAAACTTGCAGAGCTTTTTTTGTGATTAATGAGGCTCAAAATGACTGCATTTAAAGGGGCTGTTCTACTGATCATTTGATAGGTACATGGCCCAGACATCATTGCATGTACATAGAGAAGTGAAACCTCACATGACAGCCTTCAGAGTTGATGACTGTCTGACACCACCATATTTAACATTTTATAGCCAGTTTATTTGCAATTTGTTATGCTTTCTGTAACAGCAGACAGCAAACCTGGCAAAACATTGTTAAAAGTCCACTTGTGAGTAAAAATCTGACTCTCTATCAGAGCCATCTTCATCAAGGCGATAACACATGACCCAGTTCAGAAAGATATTTTGGTCTAATGAGGGTTTTTTTATATCTTAGAATAAATTTGGGCCTTGGTTATTTTTGCTTCCGGAAGAAAAGCCATAGTAGGGTTTTATGTGGTAAAAAAAATATATATAGATATCAGACTTGGGACCTAAGACTGGGGGCTACTAAAAAAACAGGTGCATAGATAATTTGAGAGGCTCTATGATCAGTACACTTAGTTGGCTCTGCAAACAAAATAAAAATAAAATAATAAATTACATGTACAGCAACAACAATGCAGAGGAAGGTACAGTGCATCTGTACTGGGCCACAGCAAACATGGCATAGTATGAATAAGATTTATTAGGCTATAATCCAGTTTGCAACCATCATAAAAAAAGCGTAACAATGAAAGCCAGACAGATTAACACTACTGCTCTCAGCAGAGTGAAACAAGAGGGCTGTACAAGTACTGGTTAAACCAGGATTATCACAGAATATTTGGCTTATTTGAGTTTTGATGTCAAAAAGGATATCCCACTTTAAATTTAACCAATCAATCACAGACAGTCTAATGGATCACCAAGACCATATTCTGTGGACTCTACTTTTCCCCCAGCAAAATAATACTATTTGCACCATTACAAAGAAAATCAGTTCCCACAAATAGGTTCAAATGTGCTTAAGCCTTGTTACAACTGAAAACCTAATATTTCTTCAGAATAATTGTCAGGCCGAGCTGAACCTCACACTTAGGCAGAATTACAACGCTAAACTGAAAGGCAGTGCTTTCTCTAGACTTTTGCCAATTTGTTTATACTAAAAAAAAAAAAAGGTAAATGGGCTTATAACTAGAGTTAAGGACATTTATGCTGCAATGCTTTCTTACGTAACAAGCTCTCTCTTCAACTGCCAATAAAAGGAAATGGAAAGTGTGGCAAACCAGATTTAAGCAACATCCTATTTGATATTTCCAAAGTGCATAACTATTTAATATAATTTAAGGGGTGCTAGTATCCTTGCGTATTTCTGTTGGACTTGACATTAAAAATACTGAACCGATAATAGGGAGAGCTGCGTATTCCTCCACATTGGACTGGGTTTCAAAGCCTCAGTAACTGAACCATTGATGATGGATAACATGATCCAACATTCTTGTGTTCATATTGCTCATCTCTGAGGCTGTGTACCACTAAAAATGTGCACGGAGAGCAAAGATTTATTTTTTCTTTACAAAACTTTTGCCTGTTTTTGTCACCATAACATCTTTTTTTATCATACTATTACATGAGTGTGAACTTCCCAGCCCTCTCTTGAAATCTCTTACTTGTCCATTGTGAATCAATTTCATGCTCGACTTCTCAGGTCTGTCTTCAAGCTGTTACCACATGATTATCTTGAAAGTACAAACGTGAATGAGGCTTTGTGAAAGTACTTACTCCCAGTTCAATTTTTTAGGGTTTACGAGAGAGAGAGAGAGAGTTACCTGGCTCTGCATCTTGCTCTGCTGTTTGAGGCGGTTGTTCTCTGGAGTGTCAGTCACACAGGTGAATGTTGTCTTAGGGTAGTGTCTAAAAAAATACACACAAAACAGCAAAAGAATATCAGTATACAGTAAACACACACAGGCAGATGTCAGCCGCTACTCAGGCTCCCAACTGTGATGCTCAAGCCTCGACTCTAAGATAAAAAACTGCCTGACTCAAGCAGTGTGCAGCCTGTGGCCCCACAGTGATGGCATTTGTTATTCAAGGTGGTCCTGAGGTTGAGTTAGGAGCCCCTGTAGACAAAAAGCATGTCAGTATAACACACAATGCTCTGTCAGTGGGAGCCAAGGTAGTCTGAAAAAGAGGAAAAGGGGCTGTGTGGGGGAATGAGAGCCTGAAGGTTGCAGAGTTTTGGAGGGGAGCCATAGCAGGTGTGGAAAAAGCTCACCATGCTTACAAAACACAGGCACAAACATATGCACATACACACATGGGGGAAGCTCTATGGGGGATAACAGGAAGAGACACAGCACGCAACAGACACAGCAACAGGGTCAAAGAGACAGTGGGTGAGTGTGAATGATGTCATGGGCAGTCCGTTTCAGCAGAGCGTGAAGGCGAGTCTCTTTTTCTGAATAAGATTCAGAGAATTTTCTTGACCGTGACCAACCCACCACCACTCAACCTCCTACTGCTCAGGAGAAAATGCTCAGCCTGAAACAAATGTAGCAAACACACACACAAGAAAGCAGAAACACGCAGACAAGCAACACACAAGTATCCTTCCAAAAGCCATTCAGAGCACACGCTTACTTATTGATTACATAAAGCACTGTCTATCGTTAGTGCGTGCAAGGCATAAATCAGTGTTTTTATACACCGGAGGCTTCTGTGCACATGTAGCCTCCAGGTCAACAAATAATGGTGCCTGCCAGTTCATTGTGATCCTAGGCAGCAAAAACACATGGCTTAAATCCAGTACAAGAGGAAGAGCCCTCACAGCTTCTCTAACAGCTCATATGGACTGCAGTTCCCAGCCTGCCCCAAGGTGCTGGGTGACCTCAAAAATCTCCAACCACTATCTGTGCGTCTGGGTAACCCATTTAGGCAATATGGCTACCGTTTCCTTGACAACATGAGAAACAAAGTGAATTGGCATTGTCCTGATGTGATTGTGGAATGTAAAAAGAACTTCATACATACATTAAGGATTGTGGTTGGCTATTTTACATAAAGGAAAGCATTCTTAAAAAAAGGAGCCTATTTAAAAGGAAGGCCAAAAATCATTTCAGAGAGTAGGGAGCGGAACATGAATGTAGTTGGAGTAGTTGAACGAAGCAGGCATTGAAGCTCTGTGATACACAACACAAGCACTTGATCCCTGCTTTCATTCTTACAAACAAATGCAGGTCTGTGTAGGCTCAAACACTAGGCTTTTACAACTGCTAGCACTCATTTTCCTAGAAAAGGAAGTTATCAGCAACATGCAGGTGTAGCAGGCAGATGGAGCGGCTTGCTACATGGCCGGGCAGGCTGCAAACAAGCTGATGATACAATGCAAATGAAGCTGGTCTTTTATTGCTGTGAGATATCTAATCACAGAAATAATGAAATGTTGTTTCCTACGAGGACACACCACTCTGTCTTTTTCATTTGTTTGTTATATACAAGTGCGCCCTGCCACTGCGAAGCGCAAACCTACGTCATTTTTACATTTTAAATAAAGAGACAAAGTTGGGCTGAGACAAGGGTACATGGCTAACATTTTGTGACACATTTAGTTTA
The DNA here is from genome assembly GCA_026937815.1 of Etheostoma perlongum. Lineage (NCBI taxonomy): Eukaryota > Metazoa > Chordata > Actinopteri > Perciformes > Percidae > Etheostoma > Etheostoma perlongum. Next base: position 16,886,137 of record CM049385.1, on the reverse strand, counting down.
TTTGTGGTGTTTGAGGTCGATTTCCTAATGCTCTCAATGTACACTCATTAATAAAAGTGATTTGAGTCTCAGGAAGTCATCCTTTATTGCTGTAAATCTAATCAATGCTGACTGTCAGTTTAGAATATATGTGGTTGCATCTGACAAAAGCGTATCTGTATGGAGGCAATCCCAAAATAAATCTAAATGGGTTTAGATTCAGCAAAATTCACTAATTGGCTGCCATATATTGTGCCCCTTTATTTCCCAGTAGTGTATCTCTCTCTCTTTTTGGGGAGCTGTCCCTTCATCAAAGCTTGCTGACTAATAATGTAAATTTTTGTTTGGAGTTGGGCGTGTCTTGTTTGTGGTGGAACACACTTCCTCTCACAAAGCAACCGTGTCTCTAAAAACCCCTGCTTGTGTGTTCAAGCCACACACCCTCGCAACCCGCAACTGTGTCATCGTTCCTGTCATCTTTAATGCGGCTTTATAAACTGCCCTTGCACTTAAGGGTTAATAACTACACAAACACACAACAGGGTTAAACATGTAAGCTTACTGACTCAGTGGGATCTTGTAATATGTATCTGTATGTGTGTAACCATGCACACACATTTTCATGGCTGTTTGAAGCTATGAGTGAGTCACAGGAACACTCATCTAGCTGTCAGGTTGTATAACAAGGTCATAAGTCACAGACTGAAGTGAAGAACATGCACAAACTCAGTTAGGACAGTAAACGCTAAAAGAGGGAGTGATTAAAACAGAGTGGAGAAGAGGTACTGCTGGGGCGGAGGAGTGAGGTGGCCACGCATGTGTAATCACACACACACACACTCACAAACTGCCTACTGTGCAGGAGGAGAGGCCTGTTTGCATAGTGGAACCAGGAGATGTGGCCGGCTTGACCCTGTGAGACCTGGAAAGGTTGTAATGCATCTTTCAGCAGGAACATTTCATCAACATGTAAAATCTGAACAAACATGATATAATACGAAATGGTAAACGGTTCCACAAGTTAGGGGCGGCTACAGCAAAGGCTCCATCCCCTCTGGTTAAGAGCCTAGTTATTGGCACATCTAGGAGGAGCGGATTGGCTGATCTCAACACTCTCGCAGTAATATTAGGATGTAGATAGGCCTTTACCTTGGCTATATTTCTCAGCTGAAAGAAGCTAGACCTGACAACGCAGGGAATCTGCTTGTCAAATTCTTAGACAACAAGACTCTTTATAATGGTGCAAATATTAGGAGCTTTTGGGCCTAGGGTGATGATAGGGTGACCAACCAGATTGTGATGTCCAAACACTATAATCTCGGTTTTATCTCTGTTGTGGTTGAGTAAGTTTAGGCTCATCCATCTTTTAAATGTCATTTAGACAATCAAGCAAGGGCTGCAATGAGCGTTTAGTTTTTAGATTTAAAGGCATATAAATCTGCACATCATCTGTCAGTCATTAAGGCAGTGTCCCACCAATGTCCCCCAAGTCTCCTGGGGAAATGAAGAATTTTATCCGCTGTCCTCAATCTCCCACAGTCCCCATGTGACTAGAGCATCTAATCAGGGATGGGACTGCCTGGGAAAAGGTGGGTGGGAATACAGTGAAAACAAACAACGCCTATATCAATTACCAAGGACAAGTATAGAGGAGTAATGATAAAGTAGTTATCCCACAGAATAATGACAGAGAACATAGCCTGAATTCCTTTCCTGAAGTGGGAGGCTCTTCCACTGATGATGTTTACTCGAACAAGACTCGTTTTAAACAAACGGAAAGAGGCATAATAAACAGGCTCTGAAGGGCCTCGCTCCTGCTGGCGCGGGTAGCGACAAAACATCGGAGGAAGGAAAAGGAAAAGAAGAAGCCACTTCAGTCTGTTGAAACAAAGATGATCGTAGGATGACACCTGCTGTAGGGGCTTAACACCTTTAATGAATGAATGAATGAATGAATTCATTTATTATCGGCCGTTGTAACCAAAGGGTAGGGTCAGAAGCTTCAGATCATATCAGCCCTACCTCTTCTCACATTCTTAAGAGTAACAAACATGTTAAGGAAAAAAATTAACAAGACAAGAAATTTAAAATAAATTATACAAAACAAACCTAAAGAACATATACACTTACCCATATAACTTTCTACATACATGCATACATACAGTGTGTGTGCATATGCATGCACACACGTACCGACATACATGCCTATACATACATACTGTACATACACGCATACATATACCCATTAAGGGTCAGCACTTATATACAGTATGTTGCCACCCTGAGGTGAATAAATATCCTAAAAAAATGATGATAACCATAATGATAGCAATGATATTCCTTATCATCATCATCATCATCAGTGATAAACATTCCCACACAATAATACTACTATATTTCTACTTATCTAGTGTTATGTCTTTGATGAGCCTTTTTTAAATTTGAAGACATTCTTAATATATAAACCAAATGTCAAACATTGGCAGCACCATTTTTATTATATTTTAAGTGTCAAATCAGTCACATGCTGTCAGTGCTTGTTGTTAGTTTGCCACAAACACCTGTACTTTCTAAAAAGGGACAATTTAATGGCTGTTTGTGGCTAATAAACACAGACAAAACCCTCTAGCAGCCAAATTTGGATGAATACAGCAAGACTGACACTGACAGAGCAAAAAAAGACATCTAGGTTCAGACATACAGTGTGGACAAGAAATTATATATGTTCCTTTAAAAAAAAAGTAAGACAAAATACAGCACCATTTTATTATACATTAGACTTACCACAAATAACTAATTCCTGATTTTAATCATAAAGAAAGCCAAATCCTATAGAAAACAGCTGACCACAAGCTAGCCCACTAATATAGAAAATAAAGAAAGAAAATCATTATAAGTAATGACAGAGGGGCATTCCATGGATTCTTGATGAGCCATTAGTGTGTGAGTATGTGCTGAGGCGTGATTGGACATGCTAGTTTTCAGTGTCCGCCTGTGTCACTGTAGAGGAACTTTAGGAATTTCTTTTGTTCATACCCTCCCCGCCTTCCCCACTGAGGAGGAGGAGGGGGGAGGAAGGCACTTTCCCACACCACATATAGGCCTTTTCTCTGAGGGGGGAGCTGGAATAGTCACTGATAAACAGCAGAGGAGGGAGAGAGGGGCCTCAGTTGGGTTGCAACATGATTACGTACACACACATTTGGCGAACCCTTATTCCATCTGTGGACAGATTTAACACTGCTGTCAGTGTCTTTGGGATGCAGGACGAAAACATGAGGCATGCTCTTTGATATACACAATATGATGACTTAGGGACAACTTACGCATTGCAGTATGGTCTCTTCTCAAAGCCTTTGTAATTCTTCATGTTTAGAGTCATTTTGCAGACCTCGCAGCTGAAGCATCCTTTATGCCAGTACTGTCAGAAACAAAGAGAAAGAGAAGGCATGATGAGTTGATAAGGCAGACATTTGTTTTACCTTGATTGTGGATCCAAAACCACCCACACCCACACAAAAACACACCACCTATACACCAACGTGCACAGGAAAGCTAATTGAATGAGTGAGGCCAGAACTACTTTCTTTTCCCTTGAGGTTTCACATGGACACGAGCTGGATACGGACAGAAAGAATAACCACTGTTAAGACTGTGTGAGAAAAAGTGAAGCAAAGTGGAAACAGTGTTTTGTGTATGCTGGCACTGAACAGAAGAAACCAAATGTCCCCTTTTTGCTAGCAAAATGTATGGTTTCTATTTAAAGTAGTACATTGGGCTAGCTGCACTGGTGTGAACAGCAACAAAGGAATTATGGTTGACAAGTATGTATCTGTTTTTGCCATCTAATCTGGTGCAGTCCATGTTCACACCTTTATTACAATCCGATTTTATTTTCTAAATATACAACAACAGAGGTTGTTTTTAGTGGGTGAGGCTGCAGAGACTGTGTATGGTCTGAAAACCACCTTTTGACTTTCTTTCTGTCTGTCTGCTCATCTCTGCACGCCTGCATGTTTCTCTAGCTCCTCTATCCATCTTCATAAGAGGCCATGCCTCTATCTCCCTCAGCACCATTTCTCTCACCCACCCGCCCTCTCCCCTCCTTTCCTTTTCTCTTCTGGCACTGGGCAGATCTGCGGCCTGAGGGTTCAAAGAGGGATCGAGGGAGGGAGGATTGGAGAAAACTGGAAGGAGGGAGGAAACATGAAAGGAAGGAGCTGGAGAGAGAGCAAGAGGAAGGGAAACGCCAGAGAGTGAAGAAATGGTCTGGCTGCTCCTGCTATCGTCAAGGGAAGGGAGAGAAGAGTGCAAAGACACAGAGAGAGAAAGAAAGAACAGGAGGAAAAGAAAGAGGGAGTCCTTATTAACATGGCCCTGGGGTGCTCGGTCATCACTCTCATTCTTTCTCTCACATCACTTTCTACACCAATTGGCCAGATACAAAACTAACTAATCTTCCAAACAAACAGTGTAAAAGATTATTCAAAACAGAGGAAAAAAACACATATCACTCATCACATCACTTTCTCAACGTTTGACTCACAAACACATGCACAATGCAAGTTTGAGTCCACACAGTCTGCTCGGAATAAGACAGTGATACACATACATATATATATATATATATATATATATATATATATATATATATATATATATATATATATATATATATATATATATATATGATATAATATAGCATGTGTAAGAGCACTGATAAACAGATACAACACCAGGATGTTGACATTTACGGACTGTAAAAGCTGCACACAATAATGGCAGCGCTATGGAAACATGACCAAACACAAAGCACAATGGGCATTTCACTTCCTTCCATTATCAAACAAGAATATGGCTTCAGGCTGGTTTTAAGAGCAGCCTTGTCTGTTCTGTCTGGATGTAACGGACCACCCAGGGTGGTATGCGGTGACAACAGGCAAGTGTATGTGTGTGTTTGACATGGGTGTTTGTAGCTGTGAGCCAGCAATATTGACTAAGACATAAAAAAGAGCAGACTCACAGTGGAGACCGAGCCCGGGCTCTGTTCAGCGGAGCTGTGATCCACAGCCAAACCCACTGGGCCAAGCCTCCGAATGCAAACTCTTTATCCCACTACAACCCAAACGGGCCTGAGGGAGTTGCAGATGTACACATAGCGTTACTCTTTTCCACTGTGAGCCTTCTCCTTTGTTCTGGCCACTGCAATGGCAAATCCCTTTAAAAACAACAGCACAGTGCAGGGAGATTCCATTTCCTCTAGCTTCAGCTGATTTGCCGCTGTAGTGGCTGCCATTTTTGCATGCATCCCGTCTGATTCATCTACCTGTAGTGCAGCAGCCCAGTATGATATTCTCCACAGACTCAGACCCCCATATCTGTGACAATAATAAACCAGGGATATGCTAAAACAGCTAATAAAGAAATGTACATGCAAATGCTGTTAGGAGAAAGGTGAGCATAACTGCTGAAAATGGACTTTGACACTCTTGTTTTCCTGAAAAAATATTATCCTTGGGTCTATTCCAGAGAACAAGCCTGCTGAAATCTACTGTTAGCAACTATTCCTAAGCTTAGCCCAACCTGCTAACTAATTTTCTACCAGGACAACCTTTGTCAACCTTCTCATTAATAACATCAGAGGTGAACAGAGACACCTCAAGCTAACCTGCATCTTGGATGAAGCAACAACAATTGGACAGCTAAAATGCACTCAGGCCACATGTGGAGGAGGTCAGGGCAGCATGTGTCGACATTTTCAGTGAATATTAAAATGTAAATACATCACTGACACATTAAAAAGGACTTCCTGGTAAGTTTTATTCAGTAATCATTTAGCCGCTGCAGACATCTTCTCCAGTTGTATGGCTGAACACACGTTTTTTATGCTCCGTATTAGTCATCGTTTCTCACAGATTTAAAAAAAATCTAATGTGGAGGGAGGTGAAATGGAATCACAAGTCGTTACTGGAGATACATTTGAGGTGCAGTCTAATGCCACGCCTACACCACCGCCCATCTCATCTTAACCTGGACACCATCTCAATATACAGTATCTGGTTGGAATATACTTGGTCTACGATTAGGACGAATAGGGACAAAAAGAGATGTGGGGGCGAGAAACATCCCAAATGTGTGTTCGAGAGGCCACCCAGCACTTGTCCAGGAAAACCTGGCTCCTTACTCTTTGAGGCAAGATCTGGCAGTCAACTGGAAAATGAGGACAATGCAGAGACGAACCCCTAGAAATAAAACATCCATAAAAAAATTATTTAAAATAACTGGCACTGTCTCCCTGCATCAGCCCAGCTCAAGGGCACATGTGTACTCGTGTGTGTGAGAATTAACTGCGTGTGTACATGTGTGGAGTATTGTATGTAGGTTATATGGCTCAGTCAGCCTGGCTCTTCACTTGCAGTGAGAACCAAATACAAGTTGGCCTGGACAAAAACCCTGCAGCTATCTGGGATGCCCACACAATTTCAGACACCATGTATGCAAACACATCACACACAGAGGGATGGTTAGTGAGAATCTGACCACCTACAGACTAATAGGAGACAATTGTGACTGTTTTTAGGCATTAAAATGCTGTGGGCCGGCTGTAACAACCAACCATTTTCTAAATGAGTATTAGTGTGTAATCTAAACAGGGCAGATTTCTCACTTCGTTTGGTCCACCAACCACAAAAACATCATTTACCAAACCACCGTCACTTGATTGTGATTGAAACACTGGTTGGAAACATTGGTTAAGGACCTACCAGGTGACTCAAAGGGAAGGCAAATTTACCAGGACCTGGTTGGTGTTATTTTCTATACTGATTAGATGAGAATCTCAGAAAATATTGTTATTTTTAGATTGGGGGGGGAATCAACCTAATCTACAGACAGTGTTAAGTGGGTTTTCACGATACAGGCTTTTGTTAATCACCAAATTAAGCATCAGAGGAATTTAGCGCGTTATGGCGCTGACAGACATCCCTAGGGAGCCTGATGAAATAACTTTTGGCCAAATCAGTAGCAATTCACTTCAGTCTAAACCATTTTGTTTTATGATTGTAGAAGCTGATTAGGCTCATAGTTTGAAAAACGCTGTGATGGCGCTTTGACTCAGATGCTTATTTTAGTAGCTAAATAAATTAAAACCACCACCATATATACACACATATGGGGCATTACAGCAGCTTACTCTGTTTATAAGATTATACTTGCATAAGGCAGTACATGCCTGAAGACAAAGTGCCCACATCTGGCTGGTGCTAATCCAGGAAACTAACTCATTAAAGCATGCTGGTTAATTATTAGCCTACCTGATACCATTCATTTTGATCCAGGCCAAGAGCTTTGTTGCTGGCCAGCAGACAGACATACTAAGCTAGAGTAGAGTATGCACTCACTTAACACACTTTCCAAACCACTCCAGATTGTAATGTGCACTTAGTAACATACACATCCTGCCGCCCCTGTAAGAAGATATACTGGTAATAAAAACATAAAAATCACAGCATAAAAGACATAGAAAAAAAATAGATACATTAGATAAGGATATGAGCAAAGTAAAAGGTTAAATGGCAAAACACTTCTGCCATGTCATAAATCATCTGTATAAATTCCCTTTACATCATGTTGTATGGCACTGATATTAGATCAAAGTGTCTCTCTGCCTTACTTTCTATACATTTTATTTTAAGCCAGAGTACCTCAGGTCACATTTTTGTGTGCTGGTAAAAATAAAGCTGTCATAGATTGGGAGAGCAAACAGCATGTGTGAACCAGTTCCTTTTTAACTTACAAAAGGAGAAGTACCTGGCTGCTCCTGAGGAGTCAACACCTCAGGTGATTTTGACTGTAATGTGTGTTTGTGTGACTGTGAGTCATCAAAGGGAGGTGGCTAATGATGGCTGGCCAGATTCCTCACCACTTGTGGCATTTGGGCAACATGAATCAGCTCTCAGAATAATCTGTCTAAATATAGGCAAAGAGGTAGACGAATTCCTCTAAATCTGGAGTCAGAGGAAATGTGTTCACACTATATTTGCAAAAACACTGAAATATAAACAGTAAGGAACAGAGTGGTTATATGTAGCACAGTGTTATAAATCCATTTGTTTTAGATTTTGATTTCACATGACTAAGCATGATGTAAGCTCCTTCATTCAGTAAAGACTATACAGAGCTGTACAACTTGCATAATGTACTCGTCTGACCTTTAACCCCCTTTTCCAGCTATTTCCTGGGATTGAGAGGCAGGAGTACAATTGAAGCTCACATCTTAACCAGAAACCCCACACTGAAGCCAAATAACACAGCAACCAGTGTGTTAGTTAAATAATTCAAATGGACCCAAGTCGGTCGTAACTGTTAAAGCTGGAGTACAGAACTACAGTACGTGTCAGACACATCAGTGTGTGAAGCAAATGGTGTATGAAATCTGATTACTACACACACTTTTGGCAATGCCAAGTGTCTCACATTTAAGATCATGTGAACCACTTTGTGTCGCAAACATTTTTTTTTTGCCGTCTACCCAACTGAAACACTACTAAAAAAACTTTTAAAGTTTATGTACAATTTGTGATGGGATCCCTTCCTGCAATGGATTATTATGAGAGTACAACATCAGGGATCAAAAGCAATTCAGCAGAATAATTGAAACACTGGTGTATTTTTTATGTCTGTCTACATTGTAAAAGCCTTTGCTGCCATGCTGATATAAAGGAAATAACCTCCCAGCCTGCTTTTGTCTATCCACTTTATTTTATTTTTGTAACTTTCTCCTCCACTAACAGACTATTTTGTTTTGAGGAAGGCTGTGTCTTATCCATGATACCTGGTGCCATGTGGGAGATCATTTGTTGCATACATGCTGTCTGTAGCAAGCATAAGGGCCTCGGAAGAAACACGCCAATATTGTGCATAAACACATATCAAGATGTTTTGACATTGCTAAGATAGTCAAGAGCCAAAACATATATTCAAGAGCCAGTAGCAATGTTTGTGCTTCAGAATTACTTATTAAGGGATGAGCTTTCAGAACACGTCAGTTTCTCTTATTATTTATAGACTTTTTACTATGTGCACTGAAATAGTAGCTGATTTACTACTGAGGAATTGGTTACACCGTTAAATATGAATAAATCTTTACCTGCCGGTAGGAACAGACATACCATATGCAGACAGCTCGTAGACATAATTAAGTACACAGACACAGTGTTTCAGTGTGAGATGAGCTTTATCTACTCACACTGCAGATCTCTCCATTTATCTTGAAAACACACACTTCCTGGGTTCTGGAAATGGCTGTTAATCTTAAAGTGACACATATACAAATCATTTCACTCCTCCAGTCATTGCACATTAAGATCAATGTGACCACTTTGACTGGTTGGGTTTACATATTAGGCACTAGTGTATCACTTCCTTGTTGCAAGCCTTATTGGCTAACGGCCATTTCAACAGCTACAAAAAGATAACCTGATAGATATGAGCCTCATACTAAACCCAAATAAGAAGCTCTAAACTTTTTACAATCAGCAAATATTTTAAGTACTGAGGGGAATCCACATAACAAGACAAACCCGTTACAAACAAGAGCCTCAACCAAAATCCACTTCCTGTCTTTACATGTGCTCGACTTCCCGCTCCCTCTGCTGAGCCCAGCCCTGCTATACTGGAATGCAGCGTAGAGACAGACAAGACTCTGTGGCTCAGTCTCTCTCTACACCACAGAGGAATATCATAGAAGAAGACTGTCAGGTAAAAGGCATTCATCGGTGGCTGAGAACACCAATAGAAGAAGTGTCAGAAATCTAGACTCCCCTGCCCTTACCTGAGCTAGCCTAGCACAGGGAAAGAAAAAAAACAGCCAATGTGGCCTCGACTGTGTGTGTGTGTGTGTGTGTGTGTGTGCGCGCGTGTGTCATGGAGAAGGGAAAGGGGAGGTTGTTTTGGTGTGGCTGAAGAGGTGAGCACTGATGCGGAATGGCAGCGAAGACAGACGGCAGGCTACTCTCCTGTGCTTGGTTCAGAGCAGGGAGACGGCACAGCAGGCCTCTGACAGAGCACGTTTTATGGGAGTGTCTGTCTGCTGGAATGCACTCTGCTTTAGGCCAGATACCAAAGCCCATTCAGGCTGTAGTTGTGGCAATTTGGTTCTCATCAATAGCAGTCTGCTAACATGACTCGTATTTTTAAGGGTTGGATTGCTCATGCATTAAGAGGGGTTCAGAGATAAATCAATTCCAGTTCAGGCACTTTGGAAAAACATCAGTCATGGTGCAATCAAGAACACATCCTTGCAAAGAGCAATAACGCATCCAATCAAGAGCTGATGGTACTTTAGATAATGTGCTTTGTGTGCTCTCTCTCTCTCCCCACCTTCCTTGTCAGTCAACCCCAACAGATAAACACGTCTCAACAGGGATTGGTTTACAATAGCCATTCAGACGTCTATTAGACATATTATCTACCTGCCCCAAGCCATGCTTTGGTAGAAATACGTAAACATTGCTATTCATATGCCAAACGTAGCAGACCCCACCCACCTATTAAGTTGAGTGCGTTACATGTATCTTGTTGCAAAGTCACAGTTTAACTGAGTGCAGCAGCATACAATTGGACCTAAATGCAATAATCAACACATGATTACCTTCTTATAGCTAAAGAGGTGACAAGGAGCTAGATGTGACGTATCAATGTTAACCCAAATTGTATCTCACATGTGAATTGGTGACCTGAGCAGAGTCACTACGGGTAAAATTGACACGATTAGCACATTGGCTGAGATTAGGCTACTGATTTTGATTAACTCTAGAAACTAATCAAGGCGACTCCACTGATGGTCCCTGGCTGAGATTAACCGGTGAATTGGACACAAAGATGTCCAAATCAGTCCACGCGGCCCACCAAAAGCTTGGTTATGGAACTATATTATTATCATCAGAAGTCCTATTTAGTTGAGTATTTGTAAGTTAAATCCCTCGCATACACAATACCAGTAAAAGAAAAGGTTAAGATACGTTAGCTAACGGTATCAATCAGTTGTCTTCTAAGCAGTTGTGCCAGCCAGGCCCAAACCAGACCGTCGAAACACTGAGGCTCTGTTTTAGGGTGAATCAATATCGTTGCCTTAAGTCATTGTCGTGATAATAACAAATTACAAAGTCTTGTTTCTTAAAAGTAGTCCATTATTCACACGATAAGATGTGCATTCGTTTCTGGTCCCCACTCTTGTGCCATCGCCTTTCAGACGTTAAGCTAGCCATTAGCTTGCCTTGCTAACGAAATACCTGTCCTGTTGGGGTGTTCAATTCATTCACAAAAATATGTGAAAGGTGTCATTTTAGGAGAGCAAAATTAAGTGCAGGCAGGGTACAAAGGGAGCAATGTGTATTAAGAGTATTTGTAACACAAGAATACACATTAAGACAATTTCTTACCTTGTCCAGACAATTCACTTTTTCCGTGGGGTAAACGACTAGATTACATCTGCCACACAACGGATTCATGTTGGAGGAATGCTCTTCTAGCTAGTTAGCACGGAAACCGCCGATGGTACTGGTTTTGCTTTGTGCTGCCGAGTCCTCACTTCAAAAACTAGCTATAGTGTACGATTATGATCAGTAGCAGACCAACACTAATCTAGTTGTATGTAGGAAATCCAAGAGATTGTTGTTGTCGTTGTAGCCGCACAGCTGGCTGTCAGTCCACTAACCAGACACGGAAAGCACGCTCCCGCTTCCCCTCTCTCCCTCCCTCGACTGCGCGTATCCGAGAAGGGAAGAGGCGCGTGGGAGGATCCAATTTTTACTTGCAAAAGAATAATTTTATCATTATTTACAAGGAAGTAGAACACCTATACATTTTATTTAACTAAGACTTAAGTACTCGTGTATTGCATCACAGTCCCAGTTTTGTGTAACTGTAAAGAAATCCAGGTCGACCCTTGTGCATGCAACATGTCCTCGTCCCATCTGTGCACGCATAGCTAACTCATGCGATCATCTTTATTGTTGCAGGTTTTGGGGGCTTTATCAATCCAGTATTCTCAAATTAAATTTTTACACATCTGCCACGTTACTGCATCATGTCCTACTTGACGTCCATATTATACATTTGGTTCGGATGACACCTGCTGACCAAAAAGCTGTACTGTATCCCCATATATTCAGCCTACATAACATTTTCTTTTGGGGATTTTCACCCATATTATGTACAACATTAAGTATTGATGAATTTGACATAAAAACACAAAAGCCTAGCAAGCTGAAATAGGCTACTCATCATGTTCTTTTAAAAACAAAAAAGTGGAGCTTAAAAGAATCAGATATGTATTTGTATGATTTAAAACAGCACAGTTTATGTATTTTATTTTTTATTTGTCAACCTTGTGGCATGCATTTGCAGTCACATTATATACAGTTTTTTGAAAAGGGAGACAGCAGAGATATACATTTCTAATGAAATATTTCAATATCATATAACATTCAGCTATAATCTACACAAACTGTTGCACCAATTTCACCTTTTTTACAAGGGAGTCATGAACTGAATGTAAAAGTAGAACTGGCTTTGGACAATTTTATATATTTGAATATTTCAGTTCAATGCAAACATTTATCCACATTTCCATCCATCACTTCAACATGGCCCAGCTTCAACAATGCTGTCTTTTTCATGACCCTTCTCCTTCCACTTCTGTGTAACCAGGTTGTTGCTTCTGAAACTTCAACCAGTAGTTGTTGCGTCGCTAAAAATAAAAAATATATAAACAAGCACAGAAAATTACATTTGATGTGACGTTTGATATGGACATGTGTAATTTAAACACACCTGGCTCTTGTCAGGGCAGGTGTAGGACCCATTCAGTGCTCACCTGGATGAGGTAAAGGGGTGATGCAGCAGTAGGATGGTAGTTGATGTAAAGAGCTACCAGTATCAGAGCCAAAAGTAACACCAGCGCAGCTGCTATTCCGGCTATCACTCCAGTGTTAGCCAACCCATCACTCTTGGTTGAAGAATCTGTCCTCACATCTGTATTAAAGATAAAGTCCCATAATTATATCCCTTCAGAAAGCTTAACTATAATGGCTCTTACAAGTATGAACTCACCATTGCCAGTCTTAAATACATGATGTTTGGTCTTATCTGAAAGAAGACAGAAAGCAGTCATTTTTATTAAGCAAGCAACAAAGTGTGGTGAAATACTGCATATGTTATACTGCAATGTATATATTGTACTGACACAAAAATTAGCTCAGTCTCACCGTCACCATCACAGCCTTGTTGCCGAGGAGTCAGTGAGGTCACTTCCTCGAGCTCTGGTGTGATAGAAGAACCAGTGGAGCCGTCGACTCTGGAGTAATCCTCACAGGTTGCATTTTTGCTCTGCCATATACAATAATACAATATAATACATGCCTGAGTCTGAAAAATGGGAAATAAGCAGATATTCATTCTTAATGTTCAGCAATACCTCTTCTGAACAGGCGTAGTCCAACCATTCTTGTCTGTGTCTATCCATGCCATCTGAACACCTAAAACACACAATATTTTATAAGGTTGAAAGGCCAGACACTGAAGGCAGCATTTTTTCATGCACTGGTTAATTTTTAGATTTTGGGTTATTTTGTCTTTTTTCAGACTAGTCGAAAGAAAACATACAATTCAAAACTCAATCAATTTGTGACTGTATATTTCTCCTAAGGGTAAGATAACAGGATGCTCAGGATTTAATTAAATATTGTGTCTGTAAATAGTGGCTTTCAATAAGAATGCATGAGTTTTACAATACATATCTTCAAAAAGGCCATTTTCTTAAAATTGTTCTCACATGTCCAGAAATGTCCAGAATAAAGAATAAAACTCTAGTTTTATTCTTTTATTCTTCTTTGTCTGATTTAGGAGGTGATAAAAAGAGATATCTGAAATTCCCTCTGTTAAAACCTTGGAAATGTCAACAAAATGAAACAATAATTTTGAACCTGGCTTTATTAATATTCAGATCTGTGTTCTGGGAAAGTATACACATTAGTACATATTTCATTAGATACTACCTCATTTGCATCATTTGCAAACATTTCAAAAAAGAATTTCCTTGATGTTTGTAATCAACGGGTCAAGCTTCATGGTGGTGTCTATTGGTTACTTTATTTTTGCTTATTCACCTTTCAAAACAATAAGAACATGTGGGCTATGGTAATGTCCAACTCACCTCTGGAGTACATTGCACCAGCTGCAACCAGATGTTTGGTTGGATGACATGCAGAGCTCACAGCTGTCATGCTGCAGGCAGGCTGAACAGAAAGAAAGAGACAAGCAAGAAAACTGAAGTTTTGAGTGTTTGAGTGTTGATGCAGTCTAACGTATTGAGCAGTGAAACTAATCCTTTATTGATGATAGAGATGGATCACTTACTAGGCAGTGGAGTGAACTCAACAGCAGAGTAGCTGGTGACCTTTCTAGTGTCTATCTCAACCCGATGGTACTCATAAATCGTCCGCCATTGGGCATCTTTGTTACAGATATCATAGGGTTAAATACCTAAAGGGTTTCACAAGACACTCTGAAGGCTGATTATGTCTTTTGGTGGCGGACAGGCATAAACATTATTGCTGACCTTGTGATTGAGGAGAAGGTGGCGTGACCATGAAGGCATCAGATACACCGACCTTTACTGGATGCTCAGCTGAACCCATCACATCTAATGACAGAGGTATCTGATAAACCGACAAAAAGAGGAATCACGTATTCATGCAGCAATAAGGAAGATAACTCAATTAAAGCACAGAGCAGAGGTGTGTCTCACATCTCGGTAGCTGAACGTGATGGTTCCTGTTTTGTAAAGTGCAGTCTGAAACGTAAAGGCTCCTCCTGACTCTTTTCCTGGGAGTCTGACCCGCTCCCACTGGACCACAAACGCCTCACCTGAAGACAGTAAATGTCAAACAGGAGTCTGACAAGTGATCAGACAATTGTGTTCAAATATCAGGTGCCATCTTACCATTATCCAAGTATTGCACAGTAGATTCTTTGGAGTAGCTGGGGTCAAAATTAGCCATTAGAGGGGCGATGTACTGTGTTGTGGTCAGCATACGGTGAGTAATGTCCCCTGTGAAGATGAACCCTGAAAATGGCCAGGTGGAAATATATGTAAGGCATTGAGTAGTAGGATTTGCATTCTAAACGTAAAGCAGGAAAGGTCACTTAAACATCTGTTATAAAATCAAAAAGTACCTCCAGTTGCTATGGTAATCTGCCTCAAGTAATGTCCGTAAAAAGGAAAGTCAAACGACAGGGCAACCCTCTGAAGAGTAGATAGAGACAGACAGAGAGAATTAGAAAATGAGGTTATGTTTTGAGTTGTTATTCTACAGTACTAAGCATCCTGATCAGCTCCTAAAGCGGGGAGAATGACCACACTTATATTCTATGGAATAAAGAGGCTTAATTGTCTGGTAAAAGCTGTTTTGTTTGGTTTCTCTTATTGAATGGTCATTTTATTTTATTATAAAACACCACTCTTACTCATTTAGTTACTCCACCTCCTGTATGTTCAGAAAGTTATAGTCCACAGACAAGGCATTTACAGGAAATAATCCAGTGTTAGCGTATGTACTGTGTAAATCATATTAACTATCCTACAGCCATTTCAGATAATTACCTCACAACTAATAGCCACTGTTGCCAAATGAACCCGGATTGAAATCTTCAGAATTATAACTCAGTTAAACACGATTCAATGACAGCGGTTAGAACTGTCAGACTATATTAATGTCCAGTTTTTACTGAAAAGAGGGGGCACTCGGATTTGAACCGGGGACCTCTTGATCTGCAGTCAAATGCTCTACCACTGAGCTATACCCCCATGCTCACACAAGAGATTCTTATCATGCTATATTGTTTGTACAGGGACAGGCACTCATGTAGACTAACAGGCTCTGCCTCAGACTCCTAGGCAGCCAATCCAGGATTAACATTTTCCTCAGCATGCAGTCTGATGTAACTACATTGTAATGATCTAGTTAAAACATAGACAAAACTTGGCTGTGTAGGAGCGGGTCATTGAGGTAACCGGGTGTGTACTTCTCAAAACAGATATTCTGCTAAATAACTGAGGTCCAAAACACCATGATTCACTTTTAAAATCCACATTATCAGTCTCAAGATCAACAGAGCAAATTGGAAAACTGTTCTTGCTGTAACCATTGATAAAAATGATAACCCTCGACTGTAGCTTTAGCTGTATAATATTATACTAAAAACACGTGTCTTTTGATTTCCCAAACTGCAAGCACATTTTTCTTCTTAGCTTAAACAATTTATAATCTGATGTAAGAATTGTTGTTTCTCCAACTATGTCACCTAGATTGGATGTTTCTATAAAGCCAAAATACTTTCTTTCCACTTTCCTGTACCTGATCCACCACATCTTTCCATATGAAAGTGAGATGTACATGTGTATTACCCAGGTGCCAGGTTTTGGACAATAGAGGTCAAAACTGGAGCGGTGTTGACAGCCTCTGGCAGGCCTGTAACTGTTGGCATTTCCTAGTCCTTTAGCTCCCCTAGCTGTATAACCATATGTTTCAGACTGAACTACATGCTCACATAAAATGGCAGGGCACACCTTCAGGATCTTCTCTTTCACAGATGCAGAATCTGTAGTTGTTAGTGAACTTGTAATCTTTACAGTGCTGCGAATACAGTGTGTTTTTACAATATAGGGGGCACCCAGAGTTGAACTGGGGACCTCTTGATCTGCAGTCAAATGCTCTGCCACTGAGCTATACCCCCTAACAAGTGCAGCCAACACTGCATATTGATTGTGTTGTAAATGACCATATGGATGAAACGTCAACTCATCTCATCTAGATTTGATCTGCAGTCAAATGCTCCACCACTGAGCTACACCCCCTACAAATGTCACCCATTTCTTATTGATGGCCTGGTAAATTACAATATGAATTCCAATTGTGTGTGTGTGTGTGTGTGTGTGTGTGTGTGTTTAACTAATAACCTACAAAGGAAGTAAGAAAGGGAATGTATTTTCTACTCACCACAGCCTGTTTGTATGAATTTGACAGAATGCCATGGACTCTAACTTGACCATGTCGGACGTCACTCATGTCTACCCATAGTTCCCGTGTGCGCTGGTCTTCTGGGCCAAAGCTACGCCATGTGTAATACTTCCCAGAATCCTCCTTCCACACAAGAAAAACACAGAAGATCAGAGCTGGTAATGGTGTGACAGTATTTTGTGGGGGGTGTCCTATGGGAATCAAAACTTCACTCTGTACATGGTTAAACTATATGCTGTTGTACTGTTCAAAGTGAGTGGAAACAAGGAAACTCGATTTCCACAGAAGGACAGTGTTTAACTCCAACTAAAACAAATAGAACACGTCAAAAGCCAAAAGCAAAATCAATGCCACAAACCATTACAGTCATAAGAAACACTGTGGTGCAGCTCTCACCACTACACGTGTCATGTTGTCTGGGAGCGTGTTGATGGTTAGACCTCCACCCAGGACCGCCCTGCTGATCCTAGCGGGGCCCGAAGATGACCCCTGAGCTCTGCGAGGATGACTGTCGCCTCCAATTGAGTCTTCATGCTGCTGTGAGATCACACTGTACCAAACGTCTGTCCAAAATAATGAATATCAGGTTAGTATGTTGTGCTGGTCATTATGGAATGTCATGATACAAGTACTTGCATCTTTCTTTTATGGCAAATTAAATTCCAAATCCACTGAAGAGAAGGGAACCACTGTCTCGATGAATGATGTTTACAGTTGTGGCTCAGTGTCAGACACTCAGACAAATGAGAAATTAGAATTTGCTTTTGATATTGTCAGTCCAGGCCTTGTCAGTGCACGCCATTATTGAATGACGATAGAAACTATAAAAATAACATTTGGTGATGCTCTAAAGCACATGTGTTTTTGTTTTGCTTGATTTGCTAAACTCTATGATGGCTAAGGAACTTAATGTTGCTTATTGTTGACTGAAGTTCAACAAGTCGGGACTGTAAGGATGGAAATTAGCCTTTGGCTATAATCCTGTGCATTTGCATTCTTCGAAATGTTCATTAATATACACTGTCCCTTTTTGAAATAAAATAAACTTAACTTGACAAAAAAGCAACAAAAAAAGTCAAAAAAAGGCATCAGAAATGACCCATGTAATAATACAGGTAGATGTTTGACTATCCAGTATGTATTTAAAAGCATTTCAGTAAACTGTACATGTCTGGCCTTTGATGTGATTCTCTTTTCCAGTCTTGCCTCTTAGTGAAAATGAATTTGACACCCTTGCTCTAAAGGAACTTTCAATTCCTACAAACAACGTAAACCATATTTAGTAAGCAGACTGCGGTAGGTAGGCTTTGTTTAACAGTTCTGGGTGTTTTAATTGATGGCTTGTGTTTCTTCAAGTTACATATTGAGAGTCCCATATTCCTAGTTGATGTTAGGAGTTTATTTGATCACCACTGTAGAATCTATCTTTGGATTGTTTTTTAGGAGTTGGGCATCGCCATGGTACATCGGCAAGAATGTATGAAGGACAACAGGTGTTTCCGTTTAAGCCATTTATTTACTAGGCACACATTCAGGGCAAAGGCAGATGATGAGGCTTGGTGGGTTTTTTTCATGCACAACCATAGAATGTCTCCTTTGAATTGTGAGGACAGAGGGCCCTCATGTTGCTGCCTCATGTTGCTGCCAGGCAGCCCAAAGGAAATGGGTGGGACTTATAGAGTAGGCCATGATTAGTAGTGAGTGAAGTCAGGTAAGTTTGGACCATGATTGGGGAATGGTCAGGTGAGAATGGTTAAGTCCATGCCATGAAAATGGGCAAAGGGTCACTAGTTAGTATGGCTCTACACAGCCATGCACACTGTGGTTTTCACTGTGGAAAATGCATGTCTTGACTTGGATATGGAACTATGGACATCTTGGTCCTTGCATAACTTTGGTCCCTGGTACAGCTGTACATTTGGAGCCCAACTGTGTTGACTAAGCTTCTAAGAGTCATTTACTTTGGCGGTATACAGAGCAGAGGCAATGTAGGCTTAGAAAGCTTTGAGAATTTCTTTTGCTTTATAGTCTGCAGAAACGTTAAACTAAGTAACTGATCATCAGTTTAATCAGCTGGACATATAGGCTAATTTATTAAATGCTTAGTTATGAAATATTTTCCTTGCTGTTTTATGATAAACTATAGCATATGTTGTAATATACTTGCTGTTTTTTTTAAATAAACTTGCATTGTTGTCTAACACATATCAAACACTTCCACATATTTAAATGTAAATGCACTAGTATGATACATGCTACATGTCCCAGAGATGAACTGGGGACCTCTTGATCGGCAGTCAAATCCTCTGTCACTCAGCTACACCCCCTTTAACAACAAATGGGATAAGTAGCTTTGTGATAGTCTCATAAATTAATAAATATCTTCCAGTGGATACATTTATATGTAAACTTTCAATTGAATTCCATTCTGACATTGACAAGTAAAGGGCAGCTTGTCTATTATGCTATGGTAGGATCATATAATACATTTAGACAGTGGTGGAAGAAGATCTTTCACTTGCGTAAAATAGCAATAGCAGTAAAGGTCCTGCGTTCAAAGTCTTACTTAAGTAATAGTACAAAAGAATTGGAATCAAAAGTACCAAAATAAAATCCCTCATTATGCCAAATTGCAAATTTAATAATAATATAGCCATAGCATTCATGTGTAAATATCACTATGTTGTAGCTGGTAAAGATGGTTCTAATACTAGGTGTACTATACTGATTAATCCATTTTGATACATCATAATTTATTATCTGTTTTATATTTTTTTATTAATAATCTGAATGTGCAAAATAACTAGTAAGTCTAACCAATGTAGAAAAACAATATTGGCTTTCAAAAGGTAGCTGAGTAGTATATGGAAGCATAGTATAAAGCAAAATATAAAGAAGCATAATATGAACATGCTCAAGCAAAATACCTACTAAGTACTTTGCATAATGACACTGCTGCATTTAGAGGGTAAATATTGCCACATAAAACATATTTATTCAGCTAAGGATGTTTAGAAAATAGAGCTGAGTGATAAAAGCATGTCAGATCATTATTGAAGTCATTCAGCATAGTATCTATCACTATCTATCGTTTCTAGACTATGGAATATTACGGTGATACGCGTTTTTTGTTTTGTTTTTTTGATACGCGGATGTTTAGGTACAATACGGTACACGACGGTGACGTCACGCAGCAGCCTATAAATACCCCGAGACAGCGCTCTCCTTTCGCGGGGTGTTTTATCTAACCCTAAGTTAGCGTAACCTCCTGTCTTTAACGTTTGCTGTTTTTTGTTTCTGGCTTTCAGGAAACGACAGGAGGCATTTGAAGCGGCGCCGGCAACCTTTACGAACAAAAAAGCCATGATAATCACTCCGTCGTGTTCAGTTTCCCGTCAGAAACACCGTGAATTTCCTGCCGTGGTCAGCTTGGCTGCCGCGAAGAGTTCGTCTCTGTTGCTCCGGTGTTTTCATGTCGGGACTTGTTGATAACTGAGCAGATTAAAACTGAGCAGGGTGACTCTACCAGGTCTTAAAGTGGTCCGGTTAGGGAACCTAAGCTCAAACACCTGTGAACCTCAATTTAACTCTGTCGATATTCACTGTTACTTGTGCATAAAGTTTGCTTGTTCCCCAACTCATGCTAACGCTAGCTTAAATCGTAAGCTAACATTCGTTAACATTAGCAGCACTTTTTGTGTGCAGGGTGGTAGGTGAAGACTCATCCCTGATTGGCTCGCCCTGACATTCTTACTCTAACCATAACAAATCCCACTCCTCTTGTCTAAGCATAACCAACCCAGCCAGAGCAGGCAACGACTACTAGTCACTAAGTGATATATTCCTTAATGAATATTCACGAGTCTTCCCCTACCATTCTGCAAAAAAAAAAAAAAACTGAGTTGACTATTAGATACGTTGATGAAATGTAACATTTTAAAGTTGGCAGGACTAAACTAAGCGTTTCTTTCTGTTGCAGTACAATGTGGAATTCAGCCATGCTCACAGTTGAAGCACTCTGAGTTGGAGGCTAGATCTAACTTTCAACCAAACATCTGCACTTGAAAGAGGAAGTTCGAGAAGCATGGCAAGATGTACTTTCACATGATTTGTGCCATGTTCCTCCACAGAGCTAAAGCCACGTGTGTGTGTGTGTGTGTGTGTCCCCGTGTGTCCCCAGATTCAAGTAACTGGTAATGACATCTTAAAACTCCCATGCAATGCATTCATTTTGTGGGTCTTGAAATATGCCAGATTATTTTAATGTTGAAACAATTTTGCTTGTTAAGATTAAAACAATTCTGCCATCACAGACTTTTATTTGTTTAATGCTTGATGTAAAAGGATAAATCATCCCAGACTGAGATGAACTGGGGGTAAAGTAATTAAAAGTGTGAAAAATAAAGTGTGTGTGTGCACATTCTACAAGCTGAAAGTGTTGTAACTTACTGAGGGATGTAGGTGTAGTTTACAGGGGTGTGAAGAACATGACATTACAATTAAACTGAACTCCACCTCCAATTATACCCACATTATACTTGACAACAACACAGATAACATGTCTGCTGTTGTTCAAAATGGGCAAGAAAGGCACCAGGGACCTGCCCCCTGATTAAGCCAGCTGCTTTAAATTCAGACATTTTGCTAAGCCTGAAAAGATGACAGCAAACTCCCACGGGTGCAGACATAGCTCCCACTCCCTCTCCCACTTTTACTAGCCCATGTAAATGAGAACATTAACAGACTAGAACTTAATACTTCTTGTTTGTTAGAGAGAAAACAGTTAACGCCTCAATTTAGGGCATTTGTCTTCACAAACAAACTGTAAAATTCACAAGAAAACACATAGAAGAACATGATATATGACATTTAGCTTAAAACAACTCCTTATGGGTGCCAACAACTAGTGGAGTGCCTCTAATGCCAGTGAAATATTAGATGACGTTGGTTTAATGCCTGCATTTCTGTCCTGAGTGTGGGAGGGGAACAAAGGCCTGTTGATCCTTCAGCCGTGTCCTGGGCCAAACCCCCAGAGGTCAGACTGTGTGGGACATTGGCTGGGGATTATTTTGACATCACTCTGCATTCACTGATGTCTTCCACAGCCGTCAAAACTACAATGCTTTAACAGGTTGCTAATGTTACAACCCAAATGTCTTGACATCATGGGAAGATTATTGTATTTGTTCATTAGTGTTTCTTTCCACCCTTTGAGTCAGTTAAGTGGTGCGTCAATGCATTCGTGACATATTAAACCTAGACGTGTGATTGTTGAGCGCTGGATCCGCCCTGTTATGGCATCTGTGAGGACAGAGAAGAAATGATGCATACAATGTTGTTGAGGTCTGCAGTGCAGCAGATAAACATTCTGATTTATAAAAGCTGGGAAGGGTGCAGACGCTAAATATGAATTTGTAGCTTCTAATATCTAGTCAGGTCATTGGTCTCACAGCCAGCAGTAGCTGACAAAAACTCCCTCTCCTCTCATCTATTTTCAGTAGTCTGAGCTCTGCTCCTATACTGCTGGGTATCTGGGTAATTCATGCTAAATAGTACATTAACTATAATGAAAAAAACAACAGTTTCACAATTCACCTTTTCAAGCTTACATTTTAGGATTGATAAAGGAGTGAAAACTCTACCATTCAGATTTTCTTGGTAATATTCAAATCGATCAATTGATTTTCATAGTAGAAATACTCATAAACATGAACAATAATGGTATTTACACTTTATTGTAGAAATTGGATATTTTGGATGCCTCTGAAATATATTGATATTCCCTAAAGTTAATCATAACTGGGCTTGCAATTATATATAAATATTAATCTATTTGTAGAATGTTTAGAATTAAAGTAAGATGACTTATGACTGATTGAATTATTATTAATAATATATTATTATTATATATTATATTATAGTTTGAGGTTTTCATAATTATTATTTTCTTCATCAAATTAAATTTACAGCTAACAGTTGCACAGTTTGTGTAGATTTACCATTGATTTGTAATACTTGTCCTATCGTTTCATAAATTCATCCCCCCCTCCTCTCTGAAAAATATCCAACGGGAGAGGATTGCAACAGAATACTAAGTGGTGAATCAAGACGGACCTCGTTTTGTTTGCTCTTTTTTTAGGAAAAGAGCAGGGTGTGCACAACAGCTAACCCATGCCTCACTGTGCCAGTTGGGTCAGTGAGTCAGAAAGTAAGAAAACTGTCATTGGTCAAAGCTGGTCAAGAACACAGATGAGGGTTGTGCAATTCAATACGTTTGTTACAGGGTGTAAAAGTTTCAAAGAAATTTTGAGGCAATGAGAGCAGCACTGAAGCAAAGGATGACAAATATATATGTAAAAAGCCCAGCAATGTAAAACAGGAACTACTTTCTATGTAGGCAATGAAAGGGCAGATGTTCTGAACAGAAACTGACCAAACCAAGCTACCAAACCTCAACATTTAGTGGCCTTTTTCTGTTAGTGGTCAACTCAGAGTGGCCTCAGAGAACACACCCTTCCTGAGCAGAGGCGTGTGGTTATATTGCAGATGGGCAACATTTTAGTTCAATTCCACTGAATGCATTTCATCCAGATAGCCAAGCCACTTTGGCCCTGGAGATTTAAAGAGTGCTTTATATTAAAGAAAAGTAATCTGCATATTTAACTAAACTACAAATAGTTGGGAAGCTGATAATGTGGTACACATTATCAGACAGTATGCTGGCCAGTATCCCATATGATAATGCTTTGAGAGGACTCACTTTATCAAATTTAATTTATTTTAGGTCATCCCTAAGAGGGTGCAACAAAGTCACATTTCACAATAAAATTATAAAAACATTCCAATGTTGGTCAAATCTTGTTAAAAGATAATGAATGCACAGATTGCCTCACTCTTCTTCTGTTATGTTGAAACCAAATCTCTGCATGGAAAGGCCAGAAACTTTATTTTTTTGCTTTTTACAATCTGAAAAGATAAATAAAAGAAAAAAAGACTGAGTTTAGACCAAATTCATTTCCCATACAAACGCTGTTCCAAATTACAACATGATTCATTAGAGCAAGTTGCTCCGCTGCTGGCAGATCACTCATTTTGTTCTTGCCACTTTTTTTTCATAAAACACAAGCATGTTTTGCTTATTACAAGTCAAATTGCACATGACTTTTATAAAAAAAATAAAAGTCCACCTGGGATCCACATACAATGACATCCTATCTAGGATCCAATCTTACAACACTCTTACAAACATCACTTTCATTTTGCTTCATTTTTCCAGTTTAGCTCCAACATGTCTGGATCCGCTTCAGGCTGTTTGTTAAGCAAACTTCTCAGCAGGACAAGAGACGTGTGGCCAAACACTGAGGTCATTGACGGGTACACAATTCATTTTCAGCTTGGGGCTCTGTGTTTTTACAGTCGGCTTTGGATAGTGTAGACGGCTCCCTCGGGACCAAAGACATTTTTAAAATCTGACCAGTATATACTGTTGAGTGACAAGGCAGATAAGAGCAAATCAGGCAACGGAAATAAAGATAATAGGTTAATACAAATAGCTGATCCCTTACTTCATAAGCACCAGTAGAACAACCTCCTCCATATTAATGCTGTTTCATCTGCAACACATTTCCCTTTACAGAAGAAGTCTTGAAGAGTGTTGGATGATTTAATGAGATGTAGGGAAAAGGCAGGAGAGAAGTTTGTAGAGAGTGACCTGTCAAATTCCTCAGAACTATAAAAATAAATGAATATGAATGTCCCACACACACACACACCCTGCACATCACTCTGCGCCCCTTCACTTCCTAAAACATGCCCTATGTGGTAACTGATAAATCCACTCTCCAACAGCTAAGAAGCCTCCTCACATTTTCTGCCAGAGTCTAGCAGGGAGGCAAGGAGAAAAAAACAAAGTCTAGCCTATGTCTAATTTTAAACCTGAGACAGGCTGTTTGTGGGTTGTTGTTAAGACTCACTCGCATGCTTGTGGAAGAGGGTGATTTTACAAGGTCTAGGTCATTCAATTTTGTGTATAAAATAAAGAAGGGCATGGCATGCCCATTTGCTGCTCCAGAAGAAGACTCTAAAGTTCGGTGGTTTACAGTGAGTTGAAATAGAAACAGTAGCACGCACCCAACATTATCATACAAAACAATAAATAAAATTTAACCAAAATATAAATTATTCCCTCAACGTAAGCGCAAATGGACAGCTAATTAAGAAAAAAACATTAGCAGGCAGAGTTTAATGGTTCATACTTTAAAACATAAAATGCCTAAATTTTATATATATTTTATATTATATATATATATATATATATATATATATATATATATATATATATATATATATATATATTAGTATTAATGATGATGGAGGGAGAATACACAGCTCACCTGTTTGTTGTTGAAGCCGAACTCTTGCCAGCTCTGTTTGGGAGAGACAGAGGAATAGCATCACCAAACTGAAACACATGTTAGCCGGAAAAAATAAAGGCTTTGTCTCAGCTCCTGTCTTCTTCTCTTCTTCTCTTTGCAAAAACAAGTTTTCTCTGAATCACCCTTTTCACCCGTTACTCTCTTCCTCCGTCCAAAACCCGCTCCCTCTCTCCACACACCCCTGGTTCTGACTACACCCTCTCTCGCCTCCTCACTGCTGTTCATCCGTTGACAGGGATCAGTTGCTGAGGCTTTGGAGCAGAAAGTCTATCATCTGCTCTCTTTATTTTATAAAATTGTGCACATGTGTTCATCTATTTGGGATTTAAACATCCATCCATCCATCCATCCATCCATCCATCCATCCACTGGAGTTTCACTGTCAGCAGTGTGAATGGCGCCTCCCTCTGTCCAAACCAGCTGCAAGGACAGTGAGAAATCTGACATTAAAGATGAATTTTTTTAGGCATTTTAGGCTTCTATTTCCATAGGACAGATGAAGACATGAAAGGGAAGAGAGAGAGGGGGGGGTGACATGCAGCAAAGGGCCACAGGTCAGATTCAAACCCACAGCCGCTGTGTCAAGGACCAAAACCTCTACTTATGTGCGCCTGCTCCATCAACTGAGCTTACCCGGCCACACTGACATCTGAAATTAGACATGGTGATCATGATGCTAACAATGCCAGGGCTAAAATCAGTACTAGTTATGATATACATATATTCCATGACAGGTCTATTCATAACTCCTCAAAACATTGTGTCTCTACTCTAACAATATCCTTTTGTGACCCACGTGGAACAAAAAAAAGTCTCTTTTAGCTACAGTTTAATTTCTAATGGTTAGGTAAAAGCCTTGTTTATTATGGCATGTAAAACTGACAAAACTCAAGCTTTACAAGCACTGTGGCTGACACCACCTCTCTCAGCCACCGCTTTCATCATTTCTATCTGCTCTGAGAACAAACCCAGTATCCTTGGCAAAGGAAATTACAGCTGCACGTTTATTGGATTCACAGCTGGAAAGGCAATCAGTCTCCTCTCCCGTAATACAGACCATAAACACACAATACAATGGGCACAGCAGCAGGTGTGGATTTTTTAGGAAAGGTCATGCTGACTTTAAACAAACAATAAACAGAGGTTTTAGCATCCTTTATAGTTCCCTATTTTGTATTATTAGGACCGCTGGTATCTTCTACTTACTGGGCATACAGTGCAAGGATCATTGTTTTTTCATGAAGTGCACCAATGATGTGAATCCAGATTAATACCATGGATTAAAAGCATCAGATTAATAAGGAAACAAGTCAAACTTAATATGAAGATTTTGTTTGATTGATATAGTAATCCCAATTTGTTTTAAGTATATGTTAAAAGAATAGAGTATGATTGTTTAAGTAACATACACGTTCTTTATTCCATTGGTATGATCTAAAGAGCCAATGTTTTATAATATTTTTCTATTCCTATTACTTTATTGGTAAAACATCTCTTGGAGTGTTTTGACAGGAAAATGATCTGATATGTTTGTGCACTCTAGATCAGCTGCACTGCACTGTTTTTTTTGTTAGACAGACTTTGATACATTAAAAATAGTTGGACAAGTTCCACTAAATAAAGGTTTGAATGACCAAAAAGCAAGAGAAGGCCTGACCTTATAGCGCAAACATCCAGAGGGGACATCTCTCATCTGGAACATGTTCACTTGATTAACCTGCTAGGTAGAAGCACGAATGATACTCTGCGCACTGCTTTACTGTAGTAGATGTTTTTATAGCTCACTCTCAACCCTCATATAACGCTATTCATATTTCAACTGTATTCACTAGACTAGGCATTGTAATAAGTAGGCTATGCCAACATGTCCGATAGAGTTGATTTAAATTATGTTTCCCATAAATAGGCCTACTTATTTTAATTCAAACCATGATCTTCAACCCTTGTATGTTTTTTGGGTCAAATTGACCCATTTTACATTTTTACAAGAAGAAAAATACAATAAAAAGTAAATTTTTTCTACCTGAAAATCAACAACCTTACCTTATTTTCTGTGATAAACACGTATTTCTGACTTAGTTTAGAAAATTATTCTGGATATGACCACTTATGTTTTTTCCAAAGTGGATTTTTAACATGAATTATAACCTTATGACAAAAAATGAACCACAATTCCATTTTTAATTGTGTTCTAGTTGAGACTGATTGCATTCCCTAAACATATGCGATCTCAATTGTTTGAAATTGAGATAAAGACAATATTTGTTAATAGATTATGAAGTAAAATTTTATTTCAAAATAGTTTTTAAAACCCCATATAAGTCACAGGTCAATTTGACCCGAGGGATACGAGAGGGTCCCGAAGTGAAGACAACACCAGGGTTATCCTAACCTAAGTCTCATTGTACCTGCCTGCCTAACCAAACGTTAATCATAGCGTTGTCACGTCATTAAACCGATTTATAGTTGTCAGCCTTCATGCCTTTACAGGCTATGGTGTCAACGGATGTGTTAAGAGAACATCAACCCGTATCAACCATGGACAAGAAAAAACCATGGAAGTAAGGCGCGGGCAAATTACGTCATAATTCCGATAAAGGCGTCAGATCAAAACGTTTCATTCAGAGTGACAGAGAAAGACATCTCTCTATGGCTCTGGCTTCATTCATCCATGATCTGTTCATATGCTTCTGTTACATGGATGTATACGTTCTGTTAAACAACGTATTTTCATGCGTATTTGACATTTGATATGGAGGATTTTTCTTTGCTTTTCGTTGACTGTAAACTCGGAACATGTAGCCACAAATGTAGTCTCATTTCTCCCCCTAGTGGTCAAAATAACGATGTAGGCTACATGTGAAATACCCATTGCTGTATTAAGAGAAATACCACCTAAATACCGCGACTGTCGAAAACGAATATAGATGTATTTGACCAAAAGGCAATATGCAAGACTTCTGACATTAGTTCTCCCCTGATCAAATAGCAACTACACCTCTGATAACTCTGTAAGGGGGTATAGCTCAGTGGTAGAGCATTTGACTGCAGATCAAGAGGTCTCCGGTTCAAATCCGGATGCCCCCTGTTTTAAGTTTATTCTTTCTTGAAATGAACCTTCATGAAAAGGAAGTAGACGTTTTCATAGCCGTATAAAATCACTATAATTACTGCTATGAGTTTTTTTTTTACTGGATTTAGGCTCTCTTTATTGTACGACAAACAGACAGAATTACTACATGCTACAGTATCTATAGCATATAAATTAAATTTAGGCCTAAATGATTTATTCTGCCAATACCAGCTGCTGTGAATAACAGTTTCACTTGTTGAACCAAAGAATATTACAGCTACAAGATGAAAAAAAAACACACTCACTGTTTGCAATAATAATGTTTATTTAAAAAATACACAATACAATATATACAGTACATTCGTAAAATGGCTCATAGTCCTTAGCAGCTAGCTCCTTTTCCTATCAGGGAATTGCTGACTTATACAGTAAATATAGTTCAAGAGCTTTGTTTTCCTAAAATGAATTACAAAACATGTTCAGGTCTAACATAGAAGTCCTGTTGTTCATTGGCATAACATTTAATTTAATACATCTGGTGCAGACTTGTATACCAACATTGTAGTTTCTGAGACCGCAGGAGCTACAGTATGTTCTCTATAGTTTCTTCTCTGTTGTTGTGTAAAAGTCTTTCATGTTTGAAGCTTAATAATAGGCAGCTTATAAACTGACTTTGTCATTGGAAAGCTGTTTTGTAACTAGTGAGGTAGGCTACTAAATCGGTTGTCAAAAGGAGATTATGATTGTCGCGTTTAATGCTATATGTGAAGGCACAAGGGCACCAGATTAACCTAATAAAATTGAAACATGAGAAACACAACGCTTAACACACAGCGTAGTTTATGTTTTAGTATTATTAGTTATCATCTTTGATCTATCTGCCTTAAATGTATGTTTTTCTGGTATGTGTTCAGTTTTTTTTTCAGTTTTTTCACTTAACAATGCAATAAAGTAACATGTACCTAGTTAAACCCAGTGAAATTAAATTATTCTGAGATTGTAGAAGTAGTTGTAGTGGAATGTGATATTGCTGGTCAGGGCAGCACCTCTCTGCATGGATCCCTTAAGGAAATGCACAAAAACACTCACTGTGTACTTTTAACAACAAGAGAGAGAGAAAGCTGAGAAAAACCTCTCCAGTTAAGCAGATTATTGAAATATAACCGAGCGGTCCTTGGACAGTGCAAAATTCAGCAATTTGTTTACCTTTACCCAACTCTAAGATAACCCAGGTTTCTCTCTTGTTCGTCCACCCTGAGGCCTCACACAGCGGTGTAATACTACATGTGTGGCGAGGCAGGCTCTATCACAGGATTTTGCCCCAAAAGTTACCACTGTAAATATTCCTGACGTGTGGGATCTGCAGTGCCTTTTGAGGTTGGCTCAGTTTGAGGAAGTTTGATCCACTGGCGTGTGCTCTAGTTTGCAATAACCCGTGACTTCATCCAGTCCAGACTGGCAGGTAGACTGGGAGAGTGCAACAAGAAAAAAGGTTATTCCAGCAGAATGTGATGTTTGTAAAAAAAAAAAAAATTCTGTTATTAATTTCTGTTGACTCATGCAATGAATAATTTATAATGGAAGAAACAATGAGTGAGCGTGAGGTGTGATAAGACTCACCCCTCTCCTGTGAGGGCACAGCAGGCTTGAACATGCCATGAGTGTGATGAGATTGAGTCGAGTGTGAGGCACTGGGAGATCTCTGCCGCTGTCATCGAGCCTTTCACATCCTGTTTGTTAGCCAAAATAAGAACGGCTGCTTTCTGTAGGTCCTAAAAAAAGAGATACAATTGGTTACCAATGCTGCTTTTAGAAGCAATTTAAATAGCTGGAATGTTTTTCATTGGAAATCCTTGTGTCAACTTTTGAGAACAAAGAACAGCAACCTCAACGGAATATTTAGACACATGTCAACGCTCTGACTCACAGATTCTGAGTTAAAACTTCCTCATCATGTTGTCTCATAGGTTTATAACCCGTGGCGCAATGAGTCATTCTGAAAGCAGGAGTGCATCAGCAACAAAGACGTGCAGAGCTGACTTGGGCAGTTTCACTGAACAACAAAAGGGTTTCACGTCAATTGATGAAGATCAACCATGGTGGAAAGTAACCAAGTACATGTACTCAAGTACTCTACTTAAGTACAATTTTGAGGTGCTTGTACTTTTTCTGAGTATTTTAATTTTCTTTTATTTATACTTCTACTCCACTACAATTCAGAGGCAAATATTGTGGTTTTACTCCACTACATTTATTTGATTACTTTAGTTACTTTGTGGATAGAGATTGATAATACAAAATGAAATCAACAAATACATTATGATGTATTGTAGGTTATGATAAAAAACAATTGTATTGATCCCCAGTGGGAAATTTACAAGCTACCCCGCAGTATATAAAGTCAATAAATTACCCCACCTTTACCAGCTGTTACATTAAGGTAATGAAGGCATTAATGCATCAATAATCATCATCCAGTAATATGCAATACATTATTCTGTAATGGGCCAAATGAGTACCTTTACTTTTGGTACTTTAACTATAACTTGATGTTAAGTCGTTTGTAATTTTATAACAAAAAAAGAGTGGAGAATTTCTTTTCTTTTTTCAGTAAAAGAGAGTGCAACAAGAAAAAGGTTATTCCAGCAGAATGTGATATTTGTAAAAACACAAATTCTGTTATCAATTCTGTTGACAAATGAAGGTCTTCAGTCAAAGATGGGAGTATTCCCACAGTAATATGATAGAATGAAATGAGTGATCTGTGGTAAAACATCTGGATCGTTGTGATTATAACTCTTGAACTAACACACATCTGTCAACACAGCTGGATGTGTACCTCATGTGCGAGCATTCGGTGCAGTTCCTCTTTGGTGAGATTGAGACGTTCACGATCGGTGCTGTCCACGACCAAAATGACAATCTGAAAGAGCCACAACACATAATTGAATCAGTTATTTGCAACACAATCAACAGATATTTTACACCATCAGAGCCCATGTAATCACTTGTAATGATAGCAGGCTGGGGCACAAGATGCCTGCTACAGACACATGTGATCTATTATAAATGATTATGTAACGGTATAGTCTCGCATTGCCAGACCTATATCTCCACAGCACAGTGGTGATACGTTACTTTATTGATGCAGGGAGCAGGTTAGAAATTAGAAGCCATTATGAGTTCTGTGCAATAGGATGAGTCAGCACAGAATGCTTTCTGTTTCTGTCTTCTCTCTTGAATATCAAATTTCACAACTGCCCATGTTTTCTGGAATGAAAAGACCAAGAAACTTTAGCTAAATAATAAGTTTTGTCTTTATTTCTATGCAATGTTTCGGTAGCCTATCCAATGTCTTGTGCTGGACAGTGCAGTTCATCTGAAGACAGTATGTGAGCCGTACCTCTGTGTTGCCGTAGTATGAGTACCAGCTGGCTCGAAGGCTCTCCTGTCCTCCGATGTCCCAAACCATGAAGTTTGTTTTACCTACAGTGATCTCCTCAACGTTGCTGCCAATGGTTGGGGATGTGTGGACGGCTTCCTTCGTCAGACTGTAAGGTGGGGGGGAGAAAGATATACAGATATTAAGCAGATTTTATAGTTATATGACATTTTAGCCTCAGAAAGTGGCCAAATTACTTACAACTGATAGAGGATGCTTGTCTTTCCAGCATTGTCCAAACCCACAATGATGACTTTGTGCTCTTTAGGAAAGTTAAAAAAAATGTTACCATAACAGTGCAAAGTAGATTTGTTGTTATCTCTAGTCTAAACTCGAGTTACATAATTTGTTTCAATACATCACAGGACAAATGTACACAGAGATAAGATAAAAGACATGTGGAGACTGTGATGTACTGAGCAGAATAACAGTGTTACATCACTATAGCAATAATACCTGGTCTCATACTGTTCTGTGTTAGTTTTACTGTAAGTCATTAAGAATGAAAGAAATGTAGATGTAAAGTGATAAAAGGGAATATTAGAAAAACTATATTTGTGATACATGAAAGCAATTATTATTTAAATTTCATTTATTCTATTTACAACAGGCTATCACTTAAGAATAGTTGTACCCAGACTCAAAATATTTGAATAGCAACTTACAAACAAGGTAAATTATTTAAAAAAAACACCAGAAATTTTGTGAAAGAAACATAATCTTACCTCTGTCACCGAACACAGCCATCATCTTGGTCAGAAGAAACCCCATGTCCAACAAGTGTTTGTGCCTTTATGTGATAAATACAAATCCAGTAAACGCTCCTGTTCCTGGAGACAAACTTCAGTATCGGTTAACCGGTGCCTGGCAGACCAACTCGGATTCCTTCATCTAATATCGCCTTCTACTTCTGCGTAACGTTAGTGGGTGGCGCTTATAAGCTATAGCCAGGAAACGGTTCTGTTTATCTTTCAGTCAAATCTAAGGCACAAAGGACATAGTAACGATGCGTTCAGGTACTGTGGGGAATTTCTGAATTACACACGTGAGGGATCTCTCAGGATAGGTAAACACGGCACGTTGATTAGGTGCCCATAGCTAAAGCGTATGCAACATTCCTGCAACAAATCCAGAAGGTTCTAATGTTCAGGTGAAATGTAAAGGTAGTGTTTGCCACAGTATGTCAACTTAGACCTAGGCTATAAGTAATAATATTTAGCAGATGGGATTTAATTTAGAGTTTGCGTATGACATGTATGAATCAATCAATCATATAGTAAAAGTGATACAGATTTGTTTGGGTAGAACATGCTTTGCTTAAATGCATGAAATCCAAATGAATACTTGAAACTATCTCTTTTAAATGTATTGACTGCTAAGAATTTATTTGAATTAGTAAAAGGGGCTTTAAGTGTGTCAAATTTGATCAGTTAACAACTACATTTTTAATACTTTTTTTAATGGATCATCTTTTATGCTTAACCCCCATGTTGTCCTCAGGTCAAATTGACCCATTTTCCTATATCAATGTTCTTTTTAACTACACAATTGTAATTACCCCAAATAACATGAATGATTCCACACAAGGCTCTTTGGCAATTTTGGGGTGTCTTATTCAATTTTATAGCATTTGAAAAAAACAAAACATTTAAGGGGTTTTGAAATAGTATTGAGTAAAAGTTGACATATTCCAGTCTGTGATTATCCATCAACATACACTCCTTTAATTTTAGTCTAAATAATTATTTCTGCTTTTCTAAATCAAACATTAGGTATAATTTCCTATAAATGAGGTTTATTGACCATACATTCCAAAAAAACTGTAAAACTAGTCAATAACTAGTGTTATGTAGTGTTGAAAACGTCAAAAAAAGTGACAAACATTGAAAGAAAGTGTCAAAAGTGTTGAAAAAAGGACAGAACCTTAAGAAAAAGTAAAAAACATTGATAAAAGCGTCACCAAAGTGTTTTGATGATTTTCAAATATGACGTAAAAGACAACACAAGGGTTAAGGCTGAATCCCATTTCTCCATCTTACGCCTACCCCTTGGCCCTTGAAACCAAGGGGTAAGGGGTAGGGGTTAAAACATACCCCTATGAAACGGGACACCACTTGGTTACATCACCATACAGTATTGAGTGTAGGCTAAATACTGAACATTTGTTTTTAACACTTCCCCAACATTATCCATTCTATAAATGTCCAGCTCCCCTCTGTTTCTATCTATCAGGTCCGTGCTAAGCCACCGGTTTTCCAGAATGAATTACTCAGAAGTCTGAGTTTATTCAGGAGCACTTAAAGGCGACATCCAACACCGACGACAGGAGTGGACTGATGACGCAACTTATTACACACATGTCAAGTCCATATATGGAGAGGGAGGTAACGCTGTGTTCCTTCCGCTTTTTGTATCACAGGGACTTTATTATGAAACAACAGAAAGCAAAACTGGGTATAAAAAGGAATCTCCTGGGATTTCCAACAGTACAGGTATTTTCCAAGTACCACTGCACTCAAAACAAGATAATAATATGAATGATATGAATAATCTTTCCGGGTTAGGTTCCTTTTTCCCAGCCACATGGTTATAGATATCTACCATCTACCCCCAAATATAACGTTTTGTCAGTTCAGTTTTACTTTAAATATCAAAACGTTCCAATAACGAATAAAGAAGTAAAGAAGTTCCAAACATCTGCACATGTATCTCCTTCTTATTTGTTATTTAAGCTTTTGGTGACAACGATCTTCATTAGAGCATCTTTTCATGACTTTAAATATCTGAAATTGAACTCTTTTTCAAAGTTTTACTGTCATGTTTTTGCCCTGTATACGTTAACTTAAAATTAGGCCTAATGTATTAACATATTGTTAAGAGACATGTATTTGTTTTGTACTGCTTTGTACTTCTACCCTGCCACATTTCAGAGGGAATATTGCTCATTTTACACCACTACATACATTAAACACTATTGTACATATTAAGGATTGTATTTATAAACTATATAAAATATATAATCAGATGATGATTAAATTATGATTTCTTTATGGACTAAATTGCACCAACCATATACAAAGTGCACATTAGCTCCACCTTGACTAATCATAACAAAATGCAGCTTACATGCGTATGCATCTGTAATAACAATATATGTAATATGTAAGGGATAATGCAGAATAAGCTGGTTATTAGTGTGAATTAAAGGGTGATACAGGAGCCCGACGCAAAACACAAGGAGTCCTTTTGATGCTTCACATGTTGTTGATAATACTTTTGTACTCTTAAGTAACATTTTAAATGCACGGATGTTACTTGTATCAAAGTAGGCCTACATGTACACTGTGGTATTGATACATTTACTTAAGATAAAAAATATGAAGACTTCTTCCCCCACTGATGTGTTAGAGCTTGTCTGACATATTAAAGTACAGTCTGTACACTGGGCCCTTGCCACCACACCTTGTTAAATAACACACTGATGCAAGGCTCACGTTTAGGTTTCAGATGGAAACCACGTCCTCGTTTGTGTCATTTCTTCCTCTGCAGATGATGAGATGACAAAAACACTGAATATGAGAGATAAAAACCACATCCTGGACACAGCTGCACTTTATCTTCAATCTTTTTCTTATTATGTTTCCTCCATCACCAGAAGACTTGGCAGGTGTGATCAGATGTGCTGCAGTCAGAGAGGAGTGTTTATGAGTTACCATTTAACAGTTTGTTAAACAAAGAGACAGACCTAGAACATTTTCCTGTTCTTTCTTGTATGTGCGTTTAAATGGAAGCCAAACACGTGGCCCACATTTAGGTTTTATATGCTTACAGACTTAAAGAGCTTCTACAGACAGGGAGATATAAACAGCACGATCATGTGATCGTTTGTTGTAATGAAGTGAAGGAAATAATGATGAAGAAAAGAAACACACACACACACACACACACACACACACACTCACACACACACACACACACGTTTTGCATCTTTGAAATCTGTCCCCACATCTCCCCGTATGAATTAAGTGACACAATGGCGTTTTCTGATTCAATTTTTAATTAAAATACGAATTTATCCACAGATTAAAAATGAAAGGCAGAAAAA
Source organism: Etheostoma perlongum (assembly GCA_026937815.1). NCBI lineage: Eukaryota > Metazoa > Chordata > Actinopteri > Perciformes > Percidae > Etheostoma > Etheostoma perlongum. The sequence goes on along the minus strand of CM049385.1, from coordinate 16,850,022 downwards.
GCAAAATGTAGCTACAATCAGGCACCAATGATACATGTTATTTCATATTTTTAACAATTGCGATAACGCAACAATAACATTATTTACTGATCATTATTTAATATTTATTTATTCAACTAAAGACAGGTGGGCCTAAGCAGCCCACCAAAGACATTCATGGATTCTCCATTATAGATAACTGAGTAAAGACCAAAGCTGATCCTATCACCCCCCCTATCACTTGATACTCCTCTCATTACCTCACAAGAACTGAAGACTTAAAATAAAAAAGTTGCAAATGTCCACAGGAAAAAACAACATTAATTCAGTCAGAAATCAAGAGTAAGAAGAGAGTGGTGTTTAATATCAGAAAAGCTAGCTGTTTGGGTGGAAGTTGGGATTGATTAACCACACACACAAGTACTTTTTTTTATATAACCATTAGCCCTGAAAAACAGACAACGAAGCTGGCGCAAAGAAAAAACTACATGAGCGACGTGCTGGAGCAACAGCATGGGCTACGGTGCAGAGTAGCCACTATACACAAAGAGACACAGATATGGTATGATGGAGTTATGAACGAGTGTAACAAGAGTTAAGACATCCCACCGTGGCAGTGGTGGACATGGCTTGGCGAGACATTCTGGCACTTGTGATTGGAGTTTTCTTGAAATAGGGTGTTTTTAGGATGCGAGTGACTAAGGCAGGACACATCATTCACACAACTACAACTGCAGTGCTGCTTTGAATCTGCACCACATTAGAAAAACCAGAGAACAAATGAATACTGGAGGCGCCCTCAGTACCCAGAGGAACACAGAAACGGGAGGACCGGGTCAGACGTGTACAGTTGGGTACAGTGGCTGAACCAGGTCAGGGAAGAACTAAACATCTTTGGAGTGTACTCTTTGTTGTTATCAAGCTGACATGAGTGTAGCAACATCGATCAATTGTTGTCTTATAATATGGCAACTTCTCCACCAGCTTTTTTTTAAGGTCTTGGTGATAAGAACGTGGAGGTGAGAGACTTCTGGATCTCAGTATGGGAGAAATCCTGATATCCAAAAGCACTGAGTGAGATTAAGGTAAAGGGAAACCCTGACACTGTACATGGGGACGGTGACAATAGACCCTGTTTAAGACTGCAGAGGACAGACAGGACAGACTACAGCCTTCACAACCTTACAACTGAAGGTGAGATTGAGTCGTACAGATCACAATCAGAGATTCACAACTGTAACAATTACTGTCCTCGTGCCGTCAGTATAGAAATCCATGATATTCATGCAGTATTAACAAAGGAAACAAAAAAACAGACCTATATTATTTTTTCTAAACATAAATAAATTGAATTGCAAGAAGTTGATGAGAATGGCATCTGGCAGTTGATGTTTTTCTTTACATTGTACTGGGATGTAAACAGATTCCGCAGGTAGCCTGACTGGCATGGCCCCAAACCCACACTTCAGTTCCTTCTGAACCCAAATACTAAACCCCCACCCCCCTTCCCTCATCCCTCAGTCTGTCCAGTAGCTTTCTTGCCTCTGTGGTATGATGCATGTTCAGCGGATGTAGACGTCCCTCCCCCAGTCGTCCTGGTTCTTGTTGCGGCTCATGTTGGCCCCGGTGTCCACAGGGTCCTGGCAGTAACGCTCCCTCAGCTTGGCACGTCCATGCGGCTGCGTCTGGCTCGGCATCGGAGGGTGGTTCAGGTTTTCCTGGTCTGGCTCGGCGCCTTCGTCTTCCCAGGATGCCTGTCTGCCGTGATGCTGTGCCAGGTGGAGGCGGCTGCCCCCACCCCCTCGGTACGGCTCAGGCTCTTCATAGGGGTCAGTTTCAATGTCCATGCAGGAGTCGCCGGCCTCGGTGTAGGCGGAGTCCCGGCTGCCCTGGGTCTCAGAGTCGAAGGTGTCTTGCCGTGACAGACCCCGGCCGCTCCCTCCCCGTAGCTGGCCACGAGAAGAGCGCAGGTATGCCTGCTGCTGCAGCTGCTGCGGCTGAGGTTTTCCTCCCAGGTCTGTCTGATAGTCGTGCAGGGTGCCGCTCCCGCCGCACTCTGTCAAAGGCCCTTCCCGCTTCTGCTCACCGTGCACCAGGTACGGCCCCTGCAGCCAGCCACAGCCATGCCACACAGCAACCATGCAGAGACACAAACAGCAGGGCAAAACCAAACTGTCAGTGGTTAGTTAGCGGGGTTAGCATCAGGCAGGGCATACAACACAGAACCACAGTCTGTCAGCTGGGACTGGGCTGTCCCAGCTGATGGACCTGTGGTCTTCAAAGCATTAGTGTTGATGACTGACAATCTATTTATAACACACATTCCAAATTTTGTGCACACACACACACACACACAAACACACACACACACACACACACACACACACACACACACACACACTTACACTCAACACAAGACAAATACAGTAATTACTCAATTAGTCAACAGATTAGTTCTACTAATTGATCATTTTAAAAACATGATACCTTCCTACAAACACACGCAAGCATTATTCAACAAGCAGACTAAATATCAAATAACAGTGCCACCTTTTGGCAGATTGACCTCATGGCAGAGAAAAGCAGAAATCTCAATATGACTAATGAAAGATTATGTAATTAATTAAACTGTGCAGCACGTTTATACTGAAACCATTTCAAATAAATAAAGAAATTTGAAGTGCAACTGGATTCATAGCCACCTCTATAATGACAGCTTCAATAAAAAAAAGGTAGGAGATATGAAACTTGTTTCCAGCCATGTGGTGCAATACTATGTGCAACTCATCATAATTGATTTGCATCCAGTAGTAACTAAGGAATAGAGACAAAGCGGATTTGTACTCTGCTGTTAAATTGATTATAAAAGGTGAAACTGAACTGAGTGTTAGCAACAGCCTCCACCAAACTAAGCATTTCTGTTTGAAGAGGTGGACATGACTTGCTGTTTTCAGGGGCGGTACCATGGCAACACGGTGGACTGCTAACTGGATTCAGACTCCGAGAGAAGAAAAAGTGCCAGAGAAAGGATTCCACATAGCTAAAGAGGGCAGGGTGGGGGGCAGCAGATATCATTTTACTCTGGATTACAGCGAAATGGAGGGGGCCCCAACAGCAGAGGTGCCTTACGGGTTACTGCTTAAGTCCAGTGTGGTTTAAAATGAGCTGCTCTCACAGTGAGCAGGGAAGTAAACACTGACCTGCTAACATGTGGGTGTTGTAAAAGCTAGCTGTTGTGTGTTTGGCTCATTTATGTGTCAGGTGTGTTTCTGTTTCTATAAACAGCATAAACAGGGTTTTAATCCACTTTTCCTTCAGGGTAAAGAGAGCAGGCTGCTGGGTTGAAGTTGAGATTGAGTTGCCGGAGTTCCTCCCCCGCCCCAATCTCTGATGGACTTCAAAGAGCATGTTCTTCCTCTTTGCCATCATGGGTTACAGCACCGTCCATGTCAGGCCACAGATCCATATTTCTGCGCAGGGAGGTGAGCACCTGTACCTGCAGGTTGGAGATGGGCTCAGGGGAGGAAGCTAGCGCTGCCGTGGCCATGGTGCGGTTGAGCAGAGGGTTAGGAGGGTTGCTGCTCGGGGGGTGTGTTGCTTTCCAGTAGGCCTCCAGGTAGTCGGCCAGGTGTTCGCAGGCGTCCTCAAGCTGGTTCTCGTCCAGGATGATGTCAAACAATTCCTGCACATAAATCAAATGAGTATTTGTTGGATTTAAAGAACCAAACTTAATTGATTTGATTTCAGAAGTTTTATGAAGTGTTAGTTCTTTTATTACTCAAGTCACAAAGCAGAACTCACAGGTGGGCACTGGGCCAACTTGTCTGCAGCCACCATCTGCACATTGAGGTGTTTAGCTTGGGACTTCCCTCGAGATTTGATAAGCCTCTGTAGGACCTGCAGGAAAACAACAGCACTTTGTCTACTCAAACAATGCTGTAAGTAACAGTAGGTCGGCAGTTTAAATCCAGGGAACAGCTTTATAGAATATAAGCATTGAAATGATATTGCTAAAAAGAAAATTGTCAACCATAAATAGTATCAAAAATGGGTTTTGATTTAATGAAAATCCTATGGATTATAACTCTATTGCCATACCTTAGGTGAGGCTATTTTGATGTAGACAATGATGGGAGCCAAGGAGGTCTTAGCCAGCTGAGTGGGGTGGTTGATGGTGTCTGCATCCAGAGCGACCAGCTGGAGGGTGCGGGCCAGTTCAAAGATACGTTCAATCTCACTCTGCACCTCCGCTGAAGATAGATAAGACACGTAAATACAGCGAGACAGCAAAGTGATTGTGTAAACTACCTCTCTCGTTGAGGAGATGCAGCACTGTACATCAGCCATAAGTACATAAGTGACGTGTCTGTACTTAATCATGCACAATTAAGATTTTAGAAAAAACAGTTCCAAGCATATGAATTAGATTGGATCACAGTTAAAGTTCCATTTATGCAAAGCTAAATGGAACAATGCAGCATCCTCATTCTGTTGCCACCTCCCAACATTTACAGTGTCCTTATGTGCTTCTGATCTTTTTTATCTCAAAGGAAGAAGGAGAAGAATGAGATGCCTGCGGCACTTGTAATCACTAAAAATAAGAGCACAAATTCCCACCATGTAAATAAAAGAAATTAGGTGGAACATTAGTTGTTGTTAGCACTAATGGGCACAGCAGTAATTATTCTATTAGGTAAACAACTCAAGTCTATGGACTGCTTGGGTGTTTTGTTTTCATTGTTCCTCAATAACAGCCAATAAGAGCTGGTTACTTAGCATATCGAGCACAGTTTCCTCCCCATTTTTGTATCAGCCTGTTGACGTGTAAAGAGAGATTAAAGCCATAAACCAGAATGTTCCTCGCCTGTTTGGTCAAACCTCAGCGCCAGCGAGGTGTGCACGCTGCCAACCCAGTGGCAGAGAGAGATAACAGGGGCAAGGCAATCTGCAAAGAAACGGGGCCTGCACACATTTCAGCAGCCTCCAGAGGGCTGAAGGATAGAGAATTAAAGCTGGAGGCAAACAACAGGACCTCTGCAGAGTGATAAGAAAACTTGAACTCATAGAAAGAAATTGCTGGCAAGGTTTCCATTTAACCTCAACAAAGACTTGGACTTTTGCAAATTTGGATTTGATTGCATAGAGAAACTTACTCTCCTGCAATGACTGGACAGAGTGCATGAAGCGAGGTCTAGCTTCTATAGAAACTATCCTTGGGATTGATTGCACACATACAGTATATGGACAGCATTATACGTAGGTCACTAAAGGGTGAAATCATGATGGAAAGTATCGGCTTCCATCTTTGCTCATTCCCGCTCACAGTTTAGAGCAGACACAGCTGCCCTGCTGCCCTCCCACAGATCTCTTCCCGCTTTGTAATTCTTTGCTTTTAGTTCAAGACTACAGGCTGTCACACAGAAATATGAGGAACAGAGAAACTTACAGGCAAGCAGACGGGCAGACAAATGATGTATGAGCAGATAGTGAATATAGTGAGAAGAAAAGGGGAGGGTGAAAAAGGAGAGAGGCTTCATTGTTTGGGTGCAAGGAGAGCATACATACCCAGTACGTCTGAATCAATATAAAGTGGAAGAAGAAGATGGGAGGTGGAAGAGAAGAAAGGATTGGTGGATGAAGGGCAAGAAAGACAGGATGAAGAAAGAGAGGAGGCCAGATCAGACAGTCAGAGCAGGTATAAAAAGGGGAAAAAACTCAACACTTTCTTTGGATGATGTACAACAGTACCTAGATGGTCTCCAACATAGAACTACAGAATGTAAAAAAATAAGAATACACAATTCTACAATTACAATTCTGTATCCAAAAATCCAGGCAGCCCTCAGATTCTTCTCATTTGTAAAGCTGAATGTCACAAAGATTTTGGTTGACAGAGTCCAAATTACATATAATATATACAAATATATAAAATATATTACAATAATATAATATTGCTTTCTATATTTATTTCATTGTCTTAAAAGGAGCAGTGTGTAGGATTTGGTGGCATCTAGCAGTGAGGTTGCAAATCGCAGCCTAACTTAATACCCCCTCCCTGCCTCCTCCCTTTAAAAGTGTGTAGAAGAACCTATAGTGGCCTTAAGGTACAGCTGTGTAAAGTAATCATATTATGCTCATTTTCAGGTTCGTAATTGTATTTAGAGGTTATATCAGATTGGGTTAGTGGTTTAATTTTCAGAAAACACCATATATATACCATATTGTACTGCACATTGCTGCAGCTCCTATTTTCACCCAATTTGTTGAGCTCTCTGTTTGGCTACAGAGTGAGGCATTCTATCCTTTTTGAACCCAGATCTGGAAAAAAAACATTGGTATCTGTATCACTTTAACGGTACTGGTATCCTAATTTTTATATATAAGTTATACCAACCCTACCTTCGGGTAATTTAAAAAAAAGTGCCAAGCCCACTATAGGGCCAGTGATGTCTATTGTGGGCTACCATAGAAACATGCTGGAGCAACATGGCGGGCTCCGTGGAAGAGGACCTGATCCCTATGTAGATATGAAGGGATCATTCTAAGCTAAGAAATACACAATTCTTAGTTTCAGGTGATTAAGCACTAATGAAAACATCATTATGAATATTTTAATCCATTTCTGCCAACAGATCCCCCAAAATCCTACACACTGGTCCATTAACACCTGTACATCACAAAACCGCCATTTCACGGCTTAACGTTACAGGAGCTAAAAGTACATAAAATATATATCTGATAATATTCCATGTTTTCCTTATTGTCAATGAATCCATAAAACCCCCAAAACCAACAATGAATTATTCTACTAAAGGAATAGTCTTTGTAGCCAAAGGCTGATATAGCATATTCTGTGAGCTGAACTGTTGTCCAAAAACTATAAAAAAAAAACATCAACGAGCAACACTGTTACACTGAGTGACAGCCACTGTAGTTTCTTTTGAGTCAATCCAACATACAACATCCTGCTGTTGTGAATACTACCTAGAGCAACACATCTCCAGTATTCAGCTGCAGTTAAAAAATAGTACCCAACAAATGCACTATTTCCTACTGTTTGAGTAACATATACTAAAAACTACAATGCCTATCTATCTATCTATCTATCTATCTATCTATCTATCTATCTATCTATCTATCTATCTATCTATCTATCTATCTATCTATCTAGAAAGAAAGAAAGAAACACACTTAAAGTAATAAAGATATGAAACACACATAGCAAAACATATTTAACTAGATGTTTAGCAACATGACGTGATGAAATGTTTTCCATTAGCTTGCTCTCCACAGCAGTATTGTTTTACTGTACCATCTGCCAAATCACAAAATAAGAGTCTCATTATTGTCTTATAACTGTAGAGTTTTCTTTGGTTGTGGGTGGTGCATATCTGAAATGGCTGTATGTTGTCTTACCCAAGCTGGAGCGAGTACTGGAGCGCTCGATGATGGTGTGCTTGCTAGGGTTGTTGAGGACCGAACGTTTGGCCAGGGAGATGTCCGCTGTCACCCTTGTGATGGATATCCTGAAACCAATATCCAGTACACCAGTCGTTACCGGGGTTAGTAAACAGAAACCAGTTAAAGCAGAGACCACAGTATATGATGGCTATGCAGTGCATATGATCTCCCTCTTACCTGCCCTCAAACTTGTGTTTTAGAAAGTCAAAGAGCGCTTTCTGCATCATGTCTGTCACCTACAGACGAAACATCAAGCGTTAATGACAAACTATGGAAGTGGAATTAGATGTAAAACAAGCATGTTGCAAATTTTCTGCTCCTTACCTCATATCCTTTGAGTGATGGCCCGACTAAGATGATGGGTCTCATGGAGGGAACCACGTCATAGGGGGGGACATGCTCCATCTGAGCCAGGAAAAAACAGCACAAACATTGGGTTAAGTAAGGTTGTCATGTTGCTTCTGAACGTTCACTCAAAACAGTTCCACAAAGCTCACACAAAGTCCTGCATAAATTAACATTAACTCAACACAAAAGCCCTCTCTTCCACTTCCAAATTGAAGGATGGTAAGTTTCAGACGCTGGAGTCCATTCGTTTTATTGACTGCCTTTGAATGTTTGGAGGCAGGGATACATTTATCACTGGAAACACTTGCTTCGATTTCTTAGTGTGCAGTCTCACATAATTAAAGTGCCCATAATTAAACCAGATGGTAGAGTGTCAGGATAGCTCTTGTGACTAAGCTGCTGGCATAGGCATCATACTTCACACTTTTCTCTTTTTGTTATGCATCAGCACTTTTTTTTTACATTTGTGCTTCAATTTGTTTATTTTAAGACATTCATTAATTCCAACTGTATCCATTTATGCTGGAAATTTACAATAAATACAAAGTTTTTAATGTACAAATCTCTGCCTTTATCTAAGCCATTTACACTAATGAACATGGAAAACAGTGTTTTGCTTCCACGTTTCCATGATTTGTTTTCTTTATTCTATTTCCAGCCAAATTCAACAATTTCAATGAACACAGTGTTTTTTAAAGAAATAAAACTGAATATATAGAGCCCTGTACATACTGCAGTCTGTGGTTTAAGCCATTTACACTTAAAATGAAGATGTATATAGTACACCCACACACAAACATGATCCATATTGCAACGCATGAGCTTGAGGCTTATTTGTACTTTATGAATCATAAAAGGAATGATTCATCTATAAGGACGTTAAAGCATTTGTCCTCTTTAGAAACCATCACACGTCCTATATACTTTGTTAACATTAAAGTTTGATGTATTTTTTTCAGATCTGTATTCCAAGCACGCCCCCTCCTCCATGTAGTGCTGGAGTGCCCTGCTCCACTACATTACATTACATAAAGCAGAGCAACGGAAGCTCATTTCACCTCATTTGTATTCACAGCAGCTAAAAATACACACTTTAAAAATGTCCAAATAGCTCTTATCTCTTAAGGGGCAGAGCTGGAGCACTGATCATAAAAATGGTGTTCATTGGATTTGAATTACATGAGCACAATTTAGTGTGGTGAGTAACAGGGAGGATGCTGTACATAATACAGTTCTGGACAATAGTTTATTTATTACAGTGTATTGTCCCTCTGTAAAGTCAGATTCTTCTAAAATACTACAGTAGCCATGTTTACAGCAGATGGCAGATCGGTAAGATACTTAAAAACTGACTTATTTTTTTAACATTATAGGATTTTCTTCCAGGTAAACATTAACAAAAAAAAACATGTGACTCAATGGGTTGAACATTTTGGTTTGGATTTTGGATTATGGTTAAATATTGTTGATATGTCAATATCTAGATAATGCTGTGCAAACATTCAATATTACGGTCTTTACAGTCATAGTATTACAAAATACTAATGCTGAGATTTTGTGGGTCACATTTTTCCTGTTTACGTAAAAGAAGTATAAAGTTAAATGTCCACAATTAGATTAAAAAAAACTTGTTGTTAGGACTTTGTTCCAGTTAAATATCGAAAAACATTTGTCTCAATGACATAAACATGTAGTTGGTAGAGTGTAGTTGGCATATATTAATGAAAGTAAGTCATTTTTTTTAACTTAATATCTTAATATTGACATAAAGCTGTGATAACTATTGGAGCCTTACCATGCAAATTGTGCTGAAAAGCATAAAAACAGCTGATTGTGGGCTACTGTCACTCAAATTGTCTGTCACAAATGCAAATGAAAGCATGTCAAGATGTATTACTGTAACACGCTGACTAACAGGGTCTGGGATGGATCTGAACCTGCATCTGCACACTGACAGCGGCGATACAAGCTCCGGAGAAATGACAGAGGTGTCACTGTGATTTACAAATTATCCTGTAAATATGTTTTTTTGCTTCAATGTGTCCTTGGAAGCATGAAATTGTGGTAGAAAACATTCTTCAGACTGATTTCTTACAGCCACAACAAGGAACATGTAAGACAACAGAGGATGAGGAGTAAGAATTGATAGGTTAGAGGTTAGTCTTGAGAACAAACCACACTCACCGCCTTCTGTTTCTGTTTAGCTGGACCACCTACAGTATCATTCCACACAAAAGCCAGAAGAGACAAAAAAAAGCACAAAACACAAGAGCACATTTAGTTATTGACAGGTTGGGATTAGTGGGGAGAGGAGCTGTTAATTGATAAAAACAGAGTTTACACTGACTGCCTCCACTGTGGTTATAATAGATTCAGACTCATGTTCAGCCATTTCAGTTCGTTCAAGGCCTCTTGCCAGCTAACAAGCAAAGAAACAAACATCCAAACATATCTCAGCGTAACTGTCGTGAACAGACCCTGAGGGGCCAAACTGTTAGATTCAGGAGCTACAGTAGCGGCAGGGACAGTTCAGTTGTAAGTAGTTAGTGAGAGGTGAAGGAGAGATTAGGCCTGACCACATCTTGGATGACAAATGCAGGATGAGGGAGGCTGGCGAGGTAAGCGAGGGCCCTAATGTTACCTTCTTAAAGAAGGGCAGTCGGTGGGCGTTGGCCTGAGGGGATGTTACGCTGCCTGACATGCCCTTGGAGGAGCGAGGGTCACCCTGGGACTCAGGGGGCTCCTCAGCATCCAGTTCGAGGGGGTCAACGTCAAAGGCCACAGTGGACATGTCCACGTGAGCTGATGGGGGGGTGGAGGGCGGTGCAGAGAGAGGGACAAGAGAAGAACAGACATGGAAGAAAAGAAGGAAGTGAAAGAAGAGAGAGCAATACAAGGTAAAGCAAAAGAGGATGAGAGAAGAGAACATAATAGAAGAGGAAAAGCAAAAGGGGGAAGAGTAAACAGAAGTAAGAATGTGAGATGTACCCAGAAAGAGGCATGAAGGAAATTGCAAGAGATTGCATAGACTGAGATCAAATAAGGATGACATAGTATGATTTAAACTGGAAACAACATTGACAAGAGTTTAAAAAAAGAAAACACCAGATTATTATGAAACAAGGCACAGATGTAGGGTATAATACCGTGAACAAAGAGCGGGTTCAGTGTGACGAGTAAGCAACTAAACTTGAAGTGTAGATGTGTAAAGGAGGGGCTGCAGAGGAAACTGGAGCAAGGTAGTAGATAGGAAAGAGGAAATCAAGCTGAGAGGAAAGCTGGGGGGAATTCAGTGTGTTGAGATTATTGATGGAGGTGTGGTTGTCATGGACGGGGAGGGGGTCAGACAAGGCTGGTAGGTATCTTGGCAGGTGTCTTGTTTTAAAGGAAAAAATAAAAGGGTTTCCAGGAAATACGCTGTTTTGCTTCCTAGAGTTGAGAAGATTGATACCAATCTACTACCAAACTACCTGGCCGTTAAACATGAGGCTACAGCTGGTTAGCTTAGTTTAGCACAAAGACTGGAAACAGGGAAACAACTAAGCTGGCTCTGTCAAACGGTAGCAAAATCTGCCTACTAGCACCCCTGAAGCTCACTAATTAACACATTATATTGCTTCAACTTAATCTGTACAAGTGAATACATTATGGATTTTGTAGAGATTAAACAAATGAGATGTAGCGTTTTAATTAGTGAGCTTTAGGTGGATTCTGTGACCTTTGAAGAGAGCCTGGTGTTTCCCCCTGTTCGTGCTAAGCTACAGGTATGAGAATGGTATCGATTATCTCTCACCAGGAGGCAAATATGTGTGTTTTTCAAAATGTCAAACTCTTGCTTTAAGTCAGATACACTTAGGATGTACTAGGTGTATTAGACAGATGTGATTTCTAGCATACAGGTACTGAGTTCAGTTCAGTGGATCTATTTGATTAACAAAAGTCCTTTTAGTCAGAGTATTTTTCCCATTTTTGCACTTCCATCTGTCCTGCAGTCTTTGCGTTGTCCTGGCGATGCACACACACAAGCCAGACATACTTATCAAGTTTAATGAGTGTAGTCCATTCTCAGCTTTATTTCAGTCCCGTTCTGTGTGCTAATGAAAGACTTCCTAAGACCTCTCACTTCACATAGCAACCCACTGAGACGTGCCGTGATTCATCATTGTGCCTGACTAACAAGCCAATTAAAATCTTCATCTAAATATCAGATGTCGTCTCCTCTCTTTCTCTCTCTCTCTCTCTCTCTCTCTCTCGGGGTTTCACAAACACGCCCACACAAACAGGCACAAAGTCACTATTTTGCCAGTTGATAGGGAGACCCCCTTGACCTCACCTGTGCCAGGTGGTGTAGGCCTGCGGGTTCCCCGTGGCAACGTCCAAACTAGAGCTTCCTCCCGATTTACTGTAATGGAGAAAACATGCACGAATTATTGCATGGTGAAAGAAAGATGATACGGTAGGTGAACTCAACACTGAGTACATAGTGCTCATCATCTGTATGTTTTTACTACTTAATACCTAAAAATAAAATACCAGCTGTTGTTTAAACTGATTTACTTATATTTTAAGCCATAATCAGTTTCCTCCTGCAAGAGAACACTGATCATCATAGTTTACAGTGAACAAGGTGCTGTGTGACCTTCTGTTAATAAAATTATTGAGGAAAAACATCAATAAGCAGTTGATTATATGCAGAATTGTAAGAGTGCTTGTGCTTCAAATTATATATTGAAATCCCATCACCCTGATTATAGTAATATTGATTTCTTTTAATAAAACATGTTAAATTATCAAAATAAATAGATTCACATTCCTGGAAAAAACTTGAACATAGACTACAGAGACCGATATATATACAGACTGTGTGTATATATCTATATATATATATATATATATATATATATATATATATATATATATATATATATATATATATATATATACACTGTATATATATATATATATATATATATATATATATATATATATATATATATATAGATATATATCTATATATATACTGTAGATGTACTGTAGAGGAATACAGTGATTCACGACAGTGCTTTTGTCTATTTTAGGAGGTTTTACATTGCCCGGTGGGTGAGTTGTGACTCAGGTCTGACCTGTTTTAAAAAGCTGGGTCGCGTTTGTAATGCTAATACTGTAACTGCTGAGGGGTTTTCATGGTTACCTGGAGCTGAGTCGGTTTTGTCTCATCCTTTGCTCCTGCAGTAGACGGGTGTTCTCCAGTTTGACCGGGCTTGGGATGAAGCCCACTTCACAGCCCTCCTTCACCAGACGCCCAATCCACCAGTCATTGTTGTATTTCTGCATACAGACAGGCATTAGTAACCAATGATACACCAGCATTTTCTTGCTCAATCATTCACAGTTCTTGATGAGTGCGGAGGAAATTGCATTTTATGTCATTAATGTTTCAGACAATAGCTTCTAACACTATTTACATACTAAGTAAAATGATGTACTCTTAGGGCCCAAAATATAATATACTTAGAAAATTAGAGTGCTCATTTTATTAATTTACTTTTATCCCCTCATTCTACCAAATTTGGGTCACTCAATTCTTTTTGCACTGCAGCACTTGTTAGTGCTAACACCCACTCATGGCCTGGGTACGGTTCCAACAAAAGTAGTAATGTAAACATTATTTTAAGGTACATTATTTTGCTGCGAGTTTGCCAGATTGGGTAGCAGATCTGTAGTCCGAATGAGACATAAGAACAACGGTAATGGTGGCCGGGTTGGAGCAGTGGGTAGAGCAGGCGCACGTATACTGAGAAGTTTATGCCTCGACGCAGAGGTCCTGGATTTGTATCTGACTTGTTATGATTTCCTTTATGCCTTCCCCCTCTCTCTCCCCTTTCTCACCTAGCTGTCCTATTAAATAAAGGCGGAAAGCCCAAAAAATAATCTTTAAAAAAGAAAAGAATAATGGTAATGTAACGGTAATGGAGTATTCCGCATCCAACCTGTAGGGGGACCAAAGCGGAAATATTTTTTAGTGTTGCTTTAAATTTAGTTTTGTATGGCCAGGAGCTCAATGGAGTGTTTTGGAAGTTTGTACCTCTTTAATGTGTAAGAAGTCTTTGGCTTCGAAGGATATGGCCATGCCCTGCACAGGAATGTCATCACTGGGCCCGGGGTTGTAACCGACATTTGTCCGCACAGCAAACGCCACAGGTTTGGTCTGGAGCAGTGATGGGAAAGACACATATTAGCATACAGATGGCTGCTCAATAAGACCACCTAACACTGAGTGTCACTCTTGACAGTGATAAAGAGGTTTACCAGTGTCAAAACAAGATTATTGATCTCTGACCTTAGCTTTCTCGAGTGTTGCTAGGGCCTGTCTGTCGGCTTCTTTCCTCAGGGCCTCAGGGTCCTCCTCCAGGGACACGTCTGAGTCCGACGGCCGGCTGGTGTAGGAGTCTGCTGAGCCCTGAAATGCATGACGAGTTTACATGTAGGTGAGAAGGGGAAAAATACAACATGTCCATGAATGAACCCTTGAAAGAAGATAAAAACAGGAGTAGACCATGTGAAATTGCAAGAAAACCAAATGGTGTCTGGGTAAATTTTTGAATGTCTGCTTAAAACCGACTTTGTTCATCTTTAGGTGTTCCCGATGTTCTCCTGTCCTTTTTTGTCCTTTCTCAAATCCATTTGTCTTAAGTGTTGAAAAAGAAAGGTTGTGTCTCTCCCTTTGCAATTTATTTGCAGTCAAAAGGTCAAGACTGCTTTGAGAAGCGTAACCAACATAGACACAAAAGGGGGCTTGGCCTTTATATTGCATGGAAGCTGACTCCACTGCAACTCCAGCGAGGCCGAGGTGTTAAGTCTTTTGCACAGGTACAACGGATTCACTGTGTGGGTGTGTCAAGTAGGGACGGAAAGAGAGGTAGAGAGGAGAGGAAAATGGCATGAGGACTGTTTATAATATTAGGAGGGATATAAATTTCTCATGAAGTGGCTACAGTTTCCAACACATCCACCACTCATGCACGGTAACTTGACTCTCTCCTGCTGACCCTCATCCATACACCCATACCACAATAAAAACCAGAGCCTCCTGTCAGCCTGCGGCACTGGCCTACTGTACTATTCAGCAGAGCTGAGCAGTGCAGTGAGGGAGGCAGCCTGAACTTCTGAAGTGTTTGAGTGTTCAACTTATATAACAATCCCACTTATTCTGTTCTTTGCTGTTTTTTTCTCTCCAGCTGACAGGCTGCCTGGCGCTTAGTAGGAGGTGCTGACAAGAATGTGGACAGCTGAATGTGCCAGGCAGGAGAAGTGAGTCACTAGGTGTGGGCTTTTAAAATAGAGGTGAAAATGTGCAAAGATGATATACACCATATGTAAAGATGATGCACATGTGTAGTCAGACAACACAAAGAGCGCACTCAGTGACGTCACCAATATCACTGGACTAGGGTTGCGTATTGTTTGAAATTTTTCGGTATCTGTGCCAACATGACAGCCGGGTATCGGTGCTGATACCAAAACAATACAGTCTTGGATACATGAGCATGGTATATAAATAAATATAAACATGTTTTAATTCTTTTCTTTTTCATTTTGCAAAATATGCCAAACTGCTCAGTGCATCAGTGGTAAAAATCAGATAATACAATCTTAAATTAGAAAAACTTCCTGATTTAGATCAAGACAAATCTGACGAAAGGATAAGTAAACATGCCTAAGAATCATAGCATGCATTTGATGTAATACTAAATCAGTGCAGTACTCTTTTAAGTAGAGATTTGATACCCAGCCCTACTCATTTCAGTTGGTTTGTATGCTAATGTTTCTTTCTTTAAAGATGAAAAGAAATGTGAGATGTCTCGGTGGCTTTGTGGTTAAGATGCATACCATATAACGGCAACATCCCTGCTTTGATTTTGGCAGGGCCTTTGCTGCAGGTCATTTCGATCCCGCCCCCTTTTTTCTTGTCTCCATTTCAGCAGCCAACTATTGCATAAAAGAAAAAAATGCCCAAATGATGTCCTTTAAAAAAATAAATAAAAAAGATGATGAATAGAAATCAATGGCAAAGTCCTTGGTGGCATTCCTCAAGAGAATGTATTTCAAACAGAGTTACCCTGAAGGTCTAAATATATCCAGAGAGAAAAACTGGCCATATGTTGAAGAGTGAATCATCTGCTTGGTGTGTCAGCGTGTTTTCACATTCATTTATGTGTGATGAATGCTCCTCTACACCTTTGATTACCATCCATGAGTCTCTGTATGATTTCAAATGAAACGACAAACACAAATGTTAATTCAAGCTCAGCCACCTGTTGTATTGAAGCACTCTGTGACTTGACAACAGCACAATACATGTAGACAATTCCTGTTGCCAAGGTGATGGCTAGCTACTGGTATTCCTCGCGTCCTCAGGCATTCATAAACCATTACCACTTCCTGTTTCATTTACTCAAACTCAAACACTCGCGGCGGTGTGTCCGCATCCCACTCAGGTAGGAGGAATGATCCTGTGAGTGGCATTCAGCATCTAATGAGGACAATAATGGCTGCCCCCACTTACCAGCTGTGAGTCATCTTCTAAACCATACAAGTGCATCCCAACATGGAGCCCCGACTGAGTGACACACCTTGATGGGGGAACCCACGGGGGGATGTTTTGGAAGAAAAAAAACCCTGAAATGACGTCTAAAACAACCTCGGACCAATCTGCCCACTTAGTCGGTTTTGCAGCAAAATGTAGAGAGAGAGAGACGGGGAGGGATTACTCTTTGTGTAAATGTGGTGTAAATGTGTGTGCGTGGACAAATGCTAGCGTCTATGAGTCACTCATCCAGTTGATTTACGTCACATACAACCAGAGGGGGAAAAAAGACAGCAAGGGAAAAAAAGAGACGGAGAAGGATTGACGGATTGATGAGCACAGACACAAAAGTCAATATTGTATATGAAAAGACGTGAATGTGAACAAGGGGAGAGACAAAATCGTGCCTGATCAATAACCTCTCAGCACCCTTTCTCCCCTGAAACCCTTTGAGAAGGTGTTGATAGACTGAGCATACAACAACACATTTCCTCCACATTTTCATTTCTGACACTCTCCTTCCTTCCCTCATTGGGTTGTGTCTCTAAATTAGCTGCTTGCTTCACTTCACATACAGCTCCTGTTCAAAATAGCTACAGGCCACCTGACGGTGAAGCTGCTTTTCTATTGGCAGTGACCCCAGCAGTGTCATAGTAACCATCTCTGCAGCTTATTACAGACAGCAAATGAGAGCTGCACCAGGAAGGAGATAGAAAGAAGATATTGGAAACAATAGTCAATGGGCGAATGTAACTAAGTACATTTACTCAAGTACTGTACTGAAGTACAATTCTGAGGTACTCTGAGTATTTCCATGTTATGGTACTTTATACTTCTACTCCACTTCATCTCGGCAACACAAAATATAATCATAACATTATAATTATATGTTAAACGTCCCAGCAGTATATACAGTAATTAAAATGAGCTCCACCTTTACCAGCTGCAACATTAAAGTGATGTACACATTAATGCATCAATAATTATAATCAAAAAATATAATATATATTCTTCTGAAATGGGTAATTCTGCATAATGAGTACTTTTATTTTTGTTAGTTATTGTTGTAAGTTTATTTTGACGCTAAGACTTTTGTTCTTTTACTCAAGTATGATTTTGAATAAAGGAATTTTACTTGTGAAAGAGTAGTATTGCTACTTTTATTTAAGTAAAAGATCTGAGTACTACTACCACCACTGTCTATAATAAATAAAATACTCTGAAGGGAAATCAGTGGCAGGGAAATTGCATAAAAGCTTTCAACAAGTGATAAATGGTTTTCACATGTTGTGTGTCACAGCTGTGAGCCCAAAGCCTGGAGGATAACACAGCAATAATTACACCAAACAAAACATATGGCCTTTAGGGAGTTTTTTTCAAAGGGAAAAATATCCATGTTTTCTCTAACTTTAACTTTTGTACATGTACAGTATTTGGTAATATCCAAACTACTGCATTGTCAAGGACCACAGAAGGTTAACAAAGGGTAAAACACAAGAAACGTGCAGGAGAGAGATAAAGCTTAGTAATTATCCTGAAATTGAGCCCACTGTGTTTCATCTCCATTTTCTGTACAGTGGCTGCCACTATGATGAATTTGCACCTCTTTAGCATTGATATTGAATAAATGGAGGGGGGAGAAAAGAGAGCAACAGAGTGTAGGGTGGGGGTAATGGAGTAAGGATTGAGGGCAGGCCTGCAAAAGATAAGCTCTTTGAATCATGATTAACATTGTCTCTTCTGATGCAATGGCTCCTTTGTAAAGGGATCAAGAAAAAAAAGGGAGTTGGATTTGCACGTACAGTAGGGCTGCACAATTAATCACAATTTTATCAAAATTGTAATATGGACTAATGCAATATCCAAATCGCAGAGGGACGCAATATTTGTTAAAGGCTAAATATATGTGAAATCATTCTGAATGAAGTTCTGTGGTGCTGCAGAGACGTCCCGGACTACAAATCCTGTCCTACAGACTAAAGAAAAAAAAATCTTTGTTTGGTACAAAAATCACACTCCTTACAAAAATCACACTATAATGATTTACATTTTTTAAGATTTAATATTAGTCAATGAGAATAATGATACATCTTTCCCTTCAATTTGGTGAATCATATCGCAATCGCAAAGTCAGTCAAAATAATCGCAATTAGATATTTTCCTCATATCGTGCAGCCCCCCCTAATGTACAGCTGCATAAAAATTATTATGAAAATACTAAACCAGCATGACAATTTAACTACTATCCTCCTCTTTAAGGACAAAACAAAGGAAATGATCCCCTCTGTGTCTTCCTGTTCCTATGTCAGATAACAGGGCAGAGGCCAAAGATTTTAATCTGCCAGGGCCATGAACAACAGGAACATCGCAGCAGGTGTTTTCAGACTTCACAATGTATGACTTAAGAAGTGATTACCATCTGAGAGCACATACTGCGGATCCCTGCCGTGATAATTAAACAGATAAAAATACATTCATGCTTATTAGCTCAGATGATGTGAAAATAAAAGCTGAGAAAATTAATGTTACTATTTGCTTTATCTCTGAGTCTCCTCAGAGAGCCAACCATAATGCAATATCAGTCGAGATTCAAGCTCTACTATGTATTCACATCACATCCAGAGTGAGATTAGCTCAGTGAATACAAGTATGAAAACTAGAATAAAACGGGAAGAAAGGAGGATATACTGTACGTCTCACAAAACAGGCAGATGGACGAACTGAGGAATCACAATGGACAGATTTCCTGCCAGACACTCATGGCCAGTGGCTGTAAATGGCCGTACTTCTTTTTTTTTTCCTGTCACAGCAGCGTCATGGCAACCAACTAGACAGTGTGGACTGATCTCACCAGATATCCCCATTTTCACAAACAAAGCAAAAGGGAGACTCAAATAACAAGTAGCTCTTAAGGGATTCTTTTTTAGTTAATCCCCCTAATTCAAAATACAATTCAGCAACTAAATAAGGGGAGATACAGTTGAAATCACAATATTTTTTCTCAGGAGTCAATTTAAGTTATGATAGGGCTGGGTATGATTTGAAATGTTTTGATACTAGTGGAACCATAACAACTGGGTTTATTGATACTCTTCCCCCAATCCCAATGCTTCTCAATGTCATTCAACTGAAAATGATACATAAAAATATTGATAATTTGTTAATAATGTAATCCTTTTTTTAAGCACAATTGACAAAACATTAAGATTCCAGCTTCTTAAATGTGAGTAGTTGCTGGTTTTCTTAGTCTTCCATGATAATAAACTGCATCTCTTTAGGTTCAGGACTGTTGGTTGGACAAAAACTGGAAACTTCATTTTGGGTCTGGGAAAAAGTGTAATAGATATTTTTTTGTGACATTTTATAGACTAATTTATGGAGAATATAAGTGGCAGATTAATCGATAATGAAAACAACAAATAAATAGGTTCCAGCCCTAATATGAAGTAATGAAAGTGATGCTCAATGCAGCAAACTGTTCAATTGTTATGTATTACATCAGGCACGTCATAGAAACTTCAACAACTAATTTTGTTTAAATTGGGCAACAGAATCTTGTAAAACAATATGGCTATATACTCATATCATCCCTACTGATTACTAACTAACCGATTACTCAATTATTCAACAGTCCATTAGTCAACAATTTAATAATCAATTGATTGTTCAAGGCAATTTATTTATCAAAAATGTGTTCACTGATTCCAGTTTTTAAAACATGAGAATTTGCCACTTTTATCTGTTTTTCATGTAATTATAATTTCAATATGTTTGGGTTTTCAACTGTTAGGTGAGATACACCAAGCAATTTGAAGACATCACCTTGGACTCTGCAAATTTCCCACTTATTTTTTAAATTCTTTTCCAATACTTAGTTGCAAAACAACTGACAGATTAAACTAATCAAAAATTAAAACAGTTGCTATTTTCAACCCTTATCATCACAATGTGATTCCACTGAAAATTTTAAAAGATTTAATAAGCCATAAATGCAAAGATTGCTAAAATAATGGAAAGCCAACTACAGAAAATTTATACAACTGTGAAGAAGCAGAGCCAAGTGCAATTAGAAGCTAAATGAAGATCCAGCTCCAGCCCAATTGGGACAGGGGGACAGCAGTGAAAGAAACCCCCTGAAATGGCCACGGTGGTGGGATGGCCGGGCAGGCAGTGCACATAGCAGCAAAGGCAACCGGTGGGACTGGAAGTCTAATTAAAAACACAGCGCCTTTCCAGCAGCTGTGGCCCAGCCCAAAATGGAATCACACTCAGAAGAGCAAAGAAAGCCGCAGACCAGGAGAAAGAGCGCTATCAGGACACAGGGGGCAAGTTATATTCTCCTGTCAAACTGTGTCTCAGAGCAGAAAGTGCTGAACTTTCAAAACTCAATCCAGATCCACAAGCTCACAGAGAAACTCACACATAAACTGCTTCCAGTTCAGTCAGACGCAGCAAAAAGCTTATCCAGATTCTTCTTACCATGACGGGCCTTTGAATCCTCTCAGTCCTCTCCATACCTCGTTTGCCACGCTCGCCACACCACGGCAAACCAAGCGGGCTACGCCGGAGTCCACAGAGTTATGTGTGTGTGTGTGTGTGTGTGTGTGTGTGTGTGTGTGTGTGTGAGAGAGATAGTGGTAACTAGTGCGAATATCTGTCTGTTGGCTTGACAAGTGCAGAAGTGTACATGTGTGTGTTTGTGAGTGTATGTGTGTGTATGTATGTGTGTGTGTATGATAGGAGAGAGAGGTGGAAAAGAGTGCCACATGCGTGAAACTAGGAGAGAGCTCTCTTAACCTCCAACCCCTTAACACACACATGCACACGCCCACGCCCACGCACACACACACACACACCCCACCTCCGCAACCCAAAGGAACGTGAACCTTGTGTAGAGGAAGGGAGCTGGAGCTGGCTGGGGGTCGGGTTGCAGGACTTGTGCTACATTTGCAAACTGGGGAAATATATTTAGCCCTGGCAGGGCAGAAACAGGGACATGAACACACCGAGACCCAGAAGGAGGCTTGGTATGCAGCCGTCAGCCATTCAATGCCCTGACTGACGTTGGACAGGGCTGGGGCAGTGCCCAGGGAAACCCCCCTCCCCTTTCTCTCTCTTTGCTTCATTCCTCTCGGCCTCTGTCCTGAACTCATTCTTCCCAGCCCCTCTCTCTTTCTCTCTACCAGAAAAAGGGGAGGAGGGATTAGGTTTTGGATGTTGGCACTCCCAGTTCGGTACGATTTAGAAGTCTGTTATTAAAATTAAAATTCTGTTCTGCAGCGATGGTTGCAAAATAGATAGCAGAGATAGCGGAAGGGGAGGAGAATGTCGGCCAAAATTTCTTCTACATTCAGTTAGTGAAATCAATTGTATTTATTAAGCCCAAAATCGGACTGTGTTTACACTCCCAGCTCCCTAGTACAAAGCCCAAGTAATTTCAGGTTGAGCTGAAAGTGTGAAAAATTTGAATTGGAAAAGTTGATGTTTCATGTAGCTCACGCAAAAAACGAAAAGAAAAGAAACATCCAAAGGGTGAAGGAGGATGATTTACATTGAGACGGAGATTAAAATGTTTCACTGAAGGGACAATGAGACTCTGGAACTTCTTTCGGTAAGGGCATACGCCAAAATCGTCAGACAAAGTCAAGACATCCAGCTCTGTGACACAGAGTCAAATTGAGTATTTCCAGTAAGTGAGAATGTGTCTGACACAGACAGACAGTCTCCTTTTGTGTGCTACATGTGTGAAAACGGCTTATGTATCTCCTTAAATCATCACTTTGAGCGCACACACAGGGCAAAAACTGAAAGTCTATTTATTAATCCATCTGCTGTTTGTGTTGTGATACCTGCAGACAATCCACACACAGATCACTTTCACAGCTGCACATACCCAGAGATAATATCTCCTCAACAAACAAGTGTCAACAACTAATCAATGAAATGTCTGACAAAGGGTAATTTAGTTTTTTTTTAATTCAGCATTAAAACCCTAGTTTCCATGCATTAGTGTCTAAGTGACTATGTGACCAAAAATCTTTGAAATTGGTCCAGAAAGAGAACGCTGTAGCCAACAGCCGATAACTGGGCTGCAATGTAATCACATTGGGCAAATGTGCATCATCAATTTCCGTCCACTAAAACTGCCACTTTTTTTTTTTTGCTTAGATTGTTTTTAGAAGTGTCAGACAACATTATGGAAAGGATCCAGAGATAGACCTCACCATGTAGGTGTTGCAAAAAGAACAGGTAACTTTTTGAGCACCTTGTTAATACTTGATTTCCACAAAGTCTATATATTACACATCTAAAGCTCTAACTGAGCCACTTACAAGTAACTCCTGTCAACACATAACCTCAAGCCCAGATGTACAAACTTTTAATCCAAAAAAGAAGACTGTTCTCTGGATTTTAAGAATCAATATTGGATCATTCAAATAAATTGTTCAGATTATTTTCATCCAGCCCTACGAGCGATTAATATGTGTACATACCAACTAGATGTTACATAGCATTCAAAATGGTCAGCTACTAATATGTTAATAAAAACATAATATTATTCCTTGTAAACTTACTGTAAAAACATATTCTATGTAAATTAGCATATTGCATGGAATAGGGACAAATAAAAAGGCTAAAGGAGGGAGGTCTACATGCAGATAGGTGTGGTTGGAGTGCTGATAGTGGTGTTGGGGGCCCAGTGTGTCCACTAGAGGGAGACCTGTGACACAATGAAAGGGGCTTTTCCATGGCCATACACCTGACTGCCTGCTCCGCTCTTGTATTAGTAGCGGATGACAACACAGTCAGCTGGAAAAATGAATAAATAGAGAGCTGAGAACAGACGCACCAACTGGCTCCTTGTGTAGTCAGACACAGCAGCAACTGGGACTCTGCTGGGATTCATATGTCAGGACTGACAGGACTGCTCGTCTCTCCTCAGCATCTAAACCCTCTAGAGCTTTCACATATGGCAGCCAAGCCAAGACCTGATCTTGTCTATGGAGCAGCAGGGGAATTCTGGTCATAGAAATAAGTCAATGTTTCATGGGTAAAATATCTGTTCACTGCAATACAGCATGAGAGTTACAAGGGTCTTAAAACAAGCACTTGAGTTGTTCAGTTTCTAAAATTCCCCACAGGGTTTTTAATTTGGCAAAAAAGGTTTGTTTTTTCAATAAGAATAAAAACACCTTGTAAATTAGTTTTTCTACATCTATTTAACTGCCACTGTTTGTGGCATTTTAAGCCTTTAGTAGAAAGATTACGGTAGAGAAAGAAGGGGAACAACTTGCAACAAAGATCTACAGACTGATTTGAACCAGGTGGGCAGTGTCCTGTTCGGTTACATTTGTAAGGACTTTTGCATTCTCATGCATGAGTCCCAAGTATGGCATTTTATTTGATAAGTCTGTCGCATTGATATTAACACAAGAGCAAATGATCCCTTGTTGCACATCACAGATCACAGGTTGCATGTTTATGTTTTTAGATTAGGGTTGGCACCTTAACCTTTGACATTTTCATTTGCTCAAATGAAGAGTGCACATATCCTTTTCAACACTCAGTATTCCAGAATTCACTGCACACTGGTCAGTTATTTAAGGAAGTGTTGAGGTGGTCCTTGAAATATCATGTGAAAATTTTTATATTCAACAGTCACTGGTAAATGTATCACATTAAGTGGACCACTGAAAAATCTGCTGCAGAGTCTAATTAACGGCAGGCAAGCATAGACTCTGCTTGTCTGTTTGTTCTTGTCATTAGCCTGAATATATTGTTGATTACAGGGAAATGGAAGTTATGTTGTTGTTGTATGATTATTGATGTACATATCCATTATGTTTTGGTGAAGTGTTGAAGAGAAATGTAGCATCTTGTAATATACACGTGGGTATCAAGGAAATAACTAGTTTTAGTTTGACTGAGTCCAGCCGTTTCTGCCTGGTCTGCAGGCTTTCGGAAGAACCGTCCTTTGTGGTTCCCAATCAAGTCACTGAGCTGGGACACAGCTGTTATGTGTTCATCATGACAGCCCCTGATTTGATTTTATGTTGTAATGCTACATTATTGAGAATGAGTCTTCTAGCTGGTAAGACACAACATCAACATTAAATTTCTAAGAGGGAAAATCTAAAATTTCAGGTTTCCCCCACATCCTCCTGAACAAGAGCATTCATGTTACCTATTGAGACAGACAGTCTCTGATGGAAGGCAGGGTGTGTTTTTGTTAAACTTGACACATAAACCAGCACTGCACAAACACAATGGCTGCACCCCCCTCCACACACACACACAAACACATCCTCTCCTTCGTCTCTCCATCCCACTGTGCCTGCACACA
The DNA here is from genome assembly GCA_026937815.1 of Etheostoma perlongum. Classification (NCBI taxonomy): domain Eukaryota; kingdom Metazoa; phylum Chordata; class Actinopteri; order Perciformes; family Percidae; genus Etheostoma; species Etheostoma perlongum. Next base: position 16,825,303 of record CM049385.1, on the reverse strand, counting down.
GAGGGAGATTCAGTGGCCCGGTTGCCATGGAAACCAGGCCGAGTGTACCAGCCAGCTCTACCGTTGGCTGATTGTGGCTCTCGTTTATTTGTGTGTGTGGTGAGTTAGACTGCACTCACGTAGGTGTATGTGAGACTGTAAAGCCTATACAGGGCTCTGCTTTGAGTTGTTCAAGGGGAGGCTAAAAAAGGCTATATGTACAAAAACCTATGGGGCATAGGTTTGCTGCTTCCTTTTCTGTGAATAAAGCCAGTTGTTAAAAATCTTAACAGGTTTCAGAAACATTTATAGATACTTGATTAGTTACTAAATCATTTTTTGCTTTATATGCAGCATTTCAGCTGTTTTAAATCCCTGCTCCTTCCACTGCTAGCCTTAATGACTGAAAAGCTGTGCAATAGCATGAGACAGGGGAAGGACATTTATCTGAGGAAGCATCAAATCATCCTTACTACGGGTAATGAGTTTGTTATACAGTCTGAGTGATTATGAATCCAGTCTAACCTGCAGGCTACGGTGCACGTGGTCCTTCACAAGCAGAGTCACAGAGTTAATGAAGGACAAGGCACTAGAGTAGGGTGATGTGTGTAGGCAAGGATGAAGCTAACCTTTAGAAACCATGGGAGAGTTCAGCTCCCTGTGTTCACCAACATCAATGGGATTTGTTTTTTCTTAAATTATTTCTAAAGGAACACCAGTACTGAACGGGTAAATGTCATTCAGCACGGGGCAAATCATTTCCTCTCACAAATGAAGAGGTCAGATGGAAAAAGGGGGACTCATTTAGCTACCACACAGCATGGCTTTAAGAAATGTCATGTCCAGACAGGACTGCAGTATGGGTCGCAAACGTGTAACACTTTAACCCCGTCTCCTAATCCCCCGAGGAAAGGAAGTGTTCCTGTCTGACAAAGAAGAAGCTTCTTGACCTAGCCTGGGAACCAGACAAATCTGCGAGTATTTGCATTATTTGCTCTGGCAGACACATGTGGTTCCCTTCCCATTCAGGCTGATTTCCAGCCGGCCAGACCCTGGCTGCGCCAATCACAAACGTTTATCCCATATGGTGTGGATTTCCGACGATGACTGACAACTTGCAGAGCCGTCGCGTTTTACGTAATGGTAATCACACGACCAAACCTAAACGTATTAGTATTGCTAGTGTTCTTTGCCAACTCCTTCACCACTAACGGAGCGAGCTGGAAAATCAAACTTTTCCCGAACCCCGTGGGGAGGAGGGCCACAACATCACGGCCACTAACAAAACTCAGCAAAGATTGTTTTTGCTCGGGCTTTAACTTCTGGATATTCGGAAGCGTTGCCACAACGGACCGAATGGCTTCGCTCGCATCTTTCTCTGCCGCCATTACGGAACTAAAACTCAAACTAGCTTACAACCTTAAACGTCATTGTTCTCAGCCAATTCCCTCTGTTGGCTGATTGGACCGCCAACAATTTGGCCGGAGAAAACCCAAGAATATACCGCAAACCCAGACGGTGTACTGAAGGAAAATGAAAATTTAGCAAAAGTACATAGGAGGGCGGAGCCAGGCTAGTTAATAATGACCATTTGAAATAAAATATGAACTGAGAGGTTCCAGACTAACTTGCATTTGCAATTTAGTCTTGCGGTGTCAAGGCTATTCGTGACCCTTTGGTGACCCATTTGTGACCCATTTGTGACCCATTCGTGACCCAAAAAACATGCTGAACAACTGACAGGTTTCACTAACTACTTATGACAGAGCCAATCAATGCATCTACATCTAGGAACTGGGTGAGGTCAGGTTTTGAGGGAGAAGTGAAGGGGTGAGTCTAACACCTGGGAACTTATAATTACCATTATGGAGGAATCTCTGCTGATGTCTCTCAGCTCCAACTCTGTGACAATAAGTCTGTGTAGATATAGTCACAAAGGTTTTACTGTTGTTGTAAGGCATTTCAGTGTGTGAGATACAGTATGTGGGCTGACTGTGACAAACACACAGGTGAAGAGAGAAAGATAAAAAAAATTCAATAAAAGAAAATACAGACAAGAAAATAAAGGGTTTCACGTTGGAAAAATCAGCACAGAACGGTGATGTAGCAGATAAACTACGTTGAAAGCTGATGTGGTAATAACAGCTAACAGTTGGGCAGTGGCTGAATGTAACAAAGTACATTTACTCAAGTTCTGTACTTAAGTTCAAATTACTACTAATAATGCATGTTATGCAGAAAAAAAAGAGCTAATTATCGAGTAACAGTATATGATGGTCATCAGCTTTGAGAAAATAATTGGCTGATGATTATTTTTTATGATAAATGGATTACTTGTTTGGTCTTGGAAATTCACAAATTCAAAGAGCCGGAGGTGAAGTCTTCTTAATGCATTTGTCCGATTAGCAATCCAAAACACACACTACATTCAATCTATTCATATTACTTTTCTTTACTTAAAGCCGTAACTCCTCACATTTTTAAGCTAGAAATAGCAAATGTTTGTGATTTTTGTTTGATAAATAACTTCCATTATTTCAATTGCAAATTACTTTTATGTTGATCCACTAATCCAATTTATCACCTAACTGTCTCAACCCTAATGCAACGACTGGAAACGTTGGATCAGAAAGAAACAATAAGTCAAAAATATAATTAAACTATCTATATGGAGCTGCTGAATTCCCAGCATTAAAAGACCTCACTGTGACTCCATTAAAATTTCATATGATTCTTAATTAAATGAAATTAAGCTGAGACTCAGTCTAGCACCTGGATTAGCGGTCTGCAGGAAGGATTAAAGGTGAAATGTTACCTGTCGGACAAAGCTGTTTGAGGTGGTGTCAGAGGAGGTGCTTCCATCCGAGCGCTTAAATCGGCTCTTCCTCTTGCCGTACTTTCCCTGAGAATGGAGGGGTTGGTTGGAGGGCAGGGGAGAGGAGGATTTGGAAGGAAAGAAGAAAACAGAAAGTTTAATTGTGTTGCTCCATAATAACTTAACATATGTTGTAGAAAACCCCATGACAGCAGTTGGCATAGCATTTTTAAAAGCTACTGAATATGATCAAGCAGCCAGATAGAACCAGAGATAAAGCAGCACAAGCGTCCCACACTGGAGAGGAAATCAACCAGAGTAAATTTGTCCAGCATGTCCCAAACAGCCTTCATTACTTGTCATTGTTGATGTTCTGTTGCAAACTGGGACTGTGTAATCTGATTGGCAGACCCCTGGCAAATGGCCTATCCGGGTTGGGCAGAGGCCACACATTGCATTATAAGCCCACCCTGCCCACATCGCCATAGTTACACAATGCAGACTAATCACATTTGTTGAAGGCTTATAGGGAGATTGGCTGTGTTATACTTCGAACATGAAAAAAGAGAACTGCTGGTTAAGATGCTGAGAAATGAACACGGAAAGTTTAACATACAGAATGTTGATGCAGTAAATACATGTTACTGCACATAAAGAGCTCATTTATCACAGTATACACCTGTCTATGTATGCTGCATAGTAAACCTTATCCCTCTGAATGCGCACACACACACACACACACACACACTTTGTAAACACTGAATATAACCGAGCAGCTGTTGCAAACCCGCCAGCAGTGATTCCTCTTCAACCCAGTATTTTGTTATTACTGTCACATCATGTACGACAGGGCAGGCCGAAGCCCTCACATGAATGACGGCGTCCTGCCTGCCTTTAAACAAACATTACCTGTTACACCAGCGGCAACTGGTGCGGACATAAAACACACTGCAAGCCGAGAGGTTTCCAGTTTTAACAGATAAAAAAGAAAAAGATTGTACACACTCCTCTTCAAAAATGGAGATCAGGAGTTTGTTTGAATTTATTTTAAACCTCCTGTAGCCCTGTGTGTCATGCCTGATTTACTGCTGCTGATGGACAGAAAGAATACACAGCAGAATGATCCACAGCAAACAAACTGTGTGTTGCAAACTTCTCCAAGTGTAATTAATGGCTTTGTTGAACCTGAGGGGGTGACACATGAGAAAAGATGTGAATGGGAAACTGATGCTAATAGATGGCCACTGCAGGCAAATGTTTCCTCCGAGACTGACTGGTTATTTTGTGTCCCTGTACATTAAACATGAACGATTCTGATGATGTCAAGAAAAAATCTAACTTTTTTGCCAACATTTCCGATTGCATATATCAGGATGTACTTTCTAGTTAATGACAACAGGCTTTTGCTGTTTCACCTGGTACTAATAGCCATTTTTGTTATCTTGAATCTGCATATATTATGGTCAAATTTCAACATGCAAATTAGAGCATTAGAGGAAAGCATGTTTTTTAAAAGTTTGCTTGTACCGGCCATTAAGAGATCCCTTCCAAATACGCTCAATGTAAGTGATGGGGAACAAAATCCACAGTCCTTCTGTGCAAAAATGAATAAAACCATTTATCTGAAACTAAAATGAGGTCTTACTCGGCTGAGCTAGACAAATCATGAGGGTATTCTCCAAAGTCATAGCCTTATTTTTTAGTACAAAACCCATATTTGTGTTACTAACTCTCTAGTCTGGATCAACGGAAGTACATTTGCCTGACATCCCACGTATGGCTCACCTTCTTCTCTCTTTGTGTTGCCGTTGTCAAACTCGGTTCACTTTGGGAAACTAACTTTGAGCTAGCAAGCAAGCTACACACTGAAAATGTCAAGTTTTAAAGAAAATTTGAATCGTGCAACAAGGCAGGTCTGCTTGGTTCTTCAGGGAAGGATTGTAAAGATTTACAAAGAACATGCTGTGGCATTTACTATCTAACTGACATTTTGGGACCAATATAAAGATTGCTAAGGACAAAGTACACACAGGGATACACTGGTAGGAGCAAATCATGTTTAACATGTATCCAGCTCATTTAAATACCTCATGTTACTGTATTGTGTGAACAGTTTACTTTACATTTAATATTGTATGTGGCGCTTTCTTTTGCGTGGTGCAAATGTTCAACCTAAACAAGTTCCTTCCCAAAATATTTTGCAGAGCCACCATTGCTGCGTCTGGAGCTTATCGCCACCCCAGGACCTATTTGTGATTGGTTTAAGGAAACGCAAACAACCCACAGCGTTTTTTTTTCTCCTATCCCAGAATGTATTGCTGTTTTTTCCCTACATGGTACCTGCTCGACTCGCCTCAACTCTACTCGCCTTTTTTGGTCTTCCATCATGAAAAAAGTCCCTGGTACCTATATCAGTATGAACAGAAGGAATGATTACAGCAAGCAATATCCTCAGTTTCAACGTTATCAAAGGCCCCCGACTATTGTTTCAAGACGGACTTGAAAAATTGTGAACCTATTATTAAGAAAGTAGCTAAAATGTAAAGATGACATGCACACCTTGCTGAGATCTGATGGGAACTGGGTGGGGGAAAAAAATCAATACTGCATAGTAGGGAGATATTTTCAGTGGCAATACTGTATCAACACACAGGCGCCAAGTATGGATCTTTTATTATATATGTGTTGGTCAGTTTGTCTGCTTGACAATCCCATTTTGCAGCAATGTTTAAAATCTCAATAATATCGAATTGTGGCATGAGTATCGTGATGATATTGTATCGGGAAGCGTCTGGTGATGTCAACAGGCCAATCAGATCACATTCTGATCGCAATCCATTCTGCTGCAAATGCACTTACAATAATATACAACTCACAAAGCTCTGGTGTAAATGGGGTCTTACTCACCGTCTTAATTGCTCAGATCTGAGGGTGTGCAGCACAACCAAGTAATAAACAGGTTGTAAACAAATACCCAGTTCAGCTTTATAGACTAAACCAAATTATTTACAAGTGACAACAAAGATTAACACAGCACAGTTACAAAGTTATTATTCACAGCAGAGTAAAATGAATGTTGTTCAAATTTAAAGTTGAGCCAGGAAGTAACAGTTTAAGTACCGGTAATCATTTTTATGTTCACCTCAGTTTTAATTTGCAAATAAGAGATTTAGACAGTATGATTACACAGTGGATGTTTACCCTGCTGGAGATGTTGCTGTGCCACCAGATATCTCAGCATTTGAGTGAGCAAAACATATTTTATCGTAACAGTTAAGAGACCACAGCTAAATTACAAAAGACCATTGCTATCACAAGTTCACAATTAAATTATACGTGATGTCTGTCGGTGAAGGTCGGTGTAGGTCGGTGTGTGTGTTTAGAAAGGGTCTCTACGATCGGCGCCATGATGGGGCAAGTTCCTGTCACCAAAGGGCAGGGAAATGCCAGAGGAAGCAGGGAGGGGGGCTTCCTGTTGTTAATCATCCTCCCAGATTAAGTGTATAAATAAAAAGGGTGTTGTGTGTTAGCAGGGGTTTTTAAACCTGAAAGCAGGGAGCGTGAAGAGCGCTGGTCTGGTGCACGATATCACAACCTGAAATGTAAACCACGTTACACTTTTCCACCCAGAATTCTTCATACATGTGCTCACAGAGATCCATACTAATCTGCAATCTGATGGCAGTACACAGACAGGATCTTTAATCAAAGCCATCCTCAGGCACTGAATTTTGATCACTTCTCGGCCAACAGTTCATTTCTTCTTCTGTGGTAGAAAACTGAATCATCTCTTTCAGGATATTATATACAGTGTAATCTGTTCTCTGCTTGTCTCTCCACAGCAGTGTTATAAATGCATAGACCAGCATGACTCGCTGCAGGTCTGCATGAACTTTCAATCTAATTGATCAGAGGTGCCACACACACACACAAATGCACACACACCATTCCCCGCTGCCTGGCACAAGGAGGGGGTCCATCTGTTTCTCACCACAGCCTCGCAGCAGATAAGATTTCTAAAAACAGACATGGTGAGGTGCGATAGTGAGAGCAGGATGGAGATAGTGGGACATTCAAAGTGGATGCAGAAGGAATCTGGAGAAATGAAGGGGAAGAGAGAGATAGGAGGGAGGAGTGGGAGTAAAAAGGAGAAAGCAAGACTTGGCATGGTTTGATGCGTTGGTTGTCTGTGGTGAGGTGTTTTTTTTTTCTTCTCCAGAGAGACAATTGACTGAGCTCAGTGTGGGCGTGTTGTTCTAGATATTCTCATCTTCTTCTTTTTTAACCATTTAAACTGTTTTGACCAAACATGCCCACAACATCATGCCACTTCCCAACAGCCACAGCCTATAGAGGTAAAAAGAGTGACACCATCGAAAGCTGAAGGATAACATTGTAAATGAAAGAGAGAAAAAAAAATTCACTTTTTGAGGATAGAGGAAGGTGTTAGAAAATATTGACTCTGGAAAATGGAAAAACAGCTCTAAAGTGAGACACAAGACTCCAAAAAAACAAATTAATTACTTTACAATTACTGTCCGTCTCAGGTTTGAAAACTTAAGACTTCACATATATTTGGAATTCAAAAATATCCAAATAAATTCATCTCTTATCCAACAGGACAGATCAACATTTAGTGAATCATCTCCATAATTAATTAATGATTAAATAAACAAAGGCGTGGTTTTCGAAAGAACCCATTGAATGGACAGCAATACAAACAAGCGTTACATCATATCCTCACATATGGTCACACATATGGAGACTTATTAAAACCAACACAACTACAGGCCAAGGATGAAATTATGAGTCTAAATCTAAAGAACATAAAACACATTTTGCTTACTTAAAATCAGATCAGATCAAATAAAATCAGAAAATGTAGACTTGAATCAGTGCAGCGTACATGAGCATATTAGACTCCCGAAGGCAAATAGGCGACTTAATTGCTGAACAACCTGTTAATCTTCAGAAGTGAAACCACTTCCCCGTCATCGAAACGCCTCTTTACAATAAATGCACGATAGTTTCCGCAGTCTTCTTTTAATTATTTTTTTCTGTCATTATTATATTTGCTTTTTTCCCGTGACTGATCCTTGCTTCTTACCTGTGTGTGTGGATGATGGTCGAACATGTCCATTTGGATCTCCTGGGTTGAGGTCGAAGGCGTCCTGGACATACTACTTTTCTGTACCATTGATTTAACTTTTTAAAATCTATTTTCAGTTTCGTTTGTTTATGATGGTTTTGACAGACTCATATTTTTTTTCCAGGGAAGGTGAAGCCGCTGATGTATCTGAGCTGGTTGATAAAATAATGGCAACAGCTGCCTCCCTCCAGCCTATAGCGTTACACACTGGCGCACCAGGCTTTAACACTACAGTCAAGTTAACAGAATGACGCACCGACGCATCCGGCTGCTGCTTTCAAAATAAAATAACTGGCACGGTAAACTAAATTGGCTAGTGTAGCAATTGGGAGGGTGTTAACAATACGCTACGTGGAGCTGGAATTAATTGTTTTTTCTTAAAGTAAAAATTTAGAAAACATTACCTTATTTATAATTACAATCAAATGGACTATGGCTTTTATAGTTGCTTTGCCATACCCTCCTCCAAAGCAGGCTAAAGAAGGTCTGGATACTCTACATAGCATGGGAAAAAAAAGTTTAATGCCATTTCTTTAAACCAATCAGAATCGTCTTGGGCGGTGCTAATCTCCGCACAGAGCCGCTGCAAAATAGTTTTGTGAGAGAAAACTCAAATTGGACAGATAGTCTAGCTAGCTGTCTCAATTTAAAATGCAGAGATCTGAGGAGCAGTCAACAATAGTAAAATTCCAAAGAAAGCATAAGGAAATGGAGAATACATGCATCCAGCAGAATTCCTGCAGCACCGGAACGCAAAGGATATAGACTATGGCTTAGATGACCTTCCCAGTTAATGTTAATAACTCAGTAGTTTCTCTGACTTGCACAATGAAGTTATTGAATACAAGACTGGAAGCAAACTTTAGAAAAACAAATGTATAAAAATCACTCAGCCTCAGTCACAAAGCAATCAATACTAAACATTTGTCAGAAGGCAGAGAGACCTATGGATATAATGCAGTATAATATAATGTTATTATAACATTAACACATACATTAATAAATAGGCCATGTACATATGATAAATTAGCAATGGATGAAAAGAGTAAGGATAGCTCTGCCTTCCGCCTTCAAATAGTTGTACTTAGGTCAAACCTTTGTAGGCTAATAAATGTTGGTCTGTAGCCTACTATATTATAGTATATATCCCTCATGTCACTGTGTGCAGGACACTATCTCATCAGAGGGCAATACCGATATAGGCCGACAAATTAACATTAGACATTTAGACACTACCAAATATTTACCAAATATTTTATGTAGTAAAATATGTGTACTATTTATACATCACCCATGTTGAATTTCATGACATTAATTTGGTCCAAAGTAACAAATAGCCTATACTATTTGAAAATATATCAATTATAATTATATATATCAATATCAATGCCTAGTCATCATAGTAATTTTAAAAGTAAAAGTAGGTTAGAACTGAGGTAGTGCTCTAACACACATGCTTTAATTTTGAAGGCAGAGTTCTCTTACTACCGGTATGTTTCTATCTTCCTCTGTCTGTTGTTTCTCTCTGGTGTGTGCGCCCGACAGACTCCAGCTGGGAGCCGAGGCCCACGCCCCACTGAACAGACCCCACCTTCACTTATCGATTGATGAGAGAACAACAGAGCAGCCGCGGTGATGGAGGCTGTGAGTGTGGATGGAGACAGACTTACCCCACACTGGGAGTCCAGAGGTCCTGGAGGCCTGTAATGGGGGTGAGAATAGTTCAATTTCACAGTTAGTTTGTTGCAGCAGCAGGGCGGTTCAGTAGCTGAAGGCTCATGCTGATGGGGCCCTAAGCAAAAACACCAAAACTCCAGGGACCAGCTCCAGCGACCCTGTTTTATAACTGATATAATGTTTACCCAGGGTTGGGTGGGAATAGGGGTAGCTGAATGTTTTAGGCAGATTTTTCCTGGGGCCTTGAAACATGCCACAAATTATAGACATTAGTTTCAGGCCCCTGGGTGAATTGTTGTTAGGGGCCCCAGACTAAAGCATTGCTCTGGTAGATCAAGACAGCAAAAATAAATGTTGCCTGCTGGGATTACTATAATAATATTACATTACAAGTTAAATATGGATGAAAACAGAAGGGTGGTCCACAAAAAAACAAAATTGATCAAAACGTTGTGATAAATGTGAGGGGGGTTGTGACGATGCTCTAAAAGGTTATGGTTAAAAGCAAAAAAAAACATATGTAAATGTAGAAAATGGTGGCCCCATAACCAAACAAAAATTACATCAAATATCAACCTGTTATCACAAATGTGTTGACTAGGACCTAGTAACAGCTAAATTAAAATGGTTTGAAACAATAATTTTTTTAGCCACTTGTGGGCAGAACAAATTGTCAACACAACATTAGCACAAAAATATTACCCATAACTACACATTTTCTTAGCAAAAATGGAGCAACAATACAATGCATTTGGAGCCATTGATATGGCCATTTGATGAATATACACTGTATTGCTCTCCACCAACCCCTGAGAAAACATGTCTGCCTCTTTGCCTCTCACTTGACTTAACTATTCCGCTTTGTCTGTTGTCTGTTTGTGGGCACAAGTGTACATTATCAAGGTGTGTTAAGTCCTTATTTCTTACATTCTATGGTTAAGTCAGAAAGCAAAGGGAATTTCCGCATGAATCTGACGCTGACCGATGTCTTTGTTCGCTTCAAATATTACTAACTGTACAGATATCAGCAGTAGGCGTACGCTAGCTATCAACGACCTCACTATAGCTGTTTCTGTGGGAGTGTGCCAGTGTGTTTGTGCTCAGCTCAATCTTTGATAGACTCAGAACTCAACATTTTCCTCCAGTGCTTGTGGTAGGCTATATTTTTTGATCATGCTTAATTACTTCACATACTTCTGGTATTTTAATCTGTAACAATGGGTCATATTTTATAAACTGATTATGTGTATGTAAAATCTTAATTTAAAAAGGAACAATATAGGTCTTAAATAAAAGCAGTGATGGGAAAAAAGTAACTATTGTAAAGTATTGACTAGTGCTGCTTTACGTTTTCAGATACTTGATGACTTTTTTAAATGTTAAAACCTCTATGAGTCATGAGCAGTTAGGAGAAAAAAAGACTGAAACGCTTAAATTGTGAGTATACATTACATGTATATGATAAGAAGGTCATATTGATATTGACCTGAATAAATAAGGGGAAGATTCATCCACCTCCACCACTCATAAATATCACCCCGAGAGGACAATTATTTCCATACCTGTCTGTGATAAACGTCTTCTGTGACGTTGTGATTGGAGCTGATGATGTTGGACTACACACCCACAAGACCACCCTCTGTGGCTCATGCTTCCGGTGAGATGGTTACCTCATTAGAGGGAGGCCTCAATGGTTAAAAAAAGCAGAGAAAATAATGATAGTTTGAGTCACTGGGACTCTCCTTCAGCAGCTGGTTCACATCTTCCTCCAAGAAAAAAATAATGTGCAGCAGGAAGACACAGAGTTTCAGTTTGTCTTTAGCAGCTCACTTGCTTTTCATCTTTTGTGCTGTTTTTGAGTACATGAATAGTATTTGGCATTAAACTGATGTTCTTCTTTGCAACTTTTTGAAAGAAATACAAGGGTAAAAAATGGGCATGATTTGATGAGTGTTGCCTATACTTTATGGACAGTGTGAGTAACAACACTTTGGTGAACGACAGCAGCACAGGTACATCATCATGAACATCCTGATGTGATGAGTTCAGCATTAAAAGATCCTGCAAATGTGATTGCTGTTTCCATCTGACCCATTGACCATTAGAGAACTGAGGGGCTTAACTGATGGCTTAAAGTAAGTGATGGTATGGAGAGACCTCAGACATATTGCTTTCAGTGACTTTGATACCATTTGCTATGTCAGTAGAGTAAACAAGTAAACAGTTCTTAATTAATGTAATAAAAAATACAGTATGTACCAAACAATTGGCAAAATTGTAAACCATACAGCGGTGGATTCAGCAGTATTAAGAGAACACTTCCAAGTTATTGACCTCTACCTATGCAAACTGGTGCAACACACCTATGTACATTCATTCACTAATTAATATTAAGATTCATTCCAAATTGAAATAATTGGTTTAGGGCACTATATCCTGATAGTAGTAATCAGCTGTTGCATTGCAAATAAGCAACATTAAAAATCTGTTGAGGAGGGACATTTGTTTTCTGCCTGCACAGCAAAAACGTACAGAGACTGTGATGCTATTTGTACCAAAGGTGACAGTACAGTTTCTCCATGATATTGAACGTGTTTCAATGCATGTTTAGGAATATCCTGGCTATTTGTTGCACATGTAAACATCCTGTCCTGGTTTTGAGAAACCTGGATATGCTAGCCATAGTGTTCCAATAGAAACTGGGATTTTTTGGGATGTTAAAAACCTTCAGGTTTCTGATCATTCTCTGTTGGTACAGAAATGACTCTAATTAAGTGGCTGCGATGTTAAGGAATCAAGACAGAGATAATCAGAAACCTTGATATTGTTAGGGTCAAGTATGGAAATAAAGACGTTCCATGTAAACATAGGCTAATATAAAAAAAAAGGTCAGAAAAAAAATGTGAGAAAGGTGTATTGGTTTGTAATGGGTTAAGTGATTGTTACCAAACCTGAGGGATGAAACAAAAGTATAAGATATTTTAAAAAGTACAGTTTAGGTCCACAAAAGTCATGCTACTCCAGACACATTAATGACCCTTCTCCTCAGTAGACAGTAGCCCACTAACTCCACATGTTTACTAACTGCATAGCGAGAGGGGAGCCGTGAACGTTGAAGCTGTGGTAGGAGGCGATCCGGTACATTGGGTTATACTTTGCCTCGAGATGATGATTTCAGTTGGTATTTCTGGGTAACCTGAGGTGAAAAAGTGCTCCTCATACACCCACACTGTGAGCATGCAGCGTTGCTGTGGTGATGGGCTGCTGCTGCAATAATGGCAACTTTCATAATTAGCCGTGCTAGATGGTAATGTGCCAGTTTTTTTTTAAAGTAGCCACTCACTAAACCACTAATTAGTCACTTTTTGTTTTTTAATTGAAACTAAAGGAAAGATTACAATTATATTTTCTAATATTTTATGTTCCCAATAATCAAAACATTAATTTGTTATTTTTCGACTTTCCTGAAGCTGCATAGACATCAATGAATGAATGAATGGAAGGTTTATTGAAGCCTTTACGTAAAGGATTACACATAAAAAAACTGGTAAAATTAAATCTTTTAGATTATAATTTGAAATATTGATAACCAGTGTATACAATTTTAAAACTTTTATAAATATTCCTATAGAAACGTACATTCTCTTATTTAGTTTTGTGACTGGAGTCTGGTTTCGGTAACATTTTTAGTTTCAACACCACCCTCTTGTGTTTAAACTATGGATCTATAAAAAAAAAACAGCCTCACCCATGATGCATTGCAAAACACTGGTCAGTACCATTATTTTATGGGGGGATGGGTGATTTAAACCTTTAAAATGAACGCAATATTGCCTTTGTCTGTGTCAATTTCCATCGGGTTAGTCTTTAAAGAAGAACACATATAAGCAATACGAAATGTGTACGGTATTAATAATGTCCGGTGTGGTCTGGGCTAACACAGAGCTGTTTCCTGCTCAGAGATGGATTATCCTCTATAATGGTAGCTTCCAGTCCGACTCTCCAGCCTTCCTTTTCCTGTTGAAGTAGCAGCCATGAGGTAGGACCACTGTCGATGGCACAATAAAAGTCACCATTTAACTGTTAAAATACATATTCCTTAATCCAATTTCTCTTCAGAAAGACACTTGAGTTTCTTATCTATCGTTATATAAAGTTATAACTTAATTCCAACATCAGAAACCAATATTTTGTACGTGGCTCTGTGTAACACGATGTATCAGATGGGGAAGCCATGTTGTCAACCCGGCTGGCTAGCTGTGCGGCTAACGGCAATTTAGCTTCTGAAACTTTGCTACAATACTTGAAACGTGGCATTATGTTAGATACTCCCATAGATGTGGAGGTTGATATTTTAAATTGTTAGGCGTGTGACCTGGGTTGTGTGTGTCCCCCAGCATGCTCAGGCTCCAGAAGAGGCTGGCCTCCAGCGTCCTGCGCTGCGGCAAGAAGAAGGTCTGGCTGGACCCCAACGAGACCAATGAGATCGCGAACGCCAACTCCCGTCAGTAGACCAACACGTCCTGATTGAATTGGGTTGATCTTTTTAAGCTGATTAAGGCATACTTACCTGAAGCTGGGGGTTTAATGAGAGGCATATTTGAAGTAACAGAAGTCAAGATTTCCTAATTTTCCCTGACAATGGTCATCCGAATATGCCGGAGTCTACATTTCCTGTAATGGAGCCAAGTTTTCTTAGTTTTCTCCATACCTGATACACGCTTATTTGTCTTATAAGACATGCTCCCAGTTTGTAATGCACATTCCTAAAGTTTGAAGCTTCATTTTTGCTTTAAACTGATATAGTACTCCAGATTGTTAGATACAAGAAAATACAATCTCACAATAAGCAAAAATAAGAATCTGGCAAAATATAACCTATTGTGATATTAAATTAGAGCTTGGAATTCCTCTTTTTGCAATATTACAATATCTTAACAGCTGCCTTAAATATAAATGATACTCTTTCTGAACTGCTACTTCAGTAATCATGTCCACAATGCTGATTATTTATCAAGGTTTGCTCGTGTGCATCATTTTTTGCAGCAGGTAAATCAGTGCATCCCCGCTGCTTACTTGTTTTGCTCTGTCTTCAGGCCAGCAGGTCCGTAAACTAGTAAAGGATGGTCTTATCATTCGTAAACCCGTTACGGTCCACTCCCGTGCCCGCTGCCGCAAGAACACGCTGGCACGTCGCAAGGGAAGACACATGGGAGTCGGTAAGTTCCAACCACCACGTTTGCCTTTAAGGAAAGTTATTGACCGGGTGTTCTATTAAGATTTATTTGTTTAAAGCTATTTGTGTGTCTATGTTCTATGTACAGTGTAGCTGATATTTATGAATGAACAAATATTAAATTCATCCACCTTACTTGAAATGTATTTAACAACAAGTCTCTTAAAATGATTTAGTTAGACATTTTACTACCTGGATGATGAAGAATGTGGCCAGTGAACTTGACATGCTTTGTTAATCCCTTTTCCCAGGTAAGAGAAAAGGTACTGCCAATGCTCGTATGCCAGAGAAGTTGTCCTGGATGCGCCGCATGAGGATCCTGCGTCGTCTGCTTCGTCGCTACAGGGAGTCCAAGAAGATCGACAGGCACATGTAGGTCCAGGACATCTTCACTGGTTGTTTTTGCTTTTCTTGATGCGGCCGTGCATTATTAGTGCTGTTAGATATATGCTATATTAACGGCGTTAATGCAAACCCATTTTAACGGCGTAAATTTTTTTTATTTTGAGATTAACATTCGTTTTGGCCTGGCAAACTTTTTTGTTGTTTTCACATGCTGTTTCAACAACTAGTAACATTAGAAAAACTACAACACCACACCAGATCTAGCTAGACCAGAAAAGAAACGAGGCACGCTGCACACAATTGTTTGGGCTGGCGAGCTGACCAAAGAGAAGTAACGTTACATTTTGAGTGGATGGCGACACTACAGTAGGCTATATGCCAATGTGGTTTTCAATAAAAAAACATTTGCACAAAGCAAGCCGATCCACTTTTCCATGTTGATAAGAGCATTAAAGTGAGAAAAAGCTTATGGGACAAAAAGAAATCAAGGGACATTTAGAATAGATACAAATGTGTGATTAATTACGAGTTAACAATAACAATGTGATTAATCACAATTAAATACTTGAATTGTTTGACAGCACCAATTTTATTTAAATATTTGATATTTTTCCAGGGTTTGAGATAGCTTTTTATACTTAAGCCTATCTTTTTAATATAGCTAGTTTTCTGGTGAGGGTATTTGGCCACACAAACCTACATTTATATACAGTTTTTAATACTGGCTAATTTCTAGGTGTGACCCTGGGCTAATTTTACACAAACCAGGCCTCCTATTTGCAAATCATAAATTGACCTCAGTGAAGCTTGTTGACAATGTTGGTATTGCACACTTTAAAGACCTGGTGCCTCTGAATTACAGTTAATGTAATATTGTGTATTGTGGTATTGATTTAAAGATTTCCCCCTCGCCTTCTGTCTTTCAGGTACCACAGCCTCTACCTGAGGGCCAAGGTCTTTCAGGTACCATTCAGCTGAAGGCTGACAAGGCTCGCAAGAAGCCTGAGGGCCAAACTAAGTTCTGTTTTGTTCAGGTTCACAGAAATGCAGTCTCCTGTTCACACCGAATAAGCGCATCCTTATGGAACACATTCATTTTTTAAAAACGCTGAAGGCTGACAATGAAATCGGCCCTTTTGCTCAAGACAGTAAAACACAACCTGCTCAAGCACAAAACGGTCTTACCGAAGTCTCAAACCAAACTAAATGTTAGTTCTAAAGAGCTATACCTGATTTTTGTTCAGGTTCACAGCAGTCTGAAGGCTGTTTACACCGGGGACCCAATTTAGCGCCCGATATTCGCCGGCGCGCCAATATCCGAATGAAAATTAGTGTCTTGTGCTTCTGAAGACAGTAAAACACAACTTGCAAAGCACTTACCGACCAATGCAGTCTGAGTTGAATTTATCCTGATAGTGTTGTGATTAGAGGCCTTCTTTTAGAGCAATAAGGCCCATTACATGAATGAGCAGTTTAGAGGAAGAGGTGAATGTATAATCGGTAATCATGATTATTGAATATTTACATTTTATATTTTTGCTGTGCAATATAAGGTCTTTGCACAATAATTAAGAGAAAACATTTCCATTAGCTACCGCTTTATGTTACAGCAGGTAACATCACTTAATAAACCACCATCACTTAATAAACCACCAGCAGTGGTTTAAGTTTTAATTTAAAATTGAAGATGATGATTACACATTGTATGAACACCTGTCTGTCTGTTCTACAGTGATCAGGCCGAGGCCCGTCGCTCCAAGACAAAGGAGGCCCGCAAGCGCAGAGAGGAGCGTCTCCAGGCCAAGAAGGAGGAGATCATCAAGACCTTGTCCAAGGAGGAGGAGACCAAGAAGTAATCTGGTTCTGTCCATCCTGCCTGACATCTGCCACCTGTCAAGTGCTGACAATAAAAGTGTACATAAAGACACAATGATGTGGTGTACTTTCTTTTCCTCATGGAGTAAAAACCTGATTAGCGAGGATTAATGTTGTAAAGAGCTGGAGGGCTAGCATCTCTAGTAATCATTGAAAACCAATGGCCAAACATTAATGCATTTTAGATACATTTCTCTTCTTAACTTCATATTTTTAATAAATTCAACAATCTTTTGTTTGCTGTACAGTGGGGTTCAAATTTCTATCGCCAAAACTTTTTTTCACTTTGTCAAATGAATGCAGTGTTTCCCCTTGAGTAGATGTTAAGAATATACTATTTAAAATTATTTTTATTAGCTGATAAATATGCTTAATATTAACATTGAAACGGCTGCTGTAAAACTTGGTGCAAAAGACAAAGAACACAAGACTAAACTATCACCACCTTTAAAATATGGCATTGACAGGCATATCACTTAGCAATTTAATCCTAAACTGTACAAAGATGATTGAGAAATGGTTTTAGAAAATTGACTTAACGTTGCATTTTACATGGACAGTTTCTGATAGTGAATCTGTCTTAAAGGCAACATGAATTTAGGACATAATTAAATTCAGTGTGGATACTATCTTTGTATTACAGCCTCTGGTAACATGTTGAGTCTTTTTTCCCAAATAAGTTTTCTGTCACATCATACAAAATAATCCTCAGACCTCTAATTTCAAGTCATTATGATTAATAATATATACTTTATTCATCTTGTAAGGGGAAATTACAATTTACATTCTGTTATTACACACAGGTCTGAATTACACACACATGTCAGTACCTATACATGCTCTAAATGGAGAGATGTCAGAGTGAGGGGGTTCCCAAAACAGTTGGGGGTTTGGTGCCTTGATCAAGAGCACCTTGGCAGTGCCCAGGAGGTGAACTGGCACCTCTCCAGCTACCAGTCTACCACGATACTTTTGCTCTGTATGGGTAACCAGCGACCCTCTGGTTCCCAACTCAACTCCCTACTGACTGAGCTACTACCACCCCCTTGTGGGATTAATAAAGTATACATTATTAATTTGAAAATCCTTCTGTTAACTTCCTGTCTGGACTAATGACCTCCAGTGATTCATGTCTCCAACATCTGATGTTTTTACTGTTGAAACGGATTAACTCCCCTGTTTAATTTTCTTAATTAAAATCTGTAAATTATTTCGACATGTACAAAATGCACTGTGTAAGTAAAGTGTGTGTTTTTAAAGGTTTGTGTCCATCTAGTGGTTGTAGCTGGTATGAAAAAGGTAAAATATCAACCAAGGATCTCCTCAGTTTTGAACATTAGTATAAAAAGGTGTTCTGCAACAAATAAAATACTTGCTGTTGCAATGCAGCTGAACTTGCACTTGCAACCACAAAGAAATCTCAGACTGAGCAGCAGGAAGTGACTCTCGCTACCTTTGTTAGTGGAAATATTCTGAGGTTTCTTGACATTTCCAGATGCAAACAGACTTACAAAACTTAAAAAATTAGTATCTTTCTGTACATTTGAATCCGAATCAGCTTTAATGGCCAACTAAGTATAAACACATTAAAAGGAATTTAGCTCTTGCTTTTTGTTGCTCTAAAGGTATGAACAGTAATACATGAATGAAAACAAGGACAACAAAGCTGAACAAGGTAAACGTTGACCAGTCAAAGGTTTGGACACACTTTTCCAGTCACTTCCTCCGGTCTGCAACCACAAACACCCTCCCACCCCCAAAACCAAGCTCTGCAGCGTGGGTGATGGGGCCCTTTTGTCTGCGGCTCCGAGGCTGTGGAACACCCTCCCTGAACACCTAAGGGCCCCACAGTCTACAGTAGTTTTTAAACAAAACCTCAAAACCTATCTTTCAAGAAAGCTTTTTACTAAATGTATTTTATAGGTTTTCCTCTTAACTATTTATAGATCTTGAGCTTTTTATCTTTTAATTATTGTTTTTTTTTTAATAGATAAATTGATTATTATATGCTCTGTAGCACTTTGAGATTGCTGAAATGCAAAGTACAATACAAATAAAATGTATTCAAATGTGTCCAAACTTTTGACTGGTACTGTATGTGTATATTACACACAATAATCTATTGGAATGGAGGGTCTCTCATGTCCATTACAGCCATGGTTTGATATGTAAATTATGTCTGTGCCCCTCTAAGGGATTACATGTGTGTCATATACTCAGTATATCTTTATTGTGGTCTACGTGTGTGCACAGTGTTAGTGTGCTGACATCATTTGTCAGTTAGGTTGTGTGAGTGCTTAATGAGACATGCAGGTTGGTAATAGTTCGGCATGAGGGCACCAGGCCTGAGGCCTCATGTTAAGCAGCTCTGGAATGCACAGGGATCAGCTGTTCCTCGACCATATGACTCTATTACTGCCCCTCTCAGGCTTGCCTCTTCCTTCACATCGCCCCGTGAAGCCTTTTACCAGTCACAGCTATGGCAAGTGTGGTGGACGGTAATGACAATTTAAGGGCCCTCAGCTGGAGAATGATTCCATCAGGTGGCTCAGAGGGCCCAGAACTCATGGAACCAAAGGCATTTCAGCCAAGCCTCATCAGACGGGCTAACGAGAGGGAAATGCTGTTGAAATTGCACAAAAATGTCACATATAGGCTAAGTTCTAAAGATTTAAGGTTAAAGCCGCTACAGGGAGTTTTTAACTGATTATAAAATTCAACTTTCAATTTAATATGATGCCTCTATATGACCTACTGTATATAAACAAACAATACCATCAGCGAGAAGATTGGCTAATTCTATACGCAGACTAAAAAAGCATATGTTTACTTTTCCCTGGCAAAATTTCACGATGACTATGTTAGTCAGTTAAAAGGAAGTGAGAGAAGATTTTTCATTAGATCATTTTATTTTTGATCTAAGTCTATATTTTGTGGTTTTGGCTGATACTGGGTCAGGGTCACAAAACCCCCCTAAAAAACCTGAACAGGACATGATAGAGCACGGGTGAAAACATGACTCAGCCTTAGTCGGCCATTTAATTAAAGGATGATGCGGGATATGAAAGGATTTTAACCCGATCCTGAATTGGCCCTCTTCTATGTCATTTATAAAATACATTGTGATACGTTGTTTTACATTTTACATATATGAATTCACGTTGGTGGCTAAAGCAAAGTGTGGGCATGGGTTGTAAGCAGTCTAAAAACATCAGAAAATAGTAAAACAACAAAGCCCACTATTATTAAAGCACCCAAAGATATTATATTTACATGACTTTAAACACAGCAAATACAGTACTCATATTTGAGAAGCTAAAGATATTTAGCATCTTTCATTTATCAAAGTAGTTGCTAATTCATTTTCTGCTTATTTATCGATTATTTGGCTAATCGTTTCAGCTCCAGGTGTATGTATCCATATTTCACTTGTTGTAGTTTGTGGATCACTTTGCACATTGTCACATTATGCATGTATTATGCACAGCTGCTGTGTAACTACAGGATGTGTAATCGGGCAAAAATTTCTTTTGATAATAAGTAAAAAGTTTAGGTAAATATGCGTTGTCATTGATTTACATGTGGGTTTTAATGCCATTGTAGTTCCCCATGGTAATGTGCTTTTGGTTCTTCCAAAGAGAGATGTATTTTAGTTGACCCCTCTTGTTTGGATTGTTTTGCTGAAGTGCACACTAGTCACCATATGATAATCTATTTACAGACCTTGAGTTATTTTCATCCCTTAGCCTCTCGCCAGCTCAAAAAAACATTACTCACTTTGGATCCTCTTGCATCATCTGTTTTCACTAGTCGTGTACACACTCATACTGACAGAAAAGGAGCAAATAGGCCTACATGCTTCCCAAATTATTTGCAGACATGCTGATTCAGTCTTCTGAGTACAGTGGATACAAAGTTTGTCTTACTTGAGTTCAGTGTGGTCTGCCTATGACAGGTCTCTTTGCATCACTGTGGTTTCAACCAGGTCACGCAACTTGTAATCAAGTGTTACTTAGGCAACAGGTCTGAGTCAAACAGCAAGTGGAAACACATTCTGTTCTGAGGGCTTTGAGTAGCAGAAGTGAAATATAGAGTTGGCAATGATGAAGTAGGCCTATCAGTTACCTTTTTCCCCATTTTATTTGCAGTAATTATGTTAGATATTGAAACAACTACCACCAAACACAAAGACAGGAAGCTTGCTGTGCCGCCAGGGGAACCCCATTGTTTAGAGATGTTGAGCAGAGATTAAGGTGAGGCTTGATCACATCCTCTCTTGTGGCCTACCTCATTGATGATCCTGTAACCTGTGCTGCAGAAGAGGCAGAGCAGCAGCCTCGTCGCTGTTGAAACAGCGGGGTCGCATGTGCGAGGTGGAGGAGGGGGTGAACAGATTTATTGGGTGCCATTTGGGTGACAATGGGACCTTTGTCCTTCTGTCTGCCTAGTGATGATGTCACATGGGTTCTTTAGAGGAAGTACTGCGCTTCCCTTGCAGCTTCTTGCTTTTGTCCAATCTTTCGCCATCATTGCACGCCACCCGCCAAAGCATGCTGCATTGAGTCTTTCAGTCAACATAGGCTGTGAAACACAAACAAACACACAAATACACTTGTCTGCAGTGGTGGAATGTAACTAAGTACATATACTAAAGTACTTTACTTAAGTAAAAAACTGAGGTACTTGTACTTTACTTTAGTCTTTTCTTTTCATGCCACTTTCATCCTACATTTTAGTGAGAAATATTGTACTTTTTGCTCCACTACATTATTCTGACAGTTTTAGTTACTAGTTACTTTATACATTAAGATTTCTGCACACAAAACCCATGCAGTTTATAAAATACTAAGTTTTATTTTAAATTAAACTACCCAAAAATATAACTGCCTAAAAGTCCAGCTGAAATGAGTAGCCGATTACACACTTAGTTGATTGACTGAACTATTTTGATTGTTTCTAGTATAGATTGTTGTGCATTGAGTACTTTTTCCTGGTGATACTTACATACTTTTACTTAAGTAACATTTTCAATGTAGGACTTGTAACAGAGTATTTTATATTGTGGTATTAGTACTTTTACTTGAGTAAAGGATCTGAATACTTTTTCCACCACTGCTTTCCCAGAACTATGCAAACTTGTTACTTTGTAAAGCCCTAGTAATGCAGAAATACAAAATTCAAATCTTGCAACTTTACACACTTTAACCATTTAGGATGGAGCATACATACATTGTCTGCCAATCTGTGGTGCATATTTGCACATGCAGTTTTGTTTTTTTTAAATTTTCTGAATATATAGAAACTTGCCAATTTTGCCCAGATCCTATATCCTCTGCTAAATAACAGATTAATCACCAAAAGTTAGCTCCTAATTACATAACCATCCATCATTGAGATGATAATTCCAGCATGATTCATCCATGTTGAGTAAAAGAGACCGAGGGCTTCCTACAGGCACACAAGACCTGCACAATGCTGAGAAATCTCCTGTTTTATAAGATTATGAATGTCAGCTTGAAAAATTACTTCTTTGGCTTTAATGTGGTTAAATAGCTTATGGAGTCTTTGGATGGAAATTGTATTGTCTGTATTAAGCTAATGACCGGCTGCTGTGCGTGGGAGGCAGCACGATGGCCTGTGATGAGAGGAAACCAGATGAGAGGTCTGTATATTTGATGTTATAGACCGCCAGAGAACCAAGGTGTTGTACCTCTTCTATGATGCCCCACAATTATTCTGAGGCAGATGTTCCCTGTTTCTTGTCTGCAGTCTTGTTATAATCCTGGAGCTTCCATGTGGGAGGAAACACATTTCCTCCCACAATTCTCTCCCCATTCCTGCTTGTGTCTCATGATACATTTCTCCAAGAGGCCTCCCTCTCAGGGCTGAGTTTATCTCTTGCCTAATATCCAGTAAAGTGCTGGCGCGTCTTTTGTTTCCACCCCCCCGAAAGAGATTCTTTCAGAACTAGAGAAGATGTGCGCATGGACTGAAAGATTGAGTTTGACATTAAACATTTAGTCATCCTTGACGTAAGAATATTTGAAAAATTCAGATTGTACATTCATTTAGGACAGCCATTTCGCAGCATACTATGACGAGTGACACCTGAACAATCAAACACATCACACAAACATGAGAGCCCCAGCTGGCCCACCCACTGGAGTCACAAGATCCGCTCACCAGTCAATGAACCATTACATGAATTTAAGGTAAAAAGCATGTTAAGTGTAGCTTTCACCTTCCTTACCAACCCCTCTGTCTCTATTATCCAGATTTTATTAGTTGAACAACCTTCTATATTGTTAATTTTGTCTGTCTGGTCACAGCAAAGCAGCCTCACAAACTCAACATATTTTCTGCAAACCCTGACGACGGCCAAAATAAAAACTTTCCATGAGCTCTTTTGTTTTGGATTTTTTTGGGGGGGGCTAGGGTTGCTAGCTCAGCTTACTCAGCATGGAGTTACTAGGCATTATTGCTTCATTGCAAGGAGCTCGGTTTGGATTTTTCCACTGAGAACTCAAATCAGGAGGGATATATGCAGAATAACTGGGTTTGGTCATCTGTTTGTGAGGGTTTACTGTTAAATACATCCCATAAGATTAATGTATTTCCCAAAATCCAACTTGAGCTTTACCTCTTAAGTTCTATTTCCCTTCCATTACACAGCTTTCAACACAGAGCTCCCAAATGAAAGCCAAACAACGGATGAGTTATGGCTCTTCTGGGCATCAACTCCCCACCTTCTCTGCTTTTTTTCTCTCTGTCTGACTTTCCCCGATTCTCTGCTTCTGTCATTTCCGTCGGCTGTTACGATAGCTAGTTACCCTGTTGATACAAGCAGCAGTGCTGCCACATATGAAGCATGTTCCAATAGCTGAGAGGAGACTTTCCTGCCTTGGCTCCCAGCATCTCAAACTTTTTGCAAGAGCATATGAGTCAATACAGCTGGCAACATTTGGCATTGGAATAAAGGAAGCTTGTGTGTGTAGGTAAGAGTTTTGGGGATATTAGGAGTCACTCTGATTGGATGGGAAGCCTCTGCCCTTGCCTGTTTTGCCCTTATTGATTTTGAATGTGTTTCCTGTCACACACTCACTAGTCAAGAGGCAAACTGTGGGCTAATTCAGAACTGGGCACTCATGTTACTGCCTCCTTTTTGTGCAAAGGGGAGAGGGGCTTAAGGGGTTGTGGGCGGAGGATGGCTGATGGAGGGAGGGGTAAACAGAGTGGAAGGACTGGGGCTCTGAGGTGGGGGCGGAGAACACAAGAAGCTTTGGGACAGCAGGGAAAAGTAGGATTGTGAGTTTTTCTGCGTGAATACATGAAAAAAGTGGAAAGAAGATGGGTGGATCAAAGAGACATGGCACGGATTAAAGTGGGATGTGGAACAACAAAAGATCGTATTTGTCACAGCTGACTTGGACAATAACAGGAAGAGAGGAACAACCAAGTAGAGGTGCAAAGAATACCAAGGACTTGCCTAAACAAGAGGCAGAAAAAGAAGACAGGCCTACCTTAGGTGGCGTGCTCTCATTCACCCACGGAAAGAGAGAAGCACTGAGTCAAACCAGACAGAAAGACAGACAGGAAGAGCGAGGGGGGAGGAGTAGGAGGAGGGAGTGAGGTAACAGAAAACATAAGAAAGCAGAGAGGCAAAAGATTAGCACTCGTGAAAGAGTGTGTGTGAGGTTGAGCAAGGGAGAACGAGCCAAAGAAGTTGGGAGGGAGGGGGGATCTGAAAACAGAGGGAGGGTGACAGAAAGTAGAAAATGGGTGAGTGTTGTTGAGCCAGCTAAAGCAGAGAGGAAGACAGAAAGTGAGGAGCCGAGCGGGTGAAGTAAGCAGGTGGGGAGAGCGATGAGGGGGCAGCTCTTGAAGTCATTCTTCTCTTTGGTGTTCACTCTCTTCTGTTTGGGGAGCCTGCTGACCACTTTCATCTGGTACATGGTCGACAACAAGTAAGTGTGTCCCTCACTTTTCCAAACACCTATTGCGCACACACACACACACACACACACACACACACACACACACACACACACACACACATACGTTTTTTTGTATGATGGAGGGCAGATCATCCTCTTTGCCAAAAGACACAAAACCTTGAAAGGTGTAGTTAGGGTGAAATGACTAGTGTTATAAATACAATAGGCAGTTGAGAAAAAGAGGCTGATTTTTGTACTGGTACCAGGTACTGTATGTGTGAATACAACTCATAAGGCACATTGTGTATCTGTGCTACAATTTCATCATTCCTCTCACAATACTCAGCAATTTTAGAGTTAAAATAATGGCACATGAGACATTTTGAAAGATAATTTAGAAGTGGTCATTTCTTGAATAGGAAATAACCAACACATGTATTTGTTTTGATGTTAGGATGTTGTTTTGTTGCCAATAAAACAGCAATGTCAGAAACCCTTGCACTTAAAAGTGTCATTGAAAGTGACATATGAGAGGCAACCACACCCATATCCACCTGAAATTAAACAAACTCAGAGAACTTAGAGATCATATTTCTTCATTTGAGTCCTTTTCGTAAATAATAATAACAGGAAGAGGATATATAGCAACTCATACAGCCGACCACATATATTATAACACAGACACGAAGAGACAGAAGTCTCCTGCTGAAATGCAGCTAAGTAGCGAAGGCCTCTGCTCCTATAGGTTAGTGCACTGGTTGTTCATGTAGGGCTTATAAAGCTGACAGATTTGCCACAGCTCTGCCCCATGTCAGTGGGAGATCTCTGAATGCGGACCTTGGTATGATTACTCTATTTGCTTTAGTGTTTATTGAAGTTAGAAATTCATGCATACAGCAATTGATTGCATTTACTGGTAAATCTCCTTTTGAAAACCAAAACTAAAACCAAAAAATACATCAGTTAGAACATGATTATCAGTTTTATCTCTAGCAACAGCTTTTTACGTACCTGTCCTGATTGTCTTGTGTTCCCTCCACAGTAATGTTGAACCTCAGAGGCCGCATACTCAAAAGAAAAGTGCACCCAAGCCCAATGACCCCTGTAAAGGCTGCAGGTAAGAGCGAACACCGTCACTGACCTTTTTGTTTATACATTCATCATATCAACCCATTTCAGCGCTACAGGGATTTCACACTTAAATTGTGTGTGTGTGTGTGTGTGTGTGTGTGTGTGTGTTTGTGTGTCACAGGGAGGTCATCCACCAAGTAATAGAGCGTTACTCTAAACCCTGGAAGAAGCAGGAGGACAATTACCAAAAGTTCAGGTAAAAAATGACATTCTCTCAAACCTTTATCTTTATTCTGAACTTTTAGAACAAAAACAAAAAAAAAAAAACAACACACAGATACATTCATTCAAAATACCCCTTTTAGTTATAACTATACAAAACATTAAAGCTTGCTAAGGGTCATCTGGCAATTTTAAGGAGCTTTTAGAACAAGCCAAAGTAGAACATGGTCTGGGTTGATTTGTTTCCCAACAATTATGCTAAATAATAATAATAATAAGTAAATAAGACATTCCCTCTTTAAGTGCTTGAAAGTATATGTCAGAGGTCCTTCACCTGTATTACATTTGTCACAAAAGCTGGTCTTTGAAATGTGAACACAATGTATTATCTTAAACTTTACTAGCTTCAAAGGTTTAAAGAAGAAGAAGACAAACTAAAGACTGGGAAGGAGAAGTGGAAATAGAAATGTGGATTAGCGGCAAATGGTCTAAACCACATGGTCTAAATATAACGCGTCATGTGAGTTATGGTAATACAGAGGGACTTCACCTGGGTCTTTTGATGGAATAAAACATCCTTATATGAACGATTTTTTTAATCTATAACCTCAACAATCTGCCTTTTAAATTAACTCTAATTTAACAAAGTTTGCAAATGATTTAACAACATTCCTGATTGAGTTGTATGTAAGATAGATAGACAGACAGGTAGACAGACAGACAGAAACAGACAGCTAGATAGATAGATAGATAGATAGATAGATAGATAGATAGATAGATAGATAGATAGATAGATAGATAGATAGATAGATAGATAGATAGATAGATAGATGGATATCTATTTGTCAAAGTTGCAGAGACTTCTGAGTTCAGTCCATAGGGACCTCAGCAGCCTCCCAGTCCACCAATAACAAAGTCCCGGTGGTTCCCCAGATCTCAGCTGAGCAGCAAGTGCCATGGGTTTCACAAGTCCATCATTACCCAGACCAACAATCCAGTGGGATCAAAGCTTGTGTATGACGGAGAAAAGAGGAGGACCCTCCAGGTCACCCCAGAGATTTTCAAAACCTTTGCAAAGGTATGTTGTTTCTCATTCATTAATTCTGCTGCTTGGTGTCATGATTGCTCCTCAAATGTTGTTGATTTCACTGCTTTGCTCTAGCATGTTCTGCCAAAAGTCATGCATCTACTCACATGTTGGCTCTTTGACACACAAGGCTACACATAACAGCATGGTGTTTTGTTTGGTGAGAGGCTCACAAACTCAGACTAGACTTTAATAGGCTGGTGTCAGCCTGTACTGCCGAGCTATTCACACTTTTTACTGTAAGCCATGACCAGTAAACATATAGTGGTTTAAGCATGCATCACTCTGTAAATAAAGGCAGTGTCTTTACATAGAAATGGGCAATCCGATTTTAAGAGTTTTTCAAACAGAATTAAAAGAATCCAAATTATGACTTATTAAACATGTGAAATAATGTTTTTTTCATGTTCATTCACTTAAGTGTGTGAGAATGCAAACATTTGCTAATTAGCACTAAACACAAAGTACACACTAAGGTTGAAGGGAATGTCATTAGACATTTCCCTTAATTTCTTGAAAATATACAGCATAAGTATGTAAGTATACTTATAACTCTGTCACAGTGGGTAAGGATACGGCAGCAAAGAATAGGACCTGAATCCAGACAACCAGGCAGAGAGGAATAGTTCAGGGATTTATTGATAAAACAAATCTATGTAATGTATAATGTTATGTTACATGCATAGGTAGAAAGAAACGACTTAGGGGCAGGGTGCGGGGTTCAGTGTGGAAAGCAACGGGGGTCCCAGCACGGCTGCGGCTGGTACTGGGAACGTGATACTAGCAATTTCTAGTCGGCAACATATTTTGGGCTTCATTTAATAAACGTAACTTGTATTAGTATACAATCATATGTGTATTGTTTTGATTACAATGTTCGGAATTACTTTACGTTGCCTTATGTATATTTATTTATATTTCTCACTGTTAGTCACAGGGCTCTGTACAGCATCAACACAGGTCGACATTGCTTGAAATACAGTGTATATATATATATATATATATATATATATATTTTATATATTTTATATTTTTACAGAGGTGTCAAAAGTATTCTCATTCATTACTCAAGTAGAAGTATAGATATTAGAATGGCGCAATTTATTGGGATAGGTTTTGGGTTTTTTTTGGGTGTTTTTTTTAACAATGAAAATCCGAATGAAAACAAGTCAACAGGGACGGTTCTAGCCTTTTGGTTGCCCTTGGCGAGACTGACTTTTAAGTAGCAATGTATGTTTATTTTAGTTTCTAGTTTGCATGTAATTTAGATGGCACCCCCATTTGGTCTAATAACTGGTCTGGCAACCCAAAGGTCAGTGTTTTGTTTCCAGATTTGTGTGCATGGTGACTTATGATGTGGGGGTCTGGGGGGCCACACCCTGACATTTTTTAGCATTAAATACTTCTTGATATTTGATGCACCTATTTTTTTTCAACCTTTTTCTGAATCAATTTATGCTGGACATATATTTATGTAAAGGGAAACAGATTACAATCCAAATAAAAAAACATAATGTAATATATTGCAGTAAGCCTCTCAGGCATTCTGTATTGCTGTCATCTATTTATTCTCCTGTAGATCGACTTTTCTAATTATATCTGAGTCAGCACACATGTAGCCACATGTAGCCACATGTAGTCTCTATTTTTACAGCAAGAGTAGACACTAAGCAATGCACAGGTCTGCTTCAGAGCTCCGTGTGTTTGAGTCTGACCCATAGACTGGAAACGTAGGCCTATGTCACATGGAACTTCTAACTAAATATCTTTTATTTCGCTTGTCATTTGTAATTCCATAATTAATGGGAAGTAGACCTAAGGGCGACACGGCACCCCCAACCCATTTGACGCCCGAGGCAATCCTCTAAGTCACCTATAGCAATCGCTGGCCCTGCAAGCCAAACTGAAATAAGAGTAACAAGGCTATTTTTAAAATGTAAGAAGTAGAAGGAGAAAGTCTGCTGTAAAATAATTACTCCAGTAAAGAATAGATACCCAAAATTTCCACTTGAGGAAGGTAACAAAGTATTTGTACTTCATTGACACCTTTGTTATTTTATAATGAGTAAATGTTTGTTTTTTTGTAATACATTTTCCATTGGTGTTGATTTCAGGAGCATCCATTCCCAAATAAAACATGGGACACGTGTGCTGTTGTTGGGAACGGAGGGATCCTGACCAACAGCAGCTGTGGAAAAATGATCGATTCCGCTCAGTTTGTTATCAGGTGAGAAAGGTGTCTAGTGTACTGGAATAAAAATGCTGGTTACAATCTTAACAGAATTAAACTTATCTCTCTCTTAAAATTCCAAACAATCTCTATGTTGTCTTTGTTGCTTTTTCAGGTGCAACCTACCTCCTTTGGATAAAGGCTATGAGAAACATGTGGGCATCAAGACAGACCTTGTGACAGCAAACCCAAGCATCTTCATAGAGAAGTGAGCAAGAGGAGTAATCACTGCACCTTAAAACTTTCCTTTTGTCTTTTTTTCACATCTTATGTTTATTTTCAGGTATGGGGCTCTAATGGGACGTCGTCGTCCGTTCGTGAGAGTCTGCGTATCTATGGCAACTCCTTGCTGCTCCTTCCCGCCTTCTCCTATGGCCACAACACTCCTGTGTGCATGCGTGCCGTCTACAGCATTGAGGACTTTGAAAGTCCCACCAGGCCCGTGTTCTTTAACCCTGAGTACCTCCAGAGTCTGGCCCTCTTCTGGCGCTCACAAGGCCTGCGAGCAGTGAGGCTCAGCACCGGCATAATCATGGCCAGCCTAGCACTGGAACACTGTGCCAACGTGCATCTGTACGGGTTCTGGCCCTTCAGTAAACACCCACATGGACTCTATGTCCTGACTAACCACTACTACGATGACAGACAAACTAAAACAAAATTCCACGCCATGCCGGCTGAGTTTGACCTCTTGTTGCGGCTGCACAGCCAGGGGGTGCTCAGGCTTCACCTGGGAGATTGTTGACCAGTTGAAAATGAGTTTCCAGACCCAGGGGCAGCTGACAGGATTGAAGAAAAGTGCCTTTTTTCGTAGCCCAGTTGCTCGTGAAGTCCTTGAAATACTTTTGAATGAATGGAAAGATGCATTTTGGCTGATGACATGGATTAGGGGTCCAAGCAAGGTGGACACTTGGACTTAGAGTGAATGCAGCCTAGACATTTGCACTGAAATCAAGGCTATAAACATTATACAATCTTACAGGTATCTAAAATTGTATTTATTTTGTTACAGCCTGGATGAAGGTATTTTGATTTCTAAGGGAATCCTTTGTGGGAGTCGAAAATATAGTGCCTAGTTTTGGATCAAACAGAATGTATTTTGAAGAAAATCAAATACCTCCTTTACATGAAGATTGTCTGGCTAAAACACTTTAACGTTTAATGAAAACAGCCACACTCTGAATGTAAAGAATCTTTCATGGGGAAATGTACGGTACTTGCCCATTGATAAGACAATTGTTATAAAAGGCAGGTCCTGGACACGAGGTACGCCACAGGTCACAGTGCCTGCCGGTGTTATGTCCCAGTAGTCTCAACTACAAATCATCATTGCTTCCTTCTGCCGGCTGTGGTCGACAACAGATGACCCTATTAAGTTAAGCTCTGAGCCAGGGACTAAACAGACACCACAGGAAGAAACAAGAATAATAACACTACTAATCACTGGAGGTCCCTCCTCGCAAAGGTTGCTATGGTGAATCTGTGTTACAATGTGCTACCTCTCGTCACCACGGTGACCAGAGGGGGATATGTTCTGTAAGTGGAAACTTTCACATAGTGGTACAATGTTAGGTTGAAAAACAAGTACTCTTTAAGTTGATGTAAATGCTAAATCGATGACTGACTCCTATGTAAGGTGATGGATTGTGAATTGAGCACTTTGATTGAAAATTGTAACCTTTGGGTAAGAAGTAACATTTGCTTCCAGACTTTCATGCTGATACTTACTGTATATAGTCTTAACAGTGGTTTTTTGTCATCCAGAACAATAATGTACAAGCTGTAGACCAGACCAAACTTGAAAAATCATTATGAGCCAGTTTTAGAGTAATGTGATTTTGTTTTTGTTTAGTGAACAGCATGAGTTACGAGGGACAATGAAGTTAAAGTAAATCAGTAAATAAATATTTAACACAAACCAGTTTTTTGTATGTAATGAGTGGCTGAAGTGGAATTCAAAAGCTTTATCCCAGATGTCTCACCTTGCACGATTTAGTGTCTTTGAGCCATTAGGTGTTCCAAAACCGGCCAAGATTTGTCATTAAAATGCAGTATTTCTACTTTCAAACCCAACATTTGACTGGAACACCACATGATCCACTGATTTATTTGCATTGTTTTGCACAGAGCTTTTATATGCATTCCTCTCTTGATTGTCTTATTTTTTTTTACACCCCAAATAGCTTCTTTTTTTTACCTTATGTAAGGCATATGCTGGTGTAGTGTATTTCAGTACCTTCATGGCACCTCCTCAACACACCCCTTCCTCACTCTGAAGTGCTCCCTCCTTTGACAGGAAGTCTCCCTCTGGTGGCTCCAACTAACTGTAAAGCATCACCAGCGGTCTGTTATGCATTTCTGCTTCAATTTGTTGGCAAAAATGTATACAAGATTAAATGGTAAGGATCATAAGTACTGATATTGGTATGGTTTGCAGGTAATGTTAAGTTATTGCTAGAAAATGATATACATATATACTGTATATATCTATATATATATATCTATATATATATAGATATATATATATGAAACAAACAATTATTTCCATCTTTTAATTTGGTTGACAAAACATGCATAATTCAGCACATGCTGGTACAATGGAGAAAAGTTTGTCTTTTGTTTCTAGTTCAGGAGACTCTTTCAGAGAAGATAGATGTGCAGACTGAAAGACTGATATGAAAGACTTGACTTTAAACATTTGCAAGCCATCGTTGACATCTGAAAACATGCAAAACCTAAATGGCATGGTCCTTTAGGACATGATTTTTGCATAATATGACGAGTGACACCTGTACTATCGCAAACAAATCAAACAACATGGGAGGTCCAGCTGCTCACTGGAGTCATTAGATCTGCTCAACAGTCAAGGAACAAATACAAACACTCCCTTTTGATTTGGTGAGGGGACATGAGTCAGGACAGCTGGTAAAGTTTGACATTGGAATAAAATAAGCTTGTGTGTATAGATAGGAGTTTGGGGGGGCATTAGGGGTCACTCTGATTGGGTAGAGGCATGGAGGTAAAGGTAAATCTAAAGGCATTTTACTGTCACATAGACAAACAGTTGTATTCAAAATAATAGCAGTCCAACATCACTAACCTCATAAATAATATTTTTTGGTTAAAGAAATATTTCTACATGGGAAATAATTTTCAAGTAAGTGTTGTAGAGTCATAGAAAACCAACAGACCCAAAAGTCATGACATGCATGCTGTTCATTCTGTGATGATCTGTGAATCTGTAATTGAAAAGGGCATGTTCAAAATAATAGCAGTTTTGTGTTCAATTAGTGAGGTGATTGATTCCGTGAAAAAATAGATGTCAATTATGACCCATATTTAAGAAAAGATGGAAGCAAATTGTGTGCATGCTGGTTATAGTGCATTTTACACTGAAATACTCAGCAAAATGGGTAATTCCAGACATTGCTCTGAGGAACAGTGGACATTGATTAAAAAGATGATTGTAGAGAGGAAAACATATAAAGAAGTGCAGAAAATGATAAACTGCTCAGCCAAAAGGATTTCAAATGCCTTGAAATGGCATCCAAAGCCTGAATAACATGGGAAAACAGATGGATGACATGGATTATCAATCATTCGGATCAAAGAATAGCCAAAATGGCAAAAGCTCAACCAATGATCAGCTCCAGGAAAGTCAAAGAAGACCTGTGAATAATATTACAATCAGAAGAAGGCTATGTGATGCAAAGCTATGAGCTAGAAGCCCCGGCAAAGTCCCATTGCTGAAAAGAAAGACATGTACTGAATAGGTCAAAATTTGCCAAAGGACACATTAACTGGCCAAAGGAGAAATGACGCAACATTCTGTGGGCTGATGAGAGCAAAATTGTTCTTTTTGGATCTAGGGGCCGCAGACGGTTTGTCCGACGACCCCCCTGCACTGAATTCAAGCCACAGTACACTATGAAGACAGTAAAACATGGTGGTGCAAAAATCATGTTATGTGGATGTTTCTCATACTGTGGTGTTGGGCCTATTTATCGCATACCAGGGATCATGGATCAGTTTCAATACATTAAAATACTTGAAGAGGTCATGTTGCCTTATGCTGAAGAGGAAATGCCTTTGAAATGGGTCTTTCAACAAGACAATGACCCAAAACACACCAGTAAGTGAGCAATGTCTTGGTTCCAGATGAACAAGATTAGAACACTTGTGGGGTGACATCAAAAATTCTGTTTCTGAGGCAAAACCCAGTAATGCAGAGGAATTGTGGAATGTAGTTCAGTCATCCCGGGCTGGGATACTTGGAATTCACAGGTGCCAAAAGTTGATTGACTCCATGCAGC
This sequence comes from Etheostoma perlongum, assembly GCA_026937815.1. NCBI lineage: Eukaryota > Metazoa > Chordata > Actinopteri > Perciformes > Percidae > Etheostoma > Etheostoma perlongum. Next base: position 16,791,370 of record CM049385.1, on the reverse strand, counting down.
ACAGATGTGAAGCAGTTCTCAGAAATAATGGTTATTCAACTAATATTAGTACAGTGATTCAAAGTAAAGCAAACCCTTGAGACATTTTTCACTTTATACAGTAAATGTTTGAGTTTGTAAAGAAAAATGCACGCTAATGTTCCTTTTTCTTCACTTTCTGTAATGGTGTAAAACAAACTTGATCAATTTTGGTCATGTTTTGATTTGGAATTGAATGTGCAGTGTTCCCAATGCATTGATATCATGGATTAAAAAGCTATTCTAAGGATTTTGAGCATTAATGACTTTTTAAAACACACTGGTATTATTCTGTACACACTTGTACATGTTCCGAAATGTATTTTCTGCATTTAACCCATGTACATGTTTTTGAGGTCTAGCTTTGGGACAATGGTGTAAAGTAGGATTGTGAGTTTGTCTGTGTGAACACATGAGAAAAAGGGTGGGAGACAGAAGAAAGAAGATAGGTTGACCAATGACATTGACATGACAATAGTGAAAAAGGTTATTGAAGGGATATCAAATCATTCCCACATAAAATGAAAATAGTCATACCTTTGTATAAACATAGGAGCAAACTCTAGTTTACAAACTACAGACCTGTCTCTTTACTTCCACAATTCTCCAAAATTGATAGAAAAACTCAGATTACCCACACTTTAAGAAAAAAATAAATTACTCACAAACAGTCAATATGGATTCAGAGCAAACAGATCTACATCAATAGCAATAATAGAATTACTTGAAGAAATCACAACCACCATAGATAAAAAAAATTACGCAATGGGGGTATTTATTGATCTCAAAACAGCTTTTGATACGATCAACCATGACATATTAATAAATAAAAAAGAAAGATGTGGTATCAGGGGGATGGTTTTAAACTGGGTAACGAGTCATCTCAATAAGAGACAGCAGTTTGTGAAGTGTGGAAACTCCAGCTCAGTATGTTTGGGGATTGCTTAATGGCGTCCACCAGGGGTCAGTGTTTGGCACAAAACTGTTTATTTTGTACAATGATATATGCAATGTTTCCAAGTTGTTGAAGTTGGTGTTTGCGGATGATACAATTATTTTCTATTCAGGAGAAAATATACAATAACTAATAGAGGATGTTACTAAGTAAATGAACAAATTGAAAATAGCAATAAATTATTAAACCTAAACAAAACAAAAATAATGCTATTTGGTAACTATTAAAATTAATAATATGAAATAATATGAGTATATAATATGAGAATATATAATATATATGATTTGAGTAATATGAATATATAGGTGAACATTATTTAGAATTTTGTGAACACAACCCCCAAAACATAGTTAAAAAGAAATTGCAAATAATTGTCATCTTCAGTGTCCATAGTCCATTTAGGCAGGAATTGTCATACAATGTCACAGTCTGAAGATTTACGAGTATGATTAAAGGTAAGAAAATTTTAGGCCTACCTAATCCCCTACAAATAATGACAATACACCATGTATCCTTTGTTGTTGTGTTCTGCAGCATTCACAGTATCGTTATTCAATTCATTAATTCATTAATTAATTTGTGTAAATCCTGATTGAACAGCACACAATTCAACTTTCTTCTTCCGTCCATTTTTCTAACTTCTGCATACATTTAGATACAAAAAACATTAAAATGTTAAAGGACATTAGATTTTAATATCAATGAGACCATAATTCAGAAAATGAACATTATTCTGTGTTGCAGAAGACTTAAAACTAGTGATTGATTGCCTCCTGCTGGAATTCAAATAGAATGCAGGTTTAAGGCACTTCTGCAGCATTTCACCGAACTGGATGCTTTTACCATTAATATACAGTATATGTCCACACCCTATCCATTGAGCTACTGCAGTGCTTTTTCCAACATACTATACTATGACTTTTTATGATTTATTTTTCATAGTAAGTACAAAAAAGTCATAGTATAGTATGTCGGAAAAAATCATAAAAAGTCATAATATAGTATGTCGAAAAAAATCATAAAAAGTCATAGTATGGTATGTCGAAAAAGATCATAAAAAATATATGTATAATATGTAAAAGAATCATGGAAAGTCATAGTATAGTATGTTGAAAAAAGTTTTTAAAATGTCATAGCACTGTATGTCAAAAAAAGTCATAGTATAGTATGTCAGGAAGAGTTATAAAAAAGTCACAGTATAGTCACAGTATAGTATGTCCAAGTATAGTATGTTGAAAAAAATCATAAGAAGTCATTGTATAGTATGTCAGGAAAAGTTATAAAAAGGTCACAATATAGTCACAGTTTAGTATGTCCAAGTAAAGTATGTAAAAAAAATCATAAAATGTCATAGTATGTCGAAATAAATTATAAAAAGTCATAGTATAGTATGTTGAAAAAAGTATTAAAAGTAATTGTATAATATGTAAAAACATCATAAAAAGTCATGGTATAGTATGTTGAAAAAAATCATAAATAGTATGTCAAAAAGGTCATAGTCTAGTATGTCATGAAAAGTTTTAAAAAGGTCACAGTATAGTCACAGCATAGTTTGTCAAGTCATTGTAAAGTATGTCAAAAAAATCATAAAAAGTCATAGCATAATATGTTGAATAAAGTCATAGTATAGTACCTCATAACATCATAAAAAGTCATATGTAGTATGTTGAAATAAATCATAAAAATTCATAGCATAATATGTTGAATAAAGTCATAGTATAGTATGTCAAAAAATCATAAAAAGTCATATTATAGTATGTCAACAAATATGAAAAGTCATTGTATAGTATGTAAAACAAATCATAAAATGTCATAGTATAGTATTTTGAAAAAAATCATAATATAGTATGTCAAAAAGAATCATAATATAGTATGTCAAAAGAAATCATTGCATAGTATGTCAGGAAATGTTATAAAAAGGTCACAGTACAGTCACAGTTTAGTATGTGGAAGTAAAGTGTGTCAAAAAAAATCATAAAATGTCATAGTATAGTATGATGAATAAAGTCATAGTATAGTATGTCAAAAAAATCAAAAAATTCATAGTATAGTATGTCGAAACAAAGTCAAAGTATTGTATGTTGAAAAAAGTCATAAAAAGTCATAGTATAGTATGTCGACAAAAATCATAAAAAGTAATTGTATAGTATGTAAAAAAAATCATAAGTCATAGTGTAGTATGTCGAAATAAATCATAAAAAGTCATAGTATAGTATGTCAAAACAAAGTCAAAGTATAGTATGTTGAAAAAAATCATAAAAAGTCATAGTATAGTATGTCGACAAAAATCATAAAAAGTAATTGTATAGTACCCCACTAATCTGCTGGGGTGTCCTGTTTCCAAGGCCTTTTTCAACATAGATGACGTTTTTACAAATGTTTTTCGACATACTATACTATGACATTTTTTTAACATACTATACCATGACTTTTCATGATTTTATTTGACATACTATACTATGACTCTTTTTTCAACATACTACATAGTATATATTGATATATTGATATTTGTTGCCTCTTTGTAAATACTTTACTATGACTTTTCATGATTTCCTTTGACATACTATACTATGACTTTTTTCCGACATACTATACTGTGACTTTTTATGATTCATTTTCGACATACTATACTATGAGTTTTTTTATGATTTATTTTTAACATACTATGCTATGAGTTTTTTATGATTATTTTTTATTAACTATACTATGATTGTTTTCAACATACTATACTATGATTTTTTTAAACATTTTTACAACAACAAATTCATTTCTATGACATTCTTTGACATACTATACTATTATATTTTTCAAAAATGTTTTCTTCAGCCATTTTGGACAATAGAGGAAAGACATTCAGAAGGGTGTCCAGGGCTGGAATGGAATACTGGCAGCTGTCATTAGAAGTTAGCCCTAACCCTACCCATTGAGCCACTGGGGTGCCCTGCATCTAAGAATTTTTTCAACATACTACACTATGACTTTTTTTTGGACATATTCTACTCTGACTTTTTAATACCTTTTTCTGAAATACTATACTATAGCATTTTTGACATAGTATATACATACATATTTTAACACTATATTATGACATTTTTCAAAAAGATTTTATTTATTTATTTTATTTGGACAGTAAAGGAAAGACATTCAGCTGCAATTAGAATTGAGACTTAATAGTGCACACCTACCCACTGTTCTGCTGGGGTGTCATGTTTCTAAGGCTTTTTTCAACATACTTTACTATGACGTTTTCATAACTTTTTCAACATAAAATATACTATGACATTCTTCGACATACTATACCATGGCTTTTTATGATTTCATTTGGCATACTATACTATGACTCTTTTTTCAACATACTATAATAGGACTAATTTGGATATACTATACTATGACTTATTTTACTACTTTTTTTCCACACACTGTACTATGAATATTTAATTTCTTTTTAAAAAAAATTCTTAGATGTAGGAAACCCCAGTGGCTCAATGGGTAGGGTGTGTACCATTACAGCTCACTTCTAATAACTAAAAAGTTATTAAAAAAAAGTCATAGTATGGTATCAAAACAAGTCAATAAGTCAATAGTTTTTCAAAGAAAATCATAAAAAGCCATAGTATATATTGTATGTTGAAGAAAGTCTTAGTATAGTAAGCCGAAGAAAGTCATAATATATAATTATTAAAAAAGTCATAGTCATTAGTACAGTATTTTTTTCGACATACTATACTATGACTTTTTTATGACTCATTTGGACATACTATACTATGACATTTATTTACAACTTTTCATGACTTTTTTAAACATACTGTACTGTGACTTTTTATTAAAAAAAATTCAACATACTACTATACTAAACTGTGGCTTTTTATGATTTTTTCCCCAACTTATTATACTATGACTTTTTTTGACATACTATACTATGACTTTTTAATAACTTTTCATGACATACTATACTTTAATATTTTATGATTTTTTTGATATACTGTAGGCTACTATGACGTTTTATGTCTTTATTGACACACTAAACTATGAATTTTTAATAACATATTATAGTACTATATTATTGCATTTTTTAACATACTATACTATGACGTTTTTCAAAGAGATTTCCTTTAGGCATTTCATTTGGAAAGTCAAGGATAGACATTCTTCTAGATGTTCAGGGCTGGATTTGAACCCTGGCAGCTGTGATTAGAATTGAGCTGTGAAGGTACACAACTACCCATTGAGCTAATGGGGTGACATACCGTAATGTGACTTTTTTATTTAACGTACTATACTATGACTTCTTTACAAAAAATTAAACCATGACAGTTTTTGACATACTATACTATGACCATTTGTTGACATACTACACTGTAACTTTTTATGACTTTTTTCGACATACTATACTTCGACTTTTTATTGTTTTTCAACATATTATAATATGACTTTTTTCAATTATCTGAGTTTTTTAACATACAAAATATGACTTTTTTTGACATACCATACTATTACTATTTTAAACATGCCATACTATGACTTTTTATGATTTCTTTTCAATATATTAATATATTATGACTATTATAACTATTTTCGATTGACTTTGATTTTCTTCGACACACTATACTGTATCTTTCATATCTTTTGACATACTACACCATTGTTTTTTGCAACATACAACGTATGACTCTTTTTTGGACATACTATACCAAGTCATTGTTTTGTACTTTTGTACTTTTTGTACTATGCTATGACTTAATTTTGACATACTATACTATGACTTTTTTAGACATATTATACTATGACTTTTTGACATACTATACCATGACATTTTTATGACTTTTCAAAATACTATACTAGGCTTTTTTGACATACCATGACTTTTTTTGACGTATATAACTATAACTTTGCGACATACTATATTGTGAGATTTGTATGACTTTTTCGACATACTATATAGTATGACTTTTTTGACATATTATACTATGACTTTTTGAAATCTTTTTTGACATTCTATACTGTGTCATTTTTGTGACTTTCTTCAACATTCTATACCATGACTTTTTTATTACTTTTTTCGACATACTATACAATGACATTTTTATTACTTTTTTGATAAACTGTATTATGACTTTTTTCAACATACTATATTATTTATATTTTCAAAATCTTTTTTTCGACACTCCATACTATGACTTTTTTTCTTGCTGTACTATGACTTTTTATGATTTTTCTTACATACTATAACACATACTGTACTATGATGTTCTTATAAGTTCTTTGGACATACTATATGTAGTATGATTTTTTTTCAATACATCATACTAAATATTTTCAAAAAAAATAAAAACTCTATACTAGGACTTTTTTGATATACTATACAATGACATGTTTGACTTTTTTAGAGATACTGTACTTGAACTTTTTTGATTTTTTTCGACATACATATGACCTTTTGTACATACTATACTATGACCTTTTGAACATACTATACTATGACATTTCTATGACTTTTTTCAAAATATTATACTATGACTTTTTTTTCGAAATGATATACTATTCCTTGTCATGATTTTTGTCTACATACTATACTATGATCTTTTTTCCCGACATTCTTCGACCTTTTTCGACACACTATGCAAGGCCTTTTTTATGACTTTTTTTGACGTACTATACTATGATTTCTTTTTTAATATATTTTTAAAATGAATTTCTATGGGAACTGTTGTGTTTCTGTAAATAACATCAGAGTACGGTCTAGACCTGCTCTTTATGGAAAGCGCAATGAGATAACTGTTGTTGTGATTTAGCGCTATATAAATAAAATTGAAATTGAATGACATACTATACTATGACTTTTTCGACATACTATACTTTGAAATGTTTTAAAAATTATATACTATGACTTGTCATGAGTTTTTTCGACATACTATAATATGACTTTTTTCCGACATACTGACTTTTTTAGACATACTATACTATACCTTTTTTATTTAGATTTTGTAGATTTTATTTTTTCATGAACAGCCTGAGGTGAGAAGAAAAATGTAAAAATTAAAGTTGGCTAGAGTGAAATTCTAGACGGCTGAGCTTCCATGATTTAGTGTCTTTAAGACATTATTAGTAATAGTAATATTTCTGTTTTATTTGGCCTCATAGTTATATATTTCTATTTCCATAGTCAGATGTGCTATCAGTGGCCCATAACTTACTGCACCACCCACTTCACTAGGTTTCTCCTGCATCCTGCTGCAGGACCATCCCACAGTTACAGAGTGGACCACACATGCAAACTGTAAGACTGTAAAAAACTAACCAGGGAAACCATGCAAAGTACCGGAGAAGTCTTTGTCCTACTCTTTCTCTGTCCCCCAATTCATAATGGTAGCCTATGTACACTGTCTGTAAAATTACATCCAGCCAACTAGGCCATTAATAGGAGACAATGTTTGTTTCTTTTTTAGGGAAAATAGCCTGCTGCCACAAGTTGCCATCCCAGACATTGCCCATGGGATTCCATCCATATTTGCAGTGACCTTGTTGTACATCCAGCTGTAGCACTATTCTCTCTTCCTTTTATTTGTCTCTTCAGTGAAAGTTTTTTTTTCAGAGAATCCCAAAAAAATACTTTCCATTTCCAGTTTTGAGTTAATTCTCCTTGCCATTTGACTGTGAACTTGTTAATGACGACAGACACAAAGTAGAAAAATCTTAGATTTCAGAGGTTTATAGTTAACATGAATTCAGTGAATGAAAAAAGAATGAACATATTATTATCAAATTACATATTTTTTAACAAATTAAACAGTATACATTAATTAGCAGGTTCCATTTCATGAACTGTATGACGTTAATTGTGAATATGAATGAATATAAATTGTGTATATTTTTTAAAAATGTTAATGTTATTAAGCATGCGATCTGTTTTCATTCTGCCCCTCAATCAGGAATAAAGATCATTTAGAACCAGAAGATCCCCAACACCCAACCCTACCCACTCAGATGTTCTGTCATCACAACCTGAAGCTATTTATAGGTACTCATATTTTCAATTTCTAAGAAAAACTGAATGATTTTGCTTGAGACATATTGGTTCAGTCTGGATTAATGAAGAAGGGATTGTATTATCAAGCACAATTCAATTTTTAAAATGAGGTGACTAAACATTGTGCTTATAATGCATTTATGTAATTCAAAGCCTGACAGACTCATCACAACCTTAAGTTGAACTGTCACTGAATGAACTGCCAAAGTGACAAACAAAATGACATACAGTAGCTGATGTGATCTGAAGTGGCATCTCTTCGGTCTCCTGTGTTGTTTCTGCCAGTGACACAACATCAGCCTGTGTCACTGTAATTCTCTTGATAGGACTGCAGAGACCCCATGTTCTCCACTAATCAAAATCAACCACAGATCTCATACCGACAACAAGAACAGGGCAATACTCAACGTTTCAAGCGTGGGAAGCTTTTTATTTCCAGGGTTTTCTCTCGGCTGTTGAGACGAGACAAAAGATGCTGACACTTTATTCAATATGCATTTCTGATTTATTTTTTTAGGAAAATAGGTCTTTTCACATGCAAATGTATTATTCATCAACAAATATGAAAACAAATCTTTGCCAGGGGATGCAAGAATGGCACTCAAAGAAATTTACATTTTACAAAAGGCATAGAAAAACACAGAAATGCACAAATGCATGAATGAATCAGTTTGTACTGGTATTACCACTGGTTTAATTGTCACATCCCACATGGGTGACTATAAGAAACATAAAGGGAAACACCACAGTCTTTCTTCTGAACACTGACATTGTTTTACATAGACAGACAGAGGCTGAGGGTGGACATTGTGGTATCCCTGATATATTACCCACAAAAGACTTTTGAGACAACCACTGTGTGACATGCTTTTGCTTATAATTCCTTTAGCTGCCATGAGGGATAATAAAATGGCTGTCAGTTCCAAAATGTTTTAAAGGGTGCTCAAATGCATATTGTTGAGATCAAGTAAAACAAATCTCAAATTTAGGTAATGCATACTGCATACTGTCAGTACTTTGTTAGCAATTAAGTTTAAGCTGAAAATCCTTAAAGAATCGATGTACTGACATAAAAAAGAACATTCATCAAAGAAAGCAACATTTACATTTACAAGGATGGGAAGGATAAGATGCTCATTATGGGTTGAGGACTATGTCCTTCCTAACAGGCCAACACCCTTATTTTTATCTCCCAAATGCATTGTCACAAAGGTCAAAACACACATTGAATCACTTCTGTAAGACAAATCAGACAGGGTTCCTTTAAGCTTGGTCTGTCCTGTTTTTGCTTTAAGTGTTTTTTAAAGCCCAAGTGACATTTTGGAGACATATGGTTTTCACGGAACAGCAACAATGTGAAGAGGAAAATAAACCCTAATACAAGTAGTTGTAAAAGCCATTTCTGTCCAGTGAGCCCACTTTTTTCTTTCTTAACTTACTGTCTTTCTTTCTCTGTCACTCACTTCACAAAAGAGAACAGGGTAACACAAATACATAACTGTGCCATAGGGTAACTCTTTTGAGCTGCATAGCTGCTTAAATCCCTTTCTTCCCCCTAGAAACAGACAAGTCTGATCCACATAACCAAAAATAGTGTTGGATTTGTAAGGCCAAGCTGCCAGTCATGCAGTCTGAGCAGATGGGGACTTTCAGTACCCTCATGGCACCTCCCCAAAACGCCCCTTCCTCACTCTCTTAAGTACTCCTTCTTTTGACAGGAAGTCTCCATCTAGTGGCTTCAGTTAACTGCAAAGCATCACCAGCTGCATGTTATCCATGTGTACATTGTTTGTTTCCTTTTTGAACAAAACACAGTAAATACTTTAGTTGAGAAATATTTCTCACTGGGGAAAAATGTCATGAGTGCTGATTGGCCTCCAGGGTGGAGACTGACACTGACTGGAAGTCAGTAAACCACCTCTGGCTTATTGGGATAGAGCTGCACCAGTGGAGCCAGAGTCAGTCAATGCTCTTAGAAACAGCTGACTCAAGTACTTCTAGTGATTTATGACTGTCTGCTTCTGGCCAGCTTGTTGAACAGACATGTGTAGGTGAACAAGCCAATAAGAAAGACTCTACGCGAGCACCCTGCTGTAACTTTAGGTGAAGGAAACCACGTCACAATGTCCAGCCTCACAACTCATGAGTAATGGTTTGTTCAATTAGTTAGATTCAGATCCTTTAGACAAGATTTATAGATTTATTAAATAAAGAACATAATGTGCTGGCTTTTCAGATTTGCTCCCCTTACCAGTTTTGACATAAAATGAACTGCTGCTTGTTTGGAAAGCCACTGTGGGCAAAGCTTGGAATGGTTTTAATAATTTGGCACTTCATGTCCTTTTGTCAAATGATCCTATCAGCCAGTTTGTCACCGTACAGTGCTGTTTAGCAGATCTCAGAAAAATGTTGGAAAAAGAGTAACACTTATTAAAACAGCCCAGAGGGCTGCTACATACGTTTAATACTGATACTGTAACATACAGGGAAAAGTCAGGCTTTTTTTCTTTACATCAATAAGTCACTGTAGCCAACATATTATAAAAATATACTATGTAATATTTAACTCTTTTTTTCTGTTACAATGGAAGGCAATTTAAAACACAATAACCATAAATACCTATACAACTAATTCATTGTTAAAAGAACTTGCTTTCTTTTTCTTTATTTTACAAAACACATTAAAAAAAGAGTGTTTTCGTATAAAACACCAGTTTGAACATAAAAATCAACTCCATTTTGGAGTTTGCTCTTCAAATCCCATTCTGAAAAGCAATACACAAACTGTAATACTAAAAACAACTGACTTTTAGAAAAGGGTTGGTCTCACATAGGCATTATTCCACAATTGGAGTAGCATGGCCACAGTATTCCAAAGCTACAAACAACCAGGCTTCATGGCAGCCTAGCATAACGTCTTGGCACTGACACTTGCATCACACAAACAGTGTTTGGTCTCACTATATAGTAATGGCTTTAAACCTTTTCCATTACAACGTGGTGACATTGCAGCCTTGTGCATCTAACACTGAACTTGTAGCGCTGAGAAGACATAACTGACACAAGGCTTGTCACTACACTACAGCTGGTTAAGGTGTTGCTGGATGCAGGTAGCATTGGCAACTGATATCTACTCCCCAATAAAGGAAGCGCTGTAGATGATAACACCAGGGGGCAGTCAACTACAAGGCAGATGAGAGCAGTGGAATGCTGAGCAGCCTTGTTAAACAGCCATGAAGAGCCAGAGAGAGGAACTGAGATGTTGAGGAATAAGGTATTCAAACTGGATGGTTTATGCACCTTTTGAAAATAACTTTTTTTCTCTCAGGAAATTTCTGATGTAGACTGGTTAAAAAAAGCCACCTGCTGTACTTATCGGTCTTTGAGCAGCAGCTGGTGTAGCACAGCTATCAAAAAACCCACAGGAAACATATACAAACACACTGTCAAAAGCAAAGTCACAGCAACATAACACTGTGATTGACACTGGAGAGAAAGCAGAACACACACAGAACATGACTGACAGGACACAGCTTTCAGGAAGGTGATGTTCTCACTGCATTATAAAGTCACTGCTTTAGGCATTGCCACTCAATTATGGTTTCATTTTATTGCATTTTTAGTGTTATGAAGTTTCTTGGTAACGTCATTACAGTATGGATTCATAGCTTTGGCTTGCCAGAACAGTGATGACATGCAATCCCTTTTCCTATGTATTATGATAATACATAAATACATTTTGATATCCAAAGAATTAGGATGCCAATGTATTAATGGAGACGTTGTCTTTGCAGAGGAGCGGCCAGAAAATGAGCTGAGCCAAATCTGGGATCAATCTGATTTGCAACAGAACTCATTATCAAGTTCAAATCCCTTAGAAAGGACCAACGGGAAGACAACAGAGGTCAATAATCTGCTTCAGGGCTTGAGGAGAACGAGACATGTAAACGACAGACTGTGGCCTACAGTTTGTGTTGGTGTGATGTTTCAAGTTAAACAATGATAGCCCAGACAAAACAAATTGTCAGCTGCAACATCACATTTGTTGACACACCTTAGTACACACACACACATCTTCTCCAGCTTGCAGGATTCTTTAAGGCACAGTGGTGTTTAAGAATGGAGGAAAATTGCAACAACTCGTCATTCAGTCTCTAATATATACATTGTTTCAATACATGCCACTGTTTCTGGGTTTAAATCCATACAGAGGGCTTGCCCTCTCCTGATTTGCTGCTGCTGCTGTTGCTACTGCTGCCTCCTCCACTGCTGCCTCCTTTCCCATGCTTGAATCTATGCTTGCGCTCTTTCTGAGGCTGAGGCTGTGTTGGAGGTTGGGCCTGGATGATGTTACTTTGGGGCTTGTCGTCCTTGTTGTCCCCAAGCTGCCCCTCTGCCCGGTGCTGCTGACTGTAAGCCTGGATGGCCGCCTCCAGTTGCTCATGAGCTTGCTGAATCATGTCTTTGTTCAAAGCTACGCGGGCCTCCCCTCCAGTGGGGAAGTTATCCTCATTGCTACCAAACTGCTGCTGCTCCTCTTGGGCAATGTTCTCCCGGTTCTGCTTGCATGCCATCTTAGCGTTGCTAAGGTCCGTGTAGGGCATCTGCTCTGGCTTTACCACAATGTTGTAGCCAGGTGGAGCTGATGGGGTGTTCCATGAGAAGGGGTAACCCACATAATCCGCAGCCCCATCTCCACCCACCCCTCCCTCAGAGCCTGCCTCTGGCCCTGTCCCCCCTACTGAGCCCTCCACGCCTCCATTGTTGCCCAGTAATCCCAACTGGTACTCATCCTCCTGAGGTGGGCAGCGCCGACGGCGAAGAATGTCACAGATGGTACCAATCCCCAAATGGAGCATCTCCCAAACATTAAGCGTGAGGCAAAGGACAGTGACACCATACATGATGCGCAGGAAGATGGTCTTCTCTGTGGGTCGCGACACAAAACAGTCAACGCTGTGGGGACAGGGTTTTCCCGAGCACACAAACACAGGCTTCACACGGAACCCATACAACAAATACTGGCCTGCAAGGAAGCCTGCTTCTAGCAGTGTACGAGTCACCAGTTGCAAAACATAAACCCGCATCAGCCCCTCATCTCTTATACGCTTGCGCCCATCATGCCGGATTTTGGGTTTGGGTGCAGGCTGCAGAGGATCCCGTGGCCTTTTGGGGGGCTCGATCTCTGGCACCTCATAGATCATGGGATCATCCTCTTGGTCCTCCTCGGTCTCCTCAATGCCCCGGTGCTGCCGTGCTCCAAAGCAGATTTTCCTGGGCTTCCTGTGCGTGTAGCTCCCTCCTCCTGTTCTAACTGCAGCAGAACCACTTCCTCCTTTGGCTTCATCTAACCGTGCAATCTTGTTGACAGCATAGCCCATGTACATGAGAGAAGGCATCGCCACCAAGATAATCTGGAAGACCCAGAAGCGAACATGAGATAGAGGGGCGAAGGCGTCATAGCAGACATTCTCGCAGCCCGGCTGGCCCGAGTTGCAGACAAACTTGCTCTGTTCGTCGTAGTAGATAGATTCTCCCCCAACAGCAGTGAGAACGATGCGGAAGACGATGAGCACGGTGAGCCACAGCTTCCCCACGAAGGTGGAGTGGTTGTGGATCTCCTCCAGCAGCCGCGTGAGGAAGCTCCAGCTCATTGTGTCGCTGGACAGTGGGGCAGACAGTGTCCCTCTCTCACCTGTTCACAGACTCTGGAGAAAGGTAAGGGGAAGACAAGAGGGAGAAAAAAGAAAGACAGTATGAGTTCACATATTTACACAATAAATGCAAATTGCAAAACGCAATCAAAGCAAGTAGTACAATTTTCTAAACTTTTATCCCTGTCGAAATAGCATTAGTTCTGCAAATTCAGCAACAAGATGGGAAAAGGGGTGACATAATAATTGCCTAAATTAAAATAAATGTTCCTCTCTGAGCTCAGGCAATCAACAAATCCTTTATTTGATCTGTTGCTTTTTGCAGCACAAATGCACACACTCAGCTCAGTGGCACAGTGAGGTTGTTATCAAGTTCAAGCTTTTTAAGGAATTAGAAGACCAAAAGGAGTTGAAAGAGGATATCGGTATTAAAAAATACCATGAAGCAGCACTGAGAAGGACGCGAAATAATCCAAATAGGGAATTTGCTATCGCCAAATACACACTCACTTTATTTAACAGCTTTCTTTTTGAAGAATAAATCCTCTTAGAGAGATTTCTTCTGTGTGAGGTGCAGTTTTCAGGATTGTATTAACTTGGCTGGTTTGTTCTGGTTGGGAGGTAAATAGCATTGTGCCATGCTTATGTGCGTGTGTGTGTGTGTGTGTGCGTGTGTTGTATGTGTGTTCTATTGTCATGTGTGCATTTGAGCACAGTTTAGAAAGAGGGACATGTTGATTATGTAGGTTAGGTCTGGGCTCCAGGCAGTCCATCCAAACCAGCAGAATCAGCAGGTGGCCGGGCACAAACCGTTGGAGCGGGGAGTCAGACAGCAGACCCACATTAGCTCAGGCAGTGGAGCTGAACCCAAACACTGCTGTCCCTCAGGGCAGCTTTGGGGGATGAGTTAACACCTCCTCAGAACTTTCCCCCTTATGAAGCCGCAAGCGCATGGCTTATTGTCAGCTAGACTGAGAGGAAAATCCCACCATGAATACTAGCTTAGATAGGGGTTTAAAGGGACGATATCCTTACCAAGCAGGTTGAGAGCTTAGTCGGGGAAAGCTGCAGCTACAGCTGCAGCGAGAGGGAAAATTCAGCTGGAAGACACAAGCAGGAGCTCCGAGCCCTCTGCTTTGTGTCTCCAGTAGGAGCAGAGAGGGCGGGAATGTTTTGAAGAACGCTTGCGATGAACCATGTGTTATATTGATCACTCTGACCATATAAGGGCCTGTCTGAGACACGGGAGTTTATGCCAGGAAACCTTTGTTTGTACATGCATACTCCAGTACTCACATATTACCCACATACAGTAAGAGGCCATAAGTGCACAGTCCTTCTGAGAGTGCCAACTGTGAGCGTCTGTGACCGACATGTATGAGTGTCGACATGTAAGGAGCAAACGGCCGTGGCCACAAGCACACAGATTCACAGCAGTGTACCTCCATGGACAAGCTCGGTCTGACTTTTACAGCATTACATCATTGCAATTCTTAACATAACTCTTACTGTGCTGCACAGTTGTCCTTTTATCCAGATTATAACAACCAAATTGAGTCCAGACAAACAATCGGTTGCAAAGGTTAAACTGCTTTGCTAAAATATAATGGTAAGCTTATTCCGTTGTTTATGGTTTTAGGGCAAAATGTTTCATTACTAGTGGATCTTTTGTTTTTTTCCTACTTTTTCTTTATGCTGGATATTTCTTTTTAGTCTTGTACTTTTATTAAAAATCATTTTTATGGAACTTTATTGAGTGCTTGTGATGTAGTCAATTGAATTTGTTATTTATACAGTATTCTTTGTAATGTGGTCCTTTAATAGAGGCATTTTTTAGTGGCTGCTACTAGTTTGTGAATTTTTTTTCTGATTTCTTCTTCAAACAAAAGTTTTGATTCAGCACATATTAAAGTTTTTTACTCTTGCTGTATTCAATTTAAGGGTAACATTACTTTCTTATCTTAACCCAACATTTTCTGTACGTTCTGTCTTCATGCTCCAGTGCTTGATGTTTACACTGAATAAATGCCCATACCCAGGTTTTTATGTTTTTGTGGCTGCACCATTGGCTCAAATGGAAATATTTCACATATCTTATGCATGATTTTATAATCAGTTCCTCAAAATCCAATCTGGTATTTTGTATTTTTGGAAACTTTGGGATTGGGAAACTCTGTGGGTCAGAGGTGGTTTTAATTTCATAATGTTGCTAGATGCAATTTAATGCCCGTTTGTAGCTGAGACCCAGCTGTAACAGTCCTTGCACAGTCACACGACATTGAAGAATTTAATTTTGTCCTTTGATGAAGCCTTGTATTTATTCTGTAGAGTTCTTAGGTAGTTTGTGCACCAGGAACTGTCACGGTACCTCCTGACCAGGAGAGACGCTCCAGCCCAGGCAGCCGAGTTAAATAATCCTGCTACCTCAGCCACATATAACCTGGCATTTTGCTTTCTCATTCAATTTATGTCTGTGGGAGCTAGTGGGGCAGTTAGGGGTAAGAAGCTGACTCTATGCATTAAGTAACTGGGGTGAGTCAGCCTCCCAAATAGCAGCGCACACACACAGCAGGCAGACTTTCTGTCTGTTACTCTGAAATAGACAATGAACTGATGGGAATCATGTCAACATGAAAAAGCACACCAGACTTTGGTTCTAATGTGAGAAAAGGAAACATGTACTTAATTTACTGTAATCCCAATGTGATTTTATATAATAAAAGACTACTGATGTTCTTTGAAAGGGAATCACATTCAGGATCAATGGCTCTGTAGCCATCAGCCCTAAAGGTCATGTCTGTGTTATTACGGGTCATCAAACTTTCAGTCTCGCTGATACATCAGAACTCATAATATTGCTCATAGCCCTACCAGAACAGTACAAGGTCAAAGGTCAACAAGATCAGATCCTAAGGGATAAACTTCATGAACTCACACACCGATTCAATCAGACAGTTACAAATACAGTAAGCGTCACTGGAGGGATCCCCTCACTCCCTGGTTTTTATCCCTCGGGATCCACAGAGACTCACATTCCAAAATATTACATAGACAAAGGGCCAGACACACACACACACACACACACACACACACACACACACACACACACACACACACACACACACACACACACACACACACACACACACACACACACACACAGCCTCAAAAAGCAGGCGGAGTAGACGAGAATGTCCCTGTAAACAAACATGACTATGAGGAACACTGCATAGCTGTGCACCTATTTTACAATTAACTCATCATCAACACAACAGTCCAGCTGAAGGGCTTGGGCAGGAGGGAAGGAGCCCACCACGGGACAAAGCCCAACCCGTGCACCAGTGCAGGTGAATGAGAGTTGTAACTGAGTTAAGTTAGATGTGCTGTGACTGCATGCTTCATTGAGTGGAGTCCTGTGCAACAACAGGTAAAGGTACATAAAAAGGTGTGCTAGGTCATTGTCACACTATTAGTTACTGTCCTTTTGCCATGGAGAGTGGAGCAGGTGGACCCAAACGCAGGAGACTGCAGGCAACAGGAACTTGGAGAAATGAGTCTTTATTTAAAGTTGTGCACAGGTGAAGCAAAACTGATCAAACAAAGAACAAATACAAGGATCCAACAAATAAACTAAATAACCCGACAAGGGGATGACATGGGGGTGGAGAGATTGGTGGAGAAGCTTGGGTACGCAGGATAAGGTGATTAGGCAGGAAAACAGGCAGGGAGGAAACAATTCTGGGGAACAGGGAAAGACTAACCAGGCTGATTCAGAGCAGGTGTCAGAGGTCTCTACCTTAATGATTATACTAACATGTCCATTTATACACAAATAAAACATATTAAACTGCTATGCAAAACTTTTATTGTATATTATATCAATATTGTCTGTAGGGGTGCATAAATTACACTAGTGATTGACGCTATTAGATAATTTCCTATATATTTTCCATAGTGATTTTGTCTCTGCTTCTCTGTTAATCTCACACAGTACTCATCCTTATACAAACATCCTTACAGATGCAGCAGCCGCTATCCATCAGTCAGCTCACAACACACATGTACTTTTCCCCCTGCAGACATACATGCTAATAATTTTAAGTAAAAGATCTTAAAGCAGATCTAGTAAAAGGAACTTTCTTATGCTAACTGATTTAGCCCTGGTCCTGCTGATCTGCTGCTGAGTGTTAAAACACTCCTCACATTAACTTTACATTTTTATGTGACTGTGATTGCTTGTTTATACACAGTTTTATGGGATCTGCAACTTTTAATGGCTCGCATAATTTGAAAAAGATTGTCACCATCATCATGTTGGCACAAAGTATTCCCTTACTTACATGTTCTTATTAAACTTCCAATAGATGCATGAAGTCCAAACATGAAATATTTGTAACCCTCTGTGTGTCCATGTTTATTTTTGCAACAATTCCATGGGAGCAACATGTGCTACAGAGAGATTATTAGCTGTTTGCTACCTACACACTTTTGTAAGTGGAAACAGGAATGATGAAAGCTTTTGTCACGTGACACAGGGAATTGTGGACAGACAGACGGGAATGTTGATTTTGAAGATTTAATTAACAATAACAAAATCCATACAACAAAAGGTGTCCTGTAACAGCAGGCAAAATCCAAACCCAGGAACAGGCAGAATCCCAAAAACCTAACGAGGTAGACAACACACACACACACACACACACACACACACACACACACACACACACACACACACACAAACACACACACACACACAAACACACACACACACACGGGATGAAATAAAAAACATAAGTCACATACAGTATGTAAATGAAAGGAAATTAATAAATGAATTTATTCTGATATCAGGGAAACCCCAAGCCAACAAGAGACACATGGATCATTTTAATATATTTAATGTTATCTCATCTCATCTAGAGCCAGTCACTAGAAACAGAAATACTTCTACAGACAAAAGCATCAGAGAGCTATGAGACAACTTGAGGGTCAATGCCCTCTTCCTCTGTTCCGCCAGTGGCATCCTCAAGCTACACTGCTGCCCCTCCGAGCCTCCACCTTGTCCCAAATAGTCTGCACACATCAAACTAATCTGCTCACACAGTAGCTGGCCAGACATCTGTCCATGTGGCCCCCTGGATAATCATATGTGGGTTAAATCGTGGTTGTTGCGATGCCATAGAAAACCAAAAAATGTATGTCACAAAAGGTCACCAGCTTCCGCTTGTGATTTCCCCTATGAGTGGCGATAACCACGATACCAGCACCACGTGAAAGACCGACCGCCAAGCAAATGCTCGGCTTAAAATGCACAGTGAAGTTTCTAATATTGTGATTCCCCCTTTTCCTACTTTGAAGGCTGGGTAGGCTTCTTTGTTAGGCACTCAGAGATATTCAAATCACCCTAAAAGAATCCAGCATAGCTAAAAATTTATTTCTTATCAACTTTTCTTGTCGTTTTTTTCTTTTTCTTTTTAAGTTTCTTGAAGTGATTAAAAACATGCATGCCAAAAGTGACTTTGCAGTTTAAATTCACCCACACAGAATGTTATCAGAGCTAGTAATCACATCCACTTCATTCACTAATCTCTACCAGATTGTGTGGTGCATGTATTTAAACAGACACATACAAACAAAGACATGAAACTTACTGGCAGAGTGATCAATGCACATGACCATAACCAACGAATAAATCATAAATTCCAAAGGTTTGAGTAGACAGTACTTCCCAGTTTGGGCCTCTGGCTCATAAAATGTGTAACGGAAGACATACAGGAATTCAAATCAGAAAACCCCACTAAAGAGGATAAAAATGGAAACTGCTGAACATTGCGAGCAAATGTGAAACTCGGCCTGTGAGAGAATCTTGAGATGAGGAAGTCTTTGCTAAAAAATGGATGAATGAGCTCTTCTATATTGTGGAGGAGAGAGGCGCGTTTAGAAGAAGCATTTGTCTCTCACCATTCGTGAGAAACTAAAAATTCCCTCATTAACAGTGACCGAAGGGAATAAACGCAACGGTAAACCAGCTCCATATGTTACAGGATGAATCTCTGAGGCAGGAGCAGCCTCTCTGTGTGCATCTGTGTCTTTAATTCAGCTGCATGCAGAGAAATTATCAGACAAACATGTAAATTATCGTTTTTAGTGATATGAAGTTTCCTAAAAGAGTATGAACAAGTTCAGGAAGGCATTGCGCCGTGGCCAGACCTTTTGGTCAAGAGGTCTGGCTTCCTGATAGAACTGATCAGTTACAAATTAAACTTTGCCTTCTTGACTTAAAGTCACTTTCATTAAATAATACAAAATACAAGCACATGCAGACAACAAATAAAGTGATGAAACACCATACTCACTCTACTCCTTCTCTCCCAGATAACAGGTACTGTGTCCTTTGTCTCTCAACCTGAGGCCCCTCATCTCTGTCTTCTCGTCTTCCTTAGCCTTCTTTTACATACCTTTTAACCTCAGTTGAAATCAAACAGCCCAGACCTAAAATCAACAACGGCATCCAGACAACAAAAAACTCCAAAACAAAACACAAGGCTCGGCTGCCGTTCTCTCATGAAGAGTCTCAGTGTGTGTGCCTAACCAAGTGTGAGCTCTTCCTGAAAGAGAGGAACGAGGGAGGCAGAGCATCTTGCCTGTGGTACTCAAAATGGTCCTCATTTACCCCGTCATCCCCTTCCAAACTGGGTCATGGTTGGGGGTGGGGATGTGTGTGTTTGTATGTCTGTTGATGATGAGAATGAGGAAGAGGTGGTGGGGTTTTAATACCCCCTTGGAGGGGTGAAGGGAGGGAAAGTCTGACTGACAGACAGTGATAGGGTGGAAGAGGAAGTAAATGGTTTTCAAGGTAGATTTGTGAGACCTCTGGACACTGGGCGCGACTGGACAGGGCCTAAAGGGTAAGGGTAGCAATCAGGAGCCTGGTCTTTGTGCATCTAATGTAGACATGTCCTGTAGCCTCACAAGTCCAGTAGATTCTAATTAAATAGCTTACAGCATGTATTTTGCGTACATAGTCAGACATTTTGTCCTTGGTTTGCAAAAAAGAAAAATAAATGTTTATTGAAGTAACCAAGATAGAATATGTTTGTCCAACAATTTTTAAGTATAGAAAAACTACAAATGGGAACATGACAGAAAGTAGGAACTGTTACGAGAGCAACTAGCGCAAACAGAGATAAAGCTTTGTAACATGTTTATCCTTTGCAACCTTTTGCTACAAGAAGCAATGGAGCTAATAGGAAATAAATCCAGAGACACTTGCAATTTAACTTTTTCAGGAACCCCCCTCCCGTCACACCTTTCAGAGGTCGGATTAGGAGGGGCCATGTCTGATCATTTCTGCAACTTTCCAACATTCACTTCCACTTCACGCCGTGATTTATAAGCTGAACGAAGGTGCCAGATTTTGAAATTCTTATTCTAGCTTTCCTTTTTCATTCTTTAACTACCTGTCACTTCATTTTAGTACAACTGATTTAAACCAGTTCTTTTCTTCCCCAACATGGCGCTGCTCTGCTGGCAACATGGAGGAGGATCTTGCTATAGCTCTTAACAGATTGAATGGCTTATGATTAATTGGCTGGGTGTTTTATCGCAGGCGGATGTTTGCATGTGTGTTATTTAATGTGTTTTATTGAGAGGTCTAGTCTTAATGGATGAATTTCACTTTCTCCAAGACAATTTTCTCCTATGGACACAATAAAGTAACGTTATCCTTAACCTTTCTGTCATAACCTGGCTCAAGAGCTGGATATATCGGCCCATATTGGCTTATTGCAGATATAATAATAATAATGACAATAATAAGTATTGGTAAAAATTGTCCTATTAGTGAATAGAAATTGCTATGAAAAAAAATACCAAAGACCTTATGTTTGCAGTAGTTAACAAACCATTGTTTTCCCACCGGAGAACACTAACAAACATTTTTTTTAGCCACTGATAATGTCAGTCTTTAGGTCGGTCCTTCGGTCAGTTCTCCCCTTTGGTCCAGACTAAAATATCTCAACCACTATTGGTTGGCTTGTCGTAATGTTTTCTACAGTCCCCAATTGGTGTTTAGTAAAATGTCTCTACAACCTTTTGGTAGATTGCCATAAAATTGGGTTCAGATGTTCCCTTCAGGATGAATTTGATATAACTTAAGTAATTCCCTAACTATTTATTAACAGCTTCAGGCAAACTTTGCCTTATGACCAGAACTTTGCCTTATGACCAGAACTTTGCCTTATGACCAGAACAAGTACAGTACCGAGTACCAAACTGGCATTCAAATCATCTTCACCTGTTCTTTGTGTTTAGTGCTAATAACCAAATGTTCAATTGTAAAATAAAATCATGCTATATATCTTGGTCCTAATTCTTTAATATACTGTATTTATATTTTTGTTGTGTGTTTACTTGAAAACATTACAATTGGACACTATATTGAAATTAGATTTTTATAAAGTCTTAAAACTCCAGTATCAGTTGGGCTATACTCACAGTACTATTCAGACCACTGGCCATGAGTTTTATACCAAGTCCACTGTGTCAAAGCATAATAAATAATTGATGTCCAACATGCTGCATGTAATTAATGCCAGTAGATTTTTGGTAGAAATCTGAAAGAAGGCCAGTGAGCTGCCAACTAAATAAAATCTACAACATTAGTCCACACTGAAAGTTTTTAAAAGTCAGAAAAGGACACTCCTTGAACTCTTTGTGATAAAAGTTGAGAAACATCCAAATAATCATCTGAGCCTGCCCTTATGCAGTTTCTGCTTGCAGATATATGGCCACTTGGTCATAATCCTCCCCATCACTTTCAGCCTCTGCATGCCCTTGTCCCTCCATCAATCTGCTCCCTCCCTAATACCCTCTCACAGAGTCGTGATCATGCAACGCTACGAACAATAAAAGTTGTTCGTTTGATATTGTCCAAATCCATTCACCAGCGGTGGTTGCTCAAATTAGGACTGCACACTATCTCAGCCTCTTTTCTATCTCTCTCCTCTGAGCGGACCAATTGCTATCACCAAAATTCACAGATCATGTGCTGAGAAATCAGAGGGTATAAATCCTCTTTAAATTCATATCATGTCGCTCAAATTCCACAGCTTCAGTTAAATTTGTTTTTCTTTAGCAATTTGGTTTTGATGACTGTGACGTTGATAAGTGGGGAAAAAATTTTTTTTAACGTTTCATCTTGGTAATAACCTTGAATAATTTGACGTCCTGATCTCCTTTTGATGTAGGCCTAAGTATTTCATGGAGCACTTTCTTCAGTCATACATATTTTTTTTTTTTAATAGGAAACTGCACTAGATGTGATTTTGATGGCTATAATATACATACTAAAGAGAAATAATAGTAGTAATAATAGCTAGTAATAATAAATGAATATAGAAAAGTTCTGGCTACCTTGTGTGTTCAAACATTACCTGTGAATAATACAAAATTGCTATGTAAGCCATTTTGCCTGTTTGTTTATCCCACAGTCAAGGCCATCTTTGCAGACTCAGCCAGCACATGGGTAGAGATGATTTATTACATTCATTTTCTGTGGACATAAAGTGGAACAACTCCATGTTACTGTGACGGCCAGTTTGCAGCACAGGGGGGTGTAACTCAGTGGTAGAGTATTTGACTGCAGATCAAGAGGTCCCCAGCTCAACTCTGGGTGCCCCCTTCAACAGAATACTTATAGTGCAAAAATAAATCCAGGTTTACAAAGGTAATACATGAGCACTTTGACTTGATGGCTGAAGGTCTGTTAACTGTGTCCCAAATTCAAACTACGTATTATTAGAAACTTTTTAGTATGTAGTGTAATCACAAAATTAAATGTACTCAAATCAGACATTATCCACACTAAATACAGTGGGTTTTTGAGTGTGCTGTTGATGGATGCCCTTTCACAATGCAATGTACAAAGGAAATAAAGGAGCAGCTTACGGCTAGAGAAAAAATTCAATACAAATTGTAAATCTTGGTCTAACAGCTCCAGGTAGATTTTTTGTGTTTATGATGTTTAATCGTCAAAGCGGCAGTTTGATGGATGTCTGACATCGCACATATTGCATGACTTCCTATCAGCACCAAGCAGTTAACAACGTTGAGTTTGGCGGACACTGTATACTAACTGCTAAAACAGTACAACAGTTAAGATATAGCATATACATTTCATGTACAGATAATATGTAGTACGTAGTCATGATTTTGGACACAGCTACAACTGCATCACTGTTAATATATAGTTTTAATATAGGTAAAAGTAGGAAAATATATATATATATATATATAGATATACTACATTGTATTTGGTTTCATACACCAAATTGGTTTTTGTTCTGTTTTTGATTTTAAACCTGATGATTTTTACTTCACAGTTACACAGTGCAAGTTACAAGTATTCTATGAATAAAGATTATTAGGCTGTTATAAAATTAAGATAGTTTCACTGCTAACAGTTATGATAAGCTGTTAAGACAACTGCTTTACTCTATTCAACCAATAATGCTGTAGCTTCTCCTGCTGTCATAGTCTCCAGTAACATTTCCGAGCAACTCTTTTGTCTTCCACGCAGCATTAGAAAAACTATTAATATTAGATGTCTGTAAGCTGTGGTTGGTGTACACAGGATGATCTGCTGACTGAATATATTTGACAGAAACCAGAGTTAAATGATGCGCTCCTAATCAGTTGACTCCAACAGACATTATAATATAAATTCTTTATCCTTCATCAAACACAGCTGAGACAAGATGCAAAAAGGAGTTTGTGTAGCCTTGTGGCGACTGAAAAGTTCCCCAATTATATGTTTAAAAAAGCAAAAGAAAAAAAAGTGGAGTTATACTTATTTGCATACAGTCCGAGTGCTATATTCATACAAATATGTGTGAAAGGATCATAATATTTAAGCTAGAATTAACTGTGGTATATTATCCTCCCCAGGGACAATAATCACCTTCAGTGGGTATGATTTTACCGGCCCTCGTTTAGTAAATCTGGGGCTTCCCTCCATGCTGCTCATCATGTATTCACTAGGACTACAAAAAACAGTATTAAAGCAAAGGCTTTGCAAATATGTTTATATCAGCATGTCATTAAACAGACTGCTCAAAGATGGATTGAGGAGATTGGGGTTTCTTAACTCTCATAATCCTTCAGCCCGTCTGCATAAACCAAACTGATTTGGCTTATTTGTGTATAGTCCATGAAAACATTTTAAGAAGAGCCTTGAGTGACTGATCCGTCAGACATCGTCTTGTA
Organism: Etheostoma perlongum; assembly: GCA_026937815.1. NCBI lineage: Eukaryota > Metazoa > Chordata > Actinopteri > Perciformes > Percidae > Etheostoma > Etheostoma perlongum. The sequence goes on along the minus strand of CM049385.1, from coordinate 16,766,451 downwards.
ATTTCTTTTCATTGAGTTTCAGTCAAGCTTTTACAGAAATTTCTCTATTTCTGAATTGTAGACTGATGGGTTGCTATACTGTAAATGTGCACTAAGCCTGGGACTGCACATGTCACGGGTCATCAGGAAATGGGGATTCATGGAAAAGTTTAACTTCAGTGCATCTTTAAAGATGACAACACAATCAACACAGGAATTTTCAAGTTTACCACCAGAAAGTTGACTGACTAATTATAGTACTATTTTCTTAAACACTTCCTCCCTTGCTATCAAGTCAACGTAACCCACTTAATGTTGTGTTTGGACACAACAAGTTGGGTGGAGCGTCCTGATCTCTTTGTTAATCTACTGTATGCATCTAAGGATTTAACTACCAGAGGTAGTTCAGGATAAACTGTGAGAAGAACTGTTGTAAGATATTATTTGTGTTGCTTATAAAGCCGGAGAAAGATATATAATATGGGCCCACTGCCGAGCATGGAGAGAGCAACAAGGGTGGGAGAGGCTTTCTTGGTGTTTGGGTTGGGTAAGCAGCTTCCATTGGAATGTTTGGACACCATTTAGCTTAATTACATCCACTGGTATAAGTCATTGGCCAAACATTTGACAGCAGGTCAGGAGTTCTCTTGTTCAACTCTGGCAGCCTCCGTTGTTAACACAGTGATAGTACAGATGTTTTTGTGTCAGTGGATCCAAAACGCATGAGCAGCAGGGGTGTAGCGCAACATTCTGGGCCCTGTAGAAAGGCATGTTTTATGGGCCCCTCCCATCAGCTGAATAGCTGGAATCTTTTTGGGCCCTCCTCACATGAGGGCCCTGATACTCAGTCCCCTTTTTCCCTCCAGTCCGACGCCCTTGGTGAGTAGACTCGCTGAGAAAGCACTTTAGGCCAATAAATTAATACAAAGACTGATACAAAACAACTTGTATTTGTTCATAGTTTAAAGAATTGAAGCTAAGAGCTTGTAATCTTTCTTTATCTCAAGTCAAGCATACATGTAATGCAGCTTATGATAATCAGATGGTATAGCTCAGTGGTGGAGCATCTGGTCCCCTTTTCCAATATGGGTACTCCTACACCATAATATTATGGTTAATGAAGTACATCCCTTAAATGCTATCCTAGGAACATATAGTTTGTATAAATGTAATTTTAGAGTCCAGTTAAAAAGGTTGTAATGTTCCTTTATCAATAGTGAATCTACAGCTGCACATCATTTCATGCTTAGCTGAAAAAAAACATTTAATTATAGGCAGTCCAGTCTTTGTTAATAATAAGCATGAAGGACATGAGTCAACCTGAAGTAAAAAAGCAACAACCAAGCAACAAATATGTGAAAACAATACCTGATAAGAGTTGAGGAGGTGGTCCCCAGTTCAACTCTGAGTGTCCCCTGTACGTCCATATAAACAACCTCTACATGGTGTGGAAGCTCTGGAATGCATTATTATTCAGTTCAACATATTGATTTACATGAGCCTGAATAAGTGCATCAGGACAACAACAAAACATACTAAACTGGGCCATCTCTAAGGCAATAGTAATTCTATGTGAAACAGGTGTATATATCCTCGTTGCCTTAGTACAAAACCATTTCAGTTAATCAATATTGATGCAAAGAGCACCCAATTACCTGCAGTGTGGTTGTGTGTGGTGTCTGGCTGAAACGGAAACCTGTGGACTTTCAGAACGCACTAGTACACACAGTTTGACACCTGTGGCTGTGATGTTATGTAATGTCCTGTGTTGTATGCCAGTGGTTCTCAATCTCAATGTGAGGAAACACATTCCTGCTAGTTTCATTTGAAACATTCCGGCCTCTACATAAGGACTGCTGTGCTGGTAGACTGCAATAAACTGCATAAATGAAGTACATGTTGTGTGTGTGGACATTTACTATTTCTACAGGGGGTACCCAGATTTAAACTGGGGACCTCTTGATCTGCAGTCAAATGCTCTTCCACTGAGTTACACCCCCCACTACCCACTTCCTCTATGGAAGTGGCTTTGTTTTGATAGGGTGATGGATAGATGGCTATAGGGTCTAAAAATAGCATACTTAAACAATGCACAATATAAATACTGTTGCACATTAATGAACAAACAAACCAACAAACCAACCAACCATACCATGCTGTTTATGAAATCTATTAATGCAGACCAGAGGAAAACAACAAACTATTTAGTCTTATCTGTTTTGGTAATAAGTCCATTTTTGTTCATGTTATTTTGATCTAGCTCACATCTACAGTACATTAAGGCCCTTTGACATAGATATTTTCAAAAATGTACCAAAATGCATTACTTTTTATAATATTATATTTGATAACTTGGCAAGAAAATAAAATAAGAGTAAAGTCTGTAAGGCGTGAGTTCACTGTAAGGTTCATGGTATCTCCATCTCATGTACAACAGTGTTTGAATATTTAACTGCAGGAAGTCCATGGGAATATTAAACCCTTGTACATTTTTTCTGTAATTAGCATGGAGCAAATTAATTATTCGGGGTGAATGGAGGCTACAGGATCTACAAGCACAGTTCATTATCAAACAAACATTCAGAGGCTCATGAGTGAACCCACACACTTAACGCATCTGTGATTGAGAAAGAACGTGATTCCTGCTTGACGCTGTAACATGATTTGTTTTAGCTCTGAATTGCATTGAGCATTAATAGGCACTGCATGTAAGGGGGCGTAGCTCAGTGGCAGAGCATTTGACTGCAGATTAAGAGGTCCCCAGTTCAACTCTGGGTGCCCCCTCTGTTTCTCACTAATGGAAACAATGCTCTATGGACCATACCTTTGTGGCATGTTAAAGCAAACAATAAAGGAACTCTGTGAAAAAAGCCTGCAGCTACAAACATAATAAGTGCTACAAGCTGTATTCTATAAATCATGTATGTTCAATTTTAGCTTCACTTCTTCCTTCCATATACCTTTGTCTCTTAGGTTTAATGTGTTGCCAAAGACAGCATAATAAGATCATAGGAGCACCAACTTACAATACACTCATATTATATTGCTACTGTCATGCTCTGTGGTTAAAGCTCAGTGTTGGAACATAACACAAACTTTTAGTACCCCCTCTGTTGTATACTGTATACACATTATATAGAGTCATAGCTGGTGGGTTAATATGAAACAAATGTCTTTGGGGACATTATTGTAAAGACTATCCAATCGAAAAGCAATATTATATTTGAGGTTAGACTAATGGGGTATAGCTTAAGCGTGATTTATGCTTCTACGTTAAATCAACGCTGCGGCTACGTACACGGACCAAGGACCCTACGGCGTACCCTACATCGTAGCCTGACTGTACCAACAGGTTGCGGGGACACACGTTGCTTGGCTGTGGCTTGGTAGTGTTGCTCTTCCCACTACTCATTTCCTGGTTCTCCTCCATAAACAACATTAAATCAAGGACAGGGTTAACTTTTCCTGGTATAGACTTTCCACCGTAGTCAGAAAGCACATGGAAGACATGTTATTCCTCTTATTATGACTCTAGAGTTGACACTCACTCCGAAGCTAATCACCGTCACTTTCTCACTCGCTCTACCACACACTTCCAACACGCACATACATACCGGCCCTGCTATTCTCTTACAGAGACACACACACAAACGCACCTTTATAAACCTTAGGCCACTTACGTGCTATGGCAAAAGCTCTGCATGGAGCCTCTGCAGGACCATAAATCACGCTTTAGTGGTAGAGCATTTGACTGCATTTTTTCCTAACTATTTCTAATGAACTGTACATGTTCTTTGAGAGTTGTGTACTGTATCTTCCATTACATATAAAGCAGCAGGACTGAGCCACACTTCATTAATGCTTTGCCATTCCAAAATCTTTAACTCATCTCAGCCTTTAAGATTCCCATCTCTAATTAGTAAGGAAACGAGTTAACCTGAGCTGAACAGATGGTCGGGCATCTCCTTGAGCATGTGTACGTCCAAAATCATGCATGCGAAGACACACATGCACACATCGGGAAGCACACAGCTATCGCCTCCTCAGGCTCAGGCTCACCTGCACACTCTGAGAGTCATTAGAGAAGGAAGGAGGAAGAGGGATGAAGGAGCTGAGTGAGGGGGAGGAGAGGGTCTGAAAGAGATAGAGTCTGAGGATATGTGTGTGAATGAAGGCAGTGTTTGCGTGTGTATTAGCTGAGTAAGCATATACAATATATGATGAATTAGAGATAAAACAATTTTGTCCCAGTAACCAAGTTAAAGGCCATTGGTAAAGCAAAGTTCTCCTGAGGGTAACAGCTGGTCTGTGTGTGTGTGTGTGTGTGTGTGTGTGTGTGTGAGTCAGACAGCGAATGACTCAGAATTAGATGTTTCTTGTTGTGTCTTCAGGCAGGATGAAGCGTATTCGACGCGTGTATGTGTGTACGTGTGTGTGTGTGTATATGTGTGTGTGTGTGTGTGTGTAGGTGTGTGTGTGTAGGTGCATGTGCAGAGCACCTTTGCCTTTGCAGACAGGTTTAGAGGGCAGAGGGAATGTATGTGTTTGTGTGTGTTTGTTTAAATCTCTGAATGTTTGTGCTCACAAACTACTGCACGTGTGTTCTTCTTATTCATATTAGTCTCATTGTCCAGGGACTTGGTCAGTCTTTCATTAGCGTTTTCACTTGTCTAATTGTTCTGTTCCTGAGGTGTCTGCTGATGCTAAATATCACACACCTGGTTGCATAGTGTGTGCCACTCCCTCTCTTTTCATGTATTCTAAGACCATGCTAATAATATCCAATAAATCACACAGCACGTTCACCTTTATGAGTTTTCGTCAGAGCGGCCATACAGCACATACAGGATTATGGATGACTTCCTTTACAGTGGTGTATCTTTAATACCGCAGGAGCTGACAAGCCAGGCAGAGGGATGATGGATAGGAGAGGAAGGTTTCTTTAAATAACATTCAAAATATGTGTGTATAAATACCAAAGCTGGTTCCAATATTAAAGTCATCTACTGTTTGTACATCTGTTTTCGCTGTATAATGAGGAATGGGAATTGGAGAGTATAAGTTGAATTTCGTATGCTTTTCCTTAGTGGTGGCATGTTTGTGTGCATTGTATGGCTAATATGACACAAAATCTGATTATTAAAAGGTCATGAAAGCACTTAGTAGCAAGATCTTATAATACTGCTGATTTACACCTGAATGAAATATTATGTTACATGATTACAATTATCAGAGGTGAAAGTATTCAGACATGTTGCTTTACTAACCAGAAAAAATGTGAATGTGAAAATACCAAGTAAAATAGTTTAAGTTAAAGTTATTTTATCAGCAAAAGGTCCAAAAGTAAAAGTAGTCCGGGAATGATCCATTTCATTACTTTTTTTGGGAAAATACAATGACAATAAAAAAAGAAAATTATAAGTAAATAAAAAATAAAAATATATACAAATGCAGAACAACATGCAGAAGTTATTAATATTTTAACAAACTATGTGAGCAAAGACAAAAATATTTGCTTGATCTCCAGTCAAACATTATGATCTTGGAACATAGTCACATACTTATCTCTTCTTTTTATATTGTTTTGGCATTTAATCTGTGATTCTTAAGGGGGTCCATGGCATTCTGCCTGGGGGTCCGTGAAAGGTTTTCAGATTCATTCATTTAAATGATCATGACACAAATGCCTTCATAGTTCAATGAATGATGTTTAAATTTTAAAATCTATAATAGTTCATAGATTACTTTTAAATCTAACAAATATATGAGGGGATTCACAATATATTCTCTACCTTGTAAGGGGTCCTTTCTTTGTTGTGGTGTGGAGAATCCTGACATGCAAATTAAACTTAAAAACTGCTGTCAAAGAAATGTAGTGTAGTAAAAAAAAAGTAAAATAGTTCCCTCTGAAATGAAGTGGAGCCAAAATCCCAGCATACATGAAACCGTGACAAAAATGTTACCTAATGATAACAATTATTATCATTAGTAACACACAACCCGGTCAATGCAAATTTATAAAGGTCACGCGAGATATGAAATGTTAATCTGTTAATTGAAATTCTGGAAGTGGAAATGGGTTCACATTCATTTTGAAATGCAAAACCATGCAGTATGTAAAAAAAGAAAAATGCAAATTTCAGCAATCTTCACGTTGCTACAGGTCTTTCACGCTTGGCTAATGTATCAATTAGATAAATCTGACATTAGAATAAATGTAGTTGAAGTGGCTGTAGAGGCCCGCTGCAGTCACGGTCCTTGCCTATGTGTTTATAAAGGACTTTGGTAACCCACTTATGCAGCTGGATTTGCATTGAGTGAATTGAACCGAAAGATTTAAATGGCATCAGTCTTGCTATTAAAGCAAAGCAAAACATCAGACAAACAGGGAGGAGCAATTCTCTCTCTCTTTATATATATATATATATATATATATATATATATATATATATATATATATATATATATATATATGTGTGTGTGTGTGTGTGTGTGTGTGTGTGTGTGTGTGTGTGTGTGTGTGTGTGTGCAGGGGGAGTGCTGTCCCTTGCCTCTGCTCAGTGTGTGCAGCAGCTGCAGCTTTCAGCCTCAGTCTAAACTGTAGGGCCATTCTGCTGTCAATGGTGATGCGAGATGACTCTGAGGAGACACACTCAATCCCCCTTCTGCATGTTGCAATTCAACATTTGTACCAAGTGAAAACAAAAACCATGCTTTCGGGTCAAGGATTCGGAGCGGGCTCTAAAATAAGTTCCACTGTTTGGAGCTGTTTTTTTGGAAGAGGTAAACACAAGGGTAACACAGCCATCGAAGCTTGTGTCGGTTTCACAACAGGCCTTAGGGTGGGAAAATCTTGGACTGAATTTGGAGAGTAGTCTACTCCCTCCTTTCCTGATATGAGGTCTCTTTTGTCATCCACTGTCAAAACACAGAGGGAAAAAAAGAAGAAGAAAAAAACATAGATACAGATGCTGACCTATGCCCGATGCACACATATGTTCCAGGGAAAAACCCTGCAAGCGAAGCAATCAATTCTCACACTCTATAGAAACAAACAGGCATGCATGTACACCTAAACAAACAAAAGGAGCTAAACACGCATTGCGCCCACAGTCTAATGAGACAAAATCCTCTGAGAGTGCATGAATGGAGTGCCCTGTTTCAGCCCATGGCATCTAGCGCTAAGCAATGACAAAGCTCTCATGCAACACCCCCATTCATAGTCTGGCACTAAGGGTAGAAAATTTCTCACTAGCCAGCTGACAGTATAGATGTATTATAATACAAAGCAGGGGGATTCTGCACTCTAGTATTCTTCCTCACCATCCCCCACCTCCCTCTCTGTGGGCCCTCGCTACCCGCCCCCACAACTCCCAGCAAACCCTCACCCTTCCGCTAACCTCCCTCATTTTTGCTCTCACTACTGTTCTCAGTCCCCATCCCCCTTTCCCAAACCTCCACTTCCTCCTCATCATCATCCAAGAAGGACCACAGGGACAGATGCTCTTTAAAACTCACACACTGCCTGCCACTGGATGATGATAATGGTTCATTCCAAACTGGAGGTCACGTATATACAGTACAATGCCTGTTGGCCAGTAACCAGCTATGCAACGGAACCATAACACGTGGTGAAAAAAGCTGTTTTCTTTAATGTTGTCGGGAAACAGATTTAACCCTGATTGACATACAGCATTATGTAGGGCTGCAACTAATGTTTATTTTCATTATCAACAATTCTGTCAATTATATTCTCAATTTTTTGCTTGGTCCATATATTGTCAGAAACAATTGTCTTCAAATTGCTTGTTTTGTCTGAGACAAAATGGCAATCACGTGAGACAAAAAAAAGCAGAAAATGTTCACAATGAGAGATGAATTTGGGGATTTTTAGCAGAAAAAAATCACATACAAAATCTGTTAAATCTGTTTATCTTGTTACCCCTTTAGCTGCTCTAGCTTAAGACCAGGCAAAAGCATGTTTCTGTTTTATCTGAATACACGTTTAGTCATGTAAAAACTTCTAGTAATTCAAATGAAAATGTAGAGAATAAAAGAACATCTAAAAACGTTATAACTGTCATCTCCCATCCATAATGTGAGACATGTTCGTATCAGATGCAAACTCCAGCGTGAATGGTGGTATAGATCATTGGCAGAGCATCTGACTGCAGATCAAGAAATCCCCAGTTCAACTATAGGCCCCCTTTGCTCCAACCAGCTCCAACCAGAAGGTGGTGCTTGGCTCTGGGAATGCCGATAATGTACATAGCGGTATTCGCTCTGTTTTGAGTGTCCATGGCAACCACTGAGAAGCAAACAGAGAAGAGATAACGGTTTCCAAACAAAGACACACTGTACGGCTCAGTTTTTGACTCAAGATCAAACTATATTTCAAAATAAGTTCCATGAGGGTGGAAGAAACAAAAGTGTTTTTATTTCTTCTGTGTCACTATATTTGTCAAACATCTCTTCTTGTGACTGTACAATCATGGGAAATGTGGTGTGCAAAATTTAAACTTTTCAGAGGTGACACCGTTTTTGTCTAAACAAAGAGTTTATTGCACTGTACTTGTCATAACACAAAAAAGTATAAATAGAAGAGGGTAATTAAGTAACATTGAAATGACAATGGTCTTCTATTAAGTAACACTTAAACAAGAGCAAATGTGTTTGCCTGGGAAAACAGTGACGAACTTCGGACTGCAAATCCGTCTGGCCAAGAGCCCATTTCCATTTTTTCTAAATCAAAGCACCACTCACAACCGTTGAGGTGGGCTTCACACAATGACAATAGATCTGCAACATGCTCGCTGGTTGAGATGTTTTTCCATCGCACTGCATTCGTCTTCTCCTTCATCGCTCTGATTGCGCCCAGATGCATTTGAGCGGCGTCCGTTGGTAACGTTGGTCACCAACGGAGAAGTAGAAATAGGCTGTGAATGAACCATCACCAGATCCACTCTCAGTTACAACTGAGAAGGGTCTGGTGTCAACCAGGCTACAAAACAGCTTGATATTTGGTCTTTGTGAATGGTTTCTGAGCGCCTTGGTAGTTGAATGGTTACAGGTCACGCCACAACGTCGCCGGTTTGATTTCTAGCTGAGGACCTTTGCCTCACCCTGTTTCCTGTCTGCCTTTTTACTGTCCGATAAAGGGGACAATGCCAAAAAAAATATCCTAAATCTTAAATAAATGAATGGTTTCCATTCTCACGTCAGCCACAAGTGGCAGTTTATTCATACACATCAGCCCTTATATTTGGAGGGGCACTCCAAGCCGAGGGCAATACTGAAATAAAGGGTTAAAAAAAGCCTTTAGTTCAGCATATAAAAAGCATAAAAGAAGTAGTAATGAATTTTTATTTGGTGTCAACTTAATGCTGCAGAAAATCCAGCTTTAGGCTTTTTTGGAACAAATTATGGTTTTCTAATGAAAGTGAAATGATGATGTTTTTTTTAATAGAATATTTAATAGAATATAAATGTGCTTAGTTTAACATCGCTCGTTTGTGTGGCCCCATGCACACATACCATCTTGCTCCGATCTGACAGAAGATGTTGTATGCTTTCAGTGAGAGGCAGCAGTGATGTGAAACAAACTGCTATGAAGCAGTGCAAAGCAGGACTAACCTCCCCACAGCAAAAAACATTTCACAGACTTCAACACATGAGCCAATTACTACAGTACACACACTACAGTACACACACACACACACACACACACAAACACACAGTTTCTTCACTTATTGATGAGATTGATTTCATTGTGCTCAGAGGTGCTATCCCTGCCAGCTGATGTGTGCATGAGCTGATTAGATTGTTGATTTATGACTGACCAAAAACAATGGCACTATGAGCTCAACTAGAATAGACTTGAGAAGGGAGATGCATGGTGAAAAGACAAATGGGTTTAACGAGGTAAAGCAGGACAGAGGAAACAAGATGAAGGGGTTCATAAGAGCATTAGGTTTCTCCAGTACAGAAGCCTGGCTTAACTGTGAAGCTCATTGTCTCGTGCCAGAGCTGACCTGAGACCTGCCAACTGCGCTCATCTCCCTCTGCTTTGTCAGGGCTCACAATGTCAGCGCTCACCATCGAGATGACAAACAGTGAGGAATAGAACGTAAATCACAAACAAGTCCCTGGGGATGTAATGCAATGCAACAACACTAATGAGTAACTGATTAACAGCTGTCTTATTAAAGCCCTCCCATTCTTAGTACCTGACATTTCACTTTAAACAAGTTAATAGCTTAACTTCCACCCCTGTGGCTAGCGTGAAATTGGCACTTAGAGCATCATGAGTCGTGGACATCTATTTAGGGTGTGACAATGAGTCAATCAGTTAGAAACACGCATGACTTCCTGCTAAAATTAATTAGCATTGTGTAATGAAATGTGGCTTTCGCCCTGCAGCAATGAGCTGCATCATCTTAGAAAAGCAGGCATTAACTTCACAAACCAAGTCCTGAGCTGCTGGGTCTGATGGCAGCGGCTCCATACACACATGCTGCCAGGATGGAGAGCACACAGAGGCCAAATGCCACTGCCAGCCACAGTTGAATTTCTCTTACTGCAGATAAGTAGAGACATTCTTGCCATCTCAGTGACTGAGTGCTGAGAAGATGATTTTGGCTCAGCTTGTGTGGAGGAAGAGCCAGGACGTCTGTGCGCTCAAGGCCCATGTTGGCATTAATGAGTGTGATTAAACACATACATGCACCCTCACCATGCACCGAGCAAGTCCAGATTCTAATTAGGGTTTTATTTGGGTTAAGCTTGCAACAGAGTCTCCCTGTTGACATGAATGATTCACTTAACACCAATATTCTTGACCACCTGTGATGCTGGTCTGCAGATGGAGCCCCCTTCCATCTCTCTTTGATATAGATTACAATTTTTAATTTCATCTGAAAGAAATGATCCTATTGAAAAATTGTAATCTATATCTCTTGACAGACGTCCAAGAAAGAAATTAAACAGAAAAAATACAGAAAAAGAGCTATGAAGTAGTCCACATATACTTATTTTAATGTAATAAATATAAAGGAGAATATGTCATGGTGTCGCAAGTCTTTTGTGGGAGACAGCATATGCAATATTTATTTTGTAGAAATGCATATCTATTCTATAATCATATAATGCTGACTTTGAGTTTGTGCAGTTAATTGACAAGTGAAAGAGGTCAAATGTTTCTTTTCACTGAGGAACAGTTATCATACAGTAACTTCCCAGAAAATTTGAGTTTAAACTGTAACATGCAAATAATCAAAATCAGGTTGTGTTAATTGAAATACCCAAAAAACGTCAAGATTGTCAATGTACTGAAGTCAAACATGCTTTGCAGGCCTGAAACATTGATTTCCTGCTTTCCTGATATATGCACCATCTCAGAAACGAGAACACAACATCTACTGTACAACATCTTCTCTTTTTTGTTTGTTGCCTTAAGGGAATAATTCACCCTCTGCTGGTAGGGGTTAAGCATCTCGCTCAAGAATGTTTTATCAGATCCTTCCGATATAAATATAAATGCGTTGGCAGACACTGACCCTGACCCTTTTTCTTTTGACAAATCCAAAAGACATAATTCATATTTATATCTGGCCATGGGGACAAGGTTCTCACAAGTTATACTTCTGGGTAATAACTCAAATGTCAGTGCAGAGCATCCATCAGCCATCATTCATTTTTATCTGACTGCACCATGGACACTATCACTGCACTCGCCTTAAGTAGTAAAGCAGGCTGACTGAAGACTCCAGTAGCAGGAAGGGCCAAGATTCATCAAACGACAATACTTAGAGACAGAGTTGATGCAGAGTTCAGCCTCAATTCATTACAGTGACTTACAGAAAGCCACCACATGGCGAATACATGTCAGTATAAATGACAGGTTTAATAGGTGAAAGTCAAGAGGTAAATGGATTGAAGCTCTAATTTTAGCCATGCTGCCAACATAGGTCTATGGATGGCAATGTCGTCAGACTGAAATATCTTAACAGCTAATGGATGTATTGCCGTGAAATTTGCTACAGACATTCATGTCCCCCCTCAGGATGAACTGCAATAACTTTGGTGATCCTATTTTCATTCCCACTTTTCTTGTAGCATTATCATCAGGTCAATGTTTGAATTAAAGCCAAATACCTGCAAAACTGATGACATTCTGATCAGCCTCAAATGTACTTTTTGTTTAGTGTTAATTAGAAAATTAGCTTTTCTAACAAGCTAAACTAAGATGGTTAACATGGTTAAGCATGTTAGCGTTGTTATTGTGAGCATGTTAGCATTTAGCTTGGGTGCTGCCTGACATGGCTGTAAACTTGTTTTCATCACTAAATCAATTCAATCACTAAAAAATAAACTACAATGTTACAGAAGTACAAGACTGAAGCCTTGCTAGGACAAACTTCTAAAAAAAAGTGTCCCTCTTTTCAGAATTTTACTAGCATTAAAGCAGATTATTTTGATGGTTGCTTAGTTTTGGTTTTTTGGAGATTTTTGTGTGTGTGTTCAAGAGATGATGATTCAACCAAAGATGGTATTTTCTCCCGATTACTATATATGTTTCATTTCTTATTATCTCTAGGGTCAAAGCTGAAATTGTTTGGGCATTTTTGGTATTATACTAGCCTGGTTGACACCAGACCCTTCTCAGTTGTAACTTAGAGCGATGGAAAAACATCTCAAACAACAAGCATGTTGCAGAGGCGCTGTGCTATCGTCATCGTGTAAAGCCCGCCTCAACGGTTGTGATTGGTGCCTCAATTTGGAAAAAAAGGAAATGGGCTTGAATGGGCTCTTGGCCAGACTGACTTGCAGAGCAAATCTCAAATTTGCCTGAAGTTTGTCAGGGTTTTCCCAGGCAAGTGTTATATAGCCATGTGTTAAAAATGAATATCAATATTCACATTAATTTGCAAACAGTAACTGCACTGCTTCAAGAGCAGACAATTTCATACTAAATATATAAGCTGCTACTTAAACCTTAAATATAATTCACAAATCGTATGTAAAAACTACTACAAAAAATATTTTGCTGACATTTTTTGCTGCTGTCAAGCCATGTTTTTTATTCAGAAACACACGCAGCTTTTCTGTGTTATTGGTAGTTGAGATGTCTTCTCTCTGTCTTTTAATGAGAGTTTTGTTTAGTGTGTAAAGATCAAAATATGCCAGAAAAACAGAAAAGATGAAATGGAGGCATAGAGAAAAAAGAGGGGGCAAAATGCAAAGCTGCCAACATTAAGAATTGATTCACAGTTGCAGCCAAATTCAGCAGATGGTGAGTGAATGGAACTGAGCAATTGAATTTCCTATAAAACACTTACAGGATGAAGAGAAAAGGAGGAAAGAAAAGAATGAAGAAAGCTGGAGGAGCTGAAAACAAAAAGAGCCCGTTTGCAGCAATATGGACTCGCCTACGGTTACGATTGTTCCAATGCAACTTTTATCATCCAATCATGCTTGCCATGTCACCTGACAAGTCTGGTTGTGCAGAAATTGGATTTTAGATGTCGTCCAACGACGCAAAGACAAGAAAAGGAACATATAGCAAATAATGGAGGAGCAGATTTAAATCTGCACAAGAGCTTTTTTTAGGTCAAGTTTATAACATGACATTGTTTAAAAAAATCGGATTTTATGATCAGTTTTTGAAAATTGCAATGGAATACAACCACAGCACAAGCCTGAAAATGACTTGTCTGCTCAAGAATTACCTAAACAAATAAAGCACACATTCTCTAAGCTGATAGTAGACTCCATAAGTCGATTGTTGCCTGAGGAAAATCCTTCAGGCTGCCTCAGAGCTGAGGTGCCCAGTCAGTGTGTACAGCAACCCAATAAACACTCCTACCATTAAAGACCACACAGTGTGTTGCTTACATTTGCCTACATCAAGACTGGCCAAAGTAAGGCTATCTATGGCTTCTGTTATCATAGGGGATAAAATAAACACAAGTGTATAATGTAAGATGGAAAAATAAATCGCCAAGTTGTTTTGTATTCTACTCAAAAATACATAAAAAGGGTTTATCTGCTATCCAGCCAGCCTATATAGTGCTTTAAGTTATAACACTTCAGTTTTTTTATGAAACCCAGCCCTACTTTTTATGCTATTTATGGCATTTCTTTTCTACAATAGATATTCCTTATATTTACATTCAGGGATTAAGGGTCCTGTTTAAACTATCTATAGCGTGTATAGCATGGTGTAAAGCGCATGGCACAGGTGCTTTAGAGCATGTCCAACTCCACTTTTGCAAGTTTAACGGCGCATCGTCTGGACACAAAGTGAGGCAGGGAGGACAGCACAAGCACTCCCGCCTGGAAAGGACACACCCCCCTCAGGTGTAATCACTTCACCCAAACAACAGGCTATATTGCCTTGCTTACTTTGTTCTGTTTTTACCTCAGCCATGTTGCTATTGCTGTTATCACTATAACCACGGGTGCAACCAAATCTGAGATCTCAAGGATTGCAAGACAAAGCTAATAAGAATAAATCATCTGAGTTAATGAATGAGACAGGTTTGCCGACCTCAGGGAGAAATGAGTGTGTCTGCCCTGAGGGTTTGACAGAGAGGTGGGCTGAAGCTGAGGGGTCATGACTGCGCCTTTGCTCCCACGCCAAAACAGAGACAGAAGCAGTGATGAGATCCAGAGACAAACACACTGTGCCAGCCGAGGAAGCTGCTGCTGCTCTCCCCTGTGGCCCGCACAAAGAATCACTAAATCATTATCATTCTCAGAACAAACACGCTCTTTATGTAAACGCTCTGTCTTAAGGCGGAGAGAGGATCAGTTCCCTTAACTCCTAAAAACTGCATTTAAGATGGTCCCGAGCAGCAGAGGCCCAAACCAATAATAAAGACAAAAAAAGAAAGAAAAAGAACAGAAACAGCACAGATCTATTTAAAGTAAGGGCCTTAAGCATTTCTGTCAAGGGAATCTTTTTCCCCTTTTTTTTTATTTTAGACGTTGAGTCTCAAAGTGTTAGTCTGTAAGGCTATCATCAAGGCTACACTTGTAGCACAAGAGCATCTGTGTGTGCCTTTGGGCTTTTTCCTAGCAATCACACCATGGTGGGCCATGGCGCTGATAGTCCTGAGGCCTTGTGGCCATGGAAATCCACTCATGTATGAATGTTACTTTGTTTAAACATGACTCCAGGAGAAGAAGAAGAGGAAAGGACAGGACTGTCCTGGGAGACACATCACGTGGTGGTGATGTAACAGGAAAGAGAAAAGCAACAGGAGTCACTGCTTTGGTGTTTGGCTGCCCAAAAAATATGGAAAGGAAGCTGACTTGAGGTTGAATATGGGGGACATTCCTCTATTCACTGGTAGCGTTTACATAGCCTACCTACATACAAGTGGGATGCTTAATCAACGTATTAAAATGAATATGTTCTCTTTATTAATGTAGACTATACATACACACAACCAGTGGGCTTCTCTTTGTCCGTCTCTACCTTTAACTCACACTATTTATGTTGCTGCTTGCACCTCCTAAAAAAAAAGAAATGGCTGAGTTTTATTTTATATAATTACAAATAATATAATGACACACAGACCTTCTGTTATTGGCCACACAGTCAAAACCACTATCAGAAACATCTCAGAAAAGTATCTCTAATTAGAGCTAACATAACAAGGATCATGGTGATCATTTTGGTAAAATATGAGCTCATGAATATATGGTATTTGTAGATTTGTAAAAACCTATATCTAACCTTAATCCAGACTTTGCCTGCAACATATCCTCAAAACCTACTCCAGTTATTTCCAAGGCTGTTGTGAAGCTCCAGTTAAATCTAGTCTAAGGTATGAGGTCTCCGTAAAAGACTGTATAAACACTGAGCATGACCCCAGAGCATCTTAGTGTCTTGAGTAACATGTTGTATATGGAACAGTGGCTAAAAATAACCCTGTGTTAGCTTGTCTCTTTCTAGCTTTTTATTAGTCTCACCCCTTTTATTTGCTCAATAGAGTGAAGTTATTCTCTATGACATTTAAAGAACCATCCATCTGCTGGTTCACATGTCATGGCATAAACACAGCACATTCAAGAAAAAGACAACTGGGCTTTACATGCTAACTATGACTCAATATTTGTATTAGTAAAGGTAAAAATAAAATGTAACAAATTCTACAGCTAATAATGGGCACACAAGTATGATGCCCATACTTGTGTGCAATTCTCATGAGCTAAATGATTAGCTCTGGGATACAGTTGAGGTTGTGACCTTATGCAGTATTGCAAGCAGTGGAAGTGGCAGGGAGGGGGGACGAGGACACAGCACTAATGCAATGGTAGTAATGTAATGGTAGTAGTATGTGAATTTGGTTATTGTTATAGTGAATCACTACTACAAAAAATTGACAGTGACAGGCGGTGACAGGAGTGTCGGCCTCAGTCAATGAACCTGGCTGCTCTGCTGTTCCGCTAGTGACAGAGTGCGATGTCGCCCGGCCGTGGCTGCCCCAGCTGGGCCAATCAGGCGTGAGCCCTAGTGGACGGATCAGCGCATGCCTTCTGCCATGTGCAGCGCTGTGGCACAGATCCCCGTATGGATTCTAATATGTTCCCCACAGTATCAGCGGCACTCTGCTGATCAGTCCTGTGTGTTTGTTCAGATAATGAAGGACTGTTTAATAAAATCTCTGCACCCTACTTCACTTCAGCTAGGTTGATAGAGTTTCAAAGGATTACACAGGGTCACATGGCTCTGGGATTGTGAAAACGTTGACTGCTATGGGTTTCTGAAAGTTGAAAGAGTTAAAGAGTATTTTGGACCTACAGCTGATTTTTGACTGACGTTTAATTGATAATTAAAATAATTTTTCAGTTGCCGTGCAAATTTTCAATAATGATTAAAGAAACAGAAAAGTTATTATTTTATATATTACTTATATTCCATCCATGTTAAAATGATTAACTATATATTATAAAAAAATACAAATCATGCCTTAAACCACATGACTGGAGTAGCACTACAAAACCTATATTCTGAATTAATCCAAGAATACACCTAACCTACACTGACTACACGAGACAGAAGTGAAACAACAGGTATGACTCAGCTGTGTAGTAGCACAAATGTTACCTTACCACAACTGAACCCAGTACTTTGACTTAGGCTGCATTCACACTAAATCAGGCGTTGCAGCGCAAATGCCAGTCCTCCCATTCCTTTGAATGTGGGTAGTGTGTTAAGGCAGCAGTGGTGGGGACTGCTAGCCTGGAAATCCAGACCCAAATCCAAAAGATTAAGGGTCTGGCATTGAGTAATGAAAGTCGCCCATCTCGAGGCGCAGCACCAAGCGTGCATTTGAAAATCTCACTGCACGCAATTGGATAACACTACAACCAATCACAAAGACACACGGGGTGAGGTATCCAGAGCCCCATATGCTTAGCTACCAGCGGAGCTAACTGGTAGATTAAACTGTCATCATTTGTTTAGCTCGCCTCTGGCCCGCCTATCAGATTACACCGATGTGATTGGTGCAGCTCGGCTACAAGGGTATAGTTAATTACAGCATTACTCAATGCCAGAATAACTCGCTGCGCAAATTCAAATTGTGCTGTCGCAAGAACTCTGGATTTCCAAGGTAGGGGACTGCAGGGGGTGCCGTAAAAACGTGGTGGTCCTGAAGCGAAAAGCTGAAACTGAATCCCCTTATGGAGAAACGCAACCTGACATCACATGACAGATCAAACCAGCAATTAGAGAAAAAAAACACAATGAAGTAAAAAATTACGTTTACAGTAAATGTACCAGTTTAAAGCCCACCGTAATGATGATTGGCCTTGCAAATTGTTTTTTTATTTTTATTTTATTTTTTTTATGTTGATGCGGACAGACAATCACTCGTAGGACCTGGAAAATTAGCAGCATGGCTAAATGCTAGCAGCATGGGGAACACAATGGTGACCCAAATGGGCCATCAAGATGACACTGCTGCACAATGCCTGATATGATGTGAATACAGCTTAAAACAGAGAGGAAGGTTGTGTCATTGGAGACTGACAGTGAATGAAAGGCATCTCTCTGCCTTCAGTCCTCTCACGTTGTGACTCCGCCCCTCCTGTGACCCAAGGGAAGTGGCATAAGACCTGTCACCCCGAATCATGGCCCGACCTACGACAGCCGAGCTCATATGTAAATTTGTCAGCATGCGCAGATTCATGAGTATGTCATATTAGTTTGAATATGCATGTTCAACACTGACTGGAGCGTAAACATCTCTGTATGTGCAAGGCTCAGTGCATCTGTGTGTGTGTGTGTGTGTGTGTGTGTGTGTGTGTGTGTGTGTGTGTGTGTGTGTGTGTGTGTGTGTGTGTGTGTGTGTGTGTGTGTTTGTTTCCAGGCACACAGTATGTCTGTGCTGATCCTGGTATGTTATAGTGACATTCCCGGTGGGAAGGAGCTCCACGACTGTTTTCATTTGCAAGACTGCCCATATCTCTTCATGAGTACAGACTGGGGGAAAGTGACATCTGATTTCATCCACACTCAGTGGGGTTCTCTCTGTCTGTCTCAATCTTTTTCTCTTACTACACATGTGTCTGCTGCTTACACCTTCTCCAAGTGAGGATTCACTGCTTTTCTCTATTTCATATCAATGTAGATTATATTATTGCATTATATACTTCTTTTTATTTTTTTGGCTGTTGGTCAGGCAATTTCCCTTTGGACCCTGGGATCACACGATGGGATTGTATCTTATTTGTGGTTATTATAAAGACATTATCACACTATAATAAAAATGAATGTTCATTGGAGCTCCAATGGGATAATTTCCCATGGTATTAGGGGTAGGAATCTCTGGGCACCTCACCATTTGATTCCGATTCAGAGGCCAATGATTCGATACTAAACCGATTATCGATGCAATCATTTTTTAAGGTACATTTCCATGCGTGATTTTAAAAACACATATTTACATATAAATCTGAGTTTGTTACTTAGAGTTTGCTAATCACTTCCTTGGCAAAGCAGCAAGAGAAAGGTTAGATTTTGACATATACAGTATTTGTCACACACAAGTTTTAAAGAAACGTTTTGTCTACTGAGGTTTTTATGTTATAGTCATTCTATGCTTAAGCCTTAAACATGCTTGTGAAAGTCACCTTCTCTCACAGTGATCTTTAATGTCAGAGGCTCAGTCGGGTTTGAAGGAGGAGAATTTGCTTCTTAGAACATGGAACATGAGATGCTCAGATGTAATGTGATAAAGTGATATGTCTTATCAGATCATGTGTATATATACAAAATGTAATTTATTTTTCCTTTTGGCCATTTTTGTGTTTTTTTCTGCACTTTAAACTCTAAGTTGTTGTCCATTATCACATCCTCTTTCAGTCACTCTGTTTTCGGATTTGTACATGTCTGGAGACAGCAACTTTTAAATAAAAATCATCAATTAAAAAAAAAAATCAATTATTAACTTATAAGAATCGAGCATCGAATTGTTCTAGAGAGAATCACAATGCATCTAAGAATCGATTACCTTTCCCACCACTACATGATATGGCAGAAAAGTTTAATTTTAAAAGTTAAAAAAAATGATCAAGGTGAATTTATTTATTTCAGTGGTAAATTAGCAACTAATAAATGTTTTCATTATTAATACATCTGTCTATTATTTATCATTTAGTCTAAAAAGTGGTTAAAAAAAGAAGAAGAGGGAAGTCAATCCCAGCTTCTCAATCCACCAAAATGACATCTAGAAATTTCATGTTTTGTTTGAGTGTGTGCAAATACAATAATACAATATAAAATACAATATAGATTGAAGTATTCAGCTACACTGCGTTGCTTTTGGACACATGCTGCAGCAGTACTACATGTAGGACTTGAAGCACGGTGATCAGGAGTCCCTCTTTAGACAAAATCAGACATTTGTCTTTCATTTTTTTTGCAAATGAAAGAGTCAGAGTTCTGCTGTGCCGTCACAGTGACACGTGCACGGACACAACTGGAAACACGGCTGTATAGCGAAGGGTCAGGTCAGACTGTGAGGCTCGTTTTTACCGAGGAATCATTGTGAGTCACAGAGAGCACGACACATCCCTTCCCTCGCTCGTCGTCCTCTAATATTTGGAATCTTCCCTAAAATATCTAGTGTTACAGCCACAAAGCATACTCAGTTGTACTCTTATAGGCTACTCAAGATCACCCAGCACAGAAACGATTCATCCTTCATATCTTTAGTCACATCACCGTTGACTAAATTAGGGAAACATAAGAAGGTCAAAATTGTTCTAATTTATGGCTCACAACGTGATGTTCATCATTTCTAAATTTAATGACAATTTAATTGCAGTTTTAATCTTCACAATTATCTAAAGACACTCAGGCATATCTCAGTAGCCTCACCAATTATTTTCCTACCAATGTTACGGAACAAATTTCACTATATTCACTCAATCTTCTAGATTAAACTATTCTCCCAGAAAATTACCGTTTGGTGATTAGAGATACAGTCCCATCACATAATCAAAATCCATCAATTATATCCATACTGTTATTTCAAATGCCCGATCAGTACAGCTGAACCAAAGTCCCTACTTCATATAAGAGGGAGGTAAAGTGGGTGCATTTGATGACCTCTAACAATTGTAATCACCCAGTAATTACAAAGAGAGCGAAGTCCCTTGCTTCTGCTCTTACTTTAATGCCGTTTACAGGAACTGGCAACCAGAAAATGAAGCAAAGTACACAGCATCAAGCTGAGGGACACCAGACTAGTTGGCAGGCATAAAGACACAGTTTTCCCTCTATGTGCTGCACTCTGAGGATTAAGCCTGGAAGTGTGCTCACGTCTGCTAAACCAGATATAGACATAATACCTTGATATTTCATGTCACACCAAGCCAGTTAGGGAAGACTGCAGCAGCAAAGGATCTAACCAACAACCCTGCATATTTCTCAACTCATCCACAACACTGCAGCCACCGACCGCTCACATACTTATTTTGCCAGTAGTATACATGTTGACTGCTTGTGCTGCAAAACACCGGCTCCTCATATACAAGTTGGTGTGTTTTTGATGTAGTGGCTAAAAGCATAAAATTTACCTCTTACTGTATTGGCTCCACATCACATATTCTGAAGGGAAGAATTGGGAAAAACAGGAAGTGAATTACTCCATGTATTCAAAATAGCTGCCTATAAAGCATGTAATTGATTTAAACACATCCGGTAGACATTTTACGAGACAATTATGATAATTGTAAATGCCAGATTTAATTGCAAGTGATTAACATAAAAAAAAAACATTTAAATAACAGAGGTAGAGAATTTGATACACATAATATTCTGGGGATATTAAGAGATTTAAGGGATTTGAATGGTGGAAATGAGGCAATTTAGGATTCAAAACTATCATTTATGATTGATGAATACGGTATGTTACTGTATTAAGTATATCTGGCGGAGCGTGGCAGAGCTTTCATGTTGATGGTATCTTGACTGGTTAGGACCAAACACTGGAGTTTAACATGACATTAAACATGAGATCATTTGTGTGGCAATAACGACCCCTTTTTGTTTCCATTATTATGTATGTAGTTAAATGCAACATTAAACCATGATGCTCTATGTAAAGTCTCTGAAAGCTTGCAAGAAAATTGATCCCACTTTTAATTTAATAACACCATTATCGATTACAAACCCCAGGAGCATTGTTCCTGCTCTTAAACGTGAATTGAAAGAAGAACAGAGTAATTAATTCTCCAGTATATGGCAATATTGATTTTCCTTTTATTATAAGTAATTAAGAATTCAATAGTAAGGTTTTTAGGCCAAACATATAAAGCTCTATAATGGGCTGTGCATTATGGACTCATCAGGATACATCATTTAGATTGAACATCCTGAAGACGTAGAGTATTGCAGTGGTGGAATGTAACTAAGTGCATTCACTCACGTGAATA
This sequence comes from Etheostoma perlongum, assembly GCA_026937815.1. NCBI lineage: Eukaryota > Metazoa > Chordata > Actinopteri > Perciformes > Percidae > Etheostoma > Etheostoma perlongum. The sequence continues at coordinate 16,744,518 of CM049385.1, read as the reverse complement.
CTTTTTAGGTACTTGTCGTTCTATTTCATTTGTACAATTCAGAGGGAATGTTTTCCTTTTCACTCCACTGTATTTATTTGACAGGTCTAGTTACTTTTCAGATTAGGATTTTTACAAACAATACATATGAATTTAGAAAATATAATACCTTAATAGTTTAAACTACCCAACAGTATATAAAATAGTCACATGTAGTTAATAAGCAGCATTATTGCATCAGTAATAGAAATTCCCAAATTAATTTAACAAATAGAGGGGCCATTTTCCTTTTGATACTTTGAGAACATTTAGCTTATAATAATAATAATGTATATTTACCTAATTGAGGTTTTCAGTGCATGAATTGAAAAGAGTGGTTACTGTTACTGTATTTACATTTTTATGGTATTTTATGTTGCAGTATTGCTACTTTTATTTATGTGAATGATCTTAATACTTTGACCAGCAGTGGTGCTTTTTCCACTTTAATTTCTTTAGCAGGTAAAACTGAGCTCTAAATGTCCTACTTTTATCATGCAATTTGTAAGTCAATACACTACTTAGCTGCATATTGATAGCCAGCTTTGTGAGTGTTGCTAATCACAACTTTTAAGGAGGCGTTTTTGGATGGACTCTTTTTTTAAGAAACACGTCTGAAAATGTTTTTATATATAGTACTACTGGATCCGTTATGAATCAACTCTCCAACTAAAGTGCCTATATAACATTTCTGGGACGTCTTCTGATCATTTAATAAATGTCCATGCACAATTTATCACTTATGTCTGCCAAGTCATCTTTTTTTGTGTTTTTTTTGTGGTCGCAGGAGGGTTTCTTTCCAAGAGTGAAATAATACAGAATATGCTGTATATTTTCAATGAAAAGATGGCTGGAGCACATTGGTCATGATACTGAAGTAATGGGACATTTTCTTGCTGCCACACAGAATCTGCTCCTCATCTCTCTCTCTGTCAGTGCTGGAGTGCACAGGGGTCGACTTCCCCTTCTCTCATAACCTCCTCCAATCCACATGGAGTGAAATAATGGTCTTTGCGGGGGATGCAGGGGTCACAAGGTGGGAGGGATATCGGGCAACAGAGATAGACTGCCTCACAGTAATAGTTTAACATAGAAAATGTTAATTAAATCTATATGCAAGGCTGTGAAATGCCAAAACAGCAATTACTGGGTGCAAATATAGAAGAGGGAATAAAGGGCAAATGGAGGTAGATATGCTTCTACTGGCAGCTTACCAAAAAATAAAAATTCTGAATAAATGCATAGCATCCATATGTTAAGGCGAGTATCATTCACTAGCACTAAGCTCTTTCATTTGGCAATATCCCAAATCCATTACACTGGTCTGACATATTGCGAGGATTTTCTGAAGCACAGGGGAGAAAGTCATTATGGTGGCTCATATTTGAGCCATTGCTGCTGTGGCATTGACAAATGCTCCACATGGAAACCAATGTGGCATATTTCAAAGGCATCCAGCACAATGAAACAGATTCTCTTCATAGTGAATAATTCTGGGTGCTGGCTGCTCCCCGGGTTAACCGCTCCGAGAGGTGGGAGTGTTTCTTTTGATATATTGACTTAAAAAAATGATGTGATAATCACTGAATCAGGGAATATGTACATGGAGGGGCTGTCAAAGCAATTGTTAGCACATTCTGTTGCAAAAAAGGTAAAAGGCTTTTAGAGAAAGAGGACCCAATCATGCCATTATGGATCAAATTAATTAAATTCTGAGTGTTTTTATATGCAGAGTTGCAAATTTTTCTACGCTTAATTGTCCAATTAAAATACCTTGAATGGTCATTGTTAGAAAGGTGGTATTGTTATGTTCTTTTGGCACCTATTTAGTTTTAAACATTCTATTAAGCAAATGACATGATTTATTATAATAAGCACTGCAGCTGCAATTAGCACTTTGGTCACCTATATAGTCTTAAATAATTCAGTTCTATAGCTTTTGGTAATGGGGGCCTGCATACTATATATTACAGGACTGTTCAATACAATTTACTACACAACTAAAAATGTATTGTAGGCAAAGCTTTTCAACACTGGTGAAATATATTCAGTATTAATAAATCTCAAGAGTTTGCCAATAACGTCGTTACAAAGTCGGAGTGTACTTCCACTAATTTGAACAGCTCCTGCAGGATTAAACCAAATCCCGGGGAGAATCCCTGCACCGCCCATCTACACCATGTTTCTGCTGAAATGATTTGAGAACAAAAGATTATGAGACACTGTGGTTGAGTCTTGAAAACTTGATTAGCATTGCTTTTTAAGGCTTGAATTGTATTTGATTTGAAGGACTGATGGACAAGCATTATGACTCTAAATTAGCAGTTTAAGTCAATTCAACGCAACTGCTTCGCAAAAGAACATTTTTTATACAGAAGTTGCTCTCTTGTTGCTTACAGCTTGGCCTTGAACAAACGTGATACATTTACAAAAAAACTGAGAAAATCCAAAATCCATGCAAATTAAAACAGCAATAGACCACAAAGACAACAGCCGTCGTCTGTGCGTTATGGTGCCAACTGGTGCGTCCATGACCCCGAACATCCACTCCCACCAGGGCTTCCATTGGGTTAGAAATTAGCCACATTAAGAGCAAAGATGGATCTCACAATATTGAAAAATCAAAAGACAAATTCTTACCGCTATGCGAGTCTGTGAGGATTCCTTTAAGATGTAAGATGATCCGTTTTTTGGGAGGGAAAGGTCGTTTTGGACTTGGTGAGGTCCAAACTTGAATCCCGCCGTTGATATTCTGCTCCACTTCTTAACAGGAACCAGCTCGGTGATTCGCTGATGTCTTTTTATCTCATAGCATCACTACGAGATGTGTATACGCATTCTTTGGCCATGCCAGCCTCACTATTCTGTCTTCGGTCGAGGTATGTCGATTAACTATGTGGTCTGCTGCGTAAAACCGGTGCCAAAATTCCTGCGGGCCCATTCTGATACAGCGATGCTAGACAATAGTCTGGTCATTTTGGCATGGACTGAACCTACTCCACTGCCAAGAACAGTTGCATCGGCTAATTACAACCAAATCCTGAGAGCTAGTTTGTCCATATCTCTGTGATTGGCTCGAGAATGTGGTAATAAATAACGCTCACGTGTGCCAGTTGGCTCCGATATTGACTTTCAGGTCCCTCATCTTTTTTTCCTTCGCAGGAGGAGTGGACAGAGGAGTGTGTTGATCGCTGGAGGTCCACCTACATCCAGCGGTGTCTTTGTCTCGTATTTATCGGGATCGGCTTTTCCGCCGTGTGCCACATCCAGTCCGACACTGGCTGAATGGGAGTCTCGTTGAGTCACAGCTGGATTCTCTGACTGAAAGCTTGGCGACCCATCTTAGCAGGGGAGCAGTAAAGCAAGATGCTGCGCGTACGCGTTTTTGACAGTGCGCGCACCCGACAGGTCACACATCTTCTGTCCACTAACATCTGCCTTTGAAAAAAAAGGTTAAATAAGAACATTTTAAACAAAACCTTTACTTTGTTTAGCTTATATTATGCTGTCTTTTAGAAGTAACTAATATATTATCAGTGTTCTATATGGTCTATTATATAGACTGTATGATAAACGGAAGATTACTATGGCTTCGTATAAATCCTACATTTATATTCTGAAAATAGTAAAGCCTCTTGTGTCTGTCTGTGTTAGAATTGAATAATCATAATGGTTGTTTTTACTTCTAGGGTTGTCATTTAAATCCTAATCATATCTTTATATAGACTAATATTTAAAGGCTATAGTATCACTTGGAATGTAGGATTACTATGGTTTTGTAGTAATCTTACATTTACATTCTCAGAGTATTCATATTGAAGCCTGTTTGGTCTGTGTCAGCATAGTGGCATGATTTTTCAGTCATAATCATATATTTTTATAGACTAATATTTGTATAGTATAATTTTAAACCGTAGCATTACTATGACTTTGTAATAATACTTTGATATGCTCAAAGTATGAAGTATGAATAATGTTCTGTCAGTGTGGCTTAACTATTTCACATTTTACCTAAGAATAGTTAAGTTGGTTTACATTATAACATTAAAATACAATTTTATTTCTATCACAGCTTTGAAAAAAGAGGTAGTTAAAAGTGCTTAACAGGAAGCAGAAAACAGGATAGGAAAATAAGAAAATAAAATTTAAAATAAAACGCATTATAGGTTACAGTACAGTCAAAGAGAAATTAAATAGAAAGTAATAACAGAACAGACTCTTCTCTGAACACGATTGACTTGATCTAGTTTGGTTTGTGGCGGACCCCAAAGTAGCAGCATCATTGGATGGAAAACAAAGTGACACAATTTGACGACCCTCCAACAGGCCGCAAACCATATTCCAAGGAAATGACTGCTGCACACAGGATCCTTGAAAGGATGATGTATATGATTCCACACAGTCTAAAATGCTTCAGTCTTGCCAACAATGAGTGGAAATGATTAGAATCATTCTAAGGTGCTTTGCCGTTTGTTACCAGCTCAGTGTGTGAGGGCCTGCGTCTGGTGTCAATCTGCTGTTGTGGAAGGCCTCGAGCAAGGGAACACATATGGCTCGTTTGGCAAATGTAGCCCGCTAAGGAACCCGTGTATGTGCAGCTAGACTCTGAGATGATTTGACTTCTGGATCCTCTGATCTCTGTAGGAGAATGATTCCGTTACCTTGGGTCCCTCAGGGGCCCTAAGGGGTAAAGGAGTCACACAGTCATCTGCGTGTGTATTTTTTTGTTTTTGTGAATCTGCCCACAGCTCTGACCTTGCCAGCCCTCAAATTGTGACTGACCTGCTTGGCAGGGATGGCGCCCTCCTGTGTTTTTGCAGGATAAGATACATTCAACTATTCAAATGTTGCTCTTTGGTAAATGGAGAAAGCAAAGATGTATTAAGGGCGGTTAAGAAAAGGTTTTAATGGGCACATTTGTAAAGTGAGTAAACATGTGTTTGGACTCAAATTTAAAGACCTAGTTCTTGGTAATACTGAACTTTCTATTACTAATAGTTATTTTTTTTTAATTCAGTGTAGTAAATGAATGCAAATACTTGCTTTACTTTCAATGTTAATGAAAATATGAAACAATTTCAATAATCAGCTGCTATTTGTAACTCCAAATAGCCTACAAACAGACATGGACAGATCTTGAGACAACGGGCCTCACCCCTCCTATAAAGAAGAAAGGGCAGGGGTGCATACACTCTCACTGTACCTCAAGTAATTCACAACCTGCAGACACTTTTTGAAATCATGACATTGTTTGCAGGCTGACTCAACCTTTATCATCTTCATTCAGCCCACAGCTTTTTAAATGATTTGTTCAACTGGCCACTACGACTCTCCATGCCCAGAGCTTCCTACTTTGGACTGGATGTTCTGGAGGGAAAGGTCTGCTTGTGATGTTAGCAGGAAGAGACAAGTGTGATGGAGTTACAGACACATGACAGAGCCAGATAGGTGTGTAGGTGCAGAGAGTCAGAGCAAAATGAAAAAGAGGTAAGAGCAGAGGACAGGTTTATTGCAGGGAAAGGTGACTGATGAGGAGATTAAGAGCAGATGGAGGTGGAAAGGAAAAGGCCTGACTTGCAGGAGGAGGGGTGCCCCTAGCTGAGTCTTGCTCCCATCTATATTTAGCACAGGGACCACAGATTGTAACGAGCGCTCTAGGGCCCTGTGTTCAGACCGGCAAGCACTGCTGCCATCCGTCCCACCGCCCAGGGCGAGGCACGATCTCGGCTTACGCCAGCGCAGGGGAGGAGTGACGGGACCATGTTTCCTGATGAACGTTTACCTAACACGTGTGCAGAGTTGATCACATTCTGTCTGAGCACATGCTTTCTGAGCAGAGCTAAGATGATATAAAGCCTGAATCATCTACTTGTTGACAACTTGATGAGTCAAGTGTCATCATTGTACTTAGCTTTTCCTAATGGTTCTTTCATGTTTACAATTCCTCAATGTCTTTTCTCCTTCCCCTAAGCTTTTAAAAAGGGCACAGTATCACCCCCCCCCTTTCCCATCTACCCATGTTGTCGCTGGACAGGATTGACATTTAGTCCAAATGTCAAAACAGATACAGCCATATTTGACTCTTCCTGTCCCCGTTCTTACCTTCCCTATCTCCATCACCTCCAGGACTGTTTGGAGGATTGTCAGCAGTAACAGATGAAGGACTGAGCCATTCAGACACACCACACTCGCACATCGATTCATCATGAAGTGTAGTGAAACGCTTATCTCAAGCGTGATTATCCACGCAACATACACATTTTAAAGATCACACTCATCACCTGAAGGCTTGAAAGGTTGTCAGTTTCATTTTTCACAGTGACTGTGGTCGTATTAAAATCACGGCGGTTATGGTGCATGGCGACGAGTCTCAGAGCAGAAAGTACCTCTCCAACCACTCCTGCTGCGTAGTCCCCCTTCTCCTCTGTTTTTGAAAAAAAAAAAGACTTTGGATGAAGTGTAACTTAAAAACTCAAGGCCCATTGTGCCTCCATGGGGGAATTAATTTGTTCATTCTGCTATTTTACTGGCACCTCTCCAGCTACCAGTCCACACTCCTTACCTGGTCCATGCTGGAATTGAACCGGCTACCTTCTGGTTCCCTATGAACTGATCCACTACCGCCTTAAAAAAAAGTCATTTTTTTCTATCCTTGAATTGTCAACGTATAGGGTCAGTCTGTAATTTCAGGATTGGTCAAATTTCATTTAGAGCGACATTACAACACTTTATCTTTGGCTATGCATTTAACTTTTCTCCTCACTTGCTAACTGGTTTATGCAGCAAGCCCATGTCTTAATTGTAATTTATTAATTATGACAATATACTTATTTATTTTCCTCTGAAACATGCATGTGGCTATGGTCTTAGCTAAACTATTACAATATATTAACGTAACCCCTAGCAACTGCGAGAAGTACCCTCTGGCTCTCTCTCAAAAGAGCAAACTTATTTCTCGGCTAACTCGGATATCAATAGTCTTGCTGCTTTAGTGATATGCTGCATCATTCCCTTTTTCTTTTATTCGGCAAACCTTTGGTTGGTCTCCGCCTATTTCCAACAGCCTGTCCATCAGTCACCGCCCACACAGCGTCTCAAACAGACTCACCAATCACTCATCATTTAGCGCTATACTCACTATACTAAAGCTTCCCAACTCCTTCTGTATCTCTCTAACTGCACAAGCCCTTAGAGATAGCATCATTGTGAGGATGTTTCTTGCATGGTCTCAAAGTACAGAACACATGAAACGTCTTTCTTTGACTTGTTTTATTTAGACATACGCCAGATCAATGACATCCTATTTTCTTTTTAAAAAAAGGTTTCCACGTCATCTTATTCTACAAAAAACGATTTGTACATTTAAAAAATAAAAACACAACAAAAATGAGACAAACTTCTGCAATGTTTTGACAGCTGCTTTCCAAAAGAGGAGAGCAACAACTCTCCTGTGACAGCAAGGGCTGTGGATTTTCCTGCTTTCCATCAATCCAAGGATTGATCCAGGGGACCTACTTTGTTACAGATCTTTTTTAAACTGTTGGTTGGGGGACAGTAGGAAAAGTAGAAAAAGTTAATAAAATAAAAATCTTTGAAGATTGACAATAACCACTGTGTGATCTGAAACTAAGAAAGCCTTCTATGGATTTGGTAATTGTAGTTAATTATTGCCCAAATACCTAGAAACAAAGTAGGATTTGCTGTTGATTCACTAGAGGTTTCGGTGATGCAGTCTCACAGGGGGTAGTTAAGCACCACGTCCTGTTTGGCCAGCTCCAACAACATAGGATCGTCGAAGAACTTGCTGATGCTCACATCCTCGCTCAGACCCTGCAGAACAACAAACATGGGACATCAGTCATGCAGACAAAGAACTTCACCAACAACTAAAGTGATGAACAGGTAGACAAAAGGCCCACCTTGCGCCTTCGGGTCTTGATCATGAACTCTCTGGCCAGGTGGGGGGCTGGCTGAGGCTCAAGAGGCCTGATCACAATACTCTTGTCTAAAGGGTCACCAGGGACAATCTGAAAGGAAATAGGAAATCTAGTTAACTCCGAAATAAGAAGCGAATGGTCGACAGAGGAAATCCAGCCAAGCCCAATCTGTGAAACAGTCTGACAACATGAAACACACATCACATTTTAAAATTTAACAAACTGACTAGACACTTCTATAGCGGTTCCGACCTTTCACTAAATATCTGATTCAGTTGCAAGTCCGTCCCATTGTTACTGAGTCAGGAGTTTGTCCATCAACGTGATGGAAAAGCAATGTGCAAGTGCTGTCACTCCTCCAGTTTGTGACCAACACTGCATCAATGCAGTGTTAGCAAGTTGAGTTAGAAAAAGTGTCCACAGGCTTTTAAAATAATTCACTGAAACAATTAATCTAAAAGGAATGCATAGTATGCCTTCACAACGTGATCGCATGTCCATGGATATAGCCGTTAATGCAAAGAGAAGGAATGCTGAATCTGGAAAACATCAGGTGGATTGGACTAAATAAGACGTTCCCAGCCTCAGGGAAAGATTAAGCAGGAGGGAAAAGGAAAAATAAAATAAAAATCATCAACAGAGTGGCTGAAGCCCAGTCAACATATGGATGAGACCTGCTAACAACAGTAATTCAACACTGAGCTGCTTGCATGCCAATACTAGCAGTACATAATCAAACTATTGAGGCAGGCACACACCTCTTGAGTTCAATGAGCAAACAACCCAGTTCAGGGACTCCCATGTTTTCCTTCTTTTCTCAGGCAGTTTATTTAATATGTACCAAGAGGAATAAAGACACTTGAAAATACATGCTTTTCTCGCCTAAATGTTTTACCAAAAAAAAAGTGATACAGCTCCCATATGAAGTTATTTGACAGATATGTATGTGCGTTTTTCTTATTTTCTTTTGAAAAGTGCAAAGATAAAGAAGTGCAAAAATCTAAACTTAAATACAATAACTAATCCACATCATTCTCACACTCTCACACACAAGTGTGATAACTATATACATAAATATGTAGAAATAACTATTTATACATCGGTCAGGATGTGAAATGCAATAAGAAGGCCCTATTTTTGCTTTGACACAGCTGCAGCCATCACAGGGTTAGAATTTCATGGTCAAGTTTGGTATCAATCAATTCGTCTTATCGGCTGAACAGGTAGGCCGGTCTCGTAACATTTTGTTTTAATTGGTCCTCACAAACGTCAATCTTTCACACGTGGGGGTACCCTCATCTCTGCAACTTGATTGGCTTTCACAAGGCTTATCTCAGGTTACAGTAGACGGATTGGCTTATATCACCCGTCAATCGAGTCAGAATGGGCTCGTTCGAGACGAGCCAGGTCTGCCCAGAATCGATCATCGGCGATTGCCGCCCGTTGCATGCCGGTTAGATTTGTGTCCGACTTTATCCCGACTTGCTCTGACGTCATGCACACGCAGGCAACGATAATCTCACGAGAGCAAGGCAGCCGCAGTTCAGAGACGCAGGCGGCGCAGTTGCTTTTCACCGACTGCAGGACCCAGAGGATGCTGGGAAACGCCGGTCTCTCAGCTGATTGGTTCACAATCGACCCAATATGATGACGTTTTATATAAACTTTTTAACTGCCATTTGTATGATTTAAAGTCATATTCTGTACATAACACATGTGGCTGATAGTTAGATTTTGAAGTCAGAGATTAAATCTGTTCAGATTAAGGATCATATACAGTATGTTGTTAATTAACATCAGCAACATATCGCATGTAGAGCATTTTGAAAGCTACTCTTGTCATAATTAAAACAACTGGACACTGTGTATAAGCTGATATATGGGTGTGATAACATTTTATTAAATCGGAATCGCACCAGTGTTTTTGTCACTTCCTGTTCAGCCTGAAGGCTGGTGAAATTGGCTGGAAACTGTCCAACGTTACCGTATCTTTTTGTCGCTGCCGCCGCCTGCTCTCGTCCGCTTTACAGGCGAGGCGCAGTTCATCTCGAACGAGCCTAATGCGACGCTGTGCTCAGAAACAATGTGGCAGCCCGGGGGAGAGAAGAGAAGCCATGAAAGCACAGAAATAAAAAACTGTTTTTCCGTTGAAACTCGGCCAGAAACTACAAGATTGTGAGGCGACCAGCTTGTTTTGGATAAAATTTTCTATTCTTTCTATTTTTTTCTATTCTATTCTAATTCCTTGGATTGTTGGGGATGTATGAAAACAAAGTTATTGGCAACCTTTCACCACTGTGAATAAAGACATGGAAAAAAGGTATGGATGCACACAACGTTAGACACTAGCGGCGCACAATATTTCTATTTCTCTTTATTTTCTTTAACTTTATAACAGTTTATTACAGCCCACACATATATGTGTTGATGTGTGGGCTTAATTCAATCACGAGACTAAGCTTTCAAACGGTTCGCTGCATGAGCGTGGTCTATGAAGATTTAATGCTTTAAATTCATGAAAACGTTTATAAGTGGAGAAAACGGACTCCACAGCGACGGGAAACGACCGGTCCACCGGACGGTGTCGGTATAGAGGTTAAAGCCCAGAGCAGAGGACTGTATCAGGTACAAACTCTGCAGCTGCCCTTTAGAAAGTCATTTAAAAAGGCGATTGGTATTGGACCCCAGGGGTGTCTTGTGGGGGAAACAATATTTTATGTTCAGGGCTGACTAACTGAGGACTAGGTGATATGGAAATAATAAATCAAAACTGGACAGCACGATGACAGGAAGTCAAAACAGAACCGGCTATTCCAGCTGACTTTAACAAAACATTGAAGGAATAATACTGGGGGGGGGGGGATCGGCTTTTGTAACTGCTCCACTTACTAGTCAATGCTTTGCTTCATATACAGTTTACTAAAAAACATTGTGTGTTATGATTTGTACTAAAAATCCCATGATGCAGCTACAATTACAGACAAAAAAAATCATACATTTTAATATAGTGCTCAGCCCTGCCAACATTACTGTAAAACATGAGGTAATACATGATTGAGCAATCTATGGTTCTGCATAGTCAACAAATGTCAACAACATTTCCATTTATTCTTGATGTGCCCAAAAGGATCTATAATACATCATTTTCCCAGTGTTGGGACAAGTGTGCAAATTAATAATTCATCTCTAATCTCAATTTCACCTCAAGGGGATACAACATTACATATTTGCACAGGAAAACCTATTTTTTCTTCCATACGAATGATTTTGCTGTAAAGTATTAATCCTCCCTAAGAGTTCATTTTTCTCCTGACACAGCCCTCCAGAGTGCAGACACAAACACTTGTCAGACATGGCAGGCAGAGACAGCTACATTATACTTAAAACTTAATGACTCAACACTCCACATCAAAGACAAGTGAGTCAGAGTGGCAGACACCTGAGCGCACGGTTGGTCACTCTGCCGCACAAGCAGCCACAGGTTTGTGTAGGAAGGAGTTGGTGTATGTAAAGCAAGTAAATGTGTGACTGTGTTTGTGCATGTGAGTTTGTGTATGCGTGACACCAAATTTAAAAATCTGATTTGTCATCTGAATGGAGCAGTTTTAAATCTGAAAAATGTGTAATGTTGACAATGCTATTCATACATGAACAGTTTAGATTTGTTTGTTTAGGCATTAGTGGAAAGAAATCCTGTTACACTGTTGGACATTGACTTGATGCAGGCGTGGTGCAGTGATGCAACATGTTTTACCTGTAGGTGCCCCGACAATCTCATTTTTGACAAATCTGTTTACCTGCCAGTGGTGGAACACAGACAGGGCAAAGGCCTGTCCCTGTGTATGAGTGCGAAGATCTGTCTCAAAGCCAAAGGAGTCGATGGCCGGGATGAAAGCCTTAATGGTGTAGAGAGGAGACCCTGGAATAGGTGCATCCTGGGTGACATGACCCCTAGAGGACAAACACAGGACCACATTTTTTTTGTTTCAATATAAGGAGATGTTATCAATGCATTAGATTTTTTGGGGGGCTTTTTCCTCTTTATTCAGAGTGATGTGGATAGATATGAAAGAGGTAGAGAGATGGGGGATGACACGCATCAAAGGGCTGCAGGTTGGACTTGAACCTGGGCTGCTGCAGGACTCAGCCAACATGGGGCGAACGCTCTTACTGGGTGAGCTAGAGGTCGCCCCAATGCATTAGATTTCTGCCTGGGTTGACACTAGAGTTTACGAGAAGTAGAGTATACCAACCTTCTACGAGCCAGCACTGTGTAGACGGCAGATACACAATCAGCTGGAGCCTGAACCTCCACAAAGTAATAAGGCTCCATCAACCTTGGAGTGGCCTGCGACACAAGGGAGACCATGCATTAGAGGGAGGACAAAAGCCCGGAGAAACTGCATGGCCAGCACATGTACAGCTGACCTATGGATTTATGTTAAGAGCAATGAAAGAGCCAAAGCAGATGAGGAAAGACGCCAAAAGTGTTAATGAAGAATGTTTTTGCACTACAATTAAAAAGAACACATGTCAGCAAAATCCAAACCGTAATCACTGTAATGGAACATTAAAGAAAGTGAAGATGAGAATTAAGTCTAGAGGAGTAAATGGCAGGCGAGGGGAAGAATAGGCTTAGGGAGGGATGATCTCACCATGAGGAAAGCCGAGTACACCACTCTCCTGGCTGTAGGGATAACCTGGCCCCCTCCTCGGTGGAGAGGCTCCTGAGCAATGACTGCGTCAAGGATCTTAAACTTGACATTCCTGATGGCTGAGGGCAGCAGAAAGACTGAGTTATTGTAACATAACGCTGATGAGGATAAATACATTTGCCCATTGCACAATGCTCACAACGCTAGACATTCTGTTGAAGAGGACATTCCAGCACCAATGTTAGTACAGAGAACAAAGGTTTATTCCAAAAGACAACATATTTCAGGGTTAAAAAAGAAAGCAGAGAGAGAACTTACGCTCATCACACAGTGGCCCCTCCCTGGTGCCCCACTGGAAGCCCTGAACTATGCTGTCTTTGACTGAGCCGAGCAGCGCCTTGTCCACCTACGGGAGGGGGGGGGGGATTACAACAAGAGTAAGGTAATAAACAGTTATTCTCTATAAAGCAAAACCTGAGACTTCAGTAGCCTTGTGTAATATTTATCACAGTTAACAGATGTAAATATATTTATAGTGTAAATAATAAATTGTAAATACATGCGGTTATTTTCACCTCATGTTTTATAAGTACAGACTCATCATTTAGGAATGGATTTTTTTCTTTTTTGGCATTTCAAACTCAAATGTTTTATGATTGACGTGTACGTTTTGACAGCGCAACAATTTAATATCAATCAAAAATAATATAATTACAGTCATCTGTGTTATTGATAAACAAAGTGTGTGGCTCTAAATGATAACTCAATTGATTAGTCAAACGACACAAAATTACAAGCAACAATTTCAATTACTTGCTTAAGGTATTTATTAATCAAAACTGCCCAACACTTGCTGGATCCAGCTTCTCATGTGTGAGGATTCGGTTGTAAATGAAATATTTGGGGGGGTCTAACTGTTCTGGTCTAATAAAACATGTAATTTGGTGATGTCACTTTGGACATTGTGAAGTTGTGAATAAGTAAAATAAGAAATTGTTAGTCACAACTCTATATGTCACTAAACAGTTGGAGCAAGCCATATACAGCAGTTTATGTGCACTGTTTACTTAAAAAATTAAACAATATTCAAATAGGACACTTAAGGGTTTTTGCGTAAAATCACAGGTACACAAACCTACAGTACGTCGGACCCTACGCCGTAGCCTGACGTGCACCTCTCGAAAGATTTAACCACACATCACGGTGACGCACGCAGCTCAGCTGTGGCTTGGTAGCATTGCATTTCCCACTACTTATATCCTGGTTGGTATCAAAGAGAGGGTTAACTTTTCCTGCTATAGATTTCCCATCGTGGTCAGAAAGCACAGGGGAGACACGTTTCTGCCTCTAGAGTTGGCACTCGCTCAGAATCTAATCACCGTCACTCTCTCACTCGCTCTACCACACACACACACGCCGGCCCTTCTTTTCTCTTACAGAGATCGAGGCACACACCAACCCACACGTATAAACTTCAGGCCATTTACGTAGGCTACGGTACAAAACTTACCTCGGAGGGCAGTGTGTCGTCTACAAGGATGTTTGGTCCCGTGGTGTCTGGTCCGAAGGCCCAGATGGACCTGGCAGCCAGCAGATCCCAGTCGTACTTTGTTTGGAAAAACTCTCCCAGCTTCTTCCTGCCATGAGGAAACAGAACAGCCACTGATTAAAAGGAGGTCTGCACAATGTGTCAGCGGGAACATTAAGGAGATTGGTTGATCGGGGGGGCAGATGGGTTAATGGAGGAGGAGGAGTAGAGCGAAGGTCTGGGTTGATGGTGTGTAAAGTATGTCACTTCTTTGGCACCGGCAGGTCCAGATGGCCTAACAGAGGACTGACAGGAAACCCCCCCCCCCCCACCCAGGCCAATGAATGTGAGAAGTATAGGGAATGGCCATGTAAGTGGCTAATGTGTGGAGAGGGAGGGTCCTAGAGATAATCGAGCGCGCTTAATGACTGTGGGAAGGAGACATCTAACATGACAGACACTAGAGCTCTCAATCTTCCACCATAATTTAATTTGTTCTTTGTTTAAATATTCAAATATTAAATATTCATATGCAGCCGGTTATAAATATGTACTACACTACTCTTATAGGCTAATGCCACTATGAACCCACGAACGAACACACAGCGACAAACACAAATCAACAGGGAACTCTGTAATGAAACATTATCTAACAAGTGTAATTAAGCGGCTCTGTTGTAAAGGCTAACGGTGCTCGGTTAGCACAATGACATCATGTCGGAAAGCAAAAACGATTTGTCATATACTAAGTAACGAAAGGTGTTAGCCACGATGCTAACGACATTATTAACTCAACCAAATGGTGCCGTCGCTACTATTTTAGTGATTTATAAGCAGTTTCTTGTAGAATGTCACGTGACAATACAGCTATTAGAAGGTAATATATGAAGTCGAAGCTCCACACAACACCTTGTCATTCTCACATATTTATATAAAAAATAAAAATCCCATTTGAAGAGTAATTTTAGTATTGATTTTTTTTATTCCAATTATATTCAACTTTCAGAATTCGATCCAACTGCCCTAATAGGCACATTATATAATTTGAATATAATAATTATATTGAATATTATTATTAGTGGACCTAATATGTGCGAGTATGATGGTGATATCTTCTACATCTTACCTGTTCCATGTGATCTGCACCACTTCGTTCTCTATGTCCTCAGCCAGCCCCTTCTCCAAGGGCTCAGCAATCATGGTGATCTTATTCCTGTCAATCACATCACATCACACAGCTGTCAATCACTCACTCTGGGTTGGGTAAACACTCGGCCAAAGGGAAGGGCCAATGCAGACAGTGACTTAAACACTGCACATAAATTGAACTCCCAAACCAGAAATACAACATCCAACAGTCATAACAGTTCATGCAGAAAATTAGAAACATACAAAAGTATATTATTACAGAGCTATGAGTTCTGAGGTTTAATAATAATAGAGCAAAGTAAGCTTTCTTGTAGTTGCAGTCATGTCATTGTATGAATGAATAAGATCTAAAATATTAAGTCTGATACACACTTTTTGTTAGGCGTTTCAGCGAAGCACTTGAGTGATGATGTTTCCACAACCGTTTCACAGAAAGTCACAACAGGGTCAGCAACCTGTGGACAAAGATGAGCATAATTACACAAAGAACCCAAAGGCCCCACTCCTGTGCTGTACTGTGTCAACTTTTTTTTTTTAAAGCAGCGACAACAATTACTTTAATGTCGATCTCAGAGTACATCTTTCGCAGGTCGTGCATGACACAGTCCAGGTAGAGCTCTCCTGTCCCCAAGATAACATGCTCTCCAGACTCCTCCACCTGAAAGACAAAGACACGCACATCTTAGTACAGTAAATTATAATTTAAGCAATTGATTAGCTACATAATTATTGAGCTCAAAGTTTATACTTTTCACATCGGTCCTTCATTCGGGGTCCATATTTGTATTTTGTTCTTCAGTAAACCATTTTAGGAGGCTACATGATGGCTATCTGTGTCAACTAAATTGAAAGTGTAATCTCATGTATTCCTTGGTTACTTTGTAGTTTATTCAACTTGTTTTATAGGGATTTAAATTGACAAGTATTACAAGCCTAACACCTTTTATAATGTCACTACAATGCACTAATGGACCCACTTCTTTGCGTGTGTGGCAACCTACCTTTGTGGTGAGAGACGGATAGCTTTTGTTGACCTTCCTTAGTCCGTCTAACATTTTTGGTAGCTCTGATGGGTTGACAGGCTCCACTGCAATCTTTATAACCGATGCTATGTTGAACTTTAGTGGCCTGAAAATCTGAGCCTGTTACAGAAAATAAAAAATGTCAACCATGCCATTCTCATAAGGTATTTAAAAAAATAAATAAATAAATAAAAAGTCAGTAGTGCTTCTCTCTTAAGTCTCACCTCTTCATTCCCTCTGGGCTCTGTGATTGTGGCGGTCTTGACGATTGGCTGGTCACAACCTTCAATGAGAACCCAGTTGCCTGCTGGCACTCGGTTCACTTCAATTTGGTATCTAAAAATGTGGATGGCAGTTAAAATTGAATACAAAGAGTCATTGATTTTTTGACTATAAACTTAGGAAGCCAAAACCCTGCAGCGTACCTGGCAACTGAAATCCAGAGACGGCCCAAAGTGCAGACCTGGGAGTCCTCTTCATCTTCAAGGGTGTAGTTCTCTCCTAAAACCTTGACAGGCTGACCGGCCTGAATGGTCCCACTCAGCACCCTGCCAAAGGCATGGAACTGAACCCCATCCTCTGTGCTGTACATCTTAGTGGTGTGGCACATCAAAGGACCCTGAGGGTGAGAGGCATGAGGTGAGCAGGAAAGGGGATAAGAAAGAAAGGAAGGTTTTACCACTGGAACATTGCCTCCTAAAGAAATAGAGGGATTAGGCAAAAGGCAGTAAGACTTTTAATGGAACTTGGAAAACTGATCAATGTCCAGCATTGTCCTAAATTGGCTTATTTAACAGCTTGTTCATTTCAAGACAATTAAGATGGCCTGTTGGCTTAATTTGTAAGAGAATCTGGAATTACACCACTGGCTAAGACTAGAAACAGATTGCAGTAATTTGCAGTTTCCTGGCATGTCTGCTTCTCACCAGCCAATAAACAGGAGACTCCTGCTCGCTTTCATTATACTCACATCAGGGTCGCACTCTGCCATGGCCTCCCCAAGGTCTGAGTCCATACCTCCAGCGTATGTGTGCTCTATCTTGTTCCGAGCACCCTCCTGTGGTGAGGGGATGTGATGTACACACATGTCCACAAAACCTGTTGGAGAAGAAATGTATGCTTGACTTTTTGATTTAACAAGTTTACCATGCATGACCATTTATCTTCAGATAAAAAAAAGAAAAAAAAAGAAATACAATTATGAGCAGATACAAGTAAAGCAGCAAGATAGACACAGTGCCTCTGCAGTATTATTATTACTTTATTCATACAGTTATGAAAAACATAGTTGTCCACAAACAAAATGCTAAAGAAAAAATAAATACTAACAAATAAATGAAAATGATAGCTAAAAACAAATAAACACATACCAGTGAACTCTCCAAAGAAGCGGTTACAGACCAGCCTCAGTAAGGGTCTGATGTTCAGCTTCAGTTCCTCTTTAGTCAGGTGGATCCCCAACTCATCCAGAACTCTGGGGAGAGATGTGTCACAATCCCCAACCACCTAGGCACAAAGAGGATTTGGGTGAGGATTACACACGGAGGTCTGCAACTCAGCCAGAGCCCGATGGGACATGAAAGTTTGAGCTAGTCATATTGACTTGTTACACAAATGTATGTATGACGTGTGTCCAACCTGTGAGAGGATCTTGTAGAGGGGCTCCAGGACAAATTCCACAAAGCTGCGCTGAGAGTTACTGCTGGGAGCTTTCTTTGTGAACTTGCGACTGAACAGAAGAAAAGAAAAAAATGACCAATAACATAAGGACCTGTTATTAAAAAGACGATGGCTTATTATTAATTTCAAAACTAGATTAGTGACTCACGTTTTGGGGTTGAAATAAATGTCTCCCCAAAGCCTCTGGGCAAACTCATTATAGTTGATGTCACCTGTAAACACAAAGAAGGGAGTTAGGTAATATCATCCTAACTTCATTAGGCATGAGATGAGAAAAGGATGTGCCAGTTCCAGTTTATGAGAGCATGTGCTGAAGAGTCTCACCATGGGTGTCTGAGTAGATCTTTGCAAAGGAACCCAGAGTGAAACAGATGCTGTACTGAGAGCTGGCGAAACACACATTTCCGAGGAGAGGAGACACCACCAAGTTCTCGTCTGTTGAGTATGTGCTGAGAAGGAAGATAAATTACCAACCGTGAAATGTCCCTTTTCCCCCACCAATATGTAGCACTACATCACATAAAGCCATATATGCTCTCCAGACACTGTGGACATTAAGGGATTCAAGTATTACCTGAGCAAACCATTGACCTCATCCACAATGTGACGAAGTTTATAATAAGCATCTGTGGGAGGCAATTTGAGCTCCACAATGAGCCGGTCCACCTTGTTGATGCAGATGGTGATGGCCATACGCTCCTGAACTGCATGTTTGATCAGGCGCTCAGTGTTCAGCATCACCTGGGCAGAGATACACAAAAGTGTAAGTTGGAATAGGTCTGCACAATTAAATCGTTATAATATCGCAATCTTGATTTACGATTTCATTTTTAAATTACTGTCTTTTTTGTTTTGTTTTTACAAATAGCTTTCAAATAAATAACGATTCTCATTTTATTATTTTACGAGCAGACTGCATCACAAACTCTACTACTCTCTTATAAAGGTTTTAAACAGATTGTATAAAAGAGGTTTTAAAGCACTCCCTTCTCTTCATCGAAGCCTTTACAGGCTACAGGAAGTTTACAGGCTTGTGGTGATGCACAATGTGCTATACAGTGGGTACGGAAAGTATTCAGACCCCTTTAAATTTTTCACTCTTTGTTTCATTGCAGCCTTTTTCCAAAAATCAAAAAAGTTCATTTTATTTCTCAGTAATGTACACTCAGCAACCCATCTTGACAGAAAAAAACAGAAATTTAGAAATTTTTGCATATTTATTAAAAAACAAAAACTGAAATATCACATGGTCATAAGTATTCAGACCCTTTGTTCAGTATTTAGTAGAAGCACCCTTTTGATCTAATACAGCCATGAGTCGTTTTGGGAAAGATGCAACAAGTTTCTCACATCTGGATTTGGGTATCCTCTGCCATTCCTCCTTGCAGATCCTCTCCAGTTCTGTCAGGTTGGATGGTAAACGTTGGTGGACAGTCATTTTCAGGTCTCTCCAGAGATGCTCAATTGGGTTTAAGTCAGGGCTCTGGCTGGGCCATTCAAGAACAGCCACAGAGTTGTTGTGAAGCCACTCCTTCGTTATTTTAGCGGTGTGCTTAGGGTCATTGTCTTGTTGGAAGGTAAACCTTCGGCCCAGTCTGAGGTCCAGAGCACTCTGGAAAAGGTTTTCGTCCAGGATATCCCTGTACTTGGCCGCATTCATCTTTCCCTCGATTGCAACCAGTCGTCCTGTCCCTGCAGCTGAAAAACACCCCCACAGCATGATGCTGCCACCACCATGCTTCACTGTTGAGACTGTATTGGACAGGTGATGAGCAGTGCCTGGTTTTCTCCACACATACCGCTTAGAATTAAGGCCAAAAAGTTCTATCTTGGTCTCATCAGACCAGAGGATTTTATTTATCACCATCTTGGAGTCCTTCAGGTGTTTTTTAGCAAACTCCATGCGGGCTTTCATGTGTCTTGCACTGAGGAGAGGCTTCCTTCGGGGCCACTCTGCCATAAAGCCCCGACTGGTGGATTGCTGCAGTGATGGTTGACTTACTACAACTTTCTCCCATCTCCCGACTGCATCTCTGGAGCTTAGCCACAGTGACCATTGGGTTCTTCTTTGCCTCTCTCACCAAGGCTCTTCTCCCCCGATAGCTCAGTTTGGCCGGACGGCCAGCTCTAGGAAGGGTTCTGGTCGTCCCAAACGTCTTCCATTTGAGGATTATGGAGGCCACTGTGCTCTTAGGAACCTTAAGTGCAGCAGAAATTTTTTTGTAACCTTGACCAGATCTGTGCCTTGCCACAATTCTGTCTCTGAGCTCTTCAGGCAGTTCCTTTGACCTCATGATTGTCATTTGCTCTGACATGCACTGTGAGCTGTAAGGTCTTATATAGACAGGTGTGTGGCTTTCCTAATCAAGTCCAATCAGTATAATCAAACACAGCTGGACTCCAATGAAGGTGTAGAACCATCTCAAGGATGATCAGAAGAAATAGACAGCACCTGAGTTACATATGAGGGTCACGGCAAAGGGTCTGAATACATATGACCATGTGATATTTCAGTTTTTGTTTTTTAATAAATATGCAAAAATTTCTAAATTTCTGTTTTTTTCTGTCAAGATGGGTTGCTGAGTGTACATTACTGAGAAATAAAATGAACTTTTTTGATTTTTGGAAAAAGGCTGCAATGAAACAAAGAGTGAAAAATTTAAAGGGGTCTGAATACTTTCCGTACCCACTGTAGGTGCCAAAAGAATCTATGTATGGTACTGCCAATTTCTTTTGTTTTGTCATGGTTCACGCATGCAATAAACATTACACTTCGTGAGAAAAAAAAAACGCGGCAGAGAATCGTGAGATCAGTTCTAAGCTAAAAAAAAAAAACGTGACTTATATTTTTACCCGAATTGTGCAGGCCTAATGTAGAAGGTTGAATAACATTACAAATGTGCAAAGTGAGTGCAGGATTGGGAGACAATAAAAAAAAAAAAAGGAAAAAATAAGTGACTCACTCCTTCTGCTGCGTCTATGAAGAGGACAACACCGTCTGAGATCCGGATGCTGGATGTGACCTCGTCAGAGAAGTTGACGTGGCCTTCGAGGGAGACACAAAGTTTTACATCACTTTCTGCAATGATACACCAAACCATACTTACAAGAAACAAAGCATCCAGCTGCACACAATACCTGGTGTATCCATGATGTTGAAAAGGTAGGATTTGCCCCTGGAGTCTGGTAGGACCATTGTGACAGGGGTGCTCTTGATACCAACTCCTCTCTTTGGAAAAAGAACAAGACAGAAATCACCTTTGCAGGAAGGGTACCCTAAGTTCATCGTTAAAGCTTTTTTTTTCTTAAAAATGATCATTTCTGGCAACAAGGTCCTGCAACGTTGCTGCGTTAGAAGACTAAGTCCAGTTGTTCAATTAAACTGCATTCTTTTGTCAATCACATTACAATGTTTACAATTACTAGCCATTCTAATATGTGGTAACCAAATGTATTTCAAGAAGTGTTATGCCACAGTTCAAACAAACCACTCACCTCCTGTTCTGTAAAGAGGATGTCTGTGTAACGGAGCTGAAAAAGCCCAAAGTCATGTTAGTTTCTGCTGTCATATACATCATTTAAATGTAATAAACTGCAAAGATGCATTTATTATTACAGTCAACACTCACATCCACATCATCTCTTTTCCTGATTTCTGGGTGCGTCTGTTCAATCAGGCAGTCCACAAAACAGGTCTGAATAGAAAAAAAACAAATTCATTAGATCCCCATGAGTCACAGATGAGTCTAAAGTGCAGCCAGGTTATTGGCATATGCTCCAAAACATTCCTACCCTCCAACATTTTTTTTAATCCAAGGAACACACGTCCTTTCTGGCAAAATGCCACGGAGGAGCCCTCAGTAGAAACCCACACAGCTAAATGGAAAAAGTGAGTTAGAAGCAACCCGTAAGGCAGACTCTAACCTTGCCGTGGTGAAGGTGACCACACAGGGTGATGTTACGGATTAGCTCAGGACCGTCCATTAGATCTGCAAGGAATCTGCCAAGAGAGAGGAGGGAACAACAAACATTTGTAAATGAAAGATATGCAATTGGAAATACACAAGATCAAGAAGAGTGCTGTTGCACCAGTTAGGATCTGAATGAACATTTGCATCTACAGACATTTCAGGCAAAGAAAAACCGGACATACTGCTTAAAATCATGAAGACGACTTACTCCATATCATAAACAGTGGCAGGTAACTCCTGCTCCATCAGGGTGAACTGCTTGTTCTTCACAGGCTTGATAATAGGCTCTGGATCGGAGAGAAAACACTAGCGTTTGTGTGTTTATCTTAACAGCATATGACTTATTAGCATTTATCACATACCATTATAAGTAAGTGAAAGTATGTGGATTAAGTAACCAAACACTATGCACTTTGTTGTAAACCTGCAAACACAGAGCATGATGTTATTTGTGTCTAACCTGTGAGAGGTTGTGTATCTTCCTCTTGGACAATAGTTTCCACTTCGGGCCCATAAACCTCCTCTGCTGTAGGATAGTACTTCTTGTCCTCATGCAGGACCACCTCCATACCCGGGACATCCTCATCAGCATCAGCAGGCTCATCATCATCATCTTCGTCACCCTGCACAAGAAGAGAGTTATTAACAAAACACGTGAGCACATATTGTATAAACAATCTAAATTACTACCTAGTCATAAATGTTAACACTGATTTTTAGGCGCACCTCGTCAACATCTCTGTCCCCTGCATCCAGATCATCTTCATCGTCGTCAGAGTCCAGCTCTGGACCGATGTAGTTTCCAAACTCGTCATACAGATCAGCCTCCATCTTGTAGAGAACTGACAGAGGGGGCATGCGTTAATGAATATTAGTGCGTTTTGTTTAATGGTAAAGCCAATATATGAATTTGATCCAATGCAAAAAAGACAAGTCTACAGCATTTTAGCCGAAACTTAAATGCCGTGGTTTTTATATTAGATAAATAATATATTTACCTAATATGGAGAAAGCATACAACAGGATACAACTAGAATAGTTTTGACATGTAATTAGCTATGTGTAAGTCTGTGTGAGTCAATGTACACCAGTAACGTCAATGTAGTGATTTTCACGTCTCCTTTGTAATAATTTGCATTGAAATGTGAATTAGCTAGGCTTTGCTTATATTTCCAAAAGGTCGGTGATACCACTAGATAACTAGCTTACTTAACAGTAGCCTACATTAAATTACCAGTGAAGCCAATGCTAGCTTTGCATGTAACGTTAGCATTTAGCATCACCAAAAATGTATCAAGCGTACAGATACTTGCTGTCAGCCAAAACTCACACAAAAAAATTAGCTCCAGGCAGAAGTTTTCGATAAATTGCCTTTTTTTCTGGTGTTGGCAATGTTATTAGCGAGCCAAAAACTAGCATCCTAGCAAGCTAACAGTAAAGAAATGAATGACTTGGAGGCGACGTTTCAGTTACGTTGTTTAGCTAACGTTATCACACAGCATTAAACTATAACTCGCATGCTGCAAAACCAACGTACCTGTATTCTGTTATAATACGGTCAGGAAAGAATATTGTCAAAAGAGTTACAAGCTGGGTATATCTATTCAGAAGATGAATAACTTTACAAATAGCGCCATGCGCATGAGATATTACTTCCGCCACTCTTCTTCTATTGAATGATGTCGGTGAGCGGTCATCGTTGTGCTCACTATCGCCCCCTTCGGTAGATTCTGTATGTGTCCCAGAAGTTCACTGCACATTTGGCATAGCTGTGTGTCAACATCTGGGCAAAATGCATCGACTAGGGCCAGATCTTAAGGCATATTCCGATGAATGAGTACTGTAAAGGTGGCCTTAACTTTTTGAACTTTACCACTTTAAATGATACATTTAAAATAAATTGGATCACGTAACTGTAACTGTAATATTGACATAATTCCCCTCATACTTGCTTCTTTTCATAAAGAAATATTATTGGCCTAGCTAGTCTTTAATCTTCAAACATAACTGTAGTCCCCACAGAACAATACATGTGTTTTTGTTAAAAAATAGATCAATTTATTTTAAATAATGGGTTCATAACAATATTCTGTTGGTCAGTCCATTTTTTAACCAAGATGGTCAACTTTATTCTTAATCTGAATTTCTTCAGTAGTGTGGTATCCTTGTTAACCAGGGAGTTTTTGATTGTTTTTAATGCTAACCCCACAGGTGTAATTGCACTTTTTAGAGGTTATAGGGCTGATGGTTATCTCCGTTTTAAGAAATGTACTCCATACTGATGTTGGGAGAAGTGGCTTCTCTCCACCCTTTGTCAACTTTTTCCAACATGACATTTAGTAAGCTCTTTATCTGGTCCAAGGTCTGGCTTTTGCTGCAGAAGTTTTTCCGACCAATAAAGTCAAAGACATTTCTTTTAAAATGCTTCATAGGTTTTACCCAGCGAACCACTATTTACAGAAGCTTAGCATAGACATTAATGTAAACTGCACATTTTGTGGGAATCAAAGAGAAACTCTTGTGTATTTATTTTGGTCATGCCCTCATACTAAATTACTTTGGCGTAAACTGTCTACATGGCTGATGTTATTTACACTGAATTCTCTTTGTGTTGGGAAAATGTAATTGTTGGTTTCCTTAACTAGACACAAATCTCACCTCTCAAGTTTATTTAATCAACCTGATTTACATTTTGACAAAATTTTACATCCATAAGTCCAAATTCCAAAATAAAACACCTTATTTCATACCGCTATCCATTCATATTAAACACTCTATTCCTACTATATCTTGTTGCAGTAATAAGAAATCTGTTAGAACACACTCACTATACTTTTCAAATCCTTTATGTAAATTGAGTTGTTTTCTTTCTTTTTATTATTAGTAGTATTTTTTTTTATCTCCCCTGGTGTACTTGACAATAAAAAATGTCCTGCGACAAATTGCTTTGACAATAAACTTTTTAAATAGACAAGGCTGTAGTTAGGCACTGTAACCACTTGAGGACAGTGAAAATGTACTCATGACAGTTGGTCATGAAATATAAATCTACCTGAAAAGAATGGCCTGGTGTGTGTGTGTGTGTGCGTGTTATTAAAAGTGTATATTCTTATTAGGCCTGTAATAGACCTGTATAATGGATAAATAATGGACATTTATAACTGAAAATTAAATGAATTCAATTGAATGAGCCCTATAGCCTTATTCCAGAACAACTTTCTAAGATTTAAATTCATTTATGAAAATTAACAATTTATAAAGATTAAAAAACTAAAGAACCTATACTTTTTAAATATGTAATAAGAGTATTTCAGAAACACACCCATTTATATTAATGTTTAATACAAAAATACTAATAGCACCTCTAGCTTATTTGGTGGAACGTGACTAAATTAGCCTCCTTAAGGTGTTTTGATTGTTAGTTTGTTCTATTCTTGTCACTTTCATGGGACTTTTATTTAAACCTGTTAAACTGCTGTTGATGTGGCATGATTGCAGATGACTACATTAACATTTCAGAGAAGTGAAGCATGATATTGAAAAGAAGTACCGATGTTCAAATATAGAATGTGGCCTTCAGATAGGCTACATGTAGCATACAGGGGGGGTGTATGAATTATTCCATGTGGATGTTGATGAGGCTTAATGATGCATTCAGACACAAGCAGGGTTTCAGTTGATGGCTTTATTCCTGCTGGTGTGAATATTTCTTTCAGTAGGCCTGGCCTACACAGTACAGACACAACAGAATGATAAACAAAATAAACAACCATGGAGCATTGTCATACATTCCTAAATTAGACAATTAGACAGGGTATTATCTGAGAAGCATATTGATACAAAAAAATAGTGTTTGGTCATCTTGTAGATGTGTTTAAATGCCCATCAGATGGCAGTGTAGGCTACTCAGATGCCTGTATTGAGACTTATTTTACAATTCATATTAAAAGTGCATGATAAGAATACACATTTGCTATTAAAGAGCAAACCCATCACTTGGTTGACATAAGCATCCATAATATTTGAAAGAGTACTGCTACTTAGGTTTCTCTATTGACCCAGGTTAACACATAAAAGCACCATTACCCATTGAAATAGGGTATTTATGTTACAAATATAGACCAACTCATACTCTAAATGTTTTTCTATAGCCTATAGGCCTAATAAAGCATTGGAATTATCATTGCTTTCCTCTCTTTGGGTGACAGTGGCAGGGTTCCATAATCATTAACCTGCCTCTGTTCTGAGTGACCTTTGGAACAAAACAAGAGAGGCTAGACTGAGGCACGTGCAGACTAGACACACTTTATTTTTTACTGACAGTACAAGTGATTGTATTGCCTGGAAGATAGTTTCTGCGACTATTTTACCTGAGAATGTGACTAAAAATGTCAATTGGCCCCTTACTGATCTCCTTCCTGTCTCTGCAGTGTGCACCCCTCTAGGCTACTCGGCCACCATCTTCCTCAGCCTCTGCACCACTTCCTCCGCGTTGACCCACGGCACCGTGACAGCCTTGAACTCCCCGGGCATGGCTTCATGGGTCTCCGTGATCAGCCGGTGCATGGGGAAATCTCGTCGTGGGAAAGCCACGTCCCGGGGCCCTAGGGAGAGCGCTGGGCAGAAGTCGTTGGCTCCGTCCCCCACGTAGAAGACCCTCTGGTACGGACGGCCCCGCTCTTGCGTCCTTCGAGCCACATAGTCCCTGACGACCACCTGCTTGCACAAGTTGTTGGGGCAGCGCGGGCAGTCGTGGGAGTGAAAGGGCCGCATCACCAGCCGACCATCCTTGTTAAAGGTGGCCGGGTTGCTGAAGATCCGGTGGAAGAGTGGGCGGGCACCGGCACGCCGGAGCCAGGACTCGATGAAGAAGGTGTTGGCGTCGGACAACAGCACCACTTCAAAGTCCTGCGGGGGCCGGGTGCGGAGGAACTGGAAGAGGGTGATCATGCCGGGGGTGGCCGGTATCTTCTCCATGATGCTGCGCATGTCGCTCTCGGTGACGCCCTGCTCTGCCAGGTAAGTCAGCACGCGCTGCATGTACTCGTTGTAGCGGCCGGGATGGTAGGTGTCCTTCAGCCAGCCCGGGAGGTGCTGACCAGGGGCGGCTTGCACCACTAGATCGTCGCTGGTTTCATCCACGATGGTTTCATCGAAGTCAAAGAAGATGAGGAAACGCTTGTCGGAGGAGATGTTCGCTGAATTGGAGGCCATGATCTCTGAGCGTCTGGACCCGGAGAGTTCCCCCTCGCCTGGGGGATGGGGTGGGACATAACAGCAGTTGAATATTGAATCCCCCATGATTGACTATGCCACACCTCTTTTACTGTCGGCATCAAATCTCCCCTTCAGCTCTCCCACGCTCCAGCATCCCACGCTAGGCAGGCTACAGA
Organism: Etheostoma perlongum; assembly: GCA_026937815.1. Taxonomy (NCBI): domain Eukaryota; kingdom Metazoa; phylum Chordata; class Actinopteri; order Perciformes; family Percidae; genus Etheostoma; species Etheostoma perlongum. Next base: position 16,717,165 of record CM049385.1, on the reverse strand, counting down.
ATGGCTGTCTGAGTAAATGAAATGCATGAATAGACGAAGGATGGGGATTGGGGTGGAGATAAAAAAAACAACAAAAAACAGAATCAACAATAAAGCTTAAAATAAAAAGAAATTACATATGTGTGAGTGAAGTGAGCAAAGCAGCCAGCCAGCAGTGCTTTCAAACCAGAAGAGACAGCATCCAGCTCATTTGGGTCTCTGGAAAAATGTGAAGGAGTTTGTACTAAAGTAAGAGGAGGGGTTGGGGATCATCCTGCTGTAGCAGAAGTTAAACAATTAGGAGGGGAATATGATTATATTCGGATCTATGAAATGGCCTAACTGGTATACATGCACACCCTGGAAGAAAGCAAGCAGATATAAGCCTGTTAACTGTAGCCTACATTACACGAACAAGCAAGACCTGCCCCATGTTTACAGTGTGTATATAACTGCCCGCATAATACAAAGGTAGCCTGTGTGTATATATATATATATATATATATATATATATATATATATATATATATATAGCCTACCCTTGAGTTGATGCCAACAGCGGATGTCAGCTGATCTCGTGTTGATTCCTGAAGCTGTTGCGGCTGGTTTTGTCTGTATTGAGGGAAAACACAATAAATGCTGAAATGAACGGCGCGTGACAGCATAACGAATCATACCATGGTCCATTATATTCTATCCATTTATCCTACAAGAGTAGCTATGTAGAAAAGGAGATCAGTCTAGTCACATAATGATATCCAATATGTCTACAAACGCTAACTAAAATGTAAGGACAACTGGTATAACGCAGCAGATCAAACTTTAACGCTTCTATTATTCTTGCAAATAATTAAAAAATAAATAAAAAGCATTACTGTGTTACGAGAGGTGGTTCAGATCCCCGGTGTCGGTCAGGTCCGATCCGGTCTCGCAGAGACAGAGTCCGCCGGCCGGCCGGCAGGACAAGCGCTTTTATGTGACAGTCACAACCCGAGCTGCTGTGGACGTGACCGCGCCTACAGTCCGCCCATTTAATAGCAGCCTACTGAGCGCGCGCACGACACCTTGAAGAGGAGAGGGGGAGAGCTGTGGGAGGAAAGGAAGGCAGAGAAACTAAAAACAGGGACAGAATGTAAATATTCGGTTTCCTGAATACGTTAGTCAAGTGAATGTGTCTCCACTCTCTCCGGTGGCGCAAGGGCGATTCTAGGATCAGACCTTTAGGGGGGCTCAGCCCCTAATCAGAATGTGGCACGGAGACAGGGCCTTGCAAAAGTGGTTTCTCCCTAAAAGAAGTTTTACTCACTACAAGGTTTCTGCCTAAAAAGGAATTTTTCCTCACCACTGCCACACTAAATGCTTGCTCTTGTGGGAATTAGTGGAATTGTTGGGTCTAGACCTACTCTATCTGTAAAGTGTCTCGAGATAACTCTTATGATTTGATACTATGAATAAAATTCTATTGAAATAACATCCAGACATTTTAGTGGCTTACATTTGAATTTGGGTTTTAATCTACGACTTTAAATGACCAACATCTTTAAGGACTACCAATGTTAAACTTCACAACCACACTCCTGTTCTCCCTCTGACAGATTAGATACACACTCAGCCAAAGGCAGGAGTCTGGCCCAACCACGCTATGTTTCTGTTAACCCTTTCCTTGACTGGGTTACAGGTGCGTAGCATAAACGATGGCAACACAGGGTATTAAACCCGTTTCAAGCCATTTGAACCTGTAATTCTTTATCCACTGTCACAAAGCCCCCTACAAAAAGGGTCTAAAATCGCCCATGCAGTGGAGTATTTACAGAAGTGGGACACTGGGGCGAATAAACACTCCCGTTGTAAGAAAAGACCATAGCCTAATAAACTCTGAACTTTTGTGTGTTTAAGTGCTTTGTTGTGCAAACCAGTTTAGAGTGCTTGGAAAAAAACAAAGCGCATGGCAGTCACTGGGAAATGTTTGAATAATCTCTATTGTTCAGTTAGCCTTAATGCAAAAGATTTCCTGCTAAAGACTCCCCCTTACAGGACGATCAGGATTTGGGTCAGTGTGACAGTAAGCACGGTGGAAATTTTTTTCAAAAGTAATACATTTTAAATGTGGTGTCTCCCATTTATTAACTACAGAGAAACCGTAGCATCGCAACAAGGGAGTTTGTAGATAAACCCTCACAAATACACCGTGATTAATGAACCGCACAGCAACTTTCAGAGCAGCGAATGCATGCCTGAAAAACACGGCGTGAAGCCCTCCTCTCCTTATCTGCCTGCTGACAGACGCAGCCTACTCCCTCCTCTACACCACAAGGCATAATGACTAACAGCTGGGGTGGCTGACTATTTTCAAACCCAAATGGGAATGGAGATGTACACGACGGTGTGTTATTATCTCCTCTTCTTGTGAAGTGAGCCTCGGTACCTGACCACCCACTCACCATCAGTGAGTCACGTATGCTTTTCTCTTCCCATCGGCCCGCTCAGTATCTTATAGGATTATGTGACTCACTGGTGCACCGTTTAAAACCACATACGGTGATGGAGGGCACACTGCATTTTTGCACAAGTAAATGTCTTAATGTGCCCTTAGAGGAGGTGCACTCTGTTAATGGATGAATACAGCTAAAGTTGGAATAAAGAATATCCAGGGAAGGACATTCTTCGCACAATCCTGTTTTCAATCAGATATTTACATTTACAAGACACTTTCTCCAAATGCAACTGCTCATCTGAGGTATGATATGGGTTTAGATGAAAACGTCACTGCCCGTGAATAAAATGAAACCTACTGTAATCTGTATCTTCATCAAAAACAAACACTATTTAGAAAGAGTAAAAGAAACATAAGCAAAGAAGTCAGCTGCTGAGCTTCCAGGATCATGTGCAGCCAGCAGAGCAGACGATAGTAATACAACAGCCCTGAAAAGTAAATCAAGCCTGTGCTGTTGCAACAGTCTGCTGGAATTCAGGCTTTTCAGCAAAGCTTAGTACTTACCTTCCGATCAGGAACATGTTGTGCACAATTCTTATTTTCTCCATTTCACGTTCAAATACTTGTGCTTGCTCACAGTAAACTCACAGCAGTTGAAGATAAAAAGAGGCAAGAGAAGTGATATGTTATAATCATGGCTACTTGTTTTTACTTTTCAAAGTTAGCAGTCAGTTAAATGTACATTATCAAAAAAGGCCCAACGTTTTCCACTTCTCCTCAATCTCCAGATAACATACAAAAAAAAGGACAAACCGGGACATTATAAAGCTGCACATTTTGTACCAGATACAATAATAAAATACGCAATGCTACATTAAGTGGTTAAAAATACAAAGGGGAAGAAGTATATTGATTTTTTTAAAACATCTTTAAAGAATATACAATGTTATTTTTTCTCAACTAGCTAAGAATTTTAGTAGAAAGTGCATTCTATATAACAAAGAAAGGAGGAGGAGAATCATTCGGTAAACTGAAAGACAAATCAGGATATAACAGACAAAAACTCCATTAACAAACAGGACAGAAGAAAGTATGTAAGACATAGCTTGGAGGGGCTAGTGTAAAGGCGCCAAAGATGGAGGAACATCACTTTCACTCTGTGGAGAGCAAAAGTGTATTTCTTTGAAAAAAATAGGAAATAAAATGTTTGCGCATACTAAAAGACAGGTTATTCAATTGCTATGGTCCCTTCCCCACTAACCGCCTCCACCCGGGATTCTCCTCCTTTCCTTGCCCAAAAACATCCACTCAAAAATAATCACCTCCACCCTTTCTAATGCAGCCACAACTGCACTCTGTTCCACAATGCATTGTCAGTCCCTCCCTTCCCTGCGCCTCACCCACGCAGCAGTAAAGTGCAGAGAATACACACAAATGAAAAGTCTTAAAAATAAAATAAAAATAAAACAGGACAAAGATCCATACTGCAAAAATGCTGAAGCACAGCAGTGAACCGGAGGGGACAGGATGATAAGCAAATAACGCAGCCGTCGTAAGACCCACAGTAATGGCAGGATAATTGCAGGTCTCAAATCACAAAAGGGGCATCCTAAACTACTGAGCTTAACCACTTCAGACAGAACACTGTTGAGTGGTAGAAAGACGATCATGTTAAAATTTACTGCTGGTATCCATCTCATTATTCATCCCAAGACACATATTGGGGCACAATTTTTAAAAGCAGCTTTTGGTAGAAGAGCACTGGGGACAACCAGACAGACTGGTAGAGACTAATACACATGCACACACACCTGATACAGTAGCTGTCAGACTGGGTGAAGGGCAAACAACCACGCAGCTCAATTTCATGCCAAATACTTGCAAACTCCTTATGCCAATTTTAAACAAATAACATTCACACCATCGGCAATTACATTAGCAAATGTAATTTCTTACGCTGACTTAATCACATGTATGCTTATCTATAGTATTAGTTGTACATGAAAGTTGTATGACCACTGCCTTCTTTCCTGACATTTCCTATCATGTGCCAACAACAGTATATCTACACTGCATAACCATTCATTAGCTTAAAACTGAGCAAATTATCAGAGAACATAAAAAAACAAAACAAAAACATGACTCAGCAGTCATTCTGCGTAGGCAACATTCAACAGGTTTAGACACACGTTTGCCTGTGTGGATCGAAGCATAACAGTACGATGAAAGTCAAACTTACATTACAACACCCCACACCAAACCGTGGAATATAGGCGGAGGGGAATATGCATAATTGCCCGTTAAGAACTGTGATGAAAAAGGTCCCAGGTGTGTATACTGTGTGTGTCAAATGACCTTTCACATGGTAACCCGTATCATTTCGACAGCAGCGAAGGGAAGTGGGATAAATCCTGATGGGGCCATGTGTGTGGCCCCTCACAGTGGCAGTATTTGACAGTCATCTGTTATCTAAAAGCATCTGTTGACCAACAGTACTGAAAGCTGAGGTTGCACTGATTACAGTAAGTAAATCAGTGGCCGTACAGTCTTTGTGTTTTGAGTGTGTGCTTGAGTAAGTGTGAGGGTGCATGTTATGCATAATTTGAGTTTCTTGATCACAAAATATCTAGTCAAACCTCAAATCCATTGTAGAAAAGCCAGGCTGACAATACATTATTTTGTAATATTACATTTCTGAAAATAAAAATGGAAAAGCAAAATTAAGAATTATATGTACTGGAATGGAAAGCACCATTTAACCATGATGAATCTCAAGACTATGTCTAGATTCAACTAACCTTTTTACAAAACCTGTTATTCAATGTCCCCTACAAAAATCACCCCCCCCCTCTTATGGCGTTTTTCCATCGATGGTAACAACTCGGCTCGACACGGTTTGACTCGCCTTTACTCGGTTCGGCCCATTTTCGGTCGGTTTTCCATTGCAGATTGAGTAACGCCTCAGCGTGGCTGGTTACCATAGCTACGCGTGATGACGTAATTTTCAACGTGATTCACAACACGTCGGCTACTCGCCAATGTTTTGAAAAATCACCGCTAAAAAAACAGGAGTTTGGGAATTCCGACGGTGTTCAGACGTCGACATGACTGTTGTTCGGCAACACGAAAGGGTAAGTTAAGTTTAACATTTAACATTTGCATGTGTTAGGGACCCCGATCAGTATTTACTATACGCTATATAAAGTACATGAACTTTAGCAACCAAGATTACACACCAAAATATGTATGCTGTGTACCGTCTGTGTTTCAAAGCATTAGCGCTTTGCAAAACCGCCGCCGCAGACCGTCTGGTGGGCGTTCGATGTCAGACGGGTGAAATCTCTGGTTCTGACCTGCTGGGCTTCGTATAATCTTTATGAGAGTCATGGCTTATGACAACGACTGGGATGCATCTGGGACAGCAGAGGCGGGGGGACACTGTCGCAGGGTGCAGGGGAAGAAGACCGGGATGTACGGGAGGGTTTGATGCGCTACTTGAATAGCTAAATAAAAACTTTTCTTTGATATTTTGTCTTGTTTTTTTTTAAAGTAACAGTGTGCAATATTGGAAACAACATAAATCCCCTAATATATAGCCCTTAATATTGAACAGTTAAAGTGAGAATAGTGCAGAGAGTAGATAATCTGTCGGCTAGATTTTTTTTTTTTTAAATGTCCCGTTTGTTCCGGACACACACTCCGCACTCTTGTCTGCTAACAACGCAGCGATCCGACCAACCAGCAGTCTGCAGGTTTCCACGTCACCTTTTAGTATCGCATCAGCTCGCTTAGAACCTCAACTGAGGTAGTACGAAAAAAAGTACCTGGTAGCAGGTCCCAGGGACTTTTTTTCGTAATGGAAAACCAAAAAAATGCGGGTAGAGTCGAGGCGAGTCGAGTAGATACCACGCAATGGAAAAGCACCATTACTGTAACATATGGCACTGCATCTTGCACTCCTGCTGTTGCACCTCTGACAGAAAGCCTTAGGACAGAGAAAGGCTCAGGTAGAACCAGTTACAATATTCAACAAATATTTCTGTGGCTCTACAGTACAACTAGGGGAACATGTTGAGTATTGCTATGCAGGGGGAACTGCAAAGAGTCCTGATCAATGTGCAACCATAAGTCTTAACATAACTTGACACAGAGAGGAAAGTTCAATGACACGGATCCTTGAAGCCCAGGTAATACATATGTCGACCACCATCAGCAGCCTTTGATGAAAATGAGATACTTTACACCCATCAACGTCCAGATAGAGAACTTGCACAGAAATAGTTTTGTTGATTTCCTAAGAAAATGTTCAAGAAAAACAAAAACAAAAAAATTTGAGGAGGTTGTAAAATCTTTGTCATTTGACCAGGGTTTTTAAGTAGGTGTTCTACTTAAATAATGTGTGCACTGAGGGCATACACGTCTGAGACACATACAAAAGGTGCGTATGTGTAGCTTGACTTGAATCTAAATCTGGTTGAGAGGAGCCTCCTTTCATCAGGGGCCCTGGCAACAGAGATTAAGCAGGACTATGAGATGAGGAGGAACAAGGCGTGGTTTGGTGTGGGCCTGCAGAGCTGGAGCACAGTTCAGTGGTGCTGTGGGGCTCCGGGGCCCTTGTCAGGGGGAGCCATGTGGTGCAGGTAGCTGCTGTCTTCGTGCCCACAGTGGTTTAAGGGCTCACTCTTGAAAAGGGCCGGGGTTGGGGGCAAGTGGGAGACTGGGGGCACGGCCAGGTGGTGGTGGGGGTGAGGTGGGACATGTTGGGGTGTATTTGAGAGGTGTTGCTGGGTTGTTGGGGGGCGGGGATGATGGTGAGATGGGTTTGAGTGGAGCTGTACGTGGGAGAAATTGTGTCCAACAGGGCCTCTTGGAGGCATGGGCCCCCCTGTCGGGTTGAGGCCCAGGGGTGCTGAGGTGGTGGCCGGGGGGGCAGCTGAGGGACTGGGACCAGAAATGGAGGAAGAGGAGGAGAAGGTATTGGCAAAGATGCGGACAGGCACAGGTGGTCCGCTGGTCTGCAGGACCACGGGGCTGGTGACCCGGAAACACTTCTCTTTGTGTGCTTTGAGCATGTTGGAGAAGCGGAAGCGCTGGCCGCACACCTCGCAGGGATAGGGCTTCTCCCCAGTGTGGGTACGGCGGTGGCGCTTCATGTTGGGCCGGCTGGTGAAGCTCTTCCCACAGATCTCACAAATGAAAGGCTTCTCTCCTGCACAGATTCAGAAAATAAAAGACTGATGTGTGAGCAAGACAGATACTGTATCAATGAACAAAAAGATTGGAGCTACAAAGAGAAAATGACATGATGCATCAGAGTCAAATCCTTTGTAATCAAATGTGACGGTTACATAATAAAAAAAATAATCAACTGATTAAAGCTCTCCAAAAAACAAAGTTAACTTTTCCCCCCTTCAACCAGTTCTCTCTCTTTCTTTTTTAAATGCTAATAAGTTGGCATCTTGAATTGAGGGTCTTTGCTGTCAACCCACCCACTCCGCAGGAAGCCATTACAATTCACACGTTGAGGAGAAGAGACGTGAAAGTGAATAACAGCAGCTCCGTTGAAATGCGCCTCTCATTAACCTCCCTCCATGGAGCTACTGAATGTGGCTGCTACCACCCACACAGTCATCTATTAACAGGCTGCTGAAGTGCTCTCTAATGCCTTACACTGGCATGTTGTGTGTAAAGCTCTCCCAAACCAATTGAATATAAAAAGGTGACAGTTAATGTGCTAGTCATCTGTAACTGTTACATTGCACTCATAAGAAATCAAGAAAAATGTGAGCAGTGAACTCAACTTTGGGAGTTTGTGTTTAACATGTGTGGTGCCTATTACAGGGCATGACTGGGTGTGTCTCCTCCTGCAGGAGGCTAAATTGGTTGGTAGCAGCAGGGGGAGGAGAGGGTAGCATAATTACACATCACAAATAGAACCGTGAGGTTCGACGTAGAGCAGTGTACACCCACGACAGGCATGGCTGGAAAAAAAACAGTGAAAGACAAACAGGCTGCACTGCTCAGTTTGGTCTTAGAAATAGCAATGCAGCAGGGACAGAAAAGCGGAGGGATGTAATACAGCATGTGTCTGGGTAGTCATTATAAGCCCCGATGTATGAAAGGCTCTTGTTTGATGTAGAACATCCCTCTCATTACAAAAACTGGGCGAAGTCTCGCTGCTCTTACCACGATAATGTTCATCTTGAAAACCTCCCATGTTTTTCCCTTTTTAGAGAGTATATGGTGACTGACTGGCTGACTGAGCCCAGTTTTCTGAAGGTTAAAGTGGCTGAATTAGCTTTGCAACAGGCAGAATAACACCACGTCTGACAATTTCAAAAATATACTGTATTTTGCAAAGCAAACAAAAGATTTAAATATGACCACTTTGTATGAAATATATTTTTTCCAGGTACTGACACAACAGCTGAGTCATTTAGTTGGCTATGTAATTTACTAAAGCACGACTGTCACATTTAAATACTGTAAATGCTGGAAAGGAGATGCAGCGATTGAAGGAAAGACTGATGTCAGAAAGGAGAGACGTTGGTCTCCAAAGTTGTAAGGCTCTGTTGAGTGCTTTCTAGTTATTTTTCTGTTTCAGCCAGAGTTTGTGTAAAAAAAAAAAATTCTTACACCCCCCCTCCTGTTATCACACTCTTGTTTTAGACTGGAAAGTCGGCTGCATAACTTCTAAGTGTTTATAACATTATGATCAAATCCTATGAAATCTATACTAGTGACATCCAGGGCTTGCTTGTACTGGAGTTGCCACCCTGATAGTTCCTGGGCCATTGGAAGCTACAATCCCTGGAACACAACGGCTTATTGGGCAGGGACACTAGTCTAGGAATTAAATTCAATAATAAGATTTTTCAGTAACTACATTTATTAGGTTCATAGTTTCCCACAAAGCTTTCTGCAGTCGATAATGGCTTTAAAACTAGATTTAGGTTCATTCAGTAAAAAAGCTGGTTATGTTTTTCTTCCTACAAAACATTCCTCGGGTCAAAAAAGGTAAAACCACAGGCCCCAAGGACTCTGGGACAACTGGCAATGGGTGCACAAACTTTTAAGATGATTTTTTTTGGGCCTTTATTTCCAACAGGACAGCTTAGACTTCAAGGGGGGGGGCGACATGCAGCAAAGGGCCGCAGGTTGGAGCCAGACCCGCAACCTGTGTTGAGGACTAAGCCTCGACATATGGTCACGCGCTCCACCAGGTGAGCTACCCGGGCGCCCAAACTTGTTATTTCTCACCTGTGTGCGTTTTCATGTGCTCATCAAAATACTGTTTCATGTTGAAGTCTTTGCCACACCACTGGCACATGAACTGCTTGTGTCCGATGTGAATGCTCATGTGGGAGCGCAGCTGGTACTTGTATTGGAACCGCTCGTCACAGTTCTACAGCAGAGACAAAAGAGGCATCACATGACACAATATGTCTTGTTAAGAAAACGGAATTAGCAGGTTCCACTTGGCACTACAGAGTAAGAGGATTGGCTTTTACATTACATACACCCTTAATAAGCATGTAACATGTTACAGTGCAGGAGGACTTTAAACATGTAATTACAGCAACACACATGCACACATGTTCTCTGCTGCTTTCAGTATTCTGCTAAAATACAACAAATTGCTTGTTGAATTTAAAACAAATAAAAAAAGGAAATTATTAACATACTTTTATTGAACAAATTGAATACAAAAAGGCACCACTAAAAAAAAAGTATGACAGTTACATCTTAAAGTGCAGTTTTCTACTGAGATTTTCTTTCAACTAACAGAAGTGTGAGTGTCTTTTGCGATATGTTGCAGCCTTTCATGTCTTTATATCGCGACAACGGTAAAAAGAACTAAATGTTGTGTTGGTTCGGACTAGGTCAATATAAATGCCACATTGTTGAATTAATTCCTTTCAACGGAACTAATTTTTTTGAGGCGTGACCACACGTGTTCTGTGATTTGGGCCTCATGCCACTCTGTAGTTTGGGAAATCAAGAAGCGATTAAACAAATTGAATATTGAATTGAATATATAAAGGCACCACTAAACTAGTCATTCAACTGGGGAGGCTGCTTAAAAATGCATGTGTGGTTGTGAACGGTCATGGTAAAAATGTCTGTTATGTGAATGATCTTTCATGGCAACACACATGTCAACAGCAACATGTGGAAGGGTGATAAGAAAAAAAAGTGACAAGACAAGAAAAACGAGCCCCATTTGGCTACAAAAAAAAATAAAAAATAAAATCCTATTGCGTACACCTGTATTTGTATACTCAGACACTACAAGGATTGGCCTATACATTACATAAACCCTTAATAAGCATGTAACATGTTACTGTGCAAGATTAAACATGTAATTAGAGCAACTCCACCCATACACATATGTTCTATGTGTGCCGTCCATTCAAAGGCCTCGGGTGGGAGTAAACCGCCCCATCTGTCAACGGGAAATCGGAATTTACGAGGACCGGGATGAGATAACTAACTAACTAACTAACTAACTAACTAACTAACTAACTAACTAACTAACTAACCCTGTTGAGCAGACTAAGCTTAAAAATCTTGACTTACAATGTGACAAAATGCATTCATAAGTGTCTTCAGTTAAAGCCCTGAACCCTTAGTTCTACGTTATGTTCTAGTTAATGTGTTAACACTGTATGTGTAGTTTGCTAATATTTAACATGGTTTGACTTCACTGTATAACTCAGATGATAGAACCGTGCAATGAATGTTCAAAATACAGGAGGATGGTCCCATTCTGGAAGCCAACAACAGAACATAACAGACAATATTGGGTTGGTCATGGCACAGATGCTCAAACTAATGAGTGAAAACTACCTTGAGGCTTCTTTCGGTGGCAAACAAGGGCAAATTCATCAAAACTGTAACCTTCAGTCACTCCACTCAAACAGCCAGCCACTCTTTGAGTACTGAATTCAGCCCAAAATACATTACAAAGGAAAGGAAACAGATTATGATATACTATAGGTGTGTGCGTTTATGACAAACAATATTGCATACCATCACTCCAGGATGCCGATGTTAGTATGTTAACATAGATTTTGACTAGGGCTGTCAAAAGTAATACAATAATAGAGAGTTAAAGCCAATTCCTTTTTACGACACTAGTTTTTTTTTTTTTTTTGATTAAAACAAACACACACACACACACACACACGCACACGCACACACACGCATTCTGTGATTTGGGCCTCGGGCCGCTCTGTTTGGGAAATTAGGAAGCCATGCAGCACTGTTGCACTCACCGGAGATTTCTCTCAGTAATCAGTTATGGCGGGGTCACAGCACATTATTTTGACTCACAGTGGGAACTTCGGTCACTTTGACTGTTATGAAGATAGGGGAGAGGCATTTAGCCCACGCTTGTACTTAGCACTTTCTGCAAGTAGCCAGACAGTGGGACATAAAGTCAGTACACGGACCACTGACAGTACACGCAACATGACTGCAGTGGCCAGGCACCTCCCGTTCTTGGCTTGAGTCGCATCTAGACTCGACGGAACTGAGTAGAAGGAGATGAGCCTATTACGTTGTTACATTTGCTGACCATTGTACCTGTACAACGTGTCTGTTGCTGTAATGCACAAGGTCCATTGTTTTGTGTTGAGCTGCCTAAAAAAAGGGACGTTTAGTCAACCTTTACAAGTAAAAAGTGAGACACTACATTGTGTTAGTATTAGCAAGTAATGTTGCATTCAGGTCAATATGTTCAGTCCATCTATTGTTTGATCGGCTTGAGTTTGCCATATTAGGCTTTCAGCATATTTTTTGAGCACACATGACTTGACATGAGGTCATTTTGGAGAATATTCTAGACAATATTTGTCACGGTTTTGGATTTTTTGCAATAATAATAAACATTTGCTTAAAGCAAGCACATTTTCCGCTTCCATGTTGAGAAGGGCATTAAAAACTTAAAGCTCTAAAGGGATTAAAAAATCCCTTTAGAGCTAGGGCTGCACGACAATATTACTTGCAATAAATAGTGTGTACTTAGTTCTGCTGCTTTCAGTATTCTGCTAAAATACAACAAATTGGTTGTTGAATTTAAAACAGATAAAAAAGGAAATTATTATTAACATACTTTTGATGAACAAATTGAATATAAAAAGGCACCACTAAAAAAAGTATCTTAAAGTCTGAGTGTCTTTCGCGATATGTTGCAGCCTTTCATGTCTTTATTTATATCACGACGACGGTAAAACTAACTACATATTGTGTAGCCCTATTTAGAAGAACAGATAAAGGACTGTCAATATGAATGCCATATTGTTGAGTTAATGCAAATCCCTTTCAACGGAACTCATTTTTTGAGGCGTGATTAACACACACGTGTTCTGTGATTTGTGCATCATGCCACTCTGTAGATTGGGAAATCAAGAACCGATTAAACAAATTAAATATTGAATTGAATATAAAAAAGGCACCACTAAACTAGTACCGTACAGACAAAGGAACAGAAGCGCTGCTGGGTCTCTCTTGTATACAGTGGGTACGGAAAGTATTCAGACCCCTTTAAATTTTTCACTCTTTGTTTCATTGCAGCCTTTTTCCAAAAATCAAAAAAGTTCATTTTATTTCTCAGTAATGTACACTCAGCAACCCATCTTGACAGAAAAAAACAGAAATTTAGAAATTTTTGCATATTTATTAAAAAACAAAAACTGAAATATCACATGGTCATATGTATTCAGACCCTTTGCCGTGACCCTCATATGTAACTCAGGTGCTGTCTATTTCTTCTGATCATCCTTGAGATGGTTCTACACCTTCATTGGAGTCCAGCTGTGTTTGATTATACTGATTGGACTTGATTAGGAAAGCCACACACCTGTCTATATAAGACCTTACAGCTCACAGTGCATGTCAGAGCAAATGACAATCATGAGGTCAAAGGAACTGCCTGAAGAGCTCAGAGACAGAATTGTGGCAAGGCACAGATCTGGTCAAGGTTACAAAAAATTTCTGCTGCACTTAAGGTTCCTAAGAGCACAGTGGCCTCCATAATCCTCAAATGGAAGACGTTTGGGACGACCAGAACCCTTCCTAGAGCTGGCCGTCCGGCCAAACTGAGCTATCGGGGAGAAGAGCCTTGGTGAGAGAGGCAAAGAAGAACCCAATGGTCACTGTGGCTAAGCTCCAGAGATGCAGTCGGGAGATGGGAGAAAGTTGTAGTAAGTCAACCATCACTGCAGCAATCCACCAGTCGGGGCTTTATGGCAGAGTGGCCCGAAGGAAGCCTCTCCTCAGTGCAAGACACATGAAAGCCCGCATGGAGTTTGCTAAAAAACACCTGAAGGACTCCAAGATGGTGATAAATAAAATCCTCTGGTCTGATGAGACCAAGATAGAACTTTTTGGCCTTAATTCTAAGCGGTATGTGTGGAGAAAAAACCAGGCACTGCTCATCACCTGTCCAATACAGTCTCAACAGTGAAGCATGGTGGTGGCAGCATCATGCTGTGGGGGTGTTTTTCAGCTGCAGGGACAGGGCGACTGGTTGCAATCGAGGGAAAGATGAATGCGGCCAAGTACAGGGATATCCTGGACGAAAACCTTTTCCAGAGTGCTCTGGACCTCAGACTGGGCCGAAGGTTTACCTTCCAACAAGACAATGACCCTAAGCACACCGCTAAAATAACGAAGGAGTGGCTTCACAACAACTCTGTGGCTGTTCTTGAATGGCCCAGCCAGAGCCCTGACTTAAACCCAATTGAGCATCTCTGGAGAGACCTGAAAATGACTGTCCACCAACGTTTACCATCCAACCTGACAGAACTGGAGAGGATCTGCAAGGAGGAATGGCAGAGGATACCCAAATCCAGATGTGAGAAACTTGTTGCATCTTTCCCAAAACGACTCATGGCTGTATTAGATCAAAAGGGTGCTTCTACTAAATACTGAACAAAGGGTCTGAATACTTATGACCATGTGATATTCCAGTTTTTGTTTTTTAATAAATATGCAAAAATTTCTAAATTTCTGTTTTTTTCTGTCAAGATGGGTTGCTGAGTGTACATTACTGAGAAATAAAATGAACTTTTTTGATTTTTGGAAAAAGGCTGCAATGAAACAAAGAGTGAAAAATTTAAAGGGGTCTGAATACTTTCCGTACCCACTGTATATTACGGGTGCACTGTGTTCATATCACCATGTAAAGGGCTCATTGCATGAGTGTAAACAGATCTCAATTCCAAAATTGTAAAGATGCATGTCTCCAAAAATAATTAAATGCACTCTGTAGATCTTTTGTGCAAAAATAAATGCCTTTATTTTTTCACAAGAACTACGGTGGGCCTTGGATTATTTTATTATTCAGTTTCTACTCAGCCAATAAGCCCTTTACAGGATGATAAACACAGAGGATATACCTTATCTGGTTTTTAAAGCCATTGATCAGGGACGTTTTGTACCATATTCACACTGTGTAGCAGACTGTGAGCACAAAAGTGTCAGTGACTACATTGAAAGACAAATTGGATTCAGCACAACAAACACTGTTGTATCTGTTTTGACTTTTCAGACCTCGTCCTAGGTGAGGCAGTCCAGTTCTCCATCTGTGTGGCCTAGCACACACATTTTGGCCGCGTAGCAATGGCCTTAGTTTCAACAGATACAATCAATGTGAGCAGAAAAACCAAATATGATCACAAGTGGTCACTTTGGATGCAGGTGAGACACATTAAGATACGTTGTGGATTGAATTAGACCTAGATTTATCAGAAGAGCTTACCTCACAACGGAAGGGCTTTTCTCCAGAATGCTGGAGTGAGTGGACCTTTAAAGACATGCTGCGTTTAAACGACTTTCCACATGTCTCACAGGTAAATGGCATGTCCTTAGTGTGAGCTGGGTTTGGGGGGGGGGAGAAAGCAGTGATCAGACAACTGCATATACCTGATCAGATAATAAATCCATCTTTTAAATAGGATAAGTGTATATGAATAAGAAAGACTAAACAACGAGAGATAACATACTAAATCAGATTTTTACTAAACTGTAGTAACAGTGTTAACACAAGAAAATGTATTTAATGATTCTACAAAAAAAGTAACAAAAAGTGTAAAGTCACAAAATACACAAAGAAGAAAAATGTATCTATAAGATAAAATATTATAATGTTGTGGTTTAACGTATTTAACTGATAGTCATCCCAGTATAAGATGTAAGGGTGATACAGAACAATAGGAAGTGTTAAAAAAAGGCCCCCACTTACCAACCATGTGCTTACGGACATGAGCCATTGTGTAGAACTTCTTCTCACAAATTTCGCATGAGAACTTCTTTTCTGCATAGCCGTGCACAATCTTAATGTGCTCATGCAGTGACCAGAGCTTCTTAAAAGACTTGTTGCAGGAGACACACTAAAAGGACACAAGCAGAAAAAAAACATTAAGATTAGTGTTGCTGATAAATATTATGAGCAGCAAAACCTGATGACCATCAGATTGTTCTTATTTGCCCAAACGGTTTCCTTGTACTCCAGCCCCCTCTGCTGGGGGAAATATCACAAGTCTGCTTTCCTGAATTCCCTCTGGAGATCTTCATAAATTACAAAACCCTCTCAAATCGACATTCATTAGAGGCACTTTGGTAGCAAAAAAAATTAAAATTAACAGCTTTATGTCTGTGTCAGTTAATCTGTAAGAGCGTTACACTTTTGGAAACTCAAGCAGTAGTATATTTCATGTTAAACATAAATATATACTGATTTGATAACAGCAAAGAAAACGTTGGCAGTATTGACAGCAAAAAAGGCTACAGAATATTTAGTTCTGTATTGACAGGTGCAATATTTGAAAATCAATACGTTTTTTTGAAATTACATTTATGTCAACCTAGAGACTTTCAAACATCAAAATATAATTTTATAATGTATTTGTGTTAAAATGACATGAACATCTTTCGTATTCTATTTTCTCTCGACTGGATTCAAGTTTAGACTGATGTGGAAAATTGGACATTCTTGATCTTTGGAATTTGGGGCTGTTGTCTCGCTAGAAGATGAATCCAGTTGTACTGGCAGTTATCTTCCAGACTGCAGGGCCCACGGTAGAGAAGCATCCCCACTAGAGTTGTGCCGATGTACTGTATGTCTGATCGTCTCCATGTTAACTGTTAGCCCATAGTAGTAGAAAGACATAGTAAAATAAACACTGTTCATTGCAATGTTTTACTGTAAACATAGTTAACTGCCAATTTAGGGTACATCGCCCAACCCTAATCCCCACAGCATCATGCTGCCACCAAAATATGAAAAACCGAAACCCAAGCATTTCATAATGACCAGATAGCCTAATTTTAGGCTCATCATATCAAAGAGACTTCAACTTTGTTATCTAACATCCCTTCTAGCAAACATGTGCCAAGCAGTCATGTGATCTTTCCACTACCAGAAAACTTGTGAGGAACAGGAAAAACTGTGTTTGCGTGTGTGCGTGCTTGTGTGTCTCGTCTCCCATCTCATCCATAAACCCTGGAGCTCTGTTGGTAGCCTCCCTTGTACTTTTATCACACAGACATTCCGTTTTTGAAGTAAGCCTGTGCAAGACAGATTTACACTGTGCCATGATTTCTTTTAACCTATTTTTAAAATAAGTTCACTGTCCTGGGATAAGGATTCTTGTACCCTACCCTTGTTTTGTGCTTTCCTGATTTATTTTGGAATGATCTTTTGTCTTCATGATATAGTTTTAACCAGTTTTGAAATTGCCTAACGAGCTGTCAGAGCTTCCAGATATTGTACAGGTGTATGGAACCTTAGAAAAATAAAAAAAAATAAAAATCTAAAGATTTGTTTTAAATTTTCCACTTTGATTCAATGTAGGTGATCTCCATGCAACTCATGTAGAGTTGTTCACTCTCCACTCACGTAGAGTTCACTTGGCTACACCAGCGATGGTTTTTGTGTGTTGTCCGAGTAAAACTATGCAATCATGTTTTATATACACTACCGGTCAAAAGTTTGGGGTCACATAGAAATTCCCATTGCACTCCATTGTAGACAGAATGCCAGCTGAGATCAGTTGCATTGTTTTTTTAACCAGGGCAGCCGTTTTCAGATTACATTATGTGCTTACATAATAGTAAAATGGTTCTCCAATGTTTTTCTAGTTTTTTTATTTTTAAATGATAGATTAGTACACAGAATGTGCCTTTGGAACATTGGATGAATGGTTGCTGATAATGGGCAATGTAGATATTGCATTAAAGATCAGCAGGTATTCTGTCTATAATGGAGTGGTATGGAAATGTATAAGTGACCCCAAACTTTTGACCGGTAGTGTATGTACTTAGTTTGATTATTATTTATTATCGGTTGTTCAGTGTAAAAATTCCACTGATTCACAGTTATGTCTAGTAGCCTAAATGTGTATGATTTGCGAGTCACTTAATGTATCAACAATTATGCTTTTGATTTGCTTATTAAGTGACTTGACTTCACTTTAAATTAAATGCATACAATAGATTAGCCTGCTGCACTTGCACTAATATTATTAAAAAGGAGTGAATATTGAGTGCATTAATTGGTTCCGTATTAATCAAGTCTATTTATCTGCTCCATTAAGCTAAACTACATTAGAGAACATGCAATTTCACAGCTTGCCATGGCTTCAACTGGTTTGACCAACAGGGGGAAAGGGGAGAAGACTTTCTTCAACCAAATCAAGTTCAGCAAAACAGAGTGCTAAATTAAGTTATTCAAATTAGCCATAGGACCCTTGGGTATCAGTACGCTGAATCCCCTTTTCAGTTTTAGAGAACTAAAACCAAATATAGCAAACATCATTAATAATTGTATTAGGCAGTATTTTGATACAGATATTGTGACTTATTGAGATCACAAATGTATTTACCCAGAAACTAAAGTGTTACTTTACCTCACACTTACACCATAATCTCAAAATCACTACTTTTATGAACCAAATAGAAAATATAAGTTTCATCTAATTAAAATGGGAGTCTATGTCTTTCTGTATGTCCATCCTTCAATTTTCTTGACAACTGTTCATGCGATTAACTTGTTCATGCGATTAACTTCACACTTGGTGTATTGCTGAGGATCCGAGGAAGTTCAGTGTTGAGTGTGAACTCTTGAGATCTATGGGACATTTTTATTAGTAGTGCATTATATACACGCTCTATAGTATTAAAAGGGGACCCCTATTAACTGAAACATTGAACGGAATGCTGGGTACAGCTCGCTCTCTGCCTCTCTCTACAGTACATTCAAGAACAGACGAGGAAAGAGACCTAGCACTGCTGGAGGACACAACTGTCACGACAGCGTGTTGCTGAGTGCCCAAGGAAGCGCAGCGTTGAGGGTCATTTTGTTTTGGGGGGGGCGGTTCTCGAGAAAGCTGCAAGCAGCATTACAGAGCGCAAACACTGCGCCTGTTCCAAACATGCCCGTTCTGCAGTAGTGTTTAAAATGTTCACTGTTCTCAGTGGGGTAAAAATGCCATATTTGAACATCAGATTAATGCATCAAAGTACCAAAATAAATCTGAAAGTAAGTTGATCTGGGCAGCTGCTAAATTTATATAGGCAGGGCTCAATGCTAACTTCAAGATATCAGCTTTTATGCCAAATATTGCCATGTTTTAAACTGCCTATATTTGGAACAATTAATTTCTTATGCAACTATACCACACATTTTAGAATGTAAAAAGGGTATTTTACATTAACTTTGGAAGCGTGAGGGTGTCAGCGTTTTTATTTTGGCCACGTTAACAGGTTAGAGCTCGCATTCTGCCTGCGTGACACACGTCTCAGGCACGGCTCGACCCGCACCGAAAATGTGTGCATGCTAGAAATAGGACCGGCGCCTATTTATCACGCAAAACACAAGTGTGTTGGCAGCATTTCCAGGTGAAATAGAATATGAAAAGATGTCATTTTAACACAAATACATTATAAAATTAAATTTTCATGTTTGAAAGCCTCTCGGTTTTGACATAAATGTAATTTAAAATCAATAATTATTGATTTTCAAATATTGCACCGGTCAATACAGAACTAAATAGTCTGTAGCCTATTTTGCCGTCAATACTGCCAACGTTTTCTTTGCTGTTATCAAACCAGGATATATTTATGTTTAACATGAAGTATACTACTGCTTGAGTGCAGTACATTTCCACAACTCTTTCTCCAAATGTTGAACAAGGGTGATCCAAATCGTTTGACTTTTTTCAGCAGCATCGCCAACGTCAGATGTTTCTGGTGTGCAAAGACTGAAAACGCCACGCAGCCGCCATGCAACTGACATGCAACAGAAATACCACGCTCATGCCATGCAAGCAGTGTGCAGGAGGCCTTATTGTCAAGCCCTGCTAGGTATGTAAAGATGTTATCAAAGAATATGGTGAAACCTGGAAATGCACTTTTCTATCATTCAGAATACAATGTTAATTTGCCAGAGAATTAACAGAGATAGGATATGAGACGGAGAAGTTTGCTCTACCTGGATGTTCTTCTCACAGTCAGTCTGCTGGTGTAAGGCCAGCTCACTCTCCAGGACAAACTTTTTGCCACACTTGTCGCAAATTTGCATTCGCCTGTGAGTGACATTCATGTGCTTCTCCAGGTACCAGCGTGTGTTAAAGACTCGGGGGCACTTTTCACACGCCAGCATCTCCTTCTCCTCTACTTCTGCTTTCCCCCCTGTCGTGGTTGTGGAACCGGCAGACAATGGGGCTGATCTGGCTGACCTGCGCTTGCTCTTTGGAGGTTCCATGCGCTTCCGTCGCCCCCTGGTGGTCATTCCTGCGGTAGCAGTGCTCAGAACGGTTCTGAGGCTTTTCCTCCGAGGCTGACTGGGAGCTGCTGTACTACTTGCATCATGACGGGCCCTTTTTGACCTTGTTCTTCGACTCTCAATCTCATCTTCCTCGTCGTCGTCTTCATCCTCTTCATCATCGTCATCATCAGGGCTGTCCTCCTCTTCCTCCTCATCCTCGTCATCACTGCAAGCTCTCTCAGAGTCATCTGCTGTGGTCCCAGTTTTGTTGTCCCCCTTGGATACATGAAGTGTTTGGTTGTTCAGATTAACCTCGACAATGATCTGTTCACGCTTGAAGCCCTCATCCTCCTCATCTTCCTCATCATCGTCGTCATCTTCATCATCTTCAGTGTCGTCAGAGGAGCCGTCGTTGCCATCCTGGGACCCCTGCGTCCCCACTTCCTGCCCTGCTCCTCCCTCTCTAAAATACTGCTGATGTTGTTGTAGAGTCACATGTTGAGTGGGCAACTGACCAATGTTCTGATCTCCAATGGATGCCTTGGCTGCCATTTTATTGTCCACTAACACAGAATATGGCTTACCACCAACCTCCCTCTTATAAAGCTTGCCCGGCAGGTCCAGATCTGGGTTAGGGGAGTGAAAATAGGCCTGGGACACTGGCGTCCTGCGTCCTTCCTCCTGTGACATCCCGCCAAGGCTAGGGACAGAAACTTCTTCCTTGAGGCTCTTGCAGGATTTCATGAAGAGGGAGAAGAAAATTAAGTTGGTGGGAGCACGAGGCAATGGAAAAGAGTAACTGCTATGGTGCAACGTAGACTAGCCTACTCTGCAAGGAGGGACAGGGGACGCCACACCAATCCCCCACCCTCCTTCTAGTGAGGAGACAGGAAGGAGGGGATGAGGGGACAGATCGTCAACCTGATTCAAAAAGAGCATCCATGCTGTCCAAAGTAGAAAACGCAGTAGGAAAGACATACAATCTGTTCCAAGTTGTGTTCCATATGCTTAAAAGTCACACTGCACAATCAAAGGCTCTGTGTCTTTGATGCTAAACATTTGAAGCTAAATTCCTTTCTCGAGTTTGTATGCAAGGTGTAGGCAGATCCCAGATTCAGTTTCTCTGAAGGTTGCTGCTCTGCAGGATGCCAGTGTCTTCAAACTGCAGAGCAGGACAAGATGAGCTGAATGCCAGACATGGAGGAGCTGCTGTAAGGACTTCTGCGTATTGCTTGAAGAGCCATTTACAGTGCATTACCTAGGGGATAAGACAGAAGAAACAGGGGAAATACAGATGGTTAGAAAAGGTGCTCTACCACTCTCAATACAGAGACTAAACTGAAACTGCAGCCATAATGTCAACTTTAACACTGCCCACAAATGTTTCAGTGTTGTGTGTAGGAGTCAAAACCACAGCCTTCACAAACGAATGTGAGTGGATTCAAGATCAAAAGCTCAGTATTCTAAATACTAGAATTAGAAATATACAGTACAACTGAAACACCTCGCTATCTAATTAAATGCGCAGATGGTTTGCTTTCTAGAGTGACACGTTGGGGTGCACGATTTGATTCAATATCGATTTTTAGGCTCAAGATTCAATTCAAAAATCAATTTGATGCAAAAACAACTGTCAATTAAAATAATGATTCAGAGTATGTACATTTACTTTTTCCATGTGATAGTATGAACGGCATTACAAAATGGGGGAGGAAACAATTTTTTTTTTTTTTAAATAATTGATTTTTGGAATTCTATTAATTTACCGTAATATATCTTGTTTATTTAAGAGCATATTCACAACAATATATCTTCTTAAAAGACAGTCAGATAAAACTTTTTAGATTCATGTTTCATTTTACGTACAATCATAAGACATAATGCAGATATGTGAACTACAACACCCTGGTAAGCTATTTGAAGGTTGTGTTTAGGGGCCCAGACACTAGCAAATAATACACATAGATACTAATATATTGTTTGGATAAAAAAGGAAACATTATTTAATATAATTTACAACCTACATGAAGAAACCCTAACTACCCTAACACTATTTAAGTGGTCCCAAGACATGCAGTCCATCAGTCTGAGAATTGGTTAAATAGATCAAATGCAAAACACATTAACCTATAACAAAAAATAAATGAAAATAACCATAGAAATCATAAAATGATCTGAGCACTTTGCAAAAACACAAACACACACCAACTCAGTGGCAACTTCACTGATTAAACAATAATGTGTCGATTACGTTTAAGCAATACACACCAACTCTCTCTCTCTCTCTTTCACACACACACACACACACACACACACACACACACACACACACACACACCCCATTGACTGTTAGAAGGCATAGTGTAACCACAGCTCAGGCGCTTGATTTGCAGATACAACCACAGGAAACTGTTCTTCAACTTTTCATTGAACCCTAAGCACAGCACAGTTTGGAACCTACAGTAATATTATCATTTGTATGCAAGGTAACGATAAACGATAGTATTAAAACAAGTTTTTTTTGCTTTTGAGGGCGTTTGTATGTTCTTTACTTTTGCATATACATAACCTGGGGTGCCTCTGGCTGACAGTTGGTTGACCTCAAACAACCTCGCACAATGCTCGCCATAATGAGTGTGCACCAGGGCGGTTGGTTCACTAGTAGAAAACCTCCCGGAGCATGAACCAAAAACACATTTCCTTTCTTGGAGACGGCAAACATCCTCTCTTCTGTTTTCACAAACGTCTTATTTCTTTTAAAACAAAATGCTCCTCGGTTTTCTACAAAAGGAAACAAATAGGCCAAGAGGGACTATCAAAGTCAAACATACCACCACCGACCCATTAAGACTACTTTGTTCTAGTCATGATAGGGTTTGCAGAAGTGCCAGAAGAACAAGAGAGTGAAAAGGAGGGGATCATTTTTTTCCCTTTTTTTCTACTGGAGTAGTAGTTGTCAACTAAAAAGTGTTTTCATTTCTGGTGTCTTCTGTGATGTCTTACTTTAACTACAGCCCTCATAACTACTTCATTACTGAGGGTTTAACACAAACACTAATTCAAACTGAACAGAAGCTGCACTAAAATCAGAATCATTCAAAAGATGCTTTCTTTATTTCAATACGCAATCTTAACGTAAGTTCTGATTAAGTTCATTCTCACTTCACATGGCTAACCCTTAAATGATGCTCCTGTTCCTCTTGTCATGTAGTATAACTAAAATTATGTTTGTTGTTAAGTTTTTAAATAAGCCAAAACATACATTAATCTATGTTCTAAGAGTTGTGCAAATCCAAGCAAGTTATTTATGTAGCATGTGTCTATCAAAATATAGAGACACACCGGTCTTCCTGTGCATGCTGGCTCTGATCCTTTCTGAGAATTGGACGGCTGCGCCGAGAGCATTAAGACCACAAGGGGAGGGTGAGCATTGCACCGACAGAACTCAACTCACATGGCTGTCTCAGAGACAAAGCCTAATAGATTATCCTGCGTCTGGATGAAAGGGAATATAAACTGCATCAGACACCACTGCATTATGCACCTTGTTCCATTCTTTTTTAAGTGCATGTGTGTTTAAAATAAAGTTTTATAGGGCTGACAGAATATACAACAGCTAAGTTTAAGAATGTATTTAATTTGCCATTTGCAAAAATAAAGTGCTAAATTCACTGCTGAAAAGTGTCCCAAATACTCCACACACGTTGGCAAATAAAACAAACAAACTGTGTGGCTATGTAACCCATATAGAGTAAAATCCTTCCACCGGCTTATCATTATCAATGATGAGTCATTTCAGGGTTTCACTCAGAGCGAAATATTGCAGTCCTTTGATGTGGTAATCAAGTAGAGCGCAGACTCCTCAATATCACTGGTAATTAGTCTACACAATCACCTTGTCAGATCAGGAGGTCAAACCCATTGGAATGATGATCATTTGCAGCTGTTTTGACCTTTTTCTATATATTTTTTTAGTTTGAACAGCTTTAAAAAGATCTTTGCACCCTGATGTAAAAAGAGAAAAGTGCATAAATTAATGTCCCTGACAGCCCATTTAAGTAATCCAAAGCATTAGTAATGCTCAGCCAAACTTGCCCAGAAATCAAAGTTTATTCAACAATAACAAATTTTCGACCGTGCTTCAGAGACATGATGAGAAACCAAAACCAATTTCATATAGGGTAAGCCACAAAGCCAGTCATATACCGGATAGATGCTGCTGTGGCTTGATATTTGAATGACACAGGATGGTAGCTTTACTGCAAAGGCACTTTACAACAGTTCTTTAACAGCATTAAATTGTGTGATCCCAAATGCTTGGCTTGTGACAGTAAAGCAGATGAGACTTCTGAAGCACTCAAAACGCGTCACGTTTACCTCTTCTGCAGCAGTGCTCCTCAAATCCATGGTTCCTCTAACGTCTAGACTTTAATGAGCTTTACCGTTCGCAGCTTGTAGAGGACCGTGTGAAGGTTCACATTCCTCACTCTGTCCAAACTCATAAGACCTTAAACAGCTCACTGTGTGGTGCACTGCAGGGGTGCTCCATGCCTCTGTAAGTATTTGGCCCTCAAGCCCATAATCTGGTCAGAGCAGTACCTAGTGTTTTTGGTCCGGTATAAATCATCTGAGGTGAAAAGTGAGAGCATTATTTCAGGCATTTGGTCTCCCATACCAAGTTTCTTGACTCTCATCACTGCACAGCGAGAGACAACGCCAAGCCTGACAGCAAACCCACTGATATCACAACTGGGATATCCGAATTCTAAATAGGGAAAGATAACATGGGGAGGGACATAGAACACGGATCTTTTGTTTAAAATCTTATTTGGACTGTAAAAAAAAGCTGATTGAAATGTAAGAATTTACAAGCTTGCGATTTCTGACGAACTAAGTGCGAAACCAAATAACGTTACATCATTTTGGGAAGTATGACGAGATTAAGTGCAGCAGCTACTTTCATCTTGCTTGTAGGTAACGTTGCAGTGTGTATAAAGCAAAGAAAGGGTTAAAACAAAAAGGCAACATTATAACACTGTATAGGCCTGGCCAACTTAAGCTACGTAACGTTAGCTAGCGATACTCCATAGGTACTAACCTGCATACACATGACAAGCTAACTTGGCTACGTTAGCTCAATGAGCAGCCATTAAATATTTAAGTGCAGTTAAAAGGTTACTCAACAACAATCATATTACCTTGCACAAGATGTACCTTCTAAAGGCTAGTATTTGCTGACATGCGTTAGCTAATAACAGATCCAAGACTTTCCCTTTTTTTAACCCAAAACCGCCCAGATTGGGCTAGTTAGCTTAAAGCTAGCATTAACGTCAGATATTTAGCATTAACGTTACACTTAATTTCGATACTGCACTTTGAAGGGAAAAGTGTGACAGTTATCGGATCCACACCAAGCTAGATGAAAAGCCGATGTCATGCTTTATTATCAATGTATCTTGTCTTACGAGATGAAAAGCGCCGCTTTCCTAACAAAACCCCGACAGCCGTACTGACAAACCCACTCAACTCGACACTGTCACAAAGTCAGTGCTAGCTGAGCTTACGGACAATTCTCGAGGTAGCGCCGGCCATCGGTGACCTAAGTGTGCTTTTCCCAGCAGCTGGCATACTTGTCACACATGTAAGTGCATACGATTAAGTTATATAGCAACATTATGTTGTCGGTTTGCTGGCTTACCTCCGTCGAGAACGACCTCCCTCTCGCGTTCGTGCAATCAGAGTTGCACAGATTCAGGGTTGCACGCGCACTTCTCTTGTTCGTTCTCCCTCTACATTCGCGGATGTGCATCTAAAAAGGGTTATGACAATGATCTTTATGTGCAAATGTGTGGGAGATTATCTGTTGATGTGCAGTATGGGCCACGGAGATACCTGCGCACCGGTGTCTTTAGCCCCGCTACGTGGCCCGGCCAAGCTCTCGCGCGTACCACTGCCGTCCCGCGCTCATCCTAGGCATTGAGGCCGCTGTCTGGGCAGGCGCGCGGCAGCGTTGTCTGGGTCTGGATTCTTTACGTCTCCCCTCCAAATCAGACACCCGGCGCGCGCGCGCACACGCGCTGGGCTGAATCGATTGATTGATGAAATAATAAAAAAGACCCCGAGGACCGTTTTATCCTCTTAAAGGAGAAATCCTACAAGTGTAATGATTTTAATTTCTTAATCTTCAATTTTTGATCGTGGCTTTTTAACTAAGTTTGTGTTGTATGGACACACAGGGTGTTCCCATTTGTCTCCCAGGAAAGTGACTAAAGTCCATAATTTATGGAATCTATTATCCTAAAAGATAAACATTTACAACAATGTATAGCATAAATGGTTTAAAAACGGATCAATATAAAACATAGTTTAGAAATCTAAAATGTAGTTATCTTAATCCCAGCCATGCCTTCATATAAAATGAATTGTACTTAAATTAAACTGATATTTCATCTCTTTACCAGGACATATTAAAAGAACACCATTGCATAGAGGTTTACATTTATTCCCAAGCAGCCACTGTATAAATAAAATTACTTGGTTTAAACTTTCACTTTTGTTGAAGCTACTAATGGCAGATTGGAACAATTGTATCATTGTATCAATTTTGAGACATTATGGAGGAATTAAGGAAGTGACAAGAAACCGTACAACTGCTTCTCTTCTACAATATTTTATAAAGAAAAAAAAGGGAATGCAATTATGGCACACCCTCCTGTGGTGACGATTATAATTACACTCAATACAAAAAAACTATACACCTCTGAGGCCTTGAACAACAAGCGTGACCACTGGGAGGTAGAAAGACAATTTTATTGTTGCTTTGAGCCTTTTCTGGAATATGGGGTGTACACTTTCTCCACACAAACTAAAGACACAGCGACAACTGTAAAGAATGAAAGATCATCCATTCCCTACTATTTGACAGGCACATTCCAATTGATTGGGAGGGGCAATATTAATGAAGAAATAATATGCTAGAAAGCCGCTATATTCCAGAGATCAAAACACAAAGAATTAAAGTCAAATGAATACACCATCTCTAGTCAGTTATGTCAGTGAATCAAAAGGAGAGCCTTTCATTACAGATCGGACTATATGTAGTTACACGATTTGAGGAAACGTTCCAGAACATACAGAATAATGGCATTTATCATTTACTTTCATCATCTCATCCTTTAAAGGAATTGTGTGCTTTCCACACATGCAGTGCTCTGAAACAATGTAGCAAAGACTAATCTTTTGAGACTTTACGGCATTGTCAATTTGTATATATAGATATATGTTACCCTCCACTTCCTTACACATGGTTGGACTTCACAAATGCATCCATCACAGACCTCTCACTCTGTCTCCCAACATCCTGCTGTTAGCAGAGCCCAGTCCAGAGTTGGTTAGAGAAGGAGTGGGAGAAATGTGTGTGAAATTGAATGTCCTTTATTGAATCTTCCAACCACGCCTTCCATGGCCCATATAACAGCTAGTGACAGCAAGTGTGGGCTACACATGAGATGTTATCACTGGGGCAACTGGATCAATGTGCGCTGTCCTGATGGCAGGTAAGTAACATTGCGGGAGCGGGAGAGCTGGAAAGCGATATCCTCAGCTGCCTCCAGCTTCCGTAGCTCTACCAGACCATCACCAGCCTCCATCAGGGAGTTAGCGATGAGCAAGGCAGCCTGGGAATCTCCTTCTGCTGAGATGATGGTCGCCTGCTTCTGTTGCTCTGCCTTAAAAAAGGATAAAAAGATTTTGTGAGCTGCCTTAATTCACATTAACTGTAATAAACCATCCACACTTTTCCCATGGAGACTTCTTCACGCATTTCTGAATGCACAAGTAGTGTGTTATAAAAATAAAACAAATACCTTTTCTACAATGAAACGGGCCCTCTCAGCCTCCTGCTGGGCAACCTGCTTCATCTCCACAGCCTCTGTAAATTCTTTGCCAAAGGTCAAGTGTGTCTGAAGATACACAAGACAATTATTCCTCCAAGTTAATATCCAACTAAAAAGATAACATGGACAATGGTGCAAAATGTGCCAGTAGCTTCATACCAGTGAAACGTCATCCAAGATGAGACCAAAGGTGTTGGCCCTCTCTGTGAGGTCCTCACTGACCTGCCGAGACACAAGCTCTCTCTGGGTGATGAGCTCACCAGCATCGAACCGAGCCTGCGGGGGGAGGGTGGGGAGGAGACAGTGGAAGTTTAGCTCACTTATGACAAGAACTGTCATCTGTTTATTTGCAATTACTCGTGACTCATACTCACCACTACAGACTTCAAGACCTCTGTGGTGATGGATGGCAGCACCCTCTCATCATAGTCCTCGCCAATACTGGTGAAGATGCGTGGCAGCTGGGTGGTTACCGGCCGGAAGAGGATACGCAATGTGATGTTTACATTCTGCAGATCTGTGGGGGCAATGATTAAAGTAACCCTCACTACACATATTAGCCTACAAGTGAAAGTGACAAGTGAATTTTAGGTGCAGTGTAAGTTACATTCTTAGGTAATGTTTGCACAGCACAGCTTGTAGACCTAATGTTAACATGCAGCATTTCTACATTAGATGTAAGCCTGGCCAGTTTATTTTGTCCTTAGGAATAGCATTTCCAGTTGGCTAGTTGTATCAGACAACCTATTCAGACTTAAGAGACAGAAAGCATATCAACAAAAGTGAGGAAAACATTACAGCGGTTTAGTAAATCATCGATGTACCTTTGCTGCCTGTGATGACAGGCACGTTGCGTGGACGGGAGCGGCAATCAAAGATGATAGGTTTCTGAACCCAGGGAATGAGAAAGTGGGTCCCTTCACCAACAACATCCTCTTGCACTCCTCTGAACCGGTCAAATATCACAGCCCGGTGTCCTGCATCAACTGTAGAAAGGAATATAGTGAGTCTCTTTTTCTTTAACCAGGGCATTGTTTTCCTAACATCAACATCCAACCATTTGTTTAAATTATATTGCTGAAGAGCTACACATTACTGGGTTTATTAGACATCATTTAGGAAATACATTCATCATGCATTTGACAACACACATTCACCAGCAAGAAACGAACTGCAAATACCAAAGACACAAGCTTCAGAGAAACGCTGGTCACGTCACAAAACAATAGAAGTTTCCAAAAAAAAGCATGCTAGATGAATATTGAAATATAAGTATCACGCAAATCTGACTTTAAAAACCAAAAGGTTGCCTCAATTGCAAACATCACTGGCGAGTGGTAAAAGTACTTCTTCAGCTGCGTTTTATTAAAATTAGGATGTGCGATGCATTTCTGTATTCTACTTATTTTCCAATTCCTAATTTGTGTTTGTTTTTGCAGTTTATGTTCTGTCAAAGTAGTAAAAAATGTTTTCTTCCGTTACTTGTGCTTTGTTAATTTGCATGTGTCTTTTACTACACGTTGTACTGTGTATGATTCAATATTCAGTTGCAATAAAATAAATCACTGATTGCTCAGTTGATTGATTAGAATTCGTGACTGAATGTTGGAAGTGTTCATAACAAGGACATATGAATCACATGTACGGTGAAAATAAAAAATAGGAGTAATTTTGGCAAGATATGGGTTATTAGGTGTCCTATTGACAGCACTCACCATTGAAAAGGGCAGAGTTCACAACACCTCCACCAATGGCGAGGGCCAGCCCCAACTTCCCAATAGACTCGAACAGCTTTGCCATGACAGCAATCTCACTAACAGTGAAAAAAGGCCAAGAGGTTGATACAATTAATACACATCACCAACTTTACTCCTGCGCAGTGTAAAACATTTACGTGTTTGTGACGGTGTTTAAAAAGCCGTCAATCCTGTACCAGTTGGCCTTGAGATGCCAAGGCTGTGGGTGTTAGCTAATTTGGCTAACTAGCTAGCATTAGCTTGACAGCTAGCGGTGTATTAAAACAGCTTGCAAGCTAAGCCAAGTAAATCGAGAAGTGTATCTTAGCGATTACAATTATAAAATACTACTTTCTCATCATTTGAGATACATTAAAATGACAAAAATGCTTTTGTCAGCAAAGTCAACCCAGGTGATTTAGCGTTAGCTACGTTACGCATGTTATCTATCGCTGATGCAAAAGGGTTGCTCGTGTTCACCTCAACACTTAGCTAGCTAGCAATAGCGTATTTTATAGATCTAAAACAAAAAAGTATCCAGTTAGCTTGACAATTACTGCTATTCACACACGTGGCTATACAATTAAGTTACGCACACGCTTGCATATCATAACTCACCTCAGTTTCGCTCAGATGTCTATGACCTCCACCGGACACGACGTGCGTATTACACATGAAATAGCTGCTGCACAGCGCCTGCGCACTGCATGTAGCAACGTAGCCTCTGATTGGACAAAAGACAGACCTCTTCTTCTACGACTTGTTAAGGTGAGTGGTATTCAACGTAATATGGCTTACTGCTTACTGCCACCTACTGTTTTTAGAGTCTTGGTGGACTTCAGATGAATTGATTGATTCATTCATTCGTCAGATCTTCAGGTATTGAAAGTACAACCTTATTGTGCAGTGTGGCATTCAAATTAAATAACTGTTTAATCTTGTGTGTCTGTCAGACTGACCTTAACCATATTACACACATACTGTGTTTATAAGCTGCATTCCTTTGGTTAGCTATTGTTATGGCTGTATATGATCAGTAGATCTTTACTGAAGTAAAATACCAATATAAAAATTTAAAAAGACTTCATTACAAGTAAAAGTCCTGGATTCTGTACTGAGTAAAAGTACCAAAGGAGCCTACTTAAAGTGTCAAAAGTAAAAGTAGCCTGATATATTAGGTTGTTGCATTCCATTATTAGACTATTAATACTGATGCAGCAATGTAATGTAAGAATTTAGTTTGTAGCTGGTTGAGGTGGAGCTAGATCTAAATACTTTATAGGCTAGGCTACAGTTAGGTCATTTAATTCAGTGGTTCCCTATTTAGGGGTCATGTAAAAAAACAGGAAGAGTCATGGAATCATTAATGGGGTAGAAAAGATAAAAAAGCAATTTTGTATTCATGTTTTGACTTTTTTGGGAAATGTTGAATACTTCTAGTACTTTGGGCCTGAACAGGTATTTAAATGAGAGCTTCTGAGACGTTTAGAAGGAAAATGTTTCTTTCGAGGAAATGCTATTATAAAGTATATACGAAACATGAAGTTTAGAAACCATTCATCTTTAACAAGGCACTGTGTTTTTATATTTATCATCTGTTTTTTAAATGCAAAGTCTCAAATAATAAGCTGTCAGAGAAGTGTAGTAGTGTAGGGTAAAAAGTAGGCTACAAGAACGAATGGGTGACTTGTAAACTGTAGGAAAGAACACACGCACACGCACACGCACACACACACGCACACACACACACACACACACACACACACACACACACACACACACACACACACACACACACACACACACAAGCTACTGTTAAATATTGTTATAGCATACGTAATGAGACGGCACTTGATCGCCCCCTAGCGCGGACATAACAAATCACACGTTAGTTTGTAGTTTCACTTTTCCTCCATGGCTTGTAGTCTAAAAGTGTGACGATCTTAGAAAGGTAGCGAAAACCACCGTGAAAGGTCAGTAATCGTTACAAATCTTAAAGATATCCAAGATATTGTGTGACATAGTAACAGCGGCGGGTGCAAAGTGAAGATCCGTCGATAGTGCGATAGACGGATTTGTCTGATTTTTTTTCCACTTCCTTGACACTCCGTAGAAATGTGGCTTTCCTGCTCGCATCTATATATATTTGCTGACATCCTGTAGCAAAATACACTCAACAGTTTTCGTACTTGTTGCAAGAAGGCTGCAAATTAGACCAACATAGTTAGATCATAATATGATATCTCGTGTGTGTGTGTGCGCGCGCGCGTGTGTTTGTGTTTGTGTGAAAAGCAACATCTAGTTCATAAAGTTTAAGAGCAGTTCATTCTTTGTCAATTTGTTTCCAAAACGACAGCAGCAAACTGTTGGTTGAAATGAGGAAGAAGGGGCATTAAGGTCCTCATCTGTCACAATTTGCACGTAGTATTTACTATTTTTACATTTCATATTGCACGGTTTGAACTAATATGGCAACACGTTTTCTTTAACAATACAGAGCAAATATCTCAAATGGCATTAAGATACTCAAATATCAGTTGTCATAGCCTGTTATTATCTTAGCCTGTCAATGTTTCAAAGAACCAGCTTTAGAGGAATTAGAGTGAGACACCTTAAAATATTTAGGATTGGCAATTATTATTTGCTGAAAATTCCAACAAAAGTCT
Source organism: Etheostoma perlongum (assembly GCA_026937815.1). Classification (NCBI taxonomy): domain Eukaryota; kingdom Metazoa; phylum Chordata; class Actinopteri; order Perciformes; family Percidae; genus Etheostoma; species Etheostoma perlongum. The sequence continues at coordinate 16,684,682 of CM049385.1, read as the reverse complement.
TATTAATCATGGCACGTGAAATGGACGTTATGGAGTTATGTCGATGTAGTGTCCTAGTAACCCCCAATAGAGGGTGGTATATTATCAGATATGTCTCCCAGCCTATTTAAGGGTGGGGTCTGTGAATGCTTGGCTACATTTTTTACAAGAACAGCTTCAGGAAGAGCTGTTGTGTTTTGACTTTTTGTCAGCATCCTGTTGATGTTCACACTCACTGTTTTTGCAGAATCATGACATGTTTTCGTGCTGTTTTCTTTAATCACTCTTAAAATAGGTTTTTCTACACAGCAGTGATTGTGTTTCTCCCAGCAGATGGCAGAGCCGGGCAGGACTGTGAGGGTAAGTGGTCTGCCCACAGACATTGAGGATGACAAGCTGAACGACAAGCTATATATCCACTTCCTGAGAGCCAGGAATGGAGGAGGGGAAATAAACTCTGTCACCATTGTCAAGGCAACACCCGTCTCTGCCCTCATCACCTTCGAGGACAGTGCAGGTCAGTGGGGTCAGGGTGTGTGCATGTCTGTGCATATGGAGTGTATGGAGGGGGATTTTTCTGAATACTTAAATGGTTCCATTACAAAATCATGTTGGTGTGAAAATGCTATTAACAATATTATACTTTCACTCTCCAAAATGTAGACTCCAAAATGTAATTGCAGTAATTTGCAAAGTATCAGTAACGTATTTCACTCTGTCGGCTGTCACCAGTGATTTACACTAAGCTGGAATGTTGACATGCAAGTCAATGGAGTAGCCAATGGTATAGCTCTTAGTCAGGATGCTTCACAGACTGAGATTGATTTCCATCTGGTGACCCCTCTCACACAGTGGCACAGAAAGTTATTCAACACAGCCTGCACATTCTGGAAGTGGATGAGAAAAGGTATAGAGTCACTGTAACTGAGCACCGTGAAAGCCTGGACCCAGACAAGGTATACTAATGTAGAATATTGGGAAATATGTCAACAAATACTGCATATACAGTAAGATCCACTAGTGTTTGTTGTCTGTCTTTTTATATCATCATAGGTAATTTTAAGTCTATCGGCAACTGTCGCCCACAGCCAGCTTCCTGGGGGAATAATGGCACTGACAAGGCTTCATAAGAGCCACCCTGATATCCAGATAAACTACAATGCTACTGAGGAACTGTGCACATTGCATGGGGCCTATTCTAAAGTCCAGGCAGCTTTGGAACAATTATTTGGCCATGCTGGAGGTCCACAATCAGCAGAAAACAAGGAATCAGGTCAACCTTCCAGCAGTGGCTCCAGGTCTGTTAAGATAGCACAGAAGCCTCATACTCTGGAGTCTGAGGATCAGAGCAGGAAACCTAATAAGGAAAGAAATCCACGAGAGAAAGTTCACATTGGCAGACCTTCTGATGAGAACAACTCCAGCTCACATAGAGACCTGGCACCTTATGGTTGGGAAGATACTGGCCAGACAGAGGGTGCAGCTCTGCAGCTTCCTGGGCATTCTACCACGACAGAGGAGGACCTCACACTAATTGTGGATGCAGACATGTTCCAGTATCTGCGGAAACACTGCCGGACGGAATACCAGCAAATCCTTAGTCAGTATGGTGTTGATGTGGTGGATATGACAAATCAGGGGTTGACTACTCTGTTTTTGCAGGCTGCAACCGGAATGGGGGAGGGTGGTCGAGATCAAGAGGGCCTGAAGTTGGCAAGAAAGGCAATAAGTAGGCTTTACCAAGAGAATGAGACCAAGATCCGTCGAGACAAGCTCTCGAAGAGCATCCTGTCCCTCAGGGGCGGACTGCAAAGGGCGATGGAGAACTTAAGTGTCAGATTTCCCAAGCTTCTTCTGAATGAAGATGATCGCAATATTTACATTATTGGGAACAGTAGTGACGTGTCTGAGGCCAAGCAGTTTCTTCTTCTAGACCCCAGCGAAGTGAGGGGTAAGACAGAGGATGTAGCCAGTCTTCTAGCCAGATATCCTCCATACAATTCAGGTTTATCAACTCATGCTGATGGCGAGAGTGTACCCCTCACCATGTCCTCCACAGTAGATTCTTTGGATGACAGGGTAGATCAGCTGCTGGGCAGGTCAGAGGAAGATGAGAGGATCACTGAAGGAGCCAGAAAATATAAACTAGCTGCTCGGTTTAAGGATTTAGGGCCTGCTGCGTTAGGCAGCCGACCAACTGACTTCACCTTACGAGGGCTCTCATCTCCCAGTAGACAAACACGCCTTCGGCCAATGTTAGGGCGTGATGTATTTTCAGAAACAGCAGGGACTGCTGATGAAAGTGTCTCCAGAGCATTATCCCAAAACACTGGAGAGGACATATTGTTTAAAAGTGGAGATGCTTCCCCTTTATTTGCTTCTATGCAAAATAAAACCTCCTCTGACTCACATTTAATTGATACTCGACCCAAGAGTTTAACATCCCCCCTCAGCACAGCTCAGTCCAGTTTGTCAGGAAGTAGCCCACTTCCACCTGTTGGGTCTGGATCCACCTTGAAGCGAGCCAGTAGTTTCTCAGGAACGCCTCTGCAGAAGGCCCAAGTTATGAGTCAGAGGAGTCAAGACGACTCTGGCAAGTCCACAGTCGGAGCCAGGGGCAGGTCCTCTAGCTTCAGTAACCAAACAGGGAGGGACAAGCGGGACGCCTATAATGCTAAGATTACAGTTTCCGGTGTGATGTGGGAGCACATAAAAGAAGCCTTCAGCACCCGAGTGGACGACCTGACTTCTGATGTCCAGATAAAAGAGAGCAGCTCAGATGGTAGTGGTGATGTGACTGTGACCTTCAGAGGGGCAAACATATCCAAAGTGAGTTCATGTCAGTTTGGTTTACAGAAGCTGGTCGATTCAGTTAGTGTAGACTTCTCTGTGCGGGAGCTGTGCTTGTCGGAGCTGGGTATTAATGACCCAGCAGATGAAACTTTACAGGCTTGTTGTGCTGAGGTACGTAGCCGCTTCAGGAAGCTTACCATGCACATTTTAAAGAAGAGCCTATTTCTTTTTGGTCCAAGGGAGTTGTGTTCTCAGGTAAGTGCTTCACTGCGGGAGGTATTTTCTGGAAATTCAGCCCAAATACCTGAACAACAGGACTTCTCTGACCCTTTTACTTCACAATGGAATCCATCCACATTTTTACAAATGAATGAGGACCAGAGTACTAGTCTGCGCTGTTCCAGTGATCCTCAGGTGATGCTAGAGAGCCAAACAAGCAAAGCTTATCGGATTGATAGTTATCAAGAAAGGATAACAAACCAGAAAAGTGACTTTTGTGAGACAGAGCTTGTGAATGGATCTGTTAGCCAACCGTTAGTGAGGAAAGACCCTGTCATTAAAGAGAAGGTGAAAATCCTAGGTACCGTGGAGATGGATGGACAGAAGACTGAGACATTTGTCAGCCACTCTAAAACAGGAAATGATAGAAGTGCGAGAACAACAACAACAACAACAACAACCCCCCCTAGTGATAAAGGCCTTGCCCATCCTAAGAAAGAGAGAACTGTACATTCTACCCAAAAGGACAGTGTGCAGCAAAGACAAACGCAGATCTCCGACCCACCAGAGAAATCAACATCAGGTCTGGGAGGCCGTGGGTGCCTCTGTGTGTGTGGGGAGAGTGAGATGTTGATGAAAACTAAGTGTGGTGCACCCATGTGCTCAAAGTGCCTGGACACTGTACATTTCCACTGCAGAGTTTGTCATGAGAAAGAGCCGATGACAACTAGCATCCAGGGCAAAATGAGCATCTCTAAACTACACATCAGCGTACCAGGTTACAAAAAAGACTCTGCGATCAAGATCACTTACTGCATTCCTGATGGTATCCAAGGGGTGAGCTTATTCTATTTATTTATTTTACATATTCTCACTGGTAAAAGTTGTATCTGATATATTTCACACATTGTATTGTTTATTGTACACCAGTTTCCTTAATATACTTTTTTATGTCTTACCTGATGTCACTTTACAGGAAATATTATTATCCTTTGTAGAGAAGCTACACGCAGATGAACTTTATCATGTTGTAGTTGACTCCAATATTGTTTCAACAACCATTTAGCTTAACTATTATGATGTATAGAGTACTGGAAAATACATAGTGACATTGTGCATAGAAAGTTACAGTACTGTACGAGAGTCTTATGAATGATGTGTGCTAAGATATCCCATAGGGCTTTTATAATGCTTTTAGCTCCCACGTTTTAATGTCTAAAGACTTTGTTTACGTGGTCTTTGCTTTCTGGCTTACCAGGAGGATCACCCTTCTCCAGGCAAGCCATTCCAAGGAGGGGTGTTTGAAGCCTTTCTTCCAGACTGCGAGAAGACAAAGAAGCTGGTGCCCAGACTGGAAAAAGCATTCAAACAGGGACTGACCTTCACTGTGATAGGCAAAAACACAGGGGCCAATGTCACTTGGGACTGTATCCCACACAAGACCACCCTACATGGAGGCAAATCAGGGTGAGTGAGGCCAGTGGGAACAGAGCCTTAGAGTTAAAGATCACACTAGACCATGTGTCTGAGCTGAAGTCTTCTTTTTGTCTCTCTCAGGAACGGGTACCCAGATTCCACTTACTTGACACGCTTGTCTGAGGTCTTGACCTCCAAGGGGATCGAGGAGCTACCAGTCAAGTCTTAAAATTAAAAGCAAAATGAGGAGTTCTTATGTAGTTTGTGGTTTGAGTCATTTGCACTGTATTTGTGTGGGGACTTCATGAGTTCAAGTTCATGATGTCAGATAATCTGTATAGAGATTGAAATATTTTTCTGATAATAATTATGGCTCTCATTGCAGCCATTTTAGATTTTAAAATTATTATAACCTGTTATAACCTGTCTCACTGTTGCTTACTTCAAGATAGATGATACGAGTTAGACTTTTTCAAACTGAGAATATGAAAAACGTGACCAACCACTATTATATTAGTTATTTCACATAGCATACCAACATGTTCTTAATGTCTCAGCTTTATTTTATAAAAGAAAATGCATACTATCCTGTATAGTGTACATGGTACTGTATACATATCCATTTTGTATCGTCCTGTGTAGTCTTGAGGATGATTTGTGATAGTTATAATATTAAGGAGTAAAATTATATTTTGCTTCTCTTCAGTTTTTTTCAAAATGGGCACAGAAATAAAAAAGCACATCTCCTGACATTTTGTTACGCTTTTTTTTATTAGTCCTGGAAAACATGTAAGGCATATGGTAACATTACACACTGAAGCGTTACAAGCTCTAGAGACCATGTGGACAACATGGCACCACGCAGTAAACCCAGAGTCAAGCACAGAAGCAGCATCAATTCAAAGGGTTTAAAAAACAAAGTCGAGAAGAGTGTTTGCAACCAGGAAAAAAAACAACACAAGGAAGGACAGAGTAGAGGAGAACTAGCTTAAAAATCAACCTGTTGGGTATGCCTTGTAGAAAATGGCCAGTGGTGACTGAATTCTATCAGGTGGTGTGTAGTAGAATGGTGTGAAGTGAGTTTCTGAAACATTCCCAGAGATAGGTTAAGGTGTCTCGTGAATGAACCGGTTGGCCATGACAGTGCCCATGCTGAGGGTGAGGACAGGGAGTCGGGGCAGTGGATTGGCTTCGGTTGGTAACGTGTTACAACTGGAAGAGTAATCTCCTTTTTCACACCACGCCACTACACGATGACTAAACCATTGTGGAAAGAGAAGGTAAGCTGTACACAAACACATGCCTTATTTTCTCTTGAATAAACATGCATCCTAGTACTGTACATGACAAACCCAGCCAGGTTGTACTTCCAAAGCATCTCTGCAATGTTGCTGTGATGTAAAAAGGACTGCTAAGGAAACAATAGCTGCAGGCATTGTGGATGAGTGAACACAGTTGCTCTGAATTTGGAAATGACCCACTGACAGAGCATCACCTATTAACTCGGAATACTAAAGCTTACATTGAACATGGGTGGCATGACAGATGGTTTGTGCAGTGAATTCGGTGAAACAGACTGATGTTGAGTGTGTTAGGAAATGCAAAATTAGGTTGGCTTCTTACATTAAGTAAACGGCTGTTTGGAATGACCTGAGAAACCATATAAAACAAAGAAATTCACCTCAATGCTGAATGGTGGGTGCCTGTGAAAGACTTCAGCTTTACAAGCCAAGACAGACAGAGTAGCTATTGGAAATACTATGCTCATTGTCTTAGTGCATTTTTCAAACCTAAAACTACAAGTGTTAATTAGTAATATCAAATCTAAAACTGCTCAGAAAATTACCATTTCGTTTATTTTTTACTTTGAAACACTGTTTTTCTCCCGTGCATCTCTGAGTTGCTAAGTACTCTTGCATACGTGTCTGGAATGACTGGGAAACCGTTTCAAGATGACATTACACTGCAGCTTCACCATGGTGGAAGTGTGCTCAGGCAGCAAGCCAACTGCCCAACTGATTGGGTTCATCTCAAAGGCATTTTAGCTCAAAAGAACCAAGGGGAAAATGTGAAAGAAAGAGATTATAATCGGTTTTCCACATGCCAATAACTGCATGCGATTTCAAATTCCAGATGTCAAACTAATGTTTTATTTGCTATAAATGTGTATGGAGAGCGAAGGGGGGCGATATGGGGCGGAATTTGGGGCCGCCACTGTTGCACCGGCCAAGAGGCTCTGCGGATGCAGCACAGGAAAAGAGGAACGTCTCTAATAATCCTTGAGTGAACTGAGATCAGCAGTAAAGCGGAAATGTTGTGTCTGGGGCAGGCCAGAGCTGAGCTATGATCAGCCAATAAGATGGGGTTTTGTGCAGCTGTGTTACAGTATTGGCATCCCTGCACAGCTGTGTGAAAACATCTGCTCCATCACTTTTGGAAATAAACTGAAAGGAATAGAAGTCCATTGAGAGGAATACAGTGGAGCTATGGATTTGGAGGACATTTGCAGATTTCTGTGAATTGGTCTTTTGGTGGAGTATTGAACCTTAAATGCACCATGTCCAGTCCCTTTTCACTGTGATACTAATAGTATGGTTGTAAACATTTCAACCTGTTGTGGTCAACATGATGTGAAAGCTGGTAAAACACAGTGAGAAGGGTGTGAATACGGAGGGAGGTGCCTCGGATTGAGGTAAGCTGTGTGCAAGGAGAGAGCCACAGTGCAGGCCTACACTTGAGAAAGACTGCAACCAATCAAAAACTACAATTTGTGTTAAACCTTTTGTAAACTGCAGCAACATTTTTGTCAGCACCCATATAAGCTTTTTGGGATACAAATCTGACACACTATGAAAACTCTTATATTTTCACTATTCTTCAAGATTGATGGAAATGCATCCAAAAACAGAATTGTGTTCATATTTTTTTATGCACTGTTAATATTCAAAGCATTGACAGAGGAATATACATACAATTTGGCACACATGGTTCGGACCAACAGAAAGACTTCATCACATTTAAAAGGAGTGCAGGTTGGCAGGTCCCCACAAGAGTATGAACTTTGAACTTTAAACCCTTGGATAACAAAACAGACAAACAAATGAAAATATAAAGGTAAATTAAAATAACATATTAAGTAAAACATCCTCTTTTTTTATTTTGTTTTTACTGAAGCGCTTGTTTCTCACACGGCACTCAGAACAGAAGCACCGTCCACAGGTTCACAAAGGGAGCCCAGCAGATTAGAACAGAACACTAACCAGAGGCTGACAGGACATAGTCACTCCCCACACCTAGCGTAGCGGTCGCACTCCAGCCCAGTTCACTCCGCCCTGCTCCACATTTTACTTCACACAGTAAAGGATGGATGAATGCTTTGATTTTTGCTGCCACCCAGGAGAAGTTGGCCCGGGCAGGGACTGGCAAGCTGAACATGAGGGGAACTTTACATGAGTGAGTGTGTGTGTGTGTGTACGTGCCTGCATGCGTGCGTGTGTGTGCCACCTGTGCTTTCAGTGAGCTTCAGCAGATACACCGGGAGTGGATGATGGGAAACAGACTGCAAACCTGGAGCAGAATCAAAGCCTGCGGGGGACTAGAGTGCGACTGCCATGCCTGTAAGTGCAATAAGATCAGCGAGCAGAGTGCAAAAATACTAATACCAACTGTCCTCATTACACAGGCCTCTTATCAGACAGGAGGGAGAGACAGCGTAAGAGGGGAGGGTTGTAGCTACATTATACTGTAGCAGGGTAGTGTGAGGGGGGAAATGTGGCATGGGTAGGGTGGGTGCTTTTAAAACCTGACAAATGACCTGAGGACACACACACACACACATCTTCACACACAATGGCACACCACACACAGCACATGAGGGAGGCCACTCATGCTAACACAACAACTTTTTTTCATTTTTTTTTCTCCAAACATTTTGTTTTGTGTTTTTTACAAAGTCACTAGTCACCATCTGAGTCTGAACGCTGAGGCCGGACTCACAGACAGACAGGTAGGCAGGCAGCCAGGTAGATAAAAGTTTCAAAGTTATCTTCCTACATGAAAGATTTAGAGTCCACCCAGTGGGATTTATACTAAGGATTTACTCCAATGACATTACACCAGTGAGACAAAATTCATAATGGCCATTAGGGGGAGCGGTGCCCTGTTTTTGCCAGCACACTGCTAATTGCACACAGGGTCAATATTCAGTTTAAATTTCACTGGTTTAAACTGTTTAGGAGTGCAATACTAACAACCTCGAAAACTGCTCCACCTTTTCATCTTTATCTGAAATCCTTAATACATTTTACACCTGTTGGAATACTGGTCGATAGCACCGACTGTTGGCAAATATAGAGTTAGGGAGGCAGAAAAGAGAGACACAGGAAGAGGGAGTCAGAGAAACAGACCACAGTGCCTCCTCTGACGAGCCTGACGCCTGTTGCTATGCCGACCATAGAAAGGGAAATGGAAAGAGGGAGAGCAGAGTGTAGAGACAAGCGGGGGGGGCAAAGTATGGACGCTAACTTAAATTGAATTCTCCTCTCACAGGTCAGGGTGATCGACAGGCGAGCGGTCGCTGTGAAAGCAGCAGAATGCCATGGAATGCCTGGAGGAGGATCAGGGAGGAAGAAAAAGGACTGATAGTCACCTTCTTAACTTGCTCATTTCAGACGCTTCACTGTCTCAGCATGAAAGTGCCTCTTTCATCACATTCAGAGTGTGTATGTGTGTGTATTTGTGGCTTGTTGAAACAGAAACAAATTCTCTCCTAATTGGCACTGCGAACTTCTTGCCAACAGTTGGTCAGCTAGAAGAATCTGTAACTAAGGAGAAGGAAGCTGAGCAATGATTTCTGCCTCCCTATTCAACACGGCACAGAAAGGCTCATTATGAGGAAAATTTCATATTCAGGCAAGTACAAAACTGTAGTCACTACATTAACTTCACTGAAATTGGACTGGAACGCATGCATTATGGAGCTATCTCATTCTACACTCATGGAGAAAAAGAAATATCGAAGCTAAGGCCATATATATATATGATAACCAATGTTAAGCCTTCTAGCACTAACACCATTGTCTGAGCAATCAAACATTATGATCAAAACCACGATGCAAATATCTCCAGGGGAGCTCGGGTGCATCAGCCAATCACAGGCATCTCTGACTCATCCTCATGTGACATAACTAAGCATTGGACACTAGAAGAGCAACGTGTGGGTGGGTTTGGTTCTCCATTTATCTGCCTGCCTTTGTGCCTGTCTGTGGGTCCGGCCCGTGGATGGGTTGGGGGCGGTGGTTGTGGTGTGGGAATTGGGGGGTGGGGGGGACTCAGCACAGTGAGGGGGGAAGAGGAGGTGGCAGGTGGAAGTCAGAGCAGAACAATTTAGCACGGTGGGAGTTGAGGTGCGGAGGGGCTTGGGGGTCGAGGGTGGGGCCGGAGTGCGAGCAAGGATTACGGTTGTCAAGGAAACAGTAATTTGCCCCAGGCCTGGACCGTACCCACAATCCCCCACGGCTCTTGTCTCTCGTCATTCCAGATGGGAAACATCTTTCGAGTGTTGTGGCTGCCTTCTCAATCTTGTGAGGGAGAGAGAGAGGTTTCGGTGCTTACAAGGTGTTACAAGTGATTGGACATTTTTTTTTTTTTTTTTTTAGAGATATATGCAAGAATACAGGATGGGGAGGGGGTGGGTGGAGCCAGGCCTGAGTAATCACTGCCACTGTGGAGTTGAGAGGGTGAGGCGGAGGGGAGGGGGACGAGATGAATGACTGACACTGGTGTAATCATTTTGTAATCTACCCTTCTAACTCCTTCCAATCCTTCTTACACTCCACCCCACCTTCCCACCCCATCCATCTCCTTCTTCATCCCCACCCCCCACCCCTGCTCCCAGGACACAAACTCCCTGCTGCTCTGCTTGACTATCTGTCCCTCCCTCTCACTTCTCCTCCTTGTTGGGCTCTTCCTTCTTCTCCTCCTCCTTCTTGGGCTCCTCTTTCTTCTTGTCATCCTTCTTCTCCTCCTTCTTGCCATCGTCCTTCTTCTTGTCATCCTTCTTCTTGTCCTCCTTCTTCTTGTCCTCCTTCTTGGACTCCTCCTTCTTCTCCTCCTCGGGCATCGGCTCTGTGTTGAGGATCACTTTGCCGATGTTGTTCCTCTCCTGCATCTTTCTCATGGCATCGCCCACCTGCAGGATGGACAGAAGGAGAAAGATGGTTACATAAAGCGAGATTAAAGAGTGAAGGGGGAAAGGACGACAAGCAAGATTTTAAATACACCTGTCATTGAGAGAGTACGCATTAGTAGCCAGTTCCTCCTTCACCCACACATTTCCAAAGCAATACGAGCCTCCTCATATTTTGCTCCTATAATCTTCTGTTTTGATACCACAGACTAGAAGCACAGTTTACAGGCTCAAATATAACTTTAATATGCACTATATGAGAAACTATATTTGTTTAGATGAGACTGTTATAATCTTTGAGGGGAAATGAAATTGTTGCAGCAGCGAAAAGCGAAGAAATAAAAGGATTACAGAAGGATAACCAAATAAATGAGTGGAATAACATGTACCGCAAAGGGATACTTTTAATATCAGAAAAGTAGTAATATAATGAAATGTGTATGATTTTACATAGACAAAAAAAGAAAATTGAGACATGAAGCAGAAAGTAATAATTTTATCTAATATTCCAATGCCACCAAACAACAAATTTATTTCAGAAAATGATATGTGTTGATCATTGTGCATTTAAAGGTAAGGACAGAAAGGAGGGGGCGTGAGGCAGATTTCCTGGAGTGTGAATGATGGGGTTGGATCTGAGACCTTGGCTCAGTCCCGGTCTAGTTTAGGTGTCAATTAATGATGGTTCTGATGTAAATTCTTGTATCATAATTTCTGTAAAGTTGTGAGCCAGTGTAGATGAATCAATCAATAAACTGCTGCTGTAAGATAATGCTACATCTCATTTTTAAACAAATGCAGAGGGAATTTTGCACTAAAACTTTAACCTCTTACCATTCCTGATAAATTAACCAAAAACGCCAATCCAAGGCATGCCCAGAAGTTGATTGCAATTTGTTCTTGAACCATTTGAAGTACATGGAGTCATTCCATGAATTTCTTCAGGAAAACTTCTGAACTAATCACTTCCCTCTCTCCTAACTGAACAACTGTTGGAGGCATTCAATTTTCTGTTCTGAATTTTCACGACCCAATCACAGCATGATATCCCTGCTTTAAATTCGTTCTCGTCTCGGCTGCTGTCAGTTGTCATTTCAATGCGACCCTCCCCCTCCCCTTCCACCTCCAGTCATCTTCGACCATGGTACCTTGCTTTTGGGCTTGCCTTTGGGGACAGACACTCTTGTGTTGACAGCTTATCAGCCCCATCTGATGATGGATCGACTAACTTGGTCCAACCGACTGTAAAACATAACGAGGAGAGGAGACTCCCCGCCAGACCAACCCCACCCTCCTCTTGACCACCGAGCTCTGTCCACAGTCTGTTCCTGCCTCTGCCGCTTCCCCCTCCCTCCTTCCTCCAATCCCCCTCTTCGTGCGAGCCAGGCAGACCACCTAACGACCAATGCCACGGCAACTGCGCCATCTCCTAGCAACGTAAAGCCTGGCTGAAACGTGGCCCTGACGACTCAGACACATGGTGAAGAGGGGGAGTGTGGGAGTTCGAAGTGAAGGGGAGGAGGGAACGAAAGGGAGCAACTGGTGTCCTTCAGATGAGAAACATGCCTTGCCGAAAGTGAAAGGGAGGGTGGGGGGAGTCCGGGAATTATAAGAATCATTTTCAATGTGAATGAAAGTCACAGTGAGAGCGACTGAGGCTCTTTTGATGACTCCAGCCACTTCCACTCTTCACTTTCACAGCTCTGTTGATCTGTCGACATCTCTGGCTCCCAGGCATCTCGGAAAAGAGGGTGCTATTTGAGGCTGCGGACATGATCTATTATTCTCCCGGGGTATCAGTGCAGATGTAGATAATGAACCACAATAAAACACAGGAGGGAGGGATACCGCTAATTTCTAAATATTGTCCAAGGATTTTTATTGATTATTGGAGCAAAAACCAAGAGGGGGATGGAGGATGGAGGAAGGGCTGTGATGGATTGGGTCAGGGCGTGGCATCTGTATTCAGCTTGTAATAATCAATCACTTATCTGATTAACTATCACCTAACAGCTTTTTTGTCTTTGATGCATATACACTGGATACTTTCCCCAATCGCCTTAAGCCAGACTGAAATATACCTTTTTCTCTCCTCTGTTTTTCCACGCTCCTTCCATGTCTCTTTCTCATACATCAGGGCCCCTCCCTAAGACAGACGCACACACTGACTAAAGGATGTCACCATAGCAACAAGAGAGAAAAAGGAAAAAAGGATACACTGTGAGGAGGGAGAAGGAGAGAATACAGCAAGATGGAGAGAGATGGAGGGAGACACAGAGGGAGTCAATAACCTAAAGACAGAGAGAAAGAGTTTGACATAAAGAGTAGACAGATGGAGAGGCAGAGAACGAGCATCAGATGGCGGAGAAAGACAGCGGGTGTTTCTCTCTGGCCGCAGTAACAAAGGCCAAAATACTGACCAGCTCCGACTCTGACAACAGAAGATGTCAGCCTCTGACTCCCTCTTTCTCTCTGTGTTTTTCACACTCTCTATTCATATCTGTTAGCAGTATTCATTTTGTCAGCAACAATCTGACTCTGTCTGGCTGACTGAGTTATGCTTGATGAGACACAGTGCTTCTTGTGGACAAACTTTGCCTGTTCATTGCTGAGCTTTATTGAATCTGAGAGCCACACCCAACTCCTGCAGATCCCACTGCAAAACCCATGCACACAAATACCCAGCTGGTATTCACATGAATTCTGGGTGATTGGGTTGTAAGCACATGGTGTAAAATAATGTAATTCAGGTGTAAATGCACTCATGCTATGCAGTGCACAGTGGTGCATTTAGTCTACAACCAGGCATAAATGGATTTGAAACTACATACAAAGGCCATTTAATGGAAATACATATTTGAGTGTGGATTCAACCTAAGAAGACAAAACAACATTTCAGATACTCACATACAGGTCTGGAAAAGTAGCTGCATCCATTATAAATAGGGTGGATGTTAAGGGTAACATCTTGTAATTTGTTTAGAGATGAATTCCAGGTGTAAAGGGATGGGGAACCACAGTTAGACACAAACCTGCTCAAGATGCCAAGTTGAGTCGATGCGGGGCTTGACCTTGCCCTGCTTGTAGAGATCCAGGATGGTGTTCATGGCCTCGGTGATGAGCTCCATCTCCCCGTCCAGGTAGCCAAGATGGAAGCCGCACACCGACTTGTTCCCCTGGATCAGGCTGAGCGTGTGGATGGAGAACTGATGGTACCAGTTCTTGGCCACGGCGAGCAGGTTCTTCTTCTGGCCGGCGAGCATGTTCGATGTACCTGAAAGAAGAGAAAGAACCTCAATCTTTATTCTGTGGAAGATAAAATGACAATACAGACAAGACGGTGTGTCTGTGTTTTGTATTCTCATTTGTACATTTGTTTGTTGTGAATATTATGTTTAGAATTTTTTATGTTTTTTTTTAAACATACATCTCGCAATATGTAAAGCACCCCTTCATTCCTCCGTCTGGCTATGTGCTGGGGAGGTGATGCCGCAGTGGATATGACACATGCCTTTGGTGTGGGAGACGCCGATTTGATTCTGATATGCAAGTTGCTTTGGATAAAAGCGTCAGCTAAATGACATGTAATGTGCTTATCCATACCAGTTTAGGATTGACCCATCTCCCAGAACTAATAATCTTGGGCTGGAACCTGGGTCCCTCCAATCCAACATAGGTTATCATGTATGGTAGGTCCAAAATTCCTGGACCTGATCACAGGACCATAGGGGACCAACATGAAGTAATTTGAAGGCATTCCTCTGTCTTTATATTTCCAACAATTTGGTGTGTCTTTCAGACCAATGCTAAACAATTTGGAGGGACTCCAATTAAAGCGATGCATAATCTTGAACTGAATGTGGCGCACCCTCACATTACGTGACATAGTTCCTTCAGCTTCTGTCCCATTCCTCATATACATTTCTAAATCCTGGTGTTTAATTGATTTACTGATAAGGAAATGTTTAAAGTCTGGTTCATTTTTTATCACATTATCTGTCCCTCTACTCCCACTTTTCCCTCACCTGATCATCAACTTTTCTCTTTTAGCATTGCAAATGTTGTCAATACAAGTCATTTATCAAGGAATGATGCTAAACATTCACTGGTTCCTGCTTCTCAAATTTGGGGATTTACCAAGTTCTTATTTTCTCATTTATTTTGTTTTATGTCATTGTAAATTAAATGTCTTTGGATTGTTGACTGTTGGTTGAGAACAACAAGCAATCCGAAGACATCATCTTGAGCTTTGGTAATATCTAATCTTTTAATTTGTGTGTTATGGACCAGACACCAAAATAAGAGGGTCATTTTTAGGCAGCATGTCAAATCCACATTAAGTCCTGTCAGGTACCTCTACTGGTTAATTCTATTTTAATTCTTGGCTCCGCCTCTCTCACACTCTCACCTACACCTTCCACCCGGGGAAACCTCTTTAGCACTTTTTCTCTCACCTCTGTCGCCACATCCACCTCCTATTCCTTTTTTTGTGTTCACATCGGCTCCTATGCTCTCTGTGTCTCTCTCGGGGGAAACAGGCAACACAAAGCATGCTCTGAGAGAAGAGAAGGACCCAGCCTGCTACATTCAGACACATTCCAGGTTTCGTGTGGATAGAACGCCCATTGTTCCATCATGCATACTTCTGATAAGCTGGAAGAGAAGCAACTAGCAAAAAGGGTGGGGTGGACCTGGGGGGGTTTCCATAGGGGTGAGCAGTACCACACTGAGTAGTGGGTTTTTGTGCAGCATGCAAAGGCAAGGCCCTGTTCTTCAAGGATGCCGACCCCCGCCCACTGTTGCATGCATGCTGGTTTCAGATACAGAGCTAGCGTAAAGGCCTTCCCACAGCTGACACACAGCACACTGAGGACATGGACTTCTACAGAGAGGTCACACTGCCCACCAGGAAGCAGCTTTATTCTGTGCGTGTGGAAACCCACGACTATTTCATGTATTGTATTAATTTGCTTAACAGTTACACTACAGGATTTCGTCTGGTCTAAAATGACGGAATTTGCAGCTGCTTTTCTGAATATTTTGCAATATAGTGGAATAATATTTAGAAATAATAAGTGAGCAGTAAAGAATTGCCACTTAGTAAATCACTTCAGATAATCATAATATATATAGTATGAGTATGAGTTTTGAGGGTATTTCTGTCAGCTATTGGTTTGGGCAGGTAGCTAACCAACTTAAAAGGTAACCGCTGTACTTCCTACTATGCTGTTTAGCGCTGCTAACAAGCTTAATAAACCGCATATTTGGATTCAGGCATTACATAAGAAGTTCTGGTAACTTAAAAAAAAAATGAAAATCTTGGTTGGAGAAATACATACAGCTTGGGGGGAAGCTCTGCATAAGTCTTTTCCATGGTTGCTTGTGAAGGTTGAGACTTCATTTTTATTTGAAATTGGCTCATAAAAGTCGTTCTGAAGCTAATTATTTTGTGTAGAAAACTGCTAAAATTGCCCATTCTTGTTCTGTTCACTCATTGTTGTTCTGTTCACTCATCAAAATAAATTGAGGGGCTGTGTCGTATTACTGAGGATTCAAATGGAGCTGCTCCAAACTTGGCTCCACACTGAAAATACCAAAAACTTACCATAGGTGATAAGTTTCCCCATAGGCTTCAGCAGGTTGTAGGCCTTATGGGTGTCTGATCCTCCGAGAGGGTCCAGTATTATGTCCATCCCTGTCACAGGAGAGAGAAGAAGGGGACAGTTATTACTGGTGTGAATTCAGTGAGAGCAGCCTGCCAAGTCTTCCTCCGCATTCCACAGGTCACTAGGAGGCGCGAGTGTAGCCAAGTTGTGCCATGTTTACACGAAGACGAACCCATACATATGCCAAGAGAGGAAACGAGGAGAGTGGGTGAGATTCTACTTGTCATACGTTTCCTCATTCTTGTAACTGTCCATTTCATTCCAAGGTGGAGCAAATAACAAATCAACCTCTGAACAGATGGTAAAGAATGGCAACCTAACTATGAAGGTTTCTCTGTGGCATATTAATGCCTGGCCATGAAGGCACAGCTTTAATGGTGTTGCTTTGTGCCAGAAGGGATTCCTTAAATTGGGCTACCCCTCCTTGCTGTGTTAAACCCTGGTTCTATTGACTGTGGGAGGCTCACAGCAGGACTCTGCCTTGACCCATAGCACAGATGAATTGACAGAGAGCCAAGACAGAGGGAAAGGTAGCGAGCAGGGCTGCACATTGATCCAGGCTTCTAATTAGATACATTCTGTCTAAAGTGTCAGTACTCGCTCTCTCCCTATCTGTCTCTGTAATGTCTGTCTGTCTCGCTACATGCTCCAAAGAACACAGACAGGGTTGGAGAGGGGACTATGAAATGAGTATAATAACAGTCTCCATCCTGCTAGGAACACAGCAGTAGGCGAAAAAAATAAATAAGTAGAAAAAACAGGAACTGGATGTTGTTTCATTTTGCTGAAAAGCAGCGTTTTTCTCAGCGAGCCCAGGGCCACATCTCCATAAAACTCTGTGGATGCATTATTGATAGCAATTGAGAATCCAAACAGTAGCAAAATGAGTTTGCTCGGTTGGAAAAATGACTCCCCAAGCTGTCAGTCTAGTGTACGTGGCAGCCAGCTCTGCTGAGAATTGTGTCACAAGAAAAAGTATGTATGAAAATATATCATCTCACTGTATTGCATTGTGCCAGTGGGAATACATTGATCCGGACTATGTGCCTTATGAAACAATTTCCGTGAAAACATGCATATTGATGCAATCCTTGATTACAGAGAAGTTACACTGGTAAATTATTTCCAATCCCTGCACACACAAACTCCGAATTTAGAGTACTTTGTCACAAGTTTCTCACCTTTCGGACTGATCTTGCGGACTTCCTCTACATAATCCTTGGTGCGATAGTCAATGGGATGCGTGACGCCACCCTCGCTGATGGTCTCGTGCTTACTGGCGGATGCCGTGCCGAACACAGTCACGTCCTTCACTGTCTTGCACAGCTGAGTGGCTGCAATACCCACACCACCTGAAGGAAGAGGGGCAGGGTTAATAAACAGTTATGAGTGTGTGAAAAAATATAAATTTCAGGAGACAACTATTCTTATTTTATTTATTCTACTGCAAATACTGGCAAGGATTCAAAGTTAACTGAACATGGTTGTTCAAGGTAACGCCAAGACCAGAATGAAACTCAGCTGAACAGAAAGGCCCCAAAGAATAGCCATTCCACACATATTTTCTATGGCAGGTAAATTTGATTTGCATTATTTATTGTCCCAAACAAGCCAGTCAATAACAGCGTGGATGTGTTTTGCTCAAGGGTATGTAAAGAGCGCATTAAATACAATCACATTACCCTGACTGGCCTAGGGAGAATAGACACCTACACACAGATGCACAGACACACACACATACACAAAAACACACACACACACACACACACACACACACACTCACATCCAACAAAGGAGAAAGTAGCCATTGTAGCTCAAATGACCCGCTATATTTTTTGGTTCCCTTGTTCAAGACAACCTGTCTAAAATTCCAAAGGAATAAAAAAAAAATGTCAAGTCGTATCTGTTTAGTTAGGAACGGAGAGTTGGATGACATTCTATTGCAAATTACATAAACACAGCTTCTTATAACCATGCCAGCTGAAAACAAAACGTCCTACGTTGTCCAAGATAACTTTTATTAAAGAGACTGTCCGCTGCAGTGGATGTTTCGGATATCTGTGTTTATGTTCGCTTTATTTGAAAGTGTGTACATAGTTGTGGCAAATGCCTCTGCCAATGTTTGCTAAGGCAGCCAGAGCAAGAAGTAATAGGTTACTGATAAGCAGTGGCTTGTTTTAGATGGAGGCTGACTTGAGGACTTGAACTGAACGGCATACATAAAGGTCATTTATGCCTGACCAAGTAAAGAGCACATCTTATCTGATACCAGAGAACAAAACAACACAAAACATGTGCATTTACATCCATTTGTAATGGCATACTTGAGCTGCCAGACCGCTGGACACGTTTAAATTAAATAATGGCAAAATCTCGATTTGCTTGCTTAATAAACCCAACATTTAATATGCACACCCAGTGAGATAAAGAAAGGCAGGAAGGCAGGCACATGCACAACAAGGCCTATATATGTGTGATTAGACAGGAAGATACATTTTTAATCTTGCACATTTCTTGTTCTCATGTGACATTGATTTAAAAAAAGCTTTCTTTATCTGTATAAACTTAAACAAACAAACACACACACACACACACAGAAATGACACATATTACATCAGACTGTAACTTGCACCATTGCTAATGAAAACCATGTATCTCCAAAATGTCAACTTTTTACAAGAAAATCAGGCCTGTTTCTAGTTGTGTGCATATTAAATCCATTGGCTTTTTTTAAATAGCTTTTTCAGCTTACAATGTAGGAGAATTTTCTCAATCCATTAAGGTATGACACTTATCAGTAGCAGCTAACAGCTAGCAACTAACAGCTAGCTCTAGCAGCTAACCAGGCAAGCGAGCTACCCACAGGCAAGAACAAGACAGGGTAGGTGAATTAATGTCTGACTTGAAAACACATCTTGATTTTACATAAGGGCCCTGTTCATGTTGTACAGACATATTAATTGCATTGTGTGTCTGTTAAGAGGCACAAAGGTATTCTAAAACTTGCCCCGTTAACTGCCGTTTTAGCTCAGTGAAAGCTTGTACGTGTAGCTGCAGCTACTCAGTGTTGCCTGCACCAATTCAGGTCGGGTTTTTTTCAATCGAAAGTAGTCGCATATTTATAGCAATCAAGATTAACATAAAAATTGGCCAGAATTCTCCTTTAATCATTTGGTTTATCTGACAAATTCAAAATCACCAAAAATGGATAAAGATGTTTTCCTGGGACAGCTACGAGCTTCTTCTATAGTGTATTTTGCGTACTCAGTGTAACTGGTCTAATATTAGAAATATCATATACGTCTTTATATCTTTCATATGGAGTAGAACATTAGATGACACTGATGCACCTCTGGTCCCTCTTCATCTCAGCATAGAAAATATTCTGAGCCAGTGGACCAGTCTGAGGACAATTTCCTCAACCGCATCCTGGTAGTTAGTGTGAGAGTTAGTGTAGAGGCTGCTCTGTCACATGCAAACAGCACCGACACTGGCCAAAAAAATTAACTGAGATGTAAAGATAAGATTAGTGCCAAATCACATTATCCTCTTTATTAATCTCTGTTTAGGAAACGCTCAGCACAAGAATACAAAAAAAAGGTTCATTTCAGGGCCTTTTAACGTATTTTAAAATCCTCTGAGTGCTTGGTTACAGAATATAGTCAGTTGGTGTAAAAAAAGGCAAGACAAATCATTTGAATACAAGCTCTTTCCTGTCCTCTTTTTCATTGTAAAGCTCAAAAACATTTTTTTTTATCTGTAGTTCTCATGTTAGAGGTCCATGTGAGATAAATAGACCGCTCTGCATTACTATAATCACGCCTGCTGACCTGACAGAGAGGGGAGAATTGAATGAGAAAATAAAAATGAAGGCTGTTGCTGTTGGATGCAAGTGTTGTTGCGGCTGCGTTATAACAGCACCATCTCTCCGTGTCCTCAGTGAGAAAGCAAGTTTGTGTTGCCAAGGAAACCTTAGCCAAATTGCCTGTGATGACTGAGCAAAGGGAGCCATTTTGTGTCATTGACTGTTCTTCCTTTGGGCATATAAGAGTCATTTAATGGCAATCATATGTTGGTCATCCGTTTACATTTCAAAGTCTGGGTACTTCCGTCCTTTTAGTAGCTACCAAGTGTCAGGGAGTAATTTATAGGTAGTTTAAGGGGCAGTGGATTTATGCTATACACTGATATATGATAACACATGTACTTGCATACATATTTTTACACATACAAACACTAGAGAATGTACGTCTGTTTGCCTTTGACACAGGTTTTTACACATGAACAACTATCTGAGGTAGAAGGGAAATCAAAAAAGTGAGAAAATTAATATGCATTGTCTGAGTGGGGGTTAAGAGCTGTTTTTACTAAATGTCTCTGTCGCATAGTAGCAACCTTCACATGAAGGTGTGAAAAACTGACAGGATGATGCATCCATTAATGCCACGTACTTACAGCCAGACACTGGCATATTAATATTTAACTAACACTGCTATCATAAACACAGTGATTCCCCTTCTGTTACTGCTGTATGAAGTCAGTCAGCAATGGAAAAACAAGCTCTGCACAAATATTTATAACCATGCCTTAAACCATTATTTAGAGGGATGGAAAAAAATATTTAAAATTTACAGATATCTTTTGTTTCTTAACAATTTGGGTATGTAAAAACATATTTCCAGCCAAAGACATATGGTGCCTAGGGAGGAAGAAGGTACCTGTCTCTGAATCCCCCTGAGACCAAACTCCTGATCGCCCATCACAAGACTGTTGAGCTGAGCGTGCCAAGAACCCCTTACTGCTCCCCACCTCACTTTATACACACACACACACACACACACACACACACACACACACACACACACACACAGGGAGAGAGAAGTGGGGCTGCAGCCTTGAACAGTCCTGAATGGCTGATCGAATAAGCTTATCTTTACAAATATGCACAGAGATTAAACTATAACATACAGTTCCAGATTTATAGTTTCTCTATATCTCTTTCTCTAGACTAAAATCCTTTTCCTTGCTAGGGGTTTAGTGTGATTTAGGACCATCCCCAGACACTTTTCTCGGGGGTAGAGAAAACAAATTCTTGCTGCTAATTGCATTTGCTCTCCTCAGGATTCAATTGAATTGTTTACATTTGGAAATTACATAGGAAACGTCAAAAAGCATCCATCTGTCTATTTTGTTTTTCTCCTCCTCTCTGGAGAAACAGGATACACAGTAGGGTTTTGTCTTCCTCTGAATCCTTACATACTTGCATTTTGGCACAAATTGAACTTGGCTTCCATAACTGTTAGGAGCGAAGAGGAATTTACCCCAAAACACAGTGGAATCCAGACTGACACTGAGGCCACTGTTATTGCTCCACACCCAGAGCTTAACAACATGGGTGGGTGGGGACATCAGAAATGTTTTTTCTTATTTATAAAAAAATAATGGGACGGACACCACGTCTGCCTCGTCCCAATTAATACATCCCTCATCAACAGCTCATGCTTCTTGTAAAAAAACAAAAAACAAAAAAAAACACACACACATCACAGCATTTCTTTCAACTGTGTGAGCCCGGCTATGATCTCAGGTGTTAGTCGGGGGATGGATGGTGGCCATATGTCTACTGTCAACACCAGAGTGATGACTGGTCTCTTGTGTCTGAGCTCCGTGTTTTTTTCTTGTGTATTTATTTCCACAGTTTCTCAAGGACTCTCATCTTTCTTAACCCATCATTAGCCTGCAGTGGTAGTGGCTGACAAAGAATGAAATGCAAACATGGACTCAGGCATCTCTTTTTACCCAAACTCGCTGTGGTTGCGCTACAACATCAACAAGCTGAACCAAATGAATGAACTTTTTATTGCTACTTTGCAGAGTTCCAATGAGTCCTGTAACGGTGATAGGAGCTGTGGTTGGCTGTTTGTGAACGTTTACTCTTGAGGTATTACTCTGCATTATGTAACCTTGGTGTTTTTTCTGGGATGACTGACTGTGTAAGTGTGCGTGTGTGTATGTGTGTGTGAGCGTGTGTGCGCGCACACACACACACACACACACACACACACTGTGGGCTTGAAGAGCAGTTTAAGAGCAGTTAAATGTGCTCTCTTTTGTGCAGCAGAGAGGAAGCCCATTTTTAGTTACTGGGTGAGTGACTTAAAAACAACATCCTTTGCTGAAGGTGGTCCTTCTGATTTTTTGAGTAAGGATTCTCACACTGAATTAATACAAACACAGAAACACAACACGCATGCTCATAATACGCATCTGTGTGTATGGGCCAAAACAATTCATTTCTGACATAAACCATTTTATTTCCTCGCATGAACCCACGTGCAAAATGAAACACAAGCTTGTGCACACTCATCCAGTTTCACACAAGCAGGTGTCCTGACACAGGTTTCACATATACACCTGCGACTGTATGTGGTGGTTAGGGTAGGGGGTGGGTGGATGGGTTCATTTGTCAACGGCTGCAGCGATGAGAGCGCGACGAGCGATGTGATTGGTGGAATAGGTTGGAGGTTGCCCTGGTTTCCCTCTCCTATCAGTGCAGCTGATCTGCCGCCCGCGATGCCAGGCCTGGGGCACACAGAGACAGTTCAACCACACAGCCCAGACTCCCGCTTAGTGGTCGGACTGAATTAGCATTCTCCAAAACTAGGGTAAAACCTCCAGAGCAGACAGACTGGGAGGAGAGGAGAGGAGAGGGAACCATTTTCCATCTTTTTTTTCATGGCTCAATGGAACAATGGGTCCATAAAAGAGTGAGTTGTAACTACACTTGAACTAATGCTTAAACAGCAAGGGACTTTTTTAGCTGGTATATAACAAATGAGAACAATGATCTGTCTACGGGAGTCCTAGGGGAAAAAACATACACAGAAATCTATATTTCTTTCCTTCCAGCTCATGAATTTCTTGCAATCACCCAACCTCCAAAAAATAACTTGCTTTTCATTTTTCAATCCCATCTGCAATCAGCTGTGCACTGAGGTCTGATATGCCTGAGGCCCTGCCTGAAGGTCTGACAGCAGTCATGAAGATCTACACCAGAACAGTGCTCTCATTCACCACACCCAAGAGATCCAGTAACGTGTTCCTCTTGCTTTAAGCATTTACAGTACACCTCTGACAACACTTTTCTAAGATTATGGCACAGAAATGTTTAAAGCCCCCTTCTCTGTCAGACACAGCTAATAGAGTCAGTCATTTAATTCCATTTAAAGTCCTGTTGATGTTTTTTACTGACAATGTTACATGACAGGGCAGGACATTCTGCTGATGAGAACATGCATGAGAACATATCTGGTTCTTCTGTAGCTAAATACTCAAGGAGAAAGGTCACCTGCAGTACAAACCCCGAGGAGCATGGCAGTAAGAAACCTCCAATTATAAAGTTAAAATTACATTATGTTTGTGCCAGCAAAAGTGAGTTAACCCTTCCTACCTGAATAAGAGCAGGTATTGTAGATATGTAGTTCAAACTAACTGCCTTTCAGATTAAGGGGTCAATTTTGGGTGAATTTGGCAACTATGGTGCATTTCTTTGTTCCCAATTGCAAATGTGAAGCATCCTGAATTTACCACAGCTCTGCACACACCCAACTGGCTTCAGCACAGTATTTAGAGCAATCTGTCATACCAAATCAACCAAAAAACATGATTTCTACAAAACAAATAATTATAACTGATGGCATTACCATAAACCTATGATACCATTAAATTATCCAATGGTAAAATACTTACACAGCTCAATTCTATAGATTGCCATTAACAAGGATTTAACGCCTTAACTGTGACTCCTGTCACCCATCACTCTCATGGGTATATTACACCCACACGCAGCAGCTGGAAGCCACTCACATCAATGGTTTCCAGATGATCCTCTATGCAACCTGGGGTATACACAGACACTCCAGCAAGAAGCAGCTGCAAAAGTATGGAAGCCACCATAATTGGGTGGTAGAAAAAATAAAAAGTTCAGTAACAATCGACCCGATACCGGATAAGCGGCTGAAGATGGATGGTAACAATCTGCTTATACAGTGCTCAGGGTGAGTGAAATCTGACAGACAAACCTCAAACATACTACTGTGGAGCTTTATGACAGGATATTATTGATAATAAATGTTATTTATCAAGTTGGAAGCCACAAACTCCAAATGTCATGGATGGAACCAAAATGTCATGGATGAGGGCATGAAGAAAAATGATAAGATAAAATGATGACTCAGACTCCTGTACCACCACCTAATTTATATTATGCATTCCAAATCTGCAACACAATGCTTGATGTTGGCCTGCAGTCAATTGAGAGCTCATAAATAAAACAGAGGTGGACGTCATCATTGGATGCAGCAGAGACCCGTGTGGATGCAGGAATGTGTAGTGTGGGTGTGGTGGTGGGGTAGCCGGCCAGGGTTCATAAACATTAGGACAAGTTCAGGGAGAGGTCAGAGGAAAGGCTGTTGGCTGGGCACAGTAGAAGACCCACGAGATACATCCAAATGTCACTGAACTTTCCCCCGCCCAAGCCCTCTGGGGAAAACAAAAGAAGGAACGTGTACACGTTCCCCGATGACGAGGAATCGAGCACGGATATGGTGAGGTCACGCAGAGGGAGCGGAGGTTACGGAGAGCCGGAGGGGGAGGAGGAGAACGGAGGATGCAGATGTGCGGTGCGTTGGAGAAGGGAGGCACGATGGGAGGAAATACAACAAGCTATTGTTTGGAGAGAGAGGACAGGAGCAAACCCACGGGAGAGGCAGCTGAGGACTATTCACCAGAGTTTGCGCACACACACGCACATGCACACGCACACGCACACACACACACACACACACACACACACACACACACACACACACACACACAGTCTAAGCACCAGTTGAGCGTTCTGCGCTGGTCACCTGATTGTGATGACTAAAGGTCAGCATGCTTTTGAGGAAACAATATTCTTTATGGAGAGCTCTTTGCATTACCCGCAAACAGGGAACAATGTAGAAACGATAGGCAGGAGGATGGATACTCATCATCATCCCTTTGTAGAAGCCCTCGCTACAACATCAGGTTCAACAGGTTACAGTATATAGAGCTGTTGTTGTTCAAGTTTTGCATCAGCTATATTTAAGATTAACACATTTATGATGATCATTCAATTTGACCAGCTGCAAAGTGCTGTCATTTCTGTTTTTGTTTTTTTTAAAACCATACCTCTCCACTCTGAACATTTTTACATTTTATATGAAAATCTATTACACTTAGTTTGACATGGGACATTTAAGAAATTTGCTTATTCGCTCTGACTTAGATGAGAAGATTGATAGTCTCATTTCTGTACAGTAGTCTACATTATTGTATGTAGCTGGAGCCAGCAGCCAGTTAGCTTAGCTTAGCATCAGGACTGGAATCAGAGGGAAACAGCTAACTTGGCTTTGTGTAAAGATTAACAACATGTGTCAACCAGCAGCTCTCTAATTAACTTACATCTCTCCTCTGTTGTTCTTCCTCAATTTCTTCCATATCTCCCCTACTTAAGGGTTCTCCTTATCCTAACCAAGGGTCTTAGAATAAACTGTTAACTTGTGTAACTCGTAAAGCACTCTCAATACTAACACTTTACTTGAAGGTATCTACAGTACATAAGAGTGACATGACACTGTCATGAACACGACACTGTCATGACACAGTCTAACCCTAACTTTAAGTGTTTTATCCACACTAGTGGTCCCCTTGTGCCCGAGCCCCACCAGCGCCCATCCCGGGCGTTGCATTTTAACCCAAACCTAATGTTTATGACATGTTAATGACAGTGTCATGTCACTCTTATGTAGATACCTTCAAGTAAAGTGTAGCCACAAAAAATTAACAAAAATGACACTATTTACTAATGACAGGGTCACCAGACAAGGAACCTGACATATCTTGACTGAAATCTCTGAAACACCTGTTGAAGATGACGATATTACATGAATATTATTACATGAATATTATTACATTTTGTAATTGTTTTAATTGTTGAATTAATTATTTGTTTAACTCCAAGTTCCAGAGGATTTGGACATAAAGTAATCTAAAGGTAATTGAAAAGAGGATAATCGTTTTCCTGATGTGCATAAATTAGTGGATTACGTCCTTATTATTAGAATAAAAAAGCATTTTTTGTGACAGAAGAAGAAAATTGCTCCTCAAACACAGTCTATGGCTGCTGTTTGGTAATCATGATTAACAAACCGTACCATGTGAGGGTGAAAAACTAATCGCTGTCTTCTCTACCGCCTCTACTCCTCGGCTGAACAAATAGGCCCTAGTTAAACTCATGTAAAAGCTTACTATTTTATCTTTTCAAGACATGGACTGATCGAGCAGGAATGTAGTGTTGTGCAGGCATGTCTGCCACACAAAATCCCTGCCAATTAGTTGGATGCAAAAAACTGTACAAGCAACGGTCAGTTCCAAAGTCTTGTGAGACAGTCTGACGAGTTGGAGTTAAGCCATTCAACCACTGTAATACTGTGTGTGGTTAAATGGGCTATTTCACTAAATCTGTGGGCAGGGTTGAGTAGTAACAGAGTACTTGTTCATTAATATTTCACAATCAAAATACAATACATCCTCTGTTAGCTTTTGATGTGTTACTTAGCACTGTTTTCACTCCAGATACTTGTGAAAAAAGAGACTAATTCTTGGCAAAAGTTTAAACTGAAACAGGGAATTTGTTTTGAGGCAACAGTGGTGGTTTTCCACATTTTCATATGACACATTACAGTCAAATATTAATGAAGTGAGTGCAAAGTAACTGCAAGTAATCAGAGTTCCTTACTGAGAATGGGTCAGGATCCCCACCGGGTGTTTCAAGATGAAAGGAGAAAAGAAAACGTTTGTGTGAAATACTGTAAAGTTTTAGCTCTTCAGGCCAGAATAAGATATTCATGGGAGATAATCATAGATGGGAAAATCTCTTTGATCTGCTCACAACTCAGACATACATGTGACCTGAGGTTGGACTGTATAGATATTAAGCCAAAAAGGGAACCACACCCTTAAATTACATTACTGCAGTACTGCAACTAACATTTATTTTCATAATCAATTAATTGATATAGGATTATTTTGCTTTGGTTCTGTAAAATGTCTATAATGCTACAAAATGCTTGTTAAATTTCCCCTGGGACCAAGGTGATGTCTTCAAATTGCTTGCGTTGTGCGACTGCATGGCAAATGCACAACCCAAAGATAAACAAATGACATTGATATAAAACAGAGAAAACAGATATACATTTATACATTTAAAAAGCCTGAAGCAGAGAATGTTTGGCACCTTTGCTTGATAAATGACTCAAACTTTTAGTTAATTATAACTGATTGTCGGTCAACTAACATATTAAATATATTCCTTGATATTTTCACAAATGCATTGTTATGTTATAATTTTGTTAAAACAACCAGTTCCAGAATTGGAATAAATTTATTGAGGAACATGTGCCACCCGGTCTGCAATTTCCTTCATAATATCAAAACATTTCAGACTTGAGAAGACAATCTCTCTCTCTCTCTCTCTCTCTCTCTCTCTCTCTCTCTGTCACCTCAGATACTTTGATCTCTCTAATCAGAGAATATCAGGAGTATTTGACAGCAGGGGATTTTAGACCACCCCCACCCACACTCAGCTTCCAGCACCATGTGAGCCATGCATCCCCATGACGGAGGGAGGCAAAGGATGTGCACATCTCTCCCACCACTACTATCATGTTCACTGCTATTAACAAGAAAACTTTAAAAGTCTCAATGGAGGGGCGTTGTAGAGCATACAGTATGATAATGATTTGCACATGCAAAGAATGATAGAATGCAGTGAAGCAGACTGTTAAGCAAATGTTTTTGTCATAGCCTCAGTAATGTGCCTTTACAATCCTGATGTCCGGACAGCTGGAGAGCCAAGACTGGCAGCCTGCCCTGAGAAACCAGAGACGCCGCCTCGACCAAACCAGTAGGGAAAGTGTCAGCATTCCTCCTATAGCAAACCTAATCTGCACAGAAAATCTGGCAAGATGAGTGACATCAGCTGGATGAAATGGTGAACGCAAACATTTGGGATTCCTATGCAAACCACTAATCCCACAACTATGAGTCGGTTAGCTGTCACTCAGCTCTGGGGTGAATGCACGCTTTAATTGTATTCATACATATTTACTCCTTTTGAGTGTTACTGTATTAGTACCAAGGGATACATCCACCTGGGCTGGCAGCCTACTCTTTTGTCATTTTTTGTCTCACAGAAAGAAAACGGGCTCAGGTTTCATTGTGTGCTTGATTTTCTTAGCCATCCACGCCCACACACTGTCCCAAATGTCGAGGGATTCCTTTCTGACTCTCTCTGCACAGATAGAGTAGGAACAGGAGGAAAAAGTGTAAGCTGTACACCGGCAGACAGCGAGAAGAAAACAGGGAGAGAACCCTTTCTCTTGGCTAATGCACTCCCCATTCTCTCCAGCTGGCCTGATTGTGTAAATACAGCTAAATCAAATGCTTTCAGGCTCAGTGCATCACACCCCAAAACAGGTGCTTTTACTCCCTCAATCCTCATCTTTCCCCCACCCACTCATTTTGAACTTTGACCTCACAATCCAGGTGGCAGGTGCTCCAGTAGTAGTGCGGTCCTAGAGAGTCAAAAGCACTGAGCCAGAGCTCATACTTATGGACAGTGTCCAGCAGCCATAATTCATATAGAAAAAAGAAATGCATAAACAGGAGGTGCAGAGAAGGAAGCTGTCTGGTACAGTAAACATTCAAAATGTGTTTCCTCTAAGTAATAATACAAGCTTTGCGTCTTTGTTTTGAGCTTCTGCAGAGGATTTCAAAATGAAGGCTGGTGGTAATATACTAAATTGTTTGTGATTTGTGTTGCTGCTAACAACAGAGCAGTTAGAAAGAGTCCTGGGCTGACATACTAATATTAAATAGATTAAATGAGGTTTTAAGTCACAGGATTTCAACACAACACAACTTTCATAGATACTACAGCACACAGTAAAACAATATTTGCTTTGGTTTGTGAATTAATTATTAATCAATTTATAATGAATTCCACCATCAATAAAATGTATGACTCTTTCATGAAGAGTGATTCATCCGTTCCCAACCTAAGATTGACATAGATTAAAAGGGTGTACGTGTGTCCTTTGAGCATGTGTGCCATGTGTATCCTTGTCTGTATTTGTCTCTTTACCTGCAGCAGCGTGGATGAGGACGCTCTGGTTGGGCCGCAGGTTGCCAAAGTCAAACAGCATCATATAGGCAGTGATGTAGTTCACAGGGAGGGCCGCTGCCTCCTCAAAGCTCATGCCCTCTGGGATGAGGAAGGTGTGGGTTGACGGCACCACCGCCACCTCCTGCCACAGTCCAAAGCGGTTCAACACCATCACCTTATCGCCAACCTGGAACAGAAGGCACAGGAAGACAGAGGGTGAGAAGAAGGTAAAGAAAATGGCTCTTTGTCTGTAGCTGTTACTGAAAACAATGTAACTTAAAGCTTTAGTGCGTGACGTTTTTATAGTAATGAACGTCCGTTACATTCAAGCCATTGCCAAATGAGCTACAAAGCACTATAGCTTCAACCTAAAGTGGTTGAATGTAACTAAGTACATTTACTTAATATATAATATGTACTTAAGTAAAAATTTGAGGTACTTGTACTTGAGGCTTTTAATTTCATGACACTTTCTACTTCTACTCCACTACCTTTCAGAGACAAATATTGTACTTTTTAGTCCACTAGATTACTTTGACAGCTTTAGTTACAGTACTAGTTACTTTACAAATTAAGATTTTTGCACACAAAACACATGTAGGTAATAAAATATGATGTTTTATTATAAATTAAAAGTCCCGCTGAAATGATTAGTCAATTAAACACAGAACTGGTTTGATTGATTGCTTCTAAAATGTGAGGAATTTTCTGCATTGAGTACTTTTTACGTTTAATACTTTAAGTACATTTTCCTGATGATACTTACATTATTTTACTTAAAATCACACTTTCAATGCAGGAACTTTATTTGTAACAGAGTATTTTTTACAGTGTGGTATTAGTACTTTCAGAAATAATGAAGTGACAGATGAATCAGGGTAAAAAAAAGGAAGTGGCTCTACTTTTGTTTACCATGTCTTTCAGAACCACTATAGTGACAGTGACAAAGCCACAGACATTATTCACCGTGCTGCATGCCACAATCACAATCTTGTCACGTTGTGCTTTCAAACACTCCCTATCAAAGCAGGATCCTCCAATTCACAACTGTCTCTTTGCAGAAGGACAAACCTCGATGTAAACGTATTCCTGGCCCCGTCACTAACTAATCAGGAGAGCCTGCTGGGGGGACACAGGAAACAAAGAGGACTGCAGCATTATAACTCTCTTCCTGTTTTCTTCCTCCCCCCTTATTCCCCCTTCTCGACAACGCTCTCCCTCCTGCACCGTTTCCATTCTCCTCACTTTTTCTCTTCCCTTCTTTCTCTTTCACTTCCTGACTCCTTTTCCCCTTACAACTTTAGAACGTCTTCCTTCCCCTTCTCCAGTCCTTCGTCTCGTCCTGTCTGTGTCTCGGTTGTGCCGCCTTCTTTGACATTGGTTCTTTCCTCACAATTTCTTCATCCTTCACTGTCTCATGTTGTCTGTAACATCCTCTTTCTTTTCTCTTGCGAGGAGTGTCCCGTATCCCCTCTTCCTCATCAGTGAGACAGGACAATGGGGTCCATCTTCTCCCCTGGCTTCCCTCCACTCATCAGAGTCCTTGCCAGATTCTTCCCCATGGCTGAGCATAAGACACGCTCTCTCCTCCTGGGAACAAACCCTCTCCACCCGGGCCTCTCTAATGGTCTGGACTGGAGGGACCAATGCGCCTCGTTGTCTATCCACTCCAATTAGAGAGATCTCCCTCTTTCTCTCCCTTTCTTCCACTCTCTTTTCATACCCGTATCTTTCTGTCTGAGGTCCGACTCATTTGGTTTATTTTCAAACTCTACTTTTACTTTTTCACCGTGGGCTACTTCTCTTTCCTCCCCTTTGTTATTCATGTTGACTTGCTCTCTCCCATCTACAACTGAGATCCCCTGCCTCCCACTTTTTCACGTCTTCAAACTCATCAGCCTCGCAGGTTTAATTAGGGGTGCAGTGTGGCACAAATCGATACGATCGGGAGTTCAGGCTTTTACAGGAAACACAAATAAATATGACTCACAAATCACAATGCATCTCCAGCTTTTCTTCTTTGCCCACGTAAATGCGGGTTACTGTCAGTCACACAGAATCTGGGTAGGCACACTTAAGGCCAAGAGAGCTAGCCTTGTGACAGTTCTGTTACAACATCTTCACACACTGACACACGCACACACACACAGCCTTCTTGCCACCACATCAAATGTCAGTTGGGGGTCAGGAGTGCGGGGACATTGAACAAAAACACTTCCAGTTAACTGCACATGAATGGACTTAATCAGATGGTGATTCAATTTTGGGGTATGCAGGCCTCCAAGTCAGCTGCTTC
The DNA here is from genome assembly GCA_026937815.1 of Etheostoma perlongum. Taxonomy (NCBI): domain Eukaryota; kingdom Metazoa; phylum Chordata; class Actinopteri; order Perciformes; family Percidae; genus Etheostoma; species Etheostoma perlongum. The sequence goes on along the minus strand of CM049385.1, from coordinate 16,652,874 downwards.
GTGGCTCTGAGTTTTGATGATCTCAGCAAAAAATTATCAGAGAAAAAAAAAATGAACCAAATTTCTGATACAGTGTTCCTGAGTCAGGTTGAGACAATAGATGGTTAAATGTAACACCCACACAAATATCTCCCTTGTGTCAGCATAGGCGTTATTGTGCTTTGGCACAGTTTGTATGTATGCCCTGTTTACATACAGCAGAGAGTAACATTAAAAGAGGACAGCACGATAAAGGGATTCACTGACAGAACGATCGACAGAGGAGGAATCAAGAGATCATAAGAAAGACAGAGAGATAGTTTTAGGAAGGGAAGGAGGGATGGAGGAAATACCAGACTGACAATGTGGGCCAGCGGGAGATAATTGAGAACATATGGGTCAGATCCGACCAAAACTTACCGAGGGAGAGCACAAAAAAAAAATAAAAAAATAAAAGAAGGTCAGGGAAAAAAAGTGCTGATGTTTGGTCTCAGGGGAGCTCCGGTGTGATTTGTAATATTTCCCCTCCTCCTTGCTTACTCACTGTTACACTTTTCCCCGCAGTCCCTCTCAGGTCATTTGGGGTGAGTGCACTGTAGCATTACTTCATTCCACTTTATTGTCCCCCTCTAGGGATACTTGTTTTAAGGAAGTTATTGAAATATATTGGAAAGCATGCAGTGGATAATAAATGCATACACAAATACAAAAGGCAACAAGCAGCAAAACAATAAACAAGACAAAGACAGGGAGACTAGAGGAAAACAATGGTGCAAGTGCTGCCTTTATTAACTCTGCAAATGTCTAATTACATTATATCTGAGGATCAATGTTCTTTGAATTGTTTCTATTCATGAGTTTAGATACCAAATTTGGCATGGATGTGTGCATAGCTTTGTGTACACTGTATGTGGAACAAACTATTAGACACACCTAATATTGTTTGCGTTTGTGTGTGTGTGTGTGTGTGTGTGAGAGAGAAATCGAGATAGATAGGCAGACAAATAGGGCTGCAGTGAGTGATGAGCCGCCCAAAAATTCTGTGCCGTCAGGGTCAGCCCATTCCCTCTGAGTTGGTTGCCAAAAGATCTCAGAGATCTCCATCCATTAGGAAGATTGGCTCTTAATTCTATAAGCTAAGGGCTGCAAGGGGATGTGGGAGATCTTGATGACAAGCTGTGTGTTTGTGCATGTGTGTGTGATGCGTGACCTTTAAATCCAATCTACATTACTGACAATGTGGAAAGAAGCTATCAAGTATTTTAGAAACACAAGGGTCTTAACCTACTATGATGTATGGCTGCCATTGGCTGACCTGTCACCAGTCATATTCCTATTTAGTCTGCATACTGTATATTCCCCAACCATAAGGACTTGGCATATGCCACTCCCAGCAGGATGCACTAATTCTGCATTTGCATCACACATCTGATCAGCCTGATGTTACCCACAGACATTAACTGATTGATGTGAGAATATGTGGTGAGCTCTTACAACAAATGTCATGAGTCATCACTGGCTTATGTATAACATTTCGGCATTGTAGTTTAATTGCCTTACAAAAGCGTCAGACGCCATGCAGCCAGGAGAAAGACGTATAGGCCTGTGACTCATCATGCAAAGTAAGGACTACTAAGCATCTTTCAAACACAATTGCATTCCTGGTGGCAGAACATTAAAGAAAAGCTGTTGCATTGTGATTGTTTAATTGACTTGGCTTCATTGTCTGTTTGAACTTTAATTGTGATATTTACTCTAAATAAGTGTAAATAGTTTCTGAACACAACAGAGGCGATAGGCCGTCTGTTTAAAGAAGGCGAGTGATCCTATTTCTCACACCCTGCTGTCTGTCGCGGCGCGCCTCGCCCTTTCCACTCGGTGAGTCCGTGCGCCAGCGTCGCTCCCCGGTAACAAAAGGAGTCGGTGACTTCAGGCTCCGCCACCGGTGTCAAGTCAGCCATATTAATAACTGTGGCATCTGGCCATCGTCTCCAAAATAAAATCCTTTATTAATTAACACCTTGCAAGCAAACTAGGAATAGCAAACTGGAATCGAGGTGGCATTTTGTTTCGTTTTAATCCAAACGTTATTTAAAATAAAATACATTTTAGATTTTAAATTAAGAGCATTAAAGGCCCTAAGCAGGATGAAGAACTGCACACCTAATGCCTACATGTACACTGTAGCGATATAATTTGACACGTCCATTAGGCTAAACATGTTTTCCATAGCCTACTCATCACTCCTTCGTGATTTCCATATTGTGCACATATTTTCTTCAATGTATCTTCTTTTGCTACAATAAAAAGGCAAAGGAAACTCTCCGAGGTGACTAGTCGAAGCTTTCATTTTGAGAACAGAGCAGTCTAATTTCCGGTCTTATTTTGTGTGATTGACGCAGCTCTCCGCGCCTTCGCACACATCAAAGCGCAGTAGGCAACAGCGTAGGTGTTGCACGGGTGATAAGCATCCCGCAGTTTAGTATTACAGTTTATGTGTTTATTTTGACTAACAACTTTCAACTAATGTTGCGTATTGTTAATGAATCCATCTGCATCTAGACAACTATTTTGGACTTGAAGTTGCTGAATCTAAGTGCGCACAGTTCAGCGCAATTTGAAAACCGGGGAGACAAGAGGGGCGACGCCTGCTGCTGACTTCATTGTACTCAAGTCGTGTCATTTACACACTTTGGGCTTCTTCCATAGAGATTACATACAACATGAACACAATAACAGGCTTTCCAGTTTGAGATAACAAGTGATGTATCTTTACGCATGAGTGAATGACTAGATGAGCACCAAGCACCAAACAGCTCAAACACAAACTATAGATCAAAATGTATTATTAACCTATTGTTGCGTTAATTACCTGACCCAATGGCCTATTCGCATTTAACATTAAGTCAAGAAACTGCACAGCACAACCACCACTGCCCGAGCAGCGAGCAAAGCCTGACACGCCCATAGGCCTACTGATGTAGCCGTTCTGAACCAAAAGAAAAAAGCGAGGAAAAAACTCATCACTTCAACAATAAAACACACAGTAAAATGAGACTTAAAGTGGCAGGATTAAAGCTGAGAGTGTGCTTACTTTTCGGTCCGTCACTTCTTCCCCCACAGCCTCCACCACCCCAGAGCACTCCATTCCCGGGGTGACCGGCGGGGACGGCAGCCGGTCGTAAAGCCCCTGCCGAGCCATCAGGTCTGCGAAGTTGAGCCCGCAAGCCTTGACCCGAACCAGGACCTCGCCAGCCTTGAGCACCGGCTTGCCTTTCTTCACCTGCAGCTTGACTTTATCATACCCCCCGTAGCCGGTGAGAACCAGGGCGCGATAGGTGAACGCCTCCTCCTCGGGGACCTTCTCGGTGGCCGCCGCGGGGGTAGCCGTCGCCTCGGCGGCGGCGGCAGCGGGTGCGGGCTCCGTCTTGGGCGGCTCGGCTTTGGGTTCCTCGGCGGCTTTGGTCTCCTGCTTCTGGTCCACGGCGTTTTGCTGCTCGGCAGGTGCGTCCTCTCCAGACATTGTGCAGGGAGCTGTGAGACAGTGATGAGTCTAGAAAATTACTTAAAGGCTCTTTTTTTTTATTACACCTTTTGTGTGATTTGGTTGCCGAGGACGGACTTGTTGTTTGTAACGTATGCTTGCCTTTGCGAATAAAAGAAAATGTGAGAGTCAGAGCTTCTTTTTCAGCAGTCTTGCATGGAGACACAAACCCCGACAAAGTGGGCTGATCAGTGGCCAGTGGCTGTCAACGCCGAGCTCTGACAGAGTGTGAGTGGGACGAGACAGAGGCAGGCTGGAAAACACGGAGAGCTGATGAACCCAAGGAATGGCGCCTGTGATTGGGTGGGTTCGGCTGTCTGGGTAGGGGCTATAAAATAACCCTATATTGCAGCAAGCAGAGAGGTGATTGGCCAAAAATGCTCATTATAGCTGAAAGGCAAATAAAGTTGAAGCCAACCCTAGAAAAACCCTCTTGAAAGAAGATTGATTATGGCAACTCTCCATACATATATTCCAATGAAAATGTAATATTGTAACAGCCAAAATTGGCAAAAAGTAGCAAAAGAAGTAACTATAAACTAAACACTGTATATTGAGTGTTAATTTTGAGTTGACTGTGACATATCTTCAGAATACAATGCACTTCTGCCCCTCAGATGTGACGAAATAGAAGAAACAATGAATTGATAGGCTAATGATAATTAATTAAAATTTCTTTCAGCAAGTATTTGCTTATTTGTGACTGTTTACTGCTGCTGGTTTTTCAGTGAGTTGAGTGGTGCTGGAACAGTAGGAGCTAGAGGAAATGTCTGTTTATGCTGCATATTCCACAGTAGGATTTGCAGGAACTTTGGGCTCGCGTATAGTTCATTGTTGCAACTTCCCTGCATAGACAGCTCAGAAAAATATGAGTTTGTGTTGTGGTCATGCCAGTTTTTGATTAAACAATATAACCTGCTTTGTATTATTCAGTACAGGGAGCCAGAGCCACAGGGCGAGGTGACCTCTCCATCAATACACAGTATTAAATACTGAGTAGTAGAGTATTTTGGCGAAATTCTTAGTGGATCGTGTAATAGAAACAAATAGTTAAACGTTTGAGATCACAGAAGCAACAGCCAGTATCTCTTATATACGTAACAAAATGAACCAGACTATTCACATTGTCCAGCTCTGTGCCTTTAGAGCTGAGAGACCAGCCCAGAGAGATGTCACTATGGATGTGACCACAAAGAGAAGTGGTGAGACACCTTGTGGGCATAAAGTGCCACTCAGCACATCTGGGGCCAAAGTCATCAGTGTCCTAATCAATATCCCATAGGTGCTTAATGACGTAGGATGCATTCATTAATGATATTTTGCTTTGACACAGGCAACATGTTACAAGGCAGAATGTCTTTTCTTCCTAACTAACCTCGCTGAGCCACTCTGAACATACATCAGAATGCTGTGGGGGCTCGTAGAGTGGCCATTATCTCTGACCGGGCCAGTATGGTAATGGACCAGCAAAGCAGGGAAATGTTCTGGACTGCAGGTTGGAGTCTGAAAAAGGACTAGAAGAGAGGCGTAATGCAACAGCTTCATATTATAGTTTCACTGTGAGGCCAAGAACATTTCAGAACACGTCCCAGCAGCTAAACAGAGTGTGAAAATGTATCCATCACAAGAAATGGCTGCGGTTAAAAGGAACGCAGGAATAAGAGGCAGGAACAGAGATGTACTGCCTTGGACACCTGGTGTAGTTTGGAGACTTCCTCTATTGTCTAAGTAGGTTACTGGATGCATAATGTTGCTCAGTGGTGTAATTTGGCCTGAATAAAGTACTGTGTCACCACTCTGTCAGGCATGTAGAATCTGCTGGTCTCTGAGGATGTGTGTGCCTGAAATACAAACACACTGATATTTCACTTCCATTAAAGCTAGGCAAATACTGGGATTTATAACAAATCACTCAAAGCCCATGCATGCTGTCTGCATGAATTATTACTGCATGATGTAAGGAATATAATAAGAGCTTCATGTTCTGTGGCTGTGGGGACTTACCTGCTTATTGCTGAAAGTATTAAGGTGTATTAATGGTCTATTCGGCTTGGTTACCTTCTTGATACACACAGGTAAATGTTATTCTTTCATGCTTTACTAGGATATCTTTGAGCAAGATGCTGAATGCCTTCAGTGCTGCTATTTTGTGTAGTTAATGACCCTTATTAAGTAAGACCCTTATGTTTATGGACTGAAAAGTTCAAACAAATCATGCTTTTGTCTTCTGAGATTGTTCCATTTGAACTGTTTCATGGGAGCTTGAAGAAGTAAAACAGTCCAGTATTTGGCTTTAGAAAAGCAAAGACTGGATACAAGTTGGAGAAAAATAAACATAATTTAAAAAAGCAGAGATATACTTTTTTTTTTTTTTTAAATGTGATCATCTTGTGATGACTAAAATTTTTGTCAAGATCATTTTGGAAGTCCAGACCCTGGGGTAAGGAGCCACTGTGTCAAACCCTGAAGTAGAAGCAGCAATATATTTGTTGTAGCTGGTCAGGGTAAAGCAAATTCCAACTGCACTCTAAAAGGACGATATTTTACATCTAAAGATGTTAGTGAAATATATGTATAAAGTAGCATTACATGGAAATTATTAAGCAACAAAAACAATACCTCCAAATTGTACTTAAAGAGATACTTTGCCAATTTGAATCCAGGTCTGTGTCTTGGCACTGTGGGCTGGCTGTGCAGATGAACAGTGCTGGTCTTCACTCCGTGACGCCACACTGTCTTGCGTCATCCGGCAGATCTCGACTGCTCCGAGCTCGGCCACGGAGAGAAGCTACACCCCGTTCACCTGAATACACTGCCACGACACTGGGCTGGATTTACATCAAGAAAATATCTATTAAAGTACTGTACTTGACATGATGTACTGGGGGCAATAAACTAAATCAATGGTTAGTCTCAGGGTTGCAGTGCACAGATGATGCCAAAATCGGCATTATATGATGGAGCCAATGCTGTTTGTTAAAGCTTTGGTTTGTTTCACAGTCTTCTTGGCAAGTTTACAGAACCTGAAAAAGCAAAAAGTTACTGCATACTGGCTCCTTACCAATTTAACCACTGGACATTTGGTCAATTCTGCACTATTCACACTTGGGTGTAATGAGCTCATTGGTTGAGTAGCAAAATCCATTAAAGCATCTCTTAGCACATACTATACAGGTAATGGGAATGAAGAACACAACACCCACTTGCTGTCAGGCAGACTGTGTTGAATAGTCAGCATGAGAGTGAGTGTAATTCACATTCTATTAACTATTAAGTATGTATGCATTTATGTACACATAAACACTTTTGTGGAGAAGTGGAGTGTGATTAGCCTCCACCAACACTGTCTCCTTGTGTTTATAAGATTCCTTCTCACTACACAACAGAAGATTAAATATCTTTGTCTTTAACCTTTAAGGTCTAAGCTAAAAATACAAAATCCTGCTCTAGTAATGAATACATACTGCCACCTGCTGTTCTATTGACTCAAGTGACTTTGACTCCAAAGGGTCAGTTACCCTAAATCAGTGGTTCCCAACCTTTTTTGTCTTATGTACCCCCACAGCCCTGTCAGATGAACTAACGTACCCCTTCATCAATTCCAAATTTATAACACTACTCATTATATGAAAGTGGATATTGTTAATTTTTTTCACATACCTGAACTGTAAATAATGAGATTCATGAATGTTTCAACCATGTGTCCATTACTTTTAGCTAATTATTTTATTTTATTATAAACTGTTTAGTAAGTTGGCCTACTTATTATAAACTGTTTAGCTATTACTTTTAGCTATTTATTTCTACCAATGTATTTATTACTTTTAACTAACTACCTATTTAAACTTCTGTGCTTGCTTGTTATAAGGCTATATTCTTTTACTAAAATAATATTTTTTTTTATTTTAAGTTAGTTCTCTTTCCACCTGTCGGCAGTTTACACCCCATGGTGATTGCATGGAGAAAATCCATACACTACTAAGTTTGTTGTTACGCCTGGCTGAACGCCGCCGGTCATTTTCTGACTCTTGTGCACCTTGAAGTTATAACCTCAATCTGCTCCAGCTTCAACTTCAACTTGCTCTGCCTGTTCCTTCTCAAAGCACAATGTAACCGTTAGACTCAGTCTCTCTGTCCCACGGCCTCCTCAAAGTCTCAAAGGGCTAGGTTTGAGCTGAATCTCTGAATAAGGGAGTCTGCAGTCACACCTGGGAGAAGAATTTTAATGTCACAGACATCAGAAAGGCCTCGCACTCCTCAGTGAAGTGTACCTTGCTCAAGGAGGTGACCTGACACCTCTCCAGCTCCCAGTCCACCACCATACTTTAGACTTGAACCACCAACCCTCTGGTTCCCAACCCAAGTCACTAGGGACTAAGCTACAGCCATCCCCCTTTAAGAAAGTTTTTTAAATGTTAGGATCCATACCACTGACACTGTTCTTCATTTAGCCATCAGTGATGAGTTATTTTTGTTCTTAGTGAAGCACAGGAAGATGCTTTAGTGTTGGCACATGCACAATAAACTTACATAGATGCACATTTTGTGGTGTAGTCTCAGTTTTTGGTTCTTCAATCTTACAATTTACCATCAGGTTGTGTTACAACATACCCTGGTAGTGGGGTAGGTTGTAACAATGGCACTCCTTGCATTTTACATCAAATAATAAATTCTGTGATATAGTTGGAAAAGTTAAAAACATTGCTATTTGTAGTAGACGAATGAGGGTACTTTGTGTCAAAAGTTGAGTGCCCGACCACAAACATTCTTCAAGTTATAGGAGCTGAGTCAAAAAGTGTTACAACCATCCCTGGTTTCCCCTACCAGGCTACTGGATTGTGGACCAAAGTTCCCTATTTTTTCCTTTTCTCTCTGAGTTTCTCTTATCTTTGAATTTGGAAAGACGTGTGCTGCTAGCTCCTGAACAATGGAAAATGCATTTTAAAAATCCACAGTGTGGTAGGCCTACTGTCGGGACATTAGGAACAGTATTAGGTCAGAAATCGTCATCTAACAATGACAAAGGTGTCCTTCCCTGCAACAACGGTAACAGGAGACTCAGGAAGATGTCTATCAATCATGTCTATACACACCCACACAGTCCTGGGAAGACACACTACAGTAACTGAAACCCCCTCTGTGGGTGTTCAGAGCCTTTAAAAAATAGGTCGTAAAACATTTCTTCTTTTCTACCACATTAGTCATCTCATGACCCCTCAGAATTTTCTTGTGACTATTCAGACCCCTATTTTTTGAATAAACTTCCAAAATAAAGTAGGCAAATTTAAATAACCACAGGACCACCATTACCAGCTACAACACAAAATATGGCTTGCATTAATGCATCAGTATGAACAATATAATAATGTCATACATAATATCAGTCACAAGGGCCATTTTTCAGCGGAACAAATATTTTTTATACTTATGCTAATACTGGAGTCTATCTAATAATAGGCCTACTTCACTTTCACGCTAATGGAGTATTTAAAAAAAAATTTACACATTGTTTTGTAAAGGAGGACATACCAAACAATACTACAATACTACAAACCTTTCAAAGTTTGCAGGTCTGTTGTGTTGTATTGTATTATACTTCTGCTTTTTGTGCTATGGCTGTTTTTCCATGTGATGTACTGCCATTTATGTCCACAAGGCGGGAGTGTCGGTCTTCAGGGGAGACAACAAGACTCAACAATGCCGACCTGTCCTGGCCCTGGCACGTGGTGGCGCGTCATTTAATTATCTCATTCACAAAACCAATAACTCCTCAGTGGAGCACTTACCAGGAACATCAACTAAATGCAAGGCGATCAGACCCATAAAGGCAGCCCAGTGACCTCTAACTACTTCATTTGATGGACTATTTTATCTATGTACGCTGCAATTATTGTATCTCCATTAAGAAGTCATGCGGCACTAAATTAAGTGTACTGTGCAGATTATTCATGATGCTTTCCCAGCAGTGAGGAGGAAAAAGGTCTTTATTCAGTGATCAGTATGCTATATAGTAAAAAAATAAAATACAAATGAGAATTGACACTTGGTTTCACTTAAAACACACTTATAAGGGTAGTTCTAGCATATTAAGAGTTGTATTTTGCTACTTTAAGGATGACACACTGCATTTAAATGCTTTTCATCATATTCTTTAATATCATAGTTACTGCAGAGCAATCTATCGCAGATACTTACAATCTGATTTCTAAGAGACTTAGAGAATAAATTTGATGACATTCTCATTTGGCCAAGTAATCTACACTTCAGTAACTGGTTTCAGTAGCCTATAGGCTTCCAGAGTGCATTGCTGAGTTGTTTGTTTTTGTGGTCTACAGAAATTACACAAATACAAATGTTACTGCAAACCCTAGGACGTGCGTGCAGATACACCCAGTTATTGGCAACACTGCTGGCCAACAAGTGGGATAAATAAAAAAACTTAGAGGAATATCAGTTTAAAGGTCCCATGACATGGTGCTCTTTGGATGCTTTTATATAGACCTTAGTGGTCACATAATACCGTATCTGGAGTCTCTTTCCCAAAACTCAGCCTTGGTGCAGAATCACAGCCACTAGAGCCAGTCGTACAATGAGCTTTCCTAAGTATGTGCCATTTCTGAGTCTGTAGCTTTTGAGGAGGAGAGAGGGGGGGCAAGGTGGAGGCTGGGGTTGTGGCCTTGACCAACTGCCACTTTGCTCATTTGAAGCCATGATGTCTCTCTCTCATGGATGGGCCAAATTCTCTGGGTGGGCAAAGCAGAGAGACAGGAAGTAACCTTGCCCCTTATGACCTCATCAGAGGCAAGATTCCTGATCAACCCATCTAAGCTTTCATTTTCTCAAAGGCAGAGCAGGATATATCATGCCATGGGACCTTTAAGAATGTCCTGTAGCCTCTCTCTGGCTGGATGCAACCACTGACAAGGTTTTTATAGGAATATAGCTGCCAAAAAAAGTTTAAAATGATGAAATGCCTGTGGTTTTTTTGATTATACTTTTATAGCAATAAGGCTATTTGAAGCTCCAACAGTTTAATGGTACTTTTATCTGGGTCACAATACGTGCATATAGGCCTACTATTTATTCTGCTGATGTAGGCCTAATAAAAAATGCAACAGAACAGCATATTGTCTCCATAAACTCTTCTAGTAGTAGTAATAGTCTCGCTACTTTAGTATAATCATTGAGCTAGACTATTAGAAAGACCAAGAAGGCAAAGGCAAAATAGGATAAGGTCACTCGAACTATTTGTCCCACAGACCTTTTATTTCCCATTAGAGCAGCCTATTACAGCTGAGTGATGTGACTCAGACGTGAATATTAGGAAGGCGTGGCCAGTAATCAAACTACAGAGTTTCCAGGGAGGGTTGTGCGCGCCGACCAGACAGAGTCAGTCAGCTGGACCAGGGTGTTGCGCGTATCGGACAGAAGGAGTTGGATAAAGCGCACCGACTCGGTGCAGGTATTTGCTCATTTTTCTTTCCCGTGTTCTTTTCCGCTGCGTCTCCTATGCTGGATGCTGGACGCAATCCATCCCCGCGTCAACAACACACCTCTGACGGACAAACCATGGACAGTCTAGGCAGCCGCTGTAAGATTGTGGTGGTTGGGGACACGCAATGTGGGAAAACGGCACTCTTGCACGTTTTTGCCAAAGACTGCTATCCAGAGGTAGGTCTATCATAAGTCTGAACTTCAGTGTTTTAATAATTTGAAGATAAAAGAGATCAGGAGTTTGTGAGTTTGTTCAGCAGGTTACATCCACCTGCTATGTGAAATAAACACAGAGAGGAAGTGCTGCTAGAGAGGGAACTGTAAAGAATGCCTGTAAAATCACTGTGATAGTCCTGTAATGTCTAAATTGTCTTTTTATTGTGTCTGCAGTACTGCCCCTAAAACTTTAAGGCGTTGTCTCCATCGCCTATAATTTCACTATACTGTATGTCAAAATATCCCCAAAAGGGATTCCAGTCCAAGCTTTCCTGTGAAATGGGTCTGCCATTATTTTATTTGTCTGCAGTTTTCATTTCAAATATTATTTTTTCCCCACTAATCTACTCTTCTGAATCAGTGGCTGTGTAAACCGCCTATCTTGTCCATCTTAATTAGATAACTCAATTGAATCTCTTATTTTCAGAACTACGTCCCCACGGTGTTTGAAAACTACACAGCCAGTTTTGAGATAGACAAGCACCGGATTGAGCTGAATATGTGGGACACATCAGGTAAGACAATTTCATATATCTGCCTGCACAGCCTCCTAAAGGCTGACATCAATCCACTCCCAGCCCTGCCATGGTGCCTGTCCATGGCTGCGACCGTGGGAGGACTGCCTCCAACTCTCCTCTTCAACTTTTCCAGCAGTCATCTCTTTGACGGATTGCTCTGACCTTGCCAGCTTCAGATGGATGTCTTTTTGTTTTTAGATTTTCTGTTTTTTTTTAACTTGGTGCATTTGCCATTTACGATCGTTGTCTTTGCTAGAAACTTTGGTGACAGACATTTCTCATGGTGCCTTGTGTTTGCATTAATTCCTGTGCCGTCTACTGTATGTGGCTGGCTCTTCCCATGCTTTGGCCAGGGTCAGGCGGCTGTTGGGGTAGAAAGGGCACGGATAATTGAGACAAGATGGGCCTGAAGGGACCGGTAACTTTCCCGAATGTTTAGGGGTTTACATAAGAGTTAGACTGATGTTTTGCTGACATATCAGTCAGGTATGATATATATTGTCTACTGGCCCCATTTTCAGACAGACAGTCAAGCAATCAATCTGATATAGGTTTTATTTCCTTTATACATTTGTTAAATAATCATTAATATAAAGAAAGTAATGTTTCCAGGGTTTACACAGCTGGCCACCACATCTTACCACCCTTAACCCTGAAAGAAATACATTCATCGAATTTCTTTTTCCAGTTCATTTATCAAGGTTTCAACTGAAAGTTTTAGTGACTTGGGATTTTATTAAATAAATCAGGAACTTTTCCCACCCTATATAATAGCCTCAAGGCATTAAAAATGTCAAAGTTAAACACGCTCATATGCTCAGAATAACAACTACTGGTGATGTCTGTTTGTTCAACAGAAAGGAATCTATGCCAGCAATGTTGTGCCATGAAAAGGGGACTTTCTCGGATTACGAAGCATGCTTATTTTGTCTTGTCATGTGCTTCTTGCTGGGAAGTAGTTTTGTCCACCTGGGAAACAAGTAGCATGAGACTCCTGCACAGAAAGCCATGGTCTATTTTCACCCCAGTCTTGTTTAGAATGGATGGATTAACTGCTCTGGGCTACCCTGAGATCTGCATCTCATCATCTCAGACTCTAGGCTCTTGTCAGCGCTCTGACCAATGACATGGCCGGGCAGTCACAGGACTCACTATGGGATCTTCCCAGGGGAAATTCCTTCTTTTATCATAAATATTCCCAAACCTAAAACTATCTTCCGGGAGACATGATGGGAATTTTTTTTTTTTTTTTTACATTACATGGTCAGTCAGTGAGAGAATGTTGTTTTTCATTGGACCTCATGTCGACCCTGGGAGTAAATCTACTTGAGCCCGTCAGTCAGGGGTCAGGGTCCTATGGGGCCTGGGGCCACAACTTAAAGAGTTCCTTATCTCTGAGCTGTAAGTGCCTAATGATGTAGTGGGAATGTTTTTTTGTCCATCTTAAAAACCCTAAACCACCTTTGGCAGTGGTGGTCTTTAATCTTTAGCCAGGAGCCGCACACCCCACAACACACATGACGTCACCCAACCCACAGGGCAAATGTATGTGTGTATGTGTGTGTTTGTGTTTGGTAAGCATGTGTGCTTCTGTGTGCGTTTAGAGGTCCTTGTGTTATATGCCATTATTCACTGAGTCACAGCAAACACAGATGTTCATATTTTCTCTCAAGAAGAAAAATAATTGGCTTGCACTTAGATGAAAAAAGGCTTTCATCTGAAGAACATAGGATGTCTACCATCGTTCCTCTTTTAATTTCATTTAATTTCTTTATTACCCCTCTCCTCCTTCAGCTCCCTATTTCTAGCTGTTTTTTGTTTTTAAAGTATTATTTCTCTCATGTACACTAGCAGCAGCAGCACCAGTTCAGTGCCCAGGCTCTTATGGTCAAACCATCGTTTACAATCATTTCAATGAAATCACTGTGACCAGTGGACTTTGCTTTAGCTTAGAGTTAAACTTTAATAAACGTGACTTGTGAATTCACTCTGTGGCATGCTTGTAACTGTCTTGACAGTGCAGACCTTTGAGGGAACCAAAGGGAGGCCAAAACGGAGGAACCTATAATAGTAGTTATGTGCCAAATGAGGAGCAATGCCATCAGAGCTTTCCTTCTTTGTACCCACTTTACCTATTATAAAACCAGCCACGACATCACTTCCAGTACTGCTTTTTTTTAGAAGAAATTCATTTTGCTCTGTTTTGCTATTCGGATGGCTGCAGACTACATTGGACAGTTTAGTTTCAACCTGACATTTCTATCAGTCAATCCTCCACTTGCTCTTCCGAAGCCACATCCCAATCACACCCAGATATACAGCTGTTTTTCTTTTTGACCGCCACACTTTCAGCCTCTTCACATAATGTATTGCCTCCCTTTTAATTGCTGGTGAAGTCTGCCTGCTGCGGTCTGGCTCCGTTCACAAAGCATTATTGATCGCTATCCGAGGCATGGCTATTTAAACCGCTTGCTTCTCGCCTGGTTCTCATTTCTCTGCCATGGTTAGATGTGCATTGCCATTTTTAATGCTCCCTACACTCATTGTTGCACCATTGATTGGTTTGGTCTCATTAATTCCAGTTCTTCCACAAGGTCTAGACTTTGCCTGATGGGTGAGAACTGTGGTGAAGTTTTTATCTAATTGAGGTTATTACTAAGTGTAAATCTGTATGCCTGTGCATGTAAGTGTATGTTTGTGTTGCAGCTCTAAATGAATGGGTATTTTAAGAAGCATTAAACAGAAACAGGAGGGTCTAATGGCATCTGGGAACCAGAGGGCAACTTTTAGCTGTGTTTTGTATTCTGCCCTGCATTCAGCTCCACACCATCTGGAGAATTAAGTCAATTAGAAAGTGATTTACTGGAATTCCAATGAGAAAAATCATTTGTGTCTGTGTATTACTGTATCTATTATCTATCTCATACATGCAGCCACATAGTGATAGACAGTGTAGTCTGTTTCACCACTGAATGTATCTGTTTCTTAATGGACTTTTAAAGCAAACCAAGCTATTAAGCGGTCACAATGTTAATGTGTCTTTGTGATAACTTGTCTGAGAGCCATTACTGTTGACGGTCATGGGGCACATTGGTAGTCAGTCAGTCAGGTTTTTTTTTTTTTTTTTTTTATAAAACCCGAGGCATTATTGCAATCTTCATCTCTTCCCAATATGGTAAGAGTGCCTGGGAAAGATTCTCTCTACCCTTGGCCTCACACTATTACCCAGCTAAGAGGTGTGCGTGCTGTCTCTTAGTCCATGTCATGACAGGCTGGGTTTCCCCAAATTTCCTGCAGCAGTGCACTCACGTCGCCTTCTGTTTCCCATCTCTGCTGACTCTCTAATGCCTGACCTGATTCTCACATGAAAACTAGAACTCGTACTTTCTGTTTAGTCATGCTGGAGTGTGCTTTCAAGTGGCAATCCACAGGAATCTTGTGTTTCTTTGTTCTTTTGCTTACATCTTTGCTGCTAATCGCTCACGCTGTGGATTCCCCCCCCCCCACACTTCACTTCCCAGAGATTACTTGTCATTCAAACCTTGTGTCCCTCACTCTTCTCCCAGGAAGTTCTTTCAATGAAAATTTAGTTTCTGAGTTTTTCTGACTGACTGGCTAATGCTAACTGTTGGCTATTGTCTTTTGTTGTAACCACCCAGTTTCTTACTCTATTTATTGCCTTACAAAGTTCTGTTTCTGCTGCTACTGGGAACATGAAACGCATCACTTGCTGTGCAGTGGAGGATTTTTCCTGCAATAGACCTGCCTGACACTGGGTGTTCACAACAAAAAATAAAACATCTTTCATGAACTGGTAACAGTTTGAAACACTGCACAGTCAGTGAGGAAAGCAGAAAAACATTTATTTATCCCAAAATGTCAGCTCATACACAAGGGATTCTTAAATAAAATCCCACTCACATGAGTTTTAGAGACTTTTTTCTATATTGAGTATTTCTCTGTTGAAGTCATTTTTAATGTTTTTTGTGCCTCATTTCTCATGACAAAGCTGTCTTGATGTTTCACACTCAGAGGTGTGATTGTTTTAACTCGAGAGACGGTAACAAGACACTGCAAGTGTGTAACACCACTCCCAGCGCCAGCGCTCGCTCACAGTCACAGTGTGGTTGTGTCCCTCCTCTCATAATGGCTTTCCAACATTCCTAATGTCTATATGCTTTTTAAACACCACATTCTTAGCGCACTGGACCAGTAGGGCAACTAGAGGCCTGTAAAAACACTGCCAAATTCAGTGGGCTCTCTCTTCCTCAACACTTTCCGCTTGATTAATCTTTAATAGAAAATGAGTGTACTACAACCACAACGCAGAGCAGAAATAAAATCAACAGGCACCTCTTTTCCCTCAAGCTTACAGATCACTGGAGTCAGAGGATGCCCAGAAAGGGCTGTCTGACAGAGTAGTGAGCATGCTGATCACAGGTTGTAACATTATTTTCTCTGGGCTCTTACAGTTGGTCTGTTTGGCCTCTCTGAATCACTGCTGTAATGTTAGACTCAAGTTAAATAATGTAAAACCAACTTGTCTTTCTCTTTCCTCTGAACAGCAATTGCAGAATGAGATTATGTTTAGGTGGTTGCAACCCGCTGGAAAGGGAGCTGCATATTTAATCACAGACAGTAAATATACCTTTTGTTTATTTACGTCAGCATCCTGAAGGGAGGATGACAACATCCTTTCAACTGCTGTTCACTGAATGTATGCAGCGAGCCTAAGCCCTGGAAGTCCTAGTCTTTGCCAAACCAGCCCAGGGCAATAACTGCCTAAACAAAACCTGTTGTGATGATGCATAGCAGGCTGGAAGGCACTCCCTGGCACTGGGGGAAAACAGCTGCATGACAGTTTCGGGTAATGAGTAAACTGAAGATGCAAGGTTGTTGAAATACTGTAACTGTTTGTGTCCTAGTAATTAAACAAGACTTTTGGAAAAACTCTTCTTACCCAGTATTTTGGGTAATTTGCTTTTCTTCCCTGAATAACAGTCCAAACCCTAAATATATTCAGTTAACAATAATATAAAACCTTACATTTGGGAAGAGGGAAAAAGCAAATGTTTGGCATTGCTTTTATTAATGACTTAATCGATTGCCAACATTTGTTATTGAATCATTACCTATTGTTTACGAATCAATTAATTGTTTCAGCTCAAGAGCTTATAGTTCTTCTGTAACTGTTTATACTGTTATTAGGCCAATGTTATGGTGTCATAGAAGACAAATGAATATATTGTAAAGCCGTTTTATGGCTATTGTTTTCCGTAAGATTCTTTTCTGATAATAAAGATTCTGTTTTTAGCCAATGCTAGCGATATGCCCCTATGGATGGCCTTGCTAGTCTTTCAGTTGTTCGTTCCACCAACTGAATATCTCAAGAACTACTGGGTGATTGTCATAAAGTATGGTACAGACATTCGTGGTCCCCAGAGGATGAATCTTAATGCCTTTTGTGATAGTCTGACTTTTCCTCAGACGCCAGCATCAGGTCAAATTTCAATTTACTTTGGTTTATACCTGCAAAACTAATGACATTCCCATTAGCCTCAGCAGGACTCTGTGTTTAGTGCTTATCAGCAATTGTTTACAAGCCTAAATGCTAAACTAAGATGGTATATTTTACCAATGTATGTTAACATTGTCATTGTGAACATGTTAGCATGCTGACGTTAGGCAAGCACTGCCATGCATCACAGAGCTGCTAGCATGGCTGTAGACTCAGATTCTTGTTTAAGCATGAGAAGAAATGTCAGGTGTTTTTGAAAAGAACCCACCCCATGGAAGTTTCCCTTTTCAATTTGGTGACTGAGCACAGTGCACAGTTTATAATAATGTTATTCGACTGTGGCTGCCAAAGGTTGGAAATAAACTTGGGCTTTTGTTCCAGATCTCCAATCTCCATAGATAGTGCCTGTGAAGGTTTGGACAAAGAGGGTGCTGGACTGTCCTCTGGGGCCTTATAGGATTGACAGCAAAATCACAAAAAAACAAATATTCAGGCTCCTCCATGACTCCTACCCCCCCTCCCCTGGCGTTAGGTTAGGGATGACCCTGCTGCCTCTCTGGCAGGATGCACCTGATAATCCCGGGGATTACAGTAAACGGTTGGAGCACACAAAGATGTTTTTCATATTAGAAATCAAGTGGAATGAGCTGCATGTGGTGAAGTGGATGTGCAGTCTTTGTGTGATACTAAACTGTAAATTGTACACACCACCTCACATTTTATAGCTGAGGATTTTAGTGACTTCCGAACATAAAATAAATACATTTCAACTTCAAATAAGAAGAAATGAAAATGTAGTGAATATTTGCTTGTGAATATTTACTTTAACGGCAACGGCAGCTATTGTTTTTATAAAACAATAGCTATAATGTATTTTACAGTTCACAAAACATAATTGCTCCTTAGTCACACATGAATGCTTAAAACTGAAACGGCACTTACAGAAATACAGATGCATTCATACCTCATATTGTAAATTTCTCTGATTATTTTGACATTACAAAAACAAATCCCCTCTGTGTTCCAGGCATTTCCTTCTTCTTCTTTTCCAATTTGCAAATGGTCTCCAGCTCTAAACTTCTTGAATAATGATGGTCTCATGCACAGTGCTGCACTCCATTGCACCCTGACTCTGAGTGTGTTTGGGTGACATTATGGAAACTCTGGAGGACAGCCAGAAAGTCCTGGCTGCTGGGCTGGATGTTATGGCTCTTGAGCAGGCTAGCAGCTGTGCTCTATCCCTGGAGCTAAGCACTCCATGAATCACATACTTAGGCTATTACATGAAGGGTCAACAAGCTTGAGAGGAAATGTCTTTCTGTATGTTACAGTAGCTGTTAGAGAAGATGCAGAAACAAAGGAAGCTAGAACAGAAGAATTGTTGATGTGCACGAGAGCATGACGTAACTTCTCTGGAGGTGGATTGTCAGTTATCTTTTTCTCTAGGGAATGTATTTATCCTCCCCTCCGTCTTTTCCCTCATCAATGTTCTCCATCTCTTATTGCCCATTAGTCAAGGCGGCTTCTGAAGCACCGAGTTAAGGTCATCAGCAGTCAGGGGCCGTGTTAAGCAGGGGGTGGGCAGAAGTGCTGCATGAAAGCCAGCCAGCTGCACTGACAGGAACACACAGGTTGTAATTAGCGGGAGCATATCTGCACTCCTCAGTGACACAGTGAAACACACACACTTGCACAGACAGCTATACTCAGACACAGAAGTAAAGCATTCCATCTGCACCACACAGGCATGCACCCACCGTTCTGCCCACTTTTACATGCATTCAAAACGCCCGGCGTGTCCCATATGTCCACCCGTCCATAAACAATAAAAGCACTTCTTTAAGGCCCCCAGAGGAGACAGCCTCTCATCCCTTCTTATTTTATCCCTGTCAGAGGAGCCTGTAAATGGGACCTTGGATACAGCTATGAGCCGAGAGCCACCACACATTCCTTCTCCAGATCTCAGGCCCCATGCGCTGTCAGTTAATGCTGAGCGTCAGGCAAAAAAAGTGTACTTTACTAATGTGCCAATGTAATAATTAAAGTGATAAGTTTTTAGGGAATGAACAATAACTGGGCAAAGGTCAAAATTTGTCCTCTGGTACACGGTAATGTAAAAGAGCACTTAAGGCTTTCAATGAACTCACACTGACTCAGATTACAAGCCCTGTTTTAAACCTTGCCATGCTGTGCTACTAACAAAGAAGAATGGAGCTATATAATGACCGACAGAGAATAAAATGATCAAATGAGATCAAAGATGTGAAACTGTTTTGTTGGCAAGCATTTAAGGCAACAGTACTACAAAAGGGCAGATATGAAAATACATTGTAATTAATATAAGGGGGTGCATCAACATTATTTCATTTCATTTTTTTTTCAGTGTTTACCTGATAAACTATACCTGTGATCCCTTTTTGGAAAGATAATATTGCTTGGAGAAGAGTTATACTCAGTAAACGTAATCCAACTTTTTTTCTGCCACATGGCATCGTTTTGTTATTGATTAGGCTACATCCCACTTTGCAACACAGTATTAAAACAGAGACCCTAGTTATTGATATTCATTGATCTCAATATCGATCCAAAACCAAAGATTCTTTTGTACCTTAAAATAATGGTTCCAAAAATTAGACATAAGTATAATGGTAATGATAACAGTAATGGATAACCGAAGATGAAACGTGCTTTGGTGCCTACTGTAAAGTTGCTGGTTGACAAGTAGCTAATGCTTATATATATATAAAATTTATAGCAACATTATCAATCATTTAGAGTTGTGTTTGTGGTAACCTGAGGAATATAAGTCCAATATTTACTCTTTTTACCTCTATTTTGGTCTCTACCAACTCTTGAGGAAAATATCTGTCTCTTTAGCTGCTAAATGCTCCACCATGTTCACCAGCTAATCTCCAACTGTGACTCCCTACTGTTTGGTGCTGAGCATTTAGTGCACAGTGGATTTTTAAAGTTTTATTTTGCTGAAACAGCTGGCTGCATCTTAAAAGGACGCTATGAGAGCTGTGAGAGAGAACCAAAACACTAAAGCTATGGGTCGGACAGCTAAGCAATGAGCTGAAACTGCATTTAAAGTAGTGCCATGCCTCCCTGGTGGCAAAGGAGGAGAGTTGCCATTGTTATTACAAAAATATAGATAGCAGCTTTAACTAATGTAACTTGAACTGTCTGATACTGTATATTGATGTCCTGTATTTACAAGACACTGTAAAGTGAAAGATAGATGGATACCACAGATAAAAAAGACAAATTATGTATAATGGATACATGTGGGTGCTTGTATACGTGTGTGTGTGTGTGTGTGTGTGTGCACGCTTAAGTAGGTTTGTGTTTGGGAATTCCAACAGCTCCGACCCTGTGACCTCTGCTATTGTTTCCCAGCTGACCAGAGGCATAATGGGGGCAGATGAGGTGTGCTGGGGTGGGAGCCCGGGACACAACAAGGCTGGAAAGCGCAGCAGCTGCTTTGCCCAATAGCCAAAGTGAGAGGGGGAGTGAAGGGTGGAAGCGAGTAAAAGCAGTGGGGGTGTGAAGGGGGGACTGCCATTAGAGCATGTTATAGGAGTAGCGAGCGTTTACTAGATTGAAAACTGGGAAAGGGGACAGAAGGAGAAGTGTACATCTGTGCTTTTCCCACACCCACCCAACGAGGCTTTATGTTGTGAGTGAGGTTTGTTGGTGGCACCCTTGGGACCTGACCCACTGGGGTCCTCAGGGATGCAGAAACAAAACCGCCAACTGTGTCACACTGTTAGACCACTGCAGCACTCTTGTTACAAGCTAAACAAACAGATACATATGGCGATATAAACATTGCTGTTGGAGATTTAATGCAGTGCTTTTGCCTATTGTATTCAGAGAGGGAGGAAGCATGCTTTAATTGTGCAACCTCTGTATTCATTGACCTGAAGTAACATGATCTATGGCACGATGCAAAGGAATCCATTGACTCAGTAGGAAGTTATTGATCTTACATGTAGGAACTTCAAGGGCACATGGACTTGACCAGACAAACTAGGAACATCATTTTTTGTTTTATAATGAATAAATACTAACAACCACCAGTTTGATGCTGGCATTTTTTAGTTCAAGTGTTCTTCAGATCTGACCTGGACACAGCTTACATGTTACTGTAATATTCTTATCTTTATGTAAAAGTCACGAGGATATCCAGCACCTGGAGCTCTCCGTTCAGTAACAAGGCTCTTGGGGGCCATTTAGCCAGGCCAAAATCATGTTTCCTAACATATATCCAAAGAGAAGCAAACTTCTTCTTCTTTAATAAATTACTATTTAAGAACACTTCGTGTGTGAACCTGTCTGCTTATATTTGGACATTGCTTGTTTTGCAGTTATCCTTTTCTCAAAAGATATTTATGCAGATTTTAATGATGTGTTATTACATGATTCAGATTGTGTAACACAAAGAACACAATTGCAGAAGGCCAGTAACTGTAATGTAATCACTACCAAAGCACACTTCTGTTACTCGGTGTAGTAACATGATTACGATACCACATTATGTTACCCCAGCATTGTTCATGTGTTGACTTTAACAAGAGAAGAGACACAAATGCATTCTGGCACTAAACCAGGCATTTGTTTCTATTCAGCAACAGCAGCAGCAGGGGATGCCTCAGTCATCCAGGCAGATAGGAAACCCTCCCAGGGAACTGTGTCTCTGTGTGTTTTCTCCCGGTCCACTCACTCTACCGAGTGCAACCGAACCCAGTGCGAGCTTTGATCAGCCCACTTCAAACAGCCACAGACTGGTTCTGCTGCTCCCAAAGCTAGTGCTAGTGCCCTCCCCCACCTCCACGGAGCAAAACCCTCTCAGCATCCATCAACAACCCATCCAAGCGTAAGGGATACAGCAAGGGTGTCTTTCACCTCCATCCTACACCCCCGACCTGCAACCCCGCTCACACACACTTGACAGATGCCATCATTTATGGATGAATTTATTTATAAACAAGATCCTATGTGCTCTCTTTCTTGCTGCTACTGCTGTTATTGTGGAAGTAAAATTGCATTTGAAGTAGTGCCATGTCTCCTTGGTGGCCTCCCTGGGGGGTTTCAGAGTGGGCTGGGCGATAGATAGCACCATGATAGGGATGTGTTTAGATGGTTATGCACTGGAGGAAGTGGAGTTGATGGAGCAGAGGATGTCCTTTTCCACTCACAAGTTTTTCCTTTTGTGGTGCCTGTATATCTGAATAAATATTCTCACTTCTTCTTTCATATCAGACAGACAGCTGTGGACAGAGAAGCTGCAGTCAGTGTTATTACAGTTTAAATGAAAATCCTGAGAGTGAAAGATATGTAGGAGTGGAAATAAAGGATGTGATCTGTGTTGTATTACAGGTGAAAAAGAATAGAAAGCGATGGATTTGAATACTGTAGTGTGTGTGTGTGTGTGTGTGTGTGTGTGTGTGGGGGGGGGGGGTTTGGAGCTTTTCAGTGCATATTTCATTTTGTACCAATGCAAGCACCAATAGTTGGATCAAAGAGAGTGGGTGTCTAACGTAGGCAGTACATTCCAGACATTATTGCATGTCAAAGACTGTTAAAATGAAACAAATACAATACTCCACGCAGCTTGAGGTATTTTCGATTATTGGTATCCTCGGCACAAGTAGGTGCTGTTAATAAGCTGCAGGCTCAGAGAACCACTTATTACACTTTTAGATAAACATTGTCACATGTATCAGTTTTAAACTTTGGTTAATTGAGCCTTGATTAAAAATTCTTTATTTTGGCACCACACGGTGGTAGATAATGACATGGTGGCAGATGTGGCAGTGTGTGCATTATCTATCGTGCATGTGTGCTTCCTTGCACGCAGTTGTCCAACACAGTGCTTTGCCGGATGAGGCTGCATTGTGTTGTGGAAACATTCAAGCCAGGTTCAACTTTTTTGCAGGTGCCTTCTGCATCTGCCCGCTGGTCTGATTAAAATTAATTAGGGGTTGTGGCTCTTTTCACGCAGTGCTAATGTCAGTCTGAGCATTGCCTTATTCCATCAGAATCATTTGGAAGCTGCAATAATCCTATATGTTTAGGCATGTGGTTATGTAGGTAAACGTCAGAATTACACAACTACCAACATTGTTGACCTGTCAAGCAACTGAGTATTTTTGGACAAACCGTGCACACTGCACCAATTAAAGCCAACTATTGTGCTTCATTTTAATCACAAAAATTATCAGTATCCCTGTGTAAGAGTGTTAATGTTTGAATGCATTGTTTTTGGGGTATTCTGTTAATGTTGACCCAGGCCTCCATAATCTGGATGTCAAAGTAAAGCAGTGGCTCCTCCAGGGTGGCAGATCTGATCAGCCTTTTAGGGAGTAAAACTGGAGATTCCAGCTAGCCTCCTTTCTTAAAAAAATATCTCGGCACTCACTGAAATCGTCTACTTTTACATGTTCGAGTTGAGCAACCAGACAAAAACAAAAAAGCAGAAAGACTTGGAGTCTTTGTTAGGCATACTGGAAACCAGGCGGGGTCCAACAGCAATAAAAGGGTTAGGGCAATAATAAATAATCTTAAAGTCAGCATCTGATGTGCTTTCACTAGTCAACGTTTCTGGCGTGAGAGGCGCAGAGTTTGAGGAAACGTAGTACTGTGTGGGCTCCCTGTGACAGCCAACAGTCGTTCACAGCTACTTGACTTCCTCACACAAAAAAATCTGGATAGTGTTTCTATTGTAACATCTAAACACATGAACATCCTCAATCGATTAAGAGTGTCACGGTTAGGAGTGGGAATCACCAGATGCCTCCCGACAAAATATTATTGGGATTTTAAACATATTGCAACATTCTGCAATATATAACCTTTTTTCCAACTTCTAATTTTTCTCAATATTAAATGATGTCCCCAAAAGGAAACTTTGCCAACATCTGTTTCATCTAAAAAGATACATTTCTCTGTTTGTTGATCTCACTTCAATTTTATTGCTGCAAAATGGGATTGTCAAGCAGACAAACTGACCAACACATACAGTATATAATAAAAGATCCATACTTGGCGCCTGTGTATCAATACAGTAATGAAAATATTGTGATACTATGCTGTATCGATTTCCCTCCCCCACCTCTAGTTACTGTGGGGTGCACCAACATAAAGTGCCACACCAAATCTAAAGTCATGTCTCTAAAGGTTTTAAGGGAAAAATCCAAGTAGAGACATTGTTTTTAAACGAGGCAGAAAATATATATTTTGACAGAAGAAGTCAGAAACAAAAGAAGCCTAGTCTTTAAAAGCAAAGCACAGCATGAACTAGAGCCCTAGACAAGACACAGAGATCAAACAACAGGAGATGAAATGCAAAGCTATTTCTCCAGTGGAATGAGAGTGTGTGTCTGTGATTATAAAAGAATGGCTGGGGGAGAGGAGGAGGAACTGAAAGCGGACACACTACTCCATCTCCATACCCCTGGGGCGAGCAGGAGACAGACAGTAATGCTGCTCTGTCCCCTTGCCTTGGCTGTCAGCGCTGTGGCTGGCCCAGCTTTTCAACCTGCGTTTGGTCGACAGACACGGGCATTAACTCCTCAGCAGCAGAGCTCAGAGCAGATCCGTGGAAGGTGCTCGACGCCTTTCAAAGGCTGCACTTTCTCCACAGGGAAAGTGCAGGGAGCTTTGATCAATATCCCGTGTGTGAGGGCTGCAGACATGGAAGGTTAATGGCCATTTAACCCAGTGTCACCTCAACTGTCCCGGCTGTGTGCTAATGCCTTTGAAAACTTGACACAGTCATCTCTTTTACAGATCAACAGCTTAGTGTGTGTGTGTGTGTGTGTGTGAGGTATATACATTTGTATAGCCTATATGTCAAACTGCATGAGCAACCAAACATATAAAGCCACTGTCTAGAGTGCAAGCCAGCTGAGGTTGCTTCATTGCAGGCTTGTTAATGTTTGTTTCACTAGATTGAGTTGATTTTGAGCCCACAGATTCACTGCCTAAAGCTCCACATTTAACACCATGGTACATACTGTAGTGGTGTCTTTGTTGCTTCTACATATAGCACAAAATGCAGCCAACATTTCATGCGGTATAATCTGAAAATTGCAGTATTACACTCAAAGGTTACATATTTCAGACATATAAACCTTTTATTATTGGTATTTGAAAGTTTCATTGCAGTATACAGCCATTCTTTTCCCTGCTATTATATACCAGGAAGAACATTGGAAACAGATTTCACACAGAAGAAATACCAAGTGTGGATCTCAATAGGAAATTGGAACTCTGAAATCATTAATCCAATGAAGTCAATAAGTACATCAATCTGCACTCAAGCTGCATTGCCTAGCAATGCACTCAAACTGCATTGCCTAGCAGTGACACTGACCAAAATGAATGCTGACTTTATCCTTACTGTGATGGATTACACAACTCATACACGTTTCAAGTATCTTCCAATTGATTTTCATATGATGTGAAGAT
The DNA here is from genome assembly GCA_026937815.1 of Etheostoma perlongum. Lineage (NCBI taxonomy): Eukaryota > Metazoa > Chordata > Actinopteri > Perciformes > Percidae > Etheostoma > Etheostoma perlongum. Next base: position 16,627,130 of record CM049385.1, on the reverse strand, counting down.
GAATGGAAACCAAGGGTTGCCTGGAACAGTATGATAATGATGTCCAAAACTCGGAAAAGGCAGAACTTGCATTTAAAAATCCGCCACTAATGTAACCAGCTGAAATTTTGAGTTTACTTTTAAGTCCCTTCTTAAACATGAAGCACTAGTTCTATGCCAATCTTCAAGGTAGGTTTTTTTTCCCCCTCATCCAGTTGAATTTTGTTTGCCATAGTAAGGTCAGTGGCACCATATGCAGTAGACTGTATTGAATAAGACTGTAAAAGAAAGTGCACTGCAGGCTTATATTCACATAAACTACACGCGCTGGGTTAAAGTAAGTCCACCTCCACTCTTGGCAGCAGTCTCTATTTATCTCTGTGTGAGTAAGAACCCTCATTGAGGAGAAGCCATAACAGCTCACAACACAGACCTTCAACAATGAAAAGTCTGCTCCACCTATGAAAGGATGGAGCCCCAACCTTCTTCTTCTCCTCCTTTTGGTCACCTCTAATAATCAATGCACCAGAGTCATTAGCCTCTGCAATCGCTTCGTTCTCCAACTCTCTTCCTCCGTACTTCCTTTCAGGTCCTCACAATGAAGCCATATGCATCCCTCCAGGTTGCTACGATACTTGGCCACCCCAACTTGAAATGTTTTGCCTTTGCTTTGAAGGTGAATTTCAAGAGGAAAACAGCTGCGTGAGAAGAAGAAAAGACGCAGAGTATATGTGGCGCTGAATGTGTTGTGTTTCTAAGGTTGCTTAGAACTCAATCACACAAACTGTTTTCATTTATTAAGGAACATTTGAGAGGGTGTTTGTTCCCCTATGCCTTGCCTTTGTATGTGTGCATGCATGGGTGTTTTTCTATGTGGCCTAATGAGGCTGTTAGTTGCTGTTGACTCCCAGCCATATGGGTAGGAACACATCAGAGAGCCTTGAGGCAAAGACTTTTCTTTTCCCCTCATTCATAATGGTTTGCTTTTTAGCTGTGTCTGAAATGAGCATGCAACAAACAAAGAGAGACAGAGAAAAATCTGAGCTGTGATGGCACAAATTAATGCACTGAAGACTGGAAGTCTTTGTTGTTGTCGAAGCACACTTAAGTCTGCAGGTTTCCTGAAAAAGAATCTTCTCCGTCAAACTGCATCATTTGTGTTTCATTGTTAAGTTTATTTCATTGCTTGTCCTCATGGAATGGAAATTCGCACAGAGGACGGTTTGAATGAGCAGATAGAGAGCTGTCATGTTTCAGACAGATTGTCCCTACGGGGGAGTCGTTGTGTCAGGGGACAGGAGGCATAAATGAAGTCATACCACAAACCCTTGAGCCTTATCACTGTACATAGGCGCTCCACTAAGTTTTTGTCTGCCTTAACATCCTCTGGGATATTTCTAGCCTTTGATGACTGACGACTGGTGAGGAACACTTTCCTCCCACCTCTGTCACCTCTGCTCGGCAGAGCCTCCTGCGTGGCGCTGCGGCGTGGCTTAGCGCTGAGTAACCATGTGGAAATAAAGACAGAAATCCACTTTCCACTGTGAGAGATCGCTGGTACTAAATCAGGCTAATGCTAATGCTCAAGGAGGTTTTGTGAGGGGTGTTTAATTCCTGTCCTTGGCACAACATGGCAGGGTCCCACTGCTTGCCAGGTGTGATGGTTTTTAGTGGTTCCCGCCAGGCTGTCCCCTCCCTCACCCCCCTGCTCCATCCATCTCATCCTGCTCTGTCTGAAATTCAATTGACCTTTTGTTCCATCTCACAGTGAATGGGCACAGGCCAGCTCCACCACTAGCCAACCCAGCGCTTTCATACCTCTTTATTTGATCTGCTGAGTCCAGGGCTTTCATTACCTACCCAAACACACACGCCCCCCCTTTCCTCCACAGCCACATCCTCTTTTATCTCTGTTCTTCTCTTTTTGCTGGATGTTGGACAAGTGCATATCAGGCAGAGGAAATGATATATTTTACAATCAGCAGGAAACTGTTTTTTTTTCCTCCTCCTCCTTGTGTTCTTGATTGTTATAGTGATTGGCTTTTATTTGTGCCTGCTCTGCTTGTTTTAAACACAGCACTTTATCTCTTCTCCTCTCCCTCAGAGGACTTTTTTTTCTGACTTTGCAAAAGTGCTGAGGTAGCTTCCCTGTCGCTCAGGGCAGAAGAGCGCTACAACTGTCATGACCGTGACCTGCCAATCATTTTAAACTTTGGTATTGACAAATTAATCTCAACGGTTTTTCCCAGCCTCTAATTACATCTTAAGTCAAACAAATACCATTGTCTCAAATTTCCTTCATCTGACATCTCTTTCCCTTTCATCTGGATTCTGCTTTAATTCCCCGGTTGCTTCTCTCATCATCTCATGCTTCTGCACCTTGCCCTCGCCCCAGCGTCAAAGTAATTAAATCTTTTTTGTCCCCTCTCCACCCCCACATGCTCCATCTCTTTTCTTCTTCAGCTCTAACCTCAGTGCAGGTCTGGTGCACTGTGATACATACTAAAGACCAACTTCAGCAGCTACAGCACTTCATGTGTGACCACTACCAATCAGTACTCGCTGTTGTACAATGTGTGCTTTGCTGACTGTAGGACTTGGTAGCCATGTGATTGGGCTTTTTGTGTGTGTGTGTGTGTGTGTGTGTGTGTGTGTGTGTGTGTGTGTTGCTCTCTCAGCAATACAAAACAGACACAATCTTGTGTTAATAAGACGAGGAGGGGACTGCAAATTCCAGATAATGTCCTGTCATGTATAAGCCGAAATGATTTATATTTCATTTTCTTTCTTCTATATTACAGTACACATTGTTTAAAGGTGGACAAACAAATTTAGCAAAACTGCCTTTAGGCTTTTGCTGCATTTAAATGCAACGCCTTTTGGGATTTTTCACCACTAGAGGTGCTGGGGTCCCTGTATTGTTTGCACACTGATTCACATGCCCCAAACCCCCCCAGTGACAGGGACAGGCTGTGCAGCAATTTTGCAATGCTTGTAAGAGTTGACATTGCCGAACAGACACACGTTACCCTAACCAATCATTACAAAAGGAACTGCTGTTAAAACAACGAAATAATTGTATGATCACAATGTGTCGCCACAATTTGATCCATTAGGGCCAATACAAATTGAAATGTTTCTGCATTACTAGACTCGTTTGAGATGAGCCAGGTCTGCCCAGAATCGATCACCGGCGATCACGACCCAATGTATGCCAGTTAGATTTGTGTTTGACTTTATCCTGACTTGCTTTCCCACTAAGGTCAAAGTTGTCTCTGGTAAGAAAAGATCTCCATGGAGAAATGTCCTACTCGTGAGAACAGAAAAAAGAGAGTGTAGAAAAGCTGAACGAAGGTGGCGAAAAACAAATCTCTTGGTCCATTATAACACCTGTAAAGAGATACATGGGTCTGATAACATTTTATTAAATCGGACCTAACAGGATGTGAACGTGGATGGAAACGTCTGTAAACTGTCCGACTTCACCGGTTCACGGTTCATCTTGAACGAGCCTAGTGTCAGTATATTTTCCTGCCCTTCATTTGTGCAGAGAGTCAGCCAGAGGAGGCCTCTTATGCACATGCACATGAGCGAAACAGAATGTAAACAAAACTGTTCCTCTCACTTGGAGGGACCAAAAGCATTAATCTTTAATGTGCAGGCTGTTGCATTGTTCTCAGTGGGGAGGGAGCAGGTCACCATGGGACAGCCAGCTGAATAACTGGGGCTACAGGCCGCGTGCAGCTCTTGTCATTCCATCATTAACAAAGAGAACATAGTGATGCTAAAACAGGCTGTAGCGCCATTGTGCCGACTCTATTTACCCCGCCAGACAAAGGCACGCAGCTCTTTAACCCGCTGACTGCCTATTGTGTCCGGTCTGGTATGAAACACGTTAACAGCAAGTATAAAGACAATCTCTAATTATCATAATCAGTTTATGTGACCTTAAGGGATTATATGTAATATGTGAATCATTTTTTTATCCCAAAGTGTGCAACATTCATCTACATTATGTGATTCACAGATTTATTCATTGTAGCAGTTGTAAGTTTAAATGGAGCGATATGTCCGTGAACTTAAATTTAAATTTAAGCAGCCAAGATGCTGTTGCTATATGTAAAAGTTCAGCTCCGTACCAGCTCCTAGCAGAGGCAGGAGGGAGGTTGCCCACAGCCACAATTCCAGAGAGAGCCCAGATATTTTTACAAGCCTCCTAATGAGAGCTGTAAGAGAGCAGGACCCGTGTAACCGAGCAGCTTGTGAAAGTACAGAGGCACCACGGCGCCTTCAAATTTGATCAAGGTAGAGAAATGAAAAGCAAGAGTGAGGAGAAGCGTGTGAGTGCATGTGAATCTCATATAGAGAAGAAATTGAAGATTTTAACACAAGGACCATTTGCAAGAGAGACAGGAAGAGGGATGAGTCGAGAGACTTAAAGAGTTCAACCTTTGGTTTGGCCTTTGTGCTGGCATTCACGGTTGTTTCAAGATGATTATGGATTGTGTGCACAAGTCCTCCGGTCCTCAACTCACTATAATTCACTTTTGTGTGTGTGTGTGTGTTGTGCGCTTCTCTGAGTAACCCCTCGACATTCCTCGTGAAGCACTGTGATAAAGGGAGGCCACAGCTTTGTGGACGCCCAAGAGACAAAGATACTCATAGATGTTAAGATCAAGACTCATTTGCATCTGCAGAGTGCATTCAAGCTGCTGCATGTCCAAGTTTCTGTCACAGCCTCTGTTTTAATGGGCCTATCCATGTATTATTGGCCTTTAGATCACCTTCCATGGATGCACAGTAGGTTTCTAATTGACAGAATAAGCCATATGGTTGGGATGATGAACCTCATGGGGTTAATTCAGGTTAAAAAATGAGTACACACAGGAATTTCTCAGAAGACACCATGACCTTATGCCATATGTTATTGTGTGTCCACAGGTTCCTCTTATTACGACAACGTGAGGCCGCTGGCGTATCCTGACTCAGATGCTGTTCTCGTCTGTTTTGACATCAGCCGCCCAGAGACTTTGGACAGTGTCATAAAGAAGGTCAGTGTTTTATTTTTATTTAATTTTCTCCTCTCAACACAATGGGGTCAGCATTTAGTATATGCTGTTATACTGGAAACTCCAGAAATTTTCTTGATCAGCATCTTAGTATCCATTGAGATTTCTGTGCCAGCAGCTTGCTTTTCCATGGCTCAACAATAGAGCAAATCCACACAGAGGTTAGAGCCTCCATTTCCTTTATCTCATCAAAACATCCTTGGACACTTGACCCTTGTCCCTTTGAGAAGTGGAAGGTCAGAGTGAAGAATGAGAGGAGAAGCTTTGCACCCGGGTGGGTTCGAGTGGAATATCACATACGCATATTAGCCATATCAAAGAGGAGCCGTTGTAGAGCCTGTTTAAGAGTACTAAAATCACCCTTCTGTAGGCATTTAAAATTTTAAATCTGAGTTTTATGCAGAACAGTTAGCCAGATGGTGGCACTTAACATTTGTAATGTGGCCTATGGTTCAGATGTTGTGATACTGGAGTTAAGATTGCCGTGGTGGTGATTGCAGGGTTGTGGTCATGGACGTGTTTTTACACCCGGTGGGAATACCTATTGTATTTGTAGAGACACCAAACTTAATAGGTTTATTTGCGTGCATGTGTGTCATGTAAAATTGGCCTGTGCTTTTAAGTGGTCTCTCATCTTGAAGCCATGTGTGAGTTTCCCTTTGAACTGCACTGCTTGTGGCGCAAAGATAGTTCCCACGGCTGGCCTGTTGACGTGTTTAGTGGTCTGAGGGGAGCTGCTAAAATGCCCTTGCAGACTGTGCAGATTTAACCCAAGACACCTTTTTAAACTAACAAACAGCTCACAAGCCTCAGTGCTCTCTGTCAACAGGGGGAAGCAGAGCTGCCGTCAAGCTTTTGGTTTTCCCATGAATCCCTTGGCAGGGGGTTGCCATGATCCCTGACCCCTAGCTGTCGCCCTGGTAATATCCAAAACTCAGGGCCACGCGGAAAACCTGTTGCACAATCACCATCCCAAATTAGACTCTTAACCTCTAGGAACAAGCAGGTCACCAAAGTTTCTGGAAGACAGCTGGGGGAGGCGAGAAGGCTAAAGAATCAAAGCTTTTGATTGGTTGTTGTTATTGGCAGAATAGGGGTGGGCTTGAAAGGTCTAAGGTTGTTTTCAATGTGAAGGATGAATGGACACTGACATTCTGCACACGGCATGAGGAATATTTTAGGGCTGTCGGCTGCTGTTGTGTATTTGTGTCGCAGGGAGGAGGGACAGTGTTGGTTCAGTTTCACAAGTGATATTTAAGCTCAGGGTGATTTTAGAAGGCTGAGTGATGAACACAAGTCAGGTATTGCAGAAACCAGAACAAAGATGGCATGAATAAGGAAGTATTTTTACGTGGTTCTTAAACTACTGTAGTGTAGCGTAGTGACATTTTAATTTGACAGTGAAACGATGCATGGGAATATGGAAAAATGGGACGTGCCTTTATTAGCATTGCTTTTACATACAGCTGAAATGATTAGCAGATGAATTGACTTGTTTGGCAGAAAATTGTGCAAAACATGCTGTTCTTCTAGCTTCGCTGTTGTGAGGATTTGTTGTTTTTCTTTGTCTTATGTAAAAGTAAATTCAATATCATTGGGACTTCGAAAGGTCAGACAAAACAGGCAACGTGAAGATGTCACCTTGTGTTCAGGAAATGATGATGTGCATTGTATACTAATTTCTGACAATGCATTGATGAAAAGAATGAACTGAATAATCAAGAGAATATTTGTCAGAATAATCGGTAATAAAAAAGACCTGTTAGTTGAAGCCCTCCTGGTACTATACATAGGTGAATGTATGCTTCTTTAAGGTCCAACAAACCATTTCCTTTCATAAATCTATCCATTATCTTTTTTATTAATTCATTAATTTGTTGTGTAGTATAAAAAATGATAGATTCACAATTTCCCATAGCCCAAGATGATTAGTTTTGTCCAATTTACAACCATATAGATAAAGAAAGTAAATTATCCTCTATTGTTGCCTCTTAAACAACTAATATACATTTCAAAATTGTTGTTTTTCTTTCCCTTGGTTGAGAAGTAGTTTATATTCCAAAATATTGAGGAATTCACCTCTTCTTATTTAATCTCCGAAATGCTGATATCAGTAGATTCTAGGGGTGAACGATTAAGTTCAGTTTTTTCACAAGATAAATGCTAGAATAAGGTTACATATCACAGATCTTTCATTTATTTTGTATTACTTTATTTAACATGATCGTAGAAGGTGCAATATGTAGTTAAAAAAATAATCGCAAATCGAATCTGGCAGGAAAATGGCAAACTAGATTTTTTTCCCCATATTATTATTATTATTAGATTTAAAAGACATTCTAATTTCCCTTTGACTCTTTAGCTGAACAAACTATCTTTTATCAGGACAGCACTCATCTCCCTCAAGCTCAGGTATCCAGTGTCGGAGAAGCCAAAGGTCAGCACTGTATCTCAGTGACTCACCAGTCAGTTCAGGAGGCTCTACTCTCATATTTGGCACAATCAGTGATATATTTCTGTGTCTCTCTGTCGGTTCATGTCTCAACAGTGGCAAGGGGAGACGCAGGAGTTTTGTCCCAATGCCAAAGTGGTGCTGGTGGGCTGTAAGCTGGACATGAGGACAGACGTCAGCACCCTGAGGGAGCTCTCCAAGCAGCGCCTCATCCCTGTCACCCACGAGCAGGTGTGAAAAAGCAGATGATGAATATGTGAGGAGAAAGGGGTGGGGTGAGTAATGAGTGAGGGACTTGGAAGGTGCCCTGGAGAAAGAAAAAAAACAGACAGACTTGAAAAACAACAACGGATGCAGGAAAAGAAATTAGAAAGCAATCTTGCGATTATATACAATTTTTTCCATCTTGGATCAGCAGTGGCATTGCCTCTCTGGTGAAGTCACACAGGACAGGACTGTGAAAGGGGACTCACGCAACACAATCAACCACCGCAGAATAAGAGCTGTGTGAAAACCCTTCGGGGACAGGTTGCTGGGGTTGGCAGTTTGACCGAAATTTGCTGACAAGCGCTGTAAGGTTGCTTATGGCAAGGGCTGTGGAAGAGGCACGAGTGGTTAGTGGAGTTTATGTCTAGGGACACATTTTTCCCTCAAATGAAATATTCATGCAGATTTAGGGAATTTTCAAACTGCAGGACGAATAGAAAAAAGACATTGATAAATGAGTGAGTCCTTTTATCACAGGCCACCGTGACCTCTAAGCAAAGGAGATGGGGAGAAGCGGGAGGGGATGATAAACTGTTCTGTAAATCTGTGAATTTTAATCAGCTTTCAGCGTGTTCATTTTGTGCTCTCCTGTGTTGGACATACAAAAAATGGAGGGCCTTTTTCACCACCACACAAAAGCCCTCAGAACAAAGGAGCCTTTTTTCTACTGCTGTCTAAGAGCTTGCATGAGGCTAACAACATGCAGCCTCCAAACAAAATCACCAACGGAAAACAACAGACAATTCATGTAAATAAGATACAAACAAAAGATTGAGTGGCAAACCATAGAGCTAATGTAAAATAGCAGGGGACCATTTGTGGCCAGGCGTACATTATTGATTAAGCTATTGTTACGCTTATTCTCAGTCACTATTTTCATCTGAGCCCACTACTGTCCGTCCCTCTAACATGCCCAGTAAATGTGTCACACAGCAGATGCCAAAGCTGTGCACAATAAACATTTTGGTGCTCTAATACAATAGCGTGTGTTGTTATCCTGTTGGTGATCTTGAATTGAATTCCAACACAGTTGAGAAGTCACCAGTGAAAGTGACCACTGGGTGAACTCCTCACATTAATCTGCCCAAGGTCTGATTGAGTTTTTCCGCTTGTCACAAAAATCTCTATCTTGGCTCCCTCCAGTCGCCACCGCCCCTGAATCTAAATCTGCTGTTCCACCTAATGAGGACTTTATTGCTTCTTATATGCAGCTCAGTGCACAACTGCGATACAAATCAAACCAAGTCCAGTAAGGATGAAAAGCTCTCTGTGTTGGAGAGCTTGCAATTTTAGGGTCATGGGAAATGCATGGGAAATTGTGTCTCATCTGTTACAACTTTTGCATGTCTTAATCCTGCGTGAATGTGGGTTTAAAGTCTTGATCATGTAACAAGAGCGAGGCTGTACTGCAGCGAAGACAAAGGCCAAGGGACTCTAAAATTAAATTTGTCTCTGATTTGATCTCGAGCAAACAATTTACGGTCTAAATTAACTGGGTATATTGTAACATTACTCAGGGGTGATCTCTAGTGCTGGAGGAGCTCTGAGAGTTTAGTCTCTTCTCTCTAAATAGCTGCATTGACCATGTCAACACCGGCCCAGTGGGCTCTCTTCCCACTCTCTCACCACAGACCAGACACAGAGTCAGAGCATCTCTACATTATTCATGACTCAGATAGAGGAGCTTCATTTGTCTCCTGATATGTTTAGATCATTGACATTCATTCTACGGTTTGGATCGAAATCTTTGTCTCGTATCTGCTGACTGCCTTTCGAGGACATTTATTCTTTAACTGTTGAGAGGTAGCGCCTGCTTATGCCAAGGTACAATGACAGATGGAGTGCATGTTGTAAAATGTATTTTTCTTTGTGAAGCGCTCACACAGCACCTTGATGATGGGTAAACTCTTGTCTAGCACTAGAGCTGGGCAATATATCAATATGATATCAATATTGTGATATGAGACTAGATATCATCTTATCATCTTAGATTTTGGATATCGTAATATGGCATAAGTCGCATTACAGTAAAGTGATGTCATTTTCTGAACTTACCAGACTGTATTATTTGCCTTTACCCACTTAGTAATTATGTCCACATTACTGAAGAATATTTATCAAAAATCTCATTGTGTAAATATTTTGTAAAAGCACCAATAGATAATTCTACAATATCGTTGTGGTATCGATATCGAGGTATTTGGTAAAAAATATTGTGATATTTGATTTTCTCCATATGGCCCAGCCCTATCTAGCACAACTTCTAAAAGGAAAAAAGAGAGAAGACATTGTTGTGTCACGGTCAGGAGTTCCATTAGAAAAGAGGCAGAATAGACAAGTGAAAGGAGAAAAGCTGCAACAGAAATGTATTGTGAAGATGTAAATTCTACAAGCTGATGTTTTCTATGGCACTGCAGATAACTTATGTTTTGAAAATCATAAATGAAGTTTGCTTGCTTGCTAATAGTCTCCTGCTTTGCCTGTGTCCGTGTTCCAGGGCAGCACGATAGCTCGACAGATGGGGGCGGTGGCCTACGTCGAGTGCACCTCCAAAGTTTCGGGAGAACAGCGTCCGGGACGTGTTTCACGTTACCACGGTGGCGTCGGTGCGGCGGCCACACAAGCCACAGCTTAAACGGAGCAGTTCCCGCAGAGGCCTGAAGCGAGTGTCACAGCTGCCCCTCCCACCCCTGCCGGGCCGGACTGAGCAAATGGACGAGGCCCCGGCCATGAGGAAGGATCGGGCTAAGAGCTGTGTGCTCATGTAGAGACCCATCACTATAAATATATGTACATACATAAACACAGAAATATATAACAGAGGAAGTCTATTTATTGTTTTGTTTTTTTTTCTCGTATTTTAATTTTTGTGGAAAGAAATGCTTAGGATTTTCTTATTTTTTGTTGCGTGTGTGCATATTTTCTAAGCTGTTTACATGCAGTATTTGTGTTGTTTTTGAAATGATGACAAATTGGACTAAGCCTCTGGACACGAGGAAGCTGTGATAGTGGAAATGCAGTCTAGTCCCAGTATTAAAGAGGAATTAATTTCCTGAAACCGCTCTAATAGGAGGAAGGCACCAGTATGAAGCAACAGTGAGGAGGGTAAAGAGCGTGTGAGGAAGACATGTTGAAGCAGGACGACTGGGAATGAAGCTCGTTTTCACAGACCGTGTTGCTCAGCGAACATGAGGACTAATTATAACTAGCTGCACTGTCTGAAGTTTGTGCCTGCTGCCATATTTGAGAGGAAATGTACAGTAATGCCGAAAAGGGATTCTAGTGACGAGATAAATGATGGCTCAAACCAAACATTAGGAGCTGGAAAAAAAAGATTTTGCAACACTGAAATATTAAGGTGGGGTGTGTGAGCATTACTACCACAAGTGCATTTTAGAAGTCACAACATATCTGATTTTTTTGGTCATTTAACACAATTCAAATCAACTCCAACTGTGTCAGTTTTCATTCACTGAAGTTAATGTTAATGATAAAATATATTCTATTTTAAAGATGTTTCTTTGTGGAAAATAAAGTGGTAAAACGTTAGGGATTTTTTGTTTTCCTTTTACTAAAGTCTAAAATAAAGCTTGACAGATTGACTATAGAGGGAAAGAAAGGACAATTTCTGACTAACATGGCATCAGATGTAAATCATGCAATTATTACAGACTATAACCAACTACCATTATGCTTAGAAGGAACAATAATTCATAATCCTCAATCTTTACTCTACAACTTCCCATCCATGTGAATTCTTCTACCAGGCTTCAAAAGCCACATCTGTGAATAACAACTGGCCTTTTCCTGTTTTAATGTCAACGCTGTGTTCTCATCCTACCAGTCAAACATCACTGCAGCCTGAGGAATGAGGCGGTCTTTCAATGTAATGTGCACACTGTGCAGAACCCCCAACTGGCAAAAACAAAATTGAACTGCAATGCAGCAGCACCAGAGCACTAATGTAGTAGTGTTTTTAAATGACCGACTCCATACTGTTTCAGGAGCTTAAAGCCTTTCAGTACGACAGATGACATGACATGTGAGCTCTTCCATCCGCAGAGAACAATTTTGCCATCCAGTTGATGCAGACCTTTCAAAGAGTTTTTTCCCCCCTGAGCTCTTTCTGTAAAACAGTCCATCAGTCAGGCTCAATGTGGTCAGTTTCTCTTAGGCAGCAGGGGTCCATTTCAGTAAGCAGGTTTAGTGAAAACAGTTTGTTAACCCTGAGATGAGGGAAACTCTGGGTTTTCTGTTTCAGAAAGGGAGGTTGATCAAACATCAGAGAGAGGGGTAACTCCAGCCCGTTTCACAAAGAGGTAACTTAACCTCAGTCAGTTACTATGGTAACTGAGTCTTAGAACCTAACCTGGTCAGGAGCAGGTTTTTCTGCTCTTTGTCTCCTCCCTCTGACACTGTGCTCTTTCATTTCCTCATTCAGTCATTTAGTCCGTATGAAGTGCATTTCAGCGCAGTTTATCTGCATGAATAAAAAACAGTGTTGGTTTATTAACCATGTTAGGCAGACTATAAAACGTTTTATTCTCTTACATGGCATTTCCTTTAGTCAACGATCCCATTGATGAAGAAGCTACTTCGCAGGAGTTGGGAGATGATATTGAGGCTCCGCCTATAGATGTATTTTAATTTCCAGATAACTACCTATTTGAGAGGCATCGTTTTTATTCCCAGTCTATCAGCTATATAGCCTACATAATCCTTCCTCTTATCACTAACATCACCCATCGTGGACATACTCTACATCCCAGTAGATCATTTGTGTCCCATTACATTTTTTTGTAAACGGCAGTTTTCTTTACAACATTGGGTATGCGGAGCATATTAGTAAAGCCACTGTAGCAAAGCGCCGTAAGAAGAGTAACTCACTCTGAAACATGTTTTAAATGTTTTTCTAGAGTTCCCTGGACACAAACCAGTAAGAGACATTAAAAAGAAATAAATGATTTTAAATTATAATTCTGTTAATGATGGTGCTGCAACCTCAGAATGGGATTAGTAGTAGTTTCCTTTTTTGCCTGCAGGACTGCCCCTAAATGAAATGACAGGTGTAGCCAACTACCAGTCCAGTTTTCACCAGTAATATTTTAGGTTACCTGTGATTAAATATGAAATTAATACACTATATTAGAGCTTGCGTATTGACTCAAGCAGCAATTTGCTCCCACACCAACTCTCACTATTTTGCTGCAGCCGCTGTGATGCCTTTTAAAAAATAAATACATGTTCAATCTCGCTGTATTTCTGCCAACCAGTTGTTTGTGGATGTTACCATGGTGAATCGTAGTATCATGACTCCATTCATGCTGTCTTTTCATTGTGGTGGTGCACGCACTTAACGCTGAGTCAACCTACTCAGAGTTGATTGAACCAAAAGGAATCAGTTGTTCTGGAAACAAAAACTCAGAGTTTCCCATCTCAGGGTAGATGGGACTAAACCTCCTTCCTGAAACGGACCCCTGAACTTTCTGTCTGGAGTGTTTTTGAAGTTGCTGTATCCTGACAGCATTTAGGTGGAGGTGAGAGTTGACGTCGACAGGCTCTGTGTACTGTAAGTCAAAACACTGGCAGCAACTGAAAGATTTACCTTTACAACTGTCAGTGTTGTCTGTCAACTTAGCCATCATTGCACCCCTGCTAGACATTAAACCATTGACAAGATGAGCTCAAATGATGGATGAAATGTCAGAGAAACTGGAATAGATGAAAAGAGAAACAAGCTAAGACAAGAAACAAAATAGGAAGTGACAGACGGTGGATGGATGGAAGTATTAAAAGAATATTACACCAAAAACACATCTTTAATACTCGACTCCTGTAGGCGTGAAAATCGGCTCTGAAAGGTTCCCAACTTGTTTTTTCCCCAGGACAGAAGTTGTGGACTCCTGGAGTAAAGTAAAACAAAGGGGGTTTAAGATGCATTTAAACATCCAAAGAAAGTTCTCATGCCACTCCTGCAGCATGATTATCTTTACTGCCATTGATCGTTATTTGGTCAGTATGTTCTACACCATAAATATGTATCTGCCTTTGTGGTTTCTGGTGAAACTATTAGTGTTTAAAACAAACTGAAGATATGGATTAGTGATGTAGACATGGATACATTTTGATACTGATATTTCATTGTAATCTATTATACCTGCTGTGAATCAAAGCTACTACACTACTCTGCAGAAGGAAAAAGCTAACTTTCAGAGCCAACTTTAAAGCTTACAAGGAGGTGAATGTTTGATACTCGAAAGATAGGGTTTTAGTGTTGTATTCAGTAAGCAGAAAAAAATATGGTGGGGCATTTTTTTGGATGAACACATGAGTCACAGAGGAGCTGTAGGAAGGTGTCGCCTAGGGCAGGAAATGAGCAATGGAAATGAGGCCAGCACCCACAGCAGGGGCACAAGACCTGCTGTGCCCCACAGCTCGGACAGAGACTTGAGAGGATTAGTCGTGTGGTGCCTGTGTGTGTGTGTGTGTGTGTGTGTGTGTGCTTGTGCGTTAAAGAGAGTGGGCATTGGGCAGCATCATCTCTGTTGCACTGGCCTGCATTTCCCCATCAGTCGGCATATCCATCAAATAAAGCAGTCACCCAGACGCTCACACAGATGTGTACATCTGGCCAAGATAAAGACAAATCAGCTGCTTGCTTTGCTTCTTTGCTTTGAATAATTAGGCATTGGAATTTATCTTAACAATCTACTCCAACTCACAGGCAGGTTTATTACTGCAGGATGTCTGGCCTCGATTTCAGCAATCTGATCAGCCATTTGCCCTTTAACGCTGAGACAGCAGGAGGATTAGAAGTACCTTTGCGGGTTCATGCTCCAATTCTGCATTCTTGAGTTTCCTTTCCATTCTCTGCTATTCCTAGTGGCTCTGACAAGCACAGAGAGCCCAGTCATCTTGTCCCTGAATGGCCAGAGCTGACGTCACGTGCACAGGAAGCACGAGATTGCAGACGTTCTTGGCTAATTGCTACAATTTGCAGACGGGGTTGTGTCCCCAGAGATGGTAGAGAAAGAGAGACAGAGCGTCTGACAGAGACACATTGAGGACGAGTTATGGACAGAGACAGAATTTAGCGGCCTGCTGACAAAAGGCAATAGAGCAGAGCCACAAATTGCATACAGTCATGAGAGGATTTGTAATGAGAGGCAGTGTGTGACCAAGCTGACCAAGCTGAACACACACACACACACACACACACACACACACACACACACACACACACACACACACACAGAAGTGCACAAGCAAATGCCTTCAACCGCATATTAATCTGACAACCTTTCCCCCGTTACCTTTTTGAAATTTTGAACTTATTGGTTCCTGTTTCCCAGCAGATTAAACAGCTAAACAGACAACAACCCGGTTCCTCCCTGAAATGGTTTACCAGGGAAAACACAGACTGTGGATTAATTATCCTATGGTTAAGTGCTTTCAGCACTAAAGTGCTGCTAATTAAAATGTGTTAGTGTGCGTTCAGAAAGTTTGTCAATGTGTGTGTGTATATATGTCTTTATCTGAATATGTGTCTAAATTTACATCTGCAACCAGCACTGTATTGCAGAAAAAAAGAAAAAAAAAGTTGAATGTATTTTAACATCAAAAGCTGAGCAGGGAGAGATGATGGGTTATTGATATTTTAGAAGGCATATTTTTTTCCATCATATGTTTTCAGGTGGATGCACTCATACAGTGTGTCCCTGAAGGATTAGAGGTTGTGTATGAGTTGCTTGTGTGACTGAAAGATGGAGTGGTTTGGCAATGATATTCAGTATCCAGCTCCTGAGTTTTGAAATTGCTTCCACAGACAGATAAACATCTTTAAGGGTCTCCATGGAAAACACCAGTATACCAGCTTTAGAAACATTTATTATTTGTCATATACGATCGTAGTTGGGATTTTGAGGGACAAATTGTAACTATTTATGAAGAATTGCATGGCAATGGCCGTTAGATATGCAGTTTTTTCATAAAGTGGACAAAGAAGCTGTGCTTTCACCTGATACAAAGCTGTTATTTAGTTGTCGTTAATTAATATATCTGTACTTTACTTCGTTATTCATATTTCTGGAAACTTTTACTTTTTCTTCACAACACTTTTTAAATAAAGGCATACTTTCACTTCACTACATTTCCCCTAAGCATCTTTGTTACTTATTACTTACAAGAAAAGCTTTCTTACGGTGGAGTAAAAGAGTCTTTTTCACAAATAAATTCAAATTATTTTTTTTGAATTTGATGTTCAAGAAGGATGTGGAAACCCTGAATATAATGCTTTACTATTAGGAAGCCGCAATAAAGTTCAGAATCAAAGATTTTATTTACTTCTAATCATTGAGTACATTTATTATCAGAAAATTACTTTTGAATCTTAAGTAGAGTAAATATCAGATATCCAGTCCAGTAAGTTGTGCTACTTTGCACATTTTTGTGGGTCTGAGGTGTTCATATTGTAGCTGCCAAAGCTCTGCTGCTTTCTGCGACCCTCTCTGTGTCTGGTCCTGCACTGTGCTCTCTCAGTGTGCAGTGTGAGGAGGGGGGGGGTGACAGGGGCTAGAGTGGCAAAAGTCAATGTGTGCTTCTTTTACCGATATATATTTACCGATATCTTTTGCATTTCTAATCCTAACAACGTCAAACTTGGCACTGCAACAGTTCCCGTAGCAAGACACCTGCCAAGTTTGAAATCCATTGAACGGTTCTAGAGATATGTGCATATCACGCTTACGCACGCATGCACAAATGCACACGTTTGTTCCTGCAATTTATAGATAGATGGTGAATTGCATCTGAGCAGAACATTACCGCCACCTTTTGTCACCTGCCAAAATATATGCCGGCTTGTTTTCTCTTTATCCAACTACAGTATAGTGGTACTTATTGAATTGCATTGATATAGTTTTGGTGTTTGTGTTCAAGTATGATTATACGCCGGTGGTCCCGTAGCTTCCGCTATATTGCAAAGATGGTAACAGCAAATTTGCGATTCTTAGGTTGGCTAAGGCATGATCCACCCTATTCTACCTCTGATTGGTTAGTTCTTATTGCCTTGGTTGGTTGGATTGGTTAAATTTAGGTATGACAAGTGAGATTGGTTAAATTAGGGTAACAATAACAGGGAAAGCCAATCAGAGGGAGAGAAGGGCGGCACATGCCTTTACCATCCGAGGAAGCGCAAATTTGCCGCCCGTTGTGGGTGAATAGTAGCCTGGAAATCCAGACCCAAATCCGAAAGATTAAGGGTCTGGCATCGAGTAATGAAAGTCGCCCATCGCGAGGGGCGGCACCAAGTGTTAGGTGTAGGTGTTGGACCCGGACACAAGTGTACACCATGTGTACATTTGAAAACCTCACTGCACGCAAATGGATAACACTACGACCAATCACAACAACACACGGGGTGACGTATCCAGAGCCCCATATGCTTAGCTACCAGCGGAGCTAACTGGTAGATTAAACTGTCATCATCTGTTTAGCTCACCTCTGGCCTGCCTACATCAGATTACACCAATGTGGTTGGTGCAGCACAGCTACAAGGGTATAGTTAACGAGTAGCATAACTTGATGGCAGAGTAACTCGCTGAGCAAATTCAAATTGTGCTCTTGCGAGAACTCTGGATTTCCAGGGTAGGTGAGAAGTGTCCAGCGCTCCACAATCAACTTTTTGACTATTATGAGTGCACTACCCAGGTACTCGTACTCACACTGCACTTCTGCTATTACTTCATCCGTGTGAACGCACCATGCACTCAAAAAAGCAAATGTAAATACAGAAGTGCACAATTAGAGACACACCATTAGTCCTGTTAGCTTTAAGCAGCTACAGAGTATCACATGATATGCATTTTCTGCTCCAATAACTGTCTGAATCCAATGGATATTTGTTTTCCGCCCATATGATCAAGCTGGCAAACTAACCACCTGTCACCAGCTAATTATGTAGTGAATAAGGCAGCAAGTGGCATTTGAAATAATTTGTGACCTTGCAGGCAGCTGTTCTATATTTGGTACAATCCAGCAGACTGCTTGAGTTAAATAATAATAAACTTTATTCATACAGCACTTTAAGTTACAGTGCTTTAAGTGCGTTATATGGTTAAAGCAGGATTAAAACTTCTGGACTGGCAAATAAAAAATGAAACAAAAAAATAAAAAATAAAATTGAGTAAAATAACGAACAATTTTATAGTATAACATTTTATACTTAAAAATATATTAATAAAAACCTAATAAATAAAACTGATTAGACATGTTGGAAATAAAACAGTGTACTAGTATTAATACAATGATTGAGAAGTGATTTGAAAGATGTTATTGAGTATGTTTACATGCACACCAATATTCCACTATTTTTCCAGAAATGACAATATTCCGAATTTGATACAGGTCATGTAAATAGCTTATTCTAGTTGGATATTCTGACTAAGGCCTTTTTCTGAATGTAGCATTTTGCTCTGATTAAGATATGGGATATTCTGGTATAATTCAGGTTTTAGAGGCATTCTTTGAACTTGCATACAGCGCATTTGGAATATGGGTCTCAATCAGGGTTTTTACTGCAGTTTACGGCCTTTTGCCTGTTTACGGCTTATGGTCAGCAGTTTGCAAGGCTCCAGACCCAATAAGAAGGAGAAACTAATTTTAAACATTATCAAAGACTTGGATGTCAAAAGGTTTTTGGATATGTGCACACATTGCTACATCAACCTTTTCAAGAAGCTGGTTGAAGGAATAAAAGAGGGAGGCTGTGTCCGCACAGTCCAACACCGCTGGAAAACTTATTTTGCACGGCTACATGTAATCGGGATGAATAAAGTATCCATCTATCCATCCATCCATCCATGAACCTTTATTAGCCACGTAAACAGCTTAGTCTTTATTGTTTTTTTCGGAATAAGGACAAAAAACTGAATGCTATGTGCATGCAAACGTAGTCAATGATTCTACACGTTTCAGATCTTAAAGGTGCTCTAAGCGATGTTATGCGTGTTTTAGGCTAAAACATTTGTTGTCACATACAGCAAACATCTCCTCACTATCCGCAAGCTGCCTGTCCCAGAACACACCGTCTCTGTAGACAGCTTAGGGTCTACAAACGACAACAAAAATAAAATGTGCCCACCTGCACCACGAAGTATACACAAACAGTGTTCCAGCGTTCCAGCCAAAAACCGACAAGAAGGAATTGGGGGTGGGGGTTGGGGGGCTTTGCGTGCAGAAGCACAGAAGGAAGGGGAGGGAATGAGGAGGAGGGAGGCCCTGCAGGCAGTTTGAAAATACTTCAAATGTCAACAAGAAGTAAAGTCACCCCACATCGCTTAGAGCACCTTTAATCTGATACAATGAATGTTTATTTAAACAGTCTCATCTTTTTGTGTTTGGGGTAGGTCAATAAAATGCAAAAATCGCCACCCACCCCCTCAGCCACATGCATTGTCATATTTGCTACAAGGTGTCACCATTTACATAGGCACACACTAGAGAGATGCCCTTTTACTTGTTCACAGTTTTGCCACCAAGCAGCTCGACTGGAGCAGTAGGAGGTTTAGTGCCTTAAATGTCACGTCGCTGTCAACCACCGAGGGAGGGGAGAACATTATATAATCACTCTTGGCAATAATGTAAAATACAGTAACCAACCTCTCCCTGTTACAGTCTGACCTGCTGTCTTTCAAAATGTTTAAGAAAATTCATATCTTGCAATATGTCAGGAAACTAGGGTGAATGTCATTAGGATTTATTTATTTCCATTAGGACCCTGATATGATTTCCTTTGACAAAAAAAGGGTCATTCCATTTATTTTTGCTCATTTGTTGTGAAAGGAAGACCTTTAAGATAATTACCTAAATATTTTATGCTTCAAAAATAGGGTTGCCTTATTTTTTATTTTAATTTTTTTACTTCCAATTTAGTGTTTTAGATAATTGGGTAAAACTGAACTAAGAAAACCTTTTTGATCAATAACAGTGTCATCACATCCCAGCATCTCTGGCATGAGGCTGGCTAAGAAATTTAATCACGTTGATGGAGTATTATGTAAAGAAAAGATGAAAAAAATAAAAAAATAAAATATTAAGTAGCAGAGCAAAGACAAGATAGAACATAAAATATGTAAAACATAAGCCACCATGAAAGGTCATTTAAAACAATGTACACCAAGTGACAGCATAACATGAAATATCCTCAATAATTAGTTGCTATAGTGATACAATTGCACACTAATGGTATGATGTTATTTTTGTAGATTGTTTTGTGATACAAAAGTAAGCTCACAGGATCTATGACAGCACTTGTGGTTTGAACAAACACTGTTAGTATTGTCTGCCAGAAGAGCAGTGAGCCGTAACCCATAGCGATATGAGGCTGTACAGACAGCGGTGCCAACATCGGTAAATGTTGTAAAGGCTCCAGTTTTAGCAATCAACAATGCAGATGAAATAAAATTACCATTTTTTGAATCCCAAAACAGTTCCGGCTCAAGACCTTTAAACAATTACAAACAATAAAAACTAATCATGTTGCTTTGTATAATGCAATCCATCAGCTTAATATTAAAAACTGCTTGTATGTAATAACATGTACCATGTAAATTAGGGTTTAGCACTTTAGATAATTGTAATCGTGCTGCACATTTGGATATAAGAATAAGTAACCCAGCCTGTCCAAATGTAATATCATCGAGGAGACAGGCTCTTCATTCATCGTCTCTCTGGGGACAAAGTGTCTCAGCCTCTTGCCGGCACAGTTAAGGTGATTATAAAGTTATAAAGCCCATGTCCACTTGTGTATCTCAGAACAGGTTTGGCAGGCTAGCTAATCTGATGCTGAAATCCTTCTTCTTGCTCACATGAGCTAGCAAGCTTTCTGATATAATATGAGTCTGGTTTGGACAATTAAACACACATTAGAGAGCCAGTCAGGTGTTTTGTCACCTCTCACTGCTGTTGGATTTTTCTTTCCACACATGTGCCCTGCAGGCATTTCAGACTGGTAGACTATTTATCATCCACAGCTCAGAACAACAATGTTGGCTGTAAATTACAACTATTATGAGAACAGAAAGCAGACAAGAAACACACAACAAATTATTAAAAGTGTGTTCTCTGACAACCTGACGGGATGAATAGTAATATAATCGTGGCAGAATGGGAATCTGACCCTGATCCCTGAATGGGTTTCCACAGAGACACTGACGTCATGGCAACCATGGCAGTGATGCTTCAGAATGTTAATGAGCTTGTTGATGTCCAAGACATGTCAGTTACCTGGCAGAGGTGAGTCACTCTGAAGTACTCACAGACACGGAAGCAGCATTAAAAGCAAAGCATTTTGGGAGGAAATAGCAGATGAGGACAGAGGAAAACAAGAGACACAGGAAATGTGGACATGGACTTTATTGATAGTGAAAAATCCACTGAGCCATTCTTAATCAGACCTGCGTAGCCCTGAGCTACACCAACATGACGCAAAGGCTGAAGTGTGTTCCGCTGGCTGCCCACCTCCTTTGCCCTCTTCCTGCTTTGCCTTACTCTGCATTAAGGGTCACTAATTTTGTCTTCATTGGCTACTCAGGACACTATGGTGTCATGATTGTACTCCCCAAAACTCCTCAAACTTAGAAAACTTTTCAACTTTATATAAAGATGGATAAAGGCACTGAGACCGGCTTCAGCAGTTTGCTGTTGTCTGTGTGGATTTGGGAGTTTGTGCTTGTGGCTGCCTACTGCACACTTGTTTCGGTATATCATATCAATCTTTGCATTAGCTATGCAAGCCCAGCTGTGTATTATTCTGTGAGCATGTATAAGCCCCAGCCAAGCCATCGTTGCCAGTTTGGGATGGCATATTGTTGTTGCTAAAGCTGGCTGGCTCCTACTTGCAATTGGTGATTCAGAAGAGTGACGAGAGGGAGAGATTGACACATTAAGACCATGACCACAAATTGATGTGTTATTTATGTATGTTATCATGCACGTTATCATTAACGTGTTATTTTGAGTTCTGCTCCACTTTGTTATGAACAACAGCTGCATCCATCCGTGTGAGTGTTTCTGATGAGATAAGAAATATAGACCTTATTCATTATAAGACATATTGTTGAGCAACAATCTGCTAATGAATAAAAACAAATTAGTATGTTTCTTTCCAGCATACTGCAAGTAGGTTAACTGCTCATTTATAGACTCTGAGGGCATTTTCATTTGCTAGTGTGAGTATGTTTAAATATGCTTATTTAGAGTGTGATCTGGTTTGTTTGTTTTGCATCCATGTTTATTTAGTTATGCAATGCATGCATTTCTTTCTGGGCAAAGAGGAACAGATGAACAAATAGCGAGTGAAGGAGGGCAGGCTGTGTGTGTGTGTGTGTGTGTGTGTGTCTCCAAGAGTGAGGGATAATAACCAAAGCCTACTGAATGCCTTGTTTTGGTCCACCTTAACAGTTTGCTTTGTATTTTTGGGTGGACATAACTCCTGTTGATGGCTGAGATGTGTCAGCAATATGTGTAGCCTCCCTCCTGCACGACACATAAATCACTGCCTCCCCCACAGAGAGACTTTACACTTGCACAAACCCATCACCTAGAAACCGGCCAAAGCAACAAAAAAAACTCCAACAAAGTACTTACTCGCCCAAATTTTAATGTACTTTTTTGATAGCTATTTAAGAATAAATATTCACAAAACATACACCATCTATTGTAGTTATTGTCTAAGTGGGGAAATAGCAATAAAACCACAGAGTATTGCAATTCTCTTAAAACAAATGATGGCCCTATACAGTACTCCTAATTAGGTACTGTTAAATCATGTATTTAGGTGCTTACATTCCCACCCTCATACGATTCTTAGCCAAGTTCCATTCCTGTAACATGTAAGCTGCAGCTGATGGCTTTTCTAATAAAATGTTCAGACCAGTCAGAAACCAACCAAGCTGAATATGACGATGTTTCCAACACCAGAATGTCATCCTGGCTTATAAATGAGTCCTACAGCCCCAAGGCAGGCCTGGAGCCAGGGTCAGGGTCTGGAGGAACCAAACTGGAGGAAAGTTAGCTCGGCAGAGTCAGAGGACCACGCTGAATGCTCAGAGCTGGCCTCTGCAGCCACACGAGCGGAAACACATCTCACACTGGGAAGATCTCCTGCGGCAAAAACAAGCGCATGTTTAGGTTTCTTGACTTAGCTAAAGCTGGCAGCCACAGAGACGTGTGATTCTGTTAGAAGTGCAGGAACACAGCTTGTTTCGCTGAAAGAAATATGATTTCTCTTAACTTAGTGGTTTATTTCCCTTGATGCACTACTGTTTTCCCTTTTCCACAATTTATTTCGTTGTGTAGGGCTTTCTTGTACAGGCTGAAAATCGACTTATCTAAGCAGATAAATACTTTTTACTTGATATACTTTTGGGGTGAAAGGAAAGCGTGCAGCCATTACTTTCAATGTCAGCAGCATTTTTCTTCATAAACTAATTTTTTATCAAATATCTGCCAACTGGCAGCTGCATACCCAGGTTTTTTTATTTTGATAAAACAAACAGGAAAATTAATCTTGATAAATAAAGCAGACACTTTATGTTGATTGATGGTGCTTATCTTTTAATATTCAGAGAGGTGTGACGTCTGCACATGCTAAGCTGTATCGTCTGACTGGATATGAGTGAGAAGGAAAATGACAGAGATAACAGAGAAACAAAGAATAGTTTTAAAATGGATTATCATGAACCTAAAAATTCAATTTGAGCCTCCCAGAAGCAGAACATAGAAACAACTTGCCTTTAGATTGGTTTCAGTGTATGTTTTCAAGTACAGGTGTGTCCATGACGGCCAAAGCTTCACTAGGATATTACAGTTATGAAGAATGTTCCCCAATGTCTCAGTGGCTAAGCCAGACAGCAAATGGACGTAAAGAAAGAGCTCTCTTACCTCGGCACATAAAGTGCTGGCCAAGGAAAATGGCAGTATTAAAAAATGAATTGCCTAATTAAACAGCATGTAAAATTAAGCAGATTATAGATGTGTACATCTAACACTCGCATTCACAAATGCCCTCTGTCTTTTTCCTCCATCAGCGTCCCACCCTCTCTTTTTTATCTTCTATTCAACAATAAGTCAGTCTTTATCTCTCTAGCACTGATTACTTCTTTTGCTAAGACAATGACACACACACACACACACACACACACACACAGGCCCACTCTAAATGGCCAGGTATGAGGAGAAATCCGTTCACTGTGCCATCGCCAAGGAAATTAACCTGTTTGTGTGATTTAATTTTAGATTTACAGACTTAATTACTTGTGTGTAGGTGTATGATTGTAGATGTTTGAATGTGTTGCCCACACACACACACACACACACACACACACACACACACACACACACACACACACACACACACACACACACACACACAAACACACACACACACACACACAGGATCTATGTGGAAAAGAACAAGTATGTACATTGCCTGCAGTATAGCACACACATGGGCACCAAACAATGATGGCACTGTAAGATGAAGGTACTTATTCAAGACAGCTTCAGGTCTGTTTCCTGGAAAACAAGGAATGAGAGCTTTTACATTTCTGGAATAAACATGTTATTCACAAAATGATATATCTTTGGTGGGTGTCTAACTGCGTGTCAATCACAGCTCATGCACACGCATTCATCCTCCATTGTGGGGGGGGGCTTAGGAGACTGTTTTGGGCTTTAGTGGAAATGAGGGGAGGGACTAAGAAGTTGACAATGTCTTCACAATCCTACCTACAATACCTTTAAGCTTTGCCTTAACACCTTCTCCAAATAGGAATATTGATTTGGACGATTCTACAAACCTTGTTTTATTGCTGTCTCACAGAATGTCTGCACATGGCAACTGTGGTGTTTAAAGAGTAACCCACCACCCCCTGAAAACCTCCAGGGGTTTAACTTCACCTTGCTGCAGGGATGTACACACATACTCCAGGGTGTGTCAGTACAATGTGACATCACATTGTGTGCGGTTACGGGTGCAACTAGAGAGGGCAGTAAAACAATGCTTTTCAGACTTGTGATCTTTAAGGTTAGGGAAAGATTGTGGTTATATCAAATAAACTAAATGTTAGAGGCAAGATATTAAAACACTTGCTTAACCACTGGTTACGGTTAATGAAAATGTTAACTCCATTCTCCTGCTTCAAAGACATATGGGCTACATGCCCGTTCACCACCCTGACATTAACACCTTTAATCCCCACCTCGAGCACATTACTTCCTGCATTGGCATTGGACGTAAATCCCAAAAAGGAATGATCCAATGTCACTAAGAGTTCACAGGGTCTGAACATGTTATACCCTGCACAAAAGGGCTTTAATCTTATTTTGATTTTCAATTGGTGTTGAAATATGAACTTAAAGTGACTATATGTAACTTTTAAATGTTTTGAAAAAACTGTGTAATGTTCCATCTGATGATCATAAAGGACCTGTAACCAACAGTGAAGAGAACTCTAGTTTTATATAGTTTTTAATAGTGCCTCTGCCCGGGTCCAATTTTTCCTGTGAAGTCACAAAATGATTTACAGCAGGTAGATGGCGCTACAGAGCACACATTCTGAAGGGTCACAGGTGTTGGCTGAAGCCTGTGTTAGTGAGTATGCTGGTAAACATGGTAGCAGGAGACGTCTTTATGTAGGGCTAATTGTATTTTTATTTGTTATAAGTTATCTGTTGTAGTTATGGCTGATAGTGGGGCAGGGCCATCACAGAAAAGAAGGAAATTAGACGAAGAACGACTAAAAGCTAAAAGGGAAAGTAAAAGACAACTTGCAAAGTCCGAGTCACACTCTGGATTGTAAATAATTAAAAAATGCCTCAGATTTGGCCCTCAAGTATGCATTATGTCTAAGGCTAAGTTCCTGTATGCAACACTTAAAATGCAATGATGCACTTGTAACAAACTGTCTTATGATCAATAAATTATTATCTGTTTGAGCAAAACATTCATTGCAACTATATGACATCCCAGTAATTCCTAGACCTTTGCAACAGCAAGTGTGGTAAAAAACACTACAGCTATTATCCAAAGGGGCCGATGAAATCAACACAAACTGAAAGTTACATATATTTCCATTACATGGTACCTGCTTGACACACCTCGACCTGGCCACGGTGCCCCGTCCTCCTTTTTCCATTGCAGATTTAGTACTGCCTCATGCATGACGCGAGCGAAGCTGGTCATTTTTTATTTATTTTATTTAACCTTTATTTAACCAGGAAAGTCCCGTTGAGGTTAAAAACCTCTTTTTCAGGGGAGTCCTGGCCAAGAGGCAGGCAAAAACATTATACTTATAAAAGTTATGCAACACAGATAATTAAAAACATTTACAATATGAACAGGTCATTTCAGGTTCTCTCAATCTGGATTTAAAAGCATTTAAGGAAATAAGTTCAGATAATTTCAAGTCTTTTTGCAAAGAGTTCCATGCAGAAGGAGCAGAATAGACAAAAGCTCTTTTTCCCAGATTTGTACGGGCAAATGGAACAAGGAGCGGCAAATGATCATCTGATCGCAATGAATGGGAACCAACACCTCTCCATGTGATTAAACTACTGATGTAGGATGGCAACAGACCTAGCATGGCCTTATAGATAAAACTATGCCAATGCCCTGATCTCCTGTTTGACAGCGATGGCCATCCCACTCTGGAATACAATTCACAATGATAGGTTAGATTTTTACAATTTATAATAAATCTCAGAGACGCATGGTACACAGTGTCAATCTTATGCAGACATTGTGCTGAGGCGGTCCCATACACCGTATCACCATAATCTAAGACAGATAAAAATGGTGCAGTGACTAGCTCCTTTTTTGCTTTAAAAGAAAAACAGAATTTATTTCGAAAGAAAAAAGACAATTTGAGTTTAAGTTTCTTCACAAGGTTGTCTAGATGAGGCTTAAAAGAGAGGGGATCATCTAGCCAAATGCCAAGGTATTTATAAGAATGAACCACCTCTATGACATTTCCAGTCAAAGTGAACACAGAAGGAGGAACTTGAGGAACCTTCTTAGTGTTACTAAACATCAATTTAGTCTTTTCCGCGTTGAGAACCAGTTTAAGCTGCATTAGCGTGTGTCATCATAGCGACGCCGCAGGAAACGCGACACACACAAACACACACATAGTGTCAAAGGTTTGTTGTTTTGTAATTCTCAGCATGTGGCTGACTGTTGCCACAGCCAGAAGACAAATTAGTCTCAAAAGAAGCTGGAGGCAGAAAAAATAAAAAAAACACTGCAGGCTAAACTATTTTAACTATTTATAGCTTGGAACCTCAACTGAGGTGATACTTAAAAAAGTACCTGTTGGCAGGTAACAGGGACTTTTTTTTATAATGAAAAACCAAAAAGGGAGAGTAGAGTCAAGGAGAGTCAAGCAGGTACCATGCAATGGAAAAACATAATTAGTCACTTTAATTATACAGTATTTAAATCGTAGCCTCTGGTTCTACATAAAATAGTACAAGTTCGCTTGAGAGATTAATACCACCACCTACTAGAGGGTGCACGATATCTCGACTCAATATGGTTTTTCCAATATGATGAGTGTGGCTCAGGGAGACGACAACATTATGGAGATTGAAGAGAAAACATTTGTAGGCAAAAAGTAGTAAGTCTCCTCACCAGCGGGGAAGTACTTTGACTTTAAGCCAACAGATGTTGTTCAAGCTAATGCACTATGCAAAACGTGCCATATTGTGGTACAGCGTATGTGTAAAACCTGTTGTTTTGATATTCTATTAATCTATTTTGATGCATTTTCCCAAAACTTGTGTTTTTATACAGTGCCTTGCAAAAGTATTCGGCCCCCTTGAACTTTTTGACCTTTTGCCACATTTCAGGCTTCAAACATAAAGATATAAAACTGTATTTTTTTGTGAAGACTCAACAACAAGTGGGACACAATTATGAAGTGAAACAAAATTTTTTGGATATTTCAAACTTTTTTAACAAATGAAAAATTGGGCGTGCAAAATTATTCAGCCCCTTTACTTTCAGTGCAGAAAACTCTCTCCAGAAGTTCAGCGAGGATCTCTGAATGATCCCAATGTTGTCCTAAATGACTGATGGTGATAAATAGAATCCACCTGTGTGTGATCAAGTCTCTGTATAAATGCACCTGCTCTGTGGTAGTCTCAGGGTTCTGTTGAAAGCGCAGAGAGCATAATGAAGACCAAGGAACACACCAGGCAGGTCCGTAATACTGTTGTGGAGAAGTTTAAAGCCGGATTTGGATACAAAAAGATTTCCCAAGCTTTAAACATCCCAAGGAGCACTGTGCAAGCGATAATATTGAAATGGAAGGAGTATCAGACCACTGCAAATCTACCAAGACCTGGCCGTCCCTCTAAACTTTCAGCTCAGACAAGGAGAAGACTGATCAGAGATGCAGCCAAGAGGCCCATGATCACTCTGGATGAACTGCAGAGAACTACAGCTGAGGTGGGAGAGTCTGTCCATAGGACAACATCAGTCGTATACTGCCTTTATGGAAGAGTGGCAAGAAGAAAGCCATTTCTTAAAGATATCCATAAAAAGTCTTGTTTAAAGTTTGCTACAAGCCACCTGGGAGACACACCAAACATGTGGAAGAAGGTGCTCTGGTCAGATGAAACCAAAATCGAACTTTTTGGCAACAATGCAAAACGATATGTTTGGTGTAAAAGCAACACAGCTCATCACCCTCAACACACCATCCCCACTGTCAAACATGGTGGTGGCAGCATCATGGTTTGGGCCTGCTTTTCTTCAGCAGGGACAGGGAAGATGGTTAAAATTGATGGGAAGATGGATGGAGCCAAATACAGGGCCATTCTGGAAGAAAACCTGATGGAGTCTGCAAAAGACCTGAGACTAGACAAATGTCTTCCAACAAGACAATGATCCCAAACATACAGCAAAATCTACAATGGAATGGTTCACAAATAAACGTATCCAGGTGTTAGAATGGCCAAGTCAAAGTCCAGACCTGAATCTAATCGAGAATCTGTGGAAAAAACTGAAACCTGCCGGTCACCAACGCTCTCCATCCAACCTCACTGAGCTCAAGCTGTTTTTCAAGGAGGAATGGGCAAGAATGTCAGTCTCTCGATATCCAAACTGATAGAGACATACCCCAAGCGACTTACAGCTGTAATCATAGCAAAAGGTGGCGCTACAAAGTATTAACTTAAGGGGGCTGAATAATTTTGCAAGCCCAATTTTTCAGGTTTGTATTTGTTAAAAAAGCACACACACACACACACACACACACAGTCTCTCTGTGTCATTCACAGCATCTACACTAATTATTTACAGAGGTGAGTGATGGGCAGGGTGCTGAGCACAGGGGTGTCCTTCTGCCATCTGCTCAAGGGCAGCACACGCAATGACACACACACACACACACACTAACAGACATACACAAATGCACATTTGAAGATGCACACTCTTGCAGAATGAGGATTTGGTTAATGAATTTCACAGAGCAGGTCACAGGACTCAGTGGTTCTCTTGTTGACACCAAGGCTTCTATTGGGTGACACATGAGTGTTTTACACTAAATTACTGGGACAAAGTCATTCTGTTGACATACATAATCCTAATCTGTTCGGGATTAATGTGAAACCTGATGAAAACTCATTTTTTTTGTTTTCCCAAAAAAATCTTCTGATGTCATTCTAAGAGAAGAAAAACACACAGACACCAAGAGAGAGAGAGAGAGAATGAGAGAAAGAAAATTATAAAGCAGCAACGATACAAGTGAGCCTAGAGTTTAACATCAATATCTCCTATTGATTTCCCTTTTGTCCTGACACAGAAAAACGAACAATTTCATAACAACAGACAGTCCTATTGAGTCTTCTGTTCTCTCCCTTGTTCTTATCTCTCTTCATTTTCCTCTACAGACTTTTATTGCTGAGGCTGGAAATAATGACATAATAGCGGTTGTTTTTCTTTGCAAGCTGCAGATGGGGGTCAGCAGCAGTCAGAAATTTAGGAAATTTCATCTTCCTGGGTCACAGCCCTCAAGAGTTAGGAGTCATTCAGGGTCAAGGAGAAAAGTCCAAGAGAAGAGAAAGGGCATGGAGTGAATCAGTCTGCCCTGTTGAACTAGGCAGTTCTCTCTGGTAGAAACCCATGATCCACCATTAAATACAAAACATAACTCCTAGATACAGTACATATTAATGGGAGAGTAATCTCACTGTGACCTCAAGCATGAGGCTATTCCTGAAAACCCCATGTAGCATCTTGTAGGAGCTGTGGAGTTTGACATGCTTTCCAAAAGGTCCAGAGTAACACCGCTATTAAAAAATACATTTGCACTTAAAAGGTCCCTTGGCATGAGAATTTCACTTTGAGGTTTTTTTAACATTAATATGAATTCCCCCAGCCTGCCTATGGTCCTCCAGTGGCTAGAAATGGCAATAGGTGTAAATCGAGCCCTGGGTATCCTGCTCTGCCTTTGAGAAAATGGAAGCTCAGATGGGCCGATCTTGAATCTTGCCCCATATGAGGTCATAAGGGGCAAGGTTACCTCCCCATTTCTCTGCTTTGCCTGCCCAGAAAATTTGACCCACCCATGACAGAGAGACACCATGGCTTTCAAACAAAAAAAAGTGGCAGCTGGTCAACGCCACACGCCCAGCCTCCACCTTCCACATACTATGGCACATACTAAGGAAAGCTGATTGTGGGACTGGCTCTAGTGGCTATATTTCTGCACCAAGGCTGAATTTTGGGAAAGAGACTTCAGATATGGTATTAGGGGACTTCTAAGGTCTACACAAAAGCATCCAAAGAGCACCATGTCATGTGTCCTTTAAGCTGTGCATTATTCAGATTTTTCTTGACAAATGAGGCCACCTCTGGTGTTTTGAACAAGCTAGCTTTGCATGATATCCTAAACCTTTATTTCCTTCAACCAATAATGTATGATGTACTGTATATGGACAGCAGCATCAGTCATACTCTGTGTCCAGATGGCTCTGCTGGCCTTCAAGTATTCACTCAAAAGACACAAGATGAGGAGGAGGACACTCTTGGCTCAGGGTTTGGTCAAGTGTTTAGTCGGCACTGGTGGGTGTTTGATTGGTATTATAATCTGCAAAGGGGCTGAACACTGACCGGCCACCCCTGGAGAGATGAGAGGTGTGAGAGTAAAATCAAATTAGCTGAAAAAAACAAAGAGGCATCCACTGAAAAGAAGTCACGTCTATGGCGAATGGCAGACAGACAAAGCCACTCCCACCGGCTCCCCTGAAAGCCGGGCCTCCACTCCCCATGTGTTCACAACACAAACAAGCCAGAACCAAGGACTTCAAAGGAGCCACACACAAATGCCACACACAGGGTCTGTCTGAGACATCTCCGGTCATGGGACTGCAAGCCAGGTGCACTCAGACTGAGCCCTTGGCAAAGCAACATGGTTTCAGCCCCTGTCAGTTTTGATCGCCAGCCAATCAGAGGCTCACTCTCCTTTGAGGTGGCCATTTTGGGAGATCAGGCCACCTCCCAGATTGGCTGAGCACCTGCTGCTCTCCAATATGCCCACCCGCTCCCCACAGCGGCACAACAGGCCTCTCATTCAGGCTCCTTCAAGCCCCCCTCCTCTTTATCTCCTCCTGCCAGGTGGGACCAAACACATGCCCGCTGTCTCATAACCACAAAGATGTGCCAGAGTTGCCCGGTTAGCTGCGAGAAGTCCTGAGAGACATCCAACTATCACACAGACTTGTGGTTGAGCCAAATGGTTCAGGGAGGAAACAGACAGGCAATAAACAGAACAAATCCCAAGAAACTTTAAAACACAGCAGCACAAAAGCAGCTGACAGGCAAGCAGCACATACACACACACACACACACACACACCAAAATTAAATCATAATAGAAAGAACAAGGGAAAAAAGTCATTAAAAAATAGCAACTGTCCACAAAGTAAAGGCCTAATAACAGATTTTAAGCATGAATAAACACACTATAGCAAATATCCACACTGTATTTATAGGAGTGAGGATGCAAAGGTGCCCCAAATAAGAAATTGCCTTTCCCCTCTGTTTATTCTGCAAAGAGGCAATGATGACCAATATGTCTGACCATCAAAGCACAGCACCTTCCTGCAAATAGCCATGTAATGTAGGCAGGAGTGGCATTAGGAGATGCAGCGAGCTCCTGGTCGGGCTGTTGGAGGCATATCGGCTCCCAAATGATGAGAGTCGCACAGGGGAAATCAAGCCAATCATTCACTCCCCCCCTCACCCCTCCACATGTTCTCTCCTCCCTTTACCTCTAAATAACCACACTCTTGCGCTTTTCTTTTCTCTCTGCCCATATCGCTCTCGCAGCCTTCTCCGCCGTTGATCTATTAACCCGTTCCTCTCAGCAGAGGAGCCGGGATAATCTCAGGCTGGCAAAACCAATTCAACAGACAGTATAATGCTTTCCACTTCAGCTAAGCTCCAATTGGAGTTCTTGAACTGGAAATTACATTTTCACAGCTTGCTAACACTGAATTAATGCCAATTATAATGGGTGTTTGAGATGAGGATGCAGTGAAAACAGCAGCTATATTTTAAGGCAAAGGAGCATATTTGTCTGGGCTAAATGGTAATATTACTAAGTTCTACTTTTTGACAGCTGTAATTTGTATTCAGAGCAATGGACAACACTTGCATCATTTCATTCATCCCACTTTTCTTTACCACTTTCTTTATTTCTGTCTTCACATCACGGTGAAGTGTTGGATTTAGAAAGACAGCCTGTAAAAATGTGTAACACCAACATTTTTTCCATCATGTACAAATGAGAGTTTAAACAGCGAGGAGAGGAATAAGGGCAGAGAAACAGTGAGACAAAGTGCTCTTCTAGAAGGGAGAAAGAATAAATGGAGGGAGAAAAATGGCACTTGGGAGGGAAGTTAATAGTGATAAAGTACTCTGCTGGAAGAAAGTCCCCTCAAATCTATATAGCTGTAGCTGCTCAATCACCACCAAGAGATGGGAATCTAAACAGTTATTTTGCCAGAGTTGACAGACTTCCAGAGTTTGCACCTCATGGTGATTGTTTGGAGAAATAAATGTACTGAGTCACACACTCACACACCTGTGTAACTATGTTTTCACTTGTGAGTATTGAAACTATTCAAAATTTTGGCGACAGTTTAAACTTCCACACACTGGATTTACATGTTAGTCAAGAAGACCATGTCTTGTTATTACTGTAAGAGTAAAAACAGCATTCAAAGTGTGAAATAAACAATGGACTGAAACTCAAAAAATATTGTATTTTATGATAGTATGATGTCCAGATCTGCTATCATCCAAATGAAATAATTTCATCAAATTTAATTTAGTATTTGTATGCTCATAATGTATACGCAATTTGTTTTGTACATAACGTAACACTGCCACAATGATCATGAAATGGACTTTGCATTTTAAAATTCCAAGTCAAAAGACAACGTTCAACCCAATGCAAAATTGCAAACTGAAATTTTGAATATGAATTATGTCGTTATTATAGCTATTTTGAAGTAAAAATCAAATGTGGTCTTTTTCATGGCCATTTACATAAAGGCAGGAAGTCAACCATAAAAAATAACTTCCAATTGGCACAATACCATTCCCCTGATTCAGTTTCTCACCATTTGGGCTTGTTTGTCTATACAGGGGCTTTTTAAATTCAGTTTGCAATTTTAACATTGAGGGCCTTGAGCTTGAGTTTGCAGCAATTCATATATTATAATAAAATATTATTAAACTGATTTGTAGAAAGTTAACAGAATTTAGTTCCCAGGTTTACAAAGACAAATAGTTGAAATCATTGTTATTCCAGTCTACCTACAGGAAAACACTTATTTTGTTCTTGTTGATTTAAAAAGCCCTTCATGTTCAAGGCATGAAGGGCTTGTGGTGAGATGTGTAGTTGAAATTAGAGCTGAATTATCACTTATTGTGCAGTCAGAGTATCACAAGTGTACTGTAATTCCCAACGATGATCACACCTGTCACTGACACCATCTGGAGCTTCAACATTTCGCTCTCAGATTCAGCGCTCACTTTCATTTCTCACCCTGCTTGCATCTCTGTGTCTACAACCTTTACCTTGACTGGATGTGTGTGCTTTTGATTAATCATTTATCAACCAAGTCAAGCAGGTCATGCATCATAGCCTTCTCTGATGATGGAGACACTGCATATTTTGCTTGCAAAATATTCAGCCACTGTGGGTAGGTTTCTGTTACTGATATGGTTCTAAAAAAGCAATCTGCAAAAATAATGCTTGACAGAGAGATATGTTTCATGCCCCAAAGAAAGCAGATTTACACAGAAAATGTTTTTAAACACATTAACAAAGCATTAGATAGTGGTGGAGAAAACCAGACTTTGTTATGTGATGGCTTATCTCTTGAGGCCATGCTGTGGATGTACACAGCTCATTAAAATGAGCAACAATAATGGGTACAAGCTTGATTATCTAGCTAATGACATGTTGTTTCATAAAGAACCCAGAGAGCTACAGTACATGGATTAAAGGGATACTTCACCAATTAGCATTAAGCTTTGTATCAGTAGAAACCCGGTAGTATTTTCCAATGACCGTGCTTCTCTCCCTCATGTCCCCGAGACGAGAGATCTCTGTATAGTGCGTCTGGAAAAAAGCCTCCAAAGACGAAATATATATATATATATATATATATATATATATATATATATATATATATATATATATATTGTAATTTTGCGTCATCGGAGGCATTTTTGCCCAACGGATGTTGACTACAAGCCAGCTAGTTCCGGATGTTTTCAACCCGCCCCAAAAGAGGTTGGACTCTTTACCCGTAGCAAGCCAAAGCGAGCCAAGTGTCAGTCATCTTGAAGCTACGCTAACAGGCGCTCTCTTTTCAGCAGCAAACTTTCAATTACACAACAATTATGTAAATTCAAACTACAGCACATGTGTACCACCAGGATACATACAGTAGGTACAGATCGGAGAATATGCAGGAAACTTTATTACAGACGGAACACTCAATACACTAAGCAAGCTTCGCCTGCTACAGTGTCCAGAACCTCAGCCAGCGGTGTCGCCCTATGCCACTATCCGGCTAGGGGGACACCCAGGAGTTCCGGCTTGGTGGAAAGCTAACGCTACATGGCCACTTGTCCAATCCATCCTGCTTGCAAGTGTCCGATCATTAGACAACAAACTTGACTACATCAAACTTCAACGAAACTCCCAACGTGAGTTCAGAGACTGCTGTGTTTTTGTTTTTGTGGAAACATGGATGAACAACAGTGTACCGGACTCTGCTATTGGGTTAACGTGTCAGTTCACCAAGCTACTAAAGAGCAGGTTTTCTCACAACTGGTATAGCCATGCAGATAGTCTCAGAGATTTCTGCCTCCAATCCAATAGAATTGAATATAATACAGCATTAAAACAACATTTTAAAAGACAACAAGTGTACAGCCATATACATGAGATATTCTACTCAAAGAGTAATGTCAACCTGCTGATGTCGTTAAGAAAAAGTTAGGGAATCACCTAAATCAGTAAGCGTCATCCTCTTAGGACCATAAAGGTCTGCACAGAATTTCAATGCAAATAATCAATTTTTTCTGAGATTCAGTGGCTAAAAACAGCAAGACTTTTCAGAAACAATGTCCTAGTTACTCTGGCTAACTCTTGTTATAACTGTTGACTGCATGGTGCAAAAATTGCTGACACAAAATGTGTTTCTTTTTATTCAGAGGATCCCTAAAAAATGAAAAAAAAGGGTTGTATATCACGCAATATTTGGCTAATTGTTAAATCTTGCTCTGGCCTGCACATGGCAAAGTAACAGGTTTCTGCAGCAGATTCCTGTTAGAGGAAGCACAATGCTTGTCTATTGGCTTAGGCTGCAGTGAGCTAGTGGCTGTATGCCCAGGAGCAGAGGGATGTTTTTGTGTGTGTGCACCCATTTGCTCTTTTCCCTCACACAGAACCTCTATTGTGATGTTTCTGGCACTCTGCGGTAACATTTGACTGGGGACCTGTGCCAGTTTCCCAAGTCTGGCTCACCCTCTGGACTTAAAGAAGAAAGACAGGTGAAAAATGGGATCTTAAATTGTCTTTCCCAAAAAGAGTCTAGGGTGTCAGAATGGCAAATTGTCAAAATAAATTTTGGATTCGTTTTGAGTTTATTAATGGGAAATCAGATGTTTTCTCCCATTTGCACAGCTTACAAGCCTTGTGCATTTAAGACATTAATAACCTGTTTTACAACACTTGAAAATACATGCTTTTCTCGCCTAAATTTTTAAACCCAAAAAAAGTGATGCCGTTTCCACATACTTTGGCCCTCTGGGATGACCCTGAGGTCATTGGGAAGTTAACACTCTCAACTTTTTGTTTCTAGTGTCAGTGTGACACTAGGCCTTACTGACACAGATATAAAGAGGTTAGAATGGAGAATTTCTATTTCCGTCCAAGTAAATCAACTGTAAAATGATTAAAAAACACTACTGTAAGCATATTACATGGGCTACATACAAAAATAGAACCCTAGCCACATGTCTCAACTTAAAACAGAAAAAATCCAGAAAAAATGACTTATAAAATGGATTTTATATTAATTTATTTCTATAGATATGTCTGTGCGTTTTTCTTATTTCCTTTCAGAAAAAAATCCCAAAAAGTGCTAAATACAAAACTTCTCAAATACAAAAACACATCTACATCACTCACACATATACCTGAAATAACTACATGCATACATTTATAGAAATAAGTTATTATAATTTGATGAAATGGTGAAATGCCATGAGAAGGCCATATTTTTGCTTTGACACAGCTGGAGCCATCACAGGGTTAACATTTTCTGGTCATGTTTGGTATCAATCAACTCGTCTTCTTATTGGCTACACAGGGAGGCTGGTTTCATAACATTACTTCTAACTGGTAGGGACTACTGTCCGTTTTTCCCAAGTCCCTCCCTCTGTAAATCCTGCGAGTTAATTTGCTCCCTTTTGTGATAACTCAAATTACCGTCGACGGATTGGCTGAAAAAAGCTGTCACTCAATTCCTTAGTATTCAGGCTATACGGCTATATGGAGAAATACAAAGTGGCAGCTTGAGGGGAGACGCCAGCAGCGATCAAAATCCAAAAATGATGGACTTTTCAGCTTTGTTTACAAGGAAACTCGGCCAGAATCTACAAGATTGTGAGGGGACCAGCTCGTTTTGGATTAAAATGATTGGATGCACTTATTCTTTGAACTGTTGGCGAAGTAGGAAAAAAAAGTTTATGACGATCTTTCACCGCTGTGAAGAAAGACACGAGGAAACAGGTAGGGATCCAGGCTCGACTTTAGACAGAATCTTTCTGTGTTCCTTTACTTCATACGATGATTATAACCGCTGTAAGTCACCTTGTGCTTTGTATGTGGGCTTGGTGGAATCATGAGACTTTAAGCTTTCTAATGACGTGCTGCATGAGCGTGTTTATGAAGATTTAATGCTTGCAATTTATCACTGAAAGACGTTTTCTCCTAAAAATGGAGAAAACGGCCCGGCAGCGGGGACCGGGTTGTACAACGTGATTATAGATGGCACCTTATCTGAAAGCTTCCAAATGCCTTTTAAATGTCAGGTTATTCTGCTTAATCTTGAAGAGTAGCATCAGTAGCAGAAGCATAAGGTCTCATCATCATCTTCATCTCATCTCCATTGCGACTGAACTGTTGACATTTGGGATGCATCAGCTGTCAGGCAGTTTTGTTTGGAGAGCACCAAGCAGTGGGATCAAGTGTTAGCCCAGGTGACGGCCTCCCCTTTGCTTACAGTAGTTCACCCATCTCCTGCCCTACACAGGAGCCTACCTCACCTGTCTGTCACCCTCCTTCCTGCTGAGTGACAGCTCTGTCAGCTACTGGGGAGAGAGGGGAGACTGAGCGAGCCCAGTCACATCTGTTGTTTTACAGGCAGCCTGCGTTCAGCCCTAGGGATCTCATTATAACCCGGCCTGTCGAGAGAACCGCTCCTAAAGTACCCAGCCACACAATGATACACATACACAAACAAACACACAAACAGGACTGCATGCATTTAGACAAAAACGCAGGCATGCGTTGCTCATGTTCGCTCTATGCCGGCAAGTTTAACCATCCTGCCTTCCCACTCACACACAGTACATATACTGTAGAAACAAATAAGCCGAGAGGATGACGATGCAAAGAAAAACTGCCGCCTCAGTGCAGCACGTGCCATGCAAAACAATAAGTGACACCTCTCAGTATTCACTGCTTGTATTCTGCTGCTATTCTGCTTAAGGTGAGCAGATGCAGCCTTCAAAGTCAAAAAGGCAGCTGTCACACAGGGCAGTGAGAACTGGTTTAGACTGCCCACTGACTCAGCGTCACTTCTTGTTGAGACAAAGTAGGCCGATTTGCTTCAAAATACTAATTCTCTCTGGCACAACGTGTTCCATGCAAATTGCCGGTGTCTGTTTCAGTGTGCGTGTGGTTTGTATGTGTAAGAAGAAGGAGAATGAGCAGAGGAGGAGTGTAACGGGATAGCATGGATAAAAACAGCATGCATGCTGGGATATGTATGTTGATGTAAGCAATCATGTCACTGGTGCTCTGTGAAAGCAGGTTTCCCATTTACCCCCCACTGTTAATTACATGTTTACACACACACACACACACACACACACACACACACACACACACACACACACACACTATGGTGCTTTTCAACAAGATAACAAATTCAGAGATGTTCCAGTTTCTTGCAATGTGTTACTTATTTGCTTAGTTTTTCCCATCATTCATATCACTTTGTACTCACCAAAGTAACTTCTGAGATGGCAGCATGTATATTTACTTTATTTGGATATAAACCCAAAAGTTACTTACATAATATTGGTAATGAACCTTCCAGTAGGTCAAAGTTGAAGCTGGAATTTGTTTTGTCTTCCAAATAAAGTTTGGTTTACCTGTATGACAGGTATGACAGTTTGTGTTCTTTTAGCTATGAGGAGTGTTCCCAGATCTCGGCGATTGCTTTGATGAATGCATCCTTCCTATTACTGATGGAAATAACGGCCAAAACTACAAACCTGAGACCCATGTTTTAATAAACCAGAACTATCCTCGTAGGTAAGGGAGAGGAAATGTGTACCTTGTAAGCTAGCTGGTTAATGTTGCATTTTATTGAGAGACAAAACCAACTATTTGTGTTGATGTACTGGAAAATAATTTAAATTATTAATCTTATATATCCAGCTCCCCATACATACCATCTACATTTTCCTTGAATTCGGACTCCTTCCTTATTCACCACTCTCCCTCTCAATGTCCTTTAAATAATTCAGCACACTCCTCGCTTTTAGTGAACACCACCGACCCATGCTCCCTTGTGTCTGTGTTATTGGGACACCATGCACATGCTGGGAAAGTATGTCAACGTTGTTCAGTGTTTGAGATATTCAGTCTAGCCAGTAGGTCAAGCTCAGGAGTGGACATTAAAATTCATATAAAGAGCTCTTCAAATTCGAAGGCATGTTGGTAGCAGAGAGAGATGAGATGATAAACATGTGAGCCCCAGGTCAACATGCACAGACAACAAGCCCCGGGCCTTGCTTTTGCCTGGGGCTTCTCAGTCAACTCACAAGGGCACACCAAGGGCGTTTATGTCCACAAAGACTAGTCAAACTGCCTCGCAGGAGACTAAGAGAGAGACGTTTGACTTACATTTAACCTTTTCCTGGATATTGAGGATGACACTGACAATGCCATGATGACAGGAGTTCCTGGTGGCTGTTGTGCTCCAACTACAGAAAATGGACCTGCTTGTCCAGGTGGAGGAAGAGAAACCTTGAACAGACTAAAATCCTACATTGAAAATAATTTCAATCCAGAAAATAAATAAATATATAAATAGTGTCCAGGCTGAAACTGTCCTTGATCTCATGCCAGGCTGTGAGGCAAGCTCCACTACAGCTTCCTGTTTAAATTATAATCTCTCGCCAACGGCTACACACCAGCTTAGACAATTATTTTTAACCAGTGTCTTATCCAGCCTCATGTCCACCCTGCAACATGTTCTCTCTTCTTGTATTTTTTTTGCCTGATCCTTTTTCCTAGGGACAACATTAATTCCATTTATAGGGACAGAAAAGAACAATCCTGGAGATCCACAGTTCTCGCAAGAGCACAACTTAAATTTACTCAGCGAGTCACTCTAGCATTCAGGAATGCTGCTCATTACCTATGCCCTTGTAGCCAATCTGCATCACCCTGTGTATTGTTGTGATTGGTCGTAGGGTTATCCAATTGCGTGCAGTGAGATTTTCAAATGCATGCTTGGTGCCTCCCTCGAGTTGGGCCATTTTCATTACTCATTACCAGACCCTTAATCTTTCGAATTTGGGTCTGGATTTCCAGGTTAGAAGATAACACAATATGAAGGCAGAATGCCAAACTTTGTTCTGAACAAACAAATAGATTAAAATAAAACATTATTGATGCCTGTTAAAAAATAAAGCATCAGGTAAGCACACACTTAACAGTTCAAACATTGTGTATATATACTGTAAATGCTGTGTATAAATGTGTAAAACATTACGGATTGAAGCTTTAATAAGGTGCAAAAAAAGAAGGAATTGAATTTACGGAAAAAAAGAACATGACAATGATTAATGCATCAATATATTCTAATATTTGACATAATGTACTGCATAACAGGAGTATAATAATAATAATATGAACAAAATCTGTTTTGTTAGTGTTTTCTTATTCACAACAAGCTTCTGCCCAATCAGAGGCTTCATATGTACTGTATATACAGAAATAATATGTGTGTATGTAAATGTGAGCTGTGTAAGCACTATGTGTCTTATATCCAAATTAAAGATGTAGATAACATGCAGTGTGTAACTGATGTAGATACGTGTTGCTGGCTGTTCTTTGTAAACAAAACAAAAAGTAGATTTACATAAATTGTGACTGTGTGCACTGATGTGTGGTGCCATTACAGTTGCAATCAACTTTACAAGAAGATGTAGCAATAGTATATATATATAAAGTAAAGCATACTGTGTATACAGTAATATAGTGTTTACACACTGATGAGTCAAACAGCACAGGCATACTGTAGCTGTACTCAGAAGAGCATAGAAACATGGACAATTCTTTCAAAATTATCCCTTAGCAGTTGTACAAAGACAGTTATTATTAAATGTTGATGTGTTGCTGTGGAAAAGACAGAAATGCCTCTTCAGTTTGATTTATATTCACCTTCATATTGTAACATTTTTTGAAAAAAAAAGCCAAGACAGCTCATAAAATGTCTAAATAAACTAAACAAGCCATTTGATGGAACATTTCTGCTTAATTCAAAAATAAAACTAAAATAAAACCTTGACCTTTCTCTTTCACAATCTGATTTTGAAAGTTGTAATGGCTAATGAATCAATCCCTCCTGCATTTCTGCTACAAATTGAAAAGAAGAAAAAGAATAAAATAAGTAAAGAAATAAGCCTGTGTCTTTGGAGCTGCATGAGGCAGGGCCGGGGAGAAATTACATTTACTAAGTCTACAACGACCCTATTGATTTTCTGTTGTGTGTCTGCCATAATAATGAAGACGGTGGATATCAATGCTGCCAAAGTGTAATCAGTGCATGCTCTGACAGCCTTTCTCCAAGTGAGGAAGAGGAGAAAGGCCAGGCTGTGACATATAACTGCCTGGCAGGCCTGCAGGTTCACAGCCAATTTGAGCGCTGCTGACTGAAACAAATTAGCTTTCAATGTGGAAATACAGATCAAGATATTATCAATCTTTGAAGTACACATTTTGACAAATACACAGCATCTGAGTTTAGGGGTTGTTGAAGGTTAAAGCCCCAATTCTTTGTTTTACATGAAAATCTGAGCTATATTTACATACGTTTATGATTCTTAATGATGAAAAACCAACATTTGTATTAAAGGATGTTTCAGGGTTTTTACAACTTGTGTCTCATTCTCATAGTTTGGCCATCATTTCTTTTATTTATTTATTTTTTGCGAATGCGTTTTTCATTCAAACAATGTTTAAAGTTGGGAACTGAAAGGCCACCATCCTCCTTCCTCCTCTTTAGAGTAGACATCTTACTCCTCGGCTGCTTGCCTTTCCAGATAAATTTAGATATTGCTGATTGTAATTTATACCAATAACCACAAAGAAGGGAAACAGGTAGCATAGAGCTCATACAATTAATCATGGGTAAAACATTCATTTTATCTGGAATTCTGCAATAAACTGACTGATAAAGGATTCATTTTTCAGTACAGTATTGAAACATCTAGCCATCTAGCCGCATGTTGAGACAATTGGCCTAGGGTGATGGCGCAAAGGACGCCTTTATGGTCAGACAATGCCATTGGTAGTAAACACTGTAATCCTTACAGGTGGGATCAACTGCACGCCAAATATCTATAAGCCCCAAGATGCTCGCCCATGACTTCAGCGTATTTGTGTCCAGAACCTCATCCACAGTGGCCTTCGCATTCAACTTGTCAATATTTGGGTCCCACAAAGCATTGAAATCTGCACCCAAAAAAATAAAAGAACAGTCCGTTAACTGCAGCATTGGACTGGTAACTGTATTATAGAAATTGCCATCAAAAACATTTGGCACATAAGCTGACACAACTGCAATTTTCCTAGCACCAATTTTCTACTCTTCTAATCTTGCCTGTCATCTGATAAAGAGGACAACACTTTAAGAGGGAGATTCCGTTTGACAACAATGGCTACTTCTTTTGTTTTAGAACTTGCTGAGGAGGATGTAATTGTATGATATAATCTATTGGCTAAACAGCCAGTATCTGCCTGCATCAAATGCATCTCCTGTCAACATTTCTCTTTCTCAGTATGCCC
Organism: Etheostoma perlongum; assembly: GCA_026937815.1. Taxonomy (NCBI): domain Eukaryota; kingdom Metazoa; phylum Chordata; class Actinopteri; order Perciformes; family Percidae; genus Etheostoma; species Etheostoma perlongum. Next base: position 16,584,403 of record CM049385.1, on the reverse strand, counting down.
AGAGTGCTAGCTTGTTTATGAGGAGGGGAAACACAGCCAGAAGGCTAACACACAGAGTAGGTCTGTGATTAAGATTGGATATGGGTCAGCAAAAAGAAACAGTAAAAAGTGCCATCCACATGTTTTCATATGTTTATTACAGTAAATAATGATCTAAATACTACTAAGTGTGGTAAAGCCACATATTTGATTTTATATTTCTACAATCTGCACTTTAGTTTGTGTGATTTGTTTCTGACTTTCATATGAATTACACCAGGTTTGGTCATTGCTCAATATACTACTGTTATTGAAGTAGTTAAATAAAAGATGTCATTCATATAGTACATTCATGCATCACCTAATTTCATCATCACATACAGGCCTGGCTTCCAAGAAAGAACACTTTGTTTAATCTATCTAATGTTGTGTTGTTTACAATGATTTGTTTCTCTTTGTTGAATAATACAGAAGTCAAATATCTTAAAAAATAATTACAAATTAAATTGCAATTGCAATATTGGTGAAAGAAATCACAATTAGATTATTTTCCAAAATCTTTCAGCCCTAATCTGTACAAAACCAAAGTTGTTGTTTTTTTCCTTTAGTCTGTAGTCTACCATTTGTCGTCTCTGGGACGTCTCTGCAGCACCACAATACTCAATTCAGAATGGTTTGAAAAAGATTTTGCAATTATCAAATATTGCCCTGGGATTTGGAAATTGCACTATAGTCCATATTGCGATTTTGATAAAGTTGTGATTAATTGTGCGGCCCTGATTTCTATCATAACATTTTACCCACCACGGTAATTGCTTGACATTGCTACAACCACATTCCCAGATGTCAGCATTAATCAGTGAGTCCAGTGTCATAACTAATAGTAATCAGGGCCAAAACTATATAAATAAGACAGAAGCTGTAACGAAGGGCACTCAGGAGAGCACAGACCTCTAAAAAGGCATGCCCTGTCTTGCAATAACGTTCTTACTTGAGGGGGCGTTGATGTGAATTTTCCTAGTCGGGAACTCATTTTTGTGATTATTCTGACACCACCTGACCGCAGCACAAATGCCCTTTCTCACAATGTTAATGAAAAATAATTTGTCTGTCAGCCCCGTGATTTAGTCAACTCCAAAATTCAATGGGTTATTCCTTTGACCATGCTACACCCTTCCACCAAGTTTTACAATTACACAATTAGTTATTCCACACTCCTGCTAACAAATAAATAATATAGGAGTGGTGTATTAAAAGAAGGTGGGACAGAACCTTGTCTGTCTAAAAGCAGACATAGATGCTATGATGGTATGATGGGTATCATGGGGCTAGGAATACCGTGGATATCCTATTTTCTGAATGGAACCTAACTGTCAGAATGAAGCCAAAAAAGACTTAGTGAGGAAAGTAGCCACAAGATTGACTTCAGCAATCCCCTCTAAATCTTTTCTCATATATAAACATATGTAAACCAGAGACACACACTTGATTCTTAGAATTTGCAGCTCTTCTGCATCTCTTGACATTGTCATTGACTGTTCGGGCAACACTAGCCACAGCACAAATTTTAAAGTAGCCAAGAAGAATTTGATCCTGTTAAATACAAATGACACAACTGTCATAAAATGTATCTGGTGTAAGGTATAAAGGTTATATGTTAGAGTTCAGAGCCCCTCTACTTCTTCTTTGGTTGTCTTGTGACTATAAGTAACTTGTGTCCCCTTTTCCTCTCCCCTTTTTGTAATACTGTTTGGGAGAGGTAAGTGCAATTTATTCATTATTTTACTTAATTCCGTTATTTATTGTATTATTCTTTTTATATTTTTGCTCCCCACACTTTTGGGGGTCCCAAACTTTCTACACCTTAATGTCAACAGACTTATGTAACTTTATTGTTTTATGTGTGTTAATGTGTGTACTGTAGAAGTTGGAGCGGGCCGTCCTGTTGCATGACAAAATCTGTGTATTCATGTTTGTCACCAGAATAAAACGGGCATCATCCTGGTGTCACAGTGTGGTGAAATATTTATATACAACGTAGAATTACACCGGTCACACGTTTATAATGCAAAATAATGAACATTTCCATCGGTCGCAGACCTACTCACCAACAGTCATTTGTCAGGAACAGATGGAAGAGAACCAACACTTTTAAGAAAGATAACAAAGTGTCCTATTCTTAGAAAGGGGAAAGTTCTCATACATCATGTTCAAACCTGATAACAGTGCACTCTCTTCTTTTGTCTACAGGTTTCTTGACAATAAGGACTGAGGAAGATACGACCAGACATGTAGAGGCCTGTTCACGCAGTGTGTGAAGGTTCAGAGAGGGGTGATATATACAGTACATTCACAGAGATGTTCGCTCTGTGTGACTCATTGTTTCTTGTTATGTTGTAAGAAATCTTCATGTCTTCTACCTTGATGTGCAGAGTGCCGGCTCTCTGGGAGATGATGGACATTTGAGTCTGTGAACTACAGACAGTCCTGTCTGTTCTTTGCAAGAGGGAAGCAACATTGCCTTTCATTCATACTTGGCTCCATGGATCCAGCTGAGCATGCAGGAAGTTGTTGGGGTGGCTGTCGGTGTGTTCTGGAGTTGAGTGTCTAGACTTTCTTTAAAAAAAACGTCCCCTAAGTGGTTTGTTAAAGCAGCAATTAGGACCTATATTTACGCTTAAGACTTGCAGCGGGAAGCAAAGCAGAAAGTAAGGGGACAATGTACAAGAGCGCCAAATTCTGCTTAAGGAGGCAAGGTAGGATGGTGGGTGAAACAAACACAGGACTTTTACCCACATCCTGGTAAAAGTCCTTTTCCCATCCCGTTTGAAAATAAAAGTAACAAACGGAACAAGCAGAACTAAGTCCAGTTTTGCGTCGCCGGAAATTAAGTAACAGTTGATTTCAACCAAAACCATGATCTTTTTCTAAATGTAACTACGTATTTTTTGTCCCTTAACCTAACCAAACTTTGAATGTTTCAACAGTAACAGCGTCTTTACAACAGCGACCATTACGTTCTCTTACATATGAGAATGGAAAAACGCTCCTGTGGGTTGTATTTCCTGACACTGCTTGGGGCGCTAATTTCTGAAACGCTCCTGTGGGTCGTATTAGAAGGTAGGAATAAACAACCCATATCGTCGTGTGGTTTGGAGGACTTGTTGATGCCAGTACCCCTCATTTCTTCACCTCATCCTGCTCACTCTCCTCTCCACTTCATGGCTTGGCCCTCGCTCTCAGACAGAGAAACTCATTACAGCTGAGGATTAGATCGATCAGTATGAGGGGGGAGATGCCCAGTGGAGAGGCAGCATGCCTGGGTCAAGCAATTTATGCCAACAATGGAGCTCATCTCTGCATATCCTGACTGCTTCACAGAGGAAAACACTCAGCAGCGAGAGAGAGAGAGAAAGAGAGAGAGAGAGAGAGAGAGAGAAAGAGAAACACACACACACACACACCTTATTAGTAGAAATGGCAGAAATCCACCAATGGTTACTGAGTGTGTTGTTAAAAGGCAGGCCAATAACGAGATTAAGTCTACAAAACCTTGTTGGTACACCTCAAACAAACAGTCTATATTTTTACATTCTGAGAAATCTGCAAAGAGAAAAAGCTCCCAGTAATAGACCCTTTTCCCCACAAAACATTTTATTTTCAAGGCTGAAATGTTTTCCTCTAAATTGGTTTGCCTCTTCAGGAAAAGCAAAGCCTCCTGCCATTGCCCTGGAAACCAGCGAGAGTAAACACAAGTGGAATTGGGTTGTTACTCTTCAGTGTGTCTTCATAGTAGCCTCATCTCAATCCTTGTGCACCCTCGGCCTATCATTATTTCCCAGAGGGGTAATATTGGCTTCAGTACCTGGTTTCCCTGAATCAGGAATCCTCAGCTCTTTAAGGTGTGTGTGCATTAGAAAGTGTGTGAGCACATGCATGTTCATGTGTGCATGCCCAATGTTGTGGGGTTTAATAACAGATTAAGCATCAAAGCAGTGAGCTTTCCATAAATTAACTTCACCTTTGTCTCTATTTATTCTTATTTGTGCCTCCTTACTATTATTTTCGGGTGGGAAACCATACAAATAAGGAGGTCTAATCCCGTCCCTGGTTAGGGGTGATAATGGTACCTTTAGTTGTTTCCAATAAGGAATTATCATTAGGCAGGTGGAGGAGTGGACATGTTCCTGTTGATCCCGTCACTGCTATTTCACTTTACTTCATTTTAAGGTGAGGCTTTGGCTATAGCACACAAATGCTCTTTTTGAAGCGCCAAAATAGTTCAATAAATTGTGTCTCAGGCACATAAAATGGTAATAAAAAAGAGAAATCAACAATCTTAAATGCTTGGTTCAAAATAAGGTTGCTATTTTGTTTGAGCTGTGAGTTTTTTTGTGGTTAAATCTCAGCTCCCTTATCGATTTGTCATCTGTACATAAAAAGGGCTTGCTTTCCAAATGAGCACAAGCTGTGCAGGCCCTAATTACACCCATTAAGGATGGTAATTACATACCTGAAAAATGGCCAACAAACAAGACAACCAAGATGCAGTTGCAGATCGTAGCTTCCCCAAAGAGAGACTGGAGAGAGTGTGCCCATAATCCCTTTCACCGCACGGATGCTGCCCTTGGCCTGAGAAAGAACAGCATCCCGCAGGCAAAGACATGTTCTCATCTGCACAGTGGAGATAACTGCACCACACCGAGCCGCCAGTCCTCCACGCTCCCCCCTCCGCTACCGCCAACTAGCCTCTGCAAACCATCCATTCTCCTGGGGGTCCAAGTTTTTTCTCTTACAACTATCGCAACACACACACACACACACACACACACACACACACACACACATTCAAACTAAAACACAACGCCACTTCAAAATCACTGAAAAATGAAAAGGGAGAAGAAAGACAGGAGTTGAAATTAGTTTGAACAGCAAAGTGAGAGCAAAGCTTCCCCCCCTTCTTTTATACTGGTCTGGCATTGCTGCTCTGTCTGTATCTCTGCTGATCCAGTCACTTTGAAGTGTGCAGCCTTTGATTTGGATAAAGATTAGGGAATTTGATCCCCATTTAAAAGAAGCTGGCACAAAGGTTTGTTTTCACGGCCATAAAAAAAAAAGAAATCAATGGCTGATTCCAGATGGAGCCTTCTTTGCTGGAAGTCAAGTGCATCATCCCTGCAAATGTCAGTGTGTCTGTTTATCAGGCGACTGGCCGAGGAGATTATTATATTGACTCCACACTCACAGTTCAGAGGGGTCCGGCAATGACAAGCATCTAGCAGTAGCAGGTGGATAGAGAGCCGTCATACTGCATGATGACACACCAGAAGCAATCTCAGAGGTCTTACCACTGCAGATAACAGATGGGGACATCATCATCCTTGTAGTGCCTCGATTTAAAATGAAGCAAGACAGCGCGAGGACGCTGTGACCACTTAAAAAGCAGAATATTAGAAATGCTCCCCTTACAGTAGAGTCTCAGTGATCAGACATTAGTGGTGCAGTTCACCCAAACCACAAAAAAACGTTTTCTTCCTTACACTTATCTAGCCATGCAGTTAGGTTTTATATGATGAGGTTTTGACCATCGATCACTGAGACCGATGTTTGGTTGAAAGTAGCTCCAGTGAAGGCAACAAGGAACCAGTTTCTAGAGAGAAATATTGCTTCTGAGTTTTTTTTAAACGTCAGTTTGCAATGAGTAGGCCTACCAGAAGCCAAATTCCATTCACCTCCATAATACTGTATTGCGTAAGACTGGGAAATAATGAAGTGTTGCTATTAAGTTTCTCTGATAATATGTACATACATTACATACATAAATTCATACATTACTAAGAAAGAAAGTAAAGAACACATATATTGCGTTTGCATGTCACCATGTACACACCACAAAGCCCTCTTCGATAGACGCAATTTGCAACCAGTGCCTAGTTTGACACTAATAAAACATCACAAAGATAGACAACAAAGGCAAACAATATATTCCACAGCAGCAGCAGCACATTGTTAAAGCAAAAAGAGAACTGCACAGATTTTATACAAAGTGTAGTGCGCACGCACGCACGTTGAGTGTGTTGTTGTAGGACTGCTGTCTGGACCTGTCTGAACGTGATCTGTCAATCGAGCACCGCAAAGTCCTCCACAATCTGCCCCAGGTTATCTGCTCGTTTTTCGCAGAATAAATCATAAACCAGTCCTGTCAATCTCTCGCCCTGTATAACCTGTCCACACACTGCGCTCAGCAGAAAGACTCGGGGCCCTGCAGTCACATCAGGGATTATCGTCACAACAAGCAGAAAGGCCTCCCACACCTCTGAAGACAGAAACTCAGAGCTGGAGGATCCACCGTGAACATTTGAACAGTACGGCTGTGGTGCTAGCCTTTTCTACTACTATGCTATTACAATGCTAACCTTATGGGTTCCCATAATTACGCATTTCTCCATCATTGTTTTACTTTTTCCAAACTGCTGCTGGGCCTAACGTTAGCCATGTTGAGACACTCGGCCAGTGAACATTTGGTACAGGTGTCTTCATGTGCTCCTGTGGCCGCAGACACACCAGCAGCAGCTTCTTCTTTAGTGTTTTAGGGGCTGGGAACCCAGTTTAAAGGTGCATGGTCCATGCACTGCTGCTCTGCTGATTCTTACACATTTTATCATGACTTTTTTTTAAACTTTTTTTTAACTCTATAAGAGATGCTACTTGAAATGCAGCAAATTGTTCTTCAGAAAATAGGTTACTTGGGGACAAGTAAAATGACTGATTTAACATTACACACGTAGGCCTACACACTTAACAACTTTGTTAAAGTAATGAGAGTAAATGTGATGTATTACTTCCACCCTTGTTATAGAGAAATAAAGACACAGGCTACAATGATAGACAAGCTTATCTCCAACCCCTAGTATGGGGTCGCAGCCAGGAAAATAGGCTTCCTCAAAACTTTGGAACATGCAGGTAAAACCAATGCTATCTGCATGGCTAGACACCACCAGAGGTGTGTGATTTGGGTGAACTGACCCTTTAAAAACAGCCATAAGTACAAAGAGGAATGGAGAGCAACTTGTTTCTTCTTTTTGAATAAGAATAAATAGGACTCAACATGGTCATTGTGTCTGAAGTGGTTAGACTAAATTACAACAAAAGCAGCGAGCAAGACAAATAATACAGAGTGACAATTACCTGAAAACCAAAACCTGTGGCAAAGATTGCATCCAACTCTATTATTGTTACTAAGCTACATTTTGTTGCACTTTGGACCTTAATCAGTACATATAGTTCTGTAAATGGTAACTCAATGGAAGGGTCGTGTGAGTGTCAGCATGAGCGGTTTGCTGATAAGCTGCATAGTCTGTCTCATAGATCCCATTTTGGACAAGACATATTAAAAGACATTGATTATATAAGCTATCAGCAATTCTAAATGTGAGCCAAGTTTTTTTATTAGGCAGCTTCTTTTCAAAAGAGCCCATTTCATTGCTGGTGTTTAGGGGAAAGAGTGCATGATCCTATTCCTTTCAAAACTCGCTCTTTTTTTCTGAATTTACTTTTTTCCTCCTCTCCTCCTTCTCTCTCTCTCTCTCTCTCTCTCTCTCTTTGTCTGTGTCTCTCTCTTTTTCTCGCTCTCTGTCTCCCTCCATTGCCAGCCTAACAGCTGCTTCTCCTTTGGCCAGCCTCCAAATGGATGACTGATGAGAGTGAATGGGTTTTTAATTTCACTTGTTAACGCTGCTTTTTTCTCTGGTTCCCCTATCGCAACCTGCAGTGCCAGCCAACCACACAGGAAGAAAACTTGGAGAGGTGGGACAGCAGCAGCAGTTTGTGAAAAACACAACAGCCTGATCTGACCTTCAACCCTTCAAATTAAGAGGCCATTGATTAGGCAGGAGTTGAGATATTTGAAGTGTGTTTCATTCTCCTTTCTTTTTAATTAATCATGAAGGGTTTCACTCGAGTATCTCAGAGGGAGCCAGGACGATTGAAGCAGGGATGTTGTTCTGCTACTCCCTGAGCTGAGATCTCTGCCACCGCTGCCTGTCTTCAAACTCTAAAACCCCAGACAGGTGAATTCAAGATGCCTCAGGCAAGCTGCTGCTTTAGCTGTGGCTGCTGTACATGTGTAAGAAGAAGCCTCAGGATTTGACTCTTTTCACCTCACACTGACACTTTTAGATGTGACCTTTTTATTGAGCCATTACTGCATCATCAAATGAGTAAATAAGGGAAAAGCAGTGCAACTGCTGCTAGTTAAGAATCCCAATGAACATTAAAATGATAAGTAGGCAGTCAAACTGCTCCAACCTTGGTGAACAGGTCAGGTCTTCTTATTAAAAAGATGATGGCAAATTTAAGCACACACACTCACTCACTCACACACACCCACACACATGATAAAACTGTATAAACACCTAAAAATTCCTTCAGATGTTGCCATCAACATTTCAATTAAATCAGCTGTTGTGATACTTTTTGTTTGTCTTTTTTTTTTTTAAGAGAGAGGGGGGGGGGATGACATGCAGCAAAGGGCCGCAGGTCAGAGTTGGTACCCAACCCGTTACATCGTGCGCCCGCTCTACCAACTGAGCTCTCTGGGCACCCACCTGTTGTGATACTTTTGAGTGTATCTGAAAGATTCCGGGTGTCACGCAAACTAGCAAGGACAACATTGTACTAAAACATTAGGGTACTGGGGCCGGGTTAGCTCAGTGGTAGATGAGGCGCACATGTACTTCGAGGTTTGTGCCTCGACACAGAGGTCCAGGGTTTGAATCTGACCTGTGACAATTTCCTGCGTATCTTCCCCCTTTCCCTGCGTATCTCTGTCAACAAAACTAAAATGGAAAAGCCCAAAAATATTCTTTAAGAACATTAGGGTACAATGCAGCCAAAGATAAATATAACACAACAAAGACTAGAGGCAGTTTAACACAAATAGAGCCTGAAATGCAACAGACAGAAAATCATGTAGTGTTTAAAGAGTAAAAGTTCCCAGAGGATAGTTTCCATACACCAGCCACATTCAAAACGACAGGCGGCTGGGCTGTGAAACTTATTAACAACTGCTGCGGTACATAATCCCTGGATACTTTAAACTGAGTGCCTGCAGCATGCAGTTGGATGTATTGTGACATCTATCCTAAGTGAGATGGATTACAGAGAACCAGTTTGATTTGAATAACAAGCAATTTACTGGGATGGAATGCTGCAGAGGTGCAGGTCTCAGGCAACACCTGGTGCAATGGAAGCTACAAGGTGTTGGGTTTAAAACCCCCACTTATCATTGTCGTGGTCTGCCTATTTGAACACAGTCCAGTTAGGAGGTGGAGTATGGGTTGTAGTTGCCTTAATAGCACCATCTTATCAGGCATGATCTTATTGTTTGCATAAAACACTTTAACATGATTGCAGTCACACATGGAAATTCTGCAGTTGAGCACAACACAAAACTGGTAGTTACATGTAAGTTGTGTACTTTTGTAGAGAAATAAAACACACAGTGACCCATGCCTTGAGAGATAAATGGTCAAGTAAATCAAATGACACCATGAGCAGGAGGATGTGTCCCGTACAGTGGTTGAGGTGTGCCCTCTTGTGGAAATACATCAACATTGCAGTCCACATTTTACACATCAATCCCTTAATTCATTTCCCAGCTCACTGACTTGTAAAACTCACAACAGTAAAAATTTCCCACTAAGTCACAAACAAATGGAGAGTATACTGTTTCTCTCTGTTTGTGAGAGTAAACAGGAAACACTTTCACGTGAGAATTTGCTCCACATTGAATAATAATCCACAAATAACTGTGAAAAGCAGAAGCTTTGAGAACATAGACTTTATTCATTTCATATAAAAAAGACACAAAACTTTCAAAAATAAGTTGAATAGGTGCTTCAGCTAATCTTCACAGGGACAAGAGCCGGCCTGCCTCACAGACGTGATCTCATTGGGGAACACACAGAGGGTCGTCACACCTTCACATCATCGGCTCAATCTGTTCATATTTTACTGCATATAAAACAAACATGTACAGTAAAACTACCAGCAGAGGCCAGGGTAAGCCAGGACAGACCACTGCAACCTTTCCTCTCCTATCCTGCCTTCCTCTCTTCCTACATCTCTGATTCCTCCTAACACTCCCCCCCTTTCTCCTTGGTCTAGTTTTCCTTTTTTCAATCTTCTTCCCATTCCTGACCCTTCATGTCCCTGAGCCCTCCTTCTCTGATTGGTTCCAGACGTGCCACTGAGCTCTTCTTGCCGACTCAACATTCCACAGCTGGAGACTGCACACGCTCTCTCTCTCACACACACACACACATACACACTCCTACTCCCTCCTCCTCCTCCCTTCCCCCTCTTTCTAAGTCCAACTCACAGAGCAAAAAGAGCTCTTTTTTTGTAGCTCTGTGAGACACCAAAAGCCTCCGACTGAAACGGCTCGAAAGCATTCTTCCAAGCAGAAATACAGAAATGCACTCAGAGGCAGGAGCTGAGGGAAAAGGAAAAATGTTCGAGGAAGCAAATGAGCTCTGATAAATGTAGTTGCTACGCTGTGCAAATGTGAAATCTTAAAATGACGTGGAAAAAAAGGTTTTCTTGTATAAAATGTTCACTTTAAAACATTCCTTGGCTCTCATACTGTATATACAATAGTGTTATTCACTTAAGGGATGTTTTCCTTTGTGGGGCAATGAGAGGTTCAAGTGTTGACAAGTATCCCATAAAAGTAGGAACGTTTCCAAATATCTTTACCAGTATTTTTTTAAGTCAAAACACATAATAAAACCTGCATTGTTAAAAAAGATATCCAAGAGATAAAACATACAGAGAAGTGAACTGCGATCCATAAAATGATGAATCAGACAAATATCAAATTGCAAACCCTTTTTCATGATGCATACAAAGAGAATTACTGCTCTTAAAAATTGCTGAAAAAGCAACAAATGGTGGCATGAAGAGCCAACGCAAACAAAAGTTAAGAATCACAGGACAACAACAGTGTCTCAAGTGGATGATTGAATTAGCTCAAGAAATAGCAGAAAGTGCCAAAATGTACAAGGAGCTGGAAGCTGAAAGTCTGATCATGCAATCTACTTACAGACCAGCTTTCAATACTAAGTACAGAACTTAGTATTAGTATTGTGCACAATTCTAGTGTACTGCCCTCAGACGGTCACCACTAATAATGGTCTCTGTCACCCTCCACACATTCACATTTGGACTTCCTCCTCTGTTTGCCTGACAGCTGGTGCTGACGTGTCAGATCAGAAAGGAGGAGAGAGGCAGACTCACAAAAACACATCAGCAACAGCTCTCTATAGCTGCACAGATAATGACAAATCAATGGGAATAACATGAATGCAATAAAACAATAAAACACACCTCAAGGTGTTCAGGTAAATACTGTCATGGCAAAACAGAAGAAAAAAAACTTTAAAAGTGAATCTGGTCCTGAAGAAGACTGTGACTGTGTATTTAGAGGACAGAGACAACTGGTTTTAGTTAATAGTTGATTTGTGGCTGTGATGGGACTGTTTTTTTTTTCTTTTTTGTTTTTTTTAAATAAATCTTTCAATCAAAATGGGAACAACAAAGGAAATATACACCGAGCAAAAAATGTACCAGGGAAGACAGCGAGGAGTCATTTGAGTAAACAGATTTATGTTGAACTTTTCCAGCTGCGATAAAAACTAAACTCCCAGTAGATCCACTTATGGCCTTCCCGAACGCTGTGGGGGGATGAGCTGTAGGGTACATTTGGAAGGATCTAAATTTGTCTGGAGAGAACTTGCCTGAACTGTTAAGTCTTGGCAGAAGAGGATTGAGAAGGCAGGGATTCAATTTAAACTTAACATCTGCTGCGCTCTACACAGCTCTTAAAAATGTTTTTTTTTTCTGGTGTCAAAAGAGACAACACAAGCATAAATGCCACAATGTGTGTTTTTTCTATGTCAGGTAAGGTCAGTCCTGGATTGGTTGTTTGGTCCGGGGAGGCTCTGCTACTCTGCCTGCTCGTTCAGCTCCATGTCAGACACCAGGATGTTCTTCTCCAACTGCTCTGTGAGGCTCGAGTTGGTGCGGCTGTAGCGGGCCCCTTCATAGGACCCCTGGGACCCAACAGTTCGCCGACGGTACAAGTAGATCACGCCAACAATCAGCACCACCAGCAACAGGCCCGTCACCATGACAACAATCAGAGTGGGCAGGTGGTCGCTATCCACTAGGTAGAAGATGGATGTCAGGATTAGTATAAATAATTCACTTCATTTATTCGAGTGAAGAGAATACCATGGCGGCAGATGATCACACTTACATTTTACAGCTGAGGTTTCAGCACCTGCAAATGGAAGATGGGACAGTTAGTAAAAATTGCTTGCTTTAGTATTTGGCATTGATTTTAATTGCACTTGATCTCCACTGTCTGTTTTTCTGCGGCTGCTTCATTGTTAATTTATTTTCTCTCAACACTTTAATCAATTTTTGTATAGTATTATTTAAACCTCTTTTAATTGATTAGCCAATATTTGAAAGGACACCGTGTCAGCTCCTGCAAATGGTTCATCATGCTTTAGAACATCTTCAGCATTTGTGAAACCTTGAAAATGATTTGATTGGCTCTGGTCCCATTATTGACATAGTGTGATCTCAAACTTAACAAACTCAAATAGACTGGTTCTGAGAATAACCTCCCCCTTGGCTAAAGTGGTCTTGTGTGTGCTTACTGCGAGGCCGTTTGCAGATGACTCCGTGTGTGCGATTTCTGCATGAGCCCGGCTTCCACAGGCCACTGTTGCTCTCGATCCAGAAGCAGGAGTTTGGAGACAGAACAGAGAAGGCGACATCATGCGCCTCCCAGTTGGTACGACATCTCGGTGTCCTCGCTCCACACTAGGCTTCTACCTGCAGCAGGTACACATGCACACACACTCAGAGGAGCTGCAAACACACTGAAGCCAGAACTCTTTCTTTAGTTTTATCTTAAGGAGAGATCATTCCTCCTATCATGTTTTGCCTGACATCTCTGTTTATTCATAGAGGTTTCCAATATTACATTCAGTTACCATTACCTTACCAAGCATATTTTAGGGCATTTCACTCTAATTATCTAATTTCACTGAGCGATAATAATGCAGTTTAAATTAATTAATTTTTCCGAGATAATGCACCTTTCTTAATCACATTTATTTGACACAAGAGAAACAGTCTTAATTAGGTTTAGGTTTTGTATGACCTTAATTAGGTCATAATTAATTGTCTCATGATTATTCTAAAAAAGAAATCATAATCAATCAGGTAAAAGTTATTAAATTAGGGGAATTATCTGCAAAGTAAGAACATTTAATAAGCTTGGATTTAAAACTGAAGGTTAATAAGTTTGCTGCTGTAGAGAGAGATGGGACAGACTGTCTGAGGCAATGTCGCTGGACCTTTCACGCTGATGCCCAGCCAAGCTCCATGCGCCTGCGCTGCATAGCTCTGGATGTGTTCCCATACAAATCCATTCTCTGTCTCATCCAAGATAGAGAGAAGTTCAGCTCCCACTAGAAGAGACAAAAAGAAAGGGAACATACACAGATGGAACAAATGACAAATGGGAATTGATCATTTAAGGAGATGTAACAATGGTGCAGCCGGCTCAATAAAGAGCATTTCTAAATTTAGACATATTGATGCCTTTTGTCAATTATGTTCGCAGTGGAGAAGGTCAGAAGTGTTGCACTAAATTGGCTTTCAATTCAGTATCATGAGCTGTGTGGGAAGCACAGCGGGAGGATGGAGGATGTGCGAGGGGGCTTCTGGAACTCTTCCCTACCTTGTTTACAGGATGTATGTGCATCCTTCTGCAGTCTAACAGTTTGCAGGTTAAAAGCGTAACAGTAGTTTCTGAAAGGCACCCACGGCCACTCCCCCACAGAGTGGGGGCACTGGCCAGGGTAGATCCACTCGTGAAGCACAGGCTCATCTAGCAAGAAGAAAAAAAAAAAAGTATGGTAAGGCGTTTCTTTTTTTACAAGATGTGTACACACAACAGCACTGTGTTTGCCAGTTTGGTGATGTTACGTGAATTTGTGCAACATGTTTATAACAGTTACATTGCACACACACATACCACTAATTTGACAGATAGCAGCCTCCAATTTAGCATCACAGGGAGTCATAGTCCACTGGCCAGTAGTGGTCATGTGTCCGCATCCAGCCGTCTGATGAGGCTCCCCATCTCTCCAGTTTGAATACCCAACTTCTTCTTCACCCAGCCAGGTGAAGCTTCGTCCCTGAAATTTGTTAAAAACATTTTTATAAGTTGCAAATCATTTCAGTTTCCCTCTGCAAGGAAAACACTGTTGCATGTGTATAACTCTATTAATATTATAATAACATTGATGTAAGTCAATAGGCTCACTCCATAATTGTAGAGACCAATCCAGGCAGGCCGACGCAAGCTGTTGATCAGCAGTGTGAGGTAAGCTTGCTGGTAGGGATTCTTCACCCTGGCCAGGGTCCCATTCAAAGACTCACAGAGATGCAGGGCGCCTGTCCAGTCCAGACGCTTTTCCACAACCCGGTATGTCACTCCACCCAGCTCAACAGGCTTTGACAGGGAGGCAGGGATAAGAGCCGGGGCTGGAGGAAGACCCGAGTCTGAAACATGGAGAAGCAGGGTTCAGTTTTTATGCATGTAACATATATGTGGTACAAATTCCCAGAAAACTGTGTGTCCGCTGCAACTCAGAGTTCCTTTAAATCAAGACTAAAGACATCTCTGTTTGCCGCTGCTTTTTGATAAATCAAATCATTATTAATCTCTTACACTTTTATTCTTGTGTTTTACATTCGTCTTATTCTATTTTTTCATGTTCCTATTAATTTGGTTATTTTTTTAATTGTATTTAATCTTTTATGTGAAGCACTTTGAATTGCCTTGTTGTTTAAATGTGCTATATAAATAAAAGCCTTGTCTTGAAGAAACGACAACAATGATTTACAGTAAGTCAAATTCTGTTCGCGGTGCAAATATTCTGCACTTTTAAAGCAGACATTGTTGTGGTTATTATTTAATATCCCACCTTGTTGCCTTTGACAGATGAAGCCATTACTTTCCATCTCACAGGCTCGGGAGGCCCACATGCCAGTTTTCTTCTGTGGGTTCCCATGAATCATCACCACACAGTTTCCCTGAGAGGTGACAGTGAAATCATCAGAACAAGAACAGATTGAGGACAAAAACATGACGCGTGTGCTGATAGGTAAGTGTTAGGAGTACCGGGGTCTTGTTGTGGTGTGGTCCGCTGTTGTCGAGTGGCTCTCCAGCAGCCCAGTTGGTGTAGCTGAGCAGGCCAGCCTTGGCCCAGTGGAAATGACCTTTAGAGTCTGAGGTCAGACCCACCCAAAGGTCAACACTGGTATTTTGAAGCAGGGTGGTGACAAATGCTGTGAGGAGGAGAATGAATTGCATCAGTGTGCATGTAGTATAGATGGATAGACTCATATGAGACACTCACAATCAGTGTTGAATATAGGAGTATCTAAAGCACACACTGATGAGTGAATTTACAGGTAAGCATGTAAAATCAACCTTTTAAAATAAAATGAATGTTTCTTTTACTTCTCATAACATTATACATCCATTTGATGCTGCTGACAATGGCAGATCATACACATTTACCTTATGTAAAAGAACATTTGAAAAAGGAAGCTATATTAAAGTAGAGAGGTAAGTTCATTAACTTCAGCTAAGTCCAGCAACACCCTCCTGCTTCTAAGTTTATGTCAGCTGTATTGTGCTGTAATTACCTTGCTCCAGATGATTGGACACCACTGCCAGTACACCTCCCTGCGTTTCACATTTCAACTTGGCTGCAGACCATGTCACTCGGTATGACTGACCAAATACTCTGAAACACTACAGAAACACCAGATGTCATTGCAAACAAGATTGCTCAGGTTGAGTTAGGACAGGAGCAGGTGCATGAAATAAAACATTAGGTACTTACTTGCTAAGCTTCACTGCCTATGTGGTAACATATTTGATACATTCTAGATACACAACATCCTTTATACAACTTAACATAATAGCTGCATTTTGCTGAACTCCTGGTGTGTTGCAGCTCTACCTTATGTTGATAGGAAGACCATCCATCAGGACAGCCTGAAGGTAGGTGGGGTGATGACGGAGTTGGAGGAATGGTGCCTGTGACATTCACTCTCTTACAGATGTGGGGCAGGTCAGACTGGCACTTCTGATCAGCCCAGTCCGCTGTTTTAGGAGGGAAAAATACGAGCTCATGTATGGGTACTGCATTTGATTTACTCTCTTGACCTATTATTCTGGCTGTTCTAACCTGTGCTGGCGGACATGTGGACACATCTGCGATCACGGCTGACTGGGTGTGGCCTCCCAAGGGCCCAGGACACATAATTGAGCACAGAGTGGTCGGACCAGCGGAAACGGCCATCATTTTCATAGGTGTGAAGCCCCAGCCACCAATTGTCAACCTCCACCTTCACCATCTGACAGTGAGAAGAGCGGTAAAAAGGCATGTCGAGGCCTCACAGACTTTTAAATCCAGCGGAAAGCTGCCATGCGGAATATATACACAATAATTACACACATCACACACAGGTTGGTGCTTGTTAGGTATATTTCAGAGGGTTTGCCCTGGATTATATCAACTCTTACAAACAATGATGAACTTTTTGATAAAGTGTGCAGTGCCTTGCGTAAAGTGTTGGCCAGGAAAGCTTCCTCCTCAGCTGAGTGGACCGAGGCCAGCGAGGAACCAATCCAGGAGCAAATCCGCTGAGCCTGGTCCCAAGTGGTGCGGTGGTCAAAAAATTTATACTCCGCTTCCTGGAAGCCAATCCACTCCGGTGAAGTTGTGCCTGACAGATGAGGGATAAGATAAGACAGTCATGAGATAGAAATGGTTTTGAAATAAGCCCTAAGGAAATCAGTTTAGTACGCTGAGAGAAGTTCCAAGCTAAGAAAATGAGACTGACCTTCAGAGACCTCTGGTTCCTTCTCAATACTACCTAAAAAAACAAATTAAAACAAGATAAATAAAGAAAATATAAATGCAAAATGCATTGAATAACAAGAGGGAAGACATCTTGAGAGACTCAAATCAGAGAGTGATGATATAGGTGGAAAAGGGGTTTTAAAAAAAACACTAAAAGAACTATATAACTGAATTTTGACCAAACCAATACAGTGTGGGACTGTCTAAATAAACCGAAAGAATAGCTCCAGTGTTGTTGTACCTCTGGGGATCTTGCAGATCCAGTCTAACTCAGAGTCACAGTGCATGGCAAGCCAGGTCATAGTGCCCAAGTCTGCTGCAGCACATTGCCGGACGTTGTAGTAGTAGCGGCCAAAGTTCTGGTATGTGAACTGAGACACAAGCAAAGAGTAAACAGATTGTGTTTCAAGAATTTTCAACTACACAGTGGGGCTGCATCTTGTCTTTACTCACAGCCAGTCCATCACTCCACTTCCAGCTGCCATTGTCCATTGGGTTTCTGCGGTTCAGTCCGATCCAAAACCAGTGCTGTTCATGGTCCTCTGACTCCCTGTGGGCCCCATCATCATCATCATTAACAACAACATTGTTATCATCAAATTACATCACACGTCACCTGGTCAGAGGTGCACACCCACCCAAAGGCCTCATGGAGGACCTGCAGAACAAACTGCTCCTCCTCAGGGCTGCTGATACTCAGCAGGTTGGCTCCGTGTCTCCGGCAGGACAGGTGAGCCTGCAGCCAGCTCAGCTTCTTCTCCAGCTGGGAGGAATGGAACACCTGCACACAAGTGATACAAGTGTAACTGCAGTCCAATTAAAATGCAATACTGGTGCAAAACAATTAGTATTAGCAGTAGTATAACTTCCACTCCTTTGTCCGCCATTTGACAGTTAACTTATTTTTTGTTAGACTTTACAGAGTTAAATGATAATTCTAAATCTAATTCTACACTAGGGCTGGACAATGTGGAGAAAATCAGGTATCAGGATATTCTTGTCCTAATACCTCAATGTTGATATTGTGGAGATATTATAGGGTTGACAATTGATGCTTTAACAAAAAATCTTCACAATAACACTTAAGATAAATAATTTTCAGTTATGTTGATATGTAGCCTTCAAAACCAGGAAAAGACAACACTTAACCCATTTACAATATAACGAGATCCAAAATCTGAGACGATATCTAGTCTTTTATCACAATATAATATCAATATATTGCCCAGCCCTATTCTACACTATATTTTATTTGTATACATTTATTCTTAAGTTTGTTCAGTTCAAACAAAACAAATTTCTGATGCATTGTAAAGATGTGTTTTTTAATAGTTATGAATGAATGAAAACCAAAGTGTGACTGAAGTTAAAAGACAGCAGGTAGCAGAGTACTGATGGTGTGAAACCTTGTAACAGTAGCGCAGGTTGCTGTTGCTCTTCCAGCCGCTGGGACAGGACCCGCTGAGGCTCGGGGTTGGCTGGGGGACGGGGGGCTCAGGGCTCAGAGACGTGTCCTGGTTCTGACGGCAGATGAATTTAGCCTTCGTTGACGCACATTCCCTCACCTCCCACAGACCTGTTGCGAAGCCCGTCGCCATGGAAACACAGCCGCCGCCGACTTTCACTGAAATAGATACAGGGTGAAATGTAGGTGAGTGGAAAGAAAAAGAGGCTGCAATGATGAAATGTGTGGAAAAAGAAGAATGAAAAAAATGTGTGAAAAAAAATTTAATTATTAATTTCTTGAGAGACATATTACGAGTGTTGTTACATTCAACTCAAAATAAGGGCAACATTTCCTGTAAACCGTGTTCGGGCTCTATTTCTCTAATCTTCTTTATGGATCTCTGTTATGGACCATATATAAAAGAAAATAGTGGTCTTCAATGTAATAATTTTTAAAAATGTCATTATGAAGCTATCTGTCTGTATATTTGTCTACGTGATTGTCTCTGTATCACATAGAAATAGTAGGGCTTTTCTCCTAAACGTAATGATACAATCATAGGGGGTTATGAATATCATTAGAATATAAATATATAAGTGTTTTTAGTAGAAATGTAGAGGTCTTTTAATAAGCCAAGTCTACAAGAGTAACAAAGTGTGGCTATAATCTATGCAGAGGTCAACCAGTTCATATCTTTGGATCTACCAATGACTCTAAAGCCAGAGGACTCACCCACAACTGTTTTTTGCGTCTCCATGTATGGTTAAGAAATTATGGTGAATCTAAAATCCATGCAAGGAGTATTATTGTATTCTTGCCTGTTTGCTGCCTCATTCCTGTGGAGCTCTAATGACTATTTGTTGGAAGACAAAACACAGTTTATGATTTCCTCAACAAGCTGGTCCAATTTTGAAACAAAAAAATTTAAATACCTATATTGTCAGCTAATCACAATGCTTTAAAGCTAAATCAGGATATCAGGGTGTAGTTCTAAGTTTGTATTTTAGCCGAAGAAAAAAAAACCTTCTTTGTAGATGCAATGCAAAATTGGCTCTGGTTCAGAATGAACCTCATGTTAAATGGTATAGAAGGGAACTTATCACAGCAACAGGAATAAAGTAAGAAATAGGCGGTGGGGGAAGATTATGTATCAACCCCAGTCTGCTATGTCTACTTCCTGTAATACATTATCAGATCACATTTGCAGTTCATTCTGCTCATTCAAACATGGCATATTTGACCTACCTGGCTGGTCCCGATTCCAGTTAGTGTAGGACACTTCATCCCCACTGAGCCAGTGGAAAGAGCCGGGGGGTGACCTGGTCATGGAGGCCAATCCAGAAGGAATCACCAGAGCGACCGAACACAAGGCTGTTGGAGAAGGCCTGCTCGAACCTTTAAAGATTTACAGGGAATTTTAGAAAGGCAGAGCTAACATAACACACTGTAATGTCTGTGTGTGTGCATGTGTGTGTGTGCGCGTGTGTGCGTGTGTGTGTGCGAGTATGTAGTTTGTGTTGCTGTCGCACCTATTGGTAATGGTAACAAGGGCGGCTCCACTGTCCTCGCAGGACTTCCTGGCCTCATCAAAGGTAAAAAGATCTTCTCCCACCCAATAACAAGCTGGACTGTGCCACTTCCAGCCCTGAGAGAAGACGAGGAGAAAGTGAAAAACATAACCATAACGAAATTGAAAAAATACCCATTCAAACAGTACTAGTAATGTCTACAATAGCTGTGCAACACTTTAGATGCAACACTGGCTAATTCAATCACTTAAAACCTAGCCTGGATGCTAGCCGAACGTAGCCCCGCCCACAACATTCAAGACATTCGGGAAGTTTGTATTCTGACTAGAATCTGAGTATGACAACGTCAGGCTACTTAAAACCTGGATGTGTGTCAAAATCCACATGAGGTTTATAATCATGCAGTCTAAATCCCAGCAATATTGGTGCTTTGTAAATGGCACGTACAACAATTCAAGTGAGTCAGGCATTTAAATAGATCATGTTTCAGTAGCACCACCTGACTAGTTTGGCAATTTATGACCAATGACAAATTAGAACAGTTAAAGAAAAATAGAGAATCAAATAACATTGAACTAATTTGAGGTGTTGTATGGATATGTGAAAGAAATGTGTTTGACCAAGGAATTGTAGGAGCCACATATTGTATGTTGTTTATGGACTCATTTATGTTGTTTGTTGATTATTGTGTTGTGCACTGATATTGTAGGTTGTGGGCGTTTTCATGGCGGTTTTAGTGGAATTGATATATTTGTTTTCTTCTCCTGTGTACCGGAGTTCTTTTGGGCTTTGACAGAGAGGGGGTGAGCCTGGGAGCAAACACTTTCTGTTGACACCAGCACGCCCCAAAAACGCAATTATTTCAACTCACCAGGTAACTATTACATTTGGTAACTGCAGTGGTAAGTGTATTTAGAAGATAATCATTGCAAAACAATCAGTGTTCATCTTTCAGCGTTTAGTCCTTTGCAGCAGCACCTTGTTGGACTGCTTACAGCCTCAATAGGAATCAAGGAAAAAACTCACAGACAGACAAGCAAACAACACCTAAAACATCCCCTCCTTTGCAGAGGTAAATCACATACATGGTGTCTCTCAGAAAATAATTTCAATGCCATCTTAACAGTTAAAACAAAAGTGAGTCCACTTATTCCAGTATCCCAAATGCAGAAAAAATAAGCCAAACATCTGGCTTTCTGCACAACCACATTTTTATCAGGACAAAAACCTCAAGATTACAGCTGTTGGGGATTTTTTTCCTATCCTTCCTTTCCCTGTTCATTACAGTCACAAGATCAGTGTTGACTTACTGTATAGTATCTTCTGAATACCATGTAACAGTATTGGAATGAATTTCAACCAGAATAAACTATTATGTAGTTATGTGATGAAACACCACATTTGATTTCACCCATATTTCCATTATCTGGTTAATTATTATTTGTTTTTTTGTTTGTTTTTTGCCCTGGGATGTATTATTTGTCTCAGTGTATTGTGTGTCACTGTTTATTTCTTAAATATGTAAAAAAAAATTTAAAAAATAACAAATCACAAAAAAAGTCAAATATTCTCGCTAGCTCTGCTAAATGCTCCACTATGTTCACTTGCTAATCTCGGTGGGTTTTCGATCTTTTTCAGCTGCCGGGTGTGGCGGATATTGACGCTATGAGAGTGGTGAGAGTGACCCAAAACCTAGACAGATAAACAAAGCTGAAACTCACTTTAAAGCTCTGTAAAGCTGAGGGGAGCTGCAGATTCAGGTGATCATTTTCTGTAGGTTTATCACTACAAGCATTGTCTTTCACATTTTTTTACATTGTCATTAAATATTTTGTCATAACAAATATCGATTAGTCACTGTAAGATACGCTTGCTGATTTTGTCGCTGTTGTTCCTCTAGAATGTATAATTAGCTATAATTCCAATCCTGGAAGACACCTGGGGTGTTATTAGGCAAAATCTGAATGTGGATTTATTAAACTGTTAAATAATTACACAAAAATGAACACAAACAAAAGAGCTCATTTTTCCCCCGATGAAGATACTTTGAGGAAAAACACATTGGTTGTTAACTTACTATCAGAGTGCCTCGGATACTTTTTAGAACTGACAACAAATACCATGGACTTCCATTTAAGTAATCTGGTCCTTGTTTTTTTTATTCTTACCCAATTACTTGCCCTATCCATGAAAAGCACCTTGTTTTTTTACTTCACCAACACCACGTTTTTTTGACCCAGTGCAGTACTCCCTATTTTTTTATTCCTATTTTCAAATATTGCAGGGGTCCCATGGTGACTGAAGGGCCCTAAGCAGCTGCTTGCACCCCAGGCCACATCTGACATTAGAGATCAGTGTTGTCTCGTCTCTCTGTTTAATCACACTTGAAGCAACTGAGTTATCCTGATAATAAAAATCACTGTCTTTGGAAGTATAAAGCAGAAATGCAACACTTCAGTGCGTGGGCACAATGACGGCATTACAGTGATGAGCAATCCATTACATTATTTGAGTAATGAGCCAAGCGCCGGATGGGGTATTGGTTCGGGGATCATATTGCTGAAGCGGTCTGTCATTGTTGTTTCACATGTGTGAAGAGGCTCATCTGCCTGAGAACAACTGAACCGCCACAGGGCCTTGCAGAGTGGGCCATGCCAAATGACCCCTGTCACATTACCACCCATGAGGCCTCGCTCCCCCAGGGAGAGGGGTAAAGATTCATTACACCAAACAATACATACAAAGATCTTTGTTGAACGTAACAGCTGAGAAACAGCACGAATCTCAGCGTCAAATCATTTACATCATGAATCAACGCTTAGCAAAAATGTAACATTGCTGAAGGGCACAAACGCACACTAAGATTCCTTTTCTCACTAAGATTATCCTGTATGTCAAACATTGATTGAATTAACTATACTGTCCACTTAGACAGTGACCATCAACAGCAGTGGTCAGGTAGGAACAAGTAAGGTATGAGAGGCCTAAAGTCTCATATGGAGAGAATTATGGACTGGGAAATCAGAGACAGATGTAGATGGATCCTCAAATGGGGTTTGGTTTGGCCTTGTACTGGAGATACAAGTAGTGGGCGTGATTTCTGTTGTATGTACTGAACACACTTTTTAAATGAAGACACAAACAGCATGTCCCAATTTGAATACCTTAAAAATATATTGTATTTTGTTTTGTTTTATGAGGGCCGAGGAAAAGTCCAGTATGTGTTAAGCCAAGTGTCCAGCGTTCCGTTTGTCTGGGGTGATTTATTACGGTTACAGACTGGGGGTGGACCAGTTTAAGGGTAAGAGATGAAGGGTGAGAGATGAAGGAGACTTCTGGGAAAAGAGGTCAAAGGTAAAGGAGCGACTGAAATACTTAGAATAATAATTATGCTCACTGCATACTGTCAGCAGCTGGAATAAGACCACAGAAATCCTGCAGGGGATCTGAATAAAATCTTTGTGGAGTAAAACTAAAAGATATAGAGAAAAAAAAAAAAAACTAAATGTATCTAGTCCAGAACTGGAAAAAAAGCAGTGATTCAAAGCACAAACAGACACGTCACTGAAAGCAAAGCGAGAAAAAGAGTAATACTTGTTTGCAGTCTTGGTGCTGCGGCTTCCCATCACTCTTTGTTCCCGGTTTCTTACAGATGGAGGCCAGAGTCAGATTACAAGGGCTGTCATCCCAGCGGCCCTCCTGCACATGTAAGCAAGACACAAACAGAAAGAGAGAAAACAGCTGTTGAATATATACAAACGGAGGAGACTCGAGATGATTAAGGCCCCAGACGTTTCGGGGTCAGTGTGAGGGTGAAGGGGGTCACTTACAGCTCCCCAAATGGAGACGCAATCTTCTTGGGTGTTGCGGAAGTTGTTGGGTTCAAAGGGTGCCAGTAGGTGAAGATGACAGGAGTGTGGTCAGTCCATTGGAAGTCCATTTGCATATCAGTATCATGGAGCCCGATCCATAGCTGGTCAATATCTGACGGAGGCAGTAGTGGAAGAAGTATTCAGATCTCTTACTTAAGTAAACGTAGCAACACTACTAATATATGTTACTAAAAGTACAAAAGAATAAGCATTAGCATTGAAGCATGAATGTGTTAGTGGACTAAAACATACTATTAATGATAGTAATATTACACTCTGAAATGTAGTGGAGTACAAGTATAAAGTAGCATAAAATGGAAATAGTCAAGTAAAGTACAAGTACCTCAAAATTGTACTTAAATACAGTACTTGAGTAAATGTACTTAGTTAGAATCCACTACTAGACAGAGAGCACAGACAGACATTAAGGTTAGGAAGACAATTAGGGAACAGAGAAACAGGGTTGAAGGTGGCACCTTATACGGCAGCCTCGGCCACGGTGTATGAATGCGTGTGAATGGTGAATGGTTCCTGTGTAAAAAAAGCGCTTTGAGTAGTCGTTGAGACTAGAAAAGCGCTATATAAGAACCTTCCATTTCCATTTTCTTTTTTACACAGAAATATATATCTAAATCCAAAAGAAAGCATACTGAAGAAGGCATAGCTTAAACAGTTTTGGACTCTGTTCTTTCTTTTTTCCTTGACTGAACATTATGTTTTTTAATCTTCTATAGTTATAAAATAGCAAATTCAGTCACTTCCTCTGTCTGGAACAGGTTATTTTGTGTCTTAAAGTATACTACTGTACTAGTGGGTATCCTGTGGTATAGAGATTGAACTCTGATTTAAGAGAATTTAATTTAATTTCTGGCTTCCAATAGCAATACAGTTTAGAGGAAAAAGTGCAGTACAATAAAAAAAGGACAAAACACCTTTCTTCAGGTTGCGAATGATGAACTCGAGCTCAGGTAGGGTGTGGATGCTGACCAGGTTGGCCTCCATCCTCTGACAGGTTTTCTGAGCTGTATCCCAGTCTATCTTATCTGAAGTTAGCTTGTAGCAGCCAGCCTGGAAGGCCTGCCAGCCCACATCACACTCATATTTCTCATCATCTGCCCACGAGTCTGTGGGAGAAAAAATGATAAAAACCCAACAAATGCTGGACTTTAGCACTGTGGCAGGACTGTTTCTGCTATATTTCACTTTAATGTACTAATTCAGATGTCTGTACACTGACCAGTAGTGAAGGGGTCCAGGGTGGCATTGGGCCTCTTCTTACAGACATACGGCAGAGCAACAGAACAATCACGGTTTTGCCAACGACCTGATGACTCAGTTCTGATCACAGCGCAGTTCTCCTCTTCAGCATGGTTTGGCTGGTCTGGAAGACAAGAGTTAACAAAAGAAACTCTTGAAAACATCGCTAATGCCAAGGTACCTTTATTTGAGGCACTTAACCCAAAAATACTTCAGTGCCCAAACGTAAAAGACTGCACTGGAAGACTGCACTGGAAGTCCACAAATAGAGTATTTACACTCAGAGCAGTGTGTGCTCAAAATGAGCAAGCATGCTCATTCAGCCTTCTGTGGGAAATAGACCACAGATACTTCAAGCTTAAAAAAAAAACAAGAAAAGGGAGAGTTGCTTTTAGGGTCTAACCTGACTCCCAGTTGAGATACTTGAGCGGTGACGAGTCGGCCCATTGCCAGCCTCCATTAATGTCCAGGTCATTGAGGCCAATCCACAAAGCAGCACTGTAGCCTGTCAGTAAACCTAAAACAGCAGAAAAATGAAGGAAAATTTATGAAATGTGAAAAACATGTTTCCCCAGTGTACTTTTGGGAAAGAGGACACAATAAAAGTTAGCTACGATTTTAACCAAGGCCGCAGTGTGTCTTGCTCGTGCCTAGGAGAAGATCATTTTATTATGTTTTTTCCTTTTTTTTTATACAAACCCACATATTATTTAAAGGTTAGAGGGCCCAACTGACCCGGGTGTTCCCCCAGTGTCAGCAACCCTCATTTTCAATTTGTCAACAGTCAACACTGTATTAGGCAGATGACAGAATTATTATATAATAATTGACTAATATCCGCAACAGGCTCATAACATCCCAAAAATCAATTCTTCCTGCTGGGAGAGTGAATGTGCACAGAAGATTTGAGTAAATATTATGCTGCACATCAAATTGTATAGCCCTAAATTGCCTAAGAAAGAAAGGCTTGATCAGCAGACATGATAACACAGTCTCCTTTTAAAAGGTAATATGGTGATTTCTCACATTAGAAATTAGAAATGTATTAAGAAATCAAGATTATTTTCCTCACTGCTGATTTAATCAGGGGTGCAAACAGTGGCATTGCACCCCTACAGATAAAAAAAAAACAGAAATCGTTAAATTCCAAATTATCTTTCTTTAGACTCTTAGGCTGTAATTAGACTTTCTCTTATTTTTTTGTATGCCAGGACGTAAATCAATGATTAATTGTCTAATTGTTTGCTCAGTGTTGATTAATGTGTAGTTACTGCGTATTTCTGAGGTTGTATTTGCTGGTGTATTTTGTATTGTATTTTCAATGTAGTAGCTTTGTGTCTTCCCTAAACAATATCAATGTGTATTTCAAACAAGCTACAACATGAGTGGATGTTGTTGCACATAAAAGTACACGTGTGCACATTGACTTTACCATTGATGTACGTCTGCTCATGCAGCTTAGTGATGCTTAGCAGATCTGCTCCCTGTTGCTGGCAACTGATCCGAGCCTCGCTCCATGACAGCGTAGCCTGGAAGTTAAACTGGTAACAGCTGTCTGTCAGCGGGTCAGTATCCCAGAATGTTTCACAGCCACTGGCTGACAGTGAGGGAAGAAGATAAGATGTGGAGGAAATAACAGTAAAGTAAACAGTTGGGTGAGAGAAAACTGTGGTTAAGTTTGCTGAGCTTCTGTAATTCATCATTTTGTATGTATTTATGCATAACTCACTCTTTACAGGACAGAAGCCCCAACGTTCGTCTTTGCCGTAGTCAAAGGTGGTGGCGCACCAGAGGTGACCATCTTCACGCCCGATACTGGTGCAGTTGTGGAACCACTGGTTGTCATACAGGAAGGGCAGATAGCAGGGGCGGCCATGAGAGTTCCCCTGGATTGTGTAGATTTCTGAGGAGTAAACAGAGGAGAGTCTTTGAATCCCTGCATGCGGCAGTAGAACGGGGCCATGCTTGTGTTGCCTGAAGTTATGCCTGGGAACGGTGCTGAACTGAAATACCTCGTCTGTTTTCCTAGTGACTTGTATAATTAAACACAATGTGAAAAACAGAGGGTGATGTTACAGTCTAAACAGTGAAGTCAAATAGTGGTCAGCAGAAGGAAGAGCAAACAAACAGAACTAATCAGGTTATCAGGAAGCTGATATTTTGAACTATATTTGAAAAACAGAATTAACAGTTTTCCTTTTCATGTGATTTCATCAAATATTCGATCAAAGCAAAGCAAGATCTTTAAAAGAGCACACCAACATTTTGAACCAGGAAACTCTTGTATATCTGTATTTATATTTCCACAGTTCAACAAAATACTCTGAGGTTGCCGTTCTGCTCCCTACAAGTAAAGTATGGTGTGAGGAAAAGGGCAACAGAGAGAGGGAGAGGCTCTATCTGCAGTGTTACCAGAACTTGTTAGGCCAATGGAAAGTAGGGCAGACATGTTAAACGAGGAAGGAAAGATTTCTGATGCTCCCTCCCTGGCTTCCCTCACTGCTCCACCACTGGCCAGCTGGCTGGTAGGTTGGCTGCAGCGGAGTCTCTCCTTCGCTGACTAATGTCAGAGGCATTTCTCTCCGGCACCGAGTTGACTTCACAAAGAAACTTTTGAAGAACGGCACCTAAAAGTTGATAATGTCCATGCGACCAATTCCCTTGCCACAAACAAAGTTACAGAGACTGAGAAGAGGAGGGATAAAGGAGAAAGTGAAGGGAGATTTTCTTGTCTTACGTTTATGGGAGATCTGGTTTTTATTGCAGTCAAGCACAGCCTGGTAATTGTAGACTCATACGGATGACTGAGCCTCACAGTATAGTTTGTCAATGAACAACTGTGACATTTGATATTGGTAAGAATGGCACTGACAGCGTAAATGAGGCTTTGCTGTCAACCACCATGGTTAGATTTAATCTCGACTGAAAAGTAAATACAAATATACTTGAAGGCAAGGACAGCCCTGTGTGTTTACTGGAGTTTAAAAACACTAGCAATGTTTTCCTTGGCGTCAGCCACTCGTCCTCAAAGATGCCCTGGAAGCAACATTATGTTATATCCATTTGATCAGATACAGCTGTGGCATTCACAACAGTAAATCCATCTTCCGCACAAAATGTAGCGAAGGAGCGGCCCACTGGGTCACTGTGTCAATATTTGGATCTCACTTCTTATATTTAATGGATTTGATTTGGTTTTGGTGAATTACTATGGTGGTATTATAAATACTTTTATGTTTTTATTTTTCATCTTATGTATTTTTATTGTTCCTTACTAATGTTGTTCCAAATTTAAACAGGAATTACCACAATAAATAACTTACAGTTATTTACCCAAGGAGGTTGTGTAAAGTGTCTTTTGAAATGAAAGTATTTTAAAGGGAATCTGGAAGTATAGTTAGTATAGTTAGTAGGGTAGCAGTAGCTTTGTGATTTATAGTAAAATGTGTGTAATGCCAATCAACTATCTTGCGCTTGTAGCGCCCCCCTAGTGGCGTATGCATATAAAACTGTCTAGGTGTATTTAGGACATTTATCTGAACATACCCTGTGAGTTTTGTGATGATTGGCCTTACGGTTGCTGATTTGCGTTCATTTATGTCCAGAGCCATGCCACTTTCGAAGTTCATTCGTCAATAACTTGAAAAGTAATTGAGATATAGACATGCTTTATACAACTTGTAATAAGCTTGATCCATTGATGATTCACTGAAAATTCGGTGTCAATCAGAGCTATGGTGTACGAGATCTCAAATATGTGTTTTTCAAAAAATTCTAAATTTTCTAGGCAGACCTTAATAATCCATGAGGCTTTTTTTGTAGAGCACATTAAGCTGTGTGAGAAATTTCAAGTTAATCGGACTTACAGTGTGGGGGGCGTGGCCTTTCAAAGTTTGCATTTTGAAGCCTTAATTACAGCGCCACCATGGGGCCGGTTGGGTTCATATTTCTATTGAAGCACATGCACACCATTTCCAGTTATTCCCACAAGTTTCATGTTTTTAGCTCATTCCTATGGGAATTTGAGCCGACGTGGCAGACAACAAATAACAATAATAACTAAAACAGACAAACATAGAAGGGTTCTACCGATTCAAACCACAATATGTAAAACTTTTTGGGACAAACACACAGGTAAAGACTGACCACCAATCGGAAGAATCCTTGTGATGCAAATCTGATCTGGTTTGATTAAACACATACTTACCCCGATACGTTTTAGAGCACAGGTCCTGCACACCACCATGCAGTGTCCATTTGAGCTTTGAAGGAGGGGAGGTTGAGGAGGTGTTCCAAAACGACGGTGAGGGAAGGTAGTTGTTGAGGTTGTCCAACACCTGGCCACAGTTCCAGGTCCAGCGTATTCTGGGTGGCTCGCGGTCACAGGTGTACACACCCAGAGGAGACCTGTCCCATCTGGAGGTGACGTTACCAGTGGTCACGCCCAGGCACAACGACGAGCCCAGGTTGAACAGGCGACCCCGGGTCACCCACTTCCAGCGCTGGTTGTCTTCCTCACAGGAGGTTGACAAGACGAGGGAGTGATCCCGAACCCCCAGGCACCCCTGGGCACCCTCATGGAAGAAAGCAAACTCGTCAGAGTCCAACGGCGCTGTGCAGACAGACGGAAACAATTGCATCAGTCAATAATGCTGATGAAAATGGGATTCCATGTTAGTAGCTAATGTGGCAAGTGAACGGGTCAGCGGCTGGATCAATATCTCCATTAATGAATGCAGGGCTGGGTGAGAACTAGATGTCCTGCATCATACACTTCAGTGGTATTAACAGTAATAATAGAATTACCACCAATGATGCCTTGGTGTTAGGGTTAACCCTGTATAACCTTAAAATGTAAACTCATTATATGAAAAGAGCTCACAGCAGGTAATAAACTGTAATAAAATGGCACGTTTTTTAAGTATTTTAACCTGCACCCACCAGGTGTCTACAATCCCCTCATTCCCAAGCCCCTCATCTTGTTCTCTTGGTGTCTATTTATGTCGGGTCTGACTATGGAGAGAGCAGCATTTGGTGGTTTTGGGGGAAAAGGTCTTTATCGTGAGAAACTGGTGGGAGACTGATACATTAGACCCAAATGACCGAATGTTTTCACACGTCTGAATTTGATTAAGTTGATGAAACTGTAATGATACTCAGGGGTGAACTGGGTAGCTGTTTTCATTTAGCAGACATCTCACGGCTGTACACTGACGCCTTTATTAGTACCACCTCAGTGTGATTCTCTGAGGAGCTATTAGCCGCCTGCAAGGTGTTAACAAACAGAGCTCTTTGCAGAACCCAACATCCTTTCTCAAAAATATATGTGGTTTTCCGCCATTCCTTTTTTTTTCTTGAGAGATTTAGGTACTGGTAACCTAGAAGCCAGGATTGTGAACAGAATGGTGTGTGGTTGTCAGTACAGTATGTGTGAAGGTGGTAGAAAAAAACAACTCAGAGTGTAGGAGTGATTCTAAATGGCGGTCCTGCTAAAATGATTTGAAAGAAAATATCCACAAAATACACATCTCTTTTCTCAGATCTGAGATTTGGAGAAAAAAGTGAAACCCTCAGCATTCCTACTCGGCGGGCTCCTGCGAGAGGCCAGGAAGTGGGGAAGGTGGGAAAAGATCACTGTACATTTGGTTTGAACAACACAACTTTTCTATTTTGGGATACTTCACTTCGACTCAATGAGCAGCAATTTTTAGTTTCCAACCTAAAAGCTAAAACCCTCCAAACCTCCAGTGCTGCTTTTATAGACACAGAGACAATAGAGTCTCATCAAGAGCCTCATAAAACTCCCTGTAATCTGGAGGAGACGAAAGGCACGCCCCTCTTTTTGCTCTCAGCCTCTGTGGTTGAGTTTCTCAGAAGCAGTGTTAGCTCATTTGGTCGGTAGCAAACCGAGTAACGGAGCGCAGTAGAGGCACGGTGGTTCAGCTTAAGTTTGAAAGTGCTCTCTACAGTGTAATCAGATATAATCACCACCCTGCTCTTTTTTATAAAGCCATCCCTCTTACAGTAACTCCCAGCTGCTAGGTTTGTTTACTGCAGTTCATGGTTTTAATCATGAAAGATTCAAATTAGAGCAAGTGACACCCCCACCCACACACACACACATTTAATCTTCTCAGAACTTTTATTGTATCCAAACACTCGTCCAGTTAACACAAAACATCAGCTGCTTTTGGTGCAACATTATCTTTCCATGAGGCTGTTATTTTTGTCACTTCTATTAATGCAACATAATCCAGAGTAGGATCAAATGTAAAAAAAAAAAAAAAAAAAAAAAAAACAGAGAGTAAAGCGCTGTGGAAAATCACAGGCATCTCCAT
Source organism: Etheostoma perlongum (assembly GCA_026937815.1). Classification (NCBI taxonomy): domain Eukaryota; kingdom Metazoa; phylum Chordata; class Actinopteri; order Perciformes; family Percidae; genus Etheostoma; species Etheostoma perlongum. The sequence continues at coordinate 16,552,957 of CM049385.1, read as the reverse complement.
TGAAAGTGGAAGTGTTAAAAAGCAAAAACATCACCGACATCTGTCTGGTCTTTTTCTGCTGATTATTTTCCTGGTTTTTGTATTTAAATTGTTTTGTCCCTTCAACAATCCCAAAATGATACATAGTTAGATACATAGTTTAATATCATTGAAGAAAAAAGTAACTGTAAATATTCAAATTTGTGAAGATAGAACTTCTCTTTGCTTAAAAAATGGCTTAAACAATTAATTGATTATCAAAATAGTTTGATTAATTTTCTGTCCATTGCCAAATCGTTACAGCTCTAAGTATTTATTTATATATTTGGCATTAAATCCTCAGGATAGTTCAGATAAAACCCTCTCTGACAGACATGTCCTCCGATCTCTGCTCTAAGAAGGGTTGCATGATATGAGGAAAATATCTAATTGCGATATGATTCACCATATTGGAAGGAAAGATCGTCATTATTCTCCTTTTCATTGAAAATGTAATTTAAATTTAAATTAAAATGATTATAGTGTGATTTTTGCAAGGATCTGTACCAAACAAAGATTTGTTTCCATTAGTCTGTAGGATAGGATTTCTAGGCCAGGACGTCTCTGCAGCACCAGAATACTTCATTCAGAATGATTTGACATATATTTTGCCTTTAACAAATATTGCACCTCCCTGCGATTTGGATATTGCACCAGTCCATATTGCGATTTCGATACAATTGCGATTAATTGTGCAACCCTAGCTGTAATTCATCTCTACTCTGCAAAAACAGACAATAAAATGTTGATCTATAATTCTTAGCTCAGGATTTAGTTACACTTTTCTTTGCAAGCAAAACCCTTCTGAAGACTTGAATAGCTGGAGTTACCCAATGCTTCTTAATGAGACGAGGCATATATGCAAATAACTCAGTCTTATGCCAAATGGGGATTAAAGCCATGTTTTATAATGGACCACAGTGCTTTCAATGGTGCCTGTAAGATGATTTTTACACCGGAACCAGCCCAGTAAAAATCTGCATTACGTGAGTGTTGAATTCACTTCAGTATGTGAATATAAGATCAGGATTAATATGATGACTGCATGACAAGTTCCTGGCAAAAGCTTTTGAACCACTAGGCAACCTGAAGCTGAAGTTCCAGAGAGAAAGAAGCACATTCAAAAGAAGTTTTAATTCCAGTCTGGAGGCGACACAACTGGATGTTTGATGTGAGAAAACTCCCGGGCAATCAGAGAGAGTGCAGAATTCCAGATTAACTTTAAGCCATTGAGCCCTGTGAAAGCTAAGCCACAACAGCTCTCCTGCTGTGATCTCATCCTCTTCTCTGCCACCTCTTTTTTTTTTTCAACGCTGGAGAGTTTTCCTGCTGAAGAGAAGCTGAAACTCACGACCAAGGACACTCGCCAAGAGAGGCAGATATTCCCATAACCTCCACCTCCTCACTATGGTCATAAGTTGGACTAGGTTCGAGGACAGTATTTGCAAACCTGGATGAAGAATCAACAGCGAGTCTCGGCTTGAGACATGACGAGTTCAGACTTCCCCAAAGTGTGACTCATTGGGATTGCACAATAATTTAAACTAAGTGGCCTACTTTTACCATTCATTTATTTTACATACTTATGTCTTAAAGATCTAGACTGATGTTCGAGCAGGCTTTTTTTTGTAATCCTTCCGTATTTTGACAGATGTCAGATTACAAAAACTGGCCTTTACTGGCCAGTGTAAAATGGCAACCAACAAATAGGCAGGAAATTCCAGCCTGCTGTGTTTGTTTCTTTGGTGTTTTATGGTGGTCTGGCCTCTGAAGCAACCCAAACTGTGGCTAGGTTTAACATCATCCAAGAAGCATGGGGCAAGGGAGAGGAGAGAAGAGAAGGGGGGTGGGGTGGGGGGGGTGACACACAACATTTCTCAGCCACACTCAGAAACAGAGCTAACTGTGAGAGTGCGTATCAAATTTAGAAACCAAAGTATGAATATATGTAAACTGTCAAAACTTGTTATCATTCCGCACACTTATGCACGGTAAAGGAGGGCTCACGACTTGTCACAGTTTAGGTTTAACTGCTAAATTATGGTTTGATAAGAGTTATATACAATAGTAGTTAAAGGGGATGTTGATGGGTATTTTGTGTGAGATCATGAAGAATTCGCAATAAAGCATGGGCACCAGAGACCACTACAGAGCTGGAGCTGAGCCTCCACATGTAGTAAATCACGGTTCTGAACTTTTCATGCCTAAATAACCTCTGCTGTATTGCAGTTCTGCCAGTCATGAATCAGGGGAAACAAATCCTCATTTCCTATAAATCATCTAGTATCACCGCCATTCTTTTTCTTTCCTGTTGTGTTGTGGTAAGTAACAATACATGGTACCAGACAGCAGTAAACTCTTATTTCTCATGACGTTAAATAGTGCATGAAAGTTGATGACAACATGCTGAGCACATAACAAATCCAAAGAGACGACAATTCCTAAAACAAATCAACAATAATTAAATTTAAACTTTGATCAGTATGCAGCTCATTCATTTTGTCCAAAAAACATTAAAAAGGGATTCTAAAGTTTGGCAACAGGGGAATTTGATGGCAGATGGGTGCAAGTAAAATAAAGAATAAAGAAGAACTAAGCCTTGTCAAAAAGAGCTCCAGATTATTTAGGACGTGCAGTATATTCTTAGGGATAAGAGTGGGAATGTAAACCTACACAATCTCATCATCTTGAACTAACTTTAAGATCAAACTAAAAGCGGTATGCCTACATGTGCGGCATTTCTTTCATGGTAGCTGCTTAACACTTATTTCCAGTTGCCAAGCAAAAACTCTGGAAAAACAATGTGGTCAAAAAACACAATTGAACATTCTATAAATGTCTAATTTCATCTTTACTGGAAGACATTGTTTACGTGGGTTTAGCCTCCACAGCATCCTGTAACATGTTAAGGTCTAGCAGCTGAGCAGGCCTGGACTGAATGTGTTAATTGCAGCCTGTAACAGTATGTAAAGGTCACATCTGCCCGCAGGGTGCCAAATGAAGCGTCACCCCACGTCAGTTTTACAAAGTAGCCTTAAAAAACCCATCCGGCACAAACATAGAACAACACAGTTCAAAAGTGAGTTGCTTTGCAGCTTTAAATACACGTAGTACATAAATAGACATCACAATAGAGACACTAAGCCAGCACCCCCCCTCCTCCCCCCGTTTTTTCTCCACATCTGGTTCCACTCACTGCTCGGACTTTTGGTTCGTGGCATACCGAGGCACCATATCCAGTATCTCCCCTTTTAATGTCCTTTGGAACTGGAACTCGTTGTCAAAAACCAAAAGCATGCACACTATGTTAAACGTCGGTCCGGTTTCTCGACTTTTACATCATGAAATTAAGCGAAAGTTGATATTTTCTCACCCGTAACGCTCCTCTTCAGTTCCAGACTAAAGATGAATAAATATAAAGTGCATTTGTAAAATGTAAGTTGCCGATTTGTCCATGTTTTCCTCGATTCCTTGTTTCGGTGATGGCCGTTGCTTTGCATGCTCACAACTACAACACACACGCTGCGAAAAACACACAGCAGAAAAAAGAAAGCAGGAGCAGCAACTGCCCCAGTGTTTCACTTTGAGGACGGATGATGCCGAGTTGGTGGCGAGTTTGACCGCTAGAGCTCCGTCTGCCTCTCAGTCAGATCAGAGCGGAATGAATGGAGCAGCGTCAACAACGTGTGTGTGTGTGTTTCCCAACATGAGGTCCGGGGACCTCCAGGCGCCTGTGAGGGGACCCAATACCTACCAAGTACAAAAAACTGGTGACAGTAAATAAAAACAAACAATATAATCTCATAAAAGTTCTGAAACTCAAATTTTAAAAGCTATTTATTAATCGTAGCTGAGGGGGAAAAAAGCAGAGATAAAATCGAGATTTTAATAACATTTATTTTCATAAATTCCTATATCCTATTATTTATTTAATTTACTTTTAGAGTTTTGCCTCTTTTGCACAAAACATTAAATAGGATTTACTAGTTTTTTTTCTTTTCTTTGCAGGAGTGTCTTTTAGCCAGAGACTAACACAAAGGCAGGGACGTGGGTTTGTTGACCCCTGGCACTGCTGACTGAGGGATGTGGAACATCATGGCGGGGAAGGAACCAGAGCTTATGTTACCAACTTGATACAGGTGGCCTTACCTCTTGGCACATCACTGGGTCTGGACTCTCTCCTTTCCCAGCGTTGCTCAGGGTGAGAGGCCCTGGCGATAAGGTAGTCAAGAAGCTCATCAGCGGCAAGGCACCATGTGTGGATGAGACACCACCTTTTATACTCAGCCTCCTGGGAAAAGCTTGTGACAGCTAGGGTGCTGAAAGGGAGGCACTGACCGACTGTCGGACCTCAGATTCAGGAGTAGAAATGCAAGGGCGGCGGCCACTAGGTCACCTTGTAAGAGCGTTTGCCCCTATGTATGCTGAGTCTGAATCTTGAATCTGACCTACTGCCCTTTGCCGCGTGTCATCCCCCTTTCTCTCTCCCCCTTTCTAGTCTACTATCACTATAATAAAAGGGAAGCTGCAAAGGGGGTGTAGTGGTAGGGTAATGGCCAATGGTTAACAGTCAGCCACCTGGTCCTCACAACTGTAATGACAGCTCTGTCTATATTCTCGGCAGGAAGTTAAACACATTTTCAGTGAACGGTAGGCTCCGCCATGGTTGTCCCTTGTCACTGATTCTATTTGTGATTTTAATGGACAGGATCTTAAAACCATCTGGGGAAGGAGAGTGTACTGTTTGGGGAACATGAATCGCTTCTCTGCTCTTAGCAGATAACGTGGTTCTGTTAGCTTCATCAGGCCGTGACATTCAAAATGCACTTGGGTGGTTTGGTTTGATTAGTTGAAATTGGGCTGAGGGTAGAATGGAGCTTGAGGTCAACTCAGCTGAGCAGTGATACAGGCCCTGTACCGGACCATTTTGGTGAAGAGGGAGCTGAGCCAGAAGGCAAAGCTTTTGATCTAGTAGTAGATCTACAGTATGTATGTTCCAACCATCACCTATAGTCGTGAGCTTTGGGTAGTGATTAATAAATTAGATTGCAAATGGCTGGAATCAGTCTTAGAGATACAGTATAGAAGGTCAAGGAGCTCAGACGTCCAAAAGAAAGCTGGTAGCAGAGCCGCCTACTCCTGTGTGCTAAAAAGTTATGGTGGTTTGGGCATCTGATTAGGATGCCTCTGCTCACCTTCCTTTGGTAGTTTTCAGGGATGTCAAACTGGTCGTAGACCCAGAACATGCTAGATATATGAAATATCTCGTGTGGCCTGGGATCCCCTCAGGAGAAGCTGGAAAAGGTTGCTGGGGAGAAGGACATCTGCCTTGCTTAGCCTGCTGCCACAGCGACCCAGCCCAAGATAAGCGGGCAGAACATGGAAGGATAAATGGATGGTAGGACTGCCCAAAGCTGATGTATCCCAATCCATAAATGTGTACAGTATGCATCAAGAGAGAGCAACTTTGCGTCCATATAGAAAATCAATGTTTGATGTCTCTTCCCAGAGTACACAGGCAAATTATAATTTGTGCCCTTTAATGGAGTTTCACAAGCATGCAAATTTGTGCAGAATGCCTTATTGTGTCTTATCATTCAACATGCCACCAGAGAGACAGATGACAAATGAAAACCCACTGAATATTGGCTTTTAAAACCGTGTTTGTATTAATGTTGTCCTTCACTTTCTGACAGAGGCACAGAGACTCCAGACCAGTACTAGATTTATGATTGAGAGACAGCATTTATCATAATTGACTGCTGTACTATACTAACATTTGTATTAAACCATAAAGTCAGCTCATACTTAATCAACATAGTCCATGTGGGATTACGGTCCAAGTTTACAGTCTGTTTTCTGGCAATTACCGAGTTGTTTGTTCCACTCACTCACTAATCAGAGAATATAATTGAATTAAATATAACTGAATATGAAGAATTAAACACTAGCTAGGTGAGGCTGGATGTACAGTAAGTACTAACTAAACATATTTGAATTATATTCTGTAAAGCTGATTTTAATTAGAAAAGCATAACACAAAACCCAAGTCCAGAGATAATACTCATGACTACAGTGTCAGCTGTGTTAATAGGTTTTCCTTTCAAGAAAGCGGTGATGGTTACGCCAGTCAAACAGAAGCCCAGAACAACAAACACATTTTAACCAATAGTATTTAATGGTTTATGCAACTCTCTGCTAAGGCCCAATCTCCCCCAACAGTACTATTAGGTAAACCAGTCCCTTGCATTTTATTGGCCAAAAATAAATTCAAACATACCTAAATAAATATGTGTTTATGGTAGGGGGGTCAACCAAAGCAATAACAGTTCTAATTAAAAGGCAACTTGAAAAACAACAGTTTTCGCCATGAAACTGGTTAAATTGAAAAGTCTTTAAAAAAATGTAAAAGGGGTTGTTTCTCAACAGCTTCCACTCCACATAACACAACTCTAAAACCATTCATTATAAAAACGGAGGTGGAACACTGCCACCAGCTGGAAGTTCTAAGCTTTGGTCACAGGAGTTTGACGAGGAGATGGGGCCTAAAACAGGGTTAAGGGCCTAAAACTTCTGTCCCTCCTCGTCGCAAACTATCTGGTCTGGGATTTAAGCAGGGCAGGGGATCCCAGAACAGCGGGTTTGGTGACATAGTGCCATAGATATTTAGAGTTCAATACAATAACAGGCCAGACTGGTTCTTTCAGTTAGGTTCAGGGAGATGAGAACAAACAAAATGTTTGAGCTTGGGGAGTCCCGACTACCTCGGGCCAGAATGGCTCATGCATGGGTGTGTGAGAGTGCGTATGGGTATGAGCCCTTCCACAGTCATTTTCATCTACCCAAGCTGAAGCAGTTCTATACTTCTTTTTAATTTCTCTTTTTTTTTAAAGCACAAAAGAAAAATCCCAATCACTGAACCCCACTTTTCACCAACACAGTGACAAACCTCGCCCCTTACTGCAGGAGTGGTCCAGGGCTTTGACCCCCAGAACAATGCCAGCCTTTGGAGAAAGGAGGATAGGTAGGCTGGGATGGGTGGACATGAGAAGGATGAAGGGTGACTTTGGTCTCCCTTCCCAACCTGTCCATGACTTCTCACCCACCCTTTGCCGTCATCTGACCCCATTACTCTCTCATCACAGCAATGTGGGATGCTGCCATGTTGGGGGGGACACAATAAGGCGTCACCCCACCACACTCAAATGGTTCTGTCAGTCAGTCAGTTAAGGGTTGTGGGCTCAGTTTGAGGCGCTGCTGTTGGAGGAGCTGGATGTGGAGGCCACGGCCATGCCCGAGGTGCCCGAGGTGGCCACCGACTTGCGGATGTGGGGCATGAGGAAGGGGTCACTGGCCAGCTGGTGCACATCGATGCGGTCCTCCTTACGGTAGACTAGACAGCGCCTTATAAAGGCCTGGACAAAGACAAAGTGACATTGGAATGACTGAGAAAACTAAAAAACTCTTGACCGCAGATATCAGCCCTTGCAAAGTTTTGGTAAAAACATAAGAATTGCCCAAATATATACACACCAAAAAATAAACTAAAATTATGTATGTGAACGTGAGTTACAGTATAAAGAGAAAATGCAAAGAGGGTATTGTAGGGGTCGAAGATGCAAAGACATGATGCAAAAACTAAAGAGAGAAAACAAAGGCAGTGAGTTGAGAGAGTGGAAGCAGTACCTTAGCTTCAGGTGTGACTACTGGTTTAGGCGGAAACTGCACATCTGTTGCCTTCAGTATGGTGTTCTCCTGCAGGATGTCCTGCTGGGACTGGTTGTGGCCAAAGGGCTAAAGAGCAAAGAATGAACCAAGTGTTATTGAAACAAAACAAAACATAAACTATGAATAATTTAAGTGTGTTGATGTTCAGTACACTGTCCGTAATAAAAGGTTATTTAATCTTCTTTTGTCTCATCATTTTACATACAATAAAGCATTAAATTCATGTAACCCAGGGACATTTTTATCAACTGTATTAACTGACTTGATAGCTTAAATGTCTTGTTGCAACATATTTTCTTCAGTGTGTCTCCTACCTTGCGGCCATACAAACACTGGTAGAAAATGACACCCACAGACCACACATCCACTTTGTTGGAGATTTTGGGTGGTTCCTTCCCAACCACAAAGCATTCTGGGGGAAGGTACCTAAAAAATAGAAAAGGGGAGCAATGTTATTATTTATCACTTTCAATAGAAACACTTAAACTGTCCAGTTTCAAATAGCATTTTGTAGACTAAGAATCTTTTTTTAACATGATCCCAGCTCTCTGTCCCCACATATGAAGTAGTAACATCAACAACAAACAATGTGCACAGGGTGATCATCGTGAGAACCAGGCTCTGTGAGTATTTGCTCGTGTGGTGGTCATCTTGCTTAAGTGAATGTTGTGTGAGAAGTTGTACACCAGGCAGCATGACAGAAACGAAAATAAGCACTCAACGAAATAGACGCTGGAGCTTTGTACATCCATATACCAAGATGGTATTGGTCATTTAACACTATACATGTGATTTTTTTGTTGCATTATAACCTTTGCTGCCCTCTTCTCTGGATGGATTTTCTCACACGTCTTTATTACTCCTAATGATATTTATTGCTCAAGCACATCCTGTCATATTTCTTTGCATGATTCTTCTACAAATGTTTTAGCAAGCCTCCAACTCTGTCCAACTCTGACTCTGCATCTAAAAACACTCATGTTGCACACTTTAGATTCCTTTTTTTTTTTTTTTCCCTTCACACAGCAAAATTATGACTTAGTTCTTAACGCACTGTGCTGTGAGAAAGCAGTCAGGCATTGAGAAATATTTCAGCCCTGACAAGTGAACATAAAGTTGATCCTCGAGGACTAACGCTTGGTAGTCAAAAATAAATAGCACAAGTTATTATATCACAGATGGTGGGCCCCCTGAGTGGCATCTCCTTCCAGTGTAAATCTCACCAGTAGGTCCCTGCTCCCTGTGACGTCAGCTCCATCCCATCCACTGAGTTGTAGCTATCATCATCCATAATCTTCGATAGGCCAAAGTCTGTGATCTTTATCTCTCCGCAGGCAGTGCCGTTCACCAGAAGGATGTTACCTGAGCAGGGTGAGGAGAGGATTTTCAGACATGAATGAAAAAGCATGCACAGTTCAGATTTATATTTACATTTTGAGATTAAAAGAAAAACTATACTCTGGATGATTCAGTTCTGTTGAATGCACAATAAGTGCATTGTTCATAAGTTAACATCCAGTTTAAAACCTGGTTGTATTGGGTTAAAGCAATGCCTCGGTTTGGGTTATTTGTGCATGTATACACCTTAGCAGGGTTCAAGTTATGCATCTGTGCATGCCCCATAGGTTATAACTGCCCCCTTTTGACCCGGAAAGAGAGCTATAGAAACCAAAAACAACAGCAACAACAAAAGATTTAAAACTTTAAACTCACTTAACCGGGGTAAGACCATACCCTGTGCATGTAAACACACTGAATGATTTTAAAAATGATCAAATCAATCTTAATGGCCAGCAACTGGATTGAAGGCCAAACCACCTATCGAGACAAATCACAACTATAATCTACCCAACAATTGTATTGTGTGTCCGCGAATAAAGATCCAGTGCTGGACAATGTCTTGCTATCATCACTACTGAAGCTGCAGTAGTTAATTTAACTGAAAGTTTAATATGAAGAGCCACTGTGGTGTGGAGACCCACCAGGTTTGAGGTCGTAGTGGATAATGGGCGGTCTGATCTCATTGAGGTACTTCAGGGCGTTAACAATCTGCATGATGATGGAGCGGCCCTCTTTCTCTGACATAAGTTTGTGCTGCTTCAGGTAGAAGTCCAAATCATTGCCTTCGCAGTACTCCAGGACTGTGCAGAACCTGCTCCAAAATAAGGGAAAGGCATTTATCCACCTCAGCAGGATCTGGTTCAGCAAATCAAAACAGTTCTCTCTACACAGGGTCTACATATTGGCTCAAACTAAACACAATCTGCATGAACATGAGTCTATATTTTGGAAGGCACACATATGTTTAAGAAGAAATGACTTACGAGTCAGTGTCAAGCGAAAAGTAGTCGTAGAGTTTAACTATTCGTGGGTGGTCCAACTCTTTATGGATTCTATATTCCCTGCACGCGTGTCTGAAACAAAGAGCATTTCCAACATTTACACCAATCACTTGCAATGTGGATATATTACGTCCAGTGAATCTGATGTGTTAATAAATGATGAACAGAACACAATTGATAGTCATTCAAAATATATTACAGTATTGCGTTAAAAATTTAACCACTCACTTGTGATAATTTTCCTTCTTCTCATCCCTCCAGTTCTTGTTTAACTGGTGGATTTTGACCGCAACATACCTTTGCTCTGTTAAGTCAAAGGCCTGGAAAATATTGCACATATTAGTTAGGAAGTACATTTGGCTTGACTTTGTTTTAACTGCAGTGAAGTTCTTGCTTCATTTTTACAGTGATGACAGCAGATTCTTGGAAATAGTCTGCATTCTGACACAACAACTTAAGCTGGGCTCAGACTACAGGAGTTTTAAAATCCCAACCGATTTTGAAATCCAGTTGCAACACACACATGAGAATCTCCATAGATAATCTTTCCTCCAACCTAAACACACACTACAAGATTTGAAGAAAAGAAATGTGCATCTCATACTACAGGATAGTATTAAAATTATTGTGGGAGCAAGGCACCACCTCATGATGCGACAAAAATGTGGTCTGCCGTGGGGCGACAACTTTCTGTAGCAGGGATTAAAAAGTGGTTGGGAAGACGGGTTGTCTGTCCTTGATTCTTCAGCAACAACTGGAGGTGAATTTGGCCTCCTGTTTATTGTTGCTTGGCAATGCCGTCCACTGCTGTGGGACTCATTTTCTTTTGTGAAAGTACTGACATAATCATAGAGATAACCAGTTCGGGGGGGGTTTTAAGATTTGGCCCGTATAAATTGGCCCAAAACGCTCCACGTCTGAGTCAGGCTTTAGTGTAAAGCAACGAAACATGCATCCTCAAATATTATCACTGAGTATATGAGCAAGTTGGTTTTCCCTAGAGTTACACCACAATCTATCACATCAAAAATGACCAAACTTGAGTCAACTCACACTCTTAAGCAGCATAAAACTTGTTAGTAGTTGTTGCAAGGCTGTTGTAGAAGATTGTATTGAGTTGTGCATGTGTTTTTACCCAATTTTTAAGCTGGTAGAACTGTAAATACTGAGTACTAATGCTACATTTTCTCTGTCTAATTTACAGAATGTATTGGCAAAGGTATTCACTACACTGATTCAATAATAGAAACTGGAATGTATTTATAGTGTATAAGCTATTATCAAATAGTAATGGTTCTGCCTAAACAGGGAAAGTTTCTCTCACCTTGTAAACTTCGCTAAAACCTCCCCGTCCAAGTAAATAGAGTAGCAGGTATCTGTCATTTAACGTAGGGTGATCTTTGAATCTACACAGGGTGAGAAGCAATTCAAGTCATGTAATTAAACAGAGCATAGGACGCATCATTACAGACAAACTAGAAAAGAACAAAATCGTACTGAGAATTGTCCTCGTTGTGGATCCTTTTCAGCTCGCGAATGTGCAGGTTCCGCACTCGCTCCAACCTCTCCAGCTCCGCCTGGATCTCTGCCTCCTCCTGTAAAAGGACCACAAACTTGTATCTAAACCTGGGCAGCTAACAAAACAATGAAACAGAAAACAAAAATACATCAGACATTACCTTCTTAAGGTGGCCTAATCTTAGCTTAAAGATTTCCTCTTGCTCGTGGTACTCTGCCTGTGACAACCTACAAGCACACAGAACAAACCTCAGTGCCACTTCGAGTATGTGAGCAGGGGAAAAACAGCTGGTATGAAAGAGAAAAAAATAATAATTAAAAAAAATGCATCATACGCTTCACTTTCTGTTCCATTGGTTTTGCTTTTGCGTTTGTTTTGCTCCAGACTTGGAGGTGGAGTCTGGGCCATGGATGGCGGTTTGCGTTTGGCCAGCAGCTTCCTCTGTCTTTCAATTTCCTCTCGCTGGGAATTGATTCTTTCTTGTTGTCTGAAAATAGACGACACATTGCAATGACATGTAGACCTAATGCATTTATCAGTTTGTGTATCATCTATTGTAAGCGCTCTGGCCCTGGTCACGATACTGCCTCTTCTATGTAGGATGTGCTTATATTGTTAATAACGGCATCAACACCGTTTTCAGACATGAAACATTTTATGTATAATGCAAATTATTCTGCATACAATGCCACAAGACAAAGATGTATTGTTTATGTTGCAAAAATTACAATTTTAACGTACACTGATATCAACAAAGCAAAACCAACTTGGGTTGTTCATTTCATACTAATACTAAAACTATTGAAGTATGTTAGTCAGTCCCTCCAGGATACCAGCAGACCTTTATTGAGACTGTAGCGGCCCAAAATGCCTAATGTTGCGGAAGCTTTTGTAAAAAATTGCAATAAAAGTTTGTTGCAATGAAGTTGCGGGAGACGGAGAGTGTTGCAAAAAAAGTTGCAAGTTTTTTGTATAGTTTTTTAAAAATTATAAAGGAAACTTGTTTTGGGGAGAATAAACTACTGAAGGCTGAGTTTTCCTAGGAACCTTACCAAAAAGGCTCAGGATGCTGCAAATGTTGGTATAATATGAAAATGGCTGGTGGATTTAAGACAAAAAATAATAATTTATTGAATGAATCAAATTTGAACATGTCTGTCAGTGACTTGTTGATCTGTACATTGTTAGTTAATTTCCTTTACTGGCCTGGGAGACACATTCATAAGGCTTGATAAAAGACTTATGCGACTTTAACTTATCATTGCACTTACAATAACAAGCGTAGCTGTTATTGTAAGTGCAATGTATTGCCTCAGTTTGGTCATTCTGTACGTATCGTCTCAGTTTTTTCTTGCATCCATGTGTGTGTTTTGTGTGCGTGTGTGCGTGTGTGTGTGTGTGTGCGCGCGCCAGTTGCAGGGGAAACTCTGCAGCCCCGCCCGCTGCAGGGAGCCAACAGGATTAAAACAGCAAAAAGATCATTCTAGCGTACATAGATGTTAAAATGTATACAGGTTGGCAAGACGGTCTGACATGTTTTGCACGGCCTTTCGCTGTACATTTTGAGGGTAAATGTGAGATGTTCGAGTCAAACACGTCTCGGCCATGTATGTGTGTGACGTCAACCTGTTCTCACTCCTGCTTGGTCACTGGCTCTCAGAGTCATATACTGATATAGAGTCTGGCACATGGGACTGCTGGGATTGGTTGAAGTTGTGGGAAACTCTGGTATTTGGTCAAATTTGCTAAAAAGTTGAGGCGATTGGTCAAATTTGCGCCATCGCAACATCGCGAAAATCCTGGAGGGACTGGTTAGTGTGATTTTGCCTCTAACTAGCAGCTTAATAGTTATAATAATAATAATAATAATAATAATAATAATAATAAAGAAAGTGTGAAATGAGGATCTTAAAGATGAAACATAAAAAAGTCCTCACTTGATAAGGTTTTGGAAGGCATATCCATCCGTCCACTGCTCAGTGAAAGATGCTCCATGTCTCACTGTAGTGAAGTGACCCAGTCGAAGCCTGTCCTGCATGCTTTTGTCCCGGCACGCCATCTTCTCCTGTTTGGACTGGAGGAAGGGCAGAGAAATACAGGCATCAAACCAGTATTGTTGATTCCACGTGGCATAAAAGGCAGGGTTGGTAATGTTGAAAAGCTAGCAAGATTTTAAAGTAGCATCTCCTCGGGGCTCCGTCCAACCCCTCCATCAGGCTACGACTCACACACACAGACGTGCACGAGCACCGCTGCTTCAGAGCAGAGCACAGAAAGGACTGCAATTTTACTTTGTCTCATTCATCACTAAGCAACCACCTAATATTATCATACTGCATGTTTACAACAAGCCTGACAACAGGTGTTGAGCTCAGGCTCATACACTGGAGGGGTAGAGTACACGCAGCGGGGCAAGGAGGCATTTCATTGGTTCTTTCAAAAGCGGACCACGAGGCAGTGATTGGTGAACGTTTTCATAGGATTAAAAATGAAAGATTTTTTTTCACTCAATTTTCAGAGCCCATGAGTTATTTATTGCTGTATGGGTATAAAGACCATTTCAAACAATATATAAAACAATGTATATTGAAAATAGGTACCAACCCTGACTTTAAATAAAAGCTTCTAAAAAATAGCTCACGTCAAAAACCCACAATGACCCACTCACTGGAAACTAAGAGTTTAAAATAAGTCATTGTGCAGTTAGATGAACATACTTTTTCAATCAGCAGCTTCTTGGACATGGTCACACACTTATTTAAGCGTTCCTTGTATCGTTCCAGCATCCTCTGCTGTTCATCAATCTGTCTCCTCAGATCACAGTTTGCCTGAAACATAAAGTAAAATAAAGGTTGTACGGACAGAAGGAACGTTTCAGCTCTGACATGCCTTGAGTGAAAAACCCTAACAGAGACCATAATATTCTCAAATCCATCGAAAATGGCAAGCAGAGGAACAGGGATGAAATGTAATGAGATTAGTACCCGCAGCAAATCGTCTATTCGGCCCTCCTTCTTCTCCAGGTCAGAGTTCTTGTTGTTCTCCATTGCTGTTAGTTTCTCTATAGTAAGGTCAGACTACAGGGTACAGTGAGCACAAAAACAGTGTTTATGTTAATGGTGGCTCATTCTGTATCAGTGAAAAATGTAATAAAAGTAGTCCCATCTAAAACTCTTCCAGTTGCTTACTGGTTTCGAGTTGCAAATGTATTGGTTTATATGTACCACTTCTATAACAACAGCCTTAATAGGAGTTAAATTAGATAAACAGCCAGTGGCATTTCAAGTACCTGTGTGGCTTTGTGGAGCATGTGAAGAGAGGCAGGCTTCAGTGAACACGTCGAGTGCTCTGTGTTGGCCGAGCTTACAGAGGAGGGGCTTCCCTGCTGCACCTAGGAGGCAGAAACATTCATCCAATAAAAAAACTTACAGTCTTAATGTGTGAACTTTATCCCATTAAAGAAGTCATTGAGACCTGCAGCTGCAAGTCATGACAAAATATAACAAACTTCTTCGAACCTATAAACCACTTGACCTATTGATGTTAATAACAAGCATGGAAGAATAGAATGGCAGGAAAATGTTGAGATAAAAAAAGAATGAGACAGATCATAGAGCAAACATGCTCACCGTGACAGGGGGGTTGGAGAGGGAGTGCTGTGGGGAAGAGCGGACCACTGGTGGAATTCCCCTGGCAGGGCTGGTACCAGGACCGCTACCTCCCGCAAACTGACAGGCAAGCAAAGGTAGAAGAAAGGAGTTCAATGAAAAAAACAAGATGGAAGTTTTTTTTTTTAAAGCGGTTAGAAAGTAAGTATGAAAAGTTAATATTGAAGCAGAGGCTATGAGCTTTGCTGCATAAACACTCAAACCTTTCTGCCACTCACCTCAAAATAATCACTAATTTTATGTCCCCTTGTACCTGCTTTGCCTAGAAGAGAGGCACAGGGAGTTCAGATAGAGACGCTGATATTTGGGATACACAATGAGAGGATCATACAATGTGGAACAATCTTACCTTGGCTGCTGTCAAAATGTTCTGCTTTCCGTTTTCTTACTCTCTGGTCATTGCCTTTTTTCTCAGGAGTCTGTCAGGAAAGTAGTGTGAATCAACTGCATGTAAAATAGGGCAACACAGAGATGGGTGGCACAACAAAATCCTGTTCATTTGTAAAAGAGACTAACCTCTAGCTCTTTGTCACTGAGCGAGCCTACACTGCATAGACTCTGATTGGACGACTCATTTTGGTTCTGACCCGAGCCCTGTTAAAATTAGGTAAAAATACATAAAAATAAAGCACAAGGGGCAAGTAAACACAAAGAAGCATAACACTTGCAAGAATACATTCATATAAATGTTTTGTTTTTTTAATGTGTGCACATGCACTTATTGTGTATGCATAAACTTGAGAGAGAGGGTGCACACAGGAAAAAATAAAAAATAAGAGTAAAATGGGTAAGAAACAGAAAGAAGGGATGCAGAGGTTTGCCTACTGTCACCATTAACTTGACACTGGATCTAGACCTGCATCAGCCCTAATGCAGTTCCCTAGGTGATGCCTGTCAGTCAAATGAATCACATAAAAATTCTGCAGGCACTGTCCAATCAGGGAGAGATACTTAGTCATTCAGAGCACACCAGAGCTCTCTCACTGAACCCTCCTAAAATGGCTGAACATTAGACATGCTGCTGGGGATGTATTCCTCCGTCTGTCTGTCACCTTTAGATAATGTCATCCATTTTTCTCCTGTTCACCATGGTCTTAACCGTTTGTTTCTTCTCTCTCACTGGAAAACGTCAGTGTAAGATACTTTGCTTGATTTAATAATGACAGCTTGTTTTCACTCCTGCCACATATATTGGTTATTTGATCAGACCTGTTCAAAAAGAAATGCACTTTCCAAAAATGTAAGTAGGCCATCTCTGTTCCATTACCAAAAGGTGTGCTAGCCCATATTGTCCTCAAAAGGATAACAATTTCCCCTTTCTTTTTTACCAACTCAGTGATAACAGAGAGCGCAGCAGTGCCCCAGTGCTGTTCCAAGGTCAAGAAAAGAACTTGGCTGTGCTCTGTGACATTGAAGGGTGTTTGGACCACCAACCCATATTTCTTCATAGCCATTTGTTGACACACTTCTCTCTCAATACCCCCTACACACATTGCATCTCTGTCCTACAGGGTGGCAGTGGCATGATGCCTTAGCGAAAGCCGCCATTTTCTTTGCGGCAGCAGCCATGCCATGCTCTGGGCTCGGCTCTGCCTATGGCTGGCACAGGGCCCACTCCTGGCACGGACTCTCGCTCCCTAACTGTTCCAAGAACACCTTCCACAAAGACGGCTCCATCCATGTAGCAAGCAAGAGGGTAAAAAGCTAAATGCTGCCTCCACTCACACCTGGTCAAGAACTATTTCTGCATTTCTCCTTTGCCTCCTCCCCCTACCACCTCTGTCCTGTCTGTGGCCTTTTTGGCAGGCATCACCACTTGCATATGCAGCCTCTACATCATGAGCCAGGAAGAGATGCCATTTCACACTAGCCAAAAAAACACAGACACAGCTCAACCTTCTCCAGAGACAGACAAAGAAAAAGAGCGGGGGCCAAGCTTGTCCAGGCAATACAGCAGAATGATACTGAGGCGGAGTGAGACAAAGAAAGGAAGAGATTCACAAAAATGTGTAATCAAGAAAATCTGTGATTATAAGCAGTTTGACAGGAGAAGAGTTCTCATGCTCCACCTCAGCGACATCTGCTGTAACACAAACCTTAGCCACACCAACCCCAGTGAAGCGAGCCTCCAACAGCTCCTGTCGTCGGGGGTCCAGGCTATGCAGTTCTTCCATCATGGCTGCAGAGACAAGAGCACACATTAAGGAAGGCATAGTAGGGTCTGGTATAGTCAAGTGTGAGTGATGATCAGTGTTTCAAAAGGCATTAGTTGTGATGAGTCATAGCTGTTTTTAGCTATATGGATGTGGAAAATTCCTGTACTGAGTCATCAATAAGCCTGACAATAATGTTTCCCACTATCATGTTTGTACAGCAAGCACCAGTAGAGCATCATAAACACTCAGTAAAATACTCGCAGCGCTAAAACGCACAGCAATATAACCAATAATGGATACTAAATATTCATCAAAGACTAGGGCCAGATGTGCTTGCAAAAGTATATCATCATGTGATAACACCCTGGCACTTTAGGCCGAAGTTACATAGCGCTCGAGTTGTGAATGGTCACTAATGGAGGGACTGCCCAGTATACTCTCAGAAATGGAAATCGCAACATTAGAAAATAAGTGCCCAGCTTGCCAGCCTGTGCAAATGTTAATGTTTAAGTTAACGTCACACGCCCAACACTGATTGCTAAGCATTTCTTGTTATCTATAGCTGACATTAACGTACATACATTAAATGAATAGTATACGTTAACCTAGCTAACGTAAAGCATTCGTGTCGATTTAGGGATACATAACGTTAGTCCTTATTCGTGTGTACCTCACCTCGTGATTGAGTTTGCTGGCTCAGCTAACAACGATTTAAAACATCATCAGTGAATAATAAGCGAGATAGCTGGCTAACATTGGATAAATAAGCTAACAAGCACAGCTAGCTACCGAGGTTGGGCAATAGCTAGCATTACAATCTAAGGGCTAACGTTAGCTAGCTAGTGACATTAGATCTGATTTTATAAAATAACGTTAATGTACCCAAACAAGGCAAATTGTAATTAATGTTGGCCAAATTAAATTTTTCTGCTTAACTAGATAACGACTCAACCCATTACAACTACTGTCCGCAATAGTTTATTTTACAAACACACTCTAAGATAGATAGCTAGCGTTAGGTAGCCAACATGCTAACGTTAACTCGTCTGTCAAAAAGAAGCATCCTCTCGGTTCTGTGTTGTCAGGTGCTTCTGGTGCCACGACGCCTGGAATCACTGGAACAAGACAAGATACCTGCCCAGATATATGAGGACCACCTAAAGAGATACTTACTGCAATTCAATATTTTATGAGTCCTTCGGAGGGTCTGGTTAACCCTGAAACCGTTCCCGTTGTTTCCCCGGTGCTCGACAGACCCTCCCAGGCTAGGCCGCATCCACGTCTCTCGCGTGCTGACAATTAACGATCGAGACACGGGAGTGTGCGGTGTAGCTCAAGGTAGACGACGGTGGATTCCCTTCAGAGGCCTCGACAACTCCGGGTAACCCAAACCCGCCTTGCTGTGCTCCTTAGGCGGGGATCCCCATCACATCCCTCTCGCCGACGACCATGCCTATGTCGGGTATATCCTTCCACACAATGGCGAACCTTGAGATTCTGCGTTTTTCACTACGTATAAATTGTCTTTAAAACTAGCTTAAGTTACCCCTATCTTTTCTTCCCCGGTGGTGAGATCAATTTCGGGTCCTGGCTTTTAGCTCGATCAAAACAAAGTTCGGCTCCAGTCGTCTTCCTCGCCGCAGGGAAGAAACCAATCTGTTTCGGAAGTTGTGCTGTTGCAGGCGTTTCAGTTGAATCCGGATCGATTCGGTTCGTTTCCCATGTTTTTACAATGTAAACAATAATTTGTAAAATCTCACATTTTCTCGTGAGATTGTTTAAGTATTTCACCTTCGTTCAGTCCACGCCTGCCCCAAATCTCTTGACTGGACCAATGGCAAATCCCTCTGTACACAATACAATTTACAGCGCCCACCCAGGCAACCACCAAAATCACTTATCACTTAGAAAGTTTCCATTCCCATTAAGTTCACGTCCACACATTGAATTTATATAATACCAGTGAATTGCCATATTATTGGGGGTTCCCCCCCTTAAAGTGGCCATTCAATCATACATAGGTATTTAACCATTTAAGAGACTGTGATGGAAAGTAAGCATGGACCAACATCATTAAGTGATTCCTTTGTTCAGCAAAACATGTTTGAAAGCAACTTTAAAATACAGATGTAAAAAAGATTTACAGTTGATTTTTATTGATTTTGCATGTACAAAAAGATAATGAATTTGTTTTTAAACTTATGCAATGTATTTAAAAATCAGTTCATTAAAAACTGCATCTGGCAGAATAGAAACACTTAAACATGGGTAACCAGTCCTTCTTAGATTACTGAACTCATCAGCACAAAATGAGAAATCATCACTCTTGCAGGTAGAATTGCAGCACCATATGGGACTCTACCCATAAAACAAGTCCAACACTATGGCAGCTGAGATATTGAAAGGCCATAACAGCATTTACCTATCCAGTTGCATCCCTTTATCACTTCTCAATTCCATACATCCTCAGAAAAAGGCCTTGATTTGATCTCCTAGTTTCAGTGGTTCAGGTAAAGTTCAAACCAGGCGTGTTCTCTTCCCTGTCTCCATCCTGGGCCTCAAGTGGCTAGAGCCTTGCGGTACTTGCATTGGATCCACACCCTGTACATAGTGAGCTGTTTGCCTCTATTCACCTGGAGCCTCCTGTCCACGAGGTTCTGCACTTTCTCAAATCCTGCCTCAGTGAACATCCCATGGAGCTCATCTAAAATACAAAAGAAGAAATATTTTCATATATAATAAAGGACAATTCTATAAAAAAAATCTGTATTAATATGTCTTGAATTTTACCTTGAGTAAAGAAATATACTCTCGTTCCATCACCTCGGACATAAAAGTTCTCTGACAGACACCTTCCTAAAAGAATTAAAAGGGATGCACAGAAAGTACCTATTATTTAACAAATTGGAAACATTAAATAACAATCATTATTGCAGTGCCATTTTTACTGCATATGTACCCCAAGTCTGACAGGTCTTGAGCAGCCAGACTTACTGTTATGATCTACATGAAGTGTGGTCCATAATTTTTGGTAACATACAGTATTTAAGAGCAGCAGATTAAGCACAAAGTTGCTTTTGTATGACTTAATGCAGCAGTCGATTCTGAAACGGTGCTACCAGAAAAACAGACCTAAGTGAAACACATTTTTAAGGATAACCACTAATAATAGATCTTGAAAAATGAAGCTGGATTTGGACGTTCTGAACAGCTATTTGGAATGGAGTCTCGCTGGACTTCAGCCTGACTGACCTTTCTTAAAGCGAAGCTGTGCCATATCATAGCGTCCATAGTCCCTGAGAAGCATCACTCCCCCAGGCTTCAGCAGCCGCGCTAATCTACTGATGGATGCCTGCATCCTAAGACAAGGTGAAACATTAAGACAAACTATGCTATATTCAGTGACACACACACACACTGAGTGTTAACCAAAGACAAGAGGAGAAGGACAGAAAAAGATACATACTTGTTGGGATGCAATGCTGATAACACAAAGATTAGCACTATAACATCAAGGGTTCCATCTGGGATGGGGTAATTGGCTCCCACGTCACTCAAGTCATGAACAAAGGCAAAGCAGCGCCCAGGGTCATACTCTGGATTACTCTGAAGACAAGAAAGCAATGTTAATTCATCCGTTAGCCTACAACCCTAGAGATGAATACATCTATCAACACATCATCTTTTCAGGAATCCCACATCACCTTGACCAACTCCACAGCAGTGCTGGAGAAATCACAACAGTAAACAAAGAGTCCCGGGTCACTGCAAAGAGCAAAGCTGCAGTTATATGTGCACATCATTAGACAGTACCAGAAAACAGTATTTATCAAACATGGCTTGGAAGGACATGCTAGTGCCTTCACTTACTTGTTGGTTTTCAGTATTGGAAAAACTGTATTGCCTACACCGCAGCCAACCTGTCCAATAAACATCAGTTAATATACCATTTATTTTGTTTACTGCAATCTTACCCAATGTCATACACCAACACCTACAGAAGCAAAGTTTGTTTCAAGAGAATGAATACTGCCAAAAAGATTGACACAATTACTAGGAAATGCATCTCTGCACACATTTTTTTTTTTTTTTTTCAGAAAATGTTGATAAGTTTTTATTTGGCACAATAATAAGAGATACCACAATGTGATTCATGCGAGTAGGCTGCTTATGCACAATACAAAACATATTTAGCATAGAATGTTTTTGGCCATCCATCAGTTAGATGATGAAAGTTGGATGGCTAAACATATTTCACTTTTTGCTCTTAAGTAAACAGAAAAAAGAGATGATGTATTGAGTGAGGCTGCTAACTTTTCTATTACAAAAGGTTTTGTCTGTATCTGGAACTAGATTAGCATCAAATTCATAAACAAAGTGGTAGACAATTATGGGGCATGTGCAGTCTTTTTTATCCATTTTAGTAAGTGCAGTAGTTAATTTTAGGAAAATTATTTGCACCAATTTCCACTAAGATGTGTTGACATTCTTTTTTAGACCACTTACTAACAGACAGCCAAGAGTAATGAAAACAAGAGGTGTATAACAGCAGATAGCTGGCTTTGTCATTAAATCTGTAAGGTTCAAGTTTAGCTAACTTTAGCTTTAAAATTAATCTTTTACCTCTAGAATGCGATATGAGGCACAGGAGCCAGGAATGTCACCATCAGTGGGAGACAAAGCTGCAACTTCCTTTCTTTGTTCTTGATCCAGAGAATCCTGCTGACTGACATCTGTGCCAGAGACCTCAAGATGGGACTCATGGTTGAGGCTACACTGTGGGGCCAACTCTGGGAACTCTGTAAAGAGCCAGTGACGGTCTTTGAAGAAACGATTCTCATGGATTGTGTAAAAACCATTCCAGAACTCATTTGCCCGGCTGTCATATTCCTCTGCCAAACAAAAAGGTAAGGCAGGGGAGCAAGAGTAAGTCATGATTGCAAATCAACGACAACAACATACATTTTTGTAACTTTTTACACATTGATCACATAAAACTCAAATTAAATTAAAATAATTACATACAACATTTGAATAATTTATAGTTCTGTTACTGATCCTTGATGCCAGTCATGTGTATGAACAATGAGTCTTGACAACAGCAATGCTACCTTGTTTCTCTGCAGGTAGTGGCTGATTGTTTTCTAAGACTTTCTTTTTAGCAGATGCTTCTTGTTCTTCAGTCCACTCCACATTGTCCCTGTAGATAGCAGGACACTATTATCTAGTGTGGATAAAGTTATATAACCCTATGGTCTTTACAATCTGCATAGCATGCAACACCCAATATTTTAGACTCTTAATATGAAAAAAAAAAGGAGTAGGAAACTTCAGGTAATGTTATATTCATTTAGACAACACAATACTAGTAATGTCATTTCATCCACATATCATTATTGGAATTAAAATATATTTTACCTGAGGATGAATTATAACCCCTCTATCAAAACAACAAACAGAATTTCATAGCCAACGTTACTAAATATTAACTTTTACGTTTGCTTATGGTTAAATAACGTTACAGTCAATTTAGCAAAAGACCATCCATACAACTAATGTACAACTAATGTGGCTAAGTAGTGATGCTTCCTCAGCCAGGGGACAGTCACTGACCATATTGCTCTGACAGAGATGCACACCAAACTTCCGCCTGCCCTTTTGGGTTTCTGGAATAAATGACCCACCATGCGTTGTGCTGGAAGACCTGCCGAGGGTCCGTGAGGAAACGTGTCCCGAACTGATGTCTCTTCACATCTCCGGCGGTTGAACTTGACAGAACAAGCCCTGTTTCGCTGCTGTCTCCATCCACACCAACCACGACATGGGGCGCCGCCATGTTCGAACTGACGCAACGGAAGTGGGACCGTACATCCAACAGTGCTGCGTTCATGGGTTATCGGACCAGTAATTTAAATACAATTTACTAGGCTATGTCGAGATTTTCTGACAACAAAAGTTGCAACGCAATGCATTTTTAAAAGGCAGAGAGTATGGTTATGTAATTATGTTGTTGTTTTTGGATCTAAATATTTTCTATTGACATGTTTTCACCTTGTAAAACAGGGTGCGTATAATTTATACTCATATTTCCCCATTATCTTTACCTCTAGAATTTTTGTAAAGCACGTACACTTCATTCTCACTGGCAGTAGTAAGCCTACAGACTGCATCGGGATAGACAGTATATGCTACCAGTAGGCCTAATTAGTTGCGACCTACATAGTAGCGATGTTGTTTGGAGCACTTGAAGGAGACATGCTTCCATATCCACATGTCGATGACGACCGTAACAGCTCAACTAAAAAGTCACAGTTACACTATCATCCAGCTCTGTGCACTCTACTACAGGCTGCTTGACAATTCAAAGATTGGCACAAGACTTCCAGGTTGCACCTCCACAGGTGTGATAGGCTGCAGAATTTGAGCAATGCAGTGTTCATACACTAGAGGGGGACCTTTGCCAAGATTATCAAAGGCTATGGTCGGCTGGTGTAAGTCTGAGCCCCATGTATGATAATACACCTGACATTTCCCCAGTCCTAACAAACGTAATTTGTGCACAGATATAAAACAAATGAAATCACCATCGCTTGTGGATTGATTTTTGTGACCTCATGTCAACTATCAGTTGTCTGATTCTCAAATAAACAGGTTTTTTGAGAAAATAAACTTCCACAGTGCACGCAAATGGCTTGTATATCAGTCATTTGCGTGCACTATGGAAGTTTTTTGCAGAGATCCTACAGCAACTTAATATATGTTGGCTTGTGGTAGAGATTTAGTGCAATGATGTCACTGTGTTATATTTATCTTCATTGATATCTGCTGACATAAGACCTTTCTACATTTGTATGCACATATATATTATGTATTATACTATAGCATTTGCATGGGCTGCAAGAGAATATTGAGCCTCCTGGTACTGCAGATAGACACACTCTTCATTTACTCATCAGACTGGTGTGAACAGGATGTGGTGACAGAGACATGTTGTGGGGAATGCTATATATAATGTTTGTGGCAATGTATCAGATTAAATACCAGAAAAGTGCACAAGAAAAAAACTAAAATTGACATGGGCAATACAACAGGAAATATGTCATGGCCTAATACAGAAGATAAGTGAAGGAATGTGGTCAAAGGAAAATTCTCCCCTCTGCAGACTGACATTTATTTGATTAGTATAACATCCACATCACAGTGTACTTGCTTGACTTGAATGTAAAAAACAAATGAATCATTCTTTCTTTAATATACGTCTGTCACATTTATGACTCAAAGAAATCATGAAAAACCTCTTATGATTAATCTCTCTCTGATTAATTTGATTAATTTAGTCATTTTCAGAGCATTTCTCAGTGTTTGTGAAATAGCTTGCTGTGTGTCTGAATAAAGCTGGGAGGCAAAATGAAACATTCAGCTCTCACTGAAATCACACAGGGCATCAGGGATATTTATTATGTTAAACCAAAATTTATTGCCAACTAACATCACAGAGGGAATACAGAAATAGTTTTAACTTTTTCAATTTCATAAATGTTACTTGTTGCTTGTAAGTCTGATCTTCATAAAGGCTAAGATCAGTCACAGTCAGGTATATTTTTTAATATGTAACATTCCCTTTGAGTACTAGTGACTACAGCGAAACCCCATGCATCTTTAAACACGGTGCACAAAAACAGACAACTATGCAACAGGCATGCAAGCCATCTCCTAAGACAACTGAAATTCACCTCCCATTGTGCTATTTTCTCCATATTGAGGTTACGCATTACCAACAATTACGATGCATTATGGCCAATAACAGTTGGGGCAAAGTGTCTTTGCTAGTTTAAGACCGACGCAGTTGTTAATTTCCCATTTCCTCGCCCACGTTGTTTAAATAGCAAATGCACTTGCGCCCATCTTTACGGTCTTAAAGGAAGGTGTGTTCAGGGAGATTCTTGGCGTATTGCTATCTTGCGGCAGCAGAACGTGATTGCGCCATTGACCAACAAAAACCTGGTCTAAAGTCAATAGCGCAGCATTTCCTCATTGATTTTTAAAAGCGTATTAGTAAAATGCGGTTAGGCTCGGGCACAGCGCGTGCACACTCTTATAACATTCTGGTTGGTTTATTGCATGTTACGCTCAAAACACATGACGTAATGAAGACAGTAAGTACGGACCCTTTTTCCTCCGTCAAACTAGCAAAAGTGGATTTTGGACACGCCCTAAACGCACCTGCGCCATGCGCTTCACGCCGTGCGATTAAATGGTTAAAATAGGGCCCTTAATGTGCAATAAAATCTGCTCATACACGAAAAAACAGCTTGGCACTTAAGAAAATTTAAATATTTTACAATTCAGCAATGGCAAGATTCCTTTTGCCATAATACAAAAGCCCAACCGATGCAAAAATAGGTGATGGTGCAGGGATAAAGAAACATGTAAAAGCATTTATAAAGTTACCATTAATGATATCTATTTCAATAACAATAAAGACCACACACATCATTGTAAACCAAGTCAGCCTAGAGGCTGCAGTTAAGGAGATTTACTCCCAGAAAACAAAGCTTCAAAAAGACCATTCATTCATGTATTTCCTATACCTACTTACAGTATGACTTAGGGATGCAACGATTACGGTAAACCACAATAAAAATGTTGATGATAACAATTACCATTTTGATTTAAAATATCATTATTACCACATTGTGTTTAAACCTTCCCAGCTTCCAGCGGCAACTTCAGTCTCCTGAAGCTGCGTAGCCTACGACGTGCGTGTCTTGAAGTTGGAATCATGGCAGAAGGAGGATATGACAACGCTCAGGACATTTATCAGCCTTCTAAGAGGACTAAGTCTAAAGCATGGGCATATTTTGGTTATTATTAGAATGCCGAAGGCCAGCTGATTGAAGATAGTTATCCTGACTGCAAAACGTGCAGGAAAAAAGTTATACCGATAATACCGAACACCGTGATAATTTTGGTCACTATAACCGTGAGGTCACATTTTAATACCGTTACATCCCTAGTATGACTATAAGGCAGTGGTTATTCCTATTTTAATTTCAAAATGTGAGACAAACTAAAAAGTCATAGTCTACTAAAAAGTAGTGGTAGAACCTGAAGTGGTAGAAGAAGTGGTAAAAAGACCACTTACAGCAGCAGTTTCCCTTGTGGCACTGAAAGTTTTGACCTGTCAAGATCAGAGTCCCCTACCTAAACCTGAACCAAACCCTTATCCCTAACTATGGAGGGGATGCTACGCATTTTAGAAAGGGGGACACAGATCGTGACTCATCACAGATTTCGGTGCAACACCCTTACTGTAGACAGACAGTATAGTTGTTTATGTTAATGAACTCCTATTCGACTGCATGTACAGTAGCCTACTTAGAGAAAGCCACATGACATAGTGTGAAAACAGAAAGCGTGATAGCAGGCGACCTGTGACGTACATTAACAGTTTGTTATATTTTACAATATGTACAATTATTACACCATTGTTATTATTATTGACAGCAATAACTACTTTTCAGCTACAGTGTAGATCTTCTTTCCATCCATTTCTCTGCTACTACATTCCATCTCTGTGGCTGACCCCTGAGTTTTGCTCATTGCATTTAGTCGTTAGTTGCCTCGGTATGCTACATTGGTGAAGGTGGAGGTGGCTCCTTTATACAAAGGGTTGTTAGCCTGGGAAATGAAAACAGAGGAAATGCTGTTTAATTCAATCCCAAACAGATCCAACTTTATGAAGTAATGTGTAAACTTTCCCCTTTAGAAGGCAACCCTATTCTGTTACTGTATTAGCAGCATTGATGAGAAGCTGTTGTTGGATGCGGTTAGTGTTTTAATTATATTATTATCTCACCGTATCCCATTTGGCTTTGGCTCTCTCTTCCTCAAACTTGGCAAATTCTTTGCGGTCGTGGATGGTGACCCACAGCTTCCAGATGAGCAGGCCAACAAGGCCCAGTAGCAGGATGGCTCCAGCCACTGCCAAGAGCACCACTAAGATGTCTGGACCCTGAGGACACTCTGTGAGACGAGAGACAGGAAGGGAGGCAGAGGGAAAAAAGAGCTCATTTCCACCTGGTTTCCATGAAGTTTGTTAAGCAGTGGAGCCTACTCACGAAGCTGAGCAACTACTGCAGTCCAGTGTCAAACCCTCCATTGTGCAATGGTTCAGTACATCATCTCAACCTCTTTGAGTTTCTGTTGTGCAACAAAGTGTAGCTGTGGTAACAAGCTGATTTTTTAGAAAACAACAAGTTACTGGATGCACACACTGTGTCCCTTTTGCTGCAGCATGCCAGACACAGGCTGGAAAAACACTTCTGTACTCATAATGCGCCTGCATTATAATGGTTGCTTCTCTGAGAATTTTAATGTTTCACACATGGACACAAACTCTTACTATACCTGGCTCTTTCACCACAAACAGAACGGATTTGCCACTTTCATCTTCGTAATACTGGAAGTACTCCACGCAGTCATTCTCATCTTTGTATGAGCAATTCACTGCAAGTCTATCATGGAAAACTGTAGAAAACATGAAAAAGAAGAAGAAAACAGGGTCATTAAAAGAAATAAGTGATCTTTAAAAATATTGAGTATTTATCAGTGCATTATGTTTTTGACTACAATCCAAGTATGAAGCCTCCAACTACTTCCATATGATCAGCAGCAGGAAAACAAGAGTAGGCATTACCACAACAGATTAATATCACAGTATGTAGTGAGGAGGTTAGAGAAGAGTTCTCACCCAGTTCATCCACTACGATAATCTCATCTTTGCAGATTCTATTGCAGCTGTTGTCTTCGGTGTACTGTCCTCTCTTGAAGTGCTGACACTCAACACACTCCCTGTAAGCAAGAGACCCATTTGGTTACCTTCATGCAGTACACAGTGTTTAAACAGTGTTCTTAAATAGCAGTGCACGATTCAATTTGATATGCAAGGGATGGACAAAATACCAGAACAATCTAAGAGTATATACAGCAAGATCAATCTGCAACAGGTAATATCTGCTGTGTTATGGCCACAAGAAGAGTTTCTCTGCTGCACATGAAACCAAACCTGAAGTTGTTAAAATGTGTGTGGGAGTGGTTTGTTATCATCTTGGAATGTAGGAATATCATGATGGAAAGAACTGCGGAGTGCTATCAGCCAAAGTAGATAGCCTCTAATTCTTTGCTGAAGATTTAGTAATAGCAGCGCCTGTGGTCCAGAGCCAAATATATCAGTTAGCCCCACAATTTTAATGTTTTTGTTTCCTGTTTTGTGATTGTCTGTGCTGGTATCTTTTCACATTTTTACCTGTATGTTTTACCTGTATGGTTACTGTTTTTAAGGCAGAGTAAGTAACCTTGGGTGTCCTGAAAAGCACCCAAAAATCCAAGTAGTATTATAATTATAACTAGTTACTGGCCAATTTTCCATGACACTTGGTATACATCTTCAAAGGATGACTTCTAATAAGTTGGCTAGCTCTTACCACCAACTTTCCGTGACCAGCAATTGTTTTTTTCCGTATAATTTGCATAGATTTATCTGTGGATATTTATGGTTCCCTTGTTTTTGATGACCCCATCTTTAATTGTTTTAGTGCCATGATGAGGGCAAAAGTTTCACTTGTACAGTAAACCCACAAGATTTTCAATTTCTTGTGTCGTACATATTTGTGGTTCCCAAAGGATGAACCGCTTCTATTTTGGACACTCCATGATCTTTCCTCTTGCGCCACCCTCAGATCAAAATGTTCAGATCAAAACTGATTTCATGGTAGCCTGCATGTGATTTGCTGAGAACATTCATGGTCCCAGGGAAATAAACCCTATGATCTGTCTTCTAGTTCCAACCACAAAACAAAAAATGTTTTAGCCTCGCGACTGCTAAGACTTTAAAAGGTTTGTGCTGTCAAAAACATGAACATTCTAGGAGGTGGGACTCCATCTAATTGAGTATGGGTTACTTCAAAAGTTACACAGTCTGTTTGCATGTATTTTTTCTGTTATTTTGTCCATTCCTTTATCTCTCTTCCTTCTTCTCAGAGTCCTTATGTTCTTTTTCCCCCAGCATGTATCCTCGGATCAGGAAGGCTCCAAAATCATGGTTGCAGCTGTCGCCATGGTCCCGCTACACGTTCCCTATTCTGCGATGCCATGTTACATCCTGCCACAATCTGCGGTGCCCAGCTACATCGTGCTGTGCCTTGTAATGCCGCACAGTGCCCTGCTATGCCATGAACTACTACAAAGAACTACTACAAACTACTATTTTTTTTTGGGACTGTTATTGCCACTCTTCATTCTAACCCCAACCGGTCGTCAGACACCGCCTACCAAGAGCCTGGGTCTGGGTTTCTTCCCAATGGGGAGTTTTTCCTCGCCACTGTCGCACTGTAGGAAACTACTAGAACTGTTGGGTCCTTGTAAATTCTGGAGTATGGTCTAGACCTGCTCTATCTGTAAAGTGTCTTGAGATAACTCTTGTTATGAATTGATACTATAAATAAAATTGAATTGAATTGAATTGAATTAAGAAGTAAGAAATAGAATTACTTTTTTTATAGTGCAGGAATCAGGACACGTAGGGCATTTCTCACAGGTCTCTCCATAGGCGCCAGGCTGAGTGCATTGACAAACACCACACTCACAGTTACCCCGGCCGCTGCACAGCATGCCGATGTTGGACATGCAGGTGTCTATGCGTGTGGTGCAGTTACAGTTTTCTCCTTTCCAGCCTGCGTCACACTGGCAGAGGCCACAGCTGCACTTCCCATGGTCTGATTAAAAAAAAAAGGATGGAGGTTAATGCTGTATTAGTCATTTAAAGGAGCAGTGTGTAAGATTTAGTGGCATCTAGCGGTGAGTTTGCAGATTACAACCAACTGAATACCCCTTCCTTTCCAAGTACTGTATGTAGTAGAACCTACGGTGGCCTGTCAGGTAACATAAAAACACGAAAAGCCTTCACTAGAGCGGTTCGGTCTGTCCGGTTTGGGCTACCGTAGAAACATGTCAGTGCAACATGCAGGGCTCCATGGAAGTGATTATACACTACTGCAAACACAATTATCAATATTATATTACATTACTGCTAATAGATCCCCCTAAATCCTACACACTGGTCCTTTCAAATATATTCTATCAATTCACATAATTTTGTACAATTCAAATAATTCATCTAATAATACAATGCATATGAACTAAAATATGTTTTTTAAGAACCATAATCACATGGGAGGGGTTCGGCAAACAAAACTGTGAAATACAGATTACACAATTGCTAAATGAATTAGTGAGTGTGTGTGTTTCAGGGGGGGTTGTCCTTTGTTGCCTATTATCCTATTTATTTTTTAAAACATGTTGCATGCTTGGGCAAGTATACCTGTGGATGTATTTTGATTTTGCAAGAATGTACTTACTAGTGTAATGTGTTACTGATGTGTTTTGTACTTATCTGTTATGTGTTATGTTGCTTCTTTTGTATTAGATGGTTAGCTTGATCTTAAACTTTGTGTGCAACTCTGTTTGTCTTTACATTGTTACTTTACTTTAGAACAATGCTGAATAACTAAATAACTTGGTAACTTATTGTTCTAATATGTAATATTTCTCAGCAAGGGACATTACATCTCTTAATCATCCCTCTTCTGACAAAGGCAGGAAATGCTCTTTGTGAATGAACACACAAATGACCAACTCCTTATAGACAGACAGACAGGCAGGCAGACAGACACGCACGCACGCACGCACGCACGTACGCACGTACGCACATACACACACACACACACACACACACACACACACACACACACAAAACACACACCCTCAGACTCTATGGAAGAGTAGAAAGCATCAAAGCCAGGTCATTAAGGAAACAGTGTTACAGCAATGCAACCATTTGCTGACAGAATCTGGAGGCAAGCTTTACTCCCATGATAACAAGAAAACAGAGAGATTAAGATACCTTGGAAACAAAGGCAGAGCCCCAGAGACGACAGTGTTCTTAGCAGGAAACCAAACATGATTTGGCAATGGATGACTAAGGGCAAAGTAAGTGAGTCACAGCCCAAGCTGGTTCAGAGTGGGGGAGTAACTGGTCATGAATATCATAGAGGGTCCAAGCGCCCCCATTTCCAGAACTTAAAACAAATCATTTGCTGTTGTAAACTCAAGTATACAATTCCCCAGTCTCCACACTGAATACTATAGATTCTCTTTTAGATAGTGTTTATTGCTGTGATAGGATCAGGCATGGTCATTGGTTAATAGTTAACATTCTCACACATAATGCTTAGCAACAATCGTTGAGTCACCTTTCTTACTCTCTCCACAAGATCCCTCCACAACAGTTAAAAAATCTGATATTTATGTTAAGCAGCATATTGCACAATGTTTCTTGTTCTTCTTATTAGTTGTAAAGTTGATTCACACATAACAGGACTTTTTAGGTTTTAATCATCCTACTGCCCAGTAATCCTGCCCATTAATCACATGCCTGGGCTTTAGAGAATGTGAAACACGCTAAAAGGACAAAACAGGGATAAAGACTAGACAGTTAAACCAAACATTTCACAGTTTGAAGAAGAGAGGAAACTGAATCAAGTGCAGTGGGGATAGAGACATAATGGAGAGAAAGGCGGTTGGGGAAATTGCGAGCAAAGGAATGCAAACTTTCCTGTCCTCTCTTCCCTTATATTTATGGCCTGGGGCTGTACTTGCTGACTCCTGCTCTCTGGCCCTGCCCCAGTCCCACAGCTCCTCAGCAGAGGAGAAAATACACAGCCACAGGGAATATCACAGAGATAGAGCTTTTGGAGCCCTGGGTCACGGTAGCTCCAATTGAGCTGGGGCAGAGGGAGACTCGCTGTTTAAAGACAACAACGCCCTGACTCTATTGAAACACAACAACTACATGTGGTCAAAAATTAAGCTTTGTGGGCTGTCTTACACCAGACATAGCTTTGTGTGTGTAGGTGGGCAATATGGGTAATTGTCTGCGGCAAAGCCCTGGGTGTCATCACTAAATGCCTGTATTAAGGCATTTAGTGAAAAACAACCTTCCTTGTGAAAGACTCAAGACTCCTCCTTGTTGATATAAGTATCATATTCTGGAAAAATTCCAGCTGGTCAAAATACACATGGGTGGTCCTCCATCTTCTCCTTAGGTCATGGTGTACCCACAATGGGCCCAAAGTAACATTTCAGTTATATTCACTGAAGTTCATTACTGAAGAACTGTATGCAACGTTTAAGTTGTGAATTTAAGGTAAAATTGCAACAATTTAGTATTGCACTTCCATTGGTGGTATCACAAGAGACAGATTTAAAAAAAGTCAATACAGCAGAGGTTGAGATATCTTGACTTCTAGCCCCCAAAATCGCTCGTTCCTACTATTCCCATAATTAACTTAAGCAACTTAAATCTATCTTTTAATTTAAATCAGTTAGTATGCATAGTTTAGAATTTAATCTGCTTAGTGTACATAAAGATAAAAGAGCAGCTTCCTATTCTGCTATTGCTCAGCCTCCTCCTTACAATCAAAGGCCCACACTGCTGTTACATTAAATTACCCAATCATAAAGTTTTATCACTATGATTGATTAACTGTGCACTGAGCTGTTCAAACTTGTAATAGGGAATGATAGCACATCAAGTCGCACTGCTGTTAGAGGTAACAACATGAATCAAACTGTACACACATCCAGTTTACAGACCTAAGAGAGGATTAATAATTTTTAAGCATTACTGTTTATGCTTGGCAGCTAAATTTACAATTATTTACATGTACCTTACAAGCAAACAAAGACTAATAATAATAATTGAACATTAGTTTTGAAAAGACTGTGGCTTTTATATTTGTCAAGTGAAGTATCAGAAAACTATGTAAACTGACTAAGATGTGTTTACAGACTGAGAGCGACTGGAAACAACCAGAGTAATTCCCATTAAGGTCAGACTGGGCTTCAGAGAAGAGGAAAAAGGAAGGGAAGGACTTTCGCTTTCCTGGTAACATTGACATAAAGTTAAGGGTTGCTTCTCCCCAAGTACAAAAAAACATGCAGATATTTTGAGATTTCTGCCACTCTTGATATATAGGACGGTAAATGCTGGTAAGTTTGTGGTTCTCACAGTAATGCTGGGGTTTGACCTAAATGTTACCACCAGCATGGTCCTCATGCTCACAAAACTATCTGCAAGGCTAGATACCACAGAGGTAAATTAGAATATATTTGTAATTTGTGTGAATCGAACCCTTTAAGGTCATTACTTTTGTTCTAAATGTTTCACAGAGTAAGAACAAAATGGCATATCTATATATTTATCTATGACATATTGTATATTAATTGAGGTGTACCGTGTACCGGTCTAACGAGGGAGCCGGAAAAGGCTATTAAATTATTATATGTCTGATTGAAGATTCCACTTAATTCACTTGTTACTTGTGACTGTTTGACCATGAGGAAGATTGGCGTGCGGTCGACACGTGTTGGTCTTGTTTTAAATAATTTTGTTATTTATTTTTGTTATAATTTTTACTTTTGTAAAGGTAAAGGTACTTTATTGTCACATACACATACATGTAGCGAAATTCATTCTCTGCATTTAACCCATCCCTCAAGGGAGTAGTGGGCAGCCATTTACAGCGCCAGGGGACCAACTCCAGATCTGAGCCAGTGCCTTGATCAAGGGCACTGACTGGAGAACCTAGTACATGTTTTTTTGATGGTGGGGGAAACCTTAACTAAACAAAATGTCATATTGGTATTGGCAAAGCTGCAAAGAACACTGACACTGATCATAATAGAAAGACGTGTATCTACTCACCGGAGCACAGTGACCCTTTGAAGCGCAAGCAGTTGAAGTCATCACATTCGCAGTATTTGCCCCACACCTGACCAAATTCATTTGCATGGCAGGAACACTGTCCGCACAAACAGTCTCCTCTCCCACTGCAGCTTGGCCCCTCTGGCTTTGGGATGCAGTTGGCATCATCAGATGGACTGTAGTCCTCCACTGAGCACTCGCAGCGTGGGCCCAGACGACCCTGGTGACACTGACACACACCGCACTCGTAGGTCCCATTGCCGTTGCTACAGATGGGACTGTTGGCTTCGGCCTTGGCCTCACACTCGCAGCCACAAGCAAATTCCATCGTGACTTCCAGGGAATCCTTGAAGCCTCGAGGTTTGATGGTAAAAGTGCGGCTCTTCTCTTTGGGGCAGCCACGCAACTGAGCCTCCACACTGAATGACACCTGAAGAGGAGGAAATGTATCTGTGACAATCTGTGTGTGGAGCTATCATTTGTGCATATCAGCATCTCAACACATACGTACTGTGTCTCCAATCTTGAGGCCAGAGCAAGACTTAAGTCCACGGATGACCTCTCCGTTTAGGCAAGTGGCATTGAAGGAGAGATTCAGCTCTTCTGGGACTCCCAGTAGTTCCAGCTCCACTTTAGAGCGAATTTTCTGCTCAACACCAATTTATGAGGTTAAACAGTTAAATTGTATCACTTTACAGATGTTACATACATATTGTGCTACATTTGGGAAATTCTTACCGCATAAGCATCCTCAATGAGCTGAATAACATTCCCAGAGTCATCGGACAGAGTTCCCACAGTTGTGCCTGGAATGAGCTGACTGTACTCCTGGAATGACAAGCATGACAGCAAGATGATGACATAGTTTTTATGTTTTTCATAACTTAAAGAAATTAATGCTGCACAAGCAGTGCAGTTACCTGGTAAAGCGGCACCACATAGCTGGTCACAGCAAAAATTAGATTTATGTTGTTTTCAGACATTTTGTCTGTCATGAGTGCCAAAGAGGGATAGTCCTGAAAAACACAGGAAGCAAATTGTCTTCAATGGAAGTAGGTTATGTCCAACAACTGTACAAACTATAAAAAGTGAATTATTGATGTATTTTAATTCATGACTTTACCAGCACAGTGGATTTGTTGTAAACATTATCATTATCAAGGTAACACACTCCATCATTGGGCTGGACAATTCCAGCTATACGTCCATCCAGGGCTGTGTGAGTTTTGGCATCCGTGGTGAATACCAAAAGGTGCGAGGCATCCGGACGCCAGCCAATCTTGTCCTGATGATGATGAACACAGAAATAAAGATGACAAGTAAAATAAAAACTAATACTGTATGTACACTACGGGTCAAAAGTTTGGGGTCAATTACACATTTCCATACCACTCCATTATAGACAGAATACCAGCTGATCTGGGTGGGTGGCTGATCTTTAATGCAATATCTACATTGCAACCATTCACCCAATGTTCCAAAGGCACATTCTGTTTACTAATTTGATATAATTTTAATGAACTTACTGAGAAAGCATTGCAGAACCCTTTTGCAATTATGTAACACATAATGTAATCTGAAAATTGCTGCCCTGGTTAAAAACAATGCAACTGATCTCAGCTGGTATTCTGTCTATAATGGAGTGCACTGTACATTTCTAAGTGACCCCAAACTTTTGAACGGTAGTGTATGTATGTATGCACATGCTCTGCAAGCATGTATATGTAATGACATTTTCATACCTTGCAGACCACAGCCTGCATGACAGCATCAAATCCACCCTCTGGAGCATCTCTATTTCTAGACACCTGCTGTTTCCCCACCTCCTCAGTGAAGCGAGCCACCTTCTCTGTCAGTGACAGGACATGCTTGAACCCAAATTGAGCCAGGCATGTGTCGTGAATTCTATTTGTATTAAATAGGTGAATGGGGGATAGGAAATCAGTGAAGGGGAACTGGACAGACGTTCTCAGAATATTCGAAAATCTCCATTTCAACTTTCTCCTTCTCAAATGTACCATCAACAATACCTACCCATAGCAAGGGTTTTTGACTGCCTCTGGAGGATACATGTACATGTAAGGGGAGGTGGTCTTGTCCACAAAGGCTCCAAACCCCATGCGTAGGTTGCTTGTGGTGCGGCCCATGGCCACTGCAAGCTCATTGCCCAAGGTGCGAAGGCGAGCCAAGTCATCCTTCATTGAATATGAAAGATCCATCAGATAGTAGAGGTCCACTGGGTAATCCTCCACCTGTTTCACTGACACGGTGAAATGCTTGGTATCTCCTGAGAGAGAAAGAGCAGGGGGTTGACTGCATGAGATAAATTGTGTGTCCCTGAATCTTTTTTTGTCTTTAAAGTGAAAATGATAACATTTTAGATAAAAATAAAATACAGAATCAGTATGTTAAAGATGTGCAACCAGCTTTGGTGTATCCGGCTTTTAGTGCATGCACAACAATAATAATGTTCCTTGGTGTCTGGTCTCCAATGTGTAGATCAGGTCATGGTTGTTAGCAACTGGTCGTATAGGTGATGTCTTTCTGGGTGTAAAAGTACCTGGCCTTAGTGCCATATGGATTTTCTGAGGCTTTATCTGTGTGACATCATCAGCAGTACCCATGGCCTTGTCGCTGAGCGGTTTGTTCTCCTGAATACTCAGGGTGCTGGAGGGAAACTCCACAGCTGTCTTACTGCACCCTCCATTCAGCAGATTCTGCTTCAGGTCGCAGCGGGATGCGCTGGATCCCCCTTTCCCATACTCCTAAATAAAGTACAATTGCATTAAAGAAAATCCATTAGTTCTTATGTATCTTCTATGTACAGGAGCCTTGTTTTAATCGTAACAGTTCAAAGGCTACAATGTACTGTATAAGCATGTTACAGAACAACCAGGATGACCACAAGAAGAATGCTGTTGGCAAATGAGGTTTCTGTTCCAACTTGTTGCACTGAGCAATGAATGGGAGGAGCGACTAGACACTGTGTATATGATGGCATCTGATGTTTTTACCTCCTGAGAGCACCATGCACAGGTAGGGTGAACAGCCAAGCACCGTTGACAAGTGGTGACTCCCTGTGATGTGCAGATGTTGGAACCTTTGATAATCACACAAACAGAAATGTAACACAAAATCAGTGGTGGAAGAAGTACTCAGATGTTTTACTAAAGTAAAAGTAGCCAACCTAGAAATACTGTTACAAAAAGTAAAAGTATTCTTTATACAGAATGCACCCAATTCAGAATAATGTTTATTGATAACTGAAATGTTGCAGCTACTAAATGTTACTATCCATACAGGTAGCTTGTGAATGTCATCAATGGATAAATAATTCTTATCTTTATACATAATAATACATCATCTTTTTGTCTGATTATATTTTATATTACTAATCTGAATCTGTAAATAAGTACAGTAAGAGAAGAATAAGAAAGTAGCAGAAAATGGAAATACTCAAGTACACCATGAAGTAGAACTTTAAGTACAGTTCTTGAGTAATAGCTATATCCCACCACAGCACAAAGTGCATTTCCTTTCACTATCAAGAGGGTGACAAAGATAACTGCTGACCACACTTTTTAATCAGCAGTGCCAATGAGCTCTGTTCAACCACAAATGCAGATACCGTCCATCACATTCAGTCAACAACCTAACAACCATGTTAGCAAATGACACCTTTTCATTCTATGTAGGTCAACAGATAATACCAAACACTTTTTTATTTGTCATCTAGCATGGCCTGTGGGTGTGGCTCACCGGAGATAACACAAACGCACAGTAGCCAAGGTAAATCTACCTGTGTAGAAAGTGTCTGAGATCTGACAGAAGAATAAATGGACTTCATTGGACTCTTGAATAACTGCCCAAAATCTTATTAACTCCCAAATGACCAGGCATGGTCAAGGGCCCCTTAAGTAGCCTATACACTGAATAAGCACCATATGTTTTTTTAGTTACACTGCTTGCTCCAAATAAGTCTGATAGTGTAGTAAACTATAAAGTCTACATAGTCATCATTTTTTTATTTATTTCTTTTTGAGTTAATTGAGAAAAAGTAAAATCCCAAAGCACATATATATATAGCCTATATATCGTACAGCATGCACATTTCCTACTTATTATTTTTTCCTGAGGAGACCCGGGGAGCCCTGGTCCCCTCGCTTTGGGAAACCCATTTTACTCCCTTATAAGGAGAGTTGGCAAAAGCTCCAACAGAGCAGCGCAAATTACAAACAACGTCACTCCATTCAAGTCAGCGTCGCGAACAGTGTAATTACTCTATGTTCCGTTTGAGAAGATTATATAAAAAAATCATCAGAACATATAAATATTAACAGTTGGTAATATTTTCAAAGATAAGCTACAATTGTAGCGGAAGTCGGGCGGAAGCACCCCCAGGTCGCCTAAGCAGGTGAACATTTCAAAAAGCAGCTCAAGTGATATAAACTTACCGAAAACCTTTGATGCTGACAACATAAGGAGAAACAGTATCACTGGACGGTCTAAAGTTCCCATGGCTGGAGAGTAACGGAGCCGACTTGACATGAGCCGTGTGTGTTCCCTGTGGGCTTGTTCCCTTCGCAACTTGAATGCCTTTCCTCATTCTCGACTTGCTAAACGCATGTTGGGTCATAGCTTTTCCTCATACATCAAACTATCCATACAGTGGGCTACATGTAGCTGGGAACGGCATGTTGACACTCGTTTCTTAATGGTTCGATAACATTTGATAAGATGAGGAGGAATATAACAACACCAAAAGTCTCACTTTTGCATACAGTACATTCACTTTACACACAGCCAATACGGTTGTGTTTGGACCTCGTCTCAAGAGACATCTGGACAGATGTCTCTGCAACTCCTAAAATCTACAACTAGAAGAAGAAGAAGACAAAAAAAAAAAACCCAAAACAAAGACAAAAATTCAAACAATTTTTTTTCTTCTAAATCACTCTGAATCTCAAAACATACAGCAGTGTGTTTCAGTAATAACACTTTAAGTACAGTATGTGGACGACTTGGTTGGAAGTCCTTTACTTTGGCATTAGTTTGCAAGAAATTCATATAGCCTATTTAAGTTTTTGTTTTATTTTAATGAAAAAATATAAGTGAAATCAATCAAACTAAGATTGTTGAACACAGTGTCACAATAAACAAATAGAGCCTACGAATTAACAAATGAATACATTATTTAGGTTCTTTAACTTCTGAACTGGACCATTTGCACCACTGCATTCATACATTTTCACCTTTTTTACAGCTGTGAACGCCCAACGTTGTGTAGTTGTGGTAGAAGGACCCCTAGTGGGAATATAATATACAAAAATAGTTTAAGTAGTCCTTTCTTGATTTTTTTGGGGGGGTCTAAACAGAATGATTTTTTTTTTGCTATGATGCGTTCCGTAGAAACAGTGAAGCCAAGTTCTCTGTCCTTACTAAATGTATTACTGATAAGAGCCCACAACAGGAAACCTCTTCCCATTCCACTAAATAACGGAGCATGTGAAAATTTGCCAACTTTTAAAACAAGAAAAAAATGCAGGCAAAAGAGGCAAAAACTGAGATAAAAGCTAAGATTGTCTGACTGAAACTGTGTTGTGTTGTGTGTGTGTGTGTGTGTATGGGGGGGGGGGGCTTGCAGAAGCAGACAATGCTTCTTCTCTCTGCACTTGTCCATTTATTGAATCTTTATCCCTGTGCCTTGCTGTTATTCTCCAGCTTGTTGCTAAGTTACTGCCACCCGGGTCCAAGAATTGCCAAGGGAAGAAATGACAAATATAGAGAAATGAGTAGAACAGCTATAACAGTCAACTGTTCTGCTGGCATTAAGCTCTCAGTGTGGGTGGATGGTGCAGGTAATATCCTGGGGTCAATCAAACCCCCTCTCCAGTATTGACTGATTTGGATCTATTGGCTCCAAAGCCTTCTGTGGCCATCTGACAGATGGGCATTTTCAGATGGCTTGAGTAAATAGCTAGACACTGGGTCAGATGGCAGCCAATTAAGACTGAATGAGAAGCGAGGATGCAGGCTGGAGGAGGGAAAAGGGATGGAAAGTTCTTGACCTGTGTTGCAGAGCTATCTGGCCCTTTAAGCTTTTCACTGAGTCTCAGAGAGTCAATAGTAAAACGCAATCATTGTCAGACAAAATCAGTGTTTGGTTATCCGCAACCGGCTTACCCTTTCCTGCTTTGCTGGGTTTAACTGGCGGGTGGGAGGGTCAAGTGGAGGGACATGAGTTTTTCTCAGGTGAAGGGTTGGCAGGCTTATGAAATGTGCCCTGGAGTCGCTGATGTGGGACAATGTGTATTTGTGTTGTGATGCCTTGCTATCGGATCTGCCTTGCCCTCCTCTAGCCCCTCTGGATCGGCAGCTTACATTTCCCTCTCAGGGGATGAGAGTGTTTATGTGGAGAAAGTAAAAATAAATAGAGAAAGAAATAACTGAGGATACATGAGGGATGGAAAGAAGAAAAGAGCGCATTTCTGTTGTTGTTTTAAGTGCATTCAGTCTTCAGAACTGTGGGAAGTCTGATGTAGCCTGCTTTAAATATAAGCGAGACACACCTGGAATGAAAGAAGTTGAAGGAATAAAGAAGACAGAATGTGACAAATAAAGGGAAATAAAAGACAGAGCAGCATAGCCTGCATTACTGAGATGTGTCTAAATGGAAATGAGGTTAATGGGTGGCGGCTGGGGACGTGCATGAGATGTCTGCACTGGAGAGGACTTTCTTCAATCAGATTTGTGAAATCTGTAATGTGTTTTGCAACTAACACGAGCCATTCAAACAGATGGCTGCAGTAGGTGCAGACAGACAGACAGACAGACACACACACGCACACACACACACATACTAAGTCGAATATCCCCCTGGAAATCAAAGCATCATCTCCTCCTTAAAATAACTTTAATGATGCTTGTTTAGTGGGATTGATGTCGGGCACCACTCTGCTGTGGCAATATGTCCCTGCAATCTGTATCAGTGTGTAATTAATGACTGTTTTTCTTATTTCACTCAGCGTGATTAGGAGTCCCAAAGGTGACACGCCCCTTAGTAACAAAACATGGATCCTAACACTTTCCTTGATATTTGTGTTACTTGGTCCATCCATATTCAATATCCAATACGCACTTTTGTTAACCTACCTACGCCTTGGTGTTTCCTGGCATATAACAGTACACACACACACACACACACACACACACACACACACACACACACACACACACACACACACACACACACACACACAGGGACATGGAGGCTTCCTTGCAGTTCTGTGACTGCTTTGATTAGCTAATAAAGTTGCATCTTAGGAGGAATAATCTGTTAATAGAAAAGAGGGAAGTTGTGATGAAGTCTGCTCCCTCCGGGGTGGAGGGGCTTGAAAGGGTGTGTCCACTTTGAGTCCTCGGTCACGTCCGCCCTGTGGCAGCACCACGAACATAAAGGACGTTGGGGTAAAGTGTGGAGAGGACGTGGGTGGGGTCAAACACCACCTCCTTGTTGCTAGGGATGTCTTCACTTAGTTTGTGTTGCTAGGCTGCCAACTCCCCCATGTTAAGTGGAAATGTTTCCCCCCCACCTCCATCCAAGCACCTCATCGCTTCCTCCTTCTCCTTCTCCTCTAAACCAAAATAACTTCACCAACCATCTGTCACTGGGCTCACAGGTCTACTGTTGCTTAGGAACAAGTCAGACACTCACAACTATGTCTATATGCGTCCTCATATGAATATATCTGCATATACAGTTATACTAACAATAACCACCGCTTAGATAAATATCTATTTCTGTGACCCGTATATCAATGAAATGTGCCGCATTCACAGCAAATGCTCAGGCTGATACTCCAGAGTCTGAAGTTGTAAATCAGCCACAGGTTCTTCAGTTTATGAAGCTTTTAAAAGTGGAAAGCTTCTTCAAAAACACATTTAATAATGATGTAGCAAATTTTCATAAGATTTTGGGAATAACTTGAAAGGAGTAGCATGTTTATTAAAGGTTTCTCCTCCGGGGCGACCCCTAACTCACCCAGTAGGGTGTGCGCCCCAGGTAGGCCGAGGCCTTGGCTGCATGTGGTCCCTCCTCTCTCTCCCCTTTCCTGTCTTCAAGCTATCCTGTCCTTTAAAGGCCATGAAAAGCCCCAAATAAATTATCTTAAATAAAAGGTCCTCCTCCTTGACCTTGCAATTACTTCCCCTCATTTGTAAATTCTTCAGTAAGTGTTATAGTTTAAAGCCTCAAAGAGGTATTATAAGCTGGGGTGTTATTTCCACTGGGGACGGGGGGGACATGTCAAGAAACCCGTTTGTGTCCCCCCCACCGTCAAATTGTGAAAAATGTTTTACTCTATAAAATGATTCTGTCAAGTCTTGGAGATCACCCCTATAATAAACAATAAAGAAAGTTAGGCATGTTTTCCTAAAAACAGTTTAGTACTATTCTTTCGTGCAAAAGTTATCATTAGGATCATCTTAATATGGATTGGATTTTGGATTTTGTATCATCATAGTCCCTAAATGTACACACACACACACACACACACACACACACACATACATACACAC
Organism: Etheostoma perlongum; assembly: GCA_026937815.1. Taxonomy (NCBI): domain Eukaryota; kingdom Metazoa; phylum Chordata; class Actinopteri; order Perciformes; family Percidae; genus Etheostoma; species Etheostoma perlongum. The sequence continues at coordinate 16,510,124 of CM049385.1, read as the reverse complement.
ACACACACACACACACACACTTCTTAAACCAAAGTTGCCAGTCCCTAGATTGTTAGGTTTTAATTGTAGTAGAGGATTTACATATTGATGGAGAGATGAAGTGTAAGTCCAGACTACTTTCCACAATCACACTGCAATGAATAATAGAACAGAATCAAATTGTGCAGGATTGATTAACATGCTGCAAATTCATTTGCAGCAACCAAATCCTCAGGCTAATGAGATTACTTGATCGTATTATACACGAGAAATGCTCCTTGTTCTTCTGTTATCAGCCATTAATAAATGATCTGAAAGTAAACCACCTCAAGGCTTATGGAAGGTATTTTTTGGATGGAGCTAATCATTATTTGTACACAAGCTTGTCAGTTGGTAGCTGAAAGCTGCTTACCCAGACGTCAGGAGCATCCCAAATTCAATTTTATGGACTTTGTTTAACAGCAGATTAATTTGACAGGCTCTGCAGACAAGTCTTTGGGAGTTGTTTCGCAATATTTGAGACAGCTTTTTATCAACCTGTTAATAATAATTCATTACATTTATTGGCGCCTTTCATAGCACTCAAGGACACCATACAGTTAAAACAAGAAAAAATACAGTTAAAAGTTGAAGTTTATCAGTGCAATTTCACATCAGTATAAGTAAAGGTGAGGTATTAAGATAAAATGTTTCTCTTCTGTTTCTTTTAAAGAACATTTCAGAGTGTTTATGTACAATATAATTACATATGTATTAATATAGCAGCCGTAATCCTTTTCCGATTAAAATTGGTGCCAAGATATAGTTGAATAGTTTCTAACTTGGTTATAGTACCTCATTTCAGTGATTTTAGGGCCTTTCCTCCTTGCAGCAATTACATTTCCATTACAATTTGACGAGATATTTTCATAAATTTGTAATGTTTGAAATTTTTAAGCAAAGATTAGCTGGAAAAATTAACAGTCAGATTATTTTCAAATTTACTGGGCAACTGTCCATCCACCCAGTAACAATCTGTGTTGATGTCTAGTAGATATCCGCTTATCAGAAAAAGGGAGAATCTTGCAAACAAGTCAGAATTTTCATATATGGGTAGAAATCAACTTAAATATGTATAAGTTATATAATAATACACTCACTGGAGTTATTTTATTATTATAGGTATAAGGACATTATGATTAATTAAGTGCTGACGTAAAGAGAGAGAAGTATTTTTTTTAACAACCCAAACTCATTGCCATTACTTTAAAGTCTGATAATTTAGAAAAATACAGAGATAATACTGGGTAATAAAGACTGGTCAGATAACAGATAACAAATACAGCCTGTCAATACTGTACCTCACATTTTGAATGCAGAAGGTGGGAGAGAATACTTATGAGAGAATGTTATTGTAATAAGGATCAATAATGATTTCAAACTTTTTACTTAATTCATGTGGTAAGGTTTCAACTCCACTTTAGTAATGGTGTCCCAGGCAGCTGCAAAAGTTACACACATGGGCGATTTTAGAGCCTATTTGGAGTGGGGGGGGGGGGGTCAAGCCCCCTAAATTTAATCTCAGCCCCCATAAAAAATTAGGTCCCAGAGAAGAAATCGGTCATTTCAAGTTGCAGATTAGAACCTAAATTGAAATGTAAGCAACTAAAATCAAATTGGTTGTTATTACTGTGACTTATGAAGTGCCAGGTTTAGTTAAAAGCGTTAGCTGATGTTGTTGTTCAGTAGCTAACTCAGAGATGATCGACTAAGGAAATTACTGATTTAGCTGGGGGGAGACACACACACACTTTTGCAAGGCACTGTCTCCGTAACACATTCTCATTAGGGTCTGAGCCCCCCTACAGGCCTGATCCTAGAATCGACCTTGGTTACACACAACAACACCTGAAAAAGACAAAGTGATGTTTGATTAACACATTCAATAAAAACAGAGAGCCATCTGCTTCTCAGAGGTTTTAATTACAGCTGCTGCCTGAAAGGAAACAGCAGAAAAAGCAAAAGTAGAGGAGCCAATATTTCTGATAAATATTTACCATGGTTGAATCATAGATTATTAATTCATGTCTTCATTCCTAAGTTATAGCTGGCTGTGCCTATATTGGTGATATTTCCCTTAAGCTCCACATAAATACCTATCAAAGAAGCAGATACTAATCTTCAATTCATTTGGATTCCAATGGAACTGAAGGCTTTCAGGTTTTAAAATGATTTTCAGACAATTTCGTGATTCAAAGTTAACGTCTGTCTGAATCAACATGGGTAAGGCTTTTGGGCATTATTGATGTGCATAAATGAGTGCACACTTAAAAATATCCACGTTTAAACTTGTTCTTTAAAAACTAATTTTCTGGAAATAAGAAACTAAGACGATGTATCCCTTGTTTGAAATACATTCACTTGTTGGAGGATTTTTTTTCTTAGGAAACAAGGATGCTCATGCTTCCTGAAAAAAACTTACAACACAACAGATTAATAAATTAAAAGAAATCTGGGAGAGTACAATGTGCATCTAATGTTACATTCCTATTTTGCATTAGCAGATATCGTTTACATCAGTAGCAGTTATTCACAAAATAATAGCAGGAAGATAAAATGAAAGGTAGACTGAAATACAGATTAAGACTTGTTCAAATAAAGTTTTCTTTCTTTCTCTTTTTTTGCACATCAGAGCAGCAGCGAATAATCTGAGGACCACTGACTACCTCCCCTGGTGAGGAGGGGTGGTGTTGTGGTCAACGGGGAACTCATCATCACTTTAAAACGCACCACAGACTTGGCACAAAAGAAGCGCTAGCAGGCGAACACAGGCTCTTATTACAACGGAGGAAAGACGTTTTGCACCTTGCGCACTGTCTAAGAAGACTCACTTAAACCCAGAGGAACGCAGACTTTGAGTTGAAACGTACTTTTGGCTGCACCTGATGCGACGCTGTTTGACTGCAGTCCGGTGATGTGGATGAGGTCATTACGCACTGGCAAAAACTTGTTTTCATATAGAGCTGGACTTTTAAAGCGTATTATTTTTGTATTTCTGCCTCTTATTTTTGTCTGAACAGTCACATGACGCAAAGTTTTACTTGGAGTCCAGGTTTTGTGGTGAGACTGTGTGTGCCTGCCTAGTGGAGTCTTTTTGCTGATAACCCGCAAGGAAACATGAACTTCTCCTTGTTCGACGTGACCCAGGGCGCGCTGTTTAACGGCAGTCAGACCCTCGCCGGGACTTTGGCGACATATTCCGGCAATGGAACCGACAACGTGGTGACCGGCGACGGCGGAGGGTCCCTGGTGCTGGTGCAAGACGAGCGCAAACTCTTCGTCATGCGTGTGGTGCAAATCGCGGTGCTATGCGTGTTGTCGCTTACCGTTGTGTTCGGCATATTTTTCCTCGGGTGCAACCTGATGATCAAATCGGAGAGCATGATTAACTTCCTGGTAAAGGACCGGAGACCCTCTAAAGACGTAGAGACGGTCATGATCGGGCTCAGGTAGAGAACGGAGAGCGGGTCCTGTGGAGAACTGGAGCGGAGATCCGGTGAGGATCTGGTGCGCGTTTCCTTCCTGCATGTACTAGGCCACTCAAAGACGCCCCTTGTGTTTATTATTGAGGAAAGATATGCAAAAACATGACATTTCTTTCCGAAAAACGACTACAGGAAAGTAGTCCAGTGACCAATGTTCGTGCGTAAAGTTTGTGGTAAAACACGGGAAATTGTTTACACGTGGGCCGATCTGTTGAATCTTTTGAGTGAATTTAATGTTGCCAAACTGAACAAAGTGACAAAAATGTTTACAAGATGTTACCTCATTTTTGGTTTAGTTATTTTTTCCTTTTTTTGTATATTTGAAATAATTGTTCATGAATATTTTTAAAACTGTCAAAAAGCATGATTGTGAATGCCTATAGTTCCACGTCTTCCAGTGTGATATGTGGACTTGATGGACATGTGGGTATTCTCTATACAAAGTATTTTTCTTGGTCTCGTTTGGTAAATACACTCTAAATACAGAAATCTTGCACGTTTTTCAACAAACTCCGTGCAAGCTTTATGGAGTGGTTCTGGTCCTGTTTGGCATGCTCTCTTATTGATCTGTAAAGTGATTTTTGGACCCGTTTAGCACTTTTGAAATCACTGATGCTGCATGAATTATTTTGTACCAAAAAAATCTTTGCAGCATGCAATTAAAACATTGAAATTACCATATAAAGTGTTGTCATCTGTTCTTGAAACATATCATGTCAACACTGAAATGAAATTATGTTTTCTTCCAAGTCTTGTCTTTCAACTTAGAACTGAATTAGTACTATACCAATCTCTACAGAAACATGTACTATTTTACGTTTTAATTTCACACTCAACTCAAATCAGACAGAAATATTCTCTGATCCATCTCTCTATTCACATCTAATCAGATGTGACAATATGAAAGCATTAAGTGAATACATAAACTCACTAGGATCTGCACTTTTAAATGTAATAGGATCATATTTATTAATATTAAAGTTACACAAAAAGGATATTTTAACTAGTTCTAGCTGAAAATAAAGACAAAATTTGAAGCAGTAAGGTGAAGCGGTACATCACACTTAATACATAGGCACTAAGTACAAGGAGCGCGGCATTTATTGCAGCTTTATATAGAAAGGCGATGAGAGGCCAGGCTGAGTTATCCATCTTGTAGACAACAGCCTCATATTGGCTTCATGGCATTTAATCTGATCTCTCTGAAGAGTGACCAGCAATTAAGAAACATCCGGCTCACCCTGACCACTTAACTTCGCAGCAGTCCACACTGCATCTTAAGAATTTAATCTAGAGCTCATGGTCTTCCTTTGTGCCATCAGACAATGTGGAAAAGAGAGCATACATGTAAATTAATATAGCCGTGAGCAAACCTGTGTATGCAGCGTTAGAAGGATTTCACACGAGGACATGCCGCGACATCCATGAGGTGTGATATCATTATTCTTTGTGCCGCTGAGTGTCTGCACATTGCACACGTCTTTTCTTTCTCAAGAACAAAAACAAACTTTTTACTGTTTCTATTTCACAGAAAGTATCATTCTAGGTGTCAGATATTAGGTTAATATTGTATCCAGATCAACATTTTGGTTCAATTTCTTCTGCATTTCTATCTGCATCAGGTCATTCTTGTCTCTTGTGCCCTACTCAAAAGCAACCAAAGTTCTCATTATTATTTCAGTAGTTGTTAGGAGAGCTGGGGTAGATGAATCCTTACAAACACACCCATGCATCCACACATGTGCCTATTCACCATGCACACATCAGACACTGATGTGCAACAGACCAGCAAAGTCCTAACTCAACAACAAGTGTCTCATAAAAACAACATGAATTAATAAAACTCATTAGATAATTAAACTTTAACAGCTGTGAACTTTACAAACAATTTCAGACAAAACATATTTTGCATATAGGCATGCACAATGTGTTTTTCCTATGCATGTAAATAAATATGTTGACATGGTTACTACTACAACCTGTATGTAATTTCATTATTGTTGTATTTTAAGTTTTCGGAGCATAAAAGAGAGCAATTAATATGAAAGCAAAAATTATATTTTACACTTACAAAGATCAATGCAAGGACACTGTAAGCATTTGCATAAACAGTAGGCCGGATGTCACTTACATACAAGAGATTGTTTACAGAGAGGAGGTTAAGGTGTCAGGCTAAATGATCTACTGCAATAATTTAAATTATTTTGGTGAACAGAACTGCTATTAAGACAATTTATAATAGTTCTTTGTAAACCTCAAATTTGCTTTTGTAAGCCTGTAATTGTCAGGAAAAAGAAAACAAAATTTGGTATTGTTACCATGTACCAGTAAATACTTGTTGGACGCAAAGAAGCATGCAGTGCTTCATGCGAGTCAGGCATTGCCTAAACGCAACCCCACAGGGTGAGCAGGGGTACAGTCAGGGGGGAGCTGAATGATTCCGAGGGCCCACTGGGGCCCTGGGACATTGCAGAGTTTATACATGTTTATTGTTTTGTTTATTGTTTTATTTGTTAGGTGGCTCAAACGTTTATAGCAGCACCCCTGCCTGAAGTTAGCCTTGTTCCAGACCTCTGAATTAGTGCACAAATCTTTTTTTTTTACATATTCAAAATAGTACTGTCAAATGATTAAAATATTTAATTGCAATACATCACATTAATGTCATAGTTATCTCGCAATTAATCACACATTTGTATCTATTCTAAATGTCCCTTGATTTCTTTTTGTCCCATTATTTTTTCTCACTTTAATGCTCTTATCAACATAGAAAAGTGGATTGGCTTGCTTTGTGCAAATGTTTTTTTTTATTGAAAACAACATTGGCATATAGCCTACCGTAGTGTTCAATTTTACATGTAACATTTTAAAAAGTAAACTAAAAAGTAAACTTTCCATTCAGAATGTTATTGGCAAAAATTTCAGCGTCTCGCGCTCGCCATCCGCTCAAAATGTAACGTTACTTCTCTTTGGCCGGCTCGCAAGCCCAAGCAATTGTGTGCGATGTGCCTGTTGTTTCTTTTCTGGTCTAGCTAGATCTGGTGTGGTGTTGTAGCTTTTCTAACGTTACTAGTTGTTGCAACAGCATGTGAAAAAAACGAAAAAGTTTGCCGGGCCAAAAAGAACGTTAATCTCACGATAAGAAATTGACGCCGTTAAAATGGGTTTGCGTAAACGCTGTTAATTACGTTAATTGACAGCACTAATTCAAATTCTGCTCCTAGGTTGGAAAAAACACTGAGTCCATCAGAGCTTTGTAGGCAGGAAGGTCAAAATATCAGAATGGGAATGTCATTTTTCTGTGCCAAAACAAGAAAAAGAGCAACAGGAAAACACCCAGAAAAATAGCATAGATGAGAGGGACACAGTTATAAAAGGCTGTAAGATGACTTACATAAATAACAACTCTATTGTTTGATTAACATGACAATTCTTAACTACTTGTAGCAGCCAATACCACGGACCATGTACAGTATGTATCGACTGAAAATGACTGCAACATGATACGTCACTCACTGACATTTCAGCAAGACTGCAAACATAGAAACATTGCACCCAGCATACTCCGTGACTACAGTAGTTTGGATATCTAGTCTTTAAAAAGCTGATATGTAAAACACCCTCACTTAATATGGCACAAAACAACTATTAGCACTGAATGTTGCAATTGACAATTGATCCTTTGCCGTCTTGTCACTTTCTTACACAAAAGTCTTTTCTCTTGACTTGGCTGAATGTCAGTTAAAATGACTCACCATCTTGCCTGAGAGCCACTTAAAAGTTATTTTCTCTCTCTCTCTCTCTCTCTCCCTCTCTCTCTCACTTCGGAGGCAATATGAGTCGCCCACTACCACTGAGCATATGCTAAAGAGTTAGCATGTTTCCACAACAGATTGTGGACACATGGATGTTGTTGTTATGGTGCTTCTCTTCACAAATGAAATGATCTGCAATAAACATGGTATATGTTATATACCGTTATGGGCCCACAAGTTGGACTGCTTGACAAGGTTGAGACGTAGTTAATAATAATAAGTGCAGGAGGAAGATATTATTGGGGATAATGTTCCGGTGGCAGTGCAGGAACAACACGTTAACATGTTAATTCTTCACCCCAATCAACAGTCTGCAGTTGTGCAGGTTTGGCGAGTTTCAAAGTACATTTGCTTGTCACTAAGCGTCATCCCTGACCTTTTACAACAGCGACCGCAAGGAAAATAATGAACTGTGCAGTGGCCATGAAATCATGACAGAAATAATGGTGATTAAACCAGCAATGGCATTCAACACTCTGAATTGTAATATAGATAGCTCTTATAAGAAGCTTGTCTTTGAGTGACATTACCATATACGTACAGCATATACAGTATATCATTGTGAAGGTCTTTTGTGCTTCCCTTTTTTTACCAGGAATGTCAGTCAGTATTAGTACTCATAGTACTCAGTATTTTTGATTAGAGGGCTGGATACACAAATGATCTGTTCTCCATGCCAATGCAGGTCCCACAAGGATGAAGTGGCCTTTCTTAGCCCCATTCAATGATTCTAATGGGATGTGTTGTATTCAAAGGAGGAAGAAATAACAATACATGCAATGAAGTTGAGGAACAGAAACAGTACCGTATTTCATATTTTACACAGGTGAGTGGAAGTAAACACTCTTTTCTCTCCCTCCCTTTGGTACACACACACACACACACCTTTCCTCCACATCACCCCGGGCAAATTGTGCCACATCCAATTCAGCAGGGAACAAATAGTCCTTGCATTCAAACTCATGCCATTTTAAATAAATCTATTATATGCAGGCAAATGAACAAACATAGCCTCATTCTTTTCATTACCCAGATCACTATGCAAACATGCACACATAAACACTTTACTCAATTAACGCGTTTCAAACCATCGACGAAATTATACACCTACATCATTTCACACTCACCAATGTGTTTCTGCAGTATACTGCTCTCAGTGTGAATGAGAGCATAATTTACCAACGTGACTTTTGTTGATTTCATAAGAATATCGTGCTGTCAACTGTAACCCCAAGGCATTTTTTAAGGTGATATGACTTGTTACTGTGCTTTTTTACCTGCCCAGTCCTGAACTTTGCCTGGCAATATGTCAGTGTGATCTCACTCCAGCAGTGAGATCACACTGAAAAGACAGAGGTCTTTTTCACTTTTTCAATCTGTCTGTTTCTATGAACTATGAATTAGCAGTTTGTATTCATACAAACATGTCGTTCGCCATGTATTAATGAATGAAGAAAGAGATAATAAGTACAAAGAGATGGTTATAACTAGGGTATCATCACGGTCACCTTCTTGTTTTTTTTGTTGGGTTTAGAAATAAATTAAGCGGAAATGTGGTTCTGGTAAATACAATGAATCTGCCAGTGAAAACAGACAACAATAAAACAACAAAAGCTCTATTTTTAAAAGTAATGAATTTTCCTCCTTCTCATTAAATTCTTTACAGATGTGGACACTTATTTTATCTGTGCTTTTTAAAAAGCACAATATTAACTGCAACCGTAATCGGAAGGAGGGAGCGTTTTTTCACTAAAAAGGTGGTGCTCCATTTTGTATGTGTCGTTACAAACGATAAATGTCCCTTGCAAATTAATACTTTGTATTCACAGGTTTATGTCACAAGAACTCACATGTGCTATTTTGTTTAGATAGCTTAAACCTATTCAAAAGGAACACGTCGGCACTCAAATTAAAAAAAACTAATGGGAAAGTCAGTGGTGGTGTGATCTTTTGTAGTACAGTCTGATTCTGCATTGAGAGAAAACGAGGAAGAACGGTAAATCAGTGTGTGACTCACTGTTACAAATAGTTTATGATTTAATTCAGGAAATCATACTCTATTCTAAATTGAATTATTTAACCCGAAGGAAAGTTTTAGATGGAGTATGATAGCACAAAGGCTCATTGTCTGTGCAGGCCTTCGTCAGTAAGGTTAGATCTAATTCTCATGAGGAATGGCGAGGCATACGTTGCACTAAACCATCTTTCATCTCTGTTTCTATATTTAATCAGGGATCACGGCCAGGTCAATGCTGCATCTGGATACACACAGAGACCCAGTCAGACCGAGGAGACATATTAGCACTGGGGATGTCAGATCAAAACAGAAAAAGGGAGCTTGGCACAGGTTGTGCGTGATTAAGTCAGCATTCAGAGAGGAGCACTGGAGAGAGGGAGTTGAGACACAATGACACCATAACATTTTATGCTGCCTTAGATGGAGACGATCACCACGGGACTAATCAAGCACACAATAAATAAAAAGCAAACACACAACAGAGTGGGAGCTCATTCCGTCAAACAGCATTAATATGCTTTTCTCTAAAGGCTGCATCCTCTCAAGGGGACGGTGCATGTTTCATCCCATTGATTTCGACCATAGACTGGTGTACTGTTCTGCAGCATCATTACAAACCCTTCCCACTGCCTAAGACACACCTCCCCCAATCACTTACATTCAAATGGCCGAAAGCAAGATAATTGGTGTCTGTTTCGAACTAGTTTATTATGTATTAATAAACTCAGAGTGTGCATAGAGATGTGTTAATTGGCTCAGGTTTGTGGTACGCACTATACGAAGCTTGCCCACAGCCAGGGAAGGAGGAGGTAGTGGTGGGGAGTGTCTGTCAGTCAGCCCTCCTCCTTAGGGAGAAGAGAAAAAGAATAGAGTGAGAGGAGCTATATTCAAAGCCTTATCTCGCAGTGCTTTTCTGGCTCTCTTTCTACCACAATCCTACATCCCAGCCAGTGGATCGCCAAAGACAGAACAGCCATGCTCTATGCCCTGTCCTTTACTCTATTTTGGCTATGTAATGTCACTCTCGTGCTGTTGTCGTCGCTAGATATCATCTCTTTTTTATCTCCTCCTTGTTGGCTCCAAACCTCTGTTTTCCTAAAAGGGTCGGCGTGACATTATATGGCCCCCCGATGAGAAGGTATGGAGCCTTTCTGACTGTCCAGTTGTTCCAATTCAGAGATTTATTATTTATTATCACTTACTGCAGGGATTGTTTAAAAAGAATTACAACACAACTGTAAACTTATTACAAACCCACAAACATTCACTGCACTGCAACATATCACCACTAGACAATTGAAGACAGTTGAATGGTGTCTTTCTTGAGGCTGTGAGCAGTGAAAGTTGATCAGAAACAGACGAGGCGAGAGGAAGGGCACGACATTAAACCTTTAAAATATTGATTGTTTCTTAGCTGACATTATCTATGCCTGTGCACACACACAAACAAATGATTGTGAACACACATACACACACTGCTACCAACACATACTGTAAGGGCTGCAGGGTGGTGTTGCCATAGGAACGGGGAAAGGTAATGGCCATGTTCTTGAGCTGATGCCGTAGGGGGTGATGGGCAAAGGGGGGTGAAAGTGAGTCAGACTATTGGACTAATGATAACAGCTTTAACTGCCATCTTACTGTCACTGCAACAACTCCAACACCAGCGTTCTACATTTGAAGAAGTTCTAACCAACAGTGATGCCATGCCACTAGTTTTTAATGCCTTCAGCAGAACACCCAACTAATATGGTTGATGCTGTTAGGCATCTTCATGCATGTTTTTCCATCTTCAACCATTGGGTATGATGAATAAATGATCACTAATGCAATGAGCTAACCCTTTAACCCTGGAGATGGCCATTTGAGCTGCATTTTATGTATGACATGAGCTATACAAATACATGTATTATAATTATAATTATTAATATTATGTTTCAAAGTATGGCAGTGGTGGTATGTAGCACATTCCATTTACTCAAGTACTGTACTTAAGCACATTTTTTAGGTACTTTGAAGAGTATTTTCATTTCATGCAATTTTATACTTCTACCACATTTATTGGGTAGCTAAAGTAAGTAAGTTAACTTTCAGATTAGGATTTTACATAAAAAAACATCAATTTAATATAACGTCTTGATTAAACTACCCAACAGTATATTACGTAGTTAAAATTAGCGTCACGCCAACATCACATTGAATAAATACATCAAAGATTTCCAGAATTCTACAAAATGACAGCATATGATTATATCATCACAACATAATCCCGGTGAAAGATGATCATCTCTGATATTGAAGTTTTGCACAGCCTTAATTACTTTTTTGTCCAGGGATGATTTTAGGTGGAATTTTTTAACATTCACAAGATGTAGATTGCATTTCTGTGGTGGTATTTGTAAAGAACTTTTAAAAAAGCATCTGTTGATGGGCATGACCTGCACTGGATAACAAGATGAGATTTATCTTTAGGCCACTCCACCACTAAAACAGTTAATTAGGTTCCTCATCTCTCACAGAGTTGGTCATCACCTGCTGCTGCGGTTGTTCCTATCTCCCCCCTTCTCCTCCTCTTTCACCGCTTGATGCTTCCCATTGTGTCACTTTACCCACTCAATGACAGGGGGGCTTTTAAAAATAGAGACGATCCACCCAGATTACAGTGTTTTAATTACAGAGCTGTAGATGCGGTGGGGGTGTAGAGGCCCCTTCCACTGACAGCAAGTGGGGAGGGTTGAGGAGGGAAGGAGAGTTGGAAGGCAGGTTGGTACAGTGAATGTAAACTGCGTGCTAATTAGTGTTGTGTGCTATAGTGAAGTTCTTAGGCTCTAACCGTCTATTATACATAGTTGGTAGCTTTCTAAGCACACCATACCTACAAACCAGTGGACACATCATTGTTATTTTTAAATATTAATACCAGAAAATCACCTGTGGGAAGACTGGGGGTCTATTCAAAATAACTTTATCACACTCAACTACCAAAATCCTAACGATTCCCAACCCTACTCACCTAGCATGGGTATTTCATTAAAATAAATTAATCAACACAAAGTGCCTGTCAATGGTATGCTGTGTCATCAAGCATTCATTAACTATACACTAGTAATGGGTGGTCAATAGAAGGAAAAATAGTTTAGACAAATACAAACATGCATATATAGACCACATTAACTTGTATCTCCTTCTTACAAACCTTACTACAATTATGTGCTAGAAATCTAATATTAACTGTTGTTGTCCTGATGATAAACTGTAAGTTGAGGCGGTGAAATTTAAGGAACACACCGAGTTATTGGAACTTTAGATAAGTTCATAGCCTACATACTCTTCTCATCTCCGTGCATGTCGTAACTCTGTCAGGTGCACCCACCACTAGCCTAACTTACCACAGATGCTGGTGCTAACCAACTCCAACGAGCCTACTTCTCCCCATAAGTGACAAAATAACGCAAACATGTTCCTATTTACATATTGTGATTTGTATAGTCACAGCCTGTACAAATAACAAGGTCACATGAGACACAGCCATCTTCTAACCGCATACTAACTGGGAACTATATTCTCAGAAGCCGAAGCTCTTCTACTTCTGCTACTTGGGCGGAGTGATTTGCTCAAAGCACACTGAGGATCAAAGAGTAACAATGGTGCTTTTCAGGTGTTGCTCTAATCACTCTGTCCAAGTAGCATTGCTGCGTCTTCTGAGAATATAGTTCCCAGTTGGTAAACAGTTAGAAGATGACTGTGTCTCCTGTGACCTTGTTATGTGTACACGTTTACACAAATCACAACGTGTAAATAGGAACATATTGGCGTTTATTTGTACCTAATTGGGAGCAGTAGGCTAGTGGGAGCCGGTTACCTCCACCATCTGTGGCTAGGCTAGTGTTGGGTGCGCTAGAGAGAGTTACGACACGCACGGAGAGATGAGAAGAGTATGAACTTATCTAACTCTACGGTGAATAAGCTCAAGTCCCAATAAGTTGCCGTGTTCCTTTAAGTGTGCTCATTTAAAATGTTATTTTTCTAATCTAAACCTATACATTTATTCTCTAGGTTGTTGATTAAGGATAGACTACATCTAGTCTATGTTATCACCTGTTGCAATATTGGAGCCAATATTGGAGCAGTGTAGTGGTGAATTGTCTTTAGACCGTTTAAAACCGTGCATTGTCCAGGCAGATATGGCATTCTGGGAGGTTTATTAATCCAATATCTCGGCAAACAAACATTTCACAAAAAGGATCAATGGCGTCTCTAGGTTCTGGTAAAAAACCGTCAGCCCTCCCGGGTGTCTACCTCACACATACAGTGCCTGTTCACCTGTGTACTGTATGTAGACTACACCTGGTGGCTAATGCTGCCTGGTACCTTCAAAACAAAAGCACTAACAGATACTAAAAATAACACAAATAAAATACTAATCATAAACAAATTTATGTGGCTGCATGATTCAAGCAAAACTGAAATTAAATAAATAAATCTTTAACTATTAAATAAAACAAAACAATGAATAGTTCCAACAATAACAAAATAATGAATAGCTCCAACACGCAGCATATGCATATTTTATCATGTTACTAAACCTCATGCCATAATGTGCGCAGCACCCTCGCTGTCTGTGTTCACATACTTAGATAGAAAGATACAAAACGTCTCCTTTATAGAATTTTAAAGTTTAACCTAAATGAAAAGCAATGTGAAGATGCCTCAGTGTCCCAGTTGCACACTACATTTTAGTGCATGAAAAATAAAAAGGCTATACTTAGAAATGTCAGCATGCAGATTAAAAATCAATCACAAAAATCTCTAATTAGAATAAAATTACTTCTAATTAGCATCATAATTATTATTACTTTTCAATTGGTTGTTGATTACTTGATGACTCATACATTATCTCATTCCAGACTATTAGTATCTAGAAGACATACTTAAGTTTTAAATAATTTAAATTGCAGATATTTTTCTCTCTTTAGTTTGATTATTAAAAAAACTAATTACATCCACTGTGATTCACGGTTGAAAAACAGTAAAACATTTAAAAAAAGTCCTTAGTGGGTGGATACTTTTATAGACAATAGTTTTGGATCTTTGAGTTACCAGCTGCTCTGCTTTAAGCTTCAGAAGTGAGATTAATTAAACAGCCTGTACTGCATACTGTAGGTCAATGTAGATCACAGACGGAGGTAGTGTGAGTAAGTGAGTGAGTGTGTGTGTGTGTGTGTGTGTGTGTGTGTGTGCATATGCAGACCGTCGCTTGTGTTTTGACACCTTGGCAACCCGCTACTGTGTGCCTCTGCATCTCAGCAAACAGGTTATAATTACATACTGAGCATAATATCAGCTGAAGCTCTCACATATGGCGTGGACAGAACATATTTATCCACACTTTGAGCCATATGATCATTTTAATACATTTCCTGTTAGTGTGCATTATTTTTAACTCATTCTGTTCTTTGAGGTTATCAGGCTGTCAGCTAAGCTCATTATCTTAGCAATGACTAACCTGCTGCTCTCTCGGTTTAGCTCAAACACAAAACACATCAATGAGCTTTATGCAGAGGTGGGTAGAGTAGCCAAACATTGTACTCAAGTAAAAGTACTGTTACTTCAGAATAATATTAAAAGTGGTCATCCAAATAATTACTTAAGTAAGAGTAAAAAAGCTTGATGAAAAAACTACTCAAGTAGTGAGTAACTGTTGAGTAACGTCTGATTTATTTCTTAACACAAGCATCAACCAGACAGACAAAGATACAAAATAATCATCTTTAGGCAAATTATAGTTCATCCAATCAATAGAATAAATTAAAAATAATTTATTAATTACAAAATAGCTTACGTGAAGAGACTTAAACATCAAATTTGTATATATATATATATATATATATATATATATATATATATATATATATATATATATATATATATATATATATATATATAGGAAATGTTCTCAACGTGTAAAAGACAAACATTTGCCTATCCAAAGCAAAAACAAAAATAACTGCTACATGTTTTCTCAAGTTAGATGTTGAGTTGTTGAAAGCTGACGTGTCCGTTTGTTTTGGTCGGCACAGAAGACGGCGCATAATGTAGCTGCTGTTTCGCACTTTTATTAAAAGGTAAACATGCTTTCTCTATGAGGCCGGGGGGCTCCTCCACGTCTGTGTT
Organism: Etheostoma perlongum; assembly: GCA_026937815.1. Taxonomy (NCBI): domain Eukaryota; kingdom Metazoa; phylum Chordata; class Actinopteri; order Perciformes; family Percidae; genus Etheostoma; species Etheostoma perlongum. The sequence continues at coordinate 16,494,615 of CM049385.1, read as the reverse complement.
TCCTTGGCGACGGTTGATTCTGACATCTTTGTTTTGCTACAACTGTCAAGCAAACACGTCCTGCCGCTGAGATCGAGTATGGTTGCGTGACGAGACTGCACAACGCCGTTTGATTGGTGAAACACAGTCACGAGGTAGAGCCTTTAGCGGAAGTCTCTCTCTCCATCAAAATAAAACATTATAATGAGGCGTACGCGGGGGGAATAAAAACAATGACGTGTAGAATACCACAGTAAAAAGAAAAGTAACGAGCTCATTGTAGCCTAATGTAGCGGAGTAAGAGTACAGTTTCTTCTTCACAAATCTACTCAAGTAAAAGTAAAAGTATAGTGATTCAAAACTACTCCTAGAAGTATAATTTTTTTCAAAAACTTACTCAAGTAAATGTAACGGTTACTCGTTACTACCCACCTCTAGCTTTATGTCATAATACAATCATTTCTAGTATTACAAGAAGTGATGTTTTTAATATTGTTTGCATAAGGGAAGCATATACTTTGTTCGTTTTCCTCACTGTGGAGTAGAGCTTCACCCCATGCAAGTATAGAGGTTATATATAATATAGTTTATTCTCAGACTCTGTGCCTCTAGGCAGAGAGCCTCATTACAGCCCCATCTTCCCAGGCTCCTCAACAGCCCACCACTATCTTGCAGCAGCTCCCAGCGACCATGGTGCCTCCAGGCTCTGCTCCTTCTATTAAACCTGGTGGTCATGTCAAGGAGGGACTGTCACACTCACTGCTGTTCTTGCTTATCTGTCACATTACCAGCTTGGTAGCAAGCACTCAGCTATATTATTTATGGTCTACTCTTGAGCTTGGAAAATTACATAAAACATGTGTGCAGGAGTTTGTATGTGAGAGTGTGTGTTAAATTCATATCCAAGTGCTGCAGCAGGTCCTAGTCAGCCCGGTTTACAACTTTTAAAGGGATAATTCAATTATTTAAAAGAAAGTTTTGTAAGTGGCATTTAGTTTAGGGATTCAAAGGTTAAAATATGGATTTGGGGTTATAACAGGTATAATGGGTGCCTAAACCCATCTTCTGTTACACTTTGAGAAAACTCTGGTTATAAAACAATCATGTGCTATAACATAAACTCCATTCATTTAAAGCCAAATTTGTGGCTCGGCACATAGCTGCATGAAGCAGCTTTGCATTTCGGTGCAGATGCTTGAAAATTTGTTAAAAGTTTGAAGAATGTCAGAACACAAAAATCGAGTATTTTGATGATCTGTTACCAGATTGCATATCTCTCTTAAATCCCGAACTTTCAGTGATTGGAAAAGTGGAATGGAGATGGTTTTATATATTCAGTTTAAACTTGTGCACACTAAAAACGCCCTTACCAATTACCAAATTTCTCTTGGGTGTTAAGTATTAATCTACAAGGTCTTAAGTATTAGAAATGGTACATTCTTCTTTATTACAAACACACTTGCACTTGATGGCTGCTATAATCATTACTATTCTACCTTTAACATTAATTAACTGCCAATTAGCTGCCATCCTTCTGAATTTATTAATACTACTGCAGTGTACATTTAAAACGGGCCTATTGCTTGAACTCTAGTATAGTATTTTTGCTTGGAGCCTTTTCCAGAACCATTGTACTGTAACTTACAAAGCAACCCAACTGTATACTACAGTGACTTAATGTGTATATCTGCTTTATAGGAAAACATTGTACATTTAACTGACAGAGAAATGTTAAGTTGCAGATTTCAATTTTACTCACAATCTAGCACAATTAAATTATAATGAAACTATCCAGCATCATATTAGAGTTGAAAGCTCCACCTTGAACACCCATTAGGTCAATTGAAGTACATTGTATTGATAATGCCTAACTTGAAGTAAACATTTGATTGCAGGACTTGTACTGTGCTGTATGTCTAGTTTTAGTATTAATAGTAAATAGTTTTACTTCAGAAAAATCACACAAGTTTGTCGAGTTACTGAATGTTGCATCACTGAGCTAAAAGACAACTTGTTCCCAGAGATAAAATTCATATTGCCTGGAAACCATTTAATAATTTATCGGGGTGACAAATATTTATTAAAACGTACACAGACACATATATAAAACAAGTTGAGTGACAGCAGAATAATGATAGACTTTTCAGAATCTTGGTCAAAAAGTGTATTTGTAAAATTATTTTGCAAGGTGAGTCATTGCCAAACAAATATTGAGTGACAAGGAGAGAAAACTCCCATTCACCACCTCAGTGTGACACAATGTGGATTAATGACCTGGTCGACACAAGGGAAGAGGACAAGATAGCAGGCTGATACAATAGATGAGACAATCGGAGGACCATCAGATGATTGTGTGTGTGTGTGTGTGTGTGTGTGTGTAATAGTTTCAATATGCAGACCTTGTAAAGCTGATGATGATTCAGAATGCACAGATGCACCAGGTTATCATGAATAACATGACCATGTTAGCAAAGATCAGAGTAAAACAACGTAGGGGTTTGACTTTTAAAATGGAATAAAAAATGAAACATCGGTCATAACTTGTGATGTGAAACTGAGTTTGAGTGTATCACCTTAATCTTGATATAATAAAATGTAAGAACAAATTCATTGAATTCTACTAAGCTTTAACACAAAATCTAATTCTTCCACTCACAGATGTACAAACAATCTATGGTCCCAAAGTTTCCTTCCAGTGCACCTTTGATGTCTTGAAATTTAAATGTGAAACCGTGTGTTAAGACATCAACAGTAAGTTACTGGGCTGTCTGGGTGTAATAACAAAATGCATGAGTATATAACTCATATTTGTTGAATTAAACTGGTAAACTATGAACATAATCCAGGTCTGAGTCTACCTGTCGGGTAAAAAAGTTTAATCTATTCTCATTTCAGCTGACATTTTTAAATTGGAATTTCCTGAGTCAAGAATCCACCTTGTTTTATTCCTTAAGAACTTTAAAAATAAGTCACAAAGCATGTTTTCTTTCTTTTTATTTCTTACAGTAAATACAGTGTCAGTAAACATTTAAGCAGTGACAACTTAGTAATGATCTTGGTCTTTCACTCAAAAATAAAGCTGAGCTGTTTTTCTTCTTCACTATGTCAGGCTCCTAGAGATCTGGTTATAATGCAAGAGAACAAGGCTGACCCAGAGATATGCCGCCACTATTACCAGTCTACGCTTTGCATGTCCTACCCTGCAGGGTTCCGGCCTCAGGCCACACTGGTCTACCAAAACCCCATCACACCCCCCTCTTCTCCTCCACACAGAGAGAGAACCCCTGCATGTCCATTACATTTCATGGGGCAACTCATCGGATAGATAGATAGATAGATAGATAGATAGATAGATAGATAGATAGATAGATAGATAGATAGATAGATAGATTACTGGTGTCTAGTGGAGTTTTAGTTGGGAAAATTGCTTGGGCAACATCTAATTTGGACAGATGCAAAACCAGAAAGTTACACAATTTATGCATTTGACATAAGTTCAGAGGCTATTTCACATTTAGCCTAGGTGGGCACATACCTGTTCTCATCACCTTTCTGTTATATGTGTCCTGCTGCTTTCTAGGTCGGTAATCCACTCAGAATGATGTTGAGATCCTGAATGAAAAAACCTGGTCTTGATGAGGTACCACTCCCTCCGAACTACACACACCGGAAGCAAAAATTCTCTGACAAGCTAGCCTAACATTAGCAGTTAGCCATTCTTCCTGGAGAAGCACTCCACGTCAACTATTTTCAACAGTGATTTGGTTGATAACAATAACTTTACCCTGCAGTTGGTGGGCCCCAAGATGTTTGATCTAATTTTTTAGACTTTTTTCTGTATAAAATAATCCACATTTTTACTAAATTACTAAAAGACACAATTCACAACCCAACTACTAGCCAATGACAACAACAGTGCTTGGAAAATAGCCAATCAAACTGCATGGGGCAAAAGGCAATCAGCGGCACGGATATGCACATTTTCCCACACTGAAGGCACTTACAGTGAGGAAAATAAGTATTTGAACACACTGCTATTTTGCAAGTTCTCCCACTTAGAAATCATGGAGGGGTCTGAAATTGTCGTTGTAGGTGCATGTCCACAGTGAGAGACATAATCTAAAAAAAAAAAGTATTTGAACACCTGTCTATCCGCTACAATTTTGACCCTCAAAGACCTGTTAGTCTGCCTTCAAAATGTCCACCTCCATTTATTATCCTAAATTAGATGCACCTGTTTGAGGTCGTTTGCTGCATAAAGACACCTGTCCACCCCATAAAATCAGTAAGAATCCAACTACTAACATGGCCAAGACCAAAGAGCTCTCCAAAGACACTATAGACAAAATTGTACACCTCCACAAGGCTGGAAAGGGCAACGGTGAAATTGCCAAGTAGCTTGGTGAAAAAAGGTCAACTGTTGGAGCAATCATTAGAAAATGGAAGAAGCTAAACATGACTGTCAATCTCCCTCGGACTGGGGCTCCATGCAAGATCTCACCTCGTGGGGTCTCAATGATCCTAAGAAAGGTGAGAAATCAGCCCAGAACTACACGGGAGGAGCTGGTCAATGACCTGAAAAGAGCTGGGACCACCGTTTCCAAGGTTACTGTTGGTAATACACTAAGATGTCATGGTTTGAAATCATGCATGGCACGGAAGGTTCCCCTGCTTAAACCAGCAAATGTCAAGGCCCGTCTTAAAAATAGAAGAAGAAAAAAAATAGAACTTTTTGGTCATAATTCCACTAACCGTGTTTGGAGGAGGAAGAATGATGAGTACCATCCCAAGAACACTATCCCTACTGTGAAGCATGGGGGTGGTAGCATCATGCTTTGGGGGTGTTTTTCTGCACATGGGACTGTATTAAGGAGAGGATGACCGGGGCCATGTATTGCGGGATTTTGGGGAACAACCTCCTTCCCTCAGTTAGAGCATTGAAGATGGGTCGAGGCGGGGTCTTCCAACATGACAATGACCCGAAGCACACAGCCAGGATAACCAAGGAGTGGCTCTGTAAGAAGCATATCAAGGTTCTGGTGTGGCCTAGCCAGTCTCCAGACCTAAACCTATTAGAGAATCTTTGGAGGAAGCTCAAACTCCGTGTTTCTCAGCGACAGCCCAGAAACCTGACTGATCTAGAGAAGATCTGTGTGGAGGAGTGGGCCAAAATCCCTTCTGCAGTGTGTGCAAACCTGGTGAAAAACTACAGGAAACGTTTGACCTCTGGAATTGCAAACAAAGGCTACTGTACCAAATATTAACATAGATTTTCTCAGGTGTTCAAATACTTATTTGCAGCTGTATCATACAAATAAATAGTTAAAAAACCATACATTTTGATTTTTGGATATTTTTTCTTTTTTAGATTATGTCTCTCACAGTGTACATGCACGTACGATGACAATTTCAGACCCCTCCATGATTTCTAATTGGGAGATCTTGCAAAATAGTAGAGTGTTCAAGTACTTATTTTCCTCACTGGAACATGGCTGTTCCACCTGTTGAGCCCAATAATGTAGCCAAGCACATTTAAAAAACAATTTACCTTAAATTGTATAATAATGATTAATAGATGCATAGCAGCAGCAACCAAGGATGTTTATGTCATGCATTAATCCAGAATTATATTATTACTCAGAGTCAGTAGGATACCACTACACCCACAGGTGGGGCTTTGCACCAAATTACATTTCTTCTCTACTGGTGGTGCAGAGAATAACTGTAAGAATAAATAAAAAGTAAAATGCACATTCTGAAACAGAAAGGATAACCCTGAACACTAATCAGATTTATATCCTGTGTCAAATCTAACTATTGGTGTTTTTGTATCAAATCCATACTGTATAATGATAGGCTGAGACATTTTTAAAGCAGGCACCAGAATGTAATTTTGACAGACAGAGCAAGACTTTGAGGTTTTGATTAAAAAAGAAGGGACATTTATTTTCTCTACAGAGGCTACAGGGTGTGAGGTAGATTCAACCTGTATATTCTTCCATTAAAGTCAATCCTAAAATGGCTGAAACATACATGCTTTGAAGACACTGGGTGTTCATTACTAGATGTGTAAGGATCTTACTTTAAGTGAATTGGTGTGTTATGTTTTAGATTTGATCATCTCAATAGCCTAAAGTGCAAAGAATAAGCAAAACCTGATACAGACACAGTATTTAATAACATTTTACATCAGATGAGCTTCCAGGATAATTGTTTCAGGTAGAAGGTCCACTTTTAGAGATGGTCTATTAGTCTTGCCATATCTTAAGTTGAGAGAATAATTTAATTTTCTATTCTCTTTCAGCTTGTTACCCTCCAGAATCTCCAGAATAACCTACTAGAAATGCGCTATATAAATACAGCACATTACATTACATTACATCTGCCACCCATTCATCAAATCTGTATATGAAAGGACAAATTATTACTTACTGTATATCATTGATAATTGGGCTTTGGGCTTGTTATCATTGCCCATTATACTAAGTACAATAGAAACATTCAGGAAATGTAACACTGATTTATATTTTTTGTTTTGTGTGATCAGGCCTGCTCCTCCTGGGACTGTAGGAGCCGACGTTACGCCTGCAGAAGCTAAGAACAACCGCACAGCAACACCCAGCCAATAGCTAGTTAACACGGTCTACTCCCGTGATGTCATAGGGCTCTTCGAAGCAGGGTGACAAGAAAGGTGCCAACAGCAGGCTTCACATCAATCGTGAGAAGAAGGGTACTGATTTGGGATGCTGCTAGTGATTCTGGTGCAGTTGAGTCTGAACGACTGAAAAAATGATTTTATCAGATGCTTCAGATGTGTGTGATGTTTTATTATTTATTTATTTTCATAGAGAACTACAGTGCTGCGGAGGCAAAAGCAGAGAAAAAGATTACTATTCACACACCAATTATACTTTTTGTATGGGTTATATGGGGAAAAGAACAATCTTGAATTTATTCATCTTCACTCAAAGATCATGATTATGACTGTTAATGGAGTGTTTATGTGTTGTACTTTTTTCACCCTGCATTGCCGAAATGATCCAATAGGGAGCAGCAATGGATGTTAAGTGTGATGGCAAATAGACCACAAGCAAGATTTATACTTGTATTGACAAGCATTCACAGTGACCGATGTAGGCCATTACATACACCTGAATGACATACCAAGAGTGTGACAACAATAGACCGGTGACAACACATACAATTGATTGCTGTGAAACACTATGTGACCTTTTCTTTAAATACACTGATGAGTACTTGGGAGGAGGCACTACTCAATCCCTACGTCATCCCTAGGTGACAACAATAAAAGAAAAAAACATCAATAAAAGTACATCAAATTGAATCATTTTGATATGTTAATAAGAAAAACAGAAATGTTTTCTGGTTCAAACTCAGGTAAAGTTGAGTTCATGTACAGTGTGAGTCAGTTCTCAAGGGTTGCACTAACTTGCTTCCAGTAGCAGTTAGGTCAACTTTGCCAAATGGAATAATACAACCAGCATCATTTATCTGAGACAGCTGAGGCATAGGAAAGAATTTTCTAAGTCAATTTACGAGATTTGTCTGTGACAACACACAGCCTCTCAATTCACACATTTCTTGGCATCGACTGAAAATAGTTTCAGGCTTCGGAGGTTCATTTGGAGTTTGAAAAGTGGATTGTACTGTGACAGTGCAGGGTGGGGAGCATGGGGTTTTATCAGCAGTGTGGGTGGGTAATTTTAAAGATAGTGGGTGAAGGCAGCACAACCAAATCTCTAGGATTAAAAGCTCAAATGGGAAGGATGTGCCAATACGGCTGTCTCTACACTGTCTCCAGGGTAATGCCAATGTTTACTCAGCTATTAATATCAAACCACCACACTGCCTAACAGACACAAGTGAAAATGACGTGATAGAGAGATAGGGACAGTAAGTCAGAAGGTTAAAGAGACAAATATTTTCAGAAGAGAAATGAGATTAGAGAAGGGCAGCAAATGGCAGAAGTAAATAATTGATAAATTAGATTGAGCATATTATTGTAGATTTAGAGAGTAGAGGAATTGAGGGGGTGCGGTGCATCCAATAAAGCTCCACACACCAACAGAGGAACAGTGCGAAAGATGAATAAAGGATGGGGATTGTTCAGAGGGTGGAGGACACTGTCACAGTATATATATGTCCAAATTATGGGTAACAGATACACAGCTGTTTATTTCAGCATGTCTGGCATAATGGTGCCTCCAGAAATGCATTTCCATATTAGTCTGTTCCTTTCAATGTTTTTATAGTTTCTGTATGTTTTACTGCTTATTCACATTATTTCTATTTTCATTCATGTTTTGGTTTTATTTATCTCTCATTGGATCGTTGTTTAGGTTATAATCCCTTTTTGCTGTAATTATATTTATCCCATTTTCTTCTGTTCACAACCCAATATCCCCAGGTATCAATAAAGTATATTCCAATCTATTAGACTTTATACAGTGATGAAACTGCCTAAAGCTGCAAGATAGTGTTATTAGAGTTATAACGCTGTCCTTGCAGCCTAGCTCTGCACTTACTGCCTGGTCAGAATCCTTATAAACCAGGTAGAAGGAAGCTGGGATTACTTGTCACTCAGCTTTATTATTTTTTTGGGGGGCATTTTTAGTCCTTTATTTTCATAGGACAGATGAAGACATGAAAGGGGAGAGAGAGTGGGAATAACATGCAGCAAAGGGCCACAGGTTGAAGCCGAACCGAGCAACGAGGAGTAAACCTCTACGTGCGCCTGCTCTACCAACTGAGCCAACATGTCCACACTCACTCAGCTTTTAAACTTCTTTACCCTTACCATGCTACAAAGCCTTTTCCATTCACCATTAAATGTAATGAGAATATGTTCATTTTCCATTTAAAAGTAAACACAATGAGAAGTGAAGAGCAGCTCAGCTTTTATTAGGAAAAATATAAATATCTAGGAAAAATATTTAGACATGATTGCACACATTCCAAATTCATTCAGAAGAATAGGCATTCTTAACTAATACAGTATCTCTTCACATATCAACTAACAAGACAGATCACTTAATATACAGTGTGTTATTAGTTTTTCTAAGTCCTCCTAATTAGACACCTAATTATTTCACACAGCTGTAGTGTGTGATCACACCGGAGAATTCTATACTCTCCACAGATATTGTCAAGGGCTTGTAGAGGTATGGAAGTTGCATACCCAGTCCCCTCACTCCTCCTCTTCACCTCTGACTATCCCTCTTTCCTTATGCATATCATTTTCCATCCGTCACTTTCTGTGTCATTGCATCCCCTCACCACCTATTACACATATAATCTATTAATCTGATCTCCAAGAACACTTTGATGTACTTTACAATGATATTTGCACATTTCAATGCAAAATAAAGGCATCAAAATGTCGTATGTAGCAGTGTTAAGGAATAGCTGGGTCGCAGTGATTCCACTGAGAGATCGGTGATATGGTGAGGCCAGCTGGCCAGCACAGGCAGGGATCAGCCCATGGCACAGCTGAGAACACACACCCTGCCTCTTCACCACAATGCTATTTCTAGTACCATTCACCACCAAATGCCAACAACGATTGGTGCTGTACTTGATAGTGCTAAACATTTACAGTTTTGGATGACTGTCACTATATATATATATATATATATATATATATATATATATATATATATATATATATATATATATATATATATATATATATATATATATATACCTATACATCTTGTCATGCTCTTTCCTGACACACATAGTTTAATGCATATTCCTTCCCAATTGTCACCCATCTTGTCCCTTCCTAACATCCCCTCTTTCTCTTTTTGTTTTTCACCCTCTCTGGGCCTCTTGAGACATGGAGCGACGCAAGTCTCTGGGTGCTTTGAAAAACTCCATGAGGGTTGGCTTGACTGGGGGGAGGTCTCTTGTGATCTCATCCACGGTCCTCTTACTAGGACAGACTCCGTCTGGGGTGGGGAAGGTATGCAGGTCCTCCTCGGTGTGTGGGGCTCCACGTCCAAGCCTGACACCCAACTCTGCGGGGGTGAAGATTGGCAAGGGGAGGGTTTTTCTCTTTGGCAGTAGTTGGTGCTCCCTCACCCCTCTTTCCACAGTGCCCACTCTGAAGACACCAGAGGGGCAGATTTGTTTCAGAGAACGGGCTTGCCACTGCCGGGAAAGAGTTTCCCTACGAGAGTCGTCATTCATGTTCATTGTTTGCCTGTGGGCATTAGAGAAAAGTTGAAGTCAGAAATTGTGGGATCACTCACTATGATTTACTTACTTAATTAGAGTATAACTGCCCTCTAATATGACAACAGTTCTACCAAGAATTGTCAAGTAGACCTCAATCCAATTCTGATGATGGAAAGGGAGATTTTAAATCCCCGCCACAATGTTATTGGTAGAAATAGAAACCTTCCCCCTTAAGGAGACATGCAGAATGTGTTGGTTGTATGTGAGCTCTCACCTGTCCTGAGGTTGAGTCTTGAGGCTAACACTATGCCAGTCAGCGCTGTAGCTCTCCCTGTGAGCCTTGTTCTCCTCCCGTAGGCTGCAGGTCAGCTCAGCTCCCACCACCACACCGTTACTCTTCTCCAGGATGGTATTGACTGGCATTGTCTCTGCTGTAGGAAGATCTGTCTTGGATTTATCACCTCCACTGGGTTATTGATCGGTCTTTAGGTCTGGTGTTGTGTCTGTGATGAGGCTGTTTGTTCAAGGGAACAGTGATGCTCCAGCGGCTGTATCTCCTGGCTCTCTCTTTGAGCTGCCTCTGCCTGGGCTCGGGTCTGTCCACGACCTTTATAGATGTTCTGTTGCTATTCCTGATCCATGTTGTCACCCTACAATCAGTGTGCAATGACATTTGACACCAAGTGCTCTGTGTCCCTGTTCCTGAGAACTGGAAGTCCAAACTCTGAGGAGGGGTTAAGGGTATTTGGGATGAAACCCCCTTGATTTTCAAATTGTATGCCCAGTCCTCTCTGTAATCATTCAGCACCTTCTACTTCAGCTGGGATTGTGGTGTCAGAGTGGAAAGTCCCATAGAGACACTCTGCATGGTGATTATATAAACACAGACAGACACACACACACAAACACACACACACACACACACACAGGTTATGTCTTTGGAGAGGAGTCTTAATAAGGTTTTGGTCTCGATGTACACGAAGCAGCAAGTGACACCGCATTGATGTGGAAAGACAGAAATGATGCAGCTGTTTTCCATACACAAAGGATATTTCAGGCAGTAGGTTAAATATGTATGCATCAGAACCACAACACATCTGTTACTTGAAGATAATTGGTGAAAAGCTAGAGAACTTTATGGAGCAGCCAGCTGACTTTAAAATCATAATACAGTTGAGAAGGAGTTTATACAACAGCTGTGCCCTGTGACAACATCAAACCCCCCTCATTAAATGCCATTACAGTGCACTGCCTCCGTACATCCCCAGTGATTCATTACCCCGGTGACAGAGCGCCACACAAGCCATAATCAACTCAGGTTACAGACTAAGAAACACACACACACACACACATCTGACAGTTGTCTGTTGGTGTGATATTACAACCGATCCCTGACTCTGACTCATTCATCCACACCAGGTACTGATATCACACACACAACATAAATTATCATAATAATGAGATCAATCACACTGTCTTTAAATGTGTTTTTCATTAGTTTCACATGTATTTATGAAACAAATGTGCAATCTGCTAAATCTGTGCCAAATGATGACATAAAATCCATAGCTGTCTATGACTGCCATTCCTTTCCACTGACTCTTCATGCCCTGAATATCCAATGTTAATGTAAATGCTATTTTTCCTGTCTGTCAAGTACGGTAACATTTTCTTGTAACTTCTTAGTAAGGTGACATTGCTTATTGGTTTAGTGTCAGATGGGAAAGAAGCACACCGTAGGCATCCTTGGGGTCATGCCTTCAGTCATGTTATGACATCATAGCAACGATGAAATGTCACTTTAGAATCCTAGTAAGTAACTATGCAAGGTCCTTTAGTTTTGAGATTCTCTTTTTAGAGTTGACATGACTGAGAGCAATAATAGACTGTAAAAAAGTGGAGACTGCACAGAGTTTTAGTTATAATTTGAGAATTCAGCTTGCTAAAACAGCAAAAGGGCATCAGATAGCTGTCACATCCTTGCTGTTTTTGGGTGAGTCAAGCTATGCTAATAAAGCCAGGTGTGTGAAATGGTGTGTAAAGGTGAACAGTGAGGTGAGCCCTGTCACAGTGGTCATCACTGTCACAGTCATCTCTCCACCAGCAGCGGGCTACACCCGGTCAAAACAAGCTTTGTGTTGCATCGCTGCCGTAGCTGCTGGGAAGTGACATTTAAATGAGCTGTCACAGAGAAAGATACAGGGAGTCGGAGGGAGGGAAGGGAGGGAGGGGGGGGCTGTCAGAAGGTGGTAGAAAAGGCAAAATGTTGCAAGTTTGAGTAATAGAAGAAGACTGAATCAGACCCGACACGCAGTGCTTTATTAGCAGCAAAACGTATCAGAGGGAAAGTGGACTATACATTCCTGCACACCATCTTCAACTCGACTCTTATGCTTCATACTGGCACCACAGAGTCAATTCCATTGTATTTATAGCATCAAATTATAACAAAAGTTATCTTGAGACACTTTACAGGTAAAATAGGTCTAGTCCACACTATAATTTACAAAGCAACCAACAATTTTAGTAATTCCCCCCAAGAGCAAGCAAGTGTCAAGTGTTACCAGCTATTACAGGAGTGTGTGTGTGTGTGTCAGCAGGCTGGTGCTGTGTTCAAACATGTGCCCTCAAAAGAGTGTCTTACATAACAACAGCAACAACAAGCAGCTGACCACCACCAACACGGTCTGGTCTCAGGGATGGTCAGACACCAGACAGCACAAGGCCAGGATTAAGGTATGTCTGTGGATCAGTGTAAGCCAGTCATGGGTACACACAGCCAACATGTTACACATGTTACTGTTTCTTCAGTCAGTAACAGACTGAAGAAGACCCTCAAAGGAATGTTGCTCTCGTGCCACAGTTTCCTAAACCACTTTATACTCACTTGACACACAATCCTATTTCAGTTTTGGATTTGCAGATAGTGATGCAAATTCTTCTATTCTTCTTTGTATACGTTTTTAGTAAATGTAAACTCCTATCACTTCACATGAGGCAGCCCCAGAGAAGTTATCATACCATGTCACACCATACAGGCTTTAGGCTGGAACTTTATTTCATCATAAACTGGACACAAGAACACATACACAAACGTCAATATGAGCCTAGAAATCTTTCACATTTTAGGTATTTAATTGCTGGAAGGGAGAAAACACCCTCATGCATTACCTAAAAGTCACCTCAGTCACATACACAACCAATTTAAATGCTTCAACATACTGTACTGTATTTCCATCTGCTATTTTCCCAAATGTTTGAAACTAAATGTAGACTATGAGCTAAAAGTATCAATACACACGTTATTGTGAAACTGTAAGAAAAATCAGATCTCGGGGCTATTTTTTCAGTGTTGTTACCGATCATGTGATGGAAGGCGTGTTGATAATCATAGGACAAAACATAAAGAGGATCTGCTCAAAGGAACATCGCTACCCTGAAGGTTCACAACAGCTGAACAAGCAACAGGCTAAGAACTTCATAAAACTGTGGTAGACAGAATCAAAGGTACAGACATTAAATACCACTGTAACATTTACCAGAACATTTGAAAAAGCCCTTTTAGATTTTGGCTAGTGAAAATAGAATAAGACTTAAGCTGTGCAGTTGTGGGAGGGAGAAAAAAAATCATTCAGTCTAAAGCGTCCAAGAAGCAGCAACACATTTAAGTTAAGAGCTATGCATTTCTATCACCCATGTCTCCAGGGTTGATGACTACTGCCCCCTGCCATGTATTTATTATTATTGCAGCCACTAGATCTCAAGATCTGTCACTTAAGTTTTCATCATCTCCTCCGCTCTCGTCCTCATCTTCATTGCCTTTTCCGTTCATGGCCTCTACCCTGGCCAGCAGCAGCGGCAGGTTTATGGCAAGGCCCGACTCCTCCTCGTCAGAATCATCCTTTGGAGGATAGAAGCTCCTGGCCTTTTCCAGAAAATCTTCAGCTATATCTAGATACAGGAGACGATCCTGGGGAGGGATAAAGAAAGAGTAGAAGTGGTTGAGGCAGCGAAACTGAATGGGATTATTGTCAGAATATGGTTAGTGCCTGTCACTGCACCACAGGAATTGCATATGTCAACCTATATCGCCCAGAGCCTGTGATCTGAACCTCTGGAAGTCTCTTGATTCATTTATCTTTTGGCCATTTAAAAATGATAAGATAAGCCTCTGTCAAATGATAACCAATACCTTCTCTGCAACTGTGAAAGAATTCACCATTGCTTCATCCGGAGTTCATGCCCCTAGCCTTGGAGACAGGTAATAAGAGCTAAATGGATTTTTGGATGGTGAAGTTGCAGTTAGACCTACTTAACTAGACGGCTGCAAAGGGGTTGAGAAAAAGTACCCCTGGTTATGGCATGGAGCACAGGGATAGAGTAAACACACCTTCATTTAGTGTTAGGTCATGATTAGGATGAGTCATATGTCTCACACCAACCAAGGGTGCTTTTTTTAGGTCACAGCAATGGCATCAGTTCAAAATTCAAAATTCACCAAGATTAGTAGATATCTCTCTGGTGGTGGCTCTCTGCTGCTGAAGAGGGAAGTCTCACTGTGGAGCGTATTAAGCATGGCACGTGCTGCGGGGGCATTACGCATACGGTCATATGAGGCTCCAGCAGACACCGTCAGCAGCGAGTCGGCCTCCGCCGTGAAACCTAGAGAAGAAGGCAAACCATGTCCAGTTACTCTGTATGTAGAAGTGTAAATCTGTCCCACATCTCATCTGTCCAGCGTTACCTAAGTGCTCCATGACTGTCTTCCATTTGTCTCTGACTTCTCGACGGGTATCTCTCATGGCATCGATGCCAATACTTAGTCTGCGATAGCCCTGAACAAGAAAAGGACAAAGCAGTAAAAAACTATTTTTGTTGAATTTCTCTCATAGGAGAGGTTCTTCCACTCTACTCTCTTGTAATTAGATCATTTCACCATTGTCCTGCTGCCCCATAGCTGGTTTGAATGAAAGATCATAATTTTTTTGAACTTCTAGTTAACATGATTGAATAAAGCCTCAAGACTATTCTGTGTTAAGAAAGACCTTCCTCACATACCGTGGATCCCATGCGGGTCTTGTTCCTGGCCTGCAGCATGCCGTATAGGACCCGGTCATCATCTCTCTCCGAGTGGCTGGGGTCTCCTGGCTCACTCCACAGGTTGGTCTCCTCATCACGACGCTTCTGGACTTCACGGTTAAAATACTCCAACGGATCTTGACTGTTAGCCAACACACACAAGGAATAAATACACTTTCATACAGTGGATGTACATACATAATCAAAAGTGACCCGTGTCAATTACAGTACTTAGTGAGAGTTATGTGTAAATGATGGCACATGATGATAATAGTGTTAAAGTGGTAGGTGGTCTTCCTACGGTAATAAAGGTTGCTTTTCCTCATCTTCGTCATCGTCGTCACCACTATCGTAGCAGCAACAGCAGCAGAGCTTCATAAACGCTGAACCCATCTAGAGTCAATGGGTAGTATGTTTTCACAATGGTTGATAATCCAGACCTAAATCAGACTTCAGTTCTTTGAAAGGTAGAACAACTTCCTTGGTTCTTCAAGCAATAGTAAAGCTGATTCCAGTGGTGAGCCTGGTCTGATATGTATGAACTCAGCTGTTTTACTTTTAATTTCACAACGCTTCTGTGCTGTACATGCTCTCTCCTTTAGAGAAGAGACCTTATTCACAGCCGATGTATAAAAAAAAATTAAGAAAAGGCATGTGTCCCAACATGTGGTCCACTGGAATGAATCTTAATGACCTGGTTTCTCTCTCAGAGGTAAAAATGATCAGGAAGAAAATCAAGTTAAAAAAAGTTCCAAAACAAGTCACTGATCCCCGAACTCTACCTAATTTTCAGCTTCCCATTTAAAGGGCCCAGTCAGGTCTCCACATCCAGATCATGAGCCGGAGCCTGTCAGGGTAGAGAAGCTCAAGCAGATGGTATCCCAAGAACTGGTGCTTCTCATCAGCCTTACGAAGACGACAAAGCCTAATCCTCATCGATTTAAATAAAACACATTCACACACCCACAGCCTCAGAAGACAGTCACAACACAATCATGTGAGCTGCTCCATCTCTTGTCCTTAGCATTGGGTTTTACCCTGAGGACAACACATCTCCTTTTTAACAGTAGGTCTGATTACACACTCTATATCCAATCTACCACGACTGTATGAAGGATTATTTAAGTTCATTGCATCACTGAGGTCATGGTTAACCATGAATCTGTATACATGTGGTGAATTAGAATCTTTGTATGGATTACTTAGAATTTCTGAAGATTTCATAGAATATCTGATTTTACAAAAGTGTTTCAAAGAAAAAGCAGGAGTCTGGTTGAGAATTGTGAACACTGCTACAGGCTGACACACATGTGACATAGGCCCAGGTCACATGGTATTATTGTTCATGACATAAACACCCCCAGGATCCAATGCTGGAACATATACAGGTAGAAACTACCATGATATAAGAGTCATTCAGTATCATATTACAGGGAAGGTAAATAAAATAATGTAGGTTATGTAGGTTGTGTAAGACAGACATACATACATAATTTATTTTAGGCAGGTTCGCTCATCATTAACAGATATAGCAGCGATTACATTCCTGCACTCTATGATACTGGCTCATATTGAGTACTGTATCACAAGTTGGTCCTATACGAGTCACGGTGCTATTGAGCCAATCAAAGTATGCTACAAAAGAGCATTGAAAATATTAGACAAGAAACCCACATCATATCACCATTGCCAAATTTTAGATAAATATAAGCTTTTAAATTTAGTTAATTTCAAATTATTTAAATCAGCCTGTCTAATCTATAAGGTTATACACGGTTTGGCGCCTCCACCGAGTGATTTTATTAAACAAAAGTCTAGCAGTGTTGCCGGGACTCGAGTGACTAGAGCCACTATGAGAGGTGATTGTGACTTGGCGTTTAGGCGAACCGCCTTTTCACAGAACGTTCTGTCATATCAGGGAGTGAGCTTCTGAAATAGTATTCCACTATCAGTGAGGGAAAGCACAAGTCTTCCTATTTTTAGGAGTCGTTTAAAAGTGTGGTTGAGGGACACACAAACTTGTGATCATGTCTAGTGAATTTTCATACATCAGATGTAAAACAGAGTTACTGCATTATTAAAAATGTGGGTCAGTGCAATATAGGGTGGTGTTATTTGGGTCAGTGCAATATCAGGTTTGACAGGGCATGTGTAAAATTGTGGTCTGTATAAAATTGTTTCTCTGTATATAGCCTGTGTATAGTGTATTTGTATGTATTTATTATTTTTTTGTTTTTGTGTACCACCAACCTGCCAGGGGGTCTGCAGATGGAAATTAGCCTAAGGCTATAATCTGGCATATTTACATTTGTGAAAATGTTCATTAATATGTATTGTCCCCCTTTTGTAAACAATAAAATAAATAGAAAAAAAAAAAGCAAGAGGTTTATACTAACAACTGGTTTTGACCGCAAGTTGAATGAGACTTGGAAACTGAAACACTGTCATGAGTTTATATTTTTATTAGACATAAGACACTTGTTAAGACTAAAAAACGGTTGGTCGGTATCGAGTATGTGATGGCTTTAAATTAACATGTTTGATGAATGGTCTATAGACACATTCAAAATATAAAAAAGCTTTCAAAGAAAACATGTACCCTAAGCAATCTTTATACTAATACAGTATAACTTTGCTGAACTTAAGAATTGATTCAACGTTATAAAATAAATGAAAAGCAAAAGAAAAGGCGGACATGTAATGTGACTATGTTAAAGGCACCAAAATGTTGATATTATTAACATTCTGTCAATACCGTGCTGAATGTAGCTAAAACCAATCCCCTTACATCTCTAGTCCCTTGTTAATAATTTCAGACTGTGATCGCAGCATTCACAAACAACCTGGGCTTACAAAGTAAAATGCCTCAAGGCCGTGTGGCCATGATGCGGGTGTGATGTGGCGAATGATCACATTACACTCACATTAATCCGTTTACAGCCATACATATGCTGTTCCAACGTATGAACATTTCAAAAAAGTTGTTTCATGTCATATTTTTCAAGATTGAAAAGCACATGGAAGAACAAGTCACTCTCTTTGGTTCAACTCCACAGAACCAATGACCAGACCTCAGTCTTTTTAGTTTTCATTACATTCGCATTGTTAAATTGTGATTTGTATGAATGTACAGACTTTGAAACAAAGCTAAAACTCAAGCTAGAAGTGACATTTGTAATTCATTATCATGCTCGATAATGTAAGAAATGATCGAAAAACATCATTCAGTGCCACATCTCAGGCCCGGAGGGAAGCCAGAACTAAAGTCAATGGAAATCCATACAGTAATAACTTTTGAAGACAAATAATGAGTCAGCTCTTTCACCATAAGGCCACTGCAGGTTATTGGCACCAAAATTAGCTTTAGTTAGTATACAGCAGCCCAATTTATGAACAGTATCACCATCATCTTCATTTGTCTAAAGCACATCACCTCATCTGACTGACTGGTTTGACTTCCTGGCTGATCCCGATATGCAAAACAAACGCAGTATTAAAAACCCTCAGTAACAATTCATTACATGTTAACCAATTTTTTCACCTTGGGATAGAGGATGATGTCAAACCACAGTAGGCGGCTTTCACTATGTGGATCAGTGGTGTGTCCCTCTAGTGGTGATTAGGTGACACATTTCCCCATCTATTACAGTGTAGAAAAGGAGAATAAACTGTGTGGATATCGCTTTTACCCATTTAAATTAAGTGTTTGTGTAGAATATGGCTGTGAAGTGTGGATTTCTTTTAGGGCAGGTGCACCAGAGAAACACATTTAAGATGATACAGTGAAAACATACAAACAAGACAATTAAAACAAAAGCAGCAAATCAATGTGTGCAGTAAGAAAAGGCTCAGGGAGACAGCTGCTTCATGCCACTGCACCAGTTCTTTCCTAACAAGTGAAACAGATGCCTAAACAGTGACATTCACTGGGATGCTCATACAGGTTTTCTTGTTTCAGTAATGTCCACCCTGCCACAAGACGACTTAGCAGATTCAGGAAGCACAGTACTCATTGCACGGCGAGGGACACAGCAAGACAATTACAGGTCCACATAAAAATATGTATGTGATCACGCTTAAAAAAAACAATGTTAAAGTTTAAGGATGAGGAGGAACATTGTCTTTGAAATCTGAAAAACTCCTCTTCGTGACTGAAGTGTGGTTACATGTTTCACAAGTGTTCTCAGTCAGGTTAGCACATCCCTTCCACTGAGGGTACTGCTAAAGCACACTTTTGAGGTCCACAAACAGAAAAGAATAGGGACATCTCTCAGTCAAAGGTAGATGTCTCTCCTGTTTTATGTGTGTTGGTGGGAGCGGAACGAGGGCCGCAGCTCAGCGATACGTTGCCGTAAATGGGACATGAATTCAAACATGGTGGCGGCCAGACTCTGATGGATGAGGTAGCGGGGCAGTCGGCCCTGACGAGACACAAAAAGTGACTGTTAATTCTGGGCTTCTTACACATAACTTACCAGCACACCTGAAATTTATTTATGAATTTATTTTTCATTTGTATCTATGCTAACAGCATGCTCTATTGATAGCGGTTTGTCGCTCCACCACATAATATAAATATCTCAACAAATATGTTGAAATATATTGCTATGGCATTATGTAAAGACATCCATGGTCCCCAGAGACGCTTCGAGCGTCATTGTCACGGCAACAATTCAATTTGTTCAGTAACATTCCCATCAGCTGCTCAGCAGCTTAAAACGTCCGGTAACACTTTACTTTATGTTATCTACAGAGTGACATGACACTGACACATGAACCATAACCATGACGTGTCATGACAAAACCCAATGATACTTATTGAAAGATGTGTCATGTCATAAACGTTTATGACCTGTTTATAATGTTTGACACGTTCATGACAGTGTCATGTCACTCTTATGTTGATACCTTTAAGTAAAGTGTAAAAAAACTTTGTCTCTGTGTGTTCTGCAATTCAAATGTTCATCCTTGTTTTTATATGTTAATACATGCTATGCCTGTCCAAGCACCTTTTAGTTTTCCTTTTCTCTTTTTTGTTTTTCAAGTAACCTTGTCTACACACCCTGTCTGTTTTGTTTTGTCTGTATGTAACCAAAACTGTAAGGTGTCTAGAAAAGTGCTTAGGGGGCCGGGTTGGGCCACTGGTAGAGCAGGCGCACATGTAAGAAGTTTATGTCTCGATGCAAAGGTCCCAGTTTGAGGCAAAGATGATCCCATCTTGCCTCAAATTACATAAAGTGGCAGATTAACTGAGGCGTGTATCTTCTCACCTTCAAGTCTGTGTTGAGGACCCAGATGAAGGTGCAGACGGACGGGTTACTGCTGGATTTGAGCACCACAAATCCTCCTGGACCGTTCTCTCCTCTGAGGCCAACAATAAAAAAAAAAAAAAAAAAAAGTAGGAGAGAAGACAGAGAAGTTTAAGAAATTAAACTAAACACTAAAACTGCACTTTTGTCAAATTTTGTCACGATGTTCATAATCTCACCTGACGTAGCGACCGCTTGAAGGTTTGCCGTTGTGGTCAGTTGCCATGCCGGCAGACAGGTAACAGTCTCGTTTGCGTTCCACCCGCCGAACATTAACAAAGTCCCTGAAGGAAAGAAAATCAAATCGGTCCGTCAATTTACTTTATTTCAGTCCTGCAGTCTACATGAAAATGAGGAGACAGAAAATAAACAGCTACATATTGAAGCTGTATGCTGTGCTGATGTACCTCGCAGACACAACTCCCCCTGCAGCTCCAGAGGAGACATCATATGATACTAGAGTGTTGTCGTCAACCCTCTGAAGGATCTGAGGAGAAGGCAGACAGCACTGTTAAGACTGTGGCACAACACAATGAAAAATATTCAAAAACATGAGTAGAAATACATCACAAGTTGTCACCTGGCAGGCGGAAACAGTTCTGTTCCACTGGACCATCTTCTCTGGTTGCAGAATTACCTCCTGATACACAAGCTCAGCAGGACACTGCAAAAAGGCCTGAACAAAAACAACAATACACAAACATTACAAAACGCCTCTTTTAAACTTGTCTTAGAATGGGATTTCCCGCCGTAACACTTTTATTTTGTCACTTTTTAATCACAGTTCAGTCACAAAGCCTTAGCCTTTCAAAGTTAACTAGCTAGTAAAGAGAAATATTGTATTTATGCTCATCATAGTTTCTATGGACATTTTTAGAATCAACACACTGCTGATGCCTGCTGTTCTAGAAAAAAAACAACAACAACACAACAACACACAGGCCATTTAAGCATAAGTGTGTCTAAAACTCAAATGAATGTGAGGCTGTGTTAAGACCAGGCCTAGTTTATCATTTAGGTGACTATCATTAGCATCTTAAATAACCTTCAGATATGTAGCATCCTGTAAATAGCAAGTTTCCTTTGACTATCTCTCTGGGAAATTATCCCTGCTAAAGTAACTCCTTTGCAATGTAAGTCCAGTTACTCTGAAGCTAGTAGAATATCACCAGGAAGTCTCTTTAATGTCTGATTTAACACCACATTAGTCTCGATTATTTCATCACAGTGACCTCTAGAGGTTGTTCAAATACAGTACATACATGCCCATTAGCTGCAAAGTGTACTTAACTCAGTTACGGCAGTGTTTAAAAGGATTGTGAAAGCTGCACTGATATAGCCTGACCAACTCTTTACACTTACAATAATGTAGTATAAAATTAGTCATAAACATAGAAGCCAATGAGAATGAATATGGCATTAAACATATGCTATATTCAGTCTTATTTTGATATACTATATGGCATTAAACAGCTTGAAAAAAAAACACTTGATAATAGTTTACAAATGTGAAAATATTCATGTAAAATGGCAAAAAATGTATTATTGGTCTAAATTAGCTGGACTTGGATCACTACTAGAGCATGTGTCTTGGTGAGACACGGTTTCACAATGAATACACAAAGTGCTGCTGTACCTTCAGAATGAAAGTCTTCCCATGGAATGGGATCTCTAGAGTGTAGACACAGTCTCCCATGTCCTGAAATGAAACAAAATACTGTTAGTAGGCTGATTAGTTCTCTTTTGTTTCTGTTTATCTAAGGAAAACTAAAGCAAAAAAATCTTTACCTATTTGGTGGTAAAATACAGATGGCCTTTTTTTATTGAAAATTTCAGATTCAGACAAGAACTACAAATAATTCCTGCAGTGAATGTGGCAAGAGCTTGATTAGTGTTTTATCTGGGTCCAAGCTGCTAAATGATGTTTCACAGAGTTCAGAGTCTCACTGAATTAACTACATAGCAAGTATGTGATCCATCTAAGCAGTACGTTATAGTTTTTGTACTCTGAATGCCCATCTGGGCCTTTATTTCTCTCCAAACAAGCTACTTAACTGGATCCATATTGGCTAAACAGTACAGCCTGACCAGTACTGGATTGTCGAAGCTGATGCCGATACTGAGAGTTTAAAAAAAATCTGATAAAGATGTGTCAGCCAATAGTATTTTTTTTCCAACATTAACACATAACCCAAGGGAACTAGGGACTAACTCAGGATGCTATTACTCCACCAATGAATAATAATCTGAATGTTGAGGACAGCCCCTTTAAAGAATTATGACCAAGATACATACTGAGCATTTTACAGTGTAAAGTCAACATGTCAGTGCTCTGTGGTGGACAAAGGATTTTAGCACTGTAATTATGCATGTGACCGCAAACCAAAGGGGAAGAGAAGACACTTCTGTACTGGATAGATCAAATATGTTGAAGTTAAATTATTCACTCACATTGTTTTTTTCATACTTCCAGTTTTCCTCCTGGGCTAAGATCTGCTCTACCACAGACATGGCCTCATGACCCTGTCTGACATACTCCTTCTCCTGGAACAAGAGTGAGAAGAGGAAAGATCAGTCACGATCAGGTTGAAGTATAGAGACTCCTCAGACTGATGCAGGTACCTGTGTAGTGACAGCTTTGCGTCCAAGACCCTCCTCATCCAAATCCTCTTCAGATCCTGCAGACACGAGTTCAGAGCAAAAATTAAAATTGTGGCTCAAATTCAGGAAATAATAAACCCACTAAGGGCTGATTAAACAAGGACCGATCACAACAGAGGAGCAGACATCACCTGCGACGGATTCAGGTGGAGAGTAAAACTGTCCGTCTGAAACAGCGCGGGGGTAGATCATGGGGGCTCGTTCACAGGCTGCGTTCACCGCTGCCAGGTAGGCTAATGTCAAAGAAGAAAAATAGTTTGAAAAAGGAGAAAGATGTTGGTGGAGTCGTGTTCAAACTTGTAGGAAATCTTTCTCTCACCTCTCTCGTCGTCTGCCTCCTGAGTGAGCACTTTGAAGTCAAGGAACCAGGTCTCCAGCCAGGCCACCACAAACGAAGTGATTGGAATCACATAGCCAAAGGCGTTCTGGGAAAGGAGCTATGTAGAGACAGAAGCCACGTACCAATAAGAGAAGTGGTTGTATTTTATGTTGTTACTTCCCTATTGTTGAATATAAAAAAAAAACGAGAGCTGTAAAAAGGTTCCTCTGTGCTGCATAACACAAATCATAAAAAGTCTTAGCTCATTGTCAGGTCTCTGTGGTTTTTAATGATAGGCATCAACCACATGTACAAAACTGTAAAAATGTAGCAGAGGCAGGAGGGGGACACTCACACTAGATACGATGACCTTTACAACGAGGAAGACGCTGGTCACTAGAGTGGTAACCTGTGGAGGAAGGACGAGATATGTTATAATTCACATCCAGATCTGCTAATAAGAGATATTACATTATTTCATTAGTGTGTGCTTCACTGTGCCTTAACTCACTTACCGCAATAACCCACCAATGCTTCAACCGAAAAGCAGCGTAACCCACTTGTAGACACAGGAAACGAAACAAGGCAAGCAGCTGAGACAAGGAGGAAGGAAGAAAAGAATATAAAAAGGACCACAGGCATTTAAAATCATCATGTGGTTTAGGCATGTTGACTTATGTTAACATGTCCTCCTCTTGTGTCAATAAATGTTATGATAAATGATCAAACTTGGACAGCTCATTCACATACTATAATACAATATCTTCCTGATCAACAAATAAATACATTACAGGTTGAACATGAGTATCTTTCTGCTCATTTCTACATAGAAATCACATGAATTGTTCTCAGAGTTGGATTAACCCACTTACAAAGATGTCAAAGAAGGAAGATCTGTAGTCATAATGGACAACCTCACTTTTTAAGCTGTCCCAGATTGAGCTGGAAATCTGCAGGAGAACAGAGTAGAGTCCAATCAGTCTTAACCTGTCACTGCTGGAGCAGACAGGACATAAACCATGTCTGTGAAAACATCACACCCAAAATAAATCACACTCATACACACACTCACATTCAGCTCAATAATCCACAAAAGGGAGATGAAGAGCAGATCAAATGTCACGAAGAGACAGAAGGTGCGGCGGACGTCAGAGATGGCCTTGCGTTCTGCGGGTGGTAACAGGTACGGGGAAGGGAGGGACAGCGATGTAGAGTAGGAAGCGTTCAGGGAGGCGATGGCAGGGAGGCTGCCCCCGAGCTCCCCATAGTCTCCACCCGGCATTCCTGCAAAGAGACAGGAAACTCCGCCCCTATAAAAAGGGAGATAAAGTCCTTCTGTATTAACCAAAAAATGGAGAGAATGTCCATAACAAGGGCTATAAATCACACACCTTTTGCCCAATATGGATATGAAGACCCCTTTAAAGCTGTGCATAAAAAGCAGTTTATACTGAGTCCAATGTGTGCTACAGCAGCACCTTAACAATGAAACGTGTTTACATTAAAAAATGCTCACAATACTCTAACATTTAAAATTTAAAAATTAAGATCCAGTACACACGTTTGTATCTGTCTTGTCTTCATCAAGGCAACATCTATGTATTAAAGAGTTATGCCACGTTTTATTTAGATAAACCTGCTTTTACTAGTCTGCACCGTGTATGTGTGTTTGCAAAATGGAAGAAAAGATTACAGCAGAGAAAAATCCCTTGTTCTTTCACTACTGTTGCTGCTCTGCGTGCAGTCTGATGACTTTCCTCAGCATTTTATTTGGTTTAAGATCCAAAAATACACCTGATCCATTTGTTATATTTAGATGCGGATTTTTAACATACAGTGAGGAAAATAGGTATTTACAAATACTTATTTTCCTCACTGTATATTTTGTTGTGTATGTTTGGTGCTACATTATCTATATAGATACCTTCTCTAGCAGCTCCACTAAGAGGCTCCGACAGCTTTAATATCACACGTACCGCTACAGGAAATCATTCCTACCACAGACAATAAAACTTTTTAACACTTCATCACTGGGTGTTAGATAGGACTCTGAGACACCACTATACTGCACTAAGTGCAACCTGCACAATTTGGTTTACTTACATATTTATCATACTATTTAAGTAGTTGCACATTTTTGTATTCCCAACTTGTACATATTCAAATATTTGTTCTTGTATTTTATTCCTATTATCCTTATTTCATATATATTGTATCCTAGTATTTCATTTATATTCTGTGTGACTGATTTTGCTGCTGTAACACTATAATTTCCCAAATTTATTGTGATCAATAAATATCTATCTATCTATCTATCTATGTATGGTTAAGATAAACAGCTTACGGTATCATTGTTAGCATCTCTACATAAATAAACACAGTCCAACTGTCTTTTGGCCAACTGTCCTGTACATTAAAAGAACAATATTTATTCATTGAAGATGTTGTCATAAAACAACCAACTCCATGACACTGAGACTACAATCTGAATCTGGACTACACAGAATATTTTGTGTCCTTTGTGTAGATAGATTATTTGTGCTGCTGTATGTATTACTACAGGATTGGATCGTGGGGGTCTGTAAACTATAGAGTGGTCTTGACTTTGATGATTTCGGTTAGGATTCGACACTATAAATAAAACTGAATTAAAACGCACATTTAACTGTCATGTGGATTTTAGTGCTGAAGCCTTTATTGAAGTTTGCCTGCACTTTGGCATCAGACTGTTAGTGCAGAATAATTTCTTGGAACAGAAAGACAATCTGTTGTGTGTCAACAAGTTTGACCATTAGACCATCGGTAACCCAGTGAATCCCTATCAGACAATGCTGAGTGGCTTTCAATTGTCTCATGACCTAGCTAGCTAGCTAATTCTAGACTATTAACTTAATGTTGACAAGCATCATGAGACATCCCCGGTTTATCTACATATCTAGAAAGACCATTCCTCCGCTTTTGGATAAGACATCTTTAAATCTTTAAAATTCAGATTAAATTGTGTTTTAGCGTTTTTAGACCGCAGTAACTTAGCTAGCTACTACATCCCCCCCACTTCTGCTAAAAAACAAACAACTTGTCTGGTTGTACTTCAGCATGATTGTGTTAGGCAAGCTAACACGCTAACGTTCATACCCCTCCCTGTCGACCAACGTTACCAGTAAAACAAGACAGACCAAAAAGAATCACCAGTATCGCTGGTGCTTTTACAGATAACTCGTGTAAATAAACGGTGTGATGAAGCGAAGAGACGAGGCTATGTTGGCGACCACGGTTAGCTTAATGTTAACGTTACACCGTGAAGAAACATGTCACAAAGACATCACGTCTCAAGTGAACAGCTACAGAAAGTAAGGCTGTGAAGCAAGGAAATAAAGGTAACATAACCCCACTTAAAACTATTTCATAAAAACACAAACTTAAAGCACTAACTAAACGTACTTGATTTACCGCATCATCGTCATCGCCTGCCTTCCGGACCCGGGGCTGACCTTTCATAGATTAAATATCGCCGCAAGATGGTTTTTCTTCTTCTTCTTTGAGGTTTTACCATAGTTGGTATCCACAATGTTGCATTACTGCCTCCTTCAGGTTTTACTCTGCCTCAGTGTCCATTCCTCTCAACCCGTCTTTTCATTCCAGTCACTTAAAAAAAACTACGTACTTACTTCAAAGCGCTGTGAAGATAGGTCTGGCAACCATAGTCTCCACTAACATTATGCTCTGCTCTCAGTATTCCTTGTTATGTAATTGTGTCCCCATTTCTTTCCTTTCCTGTGTAAATTCTCTACATGACAGAAGGACATGTCCAACCTTTCCAGCCTCCTAGTTTTATAGGCTACAGTATTAATGTAAAAATAAGTTATTATTTACTCTTAAATGTTTTGTTCCTCTAACGTTAGCCTACTTCTTAACATAGGCCTACCTATACTTTTTTGTATTTTATTGCGTTATCCCAAAGCTTCGCTGCAAGATGTATCACTGCATCGCTTCAAAACAAGCCGAAAAGCACTGTAAATGTAATGTAAAGTACATTCACCATTATATAACGCATTCACTGTGGCCGAGGCCATTCACACACATTCATTCACTGTGGCCGAGGCTGCCGTACACCTGCTCATCAGATGAACACTCACACACATTTACACTCCGATGGCGCAACATCGGGGGCAACTCGGGGTTCAGTGTCTTGCCCAATGATACTTCGAAATGGAACTGCAAGGCCAGGGATTATAAGGGATCGAACTAACAACCTTCTGATTATTTGTGTATTTTAAATTTATTTTGGGTGAATAAAATTTATCACAAACTCATTCAAAACTCACCATTTACTTGGGGAAAACTGGCATTGCCTATAAGAAGCAGCAATCAGAGTGCGTCTAGCCATATGATATATATTGCAGCCTACTGAGTTCCTTCAAAATCAGTGTTTCTCACCATAATAATTGCATTACATTGCTCCCTCATATCGGCATTTACCTATTTGTGTTTTTTTTATTGCCATATTTTCATATGTGAAAGAACATTAGTGAGCTGTTCTGTTTGCTTTTGGCGATTACTATAATTGAATTGAAGGTTACAATGAATGCGTTTATAATCACGAGCTGCCCTCTGGTGGATAAAGCGCTTTACTACATCACGCCGATTGTCAGTTTTATTTTGAAGGTTTTTAACCGGAGGTTTCATGTATCTATATCTAGCTTGACGTAACGAGTAGTTACTCAATGTGACCGCTAGAGGGAAAAAAACATGCTCTGTTAAGATGTTGCTTTGACATACATGGGTTGAAGCCATACCGTCTATGGTTGAAGCTATGGTTAAATGCTGGAGCAGTAGCTAGCTAACGGTAATAGTTATATGCCATGTAGTCAGTAACTAAAAGCTTATAAATACTTTCAAAATAAAACTTTTATAATTGACATCGATGTAGTTACACACTATGACCACCGGAGGGCAGCATAGTCATAATTATAAACGCTCTCATCCATAGACTGTTAATATTTACGGTATGCTCCCAGCCCACTTTCCAATTTGAAGAGATTAAAGGCATAATAATATTAACAGTCTATGAGGCAGACACAAAAACTTCTCACTTCCGGTAAGGACATTCAAAAATAATCTATGCACATTTTTTCGGGCATAGATTTTTTAAAACACCATCGTCATTGTAAAGCCGAACTGCCGTTGCAAGATGTAGCCTACCAATGTCTCAAATCAACACGCCAAAAATCACGAGACGCTACCATCTCGGAATACCCATAGACTGTCCATGGTTATACCTACTGTATATCAGTATGTATACAGTCCATGGGTTATACCTACTGTATATCAGTATGTATACAGTCTATGGGTTATACCTACTGTATATCAATATGTATACAGTCTATGGGTTATACCAGAGACGGTTCCATGTTTACAATAGACACACACACATATAACATGTCACCTGTGCATTACAAAATGTTTAAATCCATCAAAAACAAAATTGTAAGAATTATCATTGGCCTACTTAGAGTTATTTAACTGCTATTTGAACTTTTTTAAAAGTACATGTGGGTTATTAACTATCTGGTTACAGTGCAGCCTTTTTTCCTGTTTTGCATGATAATGAAATTAAAGAAAAGCATAAAAACTTCAGGCAACAAATCTAATCTTTTCTATATTTTATTTTAGGGTGATCATTTTTTAGGATGTTAAACAGTTTTTTTTTGCAGTACAAATTAAGCCAGTGTAGTATACGTAAAGGGTTTGTGCAGTACACACACACACACACACACACACACACACACACACACACACACACACACACACACACACACACACACAGTGTACAGATCAGAGTTTAAAGGAGAAAAGGAAAGACTGTTTATTTTGATAGTTTTATTGTTGCTCACATTAAAACAACCACATCACTTTGAGAAACAAGAGAATGGAAAAATAAAATTAAAGTAAAGACAGAATAAGCATAAGAGTTCATACATATCTTTCTATGGTTGTTTCTTTTGACCTGGTTGGAGAGGAGAGGTGGGCAGAGAGGGTCGGCTGCAGAGCCTCCTCCAGTCATCCCACAATGTGGGCAGGTCAGAGGTCAACGTTTTACACAGTATTTATATACAAACCGCAGCCCAGATGATACAAAGATTAATTCATCCTGTGGCACAACTGTACTCCTATACATCAAATCAATGTCTTTAGTTAAAGTGGAAATTAAATTAGATGCTGACTAAAGACATTTATAAATTGTTGTTGACTCCGAGAAAGGAGAGACTAAGTGGTAAAAAGACTTCAGAAAGTTTGCACAGTGACCGTTTTTCTCACATGTCAGTAGTACAGTCAGTACTACAGTTGTCAGTAGTACAGTAACTGCAGTGCCTGGTTTTAGGCTTGTGAGTTGGAAATAGACAGTGGAAACAAGACAGAGCTGAACTACGACAGTAATACACTGGACGTTAGATTAGAAAAATAGCTCTTACAACAGATGCATGACATACAATCAAAAAGATGACAATAGAAAAGTGTTAACATACAAAAAGGAATCTGTGAGAACTGAGAAATCCCAAAATGAGTCAATAGTATTACATTTAAATTGACATTTTTTGATTTCTCAACATGGTGTCAGTTTGCTTTGAATCCCGTCCAAATGTGTGATGCATGGAGGCAATGGTTATTTCAAACAAATTAGAGGTAGCGTTGCCCTTTAATGATTCGTTATTAAGTATACTCAAATATGAAAAGTGTGGTATGAAATAACCACACACACTCACTCTCACTTGCTCATGGATTTAACACACACAAAAAAAAATTTTGGTGCTTTATTTTGAGTCTTACAAAAAGTGATACTCCACCACAGATATTTTTAATATCTATGTTTTTATTATAGATTCACTGACTCTAGATTGCTTGACTCAGATGGTGGGCACTGGGCAGAATATAAGCAGGTTATGATACATAAATGGTCTGCAAAGTGGGTGTTTTTATACTTTTTTAGGCCTTGAAAACTTGTATTACAATTATAGCTAACATGAATTAAAGTTGAACACAGCTCTCTCTTTTTCTAAGCCACTTTTACAGCTGCCAAGAGGTTATAATCCATAAGATTTCAGTATGTGGTAATTTAATACAAAAATATGATTTAAATGAGTCCCATTTTTCATGAGCTGAACTCAAAGATCTAAGACTTTCTATGTACACAAAAGGCTTATTTCTCTCAAATATTGTTCATAAATCTGTGTTAGTGAGCACTTCTCCTTTGCCAAAAAAATCCATCCACCTCACAGGGTGTGGCATATCAAGATTCTGATTGGACAACCTGATTATAAAGACAAAGGCCACTCTAAAATGTGCAGTTTTACTGTATTGGGGGGATCCAAAAACCAGTCAGTAACTGGCGTGACCACCATTTGCCTTACTCTGTGCAACACATCTCCTTTGCATAGAGTTGATCAGGTTGTTGGATTGTGGCTTGTGGACGGTTGGTCCACTCCTCTTCAATGGCTGCGCAAAGTTGGTTGAGTTTGGCAGGACCTGGATCACACTGTCGTATACTCCGATCCAGAGTATCCCAAACATGCTCAATGGGTGACATGTCCGGTGAGCGTGCTGGCCATGCTGGCAAGAACTGAGATGTTTTCCGCTTCCAGGAATTGTGTACAGATCCTTGCAACATGGTGCTGTGCATGTTGCTTCTTCTCAGTGAACCTTCCCTGAATAAATAAAGGTTAAATAAAAACAAATTTAAAAAAATCATACATGAGGTGATGGTCATGGAGGAATGGCACAACAATGGGCCTCGTGGGATACACGTCACGGTATCTCTGTGCATTCAATAAAATGCACCTGTGTAACATACGCCTGCCCGTACCCCACCGCCACCATGGGCCCCTCGATCCACAATGCTGACATCAGCAAAACGCTCACCCACACAACACCATACATGCTGTCTGCCATCTGCCCTGTACAGTGAAAACCAAGATTCATCCATGAAGAGAACACCTTACCAAAGTGCCAGACGCCATCGAATGTGAGCATTTGCCAATTCAAGTTGGTTACGACAACAAACTGCAGTCAGGTCGAGACCCTGGTGAGGACAACGAGCATGCAGATGAGCTTCCCTGAGACGGTTTCTGAAATTCTTTGGCTATGCAAACTGATTGTTGCAGCAACTGTCCGGGTGGCTGGTCTCAGACGATCTTGGAGGTGAAGATGCTGGATGTGGAGGTCCTGGACTGGTCTGGTTACACGTGGTCCGCGGTTGTGAGGCTGTTTGAATGTACTGCCAAACTCTCTAAAACGCCTTTGGAGATGGCTTTTGGTAAAGAAATGAACATTCAATTCACAGGCAACAGCTCTGGTGAACATTCCTGCAGTCAGCATGCCAATTGAATGCGCCCTCAAAACTTGTGACAACAGTGGCTTTGTGCTGTGTGATAAAACTGCACTTTAGAGTGATCTTTTATTGTAGCCAGCCTAAGGCTCACCTGTGCAATAATCATGCTTTCTAACCAGCATCTTGATATGCCACACCTGTGAGGTGGATGGATTATTTCGGAAAAGGAGAAGAAGTGCTCACTAACTAAGATTTAGACAGATTTGTGAACAATATTCAAGAGAAAAACGGCTTTTGTGTATATAGAATAAGTCTTAGATCTTTGATTTCATGTTATTTCTACTTTCTAAGATGGCCGTACAGGCACATTTAATCTCAGGGCTGAACATGGAATATGCTGCGAATCAAAAAATAATGTTTTCAAATAAAGTGGGACAAATACCACACACATTTAAAGACGTTCATGTTATTTTGAACGAGTCGCATAAGAGACGGTCTTTGTTGAAAAAAATGTGCCCAAGAGTTTATCTGCATGGAAGTGTAAATATTTTGGTAATTAATATCCTCTTTAAAAGAATGTTTAGCTCTGTCCAGAAGCATTAAGGTTGAGGGAGGACTGGTCTTATAGGGTATTTGGTCATGTTGACCTTGTTGGCCCCCCCACTCTCATTAGAAACAAAGGGACATTTGGGCCTAAGTTACCTGCTCTGTTAGATCATTCCTCACCTGCTCATATGGCTGACTCCTCATACACAAACTCCTTCTCTGTCCTCTCTTTATTCCACCTTTACCTTTTAATCTTTAGAGGTGAAGGGAAGTAGTACAGAGATCATTGCTCACTCTCATGTTAGATTTAATGAAGGTGCACCCCCATTTCCTCATCTCTTCTTCAGATTCTAACCATTTGACAAAACACCTCTCTCTCACTCTCTCTCTCTCTCTCTCTCTCTCTCTCTCTCTCGTTCACTCAGTAATTCCCTTGACCTTTCTTCTCTGTTGTACCCTTGATTTTGTCCCCCTTTTCCTCCTCCACATCCTCTTCCTCCTCTTCCTCCTCTTCCTCCTCCTCATCCTCCTCCTCTTCCTCCTGTTCTGCCTGGATCTGCCTGGCCGTCTCTCTCATGGTGGAAAACTTGTCTGACTGTTCGGTGGTTGCTGTCTCTTGGTGATCTGAGGAGACAAAGATTGATGTCAAGAGGAGCAGTAAAATCACGACACCAACTTTGCTTTTGGTCATTGTAACCATTGATATCAATATATCATAAGTCTCCTATGGAGTGCCTCCTTTCTTAATGGATTGAAATGCTTGTGGAGTAAATTCAGGTGAAGGAGATGACTGGTGGGCAGGAAGCACTAGGATTGACAGTAAAGCTAAATGATTGGTTGCTCAACAACAAAAAATGAAAGGTAGAAAATATATCGGTAAAAAGTGCTGCCAGAGTACTGTACAGTCATTCCCCGGATGAAATGATGGTAGATGTTGAGAGGGCAGGAAACAGAATCAGAGCAGACTGGGCTTTTTGGGAGGGGGGGGGCTCTAAGAGACACACACTTAAGCAAAGCGTTTTAGACATAACCAGGTATATTAAGACAGACAGCATGGGAAACAGTATGTGACTCCAAATACAAATAAGAACCTGAAAATTAGCATAATATGGGACCTTTAAATCAGAAATTAAAGCAAATTTCCCTCAGGAACAGGCTGTAGTATATACAAATGTAAAAAAGTAATATTTCTGTGGAGTTTACTTGAATTTTGTGTTCCTTTTTGAGATTCAAATCCCAATTCATAAACACACTGGATGAGTCTGAGAAGTAGACTGTCCTTGTTTTTGAAATGTTTATACGTTTCATCAGATGTCCCTTTTGTGACATCCCTGATTGAATAACATGTTTTCCTTGATCTGTTTTACCCAGCCCAAACTGTGTCGCTCGACTGAAAGAACAGATGACCCAACCAGGATCTTTCAACATCCCCTTTGGGTACTATCTGGGGAGTTATTAAGATGGCCTTTCATCTGTGCCGAAAAGCAATAATTGTGAATAAAATGCCATTGTTCTCATGTGATATATTGGAGATTAATAACAAACAATTTGTGAGTGTTTATGCAAAAGAAAGCTCACTTCAACTTGAGATTTGTTTACTAAAATCTAGTAATAGTGGGTATCCACAGATATTTTGTTGCTTCACATAACTCAAACTCAATCAAATGATTTTATACTCTAAATATAAAATAATAGAAGAAGATGAAACGGAGTAGAATACAGTGCAGGATCAGCACAGATAGCGTGCTCTGTGTGCTTGTTAATCCTGCCTGACGTCTTTGTTGTGTCCAGGCCTTTAGTCAGCTGCAGTGTGCCCTCTGACAGATTTGGGGCGAGAGACAGAATGCCAATATGTCTCTATGTCTCTCAATGCACAGAGCTTCATCTGGGCTGCTGGTCGGCCCACAGACGAGCTTACCTTACCCTGAAAATAACTTTTCCTCTGAGAAGAGAATATCTGTTCTACTGAGAAAAATAGGGCTTTCATGGTTTCAGTGCAGGTTAAAAGTTGTAATATGTCTTGCTCTTTTACATGCCTGCCTACTTTACTTTGTTTTTTATACATTCAATCTTGCAGTCAACCTACAGTAAATACAAACTTGATCATGCAGAACTTGTTGCTGTCTCACATGCTGTAACAAAGAAACAGTGTTCGAGGAGGATTATCAACAACAAGAGACAAATTAGTCCTAAAATCACAAAGTGTTTGCAGACACAATCAGGATAAATATAAAAGGAAAAGGGCAAAGCATTCACACAAACCTGAAGGAAAAAGTATACCTTTAGATAATCTTACACTGCATTGATCGCCGGACTGATGCCCACTGCATGATTTCGGAAACACAGTTTCATTTTCTGTATACCATTTTCCCAGATTTTCAAGTTTTGTGTTTGATTTTAACTACTCCAATAACTTTGGAATGAGTAAAACGGTATACAAAATCAGATTTTTGACATGAAAATGTATTTAAACTTACATTTCTTTTTCTCCTTGCAGCTGTGCTGGAGATGTTTCATTCACACCATTTATCTGATCTGACACTTATCTAAAATTACACGGCACAAAGCTAAACACCCAAACTAGGCCCATATATATAATCAGGGCACGGTGTTCTGTTTAAAGCAATGTTCAAGTGTCACAGGGTATATTTGTCTGTAATACAACAACTACAATATTGTCCTTGCTGCCACTGTGTACAGTGTTGCTGCTGCTGTGCTCCCAGCCAGTTGACATAGAGCCTCACCAGCAACTTTGGTGGGAGATGTGTCCTCTCCCTCTGTTCCCTGCCATTGGTCCTCTTCGTCCCCCCCTTCACAAGGGTCCTCTAAAGAGGGGTAGATACCTAGGTTCTGCATATGGGCTTCAGCCATCTTCTGCACAGCTACACACAGGTAAACACAGCACACACACACACACACACACACACACAGGGAGACAGCCACACAAACACATGGACACAGGAATAGAGGGATATGTTGTTTTGGTTTTACCACGCTTCAACACTGTCAGTTTTTATCAAGCCTCACAGGGGTTTTTGAATACATGCCAGGCAGGAAGCCAATTAAACACATGCACCGATAGACAGACAGACAGGCAGGCAGGCAACTGCAAAACAGTATCTCACATTGATATTTTGAGCCCCTGCTGTGGTTTTCTATTCCTACTCTCACCCTGTTCTCCCATCTGTTTGTTTGTACCCTCCTCTTTCCTCAACTGCCTGACCACCTCGGCGCTTTCGCCTAGCAGTGCTGACTCAGACCCTTCTCTTACTTCTTTTGGGTCACCTTGACATCTCTCTCTTTCTTTTTCACACCCTCAGATACACAGTACGGCACCAAGGCAGGTCACCTATTCTATCTTATGGTAGGTTACCTAATTAAAAGTTATTCTGAGGTGGCTCTCTCTTCCAATCTCTGCATAGGAGCGGATGAAGGACATATTTCGGATGCAGGAATAAGGCTTCCTGACTCATTATATCATCACTCGACATGCAACACACACACACCCCAGAAATTCCAATTAAATGAAACTCTGCTGACAAGCTCTGTTAAATAGATTTTTGCTAATTTAAAGACCATATGCAGTAAGCAGGAAGTTACATGCATAAACACACAAAAGAAAGTTCATGTTTGTGTTCATGTATGTTATTTTATCCTGTCTACATGCGTGTGTTCATGTCTGTGTATGTGTGTCACAGCTGTATACACAACTGACTGTAATCCTGGATGATCCAGACTTTCCTAGACTCACACTCTGTGTCTCACAGCTGTCACACTCTAATCTCTCTCTTTCTCCCTTTCTTTCTGTAACACACAAATATACAGAACCTGTTGTAGATTGTACAGTAAGAGCAGACAAATGCCTGTACACATCACACATATGCAGAAAGAAAATAAATAAAGGCTCTTATTGCATATCTACCCATCTGTCACATGCATTTTTCCCCTTTGTCTGCTATTATGAAGCATAGAAAGCAAGAAGGAAATTGACTGCAGCGAAGCACGGTAAAACAAAAAAAAAGACTTAAACACAAGGATGAAGCACACCACACAACCACCACCTGTAGCACCATTACTGCATACACCTACCTCTGAGTGATGGAGGCTGATACACGTTTGGATTTACACGCTTTGGTTTGAGCACTCCGTTTTCTCCTACGACCCACTGTGAACAAAGAGAAGAAACATTACCCCACATTTTCCACGTAACTTTCTCTTTAAAAATCCCGCCCAGGCATGATTTAAGACAAAAAATACTCCTGATACTGTTTGTTTTTTTAATCCACTCCAGAATCTATGAATAAAATATTGTTCATTTCTGGACACAAGATGTCTTCCATTTCATTATGTGCATTGACTGGAGACTTCATGTTTTCACGTCACACTTAATGTGTTGCATACTGGACCACGATTGGCTCCAAACTAACAAAATCACAAAACCTGCTATACACTAGGAACACATCAGATTGAAGATGAACATAGAGAAAAAAAGAAAAAAATGCCTTCAAATTCAACAGAAAATTCTTATCACAGGGTTCACTTACTTGTTTTTTTGGAATCTTTCAGTCACATCTTGTGGTCTTCCTCAGTGGATAATTATTTGTCAAACATAATTCTAAGGTCAGAATTAAACCTTCTTTTAAATAAATGTTTTTTTGGGGGGGTTTGAAAATGGCTGACTACACACAATGAATTTGTGATGATGGACACATTGAAGGATATAGCAGGGTTAAATAAGTTATAACATTACAAAGTAAATACCAGATACTGATATTTTTTAGACAGACAGCAGATAATAAAAAAAAAGCAGTATGATGTTTAACAATGAAATGGCAAGTAAAACATTTGGTCACAAAAAAAAACAATGAAATAGCTAACTCCAAAATGAGGGTGGGTGATTCTTTTAATTCATGGGGTGGAGTGGAGAGGACAGATGGATATGCACAGATAATTATTATAGCAAAGGTTTCGAATTCACCTTTACCTGATGGGTGGACTGATCATCGTCAGGAGATGATTGGTCGGCTACTCTAAACAGTGTGGCAGGTGTTGGCCTCCTGCGCCGGATCTACAAACAAACATAAAGGGTAGACATAAATAAATTAATAATAAACTGTATGGCACTGTATTATTAATAATGCTCAGCACAAAACCGTATCAATCAAATGGAAGCTATTGCCAGTTGATGCAGGTAAAGGGCATGCTGGGGCCTTGCTGCCTTCAACAGTGCTGCTGCCCAGTTGTCTGCCCAGCACATGCCATGGTCAGTAGAGCAGAGGAAGATTCATTATGTAACTTTCTGATTTCATAAACAGATACAGTGAAAGGCTCTTTGTGCAGAACAGAAGCTAAATTCATGCTTGTTGCTCAAGTTTCAAATTATCCAGCATTTATAGAGTGATAAAACGTTTGATGCAGGATTTAATTGAACTGAATGACCTCTTCACACAACACACAAGTGTGTTTGATCACCTGAGTGCACCATTCATGGTCATATACACCCTCACAGAGAGAAGGATAATGGAAAAGTGGTATTTAGACTAAATAAGCCTCAGCAATCAGCCCAGACACTCCCCTACGCTGTCCAGTCTTCCTATCTGATGGCGACACACACAGTTTCCTGGAGGCTCAAGCAAGGTTGCTGTCGTCTGAGAGCAGACAGCCAGACGGACTGCAGGCATGCACCTCACCTCTCGTAGAAGTCACTGTATACAGGGAACTCTCTGTCCCTATGGGAACAAATGCCCGGCTATGCCCCTCCAGCTTGCCAGTATGGTGCCCTGCCTGTGGGACTGCACTTTTA
Source organism: Etheostoma perlongum (assembly GCA_026937815.1). NCBI lineage: Eukaryota > Metazoa > Chordata > Actinopteri > Perciformes > Percidae > Etheostoma > Etheostoma perlongum. The sequence continues at coordinate 16,456,393 of CM049385.1, read as the reverse complement.
CAATTTGGCCTTTCTTGTGACAACAACAACAACAACAACAGGGTTGAAACTGTTCAAGTTAGTTTAGTTTAAAGTCATTACACCAAAATTGTTATCAAACCTTAACCTTCTGTAGAGTTGAACAAGATTTAAAAAGCTCAGAGCTCATTTAAACAGGGTTGTGTATGAGGACTAGGATACAAGTCTTGTCTTTAGTTGTATTTTGGCAAAAATATAAGCATATATTAATGTAAATGTAATGTAAATGTGCTGTATTTATATAGCGCTTTTCTAGTCTGAACGACTACTCAAAGCGCTTTTACATAGTACAGGAACCATTCACCATTCACACACATTCATACACTGTGGCCGAGGCTGCCGTACAAGGTGCCATCTGCTCATCAGATAAACATGCACACACACTCACACTCCAATGACACAGCATCGGGGGCAACTCAGGGTTCAGTGTCTTGCCCAAGGACTGCAGGGCCGGGATTGAACCACCAACCTTCCAATTGGCAGGTAACCGGTGGGACTGATAATTGATTAGTCCTTTGAGTCATTAATCAATACCAAAATGCTGTTTTTCTCTGATATACAGAATGTCATTGTGAATTGTAATCTTTATCTTCTGGTTTTGGCCCCTTGGAACTTGTTTTGAGAATTCTGATCTGGCATTTTATGATTATTTTATAACTAAATGATAAATCGATTAATCAGATAAATATTGTACATATTAATCAGTGATGAAAATAATTGTAAACTTCCACCCATTACAGGTTTGCAGCAAAGACGTTTATTATGCTGCCAGAGTGGTTTGAGAAGTTTTTCTGGGTGTTTTGCTATGTTTGTGTTCAAGTTTAAAACAGCCTCTGTTCTGCTTAAAGGATCCAACTGCTAACTTTTTACAAGCCACCTTAAGAGCAAAGAGGAAGTAACTGTTTGATACTCAAAAAGTTTGGGGTAGCACATCACTTTAATGACAATAATGAAATAATACAGAAATATTTACATCTAGAGCTCAAAACTTTGACTTTAGTTGACATCTATAAAAATACCTTTTGGATCAAATAAAGTGTGCCGAGAATAAAAGCAGTGGAGCTGAGTGAGCTAAGTGGACTTGGCCTGTCAGACAAACGAGGTATTGAAAAGGTTCCTTTGTGGAACAAGCTAACCTTGGCCATGGCATGAACCCTCACTGTTTACCACACCACATAACATTGCAGTAAGAGTTAAGTAGCCTGGCTCTATTTAGCGTTAAACTGCTCTAAAAAGTGAGTCGTGTTTGTGGTTGTTTCCCATATGTCTTGTTGAGCGAGGTGTGGGTCATCACTGTGAGGCACACGTTGCCAAAGCAGAGGCTTGCCGGGCCTCGGGGTAAAAAGAGTAATCAAATGAGGATTTTCCTTTTTTTTTGTGAGATTTTAATCTCGTCAGGCAATTTCCAGCTGTCCTATTTCCTTTGGATCTCTCACACTATCCATCTTTCTCTCATTCACTTCTCATTTCCATCTTACTTAATCCTCCGCTTCCTAGATCCTGTTTACTTCCATGTCCATCCTTCATTCCTTGACAGTGACATTTCCCTCACTCTCCCCCTCTATCACCAGAATGCATCATAACTGAAATTAAGTTACTTTTGACTTGGCTGTCCTTTTGATCTCTCTCTTTCTCTCTTTAGTGGCAGGGAACATCCACAGGGCTCCCGCACATCTCCCCCTGGCAAGGTGTGGAGGCCTGGGGCTTCATGGTGCTGTGAACCGTACTGCCTCCGCCTGCCTGACACCTGCTACCAGCCTTGCAGGGCAGCCTGAGGTGTCTCACACAGAGAGCACGGATCATGCAGACATTGTGTTTGTACGGTTATGGGGAGGGAGGTTTAAGGGACAACGTAATGGTTCTGCTGGTTAACTTATCCATGCCAATAGATTGTTACAGGTCTACATAAATTAAAGTGGTGAATGTTATTTTCAAGCAAAAATGCCCAAAAATTCTAAGTTATAGCTTCTTAATTGTCAATATTCACTGCTTTTCCCTGTGTTATTGTAAATTAAATGTCTTTCAGTTTTAGAATGGTCAGAACAAACAAGATGATGAGGTCATCTTTGACTATGAGAAACTGGGATGGACATTTCTTTTACTATTTTCAGACCTTTCAAAGACTATGTAATCAGCAGATTAATTGATAATGAAGTTGTTAGCTGTAGCCCTAATTAACTTTAGTTCATACAGAATTTTACATCATAGCTGACAAAACATTTTACTTTACCACTAAGTTTCTAGTTTAGTCTAATAAGTACAAATAGCTGTCACACCACATATTTAAGTCCTACTTCTGTTTCTTAACAGAAGGTATGGTTGTGCTACATTAATAGAAAATACAGTCCTGAATTAATCCACAGGGCTAATATGTAAAGGATAACATTCATCAGCTCCACATTACATGTTTCCAGAGTGATATATGTAATGTCCAAGGCCTTGGACCTTTATCTACAAATATTTGCTGTCTCTGTAGTGAAAACTATGAAACAACAATATGAAACAACAGCAAAAATTCCCATTTTTCATACTGTCTGAAGTCCGTTGCATCACCCCTGATAATGACATCTAATAAGGTGACATTGAAAGGGACAGTTGCAAAATGAAAGAGAATGAAAGCAGGAAAAGATTAAAAAAAGATAAAAATAGAGACGGCGAGATAAATGGAAGGTAAAATAGTTGTGTGAGATCACTGAGGTCACTGAGAAACATAATCTGGAAATCTGATGATCTATTTACCTGAATGTGTGCTCGCTGTGTGTGTGTGTGTGTGTGTGTGTGTGTGTGTGTGTTTTGGGGTGTGTGTGTATGTAGATGACATCATGTAATTATCATGGTGGTCTTGTGAAATGACAAGGCATGACCTCGTAAACCAGTAAACAGTCCTCCCAGATAAAATATAAAACAGGTTGTAAAATAGATGCAAAGACAATTAAAACCAGTCAACATACTGTACATAAAGGCATTAGCAAGCAAACACAAATGTATCTTTCTTTTATGCACATTACACACACACAACGTGATGGTGACAGTGGTGGTGGTGGTGGTGGTGGCAGTGGTGACGTACTACTGTATGACATTGGCAATGCCAGATGACATGAATATGCAGTGACTTTAGTAATTTTCCAGCCTTAAAACCAACCCCATTCTCCCAGAGTTACATAATATGTATGTTACTCTCTCACATACACTGGGGCACAGTGTGTGATATTACTCCTGCTACGCTTTATCCCTCATCCTTCCTCTACTTCCCTAAAGCCCTTGCCTCCAATCTCCCAAACCCTCTCCTCTGCCAGCAGCCACTGCTTTTGTACCTAGATCAGTTGAGATGCAGTGGACTTGCACGCAGGGGCTCTAAGCAGGCTGCTGCTTTGGCCTTTCAGCGGCTCCACAGGTGTACGTCTGCAGGCTTTTCTGAGAGGAAGCAGCACCTCTCCAGATTTCACACAGAACTTTGGTCTCAATAAAAACATTGGCTAATGGGTCGTAGCAAATGAGATGTTTCAGTTTATCTAAATCTGATGACTGAATTTGAATAATGTGCTGACTGCATTGTGTGACAGATGAGGAAGAGAGAAGATTCATTGTATTGCTGATTGTTAGGCTAAATTATCTTTGTTAAACAATGTTATGTATGTCTTTTGATGTAATCTTCTCTTATTAAATTTTAAGCAAACAATCATGGTTTTATATTCCTAACTAATTAGGGGCAAGGACGGGAAGTATACAAGAATGATTTTAATATAAGACTCCAATACCTCATTCTGTGCTGTGTGGTGTACATGAATCATTGGTAAATATTGACTCTGCACATGTGTGTATTTGTGTTGCCTCAGCACAGTCTTGCGTAGCAGCCTGGGTGCAGATTGGCTGATATACTAGTTCTGCTCTTCAGAGCCAGTCCTCTTTGCCGGTGCTCTCGTGGCTAGGACTATAAAAAGCTGCGGCAGTAGGACAGCATAAACTAGATCAGAGGGGTCCCTGAGGCCCTCGCACCAGCGCTAACAGTCGAGCATCTCGAGGGGAGTCAGCTGTGCAGATCTGGCCTCAACACAAAGATAATACAGAGAGAAAGACACCTCAGATCTCCTTCCCTGTCAGCTTAAATCTCTTGTGTCCAATAGTGCTGCATTACATTGGGCCATCTTATTAAGCAGTGTGTCAACTCTCTCTGACAGAGGTGGGGGCATCACTCAGATTCATATGAAGCTATTCTAACTCTCTTCCTCTTGGCCCAGCTGTAACCCAGCTCTGGATGGATAGATATGGATTTATACAAGATTGATTTTCTGTTATGGCATCTGCCCACAGGCGCGTGCCACTACATCACTCAGAAATGCAGTAAGTACCTATGTATGCATATGGCAGTACACCAATGGGAACATACTCATATTGTTCAGTCAGAAACTATTGGGATGTATATGAAGAAGATTTGTACAAAGAAATGTAGGTCTTGTGTGTGAAGTTTGTGCCCTTTTGAAAAGAGTTTCTGAGTGGAGTAGCTCTGCTGTTCTTTCCAGTGAAGCTGGATTACATCTTTGAGTTGTTACTTTTCATTTATTTTTATTACTTTTGTTGAAAATGAACTCCATGGGGCAGCACATACTGTAAATCATTCACCCTAACAATTTCCGTCACCTCCAGTTTGTCTGTCATTATCGTTTCTTCCTTACAACCTCAGGTACGTCTACTGAATACAAAGTTTCCTCACTCTCGTCTTGAGACCATCTCTGTCCATCCACTCTGCTGCAGCTGTATTCCCTGTCTCTGCTGTCCTGCTCTCTAGCCGGTTTAAGTCTGAAGAGCAACTCAATTAGACGAGGGCATGGTGTTGCCATTTTCTCTGGGCCATGCCCTGACCCCCGGTGAGCCTTTGAAATGAAGCAGCAGAACCCCATGTGGTGTAAGTGCAATCTTGCTATGAGTTCAATAACACAATAAAGTGAAAAATGATCCCTCTCAGTATGAGTGTTTTTCTTCTTTTGTTACATTTCTAGTGCTGACACATTTTGACAAATAAAACACATGTTTTATGGATATGTTTCTTAGAAATATTTTGTTAGTTCAATCCCAAATGGTAAGAAGGATTAATGTAAAACATTAATCCTTTTTTGCAAATAGTGCAAGAGCACAAATGTAGCTCAGCGTAAATACATTCAGAAAGACCTAACTATTAATTGATGCACTCCTAAATCAATTCAGCTGTTATCCTAATAAATATTATTATAAATATTTAACCATGCGCGTATAACTGTCGCATATCTGCAACTAGTCTCTTCTGATTGAAATGTATCTCAGCGTAAATCCTTTCAGGAAGACCTCACGCTGAGTCAATGCTCTACCTAACTCAAATCAGCTGTTGGAGGCGTTCACCTTCCTGCTAAACCAATCCGAATAGTTACACAATGGCAAGGGCCAATCACAGGGTCACAACCCTGCTTTAAATAATTGTTTCTCCCTTTGCTATTCAGCTGTCTTTGCAGGCAAAGAGTGCAACCCTCCACCTCCCCTTACACCTCCATCTACTCCAGCTGACCGGTCCAGAGCCTCCTTCAGGTCTGGTCTTCGGGCTCCTTCGTCGCCACCACAGGTGTCTAGATTCCATCAAGGGGGGTCTGATGGTTCTCTAGTCCTATATATACAGTAGATATACGAAAGATTTGTATACCAATAGAGTCCAATTGCCAAAGACTTTGTACATTTTATTTATGCTGTCTTATTTGCACATCTGCAAACATGTCTCTCCTGATTGAATTTCTGTTGAAAAAAAGGTTCAGCAAATTACATAAATACAATGCTAAAGCTGGTATCTGGTTAGTGTGATTAACAGTGTGCCGTGTCTTTTTAGATTTTATTGGAGGGAGGCTAAAAGATAACACATGGAATTGTTTGTGAGCTCCAACATGCAAAATATCAGCGTTGTTAAATTGACGTCATCTCTCCCTGCTATTTTGTTTGTAAGCATATCCACACTGAAATTTTAGGAATTAGATTCTTTAGGCTTTGTGTTTTGCTCAAATAATTGGACAGACTGTTGACAGTTGTCATGATTGAACCTAAATACCAGCCTACGCTGCCCCTTCCTGATAAAGCTGGCAGACAAAATGTACCCATAAGCATGACACACACACAACCAAAGGCCAGTGATCAGATATACCATGTGACAAACAGCTCTGTCAGACACATTCAGGCAATACTCTGTCATCACTAACAGTCAGTTAGTCAATAAGTACCACCCACTTGTCGAGTTTCCAAACGTTTTAAAAAGGGTCAAGGACGTGGCTATGCAAATTTCAACCCCAACTACAGCTCAATGAGGTCCGAGGTCTGTCAGATATGCACATGTGCTCATTTCTATTCAAATGAGCAGCATCATCGAATTCCCATAAGTCATTGAGGCTGCTGTATGTTGCTTCTCAACATTCACATAACACTCTTGCGGTGAACTTTGGCCTTACCACTGGCTAACTGAATAAACAGATGGGCTGGAGATAGCATCTGGAGGGGCTCTCCAATGACCCCAAAAACAGGAAATAGAATTACGCTGCACCCACTGGCAGAATGATATAACACTCAGAGAACCACCCCCCCACCCCCCATCTCCTTCTCTTCTTCTGTCTCGCTGAACTCCCCCTACATTTGTGTAATTAGCTGTTGGTTTGGCCTGTTGTTCTGTTGTAAGAAAGGTTTACCATCTCAACACAGGACATTATGTGTCTATGTCTAATGAGTGACAGGAAGCCACCTGCCAGGTCACAGTGCACGCTGGAGCAACACACAGGGTGAGGCGACAACAGGGGGGATGCCAATCAAATCTTTCACAAAGACGATGGACCTCGAACAGCTTGCAAACACCATAAATCTGCTTTTTTGTTCATGCACTCAAATTTAGTGAGTCACATTGTGCAACTGACAAAGACCAGTTCCAGAGGTCAACAGGCAGGTACAAACAAAGGACAGCTATAGTTACTCATTTGCAACGTCATATGTACCCAGTACCCACAGGTGATATTTGAAGAAAAGATGGTTTAGATGAAAAAGGCATCACTTACAACTAAAATCAGGTTTTGTATTTGTTTAAGTACGACAAACCATGTGTTACTATAATATAGTGCATAACCTTGTTTCTGCTTTGGGACATTCCCCCTTAACACATTGAAGATGACCTGCTGTGCCTCTGTAAGCCCATTACGTTGTGGGCAGATAAACATGAAAAACAAATGTCTCAACCGCTGTGACGAAAATCAGTGATTACAACAGCAGCAATAACATAATGCCATGTCTTCTCTGTGTTGATGAAACAGAGATCGAGACCAATCCCATTTGTTTTGAGTCACGCCGCAGTGCTCCTCATGCCTGCATCAGTCTGATCATCCTGTGGCTCTTTGGTGAGAGAAAGCGACTTCAGCTCCTGACAATGAAAGTAAAATCAGGAGGGAGGAAGGCAGCTCAAAGGTGCCGTTCAGGGTCCAGATTCCAATTGCATAGAACATAGGCTACTGATATCGGACACAACATTTGGTGACAAGTCGGCTCTTGATCCGGTAAGCCCTCATCCCCCACCCCCATTCTCCCCCTGCTGTGTCACTTTTGCCTTTCTAACCCTCATCCAGATATGTTCACTGCTGTTGTTACTATATAGCCAGGGTTAAAAGTGGGTTCAGGTGCACTGTGATTGCAGATGAATGATTGCACATTACTGGGCTGTATCTCTTCATGTCTTCACTACAGCCTAAATTAGTTTGCTTAACGAAGATCCTTGAAGCAATGAATAAGTAACTGAGTGGAATAACGACCCCGACTGACAACAGAGGATTAGTTGACCATGAGGTGAAAGGCTAAGAGGGCCTTATTGCAGCATTGCAGGCCTCCATAAGGTTCTGGACAGGGCCCGTTGCCTGTGGTGCAGCAGGCATTATGACACAGACTGTTCAGTTAATATAATCATTAGGACATGAATTTGAGAACGGAAAATAATTGAATGGAATAAACAGGCTTTTGTGCACATAGACTGACAAAACAAAGTGGAATAGGAGCATGAATGGAAACTTTGAGCTTAACTGCTTTAGACAGATACAAAACAGGAAAATATTTATGTTCCATTTTTCCAAGTCATTAACTAATGACAAAACATCTGGACTGTCAAAAACTGGGAGGAACAAACACATACGCAGTCCACAGAAGACAGAGGTCCATTGATTGTGTCCAAACTGTAATTACAATCTGTGGGTTCCAGCAAGGCAATTCATCTTATTTAAATAATTTTATCCCAATTCGTTTAGCAAGTACAAACATCAACAGACTGTTTTGAGTAGGCAACTTTTAAACAAATATAAGAATAATTTTCATGTATTCGGCCGATCATTTGATTGGGCAAACTGAGTCACACCACTGCAGCGACATTACTGACAGTCCACATGCAAGGGGAAAATCACTGCCCTGTCCTGCCAAGTCCCAGCATGCTTTGTGCTATTCCGCAGTGCATGTCGACAGTCCCCCAAACTGCTGATGTTTACGACAAACACATACTGCATCAAAGGTCACTGTTTGACGTTTAACCCAGAGACTGGACTGGGCAGGGTTAGACAGGGTTAGGGAGAGTGGGCGTGGCAAGGGGAACCTAAATCATGCCCCCACTAACCCCTTTTAATGTAGATTAATGGGGAAGTGTTTTCCATTGGAAGGCTTTGGACCAGTGCCCTTTCACATCCTTTGATATTCTGAGTGTGCTTCAATTCAAAGGATCAGTCCGAGCTGACCAGATCAGGTTGGGTTGAGACAGGAGAAATGTAGAGAGATGTCTGCTTATTGAGTCCACAGGGAGGCAGACTTGGAGGTAAGCAGGGATGCAGTGTCTACACCATGACCCTAATCTCTTTCCATGGCGCACATCACCCTACATCACTTGCAAAGCATGCAGGATTGATGTGTGTGCGTGTTTGTGGAGTGGGGGTAGGGATGGTAAACACATCCATGTGCTTTGTCTTTGTTGTTACAGACAACCACAACTTTGCTCATGACCTCTCAAAGATTACTAAAAAGTGATAATCTTAAAAAAATATTTATCCTAAAAGGATTACAAGAAGATAGGAGAGCATAACATGACTTCAGATATACTCAGATATGCCAGGGATGTGCAGGAAAACAAGAAAAGATAAAATATAAAAAATAAAATATAAAAAATAAAAAAAATATGATGACAAATGTGTTTATGAAAAATTCTGGTGAAGTCATTTGAGGGCTTAATAGTAGATGTCAAATTGAAATGGCTTACACAACTTTAATTTTCTGGAAAACCATGAGTGGAAAACATCTGGAAGTGAAGTGAGAAAACTTCACTTGCGATCAAATTTTATTTTAGTGACGTTCAGGTTGTTTTGGACAGTGAACAGAACCTATTGAGGACTGTTTTCAGAGGTTGGTAGAAATGTGTTCACAGTGAGGTCAGTGGATCATACTGAGTAACCTGGACATTGTAATTGAGAGAGTTTTTATTTTTTTAAGGTCATTTTTCAATGCTTTGAACACAACAAACACAATCCCATTTGCCTTTAATGTAGTGAAGAAGATGCAAGCAACTCAAGTCTCAAAATGTAAGGGTTTTTAATGGTAGAACTTGCAGACAAAGGAGAATATCTTACACCTTTGAGGCATATACAAATAACTGCTGTTTTCTCCCACAATGTGCAATATTTCACTGAATGGGATGTATGAAAGTGCCTCTCACATTAACACAACCCATCAAAGAGCATTCCCACATATCCACAAGAATGTAACCGCACTGATGTAAACAACCTGTCAGACAGACAGAGATGTCCATTAAAGTTGATCTTTTAGATTCTGGGAAATTGTGGGGGGGCTTTGGGCAACATAGTTGTGCAACCTGTCTCCATGGTAACAAGGCCCTGGTAATTTAGGTGATTGCGGTTTTGGGGTCTAAATGCCAACAGAAAGAACAGTAAGGATTTACCGGTTGTGTAACAAGTTTGAAAGAATGGTATAGTCATTGCAACTCATTAGCAAAAATGGACTTGTGGTTGACAGTAATTGCTGTGGGAGGGGAAGGGAATGAAATGAGTGCTGTTAACTGTTACCCCTGCCCACCCACATGTCCCTGGAGACATTCATCAGCTTGGGTAGATGCTATCTGCTTTTAAGCACACATAAACACATCCTCCCCTATACGCCCTTTGGTTTCCCATAGTCCCCTTCAGTGCATTTTTTGCTTGGTTATAACACTCAGCATTTATTCACCTGCACACACAATCATAAATAAACAGCCTGAAGCTTTATATTTGTCATGCTCTTGAAACATCTACATGACATAGGTATTTGAATCAACTGGTGACCTGAACAAAAGCACCAAGCTGACACAGCAGCGTTAGCACACACAACCTGTCTGAAGGTAAGGCCAGGCTGCTGGATGAGAGCCAGCCAACAAGCCTAAATATAGCTAATCACTGTTTGGCCATAAGGTGATTGAGCAATAAGGTCCTCCCCAAAACAGAAGGAAGTGAGAGAATTTTTTCATGTTATGAAGCAGCTCACATATGGTAGATTGATATCCTGTGGTTTCTTGGAAGAGATGACAGGGATAAGAGCATGATGACAGGGCATGAAAGAGAGAAAATAAGCTGCAGATGTGAAGAGAGCAAGTGTTTATGCGTTCCTGTATGTGGCAGTCTATTGAAGTGATACATTTCAGCAAGTCCTTCAATCTACAATTTAGTATTAGTCTGTAAAATGAAAATGTTACATGAAACAAGTTGTTTTGCAACATTATGTGAAAAGCTGGTAGTGGCAGGCAAGAAATTTACACTTGATTCAAGAAAAGCCTAAAAAGAAAAGTTCCAAGAAAAGTGCAATTATCACACTTTCTCATTAACAAACAAACAAACAAACGTCTTCTTACATGATGATCAGTCAGGTAAATGATGGAGCATGGTTGCAAGTCAGTCTAGTTCATCAAAAGCCTCTTTAATGGGAACTGTGAAACAAGGACAGTTAATGAGGGAGCTGACCCCAGACAGATGAACCCAAAGATTAGGTTTTGTGTCATTCTCTCTCTGCTTTACTTCACATTGCACATCTCTATTGCGTTCCTGTCCCATCTCTCCTCAAGCTCTCAGGAGGAATCAGCCATTGGCCTCAATCTACCTAGGCAACGGTTCCTACTTTGGCCCACTTTCCCCTGCTCTAAAATAAGAGCCACCAGCATTGGAGCCAAAAAAGAAAGATCAGGAGTTTAACATTTCATAGAATGATACAGGCTACGCTGAGTCAGTCATTAGACATCTCTGTGGGAAAGTATACTGAAGGATTACTAACAAAAACTCAGATAACAAAGGTCAGTCACAGGCAGAGAGTGACAAGCAGCCAAAGACAGAAAAGTACTTATTAACATTGGCAACAAAATGCCAAGGGCTTTTTGTTGCTTTTTTTGTTACAAAAGAGCTTCATATGCAAGATAATGACTCTTCAAGTCAATGTCACATTGTTAAACAGGTCCAGATGAGACAACAAGGCACTCATGAGGAAACAGCAAGAGGGAAATGTCATCATTATTTCTCAAACGTGTGCAGACAGACCCAACAAACCTGGCCCTGCACAAGAAACTTGTCAAAAATGAAATGAAGCAGAAATAAAAGGTGATGCAGGTTAAAGATGTTTTAAAGGGGAGAAATTTGGCCAGTTATAGTACAGCACTTCATAGCTACACTAAACAATGCTACCCCTCTGCTTGAATGACTAGGTGGAAGGCAGAGGGGATTTTGGTCCATAAGAAATTCAGCTGTGAAATTTAAAAAATGTAAATCAATCACAAAAGCAAGTCAGAGCTATATATTTTAAAAAAATCAGAATCCTAAGAAATTGATTGATTTCCCAAGGTCAAACACCAATCTGTCCACCACCTGCTCACCATCTCCACTTGCCGAGGGTCCAGGTTGGTGGGTACAGAGGCCGGCACAGCAAAATGGATCTTCCTCTCCTTTGGCTCCCCCTCGTCCTCGGTGGACACATGGGGCTCCATGGCTCTGGATCCTGGGTGTCTGACTCCCAGCGGAGAGGAGGGGTCGCTGCAGAAAATCACTATAACCTCCCTGAATGGAACCTCTCACTGCTGTGTAGCCCCTCTCTCTCCAGCCTCACTCTGTCACACTCTGACTCCCTTCTTCTCTTAGAAAAACAAAAAACTGAACACAATCTCTCTTTTTCACCTCCTGTCCTCTTTCCTCTCTTTCCAGCAGTTGCTTATAACTTCTCTACCTCTCTGGTTCTCCCTCTCTAACTCTTTCTCCCTTTCCTTTACAACCTGTGCAGCTGGAGTGAATGAAGCACGTCCTAGATGTGGCTGTGGAGGAGAGAAGTGGGCGGAGGAGAGGGGAGGGACCAAGGTCCAAAAGAAGGTGGAGATATTAGGAGAGAAGGGAGGGGCCATAGCAAACAGGGGTGGAGAGGAAAGAGGATGTGACAGGGGGTGGAGGGAAAGCGGCTGTTTCTAGCTATCTAAGCTGAGGTTGATTTGTAATCAGAAAAAAAATAATCTCATCACATCAGCTGAGCCTGTTTTGGCCTCTATTTGTGAATGATAGATTTATGCTGAGAGTGGGAGGGAGCAGAGAGTGCAAGGAGGGATAAACCAGAAGAGAGATGTATGCAGAGGGGGGATGTACATGAGGATCCAGCAGCTAAACTCATACTACTCACATCACTAAATTTATTAGGCAGGGTATGTGGTTCCATGACCATTTAGTCATGGAACCACAGTGAAATGTCCATTTGTCTTCCATCCTGTGAACATTCGTTAATAACGGAAACAAATCCCATTAAAATGTTTTTAAAACCGCAAACTGTATAAATCAAATGAGATAATAATTAAACAACAACAAAGGAAATGGAATATCAACATGTTTGATGTTTTTTTGGAAAATACAGACAGACAATGGTGGATGTAGAGAGGGAGGAAGAGAGAAGAGAAGGGTGGTTCCAGTGCTGTTTTCACAGCCTTGCTGTTATTTTATTCATATAACAGAGGAATGTGGACAGTGATGAGCAGTAGATTTGGCCTCAGGGTAGAGTTGAGCTTTGGCATGGGCCATAATAATGGAGATAGTTGGAGTGGTGGTGGTGGAGTAGGAGGAGGAAGAAGAGTGAGGTAGAGGAAGAGGAAAGTGGTTGCAGGGGCTTAGTGGGCAGACAAGAGAGGAAGGTCAAGGTGTATATGGCACTCTGGAAACACATTGAACAGTCAATTGAGTGTTTACCCCAGCGGTCAGACCAAGCTGAACACGCCAGCATGGTATTTATTCACTGTTTGGTTTTACTCTGATACAAAGCCACTCTGTCTAAAGCAAAGCACCCCCTCCACATGCCTGCAAGTGGCAACTCATTATTGCATCTCTTAATAAAATCTGAAAGGTTGTTTAGGTTTAGGACAAGCTAGACAAAATACAGACAGCCATTTGGTTTATTGCCAGGTGCTTGCATAACTTCGGCAAGAATTGCGCAATATATTATGAGGAATGTGTAATAGGCTCTGTTTAAGAAAACGGCTCACCACAAGCTGAAGAATTCCAACATTCAATAACACCATGATTGGGTAATTGTCAAATAATTAACTATTAAATGGAGAAATATTTTTTATTTAATAGCCTGGCCAATCAGGGAGTGAGAAGCAAACATTTTAGCTATATGAGTCAGAGTCTTGAAGGCAGTTTTTGAGCCGGATAGAACAGGTGCACCCCAGTGCCTTTGCTCTCCATCTCAACAAATAAGATTTAGATTCCAGACTGAATCTGATTTGTGCAAATAAGCTAAACCCTTGTTTGATTTGAGGGCACTACACATAAAGAGCTGTGCTGTTAACATCATGGTTAAGAGCTGATTAACTGGTGTCAGGTCACCCCTGTGTGCCAGCAAGACAGATGGCTGTATATTAGAAGAGCCCACTCCTCTCTATTCTCCCTACAGTCACTGAGAACCTGCAAGTGGAATAGTTTCACAGCTATGACATTATAAAAACATCTAAGCTATCCAATACCTGGGCAGGCCACAAATGCAAAAATATTTGGCTAAAACTAAACCAGGCATCACTGTTGAGTGTGGTCAGAAGTGTGCTCTGTGGAACACACTACAACAACAGCAAAGTCACGGTGTGCTTGGGTTCACTTGCATACATCACTGAAGCAAGGGGGTAGGGATAGGGTTAAGTTACAGTTAAACATGATTTTCAGAAGGCATTAAGTCATTCTTTGAAGTAATCCTTTGTGCCATCTGCCATTTCCTTGCAGAATTCCTTTTCAAATACAAAGTTTCAACTGTGTTCCATTTTACTCTATTTGTATGAACAGATTCTCTCTTTGATCTGGTAAAATACAGACGCTTGGCCGGGTGCCTTTGTCGTTGTTATTGACGCTAAAACTCTCCTTTAGCATCATATCTCAAAAGAGTTTGCAAACCTGGGAAGACAAGCCGAGACAACAGTGGAAAGAACATGAAAATAATCACAGACTGAAAAAACAAGCAAGTGCAAGGCTGGTACAGTAAACATAAATAGGATGATCAGCTGTGATCTGAGACTCCTATATAAGATGAGGCATTTAATCTCCAAAAATAATCACAATTCTCTTGAAAATTATTGACTTTAATGTTTCATAATGTGTCTTTCATCCTTGGTTTGCAGATTTATTGAGGAAAGTAACTGCAATTTATTTTATTTGGGAAAAAAGGACAAAAAGAGTAAAACTACAAAATAGAAAATAAAAATAAAATCATTGACCTAATTACAGTTGATCAGAAAAGAGAGTGCTTAACTATGTGCTACACTGTTGGAAATACTTAAACTAAGTTTGATGCACATCAAATGATTTATAGAATAGGGGATTAGCATGTGGAGACCGGTAAATCTAATGCAAATTCAGACAACACGTTCTGTTCTTGGGCAAATCTAACAATATTTACTCTTGGAGGGTCGCTCTGCCCTGTCAGCTTGTCATCTACAGCACCACAAGAACAGTTTGGATTAGGCTAGATTAAAATGTGAAGCTGTTTGGCTTTTTGTTATATGGAGCAGGTAAACATTTGGTTAAACATCACAATGTCAAAGCAATATAACAATATAAATGGTTGCACCACAAACATGGGCAACTTCTCCCTCTGCGGCATGGTGACAAATTGTTAGGTAATCTGTCAAATATATGAACACAAAAGTGTCAGAGCAGCCAGGCATTGTAAATTCCTTGGGTGTCTGACAAATTACCCCACATTGCTGACACACTGAGTCGAAGTAGAACAAATAGCTCTAATTGGAAACCAAATGGATATTCTTCACTATATGAACTCATTTGTGCATGAATGGATTAACAAAGATAATCCTCACCTCAAATTTAAAAAAAAACTCTCAATGTTTATGTTCTGTGTTTACCTCATCTGATCGTGATATTTCCAATGTCCTGATGCTGCGCCACTTTTATTAATTTGTTAATGTTTGATCTGTTTTTTGTGTAATATTATGTAACCACTGCTAGCCTCTCTGCAATGTTTGAATATCCCTGGAAGTGTCTGCATTTGTTTGTACCTCTAATTAAGCCTGATGTGTCACATGCTCCACTCATGATGTTGCTGGTGTATTTGCAGACATTGATTAAACCCATCTATATTTAGGCCCACATGTGTCTGCTTCTACTTTTCTTACACTTCACTGTGTTTATATGTTTTGTGTCAGGCATGTCATGATATCTCTGTGCTGGCAGAACCAGAGGAAAAACCTCTAAAAGATAGATCACACTTGCAGCCTGAGAACTCAAAGCCTGATAATAACTCCAGCAGCAAGCAGGGACATGCTGTACAAAATGTGTCTCTCTCTCACTCTCTCTCTCTCTCACACACACACACACACTGGAGACACTCCAAACCAACTCCAAAGACAGATTAGAAAGAAAGTGTGTAATTCTACTCCTAAATGACGCATCTTGTAATATGTGCTGACAAAAACCTCACTGTTATGAAAGTCATTCACAGGCCCAACAGACCTCCTACATTCGATACCTGACCTGCTACAAAGACCAAATGCATTCTGGGTATGCATTCTGAATGAATTTTAGGTCAAAGCAAAAAGGAAAAAAACACAGGAGAAGAAAAAATATAACAAACATTGTTCTTAGTATCCACTCACGAACCCATCTCTCTCATGCTACCTAATTCTCTCTACCGGCAGGTGCTCAGAAATAATAAGCTGATATCTTCACATGGGATTTTAGGGACAGAAATCACTGTAAAAGGTAAAATATTCAATTAATCATGATCACAGAGAGGCTTTTGTACCATCCTGGTAATTCAGTTAAGGGGCACAGAGAGGCAGTGTCATTCAACACCTCCCTTGACTCCTCACTCATCCCCTCTATCCGGTTATATAACATACAATCGCACAATAATCAGGTACTGCTTGCATGAACAGTCATAGTCACATACACCTGCGTCGGCTGCACTGCCCAGCAGTTTCAGTACCAGCTTTAGATGGGTTGCACTGTGTTGGAATGAATGATGCTTGTGCACCATCTGCACCATCTGCTGTTCCATTGGTGTAATTACGATTTACTATGGCTTGTATATGGTCATTGTATTGATCATTTAGTTCTCTTTGACCCCACCCAGAGGTCAGAGGTCTGACACAGCTAAGGATGTTTTGTGAGTTCCTAAAACTTGCATTTTATGGATCTTCCTATTGTTATGATTTGTTTGTACTTAACACTTTTTCTTTGCAACCCAGTGATTAGTCTTCATCTACGACGACGTTTCATTTACGGGATAGTTCAGGTGCCGCCGGAAGTTCCGCTGGATGTCCCTCATTTTCGATGTCCGTCGCCTTCTGCTTTCTGTGTGTTGGCATTCTAAACTCTGGTCGATTTATGAGGACTATGGTTAACTTCTCCTCGGCTCTCTGCAGGGTAAATCCAGACAGCTAGCTAGACTATCTGTCCAATCTGAGTGCTTTGTTGCACGACTAAAACAACTTTTGAATACACACCTGTTCCACCAAAGCAAGTTCCGTCCCGAGGCACCGTCATAGGGTCAGGAGCCAAGACGATTGTGATTGGTTTAAAGAAATGCCAATAAACCAGAGCACATTTTTCTCCTATCCAGGAATGTTGTGTGGACTAGCCAGTGCCTTCTCCGCAGCAGACCTGTGGAGATAGTTCTGCCAACACGAGACTACTCAGTGATTAACTTCCTGTTTCTGCAGGGTGGATGTTTGACTGTAAGCCAGGATGTCTGATTGAAGGAAGATTTCTTTAACCACTAGGTCCCTTCTGCGGAAGACCTGGCCCAAAATGGTGCACTTGGCAATGTAGAAAATATGACAGAAAAACAAAGGGATGGACAGGGGATTACATCCTCCGCTTGTTGTCATTGCAATGTCAGACGCCAGGGAACCACTATCCATCTGGAATGTGTTGGGATAACACAGTACGTGATGGGATAATCACTGAGAATTTAGAGAGAGAATAACAGGAATAAAAAGAGAAGAGACCAAGTACGGGAGATAGGAAGACTATGGCATTAATGTGGAAGGTCAAACAGAAATTAAAAGTGTTGTTCTCAAACTGGCGTCTAAAGACCCCCAGAAAACCTTGTTGGGATCCAATTGAGGTTCCCTGCAAAATGAAGATTTTACTCTCTGCACAGTTGTCTGTAAACATTCAGCAAAGATAGACAGCAACACACAGCACAGATGTGGGCCTGTAACAAATTTAATGACATCAAAGATTCTTCTGTGGTCTATTTAGTGGTCTTTGGCAACAACAATAAAAAGGATGTTGGAAAAACTTGTGTAACTCATGCGTAATGTAAATCGCTTCACAGGTTATTACCCATACACTATAGTACTCTAACAGTGACTGGAAAATTAAATCTAATATAGAGTTTCTGATTTTCTTCCTTATGGCAAAATACAAAAATGTATGGCTAGCTTTTGAATAATTATTTTACTTAAATTTCATTTCAATGTTAAACAGATAAAGTGTAAGTAAAGGCAATACATTGAGCTTATACCTGGTGACTGGTTGTATAGAAATTATGTGTAGAAAAAGTGATAATTATAAATAAATTCCAGTAGATGGCAGCCTTTAGTTACATTTGACTCTTAAGGCTCGTCCCTTGCTGACTGGAAGAAGCTTTCCTAATGGGGGTTGAAATTGAAACTGAGGTGCTCATTTAGGATAGACGCAAATTTAAAACATGTCACCACTGAGGCACATTGAATAGATGTACCCATCATTATCAACAGGATGTGGCAGCAGGCAAGATGTGCTATGGAGACGGAGAGAAAATCTTTGGGTACACGACTGAGACCTAAGAAGATGAAGTAAACACTAAATCGGTGTGAGATTCCTGGAAAGGTGAGGATGGTTTGATGGTTTGTGGAAGGTATTTTAAACTTTGAGTTGAGGATTTAGGTGAAGTAGACCTGGGTAAAAAGTAAACAGCATACAGAAAAACATCATGTAAAATGACAACAGTGTTTGTGTTGGTGACAATAAAAGTGTGGGTGGGTGGGAGCAGCAAGTAGGGTGGGGTGTTGGAGTTGGAGCAGGTGGAAGACATGGTGGAGGCAGAGACAGAGGAGGACGTGGCAGTAGGGCAGTGATTTAATTAGCACCCTCTACCCCCTCCAGCCCTTCACTCATAGCATCAATAATGCATGGCCCCTTGTTTCCCCTGCCATAATTAATCCTCTCTTACTATAATTAAAAGCCAAAAATCCCACAAGATGGTTCAGCTTGGCCAGGCACGGGTCGGGTTGGCACAGGAACTGATGAAAAACACCCAAGCTTCACACACACCCTGTGGACCGATAGATCGAAAGACAGACATGTTGACAGAGAGATCAATAGTAGACCCAACTCCAACACACAAGCAGGGTGAAGTAGGGAAGCTGAAAATACATGGAGAATGTGAGATGCAGACAAATTAGATGAATGAATCTGACAGACTGATGAAGTGAACCGCTCCTTGAAAATGTGCTTTTGCGCGCAGTTTGTGAATGAGTGAGAAAGTGAGGGAAGAGTGAGCCAAGCACAAATCTACCACACACACACACACACATGCATACTCACACAGGTATGCTGCTCCCAGATGAGGTTTGTTTCCACAGCAGCCAAGCCAGACGAGAGGGAGAGGTGGAGCTTTCTGATGCTGCAATTAGGACCACACTGTCTGGGCGAGCAAACAAGAATGAATATTTCAGTCCGGAGATCTCCATGGGCACCTAGGGTGGGGGTCTGGCACACCTACAGCCACACACACAAACACACACAAACACACACACACACACAGACAGACACACAACTTACCACGGCTGCCAGAATTATTCACCTCCCAATCACAGATGCCACAATTATCACATCAGTATCACTGCGTAAATGATGCCAACTGTTATGCTCATTGAACTATTGTACAAGGTTTACAATATCAGCATAAATATGCATCAGTAGGAGCAGTCACAGTATGTAGCTGCTGGTTTCCCTTTTGTGAAAATAGCTGCAACGAGCATCCAAGCTTGGCCACATGCCAGGAACAACACAGTTCGTAGAGCAGAGGTCAAATCTCATATGCAACCTAAATTTATTCTCCTCCGTCTCGCTACCTTTCTCCCATCCTTTTTTAGACAGAGAGTACTTACCTCGCTCAGTCACTTCTTTTGGCTCTTCAGCATTTTTAAACGGTGCTTCACTTCAGAAGCTACAGTGTGCACACCCTCTTCACAGCACACTCCCAGTAACACACAGGACTTGTACAATAGGGGCTCTCCCTCTGGTGTGGGTTTATTGTTGATGCTCCATACAGCCCTCCTCCTGCCCTGCCATCCTCGGCCCCATCCACTTGATTTATCGCTCTAAAATACCACTGCACTAATTAGTCAAGTAATTAATTAATAGGCATTTGCATTTGTGCATATGCAATTAGGGGGCTGGAGAGAAGAGAGTGCAGATGGGGTCCGGGAGTCTGGTGGGGGTGGGAGGGTCTGTGTGTGTATTTGTGTGTGTGTGTGTGTGTGTGTGTGTGTGTGTGTGTGTGTGTGTGTGTGTGTGTGTGTGTGTGTGTGTGTGTGTGTGTGCGTGCTTGTGCACGCTGTATTTCATATTTGTGCCAACAGAAGTTTGCACTTCTTCCAGAAAGACAACTGAAGTGCAGGTCATCACCTCACATGTCTGACAGGGAGAAAAGGAGGAAGGGAGGGGAAAGATGACAAAGGTACGGAGGTGTGGCTTGATGACTTTGAAAGGCTATTGGGTGTCATTTGACCATAGAGGGAGAAAAAAAGTGATTGAGAATTTGATATCTTAAAGGGAAAGAGCTTCATTTTGATTACATGTATTTAGCCTATGAAAAAGCACAGCAGGTGGCACTTACTTAAGACTAATCCGCATACAAACAGGATGCAAAGCAATTCTAAAATATCATAATTCCAAACAAGCTCTCCTCCGGCATTTCATTATCAGATCAAAGCCTCCCTGATTGGGGTTGCCTCTTGCCCAGCACTGGCTAAAGCCACACTGTTGACATTTAGCATTTATTTTGGCAAGGTGACCTTAACGTTGTTTGGGACTTGTTGAAAAACACCCCCCGCCCCCCTCCTCATTGCAGTTGAGGTAGGATAGGGCACAAATTTGGCTGGCAGTGAAGCTGGATGCCCCTCTACTCCCCCTCCACACACACAAACACAAACACACACACACACACTGACACAATCACCCCTCCATGGTTTGGGGTGGTGCCAGGTTACCATCCCCTCATCCCATAAGGGATAAGACACATTAGTGGATGTGCGGCATCACGGCTCCCTAGCCACAGCTGCCACACTACTTGTGACCCCAGGGATGACCCTGAAACACCCAAAACGCTCCCTCAATTGTGGCTGTGGAGGAGATGTAGGGGTGATGCAGGCCCAAGGACATGATGAGCTTCTATCAGCTATTTCTAAGCCTCCAGGTCCCTGTTCCCTCAGTCCAGTGGGTGTCTCTGTGCCAAGTTGGACTTGGTGGTCATCGAGCTCATTTCTCCCACATTAACTCCACTAATGTCTGCTAAATAGAGAGATCTTGGAGCTGGGATGGACACAATGCAGTGAAGCAGACATACTGAGGGACCAGGATGCTGGTGGCGAGGAATGTATATAGTCTACGCCAATGATGTGCCAACATGCCTCTGCCAGCTCCTGCCAGCACCAATCCCTTATCATCAACAGCCCCCCCCTCCTCATTTTTCATACATCCCTAGTGGGCCTGCACACCTGGGTCTCACTCTCTCTCTCACACTTCCTCTTATTGTGTCTCCTTCCCTCTCTCTCTGATGCTCGCCCCTGCAGGCACCCCTCACTCAGCATTGCACGCAGGAAACACCAGCAGCATCTCTGCAAACCCTCACACATTCGGCCACAGCTACCAGTAAACATTTGATCTTCACACTTAACCTCATGAGCACCAATCCACACATACCATGCATGCAGCAGAAGCCTATGCAATAGTATATCTTCTAATCTGACTAATTTGCAGCTTTGACAAGTGGGTCATCTGTGCCCGGATTTGTGCCCACAAGAGACAGAACCAATCACAATTGGTTTTGGTTGTTGTTCCTCTGAATACATTGAAGCATAATTTGATCCAATTAGGTAAATAAATAAACAATATGCCTTCTGTTCCAGGGCCTTAATGCACTTATGCATCCCCATCCCCCTACCGCCCTTAAACCAGAGATATAAGGGTAAACCCTGCAACTAAATCCAGTTTACCCACCTTACATTTGCTGAAGAGTTAATTCATGTAATTTTATAATAGGCTCCACAGTATTATTGTATTATCTTCTCAAACTTGTATATGAAAACATATCCTTTTAAAGTGATGAATTGCTTGTGTAGATATGATTTAAGCTTAACTTATTTCATATAACACTGCAATAGTATGCCTTAGACACTTCATGGGAGATAGTGAGAAATCACTACAACACTCCCTGATCAAACTTTATTGTGGCTATATTTACCTTCAATAATATCGCCATAATCGTCCGCTTGGTTATTGCTGGGATACTGTATATGTGCACAGCTCTTCTCTAACTCGACGAGGGAGTTTGGCAGATGAATGAGGAAATTCACAGGTTTCATTAAACAAATAGTCTGCATCCCTGGAAGCAGCAGCACAGGTCAACGATGAGTTTTGTTGTTCCACCATTTTATTTTCTCCCTTTCTCTTCTGTTTTTCCTCTTTTTTTCTGGCTGTGTGAGCTCTAGCGCGGTGACAGATGGCGGAGCCCTCCTCCTCCTCCTCCACCTCCTGCCTCCTCCTTCTTCTCTCTCTCTCTCTCTCTCTCTTTCTCTCTCTCTCTCTCTCTCTCTCTCTCTCTCTCTCTCTCTCTCTGTCTCTCTTCCCCCGCGGGCAAATCTCTCTCTCTGAATGCGGGCGCATGTCAATCACCGGGCTCTCATGTGATGGCTCTTGCCGGTGACGTGCCAGCCATATGGGCGCTGGCATCACAGCCTTAACTGGTATGTAACCCCGTCCCCGGTAGCTCACGGTTGCCACACGCGCACCCACACGCACATGCACCCACGCATACATACATACATGCATACATGCTCACTTACTCACTTAGACATACACACAGACACGCCAAGACGCACGTTCGTTCACAAGCTCCAGTTACTCGAGTGCGCGCGCTGGGAGAGAAGCTCTTCTTAACAACCCATCAGCTTCAGAGAAAGGAAGCCGCGCGCTGCCTGCACCTATACACAGATAGGGAGCGTTGGTTCGCTCACTCGTGCGGTCCCCGAAGATGGTCTAAAACTCAAGCGCGTGTTTTTTTTCTCCTCCCAATCCCTTGTGAAGAGCTCGAGCCGAGGTAAGTTGGAACATAAACAACAATACCAAAAAGAAAAGAAAAATCCTGGATGGTGAAGTGCTCGTCCAAAATGGAGGAGAAAATGAATCTAATAAACAGATGAACAGATGTCTATTAATGCAAGGTGTCATCTGTGTTATACAGCTCTAACGTGCTTTCAATCGCCTGTTTGGTGAATTAAAGCACTGTTATCTTTTACAGTTTGAAGGAAAAAAGCTACTGGCATGAATCCATATAGACATCTAATATATGATCGCCTCCCAGATCTGTGATTTTGCTCTGGTACCTATTGATCCACAGTATCTATGTAGTCTGTTTAAATCTGGTGATGGCACACTTTGAAATATTTTCCAACAAAAAAATGTCATGAATGGATAAACAAGGCAATTTGTTGTTTGTCGTTTTATTAGATTTCCGTATGAGCGCGCTTGCACAAATTCTTCCTCACTCCCCCGCTCTCCCTCTGCGTGCCCTTCAACTTTTGACATCATACCTACCTGGAATATAAAAGCTAAGATCAAATACCACGCTCGAGTCAAAAGACAAGAGTCTCCCGGTCCCGATTTCACTCCTCCAGGATCATTTACATGGAACAGTCCTGAGGCTTGGCTTACAGCATCGCGCAGGCTGTA
Organism: Etheostoma perlongum; assembly: GCA_026937815.1. Lineage (NCBI taxonomy): Eukaryota > Metazoa > Chordata > Actinopteri > Perciformes > Percidae > Etheostoma > Etheostoma perlongum. Next base: position 16,432,850 of record CM049385.1, on the reverse strand, counting down.
AATAGATCCTATCGGACCCTAATTTGATTTAGAGATTCCTGCGTCTGGACTCTGAATCAGAGAAACAAAAGACAACGAGTATGCAAGATAACAAAACAAATTCTGTGGAAGATTTTGACATCAGCTCCGTTGCCTCAGCGAAGGACGTCCTCAAGCTTAATGGGAGATTTATTGATGATTTTATCGATGATTTGCACGTTCAAGATCGTAGCAAATGAAAGGGTGGGACAACGCCATTGACTGTGACAGGCAGTGTGCAGCATGGTTTATATCAGTTTGTCTAGTTTTATCTTCAACAATCTATCTCGACACAACATTGTGTCAACCACAGCCGTTGCTGTTACAGTGGAACTGTTTTTTTCTTTTTGCTAGATTGGTTAATTGTGTTTCTTGAGATGTTTTTTATATTTAACGAGGGCTAAAAGGATACATATGTTAAGGGTTATCGTAGACTAAAAAATGCTTTGAAATCGTGCACTCGTGCATACTGGATTATGTGTGAAATCTATTTCGTGTAAGCTGCATGGTCTGTTAATTAAACGTTGTAGTGTTTTTTTTTTTTAATTGACCAAACCTCCTGAGCCTGAGATTTAAAAACTAGATTTTGCCCCTGGCACACCCCCCGAGATAATTAACCAACCATCACAGCCTACCTTAATGTGGGCTGCAAGTCTATCTGCTGCTGCACTATAATAATAGATGGGAAGTTAAACACACAGGGAAGAAGCCAGTGGAGCCTTATTGAAGCTGTCAAACATCACCTGTCTCTCAGTAGCCATTTTTACTGGGATGGGACTGCTCTTACTAATAAAGTGGTAGGCTGACACATTTCTTTTTCATTTTAGATGTATTAATTGGCATGTTTGTTTGATAGTTGATAGTTAATGGTAAATTGGTTGATTTTAGTTCAATTGTGGTTTGTTTTAACAGAGCCTACAATGATTTTGAGGTATTTTTCGATATCTTATATATCTATCTATATATAGATATATATCTAAGTATTTGTCGCCTAGAAAAATGCATTATTATTCTGATTATTATTATTATTATTATTAGGTTATTATTATAATTATAACATAATTCAAAGGTTTCATTTTGTCGAACCACCTCTTGGTTCTTGCTTATAGGCCATAGTATTACAATTGCTCTCAAAGCCTTTTTACAGCTTAAGTTAGGATATGTATTTGTATGTTTTTGGATATTGTTTAATTTAACAATCAGCGTGGCTTTAAACGGAGTTCATTCAATTAAATGAAATCCCTTTTTCCTCCTCTGAGGAGAGGTGTATGGTGTGGATGAATAGTGCTGGAATGCAGCCAGGAGTGTATATGGGCGTCAGGAGGAGTGAAAGTGGGGGCCCCCATGGGACCTGTAATGTGGCCCCTGCCGCTGGGACCCGCTGCGAGAGGACGCGACAGGGCACACGGATGACAGCAGGGAATTAAATGGGGATCCGTCTGGCTGTAACTCAGCGCAAAGCTTTAAGAGATGATTTCTCTCTTCTTTTTTTTTTTAAATTTCCTCCAAATTTACATCTGTACCTTAAAAATAACGACTCGCGGTTATTTTATATCAAAACGTCACTATGTTAATAATGACCTTTTAGTGACATTCACATCTTTAGTGGAACTTCGAAAATACTTCTAGCCCCAATATTCGGATGTTTATACGTGCGCAATAGTGAGTTTAACCTCAAAGCCGAATGCGTTTTTATCTGTTATGGAGTCTTGGACAGAAATGTACCTTCGTTTTATTCTATTGTATAGACTCTCTGTGCATGTCCTGTGCTTGCGAGGCCTCATCTTCTATTTATTTTCTCTCTTCTCCAGAGCCACAATGTTGACGAGGCTTTTCAGTGACCCCTCGCTGCTTCCCGATGTGCAGAAATACTCGGGCTGGGCGGAGGACAGCGATGACGAGGATTCCAAGCTCAAAGAAGATGATCAGGACACCCAGGAGGACACGGAGGGATCTGAGCTGAGAGGAAGCAGCCGTACGCACTCCGAGCACGCCGGGGAAGACGACGAGGATGATGAGGTGGAGGAGGACGACGACGAAGACGGAGAGGATACAGGGGGGGACAGGCCCAAGAAAAGGGGTCCCAAGAAGCGCAAAATGACCCCGGCCCGTGTCGAGCGCTCCAAGATGCGGCGGGTAAAAGCCAATGCACGGGAGCGGACCCGCATGCACGACCTGAACTCTGCGCTCGACAATCTGCGTAAAGTGGTGCCCTGCTACTCCAAAACGCAAAAACTTTCCAAAATCGAGACACTGCGGTTGGCCAAAAACTATATCTGGGCCTTATCGGAGATATTGCGCTCTGGAAAAAGGCCTGACCTTGTGGCTTACGTCCAGACGCTGTGCAAGGGACTCTCCCAGCCCACGACCAACCTGGTGGCGGGGTGCCTGCAGTTAAACTCCCGTAACTTCCTAACCGAACAGCAGTGTCAGGACGGGGGGAGGTACGGGTCCAGCTCCTTCTCCATGCATTCCTACCCATACCAGTGTGCGCGTCTCTCCAGTCCCCACTGCCAGCCGGGTTCGGGCTCAAACTCGCATCCACTGAGGACGCACGGCTACTCGGCTTACGATTCTCTGTACGGTGGGAGCGGATCTCCAGAGTATAACAGCCCCGAGTATGAGGGGCCCCTCAGCCCGCCACTGTGCATCAATGGCAACTTTTCCCTGAAGCACCAAGGCTCTGCGTCCCCCGACAACGAGAAGGGGTACCACTACTCTGCTATGCATTACTCCGGCCTGCCTGGCTCCAGAAACACCGGGGCCCACAACCTGGTGTTTGGCTCCTCGGGGGCCCGGAGCGGCATTCACTCTGAAAACGTCCTGCCTTACCACGACATACACTTACACCACGACAGGGCCCCAGTGTATGATGAACTGAACGCGTTTTTTCACAATTAAAATGAGAAGCCCAACGTGCGCCCCTTGCAATCAACAATCTATACGGCACACTTTTTAACAAGAGTCCGCGCCGGGATAAAGACATTCTTGAGAGATGTTTTACTCGTTGTCATTAGTGTTTTCCTTTCATTTATTCTGTCTTAACATTTTCTTTTGCTATAGTCAGAGATGTAGTGGAGGGTAATCACCTAACCCACAATCGGATTTGTGCAACAGAAGATATCCAGCTTTTCAACCTGAAATAAGTCTGTAAAAGGAAATTTGACAAACAAAGCATCATAATGTCTTTTCAAGTGCGATTTGTGTTTGTATCGGTGGCATTTGGATGACTGGAAGTTAAAGTTTACCCAGTTCTTTATTTACCACTACATCACTGGCTACAGCTACACCTTGACATTGGCGGTGATTTTCTAATATTGTGAAATTAGAAATAAATCAATGAACAAGCTAATGCAAATCATATTTACTCGCCTGTACGTGCGAGATTTGGGATGTTGTGTTTTTTTGAAAATAATGAAATATAAAAAAAGATGCAGAGGGAAATGCTGAACCGATAATAAAAGAAGTGCTAGTTGGGTTGTTTTAGCAGAGGCTGTTCTTTAATCAATCGTTTCGCATCTATGCAAAACCCAACGATATCACAGAGCGAGGCAGCAAGGCCCAGAAAGACACTGTATGTTTCATCAGCACTGTTGAACACTGTTGCGCGCGCGCACGCACACACACACACACACACACACACACACACACACACACACACACACACACACACACACACACACACACACACACACACACACACACACATAGACAACAACAACAACAACAAATCTGACAATGGCTGGGGTTGCCAAAATGGTTCAACTACCAAAATAAATAACGATATACAAAATACGGTGAAATCAGACATTTATCTCATTTTTATTTATTTATATTACCCTTGTTACCTTATTCTTCGAATTGGCCCATTGCACTGTATTTTGATTTCATATAAAATATAAAATGGTTGGTATAATATTTTCGTTTTGATTTGCAATGATATGTTGAATTGGTTATTATTATGATTACTATTATTATCATTATTATGATTATTGCACGTATTTATTGTGTTGTTTTTTGTAATTAATGTTAGACATTGGAAATGAAGGATCCCATGTGTTGCTGAGCATTTTTTTCATAAAATTCAAGTCTTTCAACTTTGTATTCAACCAACTGTGTGGTAAAATAAAATGACAATAAATGAGACTGTGCAACGTTTTTTTTGCCACCCACTGTACAGCCTTGCTATCCGATTAAACATACAATATTAAATAACTTTCCAATATTTATTAAAATGGAAGATTGATAATCCATTTTATATCGAATATAAATAGTGAATTTGTATTTGAAGGATATTGGGATTTAGGAAAACATGAACCTGCTGCAGGCTTGTTACTGGAGAATATGAGGCTGACCCGGTGCCACAACACAACCTGTTCCTCACAGAGCCTCAGGGCCTTCATCTTATTAACTGGGACAGGAGGGAGAGGGCAGTGTTGTCACTCTTCCTGATGAAGTAAACTGGTGCCAATGCGTCATTTTTACTTGGCAGACAGCTCAAATGTACAAAGCAGTCTTTAAAATGTATGGAAATGATTTAAATTGCAGGACGAAAACGGACTTTGGTTAGAGTCTGGAAACCCTGGTTGACAAATCAAAACAGTGCAGGTTAGTGGATACAAATCACTGCATTCAAGGTCAGCAGGATAACAATGGAGGTCTGCTTTATATTAAGACAAGACGCGAAGAAGAAATCGGGAGAGTAACTGTAGCAGCCGTTTGATACAGACGGTTTGAGCTTCAAATTTGGTAAAAATCCAAATAATCCATACATAGCCTACTGTATATAGGCAGCAAGAATATATTGCAGCAAGAAAATGTGCCCGTCGTTTATATCACAATGCTTTAGATGGTGAACTTTTTAGATTCGATCCCATCTCTGCATATAGACTAAAAGAAAAGGCAAACCAATGTCACATCAAGCCACTAAGATAATCCGAACACACCCTGGTTTTGTTTTTTTACATTTTTTTGATGCCTCATACATTCCTGAGATCGGTATTAATTCATACTTTTTTGTGGAAAAGGTGCACTGTGCCTTTTTCTGTGTGTATGTTAGTGTACTTTTCTGTATGTTGTCATCTGGACCAATGTTTTGCATTTTTGTTTGGCTGTTTAAAGAAAAAAAATTGATAGTAGACCTTCTTTGTGAAAAAAGAACTCTTTTTATTCTGTAGGCCTAAATACAATAATGCACTTTGCAGTGTTGACATAACATAATACAGCTTTGACACCACTGACAAAATGTAAATATTCGTTATTTTAGCTTTCATTTCTTTCTCTTCCTCTGTATTCTTCTTCTTCTTCTGTTTCTATAATGCATTAAACAACAGACATGAATTATGAAGTCAAACCACGTTTCATAGATTCACCTCTTGTAACTTTGAACACACTCCTCATATTTAGGCTACGTCAAACATATTCACAGTATAAATATAAATAACATTATAAATATATGATTTATTTTTCTGAGGCTGTTTAAATCAAACATAACACTCACATAGGTAAGGGTAAATAATAGCATTTCTTGGATAGCCTATATGAATATTAAATATTGTTTCTTCTTTTTTTTTTTAAATATGGTGACACACACACACACACACACACACACACACACACACACAGTGTAAGGGCAGCCGTTGCCACCCCGGCTAAGTTTGGAGCGCTGCCCCGGAACCCATATGCTCCCCAAAATGTCCTGGTGCTCTCTGCTGTAAGGGCTCACACAGGCTTTGGGCGGCGAGTGATGGTGACCAATATAAATACGAATATATATCAATACCATTACCTCCATTATCTTAACTCAAAATAAAACTGCGTGGACATCACATTGGGGTTCGGCCCTTGCAGCTTTAATACTAATCGTGTAGTTTTAATTATCAATTATAAAAATGTAGGCAAAACAATTGTGGAGCAACTGACCAAACAATTTGCTAATAATTTCCTGCCAATCATCAGTACTTTACTATATGCAAATTTTGAAGTTTGGATGGTATAGCATTTAGAAAATAGTGGAATTGGAAGAAAATAGTTGTGTGTTAATTAGTTTCGGTTAGTAAATAACCCGGGCTATTTCATTTAACAAATCATCCCATTGTGGACAGTTTGGGGAATATTTAATAACATAAAACATATGGTAGCCTATACGTGGGGCTTGTTCCTGCCGCTTGCTTATTCCCCTTAAAATAACTTGTAAACAATACATTTATTTTTTCGAGGATATCTTCATTTTCAATTCAAAAATAAATTATTTTCTGGAGATTGAGTTTACACTTAACACTTGTGGGTTTATGGTACTGCAAATTTTGTTCTGTGCACTTAGCAAATAGGCAATAGGCCTATTAATAAAAATATATACATCTCTAATCATGGCAGGGCGTTTAACAGTGCGTAGAATATTTTATAATAACTCTTAATAATGGAATAACATCTGATTTACGTTTCGTTTTTGTTATGCTTGTTTTTCTTTTCTTGTTAAATGTCTGTATTTTTTAGGTTCAATATAAAACCACTACGTTAAATTATATACAGCATGTTCAATTTGGCAGGAGCTCCTACCTGTGAGTGCATTCATTTAGTAGAAGTCCCGGGTGGCAATCAAACATGCAGTTCTGCAGTTCAGGCTGTTTTCAAACCGACCAACCCAAAGCTTGTGTTACACTTTTGTGTTCGTTTTAGGCCTCTATATTTTTTGGCCTAATCAGCAAAGAAAAAAAAGTTGCTTACATTTTTGTATGAGATAGCCCAAAAGAGAGGTGAGCAGTGGGAGAGGGCATCTATCAAAATACTCCCCGAACCCCCCCCACCTCTTCCTCCTCCACAGTCCGGAGAGAGAGAGAGAGAGAGAGAGAGAGAGAGAGAGAGAGACTGGCAGGCTGGCGGAGGAGAGCCGTGCCAAGTCCCTTAATGTTCCCCAGCAGCAGCACCAGGAGCTCCGGAGAGGACAACCCAATGTGTGCGCCAGTGTGCCAGTTCACCGGGCCAAAGTGGGCACTGCTGGGAGGAGTCGATGTTTCTTTCCTAATTTTGCAGCATCTGTTCATTATCCAGGACGTTTTAAAACGAGAGCGCTCATCCTGAGTAACCCTTTGCCACACGCACGCAATCATTCTCTCTCTCTCTCAAACACACACACAGGCACTTTTGTAAAGAGTTGGCCTATGAATATGCATATTCCCTTCTAACGTTATGTTGTACATGAGCTCGTGTATTGAAAGGTTGTGTTTCATCTTTAGAATTCAACTGTGGTTGTTAACAGTCCATGTGGCAACCTTGCAAGAAATCAGACTAATGGTATACACACACTGAAGCCAAATTTGAAAGAACTAAAATGCCAACATTTTGATTAAGTTTGATTAAAATTGCAGAATGTTTTTCAGCTTTGAAGGAAAAATGGTTTAGCTCAGCAAAATGTGTTCCTGTGTGTGTGTGTGTGTGTGTTGAACTAATTACAAAGATATGTCACACCTTTCTTCAATAAAGACCAAATGAGATATGTTGTATCCAAAGAAGGAATTTGATGAAGGAATTCACAGGTGTTTTGTAAATTACATCACCAGCTGAGGGATTTAGGTTCATTATTTCCACAAACTTTATAGAATTATTTCCCTTGTAAACATAAAATAATATATTAATACTTTATTTGCCACAATTATGCAGTCTGACTAGTAACTTGCATTTGCAGTCAGTCTTAGACTTAAGAAGAAAAAAACTTCCAATGACACTCTGTGCTCCACTCAGGATGAAAAGTGACTGAATGAATCTCGCTGTTTAAATTATCATGTTCATGCCCACTCTTTTTCTCACTCAACTTGGTAAGGAAAAAAAATGAAGAGTGTTTGTCCGACATAACAGTCAATAGTGCGATTATCAAAATGTCACAAGTGTTATGGTGTGAATTCCAATTAACGTCTAGCTAAAATAATAACACAGTGTTTTTACAAAATGCAGATATCAGATTAAATTATGGATGTCAAATATTTGGGGAATAAAAGGTATTTAGGAGTCAGTGCGGGGGGGGATGATAATCTGGTCAGGAGATTGTGAGCATTTGCAATCTGTCAGTGATTAATAAACAAACCATCAGGCAATGCAGTTGAAATGGACACAGATTTGATTTAAAAAAATACACACCCATAACACATGCATTTGAATAATTTATATCTGCAAAGACTGCACATTGTTAACTTTTCTGGCATTGCAAAATAATGCACTGAAAACTAAAATGTTACATGTGTGCAGAGGAAACAATCGTGCAGACTTCGGCCAACCTTTTTGCCAGACTGTATGCCAGTGCCCCCACATTGCCAGACAAGGGAGCGGGCCTGTCACTGGCAGTCCATTCAGAGGAAATTCCACAACATCTGTTTGTTATCACACAATGGTGCACGGTGCAGCACGGGCAGTGGGGCAGAAGACAAGGCAGAAGCTAAACTAAGAGTGTGCTACTGCTGGAGGTCCTGCCAAGGGAGAAACAAGGGCTGCAGGAGCAGGAGGAAGTGGGCAGGAGGGGGTAGGCTGGAGGTAAAGGGGGCAGGGAAAAACCGGGTAGGGGGGGTGAAAAGACAGAGGTGGAGATCCGGGTGAGCGCCAGGTAGGTTTCAGGCCTTTGGCTGGTGGCCAGAGGTCTGGGTGGTGCCAGATGTTGACATGTAGGTCAGTGTTTGTTCAGAGAGTTTGACTTCAGAGTGTGAGAAAATCTTCTTGACCTGACCGACAGCTCTCCTTCATCCTAACGGAAGCCCAGTTCCAGTATGTTCCGAAGGGTCTGGCGGCTGGGTGTGGCTGGCCCCTGTTTAGGAGGTTAAGTAGGAGTGTGCACAGGGACACAACTGGATCAGAGGGGGGTCGTTGCTGGTCTGCACAGATGGCATGTGTGTGTGCGTGTGTACGTGCATGTGTGTTATGATAGGGTTGGATGATGCCCTGGTCACATGGGCAGCAGTAATTGGCCTCCATATTGACCAGTTTGCAGCGCTGGGGGGCGGGCAGTCTCCCAGCTGGACCTGTCAGATGGCATCGCATCCACCTCACTGATCACCCCCCGGACGACCTCCGTACCTCTCCCCTTTTCCTTTCATCTCTCCCTTTTCCTTCATCCCTCTCGTCACCTTTAATCTTCCGTTGCCCGCCTCTGCTGCCATCCCAGGGATGACCTGCTCTGTCCATCACCGCCGCTGTCAACTTTCCACAGCTACTGCAAACTTAAAACAAGTAGGACTCTGTACTTTAGAGTTTTAGCCTCGACTGAACGTATTTTCTTCCTAAACAAGACATATTTTCTATGTTTTGGTAATCAGCGTTGGTTGATTAGGATGGGAACATGATACTCATTCAATTTTAATTCTTCAATAATCTTCCTGAAACAATTTCTTCTGATACACCTGCTGCCTGGAATGAATTGACTAACACTCATTGTTGGTCTCATGTGAAAAATGCATGTTGATTTTTCTCCCGTACGTATGCTAAACCTACATAGAATATGAAAACAATTAAAAGAGTATTGTGACAGATTTGGGTAAATTAACTCGTTGCTGGATTGGTATGAAGCAGATCATCTTAAAAATACCCCGAAGCATCTTGAAAAAAAGGGCTGATCATTCTAGAAATATCAACAAAATGTAATTTCATTCCAGCAACATTATAACACAAGCATTTGATTTGAATTCAAATTGGTGCACTTATTTAAAGGAAAACACAGATTTTTTTGTAATACAGACCTTTGTGTTTGACTGACTTTTAGCGTGGTATCACCCTCCCACAAGGAGCAGTAATGGAGTGTGTTTTGCTGTGAGATGCCCGACTGTGAGGAGTTAGTGCTATAGAAAGGATTTCATCCCAGACTTGGCAGGGGACGGTCTCTGGGTATGTAGAGAACAATCGTCTCTCCTTCGGTCCTGTCAGCCAGCAAACACAGAGAGTTGGCACACGCTCAGCGGGAAAAGATCGGGAGTGACAAGGGGGATGGACACACACAGTAACACACTGGCACACACTTGTACCCATCCTTTCCTCACAGTACCAAAATGGGTTCTGATGATGCCACTGGGGATTATGGGATGACTGGATGGTTCTGCAAAGTGGATGGGAGGACCTCATGAAAATAGTCTGTAAAATGACCACAGTGTTAACCTACTGTCAAACCAACAGACAGACAGAATGGGAGGGAGAGTAGAAGAAGAAAGAGGAAAATAGAGGCAGTTAAAGAGAGGAAGAGACTGGCAGAGCAACACAGCGCCTGCCATGCATGCTCGCTCCTCTGCTAGGGAAACGTCACCCAAGAATACATGTTTAAGAGTTGATGTGTATGTTCAATATATATTCTGCGCTTCCTTTTGCCTTCTGTTTTTTCTGAAAACATGTTGATGCACAAGTGTGTGCATGTAGGTGCGCCTTTACATGTGAGCAAGAAGGAGGAGGAGGAGAGGTGGGAGAGGAGGGGGGGTTATGCACGTTTAAATTCTGCGACATCTGTTCATTACAACTAGAGTGTGTTTATTTTTATACAGCCAGCCACAAGCAGAGAGCTCGACTGGCACCGCTGGTTAATGTACCAGCCCGCTACGACGGTAAAGCAAATGAAATATTAACTGGCAGACACAAAGAATGAGTAGAGGAGTGAGGACAAAGGGAAAAGAGGAAAAATGATAAGATAATATGTGACAAAAATGTGCACACACATTGTCTCCACTCTGATCTAATTAAGGGAGAGACACAATCAACAGATTACAGAGGAAAGGCCTAGAAAACAGCACTCTATATAGTATGTGTTGCTGTGAGATAGGAAAAGAACAGGTGAGGCTTTATGGAAACAGGTTACCGTACATGAATATGTTTCTGTGCTGACCCTCTTCAAACCAAAATAAGAGCATCTTACTGCAAATGTGCAACATGAAATTGAAAGCAATGGAATCTGTTTAAGCTACAGAGGACACTGCAAACCAAATAACATCACATGAAACAAGCTAGGAAATAACCAGAACAAGTTTAAACCCTACTTAAATATGAACGTCACTTCCTATTTGAGGTAATAAGCAGCTTAAAATGTGTTGAGTGGTTTGGGATGCCAAGATGGCCCACAAAACATTTTAGAAGGTTCTTTGTGTCCACAACTGTTAAATTTCATGATATTTGACATCCATGTTTGATCTTGTCTTATTTGTATTTTATTGGTCTTGTTTAATACCTTCCGCTAGGCCTTTTATTAGTGGATCAAATTGTACTAATATTGTTTTTGTCCTTTAACACGGCTTTTGGGATAATGTGTGTTAGTATTTTAATATTAATATGTCTTTCATATGTGGTTTGTTGTCACCAAATGTGTGAAGTTTTTGTACTTTGTTTTTTTTTCCTAGGTGACAAACTAGTTTCCTTTTAGGGGATTTACTGTTATCTATGCATGCGTTGTTGGAAGAGGAAGTGTCTGGAAGTGTAGATGAAATGCTCAGCGTGACATCTGCTGAGGCTACAGTGTTTTAGTTCAGTCACTCTGTTCTGCTTCAAAGCCACAACTCTTGACCAAGAGACCAACGGTAGCAGACTAACCCGACTCTAACAACCCTCTAATCATCCTAAGCAACCAGACCTTTGCATCAACAAGCCCCCCTGCACCACCCTATCCCCCCCCGTCCACCCCCAGACCCACCACTGCCCGGATCCACTCCCATGTTCCCATGCTCCCCTGGGACGGCCTGCTCTGGAATGCCGCTCATGGGGAAGAATCTTGCTGCAGGCGCTCAATATGTCACATGTGTCTCGCAGAAAGAGAGAGAGGCAGAGAGAGAGAGAGAGAGGGTGTGGCAGGTATGGTGTAGTACTTTTGCAAGGCAATGACAGGTTGTCTCGGTCTATGTTTTTACATGTGTGTGGTTGTGTGATTGTGTGTGACAGATTCCCAGATTAAAGGGTTCAGATTAACAGGCTCAGGACACAGAGCAAAAGGGAATTAGGATGGCATTAACGTCTCTTCTGCACCAGCACATTAGCCATTCATTACTGTGTGTTTGCACAATCAGTACCAGGCGGCCCCTCATTCCCCTCTGTGTTATTGCATTCATGACAATGTTAACATGTCAGGATGTTTTGTTATTCATAAACCATTAGCAGGACTATAATTCAACTAACACTTATCATCAGGCAATTGTCACTAGTGCTTTATAGCCATGCATGCATGCCATTATTATCAGTATGTTTTTTATTGTTACTTGCCATACTTGGATATACAGCAATGCCAAACTAGATAAAAAAACTAAAATTTCAGATTTCTGCTACACAACACTATATTTTCTGGATTTTTTTTAAGTGCTGTATGCAAGGTTTTCACATCAGTTGATCAGTATCATATCAAGTGTGATTACTGAAAAGAAATGCAGTCAAAGACAAAAAGCTTTGTGAGCCGCAGCTGGTCTCTACACTGTATTGAACATTGTGCATCATTGTGTCAGAAATCTGCAGGATTGCTCTGTGGCTCCAAACATGTGTGAAGGTATCCTAACACAAGTTGGTCAGGGTAGGGTTGGTCTGGAGGTTAGAGGGCCACCCACATTGGGCTTTTTTAGAAGTAGAAATTGCACAGAGACATAACTTAGAGCCAGCAGAACAAACTCAGTGTATGTAAGATGGTTTAAGACTTGTTGGGACAAATATATGTAATTATATACAGTACATGAACATTGGAATGGAACAAGTCACCATTGCCAATTAAAAATACAGGGAGCCAAAGAAAAACTGAGTGAAAAATAAAAGAGTGGATCTGTGAGAAATGCTTTTTGGTTTTTAGTACTAATATTTTAACATCACACAGATGTCTGTTTTCACTGAGCTCCAGATTAATTCTTCCTTCTATAATGGGTGACATGTTTGTGTTGTCCTTCTTGATCTTTGTCCAGTTCTATTAAACTAAACAAAAAAAAGCATCTTTAAACATGAAGCTGAAATCCATATCCCATGTCCATATCCTAACAATGTGAAAACTATGACAGAATGTACAAGTGGTCTGTTTGCTAACAAGTTCAGCATTAAAGGTTAATGTAGCATTGAGAAGCAACATCCTGTTTGCCCCAGGAAGCATTGTAAATGTGGTCTTAAATTTAAGAAATGCTATCAGTACTGTGGTGTGAAATACTGGCTACAATTATTTTCAACCATTTGCCACATTTTATAATAAACATGCTAAGGTGTCACAATAGATTTGGCATTTTAAAATTGATGTTTAAAAATGCAACACCGTGTTAAAGAAGATGAGAAATCACACACAGAATAACATTAAAGGCATGGCATAACTCTCAACTGCAAACTTTTCCATGTTTGCTGTGTGCGTCACTGTGCCAAGAGAGATGTGAAGACATGGATTGACACACCATCTCTCCTCCAAAGCCTAACTCCTCAGCCTAGCCAGATTAAGGGATTACCAGGCAAGGCGAGCGTTAAAGCCGGCTAATTCTCACCCAAGCACAGAGCACTAAGGCTACCCAGAGCCCCGCGGAGCCCTGCGGAGCCCCTCTCTCCTCAGAGCAGCTGTGTGATGGAGGAAGGGACGAAGCTGCTTTCCTAGGAGAAACCGGAGAAATAGATTAAGAAACCAAAGCATCATTAATAAAAAATTCTCCTGATGGCACTGATACTTTTTTGTCAATAGTACAGTACACTAGTAAGTACAGACCACTAATCGTTCACAAACAACCAAACAGTGTATATAATAAACTGTCAAACTGTGAATTTCATATTTATTGTTTTAATTAATGCATTATTGTATTGTTCTCTCTACTTTTTTTTCCACCGGTCAATGCAGTTATTCGTGGCCTTTGTTGCATTGCTGAAATATGTTTCTGTTCATTTTCCCGTGTTTTTTTCGATCATGTGATTTCTTTTCTTTAATGTGTCCTACTATTACTTGCTGCTACAACGAACCAAATATCAAATAATCATAAAGGTTTCACTGGGATTAATCTAATTTAATTAAATTGAACTGTTTCAGGCAAACAGAACCTAATACAGTGCACTAAAGGAGATCCTAAGTCTTTATGTGATTATCTCTTGCGTTTACAGTGATCAGGCAGCTCACACAGATTTACTAAACACAGCAATGTCACCTGTAAACACTAACATAAAATAAAGGTGTTTACACTTCTTTTTTACCTATGCTATTTTATGACATAAAACAAGAAATATATGCTTCTTAGCTGTAGAAAATTGACGTTGAGTATAGCTGAATAATAAGAAAACATATGTTTTTATCTTAAACATGACTGATCTTGTGTTTTTCAATAAATGTTCCTCTCACTGTTGCTCCAGCAAAGCAAATCTGCGTCTGTCATGCATTGATGAGCAGTACCTGTCAAACCGTTCACTGTGTTTTTCCAGGATCTTTGCTGCTGTGAGAGGTATATCATATAATCATCAACATGGAAGTCAACAAGAAAATGAAGTACCCAACCAACCAATCATTGGGGCACAGAATATATGTAATTTCTCGCTTTTTATTTGACAGAGATCCAAGCTATTGACCATCTACGCCAGCGCTTTACAACAATATTTACTACTTCAGTTGGATAAGGGTTGGAAATTTAGTGGGACACAAAGGCAGACATTGAGGCATGGGAACAAGATTTCCCAACAGTGTTGCATCACAAACACATAACCTTTTGTCTTAGGATTCTGTGCACTTTGGAGACCGAAAGCATGCAAACGACATCCATCTCAGTTCATATACGGTAAACAGGAAAGGCAATGAAAAAGAGGGATAAAGACAGAGGAAGAGAGGGGCCATGGCTTGGGCGCGTGCTCTCTAGCGGGCAGAGGACAATGCAGAGCTGGCAGAGTCGGTGCCTTGTGCCAGAGGGAATAAAGTGCCACATGGTGCCCCTTATGAGCAGGGCCAGCCTGGAGGGGGATGTGGGCCACAATGCATGTATGCGTGTGTGTTTGTGTCTGCTTTTGCGCATGCACATGCATGTACGTGTGTGTGAATGACCATCCATACATACCGTAGCTAAAAGACAATAAAGATGTATCTAAGTTTTGGATGTAATATTATGTAGGTTCACGTGTGTGTTAGAGTGTAAAACTAGTTGGGGTGTGTGTGTGTGGGGGGGGTTCAGAGAGGTGGGGCACAGGGTGTGTGTGAGTGTGTGCGTGCATGTGTGTGTGTGTGTGTGTGTTGCGGGGGGGGGGGGGGAGTCCCAGTTCCCTTTTGCATCTTAAATTCCTCAACATCTGTTCAACCCTTCTCCGCGGTAGCAGCAGCGGGTTGTGATGTCTGTGTGTGTGTGTGTGTGTTCATGTTTGTGTGTGTGAACGGGTGCATATGTGTGTGTTGAGTGTTTGTGTCTGTCTGCAAATGTGCATGCTCTGCTGAAGGTGCTGGTTGTTACCCGCACGTTAATTAGAAGGAGAAAGAGACTCATTTTCAACAATACTTGCAGGTAATGTGAAGCGTTCGCAGTGAATACAAAAAGAGACCCATTCACCTCCAAAAGCAAAGCAAGGTCTCCTCTTCTCCCCGGACTGTGACCCACATTTCATGTCCAGTTCAAAGCCTTTGATCAAAACTCTAATAAGTGTTGCAGGTCTCACTGTCTCTCTAACTGAGATATGACAACACTGAAGTGTTCCCCTTATCAAACACAGAGGGCAGAATAAGAACTGTGGCTGAAGAAGGCCAACATGCAAACCAAGTAGGTCAACCTAAATGGCCCAGGAGTGTGTCCTAGCTAGCATTAGTACGCCTGAGTAGATTAAGCACAGAAGTCAGCAAGAGATGTGGGTTTGCATTAGCATGCCATGTGAACATATGAATGTGGAATGATAAAGATTTTTGAAATGAAATATTTAAGTCCTGTGTGCCATCTCCTGAGCAAGAGCGACAGCAGTTCCAAAGCACAAACATACACAGCTCTGGGGCTCGTTAGTGATGAAAAGTATGTTTTCTAAAGTATGTTACAAATTTGAGTTACTTCATTTTATGTTTCTTTACACTGCTACTCCACTACATTTTAGGGCCAAAAACTTAACATTCATTTGATACTGAGGCTATGATTAATACATACTTTACATGTGAAGAATTTACATATAACACATAACATCATCTTAAAAATATGATGTTTTGTTATAGAGTAGATGAACACACATAAATAAAGCAATACATGAAGCACAGAAACTGCACACTGGGACCTCTTAGACAGACACAATCCATTCGGCAGCCCTCACTAACCCGGTGCCAGTCTTATGCCACCTTGATGCCAAGCCTGCCAAACTTATGTCACATCAGAGCAGGCCCTGTGTCAACTCCTAACAGTACATATGCCAACCCGATGCCCTCCACATGCCAACCTCATGCTACATCGGTGGCAATCCTCAGACAACAATATGCCAACGATGGACCTCTGCTTGGCCCAGTGTGCAAATCCGTAGGTGGCAGACACCGGGAGACACTGTATGGAAGTGTAAAAGGTCAAAAGTCACTAGTGAATTAGGGTTCAAAGACAAATCTGTTGATTTGGTTCTTCTTCAGTGGATGCAATTAGCAACGAAATCCAGCTCCCAAGCCTCGCTTAAGCTCTAATCTCAGAGTCTGTGGGTTCCTTCCAGTCTGCCTGTCTACCAGCCTGTCTCCCACCAAAGCCCCTTACCTCTGTCTCTCTCTCCTGATGCCTGCTGGCACTTTTGGGAGCAGTGCCCCTCCAATCCCCCCCCATCCTCCCCTGCCTCTATACCTCCTCCTCCTCTGGATGCCAGCCGACGGCCCTCACAGTGTGGCACGCCATCTGCTGCCGCCCGCCCCGGCAACCCATCCACCCTTCCCCTCCTCGCTAACTCAACCCCCCACCCCAGCAGACAGCAGCTACCCACAATCCCCCTCTGCCTCAGCCGCGCGGCGCATAGAACAGGAGGCTTTCGCACAGATCACTTCACCCCCAATGCCCCCGCCAGAAAGGAGGAAGCTGGGTGAGTGAGAGTGTGTGTGTGTGTGTGTGTGTGTGTGTGTTTGTGTGCCTGTGTGTCAGGGGCCTTACAGACAAAGTAGTAGTCAAGCTTTTAGTTGTGCTTGTAAATAAAAACACACATCTGTACACACATGCACTATAAAACACATGGTACTACTGCCATTTTTGTTTTCTTGCTGAATAGGCATTTGTATTCAGAAGTTATCTATTATCTGTAAACACACTCAAGTTTTTTTGGTTCACTCACACACACACACACACACACACACATATACACACGCACGCACGCACACGCACGCACGCACGCACGCACGCACGCACACTACTTAAAGGGACAATTAGTATTTGTTGGAAAAATTTTTGTATTTTTACAGAAAAAAGAAAGTTTGACCTATAGATGCAAATTAAGGATTTTGTTTCTTTATAGATCAGAATTGGAAATATTGTTTTACTGCTGTTTCCAGTTAAACAAAAATGTCAGAATCAGAAAAAATGAATTACAGATTTTTTGGTTTATTAAAATATCAGAAAATCAATTTGGGAATGAGAACAGATTCCTGTCTGTTTCAGTGTTCGGGGGATCTATACATTGCATTTGGATCCCACAATGTGCTTTTAAAGTATGTTTGCAATCTAGATGTTCTCACTGTCACACACACACACACACACACACACACACAATAATTATTTAGTTTTACTATTTTTACTTAACACAACACGCGTGCCACAGGGTAACTGACATGACAGTGAATCATAAAACCTTTCTATGGATACACACACACACCCCACACACACACACACTCTGCTGGGGATCTGATAGAGGCTTTGTGGGAGCTCTCTGATCACTGTTTAGCTTTGAAAGAGAGAGAGAAATAAGATGAGAGACATCAAACTATAGCAGAGAGAGAGAGAGAGAGAGAGAGATGAGATGAGAGAAAGAGAGAAAGATAGAGAGCAGTTCTCCATCCATCTTGTGTGGGTATGGAGCCTGATGGCTGGCACTCTATCCATCAATGAGCGCAACATTAACTCTCTGGATCAGAACCAACATCCCCAGATCTCTCTCCATCTCTCTTCTCCTCCCCTCATTCTGCTAAATACACACACACACACACCATTACATTAGTATTCCACTGCTATCCATGAAAAACCTCAACATCCACCTCTACCTTCCCTCGTACCACACACACACACACACTTGGTTTCTGTATACATCAAAAACTCTCCCACTCTGTTGAAAATCCAAAGCATATTTTTATATTTTTGTATACTCTCTCGCCATCGTTGCACACCTTCAGCACCTAAACAGCTAACCTCCTCAGCCCCTCTGATGTCTAGCTTTTCTCGATTCACCTCCTCTTTTCTCCTCTCCAGATCTCCTCTCTTCTGAGTTGCCTGATCCGCTCCTCTCTTTGTCTCTCTCCCAGTTGGTGTTAATAATTTAACTACTGAGCTGCTGCAGAGCTGGCTCCCATCCAGGCCTCAGATTGGCACTGTCTGTCTATTTATGACACTGTGTGGCGATGCACATGTGTGGGATGTGCAAGAGTGAGAGGACTGTCTGCCTGTGTGTGTGTGTGTGTGTGTGTGTGTGTGTGTGTGTGTGTGTGTGTGTGTGTGTGTGTGTGTGTGTGTGTGTGTGTGCACGTGTTTCCCTATTAGACTTCAGCCAAAAGCAAATTAGCCTCCAAAGCCACGAGACTGTTGCCTGAAATTGAAGTTAAAAAGAGAGATGTGTGTTTCAATCCGTTATTCATCCTGTAGGACTGTATAATCTAACTTTTACAACGTGGTTTGTATTAATGTGGTGAGAAGGGGACATCCACGGCATGCTGAAAATTATATTGTTCACAATAATTTGGCTGACATTTACAATCTAAATGTCATTTTTTTAAATACTGTGTTAAAATATGATATATTATATTATGTACTCCCCCGTCAACCTGACATATTCAAATCAAGAAAAATAAACTACATAAAGACACCAATACAATAAGGTACCAATATTTTGTAAGATGAACAAATTCATAGGCCAGATGAAGTGCTAGCTCAAATCTTCATTGAAGTTCACAGAACAAATCACAGCAATCACAGATCAAGGAAATAGATAGAAAGAGAGACGTTTTACCTTTACAAAGGGAGGAAAAGTGGAGCATCAGGAGCAAGGCACCTGGGCAAGCAACTGGGGATGGAATGTCCAATAATCCAAGCAGCAAAGAAGAAACGTTTTCATCATAACTCACTGAAAAATAGAAAATCCCTGATTTAAGGAGTAGCTGAGCAGAAAGGAGCTAGGTGACCTCCAGGACCAAATACGTTTTCCCATGACATGTACAAATATGCAAAATCTAGTACACAAAATGCAAAGGACAGAGATGTTTCTTTTAGAGGAAAATAATAATTGATTTTGTAATATTTTTGTTGACTGACATGAAAAAAAACAGTTTCTCATATTCAGAATAACAGTTTATTCATGACATTATATTGTTCCACTTTATCAACAAAATTGCCCTGCAGGCAGCCTCCCTTCACTAAAAGAGGTTGTACAATTTTGAAAAGATGTAACTTGTTTTTTTATTTACGCACTAAATTATAAAATGCATCAATTCTTTCTGTCAAGACTCGCCGTGATGATCTCAACAACAATTCTTCAAAATCTGGTCCTGCGCATTACCTGAAAACACTCAACACACCACGGATTCAGCTTATCTGAAAAAAAGAAGTGACATTTCGGAAGCAAGTATGTGACATGGTGTGAATCTCGATGCCACCTCCCACACCTCTCACCCTCCTACAATCCTGCCCACAAGACATCTCTGCTGGGTAAAATCAGTGCAAGCCGCACAAGATATTCATTTATTCATCTCTGGTATCATCAATCATCCTTAGAACCAGCAGTCATCCGTTTTAAACATCAGTTACATTACTGAGTAATGAACAAAATTTGTGAGTGCATTTCCTCAGGGCTTTTTTTGTCTTAAATTGTAATGATGTAAACCCGAAGACTGGGAATTTTGTCTTCTTTTTTTTTACCTTGCCTTATTTAATCTTTGCATACATTGCTTTACACTTTTACACTTAGGATGGTTTTGTTTACCACCAATGCATCTGTCAAAGTCTTAAAATATCTGTTCAAAGCTGGTGTGGTGACTCAATGGGTTGGTGTGCTGTTAAGGCCTTCACAAGGATTCATAGTAAACAGACATATGCAAAGCCGCCCACCGCTCCACCTTATCTAAATTTGATAGCTCATAAGGGCCTTCCGCACTTGCCGGAAAACATAAACCCACCGGGAATGGCTGCATGCACACGGAACCTGCACTGTCATTAATTTCAGAGATAGACGGAGGTCAGTGTACCAGGTGGTATTTGTGTGTCTGTGTGCAAGCATGTGTAGAGGCTCGCATGGCAGTAGATGTGTGCTCACATGTATGTGAGTATGCACGTCAATGGGGGAGGGAAACATGCATGTGCACGCACACACATACACACACCGGTGTTGACAGGTGGCTGTGGTAAAAAGGTGGTCCCTGAGCTGGGGTCTGCCTGTCTCTGGCTGAGAGAGAGAGGAATAAAAAGCTCCCAGCAGCTGTCGCCCTAATTCCTCTAACACGGTGCTTGTGCTCTGATTAGAAAACAGATCTGGCCTTTAATTTACTCCTGACACCAACTAATGCTCTATATCTCAATTGCTCCGTCCCCGCTCGCCACTGGCCTGCATGGCTGGACACACACACCTAGTGACTCAGAGGGCTAAGCGACGTGCAGGTATAAAAACACATAAAACAGCAGCTGAGTATGACAGAGTGCCCTGTACTCAACTGGTGTCACCAGACCCACTGCTATTCACATATAAGACTGGATTGTTCCTCCTTCTCAGTTAGCAAAATAACTAACCAGGCCTGGAGAGTTAAGTGTGTTGCTTCACAGCACCCTGAGCTATCAAATTCCTGTAGGTAAACCTATTGCCACAGAAAATGTCAAAACTGTTAACTACCTAACTAAAACTTTTTTTTTTAGCTTGTAACACCTTAAACTAAAGCCATGTCTACTTCCAATACTTAATCAAAAGTTGTGTATGTCTAATGTTTTTCTCTGATTGTTTTATATAAACAAACTTTGAGCTCTAAAACATACATTGCAGTATATTACATAATCCATTTGGCAGACTTTTGTGAAGAGAAAACACTCCAAACTGTGAGTAGGGGTCAAAAGTATTGTAGACTGTGCTTTATTTTAAGGGGTCACAAGCCAAAGAGGTTGGAAATTGCTGATCTAGATTTTAAAGGGCTACATGCTGGTGCGCTTTTCTGGTCTTCTTTTTTCTTGATTAAAAGCAGATTATTTCAACCCTAGAGTATGACCCTTTTCTAAGAAATAAGACAGTTTAAAAAATGTTTATACAAAAGACAAGAAGGAAGAAAATATAGTTGCATATAGAAAAGTTGAAGAGAATATGTGAGAGAATGATAAGTAATGTTCAGTGCTGCCAGTTTTACTGCCAGTGGAGGAGGAGGAAGAGAGGCCGGCTGGGTGTTTGGATGCCGTGACAGGGTTGGCCCAGCAGGGGGCAGAGGTGTGATGCTTGGGGTGGGAGGTGACAGCTCAGTGTCACACTGCTCATTGGGTGTCACTTCACCAGGCTGGAGAAAGAGAAAGAGAGAGAGGAGGAAAAAAGAGAGAGAGGGTAGGAGATCTATCTTAATCTGTATGTGTGTGCGTTCTTGTACTTCTATCTTAATGAGGACTTGAGCTTTAGCCCTATAGGACATATGTGGAACATGAGGACATTTTGGATGGTCTTAACTTCTTCAAAAGGCTGTTTGAGGGTTAAAACTTGTATTTCGGTTTAAGGTCAGAATTAGATTAACATTAAGGATAGGCTAGGGGAATGCATTATGTTATTAAGGTAAACCTATACCGGATGATGTTACTGATAAGAGAATAGACATCAAACCACATCAAATACCTAGCTTAATGTGTGTAAGTGTGTTGCTGTTTGGGGTTTGTAACAGACATCTAGTAAGCTAGGTTTTTCTTTGTGTAAGTGACCGCCGGTGTGTGTGTGAGTGAAATCCTTTTTATTTCCTCTTTCTTCTCTCTCTGTCCCCTGTATCTGTCTCCAGGGACTCACTTGGCATCTCTCCCTATTTTTAATTCTTGCTCCACACACAAGCTGGTTGCACACGCACATGCACACTAACACACACGCACGCACGCACGCGCGCAATGAAAGACACCCACATAGTTGCCCCACGTCCGGTTTAAATGCAACATACACGTTTCATTTTCCCATCACTGTCATCTGAAATATTGGAAAGGAACGCACAAACACATACAAGGGACATCAATGATACAGTGCAAGTTGAATTCAGAGAGATAAACACAATACACACACAGTGATAGACTGAGATGCTTAAAGCCTCCCAGGAAACACACTCACTCCCAGACACACACATTTCATCACTGACAGTAGCTGAGAGACATCTCTGCCTCTCAGAATACAAATCCAGTGTGAAAGAAAACACAAACACACACACGATGAGCCCTTAAAACATAAACAGAAATCAAGGAAGTAAAAGGACATGAACATTCCACATTTATTTTTTATTTTGATCCCTAATAGCGGCTGCTTTAGTTTCAAACCGGTATAATAACACAACTGTCAGCAGTGCTCACACAGCCAGTCGCACAAATACAGGTTCCCACAACATACACTGACAGGCAGACGAGCCTAACTTCAAAAGCAAGAAATAAATAAATAAAAGACGAGTCTGATAGGGATGAATAAATAACAAGAGGAGAGAGCGAAGAAAACAGGAAAGGAAAGACGGAGTAAGAGAGGAAGCAAAGAGGGAGATGCAGTGATTTCTGGAAGGAGGCTGGAGGTGCAGGCAGAGAGAATGAGAGAGAGAGAGAGAGAGAGAGAGAGAGAGAGAGAGAGAGAGAGAGAGAGAGATTGTCACACATACTTTGCTTAAGTTAAACTGGCATGCAGAGATGGAAACACACTCCAGAGATAGATATCTGTGTGCAGTTGAGCATGTGCTGCAGGTGGAGAGTGCCTGCGAATCTCAACATGAGGCCAAGTGACTTTCTTGTCTTTTGAGTTTCCTACACTCTGTCTTTTTTTATTATTTGGAGAAGGGTGTGAATGCAAATATGCAAATGTAATGGTTATTATTGCATTGCTCATCAAGCAGCGCGGAGCAGACATTAATAGGCTGATGAATATGCATGCGAATTTGTTAATTAAGTTAATTATTCTGCTGAAAATGCATTCGTCTTCCAAGGACATCTTCCCCAGGATTCCAACCTGCTCCACTCATTAGTCATGCGATATTTTACACTGGGCGCTGGGACAAGGTGGTAGGAATGGGAGGGGCAGGAGGGTGCACCGGAGGTTGAAATGTATACAATATAAGGGCATCATGAGTTTCAAGTCCACTTAAGAACGGCAGTAAGAGCCTCTGAAAGAGATATCATGGCATTATAATGACGCATAATCATTCAACAGCTCTTCAAAACTGAAGGGTCAGTGAAGAAGACAAAGAACTGCGCCCAGCTACAGTAGGGAGTACATGCTCTTAGTGGCCAGACATTCGCTCCATCTCTGCTTTTCTCTTTCCTCTCCAGTAATTCCCCCTCTTCGCTGCTTTTCCTCTAATTGCTTATTAAAACCCTCTTAAATGAACTTTTTGTGCCAACTTTCCAACACATTAATTAATTGTTGTAGCCAATTAAGTGTCGCTGCGCAAATGAGCTTCAGCACAAATGGTCCTGCAGGGCCCGTCCATCCCCCCCCTCCCCTACACCAGCACCACCCTCCTCCTTTTCCACCACCCTCACTGACTGCTTTCCCACCAGCCCCTCTGCCCTTAAAGCGGCAGCATCCACACAGACAGAGAGAGACAATCATTTTGCCTTGCTAATGAAGCTCTTTGAATTGAATCAATAATGAGATGCTTAGACCTTGGAAAAGTACTTTGGTTTGCAAAAAGTGCTGCATCATGCAGAGAGGGTGATGTGTCTGTGTTGGAAGTGGAGGTAACTGTAAAAAGGTCAGAGAAAGATTGTTTTAAAGCTAGTGTCTTTTCCCTTTTGAGCTTTTTTCCCCCATTATTGATTATTAATGGAGCAGATGTAAGACAAAGAAACTCTTCAGTGTAGGTTGAATTTAAACCAAAGGAATTAATATGATTATTTTTGGATTCATGGCCTGACTGCAGGGAATCAACACATATATGTATCATCTGGCCTCCTAAAACCTCTTTGGTTGGACCCACTGCTGTTGAGCGATAAAGAAATTATGAGTGTGTGTGGCAGCAGTTTCTCACAAAACTATAAACTGGGTAGAAATGGAGATGGTGTTATGGCATCAATAAAGCATGCTGTTGCAGCACTAAAGCATATATCACTGCTGGGATAAAGTCAATCAATTTTGGAAATATCACATAAATAAGGATGTAGCCATAAACGAAATAACTGACATAAAATTTTGTTTGATAGAAGACAAAGAAGGGACCGAATGAAGACAGCACAATTAGCTCACTACCCAAAATGCATTCATAATTCAAACATAATAATTCTTTTCTGTTGTTCAAGTGTGGGTGAAAGGGTTTAAATGTCCCCTCAAAAAATATAAATAATATACTCTATATACACACACAGCATTTTCTTTTTAATCTGTTGATTTTTACATGTTCAGTTTACTATTCATGCTTTCCATTAGCTGATCACTCTGCATGTGTGTGTGTGTGTGTCTTAGATGTGGGACTGCGGGAGTCCCATTCTCCCCTCTCTGAGTTTACACATAGTCACTGATCAAACAGCCTCAGTCATCAAACTCAACATCAAACCATAGCATGGCACAGAGAGACAACAGCGGCCCAGATTTACACTGCACAAAGGAACACACACAGACACAAAGGAACACACACAGACACACACACCATTTGGAACAAGAGATATTCAATTGTTTTAAAGATTCCGTTAAGAGATTTTAATAGTGCAGATTTTTTTACCTTCAAATTAAATCTAGAATTTTATAATAGTAAGGAGTAAAAGTGATTAAAAAAATGAGTGACTGAATTTATGGAGCGATTTAGCTGCATAATTCATAGTTATGTTTTGTCTGGAGAAGCAGTCACATCTACAACTCAAACTCTGCACTTTTGATTGTTATCCTGGATTGAGTTAATACACCTGAATGGGAAAAGAAATGAGTTTCAAGCCATCCATAAGACTTATCTAAATACTGTATAAATACAAACTGTCTACACTTCGTAAAAATATTCATTTAAATGTTTCGCTCCACTGAAAATTACTTACTTTTCCCCCTCCAAAGCCAGTCTGTTTGCCCTCCTTCCTTGTCTATCAATCTCACCGTCTCCATCCCAGATTGCCCTCTTCTTCTTTTCCTTGCATCCTGAGTGAGTTTTCTGCCAAATTAAAATGTAGCACCAGTTGAGACGGACAGATTTGCCAGGAGTTTTAGATTCTTACATTGTTTGTTGTGGCAAGCTGAAAATGACAATGAACTTTGTGGCTTAGAAAGTTTCTGCATCTAAAAAGTTACTATGCACTTTTACAGCTTCAAGTCAGACTTTCTACAACAACAACAAATAAACTATGATTGACTGCTAGCAATTCTGGCTAGCAGAGAAGACATATTTCCCAAAATCCATCAGCATTTTGTCAACGGCTGATGTTCAAGAAGGAGGATACACATTCTTCTGTGCTTTGTAGTCAGTTGGGGTTTCGGCAGATGTGTAATGTGAGCGCTGGGTACATCATTTTACATACATTTAGAAAAAGCTTCTATTTGTTCAAGGTTGCCAGATTTCACATAGTGGACAAAGGATAGCTAGCTGCTAAGATGGTGGTAAAATATGTTTCAAATCTGTGCTTTAACAATCAGCTTGCACATGGACTGAGAAAATTAGACCAAGAAGTGATGCAAAAAAATACAAGTGCATGAAGAAATTTTGGATGGATTGACTGAAATAGACAGTCAATGCATTATTTGCCTGGAAGTCCTCCAAAATCACTGTAGCTGACAGTGAAGCGACAGCATCCAAAATGGAGGCTCCATTTTGGATGCCGCCGCCGTCGTCGTCTGCCATAGCGAGAACGTGCTTCAGACTGGCAGTGTGGCACATTTATGGGCATTCCCCATAAGGTGCCTTTCTGATTGATGGCGCAGCCTCGTGCACCTCCCTCTCGTCACTCCTCAGTCCTGATTTATTCGTCTAGTCTCTGTGACTTGGCACTGGCATTGCCCACTACTTCTGGAAACTCCCTGCGGGCACATTCACTATTATTTGGAGTCCCGATGGGCGAAAGCATCAGACAGAAAAATACACACCCTCATACACACACGGCACTGTCTCTTCTCACTCACACTGGGCCTGTGCTAGAGGGCAGGTGAGCCTCCCACTGCCTCCACTCTGAAAGGATCTCTCACCCAGAAGGCTCAGCTGCTTGGTGGGCCAGAGGGGTAAGCAGCTCTGTAAGCCTGCCAAGTGAGGATCTGGTCTGGATATGCATGAGGCCAATCCTAACAAACAGCCGCACACAAGTCACACACACACACAAATCAGATAGACAGACTCTCTCTCTCTCTTTGCCAATCGACAGTTTATGATCCTTGTCTGCCTGTCAGGATCTTCATGAAGAGATCAACCCAAGTGGTAATGGAATCAACACATAAATAAGATTGATGCACACAGAGCACCTTACATCACTGTCTGACAGGGTCAGTCATATACTTGCACATATTAGGCAGTGTATAGGAAACAATTATAAAACCTAATGTTTCACAGGAAAAATTAAACTATACACTCCAACTGCCACACATCTTTAGTGTTTTAAATAAGCCTCCATGTGTTCAAAAGCCAAACGTGATTTGTAACAATACTGTTTGCCTCCAAGCATGATAGCAAACAGATTATGTGTCAGTTAACAGAGAAAAAGGATATACAACCGATTGATATTCATAAACATGCAATACTCTGGGTCTTAAGTAATGAAATGACTGAATAAAGCACTTTGGATATGACAAAAAAATTAAATAGGATTGAAAACAATTTATTCTAATCTTAATTCTTTTCCATGTTTAAGATGGTTATGCATATTCTTTTAGATTTAGGTTATTTAGATTTTCAGATATGAATTAGCCTACCTGTACTTCCAATTCAGTTTTAGTCATTATACTTGTATGATCAATTACTTTACTTGCTTGATAGGTTTCTAGTAGACTGAAGAATGAAAGATGAGTTTCCAGATTCTAAGAGTGAAAAGAAACACTAGAAACCTGGTGTGTAAATTAGCCCAATTTAGATCAGGCTTAGCAAAGGCCTGCCTGTGAAGACTTCCAGTAGTTTGAGCGGTAGCATGAGTGAATGCCTACCATCTAGTGGCAACTTCAGAGAAACATTTAGAGACGCCAGGATAGACAATTCAACTGGTCGCATTACTTCCTTTAATAAACTGAACCAAGAAAACATATATTACAAAATATTTTTTTCTTTTTACAGACACCATGAAACCATTTCTCCTCCATTTCCTTTACCAAAGCAAAAAAAAGAAAAAGAAAATTGGAAACAATGGACCATTATTTTTTTAAGTGTGTATTATTTTCTTTATGTAGAAAATAACTGCCACAAAAAAAGAAAAAGCTTTTGTTGCACAACTTGGCTGGGAGGCAATGACTTATTAGCTGAGGCTTTCACAGCCCACCAGGACAAGCCGGAAAAGTCCGTTTCTGTGTGTGTGCGTGTGTGTGTGTGTGTGTGCGTGCGTGTGTGTGTGGTTGTGTGTGTGTGGTTGTGTGTGTGTGGTTGTGTGTGTGTGGTTGTGTGTGTGTGTGTGTGTGTGTGTGTGGTTGTGTGTGTGTGGTTGTGTGTGGTTGTGTGTGTGTGCGTTACTGATCTTACTTTAACTAGCAGAATAGCGTGTGTATGATGAAGCAGTCCGTTGTAATGTAGTGGTTTAATCCATATTCAAGACAGGAAAGTTGCGAATGGCAGGCTTAGGACACAGAGGTTAGCTGTATGTGAAGGAAGAAAAATATTCATGTGGGCCAAGAACACATTGCAATTCAGTTGATTTGATGACAGACAGAATATAATATGGAACAGCCTTTGAGTAAAAATAAAAAATATATAGTCCTGCAGATGTACACTGTGATAAGTGCCATCCAAAGCAGAAACTTAACCTACAGTTCCCTGCTAGGCCCAGATCATTCAGGGGTCGCCGGGGTCACAAAGGAGGCACAAAACTGAAAACAGGGGAGCTAGCCAGGCAGTATGTAAGGTTCAATGGGAAACTCATGGGCCTACAGTGTTCTTATCAGTGTGCTAATTGCCTCAAAAGAACCCATACACGGTATTTTAGCTCCACCTAAATTTCCGTCACACTGTCACATACACCACTCCATCACAAAGTGGATGACAGCTATTTCATTCTCCAAAACACTGATAACTTGGTGAGTTAGTGGGCACTGCAGTGGACTGGACAATCATTTGTTTTGGAGAAAGAAAGAAAAAAGATCACAGTTGCTTTCTAAGTTGAGTGTCAGCTGCATGGCACTCGATTTGATAGCTAAACTTCATTCAAGTCAGCACCTTCAGTGGAAGGAAAGAGCAAGGGATTGCAGGTGGTGACTGTCCCTAAATGGATTGTTAAAGGTCCTACCGACCCAGGTCCGAATACGCCCCCCGATATGACAGCTTGTTCAGAGGGCAGTGAGGTTCATAACCTGAAAATGCCCATAATCTCTTAATTTCAGACACTTCAAAATCTTTGATTCAACTTTAGCTACCTGGTCCAGTGATTCATAGTGTGTAGGTGTCCCTCTGCATTCTTCCCCTGCCTTTCCTTTCAAGCCAGGACTGCTGGATCTGTCCCAAAATACCTAGGTCTGTCTCAGAGGATGATTGATGGTCAGCGGGCAGCTCCATGGGAAAAGCGGAGGTCCTGGTCCTTAGGGAACTGTGCTGCAGTGGTAGAAGCAGCAGTCCCCAGTCCTGCTGGGGCCTCAGCTGCAGCTGATGGTTTCGGCGAAGAGTCTGCAACCCAGGGTGGAGCGGGCTGTCCCCGGGCCAGAGCATCAACAGGAGATGGGTCCTTGCTGCGCTGAGGGGCCCCAGCTTCCGAGTCCTGCTGAGAGATGAGCTGGAGCAAGGCAGCTGCCACGGCAGGGCTGATGTCCTGGCTGGGTTGGGTTTCAGACCTGACCTGCTGGGCATTTCCAAGGAGGGGAGCTGATGGAGGTGGCCCAGGTGGAGAAGGTGGACGCTGCTCAACAGATGAAGGCACCTGGTCGGGCCCAAGCCGTTTCCTTTTGGTTGCTGCACCATCTAAGGGGGCCAAACAGGACAGAGGACAAATTGTTAGGTATCATTTGTCAAATAACGTTTAAATTCAATGTGGACTATTTATACAACAAGCCTTAATCTTATTGGTCATCTTCTATGTCTGATTGGCCGTTGGGGAAAGTAAAAAGGTATTTGTGTCAAATGGGCCTGACATGGAGTTACACAATGTTGACATTCCCTACCTTCACCACAAGAGGGGGAGCAGAGCACTTTAAGTGTCTCTTCAAACACTATGAAGTACATTTCAGTACCATTAAAAGGGAAAACACATCTGTCAGTATTGTTGCAATAAAGTTAACTTGTTAACCAGCAGACACTGCGTAGATATGGTACAATACTAAAAATATTCAGACCTGAAAATAAATTTAATTCTAGTCCAAAAATCTACAATCATGCACCAATTCAGATATAGCATATCTCAAAGTTGAAAATTTAATAAATGCTGTTTTAATATGTCTAGTCATCACTGTTAAATAATGTTTATTAAAAAAGCATTGAACTTATTCACTATGATTCCAAAAAATAATTGCATTAATGTATGCACAAAAAAAAGATGCATCTCTATTAGTTTTTCCTCCAAACCACCTTCTACAAAATAAAAAATGTGGGCACTGAGTGAGAAAACATTAGGAAGGTCATGTACAGCTGGATGAACAGAAAGGGTGACTTATGTAGGAGAATTTTAAGCAGTATAAAAAGGTCATGACAAGGTTACTAAACCAGGTTAGTGTCGGGTTTCTTTTACAATCTACAGCAGTGCAAGGTAAACAAGGCAGAACGAGTTTCAGAGGCCTTGACAGGAGAAATAACCAGAGGAAAACAGAACTGTTACCATTCCAGTGTCAGCAGCACAGTCAATAGTTTTATTCAACTTGCTAATCACATTTTGTTTTTTAATTAATATCGGCGTCAGAGTGCACAGTTTAAAACAAAAAAAGTGTGACAAACCAAAGTTTAAAAGAAATGCATGCAGGTGAGGTCTAAAGATTCAAAACATTTATTTTCACTTGATAATTTATTATCACTCTCTTCATAAAAAGGCTGACATTACAGACTGATTAAAGCAACATCTCTTCCTGTGAAGAAACCATGACACCTGCTTTATAATGAAAATGAAGTGAGAACATGTGTGGAGATGGGACAGATACAGAAACAAAGACTGTGAGAAAGAAACAAGGAAGTGGGAGAAATGTGGAAGGGAACAATATAGTGTGAAACTTTTCACTCAAATTAATAACACTTAACTTTTTTCTGGTTTATTGAGTACACCAGAGAGATGTCCATGTGCACCGAAACCTGTGCCTGGTTACGTGTGACGACAAACGCTCCTGACATTTTATGAGGTACTGCATTTTTCAATATGTGAGGTGGTAAAAGGGGACAATAGTGAGCGTTCATGTTTAAGGAAACATGGGGGATAAAGTAAGGGGTGGGGGATGCATAAGTCTAATGACCAAATACATTTGGTTAATTGATAGTTTTGCTGATTTCTTCAGGTAGTCTAAAGTGTAATTAATTTGATAAAGTATACAGGAATTTTGTGTACAAAAACTCAGCTTCTGTTTGTTTTCCACCCTTCTCTCCTCAACCGTGCAGTCTGCAGAGAATTTCACCTGACCCTGGTTTGGTTTCCCCCTTTTTGTCACTCTCTAGAGACTAAACCCAGACTTGCCCTTGCGATCAGTAGTAGAGGCGGACGAGCCGCGCATTAATGCCTCCTCTGATTGGACGCCATTGCTCTCATCTCCTTGCTCCTCGGTTTGTGGCTTGATGATGTGACCCAAAATGAGAGCCAGCAGGTTGGCCTGGTCTTCCTGGCTGAGTGGGTCTCCAGATGTCGGCGAGAGTTCCTGGGGTTCGGGAGTTGGCTCTGGGGGCTGAGACCTGGGAGCAGAGTGGGCCTGGTCCTCTGGAGCCCCCTGGTGGTCAGAGGCCTCACTGAGGGCAGACAACGACTGGCTGAGCGTCTCTGGGTTGGAGAGAGTCTCTGGGTTGGAGAGGTTAAGGAGCTGGGCCACCTGGGGTAGGCTGAGGTCCGTCTGACCTTGAAGAAGGTTAAGCAGCACCGCCAACTCTGTCTGGTTCAACTGCTCTGCAGCAACTCCCAGGCCTAAAACACATTTTCGCAACCAGAATACAAACTATGAAACTACAATACTGTAGTCTTCGACATCAATCTCAGTCACTTTTCACTTGCAGTGAAACAGTATGTCAGCATACTGCACCCAATCTCTGTCAACATAGGTAACAAATAAGTACATATTTGGCATAAGATGGGACAATGAGAAAACACTGCTATAAAGTGTGTGCCCCCCCCCCAGTTATCTTATGTCTGATGTGCGTTTCTGCTAAATATTTTTGGGATGCAGCTGTTGCCTGACAACTCACTCTCTAAATTGGCTGTGGAGGGTGGTTTTCCAGGTGGAGGTGGTGGGGCTCCTGCCGGACTGCTTTGGGTCCGACTGTTTTCTCCGCTGGAGGTCCCAGTCACATCCTTACGGGGCACTTTAGGCACAGGCACATCCTCGGGCACCCCGCTCTGACGTGCACGTCTTCTCTTCTTACTCCACAGCTCGTGGCAGTCCTGATGGTGAGGAAGACTGGAGACACAGCCAGAAAGGTAGATATGCAAACAAAAAGTTATAGCACAACCATTAATTACAAATATGTAATTAAATAAAAATAAATAAATGATTGCTTATATAAATATATATAAGCAACAAAATAAAGTATTGAACAAAGTATTCACAGGGTGCATTTACATATTTTTCCCATTATCTCTCACAATGAGAAAACAAATTTGTTATATATCTGACACAATATAGATGAAAAGGTGAAAGCAGAGGCCATGGGGCTACTGACTCTGGTGGCGGCATCTTGCTTGGCTCGACATTACTCAGAAAGTCACTGTTAAGAGCGTGCTCGGATGTGCAGCGCCGTGCAGGGTCGAGGGTCAGCATTCGGTCCAGCAAGTCCAGGGCAGGAGTAGGTAAACTGTGCAGAAGGGGAGAGATTTTTCAACTCTAGAAACAGCCGAAGGGCTGATCACTGCTACTTTGGGGAAGCTCAGCATTGCTACGTACAAGGCAAACTCCTCCCGCAGTCGCCGTCTGTACTGCTTCTTGGGTTTCATGGTGTTGAAGAGGGGAAGTTTAATGACGTCAGGCCAGGCTGCAGGACAGGGACTCCCGCACAGACGGCTGAGGGAAATGACAAAGACGTGATGAAGAAAGAGAAAATGGGGTGTGAAGGTTTGCAGCAGAGGTTACTACTTGAGGTGTCGTTTTCAAGAAAAGACAGCCTACCTTATGAGCTCCAGCTGTAGAAGCTCCTGGTTAGCCTGGAAGATGGGCTTCTTGGTGAAGAGCTCTCCCAGGATACACCTGAGATCACAGAGAATGGGTAGAGGTAGTAAAAAAATATACATTTCCACTCAACAAGCTTAAATTAAAGCATAAAACACAGTGTCAAAGTGTGAATGTCTCTGTCAGACAGTATGATTGTGACCAATAATTTATACTATATTTGATTTATTAAGATATATTTCCAGTTAGACACACCCTATATGATTTCCCATTTATATTCTGACATAATTAATCATAGATAAAGAAGAATAAGATGTGAGTATTCGGGCTGTTGAAACAAATTCTGAAAGTCAAACATAAATTTGAATAAATCCACACATTTAAATGCTGAAATGTATTTTTTGTTAATTAACAGGTCGGCTAACATTAGCTATTCTCACTCTTCTCATGTTACGTCTGATGAACAATAAGTTACGGGAGGGAGAAACAAGGCATTGTGAGCAAACATCATGTTGGTACAAGTGGGATTGACAGCATGAGGCTGGAAATCAGAAGATGGATGGGAAATAGTTTTAACATGACTTTAAAATCGACATCCACCGAGCCAAAATGCTTATGTTATCATTAGTTAACTCGTTCTGGTTTCTTAACTGCGTCGCAAGTTATAGGAGCCTAACTGGGGACACAGCAGTGTTTGGCTTAGATATCAATGCCTTTAGCATCGTGGCTAACGCTATTGTTACTTAGTTTATGACAAATTGTTTCGGCTCAGCTTTCTAACATGATGTCATTGTGCTAACCAAGCACTGTTAGTCTTTATAACAGAGCCGCTTCAATACACTTGTTAGATAATGTTTCATTACAGAGTTCTCTGTTGATTTGTTTTTCTCGCTGTGTGTTTGTGGTGGAAAATAATGTAAGAGAGTGGCGTGCCAGAAATACAACGCGCCATGACGTAGGTCCCTCGCAAGGCAAGTCTAACGTTGGAAGTCCCTCTAGTGGACAGAATGTGTAACAACAACCACATGCCAGAAGATCCGCCTGATGTCCCTCACCTTCTGCTTTCTTTGTGTTGGCATTCTATACTCTGGTCTGATCTCTGCAGGGTAAATTCAGACAGCTAGCTAGACTATCTGTCCAATCTGAGTGTTCTGTTGCACGAATAAAACATTTGAACAAGCACATGTTCCACCAAAACAAGTTCCTCCCCAAGGCTATTTTACAGAGGCACCGATATTGCGATTGCGATTGGTTTAAGGAAATGCCAATGAACCAGAGCATGTTTTCCTCCTATCCCAGAATGTTATGTGGACTAGCCAGACCATCTTCTTCCTTTATAGAAGTAGGTCTGACAATGCGAAACAATAGTCAGGTTTCCATCCAAATTTTCATTGAGATTCTGCAAAAAAAAGCAAAAGAATGCTTGTTTCCATCCACTATTGTTGTATGATTATTGGGAATTAGTTTATCAAGATAAGCAGCAAGTGGCGCCAATTCTCCAGTCAGAAAACAAATTTTGCTTGCTAGCGCACCAAGAGAGTAGTGGAGCCTCTTCAGCAGACGGCAGCAGCACCTGAGACTGTCGCTGTAGCATCTTTAATTCAGCCAGCTGAGCACAAAGCCCAGCGCCTTGTGTCTGACAGCAGGGCTGGCTGAAACTTGCTGATCACAAACACCTCAGCCCAGCGTAAACGTTATTTCAAGACTTTTTTTAAATAACCTGTGTTTCCACAGGTGGATGGTAATGCACCTAGAGTCATACTCACCCACAGCTCCATACATCAATGGCTGGAGAGTATCTCTCCTCTCCCAGCAGGAGTTCAGGGGGGCGGTACCATAGTGTGATTACTTTATTAGTGTACGGCCGACTGGGGGCAAGACAAGTGAAAGGACGGTGAGACTCAGTACAAATAATTCATAGAGTGTATATGTCCCAGAGTGCACAAACATTTTAGCTTTCACTAACTGGGATCTCCCTAGGGGTACGGGTCCTCCAAATTATAGTTATTTTATGAAAAAAATTTTTTTGTTTTGTTCACATGAATCCAACATATTATTAGCAAATATAAATCCCCACTGATGTTTGGCTGATTGGCCTATTGGTAACGTAGTCACTGAGATAGCTATCCAAAGATACAGGTAATCCTGAGTGTCCACTGTGCCACATGTATGTGTAACTTTAAAAGATGTTTTTTTTTTTTTTAAATCATGCCAACAAAAAATATTTTAATAGCTTAGTATTCTATGCACTAAAAAGGTTCAGTATGTATAAAGGCTTTGGGCCGTCCTATACATCATTGCAGGCCCAGTTTAAAATATAACTTAATTGTATTCAATATATGTAGTAGGGGGTCCCGGCTCAGTCTCTTTCAGTTAAGGGGTCCATGGATTAAAGAAAGTCAAAAGACCCCTGCTCTGAAGGACAAAGCTGTGACAGACATCACCATCTAGTGGAGATTCATTGTAAATGAAATCCATGCTTAAGGTGAGGTTAATTAATGCTTCAATCATCATAAACACATGACATGAACAGATGGGGTTCCCATAGACATTGCATACATTTATGAGAAGAAAAAAAAAACACCCTTACCTTTCCTCTGAACTGTAAAGCCGGGCCAAACCAAAATCAGCCAGTTTAATCTGACCTCTGTACAGAAAAATAAAACAAAAATCCAATATCAGAAGCAACACTACCAAGCATGAGAAAACAAGCTCTGTCAACAACTACAAATTACTGAGACAGTAACTTACCCTGGGAAAAAAATAAATAAAACAACTCATCTCCCTCCATTTTTTTATAGATTTTGATTCAGGTTACTACTGGCTCTAAATGCGCCATTCCACAGCAAGACCCACATTCCAGCAGTTTTTTTATTAGCATCTCAGCTATTGAAGCTCGTTCAGCTTTTCCTTGCATCCTGTAATGTTTATGCATTGGATGCAGAATTAAACTGAGCAAGCATCTGTGAGTACTCCTTTCATTGGTGTCATTTGAAGCGCCAATTTTGTAGCAAAGTAATTATCTTTGCTGCTGACGCACCTCAAAACACTTGCAGCGCAATCATTAAAGTTAGCTTTTGTTGGCTTTTGGTTTTGAGTTAACAGTATTTACAGACTACAGCTGCATTTAAAACCATCTGCAGGAATGTTCCAAGTTGTTGATGTGGACAGAGCTGCATTACAGCAAATATTGTAAATGTCCACTTGTGTAAAGGGATCAGAGGTACTAAAGTAAACAAACATGAATAAAAAGTAGATCAAAACACCTGTAGGTGATACTGATGTTACTACTAAACAACTGATTTGTGAGACACACACACACACACACACACACACACACACACACACACACACACACACACACACACACATTTTATTTGTCCATGTCTTCTGTTTCTTACCTGTTGTTGAGCAGTATGTTGGAGCATTTGATGTCTCTGTGCAAGAAGTTGTTCTTATGACAGTAGTCCAGACCCTCCATCAGCTGGCGCATGAAGCTGCGGACATGCTCATGGGAGAACTGGACCATGCCTGACTCCAGCAGGCCCATGAGGTCGTGGTCCATGTACTCGAACACTAGGTAAAAAGCACCTAAACACAGAGGGGAAGACGTATTCAGAAGTCTGGAGGTTAGAAAAGTAAGCCTGTGACAAGAGGGCTAATATGTACAAGGCTTAAAGTTAAAAAAACATCCTGAGCCTGAACCTTATTTATAAATCCGGCACCAGGCTGGAGTACTTTAAACCCTGGATGTACAATTACCAGCTTCCAAAATCTAACCTATAGCTTTAAATTTGCTTTTCAGCAGGTTAGAATACTATACAGACAGGGCAATTATTATGCTTTGTCACCACTGCACAGCCAACTACTACCCTGCTCTATGCAGGTTGAAAAAGATGGGCTGCTAAAGTGAATCATCACTGTGAGTGAGTAGAATAATTAGAAGAAAAAAAACTTCAAACTTTCCATATTTTCTACTACTACTAAACTACTACTTTAAATCTGATGGTGCTAAACATTAGTTTACATTAGTAACATTTGCAAAAAAATATTTTTCCATGCATACATCACTTAGTTATGCAAAAATATATCTACTAGGGTTGTGTAGTCAGCACGAGGGCTGTCCAAATTGGCCAAAAATTACATTCAAATTAGGGCTGCACAACTTGGAGAAAAAGTAATTTAGCGATTGACAATACTTTGATTGCGATATAATGGTATCATGAGATTTAAGGATTATCAAGGAAAATGCATAAAATAAGCTACTAAATTTTGAAATGCGTATTTTTTTAACTTGAACATACAAAGTTAAATGAGCATGAGAAGAAATACAAAAAAATGTACACACTTTTTTAAATAATTACATTTTAGAAAATTAAATACAAATTCTTATTAAATTAATACATTTTGTATGCTATAGACAATGACATTCAAGATGGGTTTAATATAATAACTAGTGATTAAGTTATAAAATATAACTGTACGACCTCTGTTTTTTGCAGTTATGTACAATTTTGCTTTTCGCTTCTTAACAACAGAAGTTCACGAGTCGTCTTCTAGTCTTTGCTCTAGTTAGAAATTTCCGTCTTCTTCACTTTTGTTGTTGGTTTACTTCTGCTAGCGCTAGCCACATGATAGAAACGTCATCAACACACCCACTGTGAAATCTCTAGACTGGCTGAACGTTTAGGGAACAGCAGCCCAGGCCACGCTAGGCAACATGCGAGGCACACAGCCAAGTTAGTGTTGATATTTTATTCCCCACAATCAAAAAGTAATTTTCTTAATCTATTTTTCTATAATACAATTTGAATATAAATATATATATATATATATATATATATATATATATATATATATATATATATTCAAATGTATAATATGTGTTGACAGCCCTATCACACCCTGATAATAAAGTACAGATTTTGAAACATTGTTTACAACCTGATACACTGATTTAAAGTTGATCTGATCAGATTCAAATCACTCCCAATGTATTCAGCTTGAATTGACGATGATCTGATACTTTCAACTAAGGGTGGGAAATATGGCAAAAAAAATATTAGGCAGGATCACAATCTTATCACAATTCTTTTTCATGTTATTCTTAAAGACTATTTAAAAAGTTAGTGAACAGTACACCCTATATGTGTCTATATAAATATGTATTAGTTACTTTTCAAAATACACATAACTACTATTCCGGAATTAATTAGAGCCACCGCACTTATTTAAAAAGAAAATCTGCAACTTTAAAAGCTTGTTTGTCACTTCCTTCTTCTAAAACAGTGGTTAAGAAAACCAGGAGCAAATGCCAGGATTACATTTTTTTATTAAATAAGATTAAGACAAGCGTGTTAACTGCATGCCGTTAGTGTGTCATTAACAACCAAGCATGTATAATTTTTGGGAAGTTTTTAGGCCTTTATTGACAGGACAGCTGAAGACATGAAATGAGGGGGGGGCATGCAGCAAATGCCCGCAGGTCGGAGTCAACACCCGGGCCCCGCTGCGTTGAGGAGTAAACCTCTATATATGGGCGCACGCTCTACATACTGAGCTATCTGGGCACCCAACCAGAGCCTGTCTCTAACAGGTAGGCTACCAACAACATTATCTTCACTTCACTCGTCTCTCCTCCACTTGATCCGTGTGGAGAGGCTACTCAGTGAAAACACAACCTTTCAAAACAACCAATAACAGACTGCTAACGGTGGCAATGTCTGGGGGTGTTTGCTCCATAATCCTCGCTCGTTCCAAACTCGGGCTGCTTAAAGTAGCCTAGAGATAGTGAGTTTATTGCATTTGGGGAGATTTGTATACAGCAGCGGTGCTAATTATTTAGAAGCAGGGCTGCGACTTGTATACAGCGGGAAACATTGCTGATGGCATGATACGAACAATCTCACTGTAAAGAAAGATTGTGCAGACACGTTAATCGTTCATGATCTAATAATGTCATTCACAACTACTTTCAACTGTGAATTAGCTTAAAAGTTTAAGTTTTAAATGACACTATCTAAAATTGTTTTTTTGGACACTGTCTGTGGTTTGTAAAAAAAAAAAAAAAAGTCTTTTATATGAGACATTTGTTTTATTATATTCATTTTAATGGTATAATTTTTCCTATGAGTATTACTGCTGCCCTGAGCCACACCATGATCAGGCCTCTTTCAGACACGTTGCTGGTGGAAAACATTTCCTATGTGTCACTTACTATAACTAGAAGAACAAAGTTTCAGTCAGACAGCAGTGGAGCAGCACTGTTATTTTACCCAGTCCTGGTAGATAATATCTAACCCTCTTACCTTTGTCCTTTTTAAAGTCAAGTGCATCCTGCTTGTCAGTCACAATCTCCTTCATGTTGACAACACTGCGGTGTTTGAGCTGCCGCAAGATCTTGATCTCTCTAATGGCTGTGATAGGGAAACCCTCCTTTTCATTGTCCAAACGCACTTTCTTCAAAGCCACCAGTTCACCTGCCATGTTGAAAAGAGTATTTTAAGAACCAGTCACATGACAATTAAGTTTTTGCTTGTTTTAACAGAAAACCAAACATGAGTACTAGAGTGAATGAAGTCCAGTTAATATTTCCTTACCAGTGTCTTTGTCCTTAGCCTTGTACACTTGGCCGTAGGTGCCTTCCCCTATGATACCAATTATATCAAATTTATCTACACAGCGTTTGCCCCAGTCACTCTGGGTATGTTTGCGCTCACCATACCGTGGGCAGCAAATCCTGTAAACCATTAAAATGAAAAACAGATTAGACTTAATGTGGGATTAAGAAAAGTAAGATTGGAAGTGGGTGATTAATAAAACAAACTGAAACTGACTTTGGTCTCTTCTTAAGGACTGCCTGGGGTAGCGGTGTGGCCTGGCGCATGGGGGACTGTGGGGGTGAGGAGTCACCTCCAGGCAAGGTGGGCGGTAAAGGAAGGTCTATGAGTGACGTCCGGCTGCGAACTTCCTTCTCCTTCCTAGATAGCCTCTGAGGAGGGGTGGACTTCTTTGGACTGACGGTGCAAAATACAAAAAGCGTTTTAGAGAAAAGTATAATTGATTAAAGAGACATAAGAGAAGCACATACTAGATATGTACTTGAGATACACTCCTTGATTGTGCACCCAAAACACCATATTTTCACCCAGCTCACTCGTGCAATTCTATAGGTGGTTAAGAAAAGAGCATGAGCCTTAGGGTGCTTTCACCTACAGTTCGGTAGACTTGGTGAGATTCAGGGGTGGAGTTGCAACAT
Organism: Etheostoma perlongum; assembly: GCA_026937815.1. Classification (NCBI taxonomy): domain Eukaryota; kingdom Metazoa; phylum Chordata; class Actinopteri; order Perciformes; family Percidae; genus Etheostoma; species Etheostoma perlongum. The sequence goes on along the minus strand of CM049385.1, from coordinate 16,392,946 downwards.
TGTTGCATTTTTCATTTGTTCGGTTTGCGTTGAGACTTTGTCAAATGCACCAAATTTTGTAAACAAATGTCATACGGTGGAGGAGAGGAAGGATGTGAAGGAAAGGACGGGCACTGATATGAGAGAGAGAGAGAGACATTTAGATTTTTTTGTCACACAGACAATTAGCGATGTACGGTCATAATAGGTTATCAATTTGAAAAGTTATCATCCCTTAAATCATATATAAGCCCACCAATTGTGTGCAAGGTTGAAATTGCTCGTCAATGCACTGTATTCTGGTTCACTTCCTGTATTAGGGTCGGTTTGCGTTCTCACCTGATGTGAACTCTAGTGAGCTTTGAATGAACTCTTCGAATGAATTCTCACACCACGCCAAATGAACCGACGAATCGCTCCAGGGTTCGGTTAAAATGGACCAAACTGCTCAGGTGTGAAAGCTACCTAACATAACAGGAGCTTTGTGATAATCTATGATCAAAGTTATAAGGTGGCTCTTACTCTTTGTTTATGGTAATGTTTATAGTAATGACCAGTTAACATACAGGATATAAGTAAAATGACAACATTAACGCTTACTTTCCTAAAGTATGTTATATTTTCATGCTGATGTGCTAATTAAACCAAATTACAATCAAGCAGTTTAGAACTGTAGCTACAGGGTGTGTAGTTACAGGAAAGTGAACGTGACCATGTGTACCAGGGTAATTAACTAGAGAGGCAGGCAAAGTGTCACCAACAAAATCCTACGTTTTTTGGCAGGCTTTAGCCACAGAGGGAAATCGAGGGTGTCCCTTTTATCCAGACTTGCCATTAGGCATTTTGCGTATAATTGATATCACTATTCTCTTCCTTGATTTTTTGACCACGAAAAAACGAATTGGCAGTATCAAACATAGATTTTTGGCACCTATAGCATATTGCGCATCACTGCAAGCCTGTAAACAGAGGCTTCAATGAAGAGAAGGCACAGCATTGCAGCCCTTTAAAACTTTTATACAATCTGTTTGTTTAAAACTCACAGAAAAATAGCATTTGGGATGCTGTCGGCTCATAAAATTCAAAAATCAAAGTCATTAGAAAATGTTTTATTGACTATGATTCTCATTTAATTTATAACTTCCGACTTTTCAGGCTTTTTTGTAGTGTCTTAAAATATGAATGAGGATAGTAATAATGAGATACTTTCTACAGTTGCATTTCCAGTAGTGATAAAAAAGGCAAAAAACGTTTTATTTCTCTGATTCACTGGTTTGTTTTAACGCCGCTCCCTCCCTTCAGTCATTCTCTAGCTAACTTGAGGGCGCTTGTTGAGCCTCCATCCAAAACTCTGCCATTTCGACCAGTGAACTTTGCTACTGGCTGTTGAAACGTGATCTATCTATGACAAGCTGAGTTGCAGGCGCCACCATCAGCTGGCTTGAGTCGAGCTGAGAACGGCCAGTGCAACCTTTCCCTGCAAAGTTCTAAAATGGTTAAGTCTCGTTGCAAATCTTTGGTCTAAATTGGGCTTAAAGTAGGCATAAATAAGACCACATGTTACTAAATCTAAAGTAATGTCCTAAAATGTCTTAAGTAGTAGAATATCAGCCCTGGACGATAATCAAACAGTTTTTGGCAGATCACCCGTATTGCCTGATGAAGTAAAAAGTTCGCTACATCGGCCCTTTGCTTCAGTTTCACTCACCGAGTCTGACTTAACGTCCCTACCACAACACCATCTGACTATCTTTTACTGGGTATTATGTTGAAACTTTCTATTTTATTGAAGAATTGCTTAAAGCATTTTAAAAAAGTTTTGTGCTGGAGTTTGTAACATTCCAAAATCTTAATTTCAACTTAAATATTTTCATTTTCACTGTATATGCATATTGGTTCCAAATATCAATTAGAATAACTACTAGTAACTGGTATTGTCTTAAAAAACTGTATCGGTCGATTCTCTTGTCTTGACATAAGTGTTGATGAAGGTATAAAAACAAAAGAAAAAGTGATTATTTCCATGTTTATGATGCATGTACTGTGGGCTATATTTTAAGAGAAAAGATGAGCGTTGCACAAAATGTGACCTTTACTCCGTAGAGATGTGCATGCACTGGGTCTAATGTCCAATGCGACATATACTGTATGTCTGTATCCCAGTTGGGGGGGTGTGATAGTAAAACCGTCACAGTTTGGTGTTGCTCTGATCAATTCCCAAAATAAGGAACGTGTGGGTGTGAATCTGAAGGAGCTTACTTATAACAAGAGATAAAACACGTGTGTAATCTAATCAAATATTGTTTTGTTTTTGAGTGAGACTTACTGTACGCCAAGGCTCTAGTGTGGGAAAGGTGGGGGCCTGTGAGCCTGATCTGGCCCGTCAGGCTTACACGCAGTCTGCCATTGGTAAAACTATAAAGAGCAGGGGGTCCCTGCGCTCTGGTAGAGTCTGCTGTGGGTCGCGTACGAGACGCCCAGATGGTTGCACAGGGGATCTACCGGGGTGTTGGCTCTCCACCCATTGGCGACGGTAAGCTTCGTTTTCTGTTTGATTATGTGTAACCAAGTGTGAGGGATTGTGGGTTGAGATTGACAATAAACGCCATATATTGTATCATTCTAACCTGAGTCCAGTGTGATCATTTCCTGAGTGCCGACCAACCCCCCGATCCTCCTTAAATTTATTTCATTACAGGGGGTACTCACCTGTCCTGAGTGTTTCCCAGCAGTGCAGGTGGTAAAGGCAGGAGAGGCAGAGTGGACGTCTTGTGGAACGGGATCTGGCGGACAGGGCTGCGTGTAGTAACCGGAGCTGGCGATTTGGCCTGGGATGTCGTTGAGGGTGTAGGAGGCTGAATACTTGTTTCTGCCTGAGGTGGCGGTGGAGGAACTTGGATGGCTGAACTGGGTGGCAGAGATGGAGAGGGCTGAGGAGGAGGTGCAGGGGAGGAGGTGGAAGAGGAAGGTAGAGGTGCAGTCACCTGATCTTCACCATTGGGGTCATCCTGGGGTAATGGCGCAGGTGGTGGGGGCAGAGGTTCTGCTGCTGCCGTGTCTCTTTCCGGCTGGGGAGCCACAGCTTTAATAGGCTGTAAAGAGGAGGAGCCTGCAGATTTACGTGGTGGTGGTGGAGGGGAAGCACCACCACCACTAGCACGAGCAGCTGCTTCTGCAGCCTGCCGTTCCTTCTTCCTGCGGCTCAGCTCTGCTCCCAGACTGGAGTTAAGTGGCAGGCGAGAGGAGGGAGGAGAGCGGCTAGTGGGCCGGTTGCTGTGGCAGCTTGCCCCCGCTGCAACAGAGGAAGTATGCCTCTTGCTACGGGAACGAGATGGGGAGCGACGAGAAGACGAGTAGTGCAGAGGGGAGCGACTCCTGGAGCGGCCAGAGCGTCTATATAAAAAGAAAAAAAAACTTATTTTAAATGCCATTAACAATGCCAAACATTTCATTTATGAAGTCACAGAATAGGATACAACATGTTGCATGCAATTGAAAATATTTATTTTTAATATCATTTTTAAATTGTTTAATATTACGTCAACTACAAAATAAAATGGCAATGGATCACATAATGAAAACAAAACCATGTGGGCCTTTTGACATGGAATACAACAGACGTTAATATAGATATAAACTGGGTGAATTGAACAAATTAACGGTTGCTTTCAAAACTGAAGGGCAGATTTGATCTAAAACTTTGAAAGACGCCGGTTCCTTGTCTAATTTCCTAGTTTGCTTTGACTCCATTCCAGTCAGATATATGCCACTGTACTGGTCATTTAAAGAAAATATTTGAATGACCAGACATATGACTTAAAATGTATGGGAAGATTTTCCCAGACTCACTCACTGCTATCTTATTGGAAACTGGAACAGCAAAGGGGAAATGATGACGGGCTTTGTATAATAATGGGAAAATATGAACACAGTATTACATATCTTATTAGCTATAAAACCATGTTAGTGTTCTCACAACCAGATGCCAGGTTTTTACCTTGATCTTCCTTTGAAGAGAACCATGGCTTAGATCTACTGTACAACTTAAATGTAAACATGAATACTAAAGTCTGCAAAATAAAATGTCCGAAGCTGCCTCTCTTGCCACTACCCATCATCCCTTAATGTGACTTGCTAGGTGTAGGTGGCTATTCAAAACACTACTAAAGCTGGTTTGATGGGTAAATTGGTCTGATATTCTAAATTTCCCCTATCAACAGTGCAAGCTATGGAACATATTCTCCAAGATGTTAATGCTGCAACATATACTCACCGAGACATGGGGCTGGTGCTGGAGGACCTGCGGGTGCCATAGGGGCTGATGGAGCGTCTCCTTGAGTAAGGGCTGCTGTCCCTCTCATAGCTGGATGACCTGTGTCTGCTGCCGTAGGGGCTGTCTGATCTCTGTCTGCTGCGGCGGGTCATATCCCCATAAGGACTGGGGCTCTGCTGGGCCACCCTCCGCCTGGAGTAGCTGTCATCCCCCTGCTGCCCGTACCCACTGCCCTGTGGACTCTCGCTGCCAGCTCCTCTTCTGGGACTGGGCGAAAGAGCTGAGCTGGGGCCCTTTCTGCGAGGGCTAACCCTACTCGAAGACTTGCCCTTAGGGATTGACTTGTGGCTCTTGGAGGACTTACGGTGGTTCCTGTCTGCTCGGTTTCTCTGGGAGGAGCTGCGGCTGGCCTCCACTCGGCCCTCTCTCCGCTGTTGCTTGTCTTTGCGAGCCTTCCCTGAGCGACTGCTTTCCTTGCTGCGAGATGAGGATGTAGAGGAAGTAGTGCTACCTACACTGGCTGCAGGCTGTACCTGTTTAGACTCAACCTCTGGCTGGACCTGGCGTTTGGAGGGGCCTGAGAAGACAGCCTTCTCCTTGCTCTTTCCGGAACTCCCTTTCTCGCGGTCTTTGCTGCTCTTTTTCTTGTACCCACGTTCACCATTCCCAGGGTCTTTAACTTTGTTAGGGTCCTTGGACTTTTTTCTGGAGTGTCTGTGGCCCCTGTTCTCTCTACCGTCGACTTCTCTGTCGACACTGTCTCTATCGTAGTCTGGTGAGGGCTCCAGTCGGTCCCCGCCCCCCCTCTCTGAAGGCCTTGAGGACGGTGGGTCTGAAAAAGTGTCCGAGTCGGAGCTGATATCATCGTACTCCACCAGAGGCTTCACCGTGTTGACACCAGGTGGCGCCGTATCGCCGAGGGTAAAATCTTCGGATCCCGGTGCCGCCGTGGATTCGCGATTATGTTTGGTTGATTTATGCCGTTTGCGTTTTGAAGAGGAAGAGGACATTGAAGCTTTTACCTGCACCTTGCCATCTTTGCTCGTCTTGTCTCCAGCAGAGGTACGAGTCGAGGCCTGGGTATGGTGTGGCACACCGCTGGTGCTAGATTCCGGCTTCCTCTTGGTCCCATGGTGTCGGTCCGACCCAGGCATCCCTCACGCCGGCGTCGGTACCTCTCCTGCGACTTGGCCTCGGTGGTCCAGGAAATTCATTCACAGGAAAACAGTAGCTACTCCAAACGCCAAAACAAAAACGTTACTAAGCAAAAACAAGGCAAGAAAATACACAAAATAAACACACCAGGCCGCTCACGTCCAGTCCTCCTCAACGCCAATTCATTCTATTGAGGTCGACAACATAGTTCGTCAAAGCAGAAAAATGCCAAGGTGGTTCTCCAGTGCTGTAAAGTATGTACTTTGAATTAGTCAGTGAATGAAAAAGATCCCAACCAAACATCGGAGCATTGTGGTGTCGTATCCGTCTCAATTTAGCTAGCTAGCACCGCTAGCCAATGCTCGGCGGCTAGCGAGCTGACTCGTAAAAAAGAAAAAGTCCCTTTGTGAAAGGTGTCCTTGTCCGGTGCCAAGTTAAGTAAAGGTGCTTTTTTTCCACAGAATTACGGTCTTAGCATTCAGAAACAAGCAAATGCCTTCATTAAAAGACTCTCGTTTCTCGAATAAAATGAAAACTTGACCCGGTTGGTACTGTTTACATGTTCCCTTTAATGTAAGTTTTATCCCCTATAAATTCAATATTGATTAGAAATCATAGTATTTTCGTGTGCAGTAGATGTTCCAGTTTATTATCAATGGCTCTGGGAATCAACCAGGCCTATATTTAGGGCGATGCTAGTGGATTTAATATCATCCACAGCCCTATCTCAAGGAGACTACAAACGCCATTGTGGCTCCTGTGACTAGCAACTTCTGCGCGCACAGCGAAATGAACCGGAAACCGGAACACTGTCAATCTTTGGCGTATCATAGCAACGACCAATCGCTACACACAGCCCGCCTACTGTGGTCGTGGTAGCGCGTCGTCATCGCAAAAGAGATATATCAATCTGCACAAGCTATAACAAGAACATGTTTTAACTATTACATGGCTTTAATTTTAAATGAAAGAATACACAGCATTGATATCACCGGAAGTAGGCTATCAGGATCATGGTGGGTTTTAAATTGTAATCATGGCCAGGCTGTATTACCAACAGGCAAAGTAGGCAACTGCCCCTGGGCCCTGAAAGTGAGTAGTGCAAATAAACAAAAGGTTATCAAAAAGGTGCAAAAACCAAACTTTCACAATGCCAGAAATGTGAACATATTAACAGGTACAAAGTCAAAATATACACAAGCCAAAAGTAAGCAGTTAACGGTTGATAAGGTGCGAACCCAAACAGAGCTCAAAATGGCTTAAAAAATGGACGTATTAAGGGTACCCCATGTCTGTCCTTCTGCGTGAGTGGATAGATTATAGAGTTTGGTAGAGTGGGAGGAGTGTGGAGTTGTATGGAGGCAACTTTTTGATATAGCACAAAATATTGTATGTGACAAAAGCATTATGTTTCTCTCAAGTCACAAGTTGGAAACAGTTAAGTCAGACTTACAGAGAAGAGTAGAAACAAGGATATACAATTTTAAACAAGTTTTTCTTCAAGGAGTTCTTCATGTTCATCATGCAATAAACATAAATTAGTTGAACAAGTAATATACACTAGCAAGCTATTTACTCTTAGTCTACTAGATACTTTATATAGTGAGCCAAGTCAAGTTGGCTCACACACTGGTAGCCTAGATTTGTGCTGTTATTGTGTCTTTTATTACAGCGGCATTGCATTCTGTTTATTCTAAATAAACATTTATTTCTAAAAACAGCATGATAGTTTTACCTGCAGCAGCAATTATTTTAAGTGGTATTTCAAACAAAAAGCATTTTCAAATACTAGAATCTTACTCAGATTTTAGCAAAGGTGGGGACAGAAACACGGGAAACACATTATAAAGCTACTACTAATAATAAAAAAAGTTAAACGTTATTGTGGCATTGAACCGTCAAGCGTGTGTTCCCAATATGATTACGCATTATGACGAGCTGCCGCCCTGGATGCCGATTGGCTCTGCTGTCTAACTGGGGCGTGTTCAACAAGAAAGAAGAAAGTGGCGTTTCCCACAGTAATTTCTTTAAATGTCTGTTGGAATAACAAGTTACAATGTATGTTTGAGAAAAATAAATGCAATAGAATATAGTTAATACGATTTAAAATGGCTAATGTGTCACAATAGTAGCTACAAATGTTTTGTTCCTGTGGCCATTATAGTAGGCTACACAAATCTTACTGTGACAAAAATTATGAACGTTAATTGGCCCACACTTCACCGGATGGCCATCAAGTGGAAATTACATTTTACATATTAGACATACATGCTATTTGGGCTATATCGGGCAAAGCATTAACTAGGCTATGTAGGCCTATTGTCGTAATCTCTTATGCATTGTGATGTTAAAATATAGGCTGGGATCAAACCTTTTATTTTATTAATCTCATAGCCTATCTAGTCATGAATCCTGTTGCCTCTAGCCAGGTGTTCGTGCTAGGAGGGTTATCAAAAGGCTGACACCCCATTTTGATATCTTTGCTCCTGGGCTTTAGGCTACTCGGCCCACACGAAGGAAGGACCAGCCTACATTAACTTGCCAATAGCAAGCAGTTGTTTTTTGTGCTTGGGCAATATACATCAGTGCAGGTTCCTTATATTTATTATTTCTAAGTGATGTAGGGGTTGTAGCCTACGAGCTCCATTTTAGGCTGTCAGGTCCTATTCCTGTAGGGCTATTGTGTGGATGGATGGAAACCTGTAGGGGGAGGAGGAGGTGACTGAGACTGCGAAGCGAGCAGATAAGAGAACTGGCTGATTGGCTTGTTGCTACCTGGAGCTTCTATTTTATCAGGAACAAGAGGTCTTGCTGTTTGTTTTACAGGCCGAAAAACAACAACATTGCACCCGGGAGCATACCGAGAGGACGGTAGCATGATAGTCGTGGAGGGGAATCGGCAGGAAGAGGGCCCGTATCTGCATTTTACTTCGTCTACACCGAATTCATTGAGTCGGTAACCAGCGTCCGACATGGGGAAGGAGGTAAATGGTGTTTCGCGGAGTAGGTTTGAGGTGAGTTGACCATTATTATTACCTGACAGTCATTGACACACATTCAACGTAGCTGTTAAACACGTTAGGATATGGGCCTACATGGTGACTGTCGTTGTATTTAGTGTAAAACTGCGCTTATGGTGAAGCTGTTGCAGCTTCCGCAGTCAATGTTTGGGATTAAGTCAAACGCTGTTTTGTTTAAATTAAACATTGCCTAGGCATGGCATGTTATTTCAGTAAGGACGTACGTTGGTATTTTCCACCGAACCTATTAAGTTATTTATTCATCCAAAATTGAGGGATTTTAGGGTCCTAACATGTTATCCTCGTTTCACTTTGCGCCGTCAAAACAAAGACACAGCTGAGGCTACATAGCACGTCGAGGACAGCTCCAACACCCATTATTTACCAGGAAAATAAATGCGTTGACTTCAATTTTCTAAGAAGCCGTTTTAAAATTGTCGCCATGTCTGCTGGCATGTGGTTTTTATACTTTTGTTGGGTTGTCTGATGAGCAGGATTGTTGTGCATCATGTTGATGGCCGCTGCGGTTGTGGGGGCCTCGGGTTTTGTCTGCCATGCACCCCGTGGTAGCAGAGAAACGACCAACAAATAGGCCCAGACTGCCTCGATATAACACACACCATAACCCGTACAGACAACAGAAGGGCCACATGGACACACTAAGCTACTGTTAGTTCTGTAGCATTTACTATTATGCAAACTTTGTGTTGCAGCCGCAAGCGTACGTAGCCTAGCTAAATATTTTGGTGAAAACTTGTCTATATCCGGCCGCTGACATTGGGCTGTGTAGCCTGGATACTTTGTGGTGTTTAATCTCCAGCTAGTGTGGGATTTGTGTGTGGTTTCATTTATTTTTAACGGTGCAACAGCTGACGACTCAAAAGATTCAGGCCGTTACCTTCTGGCCCGACTACGGCAGAGCTACTGTGTCAAGTTGAGCGGATTTGGGCCAGGCGAAAACCGGAAGTAGCGCGTCCTTGACTTTAAAATAAAAGTTGCACATTTGCTATTGAATCCATGTTGAGGAGGTACCTGCGCCATAGCTTTTATTTAAACGGGAGTAATTGCCAGTCTTCCTTCAACTTATGGTTTTTAGTGAAAGGTGATTTACATTGTCCATTTTGATACTGTATAGAGTTAGAAAGTTACAGCCCCTGTCCCATCGCAATTTCTTTAAGACACGTAGACACTGTAAGTCCATACAAGTCTAATACATAGACTGAATATTGGTATTAGATTATCATCTGACTTGATTGTCATTGTGCAGTGTAGGCTACAAGTACAAAGACAACAAAATGCAGTTTGTGTCCAACCAGAAGTGCAGAAAAGGGCAAAAAAAAGTGCAATGCCTGCGTATCAACCTATTTAGGCCTAGTCAGTAAATATAACAGTTAGTCTGAGAAAGGTGCAAATCTTAAACAGCAACATTTTGTAAGTTTGTTGGAACAATGTACAACCAATATGATGGATGTGATACAGTTTGGTTTAGTGTTTTTATTATAAACTGGTCACCATGCTGTCAGTCCATAAGAAGAAATTAAAATCCTATATTGAAGTTGCATTTGCTGAATACTTTGTTACAGTGGAAAATAATGTCTGTTTTCTTTTAGCATGTTTGTAATGTAAATATGTCCTTTGTATTCCTTAGTTTATTTGTCAAGGACAATGGTAACTATTTGTTGGTGAATTTGTATTGATAAAAACGCACTATACCCTATTAGGTTATTTCAATAGAGTTAGCACAGAAGGCTAATTGTATAAGAAGTCTGACCATAAAGATAAAATAGTTATTGTAGGTCTTCAAAAATTCACAGTGATCAAACCCAATTGCTACATTGTATGCTAGGGACAGTTTTATTTTGACAGGCATTACCAGAAATGTCCTCTTGTATTTTGTCTAGCTTTACTGCTCTTCTGTAGCTAGTGATCTGTTACTAGCCCTAAACAAAGGACAGCCCTCTGAAAAGTAGACGGGCATTAATGAGACTGCTACTATTAATCTCACCACTGTCCCTTCATTAGCACCACTCACTTTATCACGTCATCTGTCTCCAAAATTCTGTCTAGTTTATAGTTTCTATTTTTTATTCTGTTCTATTTTACTTCATGTACCTCCTTTTTTTTTATTTCATTTTTTTCCTCTCACTTTCTTTGTTTATGTAAGGTATTTCTCTTGTACTGCTGTGACAACAGCATTTCCCAGCTGGAGATCAATAGTGTATCTTCTCTAATAAGTCCTGATTATATTTCCCCAATTCATAGGAATATGAAAATAATAATCATATTGTGATTGACATTACCACTATGTTGTGTATAATTGTATTGTATAATTGTCTGTATTGATGTAAGATTTGTTATAACATTTTAAACTGTAGGCCAAAAAGAATTTAATTGCTGATGGCTTGTCTCTTAGTTATAATATTTAATTTGTCCTTAACTACATCTATGGATGTAGGGAAGGATAAATTAAATATCTGGACCATATTTGGCCACTGCTTTAATGTCAACTAATAGTGTAAATCCAAGATACAAGAGCCAAACTGATTTTTTATTTTTTTAGTAAACAACATACATAAGAGTTTTTCTAAATGTATTATGACTATTTTGCTTTAGCTGGAGGTTACAGCTCACCCAGTTTTTTTTTTTTTCTTTTTTTCTCATGCCTCACTGGCTATAGCTGACCAGTGGAGAAACGTAATGCTCACATTCATGCAGCATCAGGTTTATTTTATGTTTGATTACAAAAGGGGACACTTTATGCTCGTTGACCATGCACATCTGGTTCTTTGGAATTGGCCCTGGATTATTTGGCCAGAAAGGTGCGTGTGTGTCTGTGTGTGCATGCGTCAGACTGAAATGGAGGGGCTTTGACCTGGAGATGACTGAATTTCTAAAAAGGCAGACTTGTCATTGATCAGCTCAGGAAAATAAATAAGTGTTTTTATCAAAATGTTGTAAATGAGGTTTTAGGATAGACACATAATCAAAATAGCAGACAGTGAACTCCAGGACCCATTCACTATTTATTTTTAAACACAAATAAACATTTCATTTATTTTGAGAAGATTCATATTTGTATCTCTTATTTTTTCTTTTCTTTTTTTGGGCATGAAAATTCCTTTTTGATCTTGTAACAGATGTTTGCCTCCTGTAAATAGCATGTACACTTTTTATTTACACGCTAAAGCCCCCGCCTCTCAAATTACCCTGTCACAGGTTTAGATTTATCTTTCCAAATATATGGAGGATAATGGATGTGGCCAGATGTTGCTTCATTTGCAATGTTGTGACTGAGTGGATCCACCCAAACGTCATTGTTTGAACGTCTTATATTTTGCAATCTGGCAGAGTATCAATTTCCACAAATTATGGGAACCCTTGAGTCATCTAAGTGTGTGTGTGTGTGTGTGTGTATCTAAGTAGCTGGGTCTTAATAAATGCTAATTTATTTTCTCTTTATGTACTGAGGTCTTTTCTGTGGATTATAGGCTAGTTTTTGCACTTCCACAGCATGCATTAATTTGTGTGGAAATCCGTTGGTTATTTGCAGAATCTGGAGCAACTTTGAGAGTCACAAATGACAGATTGTAACCAATTCCAGTGTACATTCTCCGTACATACTGATGTTTATTTAACAGTGTAAACAACGCAGTACGGCGAGAATATCTATACAGAAAAGATAATATGAATCAGAGGCCATCCCAGCTCTGTAGTCGACGGTACAAAGTCCTATTCTGCTGATTTTGCTTAGAAGACACAAATCCCAGTCTCCTGTGCTGCTTTATCTCCGGTCACCCCTGTGTCTTCCAATACTTTACATTGAATCTATCTCAGATGATGAGATCATTTATCTTTTGTTTATATGCTGGGGCCATCCTTGACAAAGGTGAGTGGATGCAGGGGGCTCAGACTATGTTAAAACTGCCAGGATTAATATTATCCTCTGCACCCTTTTTAGATGTTCACAAACAGTGATGAGGCGGCCATCAATAAGAAGCTGCCTAAGGAGCTGTTGCTACGGTGAGTGACATTTTAGCACCCTTAAATCAGAATATCTGTAGGGTTTTTTTGCAAGCAGAAATGGCATGTTGCATACTTACCTTCCTGCTTCTGCTCCCAGTCCATCCATCCATTCACAGAGCCACAATTTGCCTTGAACCACCCTCCCTCTGCAACTCCCAAACACACACATTGCACATCTCACGATAATATACAGTACTGTATGCTCACTTGACCTTAAACAAATATTTCAACTAAACTAACCACCTAGATGCAAGTTTCCCCTCATTCCCCACCCTACTCTTCTTCCCAATTCACAAACTGCAATTAAAAACAGATACCTGAGGCTATAAAGCATTCAAATTGAATCCAGGCACACATAAAAAAAAAAAATAGAAAATGAAGGCCATATCTCAAGCCTCGGCCTTGCCAGCCAAGCTGCCTGTGCTGCTCACTCTGTGCTGCTTGGCCAGGTTCAGTTCCCTGATTTGTGAGGCTGGCAGGTTGTGCTGGGACTCACTGCATCCCTGCTTCAACTCGTATACAGTTGTTGCTGCATTGAAGGATCTCATAGTTAGTTTTAACCTCTGTTAGTTAGAAGCAGATTGTGTGTCTTCCCTACTTTGAGTAAACCATTCATCCTGCCAACAGTCAAAGACAATATTAGCTAATTGGCTCCCACTCCTGTGCTGTAAGTGAAAGCTGAAGCAGGGTTGAGTTGGTCAGTTTAGTGCAAAGAGGAAGCTTCTGGCAGCGGGGATCAGGGTCTCTAAACCGTCCCTGTCTGTCTTCCAGAATCTTCTCCTTTCTGGATGTGGTGACACTCTGTCGCTGTGCCCAGGTCTCACGGGTGAGTCTGTGTTCACAAGGTGTAAGTGTGTATGCATGTGTGCTTGTTTTGTCTGTGTGTTTTGGTGTGTTTCTGTGGTATGTTCGAGAACAAACTTGACCCTAAATGTCTGTTTCTCCCTCCTGCTCTCAGTCCTGGAATGTTCTCGCGTTGGATGGCAGCAACTGGCAACGAATCGACCTCTTTGACTTTCAGAGGGACATTGAGGTGAGTAAATCTGATCTACTCTACTCTTACCTGGAACTTTGATCTTTGCTGTGTACTTTTCCCTTCACACTTATGATGTGTCATTACTTTAAATAGAGGTGTAGAAATATACACAGCAGGCTGAGCCGATTTGTTTTTGTTGCAGGGCCGGGTGGTGGAGAACATCTCAAAGCGATGTGGGGGGTTTCTTAGGAAGCTGAGCCTGCGGGGTTGCTTGGGTGTGGGTGACAGTGCCCTGAGGTGAGTTTGTCGAGAACTTGGCTTGACAGAAATTCGAGTTTAAGTTCAGACCCTGGGGAGAGCGAAACCAACAAGTTCCGATTGACTTTGTTTTCTTTCTGTAGGACTTTCTCGCAGAACTGCAGGAACATTGAGCTGCTTAGTCTGAACGGCTGCACCAAGATCACTGACAGGTATGTGTGTTAATCTGGGATGCCAGTGTATCATAATGCCACTTCTTAAAAACTCATTGTCTTTCTCTTTTGCAGCACCTGTAATAGCCTCAGTAAATTCTGCCCAAAACTGAAGCACCTAGACCTCGCCTCCTGTACCTCAATCACCAACCTGTCACTCAAAGCTCTCAGGTGTGTAGGGTCAACATTGTGATGTGTACTTCCATTGAACATACAATACTTATTCATCACCCTCTGATACACCTATCATCCCTCATTGATTTCCTCTGTTAAACCTACACCAGTCACAAATGACATAAAAGTAAATACGTAAATGTTATGCATTGGATTTTGTATGTGGGTTGTTCAAAATTGCTGTTCTTTTGCTATATTTTTCTTGCTTTTTTTTTCCTACCTCTCAATTGTCCTTTTTCTGATTTGCTCCTGTCAGTGAGGGTTGTCCCCTGCTCGAGCAGCTCAACATCTCCTGGTGTGATCAGGTCACCAAGGATGGCATCCAGGCTCTGGTGCGTTGCTGTCCTGGACTCAAAGGCCTTTTCCTCAAGGGATGCACACAGGTACGGTGTGCGCTTAGTATGAGCTGGAGATGCAGACCATTTCCTGATGGTGTCGGTGCTTAGAGCATAATGACTTACAGATGATTTAATCCAGTTTGGTTCCATTGAGGACTTCTTAGGTGCCCAGTTTTTTTTTGCTGAACATGCACTCGCTCATCACACTAACTACCAAGTTCCTCTTATTCTCATTCCAATAGAACAGTTGCTGCTGCCGCAGACATAACATGCATCACTTCCCGTGTAACAGGATGTTTTTTGTGAAAGGGCATACCAGACAGTTTACAGGAAATGTGAATGCATTAATATGTAACACTATCCTGTTCTAGTCAACAATACAGTGTGAAAATACAACCATGTATTTTGATGAAGATGTCACAGATCATTAATTTAACAACATGTACTGTCAGTTGCCAGAAGTTTTAGAGATTGATTTGTCGTGACAGTAGAGGGGTTTGGAGGGAAAATCTTAGTGTGCTTGATTATATATTTAATAAGTGTTTAATTTCAGATGACTTTCCTCTGTGAATCTCTTCTGTAGCTTGAGGACGAGGCTCTGAAGCATATCGGGGGTCACTGTCCAGAGCTGGTCACACTCAACTTGCAGACGTGCTCAGTAAGTACCCTTAACCGTGCTAGAAGATGAATCACATTAATCTAGAAAAACTATTTTTGCAATTTCAATAACATTCTGTAGTCCCATTTCAGATTGCTTAAATGGAATGCATCTCTGTAAACATTGTTATAAAACCCCTGCATCTGGACCTTTGGCAAAAAGTACACAAACACTGTTGGTTAGATTCTGGTGTATAGTAAAATTTCCCACCTTCATCACCACCTGAATGCTCTTGTCATCCTCCTCCCTCTCTCCATCTCCTCCCCATCTTACACCTCATCGTCTCAGGAGTTGCTCCTCCTCCTCTTTTTCTCTTGCTTAGCTATTTCTTACCTGTTCTTCCTCTGCCTGATCTCCACAGAGCAATACTTAAAAACAGAAAATGCAGGAGAAAAGAATTTGCTCTCATGAGCTGGGTGTTGGGGAACATGAATATATGTCAAGTCACACACTGATTGCGTTTTGATGCAAAGTTACCAGCGAACACAGGAAAAGTTGGTATGTTTTCACATGTAACAATTGTTTGGGATTTAGGTGACTGCCCCACCCCACCCCCAACACACACACACACACACACAAATACACTCTCTTTCTTTAAGCAGCAGATCACAGATGAGGGCCTCATCACAATTTGCCGGGGTTGTCACCGCCTGCAGTCTCTCTGTGTATCGGGCTGTGCCAACATCACAGACGCCATCCTGCACGCCCTGGGACAGAACTGCCCTCGCCTCAGGTAAATGTGCACACACATCCTCACTCTGAACTTAACTGTGCACTGCTTCCCAGATCCCGCAAGAGACCCTAAAAAATCTATCTTTTCATTTAGTCTGAAAATTGTTTTCATTTTTTTACTGAGTAAGTCATTATCCACCTTATCCTGTGAAGAAATTTCACTTGTACTTAAGTTGATTTCAAGAACATTCTCTGCTTTGACAATCTTGATCCTGGCAAACTGATGTTGTACCTTTCTTTAAAAGACTTACGAAATGGGTGAAACTTCAACTTAATGTGTGTTATTCTTTTACAGAATTTTGATTACTTGCAAACAATTTTGTTAAACCTTATTTTTAGATTTAAATGGCTTGCTTGGATGGATTTGCTTGTCAATGTAACATAATTAGCATACAAACTTGATTAGTTATTTAATCCTGCAGTAAATATTAAGGTAATAATGGAGATTGTGAAGAGGAATATAAATTAAAATTTATCTCAAGCCTCACTAGATCCAGTTGAAGTCCCAAAAAGTGACAGACTTTAAGTGATGCCATTGACTCTGCATCTCTTTCTCCTTTTTAGAATATTAGAAGTGGCTCGCTGCTCTCAGCTTACAGATGTGGGCTTCACTACATTAGCAAGGGTGAGTGTACTATCTACTTCTTGGTTGCATAACTTTATGCTTACAGGTTTAAATATTTGAAGTTGATGTTTTATTCCCAAAACATCTCAAACAAAATATTTAAAGATTTCACACATTAGATCACATTGTTTCTCTTTGTTTATTGTCTCTTTATCTGCTGCAGAATTGTCACGAGCTTGAAAAGATGGATTTAGAAGAATGTGTGCAGGTAAATAAACAGTCCGAGCAATACACAAATACTGTTTCACCTGTTGTATGGAGACTACAGTTATGACATTTTTCTTTTTACATCAGATCACAGATGGAACACTCATCCAGCTGTCTATCCACTGCCCTCGTTTGCAAGTCCTGGTGAGTGTATGCCTGCCACTCCTGTAGTATTTACAAGCTTGTTGTAGCAGACAGTTGAGTAATGGAGCTCCTGTGTTGGTACTCTGGTAGAGTCTGTCTCACTGTGAGCTGATCACCGATGACGGCATCAGGCACCTCGGCAGCGGCCCCTGTGCTCACGACCGTCTGGAGGTGATCGAGCTGGACAACTGCCCCCTGATCACAGACGCCTCGCTGGAGCACCTTAAGAACTGCCATAGTCTGGATCGTATCGAGCTCTATGACTGCCAGCAGATCACCCGCGCCGGCATCAAGAGACTAAGGGTAAGCTGCGTTGTATACAGTGAGTACGCACTGGTTAATATGTAGAATATACTGTAAACACCCATTTTGTGAACATATGTCATTCTGGTGCAAAATATGATCCAATCAGTGTCACAAATGTATACATTTTAATTGGCTTTATGCTGAAGGATGGTAACATGGTTTGGGACCTCTAAATAAATGTATAAGCTCTGATTAATCTTTGGCACTGCCCATTGGTTGTAAGTCCGGGCTCAGCCATCCAGGTCAGTTTTAGACTCTGGAATGGAGTAAAGTAGATCTTTCCCACAACAGCTTCCCATTGCTGATGATTATTAGAAGTCAACTCTTTACGTCCATAAAATCACATCTTATGTGCAGCCACTGCACCTTTTGGTGAAGGCATCTCACTGAGCTGCACAAACACTATCCCTGATCCGAATTAGGATCATGTGTATTACGACAATTTTCAATTGCAAGGATTTTGCCTTGGTGTATTTGGTGCATACAAAAAAATGTATTAAAAGGGAATAAACAATATGGCAAAGTACTGTACCAACAACATAAATACAGAGTACATATATTAAAATAAAAAAAAATACATAAAAAGACACTACCAAAATATCAATGTACATTATAACTATCTTAGAAGGGGAGGGTGGGGGGGGAGAGGATGTACATTTTACTGTAAGGTGTGCAAAAATATTGATCAGGATGCAATTGTCAACGATAATAGTCCAGGATGTGTGTTAATGTAACGTGTTGTGACTTGGGTGGTGGGGGGGGGGTTAAGAGTCGGTCAGTGAGGATCCTGGGCATTGTAGAGCGGATGATACGCTGCAGACTGCCCTTGCCCTTGGCGGTGGCAGCAGCGACTCGTTGGTGATGGAGCAGATGAGGATGGTATCCATGATGGCATGTGATGTAGAAGTGCCCCATCGTTGTCTTTGGCAGGATTAACTTTTTAAGATGCTACATGAAGCACATCCTCTGTGCCTTTTTGATGAGTGAGCTAATGGTCAGCTCTCTCTTTGGGTACCCTGTGGACCTTGTTTCTAACCTCTAGTAGTGCTACTGTATGTAGCAGGTTTTATGGGTGGGTGGGTCCCCGTTTTTGTTTGCATGTATGCACACAGGTGACATGATGTACATTCCTGCCAAAGGTTTTACACTATCCCAGTGATCAACAGGCAAGAGTAACGCACAAGAATCTCAGTAATTCAACGGCTAAGGTAGAGAAGAAGACTGAATGCAAGTAAACATGGATGTTCACAAAGCAGTTTTTTAAAATTTAAGAAAACGATCAGCTTTTCAAAGGAAGGAAATTTGTTGCAAAGTGAACACAGAATGTAAACAAAACTTCACAAGGCACTTGTAGTTCCTTTTTTAATGCGGAGTAAATTCCATCCTAAATACAAACTTCTTATCGACTCATGAAGCATGCACTGTAGCATATAATTGATCAGGTGGGTGTAAAGTAGCAAACCTTTCTGAGGAATGCGAGTGATTTTAATTGAAGCTAACAACACTCAAGATGGCACATCATTTCAGCAGCCTGTCACTCAGGGCTGCCACTAAATGCTGTCTAGCAACAATACTAAGGTCAGAGCAAAGAGCAGGACTGCTGAGCAGCACTACAGTCTCCAAGTGTTTTAGTTTACTAGGATCCCCGTTAACTACAGAAGGTCTGCAGCTTTTCTTCTTCAAATTAACACAATACAGTACATAACCGACAACATTAAATGGAACAAAAAGAGGTAGGTTTAAAACAAAACCAAGCAAAGTAACCCAACAAAACAATACTATAAACAAATGATTAGTAAAATAAAAAGATAAATAGGCAATTCTATTATTAACACATTTAAATGAAAGGTTATACTCCTGCGGACAAGATGTTTTTCATCCCTTATAGTCCCAAACGTAAACCTATCAACTCCAAACCATACACATGCAATACATCACCAATCCCTGCCTTGTGTTCTCACCGATCAATCTCAGCTAGTCGAATATTTAAATACTTTATTCTATATTTTAATACTTTTTGTATGTGCCATTCATATCAATTCAAAAATTGGTTGACTAATGGTGAGGAAACAGGAGTGTAAGTGGAGTGTAATTGTCAGTATGATGGACAGGGATCAGGGTTACACAGCCACATAGAGTGGCTTGCACACGTTTAAAATAGCCCCATATCATCACATACCCTTCACCATACATAGAGAGAGGCATGGTATATACATATGGGGCTATTTTAATTCCAAAGGCCAAGGGAACTTTATCAGGATGCATAGTATCCTGGATCCATGAAATAACTGGCCTTTAAAAATAAAAATCTGCCTGCCTCTATGGTCATTTAACATAGGGGTGTGTATACTTATGCCCCCTGTATTTTAAGGAAGAACATTTATTTATTTATTTACAATACATTATGCATTCACAAAGAAAATTGGTGTCCTTTTTTTAAAAGGTTAGATTTTCCTAAATCTTTTGAATCAAGGCATTAAGATATTTTTATTTTTTATAAATCCTCTTTTTAATCAACTTTAGCATGGGTGTGTAAACTTATGCAAGCCACTGTATGTTTTGGCTGATTAGATGCTTACATTTTTGTCCAAATTACACTCACCGCTCCACCCACAAGATGTGATGGATCAAAACCAAGGTGTGAAATACAAACTGAGTGATTATTCTGTCCAGAGAGAACTGGTCTCATCAGCATTCGCTCTCATGCCTGTATTTCATTTTAATATAAATGAATCGCAGCGTGACTGGAAAGATTTGTTGGAAATAACTTTAATTTATTCAAAGTATTTGTACGATCCATTAACACATTTCAGTCTATTTTCTTTCTCTCCTCTCCACAGACCCATCTGCCTAACATCAAAGTGCATGCATACTTTGCTCCTGTCACTCCGCCCCCCTCTGTTGGGGGCAGCCGTCAGAGGTTTTGCCGCTGCTGTGTCCTGCTATGATGTAAAGACAACAACACCCCCCCCTTTCCTCTCGTGATGTCCCTCATACATGCTCCCTGCAGCCTGTCACTTGCACCGCCACCCCTTTGGAGCTGCAGAGAGAGGGGCAAAGCCAAAACATGCTACAAGGTGCACGTTCGGTGACGTTCCCAAAAACATTCCCGAATCTCTCCACCACACAAATACAGAACAGACACAACACACTACCATGCACAGATTTTCACTTAAAAGAATGTCGGAACATTCCTGGTCTGTGTTCAGTGGACAAACCATGTTTAAAAAAAAAAAAAAAAAAAAAAATCAAATGTGGTCACCACTTTTTAAGGGATTTAACTTTTCATCAAATAAAGTAAAGAAGAATCTTCACATCTAAAACCATTATTCTGTATTTCAAGGGAAGTGATCCTCTTCTCTTATTCAGCACTTTGAGACCGCTTCCAGTTCTAGCCTCTAAACAGAATATTGAAAAGGCTAAAAAATCCCTCTTAAGCACTCACACATACAGTACTTCCCTCTGTGTAAAAGGTCACTTAACAGCTACCTCAAGACGGGAACTGCTTTGTTCCGCTGGCTGTTAATTTCAAAAAGGAGCAGCGACGCAGCCGGTAAACTGCTGACACCTCCAACACACAGAAAGCCTAATTTTTTGATTTAAAAAAAATAAATAAAAAAAGCATACATGCAGCTATTTGCACATACAGTAAACAATGATGAGACACTTTACAAAGACGACCATCTCAGAATTTAACACACACAACAAATCTTCATGCATACACTGAGCTTGCTACACCTGCTGCACCCTCAGAACACAATCAGAAGCTTCAATATACTGAAGACAAAAAAGACAGTTTAATATTTTTCTAAAAAAGGAAAAAAATGGACACCAACTTAGACTCACAAGTGGGGACTTGAGAAGATGCCAAATGTTGCATGTAACACCTCTAGTTTTTTAAAATCTAATTGTAAATATATATATATACAAGGACTGTGGAGTCCAAGAGTCAAATCCAGCTAAATGACAGATGATGATATGAGATGGGGCAGAGATTTTTTTTTTTTTCCGATGGGCCTTTCCGAGGGAACTATGGCGAAGCTCACACATGTTTTAGGAGCTTTGGGCAGTCAAAATGAGCCAGCAGTTAATCTGGTGTTTGACAGACAAATTGCTGCTTGGCTGGGAAAGCTCATGTCAACAACAGAAAAGTTTAAAAAGACACTCTTCTGACTGAATGGAGAAAGGAGAAGAAAAAAAAAAAAAAAAAAAAAGTCTGACATAACTATGTGAATTCATGCAGTCAGACCAGAACAATGGAAAGAAAAAGCCAACTGAAAACAAAAAGTACGTTTATTTTCAGTTAGGAAGACTATATTTAGTTGCTCTTGTTTTTGTGACGGTTCTGACGACGAGGAACTGGTGAATCAAGCGCAGCAGTGAGAGGACTTCGGACTGGCATCAACGACTCCTCAACTCCTATGAGGCCTCGCAGGGGACAAAGTGACAGCGTGTTACAGCCTGCCACCTGTTACCTCCTCCGTCTGTCTGCTACCAGTGACGCTGCCGGAGGTATACAGCGGATCAGACCGATGGAGTCGCTGAAAGAGGAAGTCAACTGAATCTTGAGCGCACAATTCTGGCCTGATGACAGAATGATTTTTGTCACAACGGAGGGCTACAATGGGCTTCGGCCCCCTGCTCTATAAAGTATTGAAGCCTTTTCTTATGGATTATCTTCTCCTGCACTGCCGTGTCTCTTTTTCTTCCCATTTCCTTTTTTTCTATTTTTTTTTTCTTTTTTAAATGTCTCCTTACTGCTTTTCTTTCTGATTCCCTCTGGATCTCTACCTTTTCTCTTCTTTGCGTTTCTGTTTTGATGTGGTTTGAATTGCCCCTGCTTTGTGTTTTGAAGTCATGAGTTCAGCTTCTCCTAGTTGAGTTTGAGCCCTCTTCCAGTCCTCAGTTTTGATCTGATGGTGTTTGTGTTTTTATTAAGAGTTTATTGTTACTAAATGTCCAGAGTGTAGCCCTTTTGTCCAGGGGAAGAGTTGGCGCCAGTGCAATTGTAATAAATGTTGAAAAAAAAAATTGAATACAAGAGTTGAAAAGTTCATGATATATGTGTGTGTGATGTAGGTTCTACTTATTGAATGTTTCCATCAAGGAGAAGACCTCGCGATGGCTGACCAGGCATTGTTTACCACTAAAAGAGAATCAGATTTTTCTCCCATATGTGGTCTTTCCTCTTTTATTTGTATGCCTTGCTTTTCCTCCCATAATGCACTTAGCTCAAACAAGACTGACATGGGTAAACCCAGTGTGGAATATTTACCACTCACAAATGTCCTCATTCTGGTTTTTAAGATGCAAGCCAACAGGCAAAACACTGAATGCTGATTTTATTCAGTTTGAGATTTGACAGCTACGGCAGGCTCAAGAATACAAACTGATGAATCCGGTGTAATCCAGTCTGACCTGTTTTGTTTGAATGGGGATTTATGGGGGATTAAGTAACAACTAAGAGTTAAAATGGTGGGTATGTCTAATGTACTCTGTCATTGTGTTCTGGGGTTAAGACCATTAACTGGAGGTAAAAGGAAAAGTCATAGGATTTAGATTAAGGCTGGTTGTAACACCTGCTAGCCCTTGTCACACACTGTATATGTGGCACAGGCGGAGTCATCAATGCAGACATGTGGTTTTAAAGCAAAACACTTTGAATGGATTACAGGTAGTAATACTTAACCTGCTCCTGATGGTTTTATGTGTATAAAAGAAACCTGTCATCGGTCGTCATGGTACAAAATACTCTACAGGCTCTACAAAGCAAAACACCAGATTTATTCTTCCTCAAAGTATCAACACCTCCTTGTCCTTTTGTCAGACCTTCACCAGTTTACACAGAAGTTGTGCTACTATACTCTGGATGCGTTTGTTTCATCTCCTAAACGCTGGAGTAAGGTTGAGGATTAAGTGGTGAATCTACAGTGTGTGTTCATGGTAAAGTGACATCTGATTCATTTCAAAAACAGTTTTGACAATGACTGTAGTTCATACAATTACAGCAAATCTTTTCCTTTTTGTTCTTTTCTCTATTTTTTCTTTTTTTTTTTTTTTTTTACAATTAACTGATTATAAATGAATATGTACGTATGAATAAATATATACCTATATTATTAAGACTTGTCTGGTTTTCTGTCTTGTGCTGCGCTTGTTCTCATTTCATGGCTGAAGGTTGTTTAGCAGCTCGGAGCAGCAGATGGCAGCAACGTGCCGGTTGGTAGGGTTCCTCCATCACTGCTGGTCTGGTTTCAGCTCCCAGCTGGTGGCAGGGTTCAGCTATTCAATGAGTCAAATTGAATTTGCTCTCAGGAGTAAAGTGGGGTAGCACACCTGTTTGTTGACTGGAATACGTTGTTTATTTGAAAGGAAATCATAAAAAGGAGTAGTTCTCGTGTAAAAGATTCAGGCAGTTAAGTCAATCCTAGCACTACTTTTTGTTTTTTAATCTCTGTGTGTATGGAGCTAGTCTTTTAAACAATGCTTTGCAATGTTTAAAAAAAAAAAAAAAGCCGGTTTAAGTAGATATTTACAATTTATTTCTTTTTTTTATATTCTCATTTAACAAGGGTAAAGTTGCCATTGACGATCAGGTCAGGTAGGCTAAGCAACATAAAAACACAGTGTGCATGCTTAACTTTTCCAGCAATTTAGATGAAACTAGAGCTTCTATGTCTCTTGCAAGATAAGAACTGGCATGGGGTGAATAGAATTTAAATGGATGGATTTAAATATTTTCACGTTTGTTCTAGTCTTTTAAAAACAATACTCCGGTGCCCATATGAACATTGAATCATTTGCTTGTTCTGATTATTCCTTCTGTGTATATTGGCCAATAAAATGTTCCATTCTAATACACTTACAATGTAAGTGATAAGGAACAAAATACATAGTCCTCTTTCTGCGCAGAAGCATATTCCAAAGTTCATCTGAAGATAATGTGAGCCTTCAGCAGTCTGAGTATGACAAAGACATCCAAACAGGCTTTTTTTGTGCAAAATTCACTTGAATCACTAAAAGGTCTTTGGAGGGATTTTTGTTTCAGCATAACTTACTCACAAGCACAGCTAGCTTTCTAATTTATCTACAAAAATCCTAAGAGCCCCGCATTTATCAGATTGGTGTCTGTGGTTAAAAAAGTGACTCTTTGGGTGTTTGTGACATGATGTTTGCTTACGTAGACATGTCTTGAGGGTGAAAACGCAGATGAACAATCAGTATCAATTTATTCCGGTGGAAGGAGCAGCAGCTCTGGTCCTGTCACTGCACCATGACTACCGCTGTCAAGGCTGGAATCTGTCTTCCGCCGCATGGGACTCATTTTGTTCCTCTCATCCTCCTATTGTTTCCACTGTTTCTAAACCTCTGAGCAATCACTGTGTTTCCACTCCTGTTTTAATGTTCATTTTTAGCAGCTGTGTTCCAGCACCAGGGGGACCACATGGAGGATGAAAAGTGGGTGGCTCAGAGGGATACATTTAAATGTAGGCTATGTGTGTGTGTGTGTGTGTGTGTGTGTGATTGTTTCCCTCCTTCAGCAGTTTCTCAACTATTCTATGTTTTCTGAGTTTAAACAGACGGATCAGACCACAGCTCACTGCACACTTCCCCACCAAATCAATGTGTTTCGGCTTGTTTTTGACAGCAAAGCCTTGCTACACACACTAGAAAAACTTTTGACTTGGCTTTTGTTTGTTTTTTCCTTTCCAATTCCTTTCTGCAGTCACCCTATCTGCTGTGCCCTGATTCTGAGTGAAACAACAATTAATGTGATAACCACAGCTATCTCCCTTTGTCTTCCTTCTGTCTCTTTCTCTAACACTCCCATGCACAGGGACTTTCTTAAAGCTTAGAGCAAACTTTGAGGTCGTGCTTAGGTGAAATAATGCCGTGCAGTTAGAAAAAAAATACCTATCACATTAAGAAGCCTTTCCTCTCTGTCTCACACTGTGAATGATGCAGTATTTGCTTTAAAAAAGTACTACTACCTAAACTTTCCCTGTGTTTTCCTTCACCGGGTTGATGCAAAAATCAGTAGCTGTGACCGCAACCTTATTGCTTCATCTGATGTGTTCTAAAGGGAGCAATCAATAGAAATGCACCCCAGGAGGCCAGTAAAACCACGTAGGAGATTAGATTGCATTTGAAAGCAGAGGTACCAATCCTACGGCCTTATTAGCTGCTTAAACAAATCATGCCAGCCCTGATGCATCTCTAACCCTGCAGGGCAGCAGCTACTGCTTCTGTATTTAGTGCTTTGGAGGGCAGGTGGGGAATGACAAGGAACTAATGATAACAGAGTAAAAGTGTGGTTAGAACCTATTTCCACTCCAAATACAAACTGAAAGTAGTGCAGCTCATCCCATATGGGTCATGTTACTGCTAGAAGACAATTCATTAAATAGACAGCAGAAAATGCTGCATCCTATGTCACTACTTTTAATAGACATGGATTCATAATAGTTACATACTTTATGTTGTTTTAATATGGTATTGCATCATGTAATGTCTGTGGGGGCTTTAAGGTGGTCTGAACCCCCCTTTAACCTGACAGACAGAGAGCTACATGGACAGGTACATGTGAGTATTTGATTAAAGCTTACAGGCATTAATAGACCTTGTAACTAGTTGGAATGATGTAGTTACAGTTCCCTTTTTGTATGTATTTAAAAAGAGAGAGAGAGAGAGTAAATGAAGAGGGAACATCCTGCTTGTTACAAAGGTAAACATCCATCGCCTCCAAGAGAAAATCAGCTCTTTGTTTGCGAATTGGGAGGTAGTCTATATTTGGGCTTAAAATAAACCCATGTTCGTGAATTTTAAATGATTCCTGGCAGAGTTGTAAAAATTGACCCAATCATGCGCCTCAGACGCACGGGAAGGCGTGCCTCCGATTGCGCTTAAATTTAAGTCAGTGCCTTGGTGAAGGGCACAGTTCGCTTTGGATTTACACCTAGCCGCGTCTATCAGAGCACAAGCTTTGTTTGGATCTGATCTAATACAAGATGTTATATCCACATCGATGTTTTGCTGTTTGAATCTTTATTTTAAACTGTAGGACGGAATTGTGCCACATTGGGGTTGTCAGATGCGCTATAAGGGACGATACATTTACCCATACGCAAGCCTCAATCCTAAATGCTTGTCCTTGCATGGCATGAGCGAAATATAAACAGCTGGCGTGTGTGTATGTGTGTGTGTGTCTTTGTGTTTATGAACTGTTTAATCAACCTGCATTTGGAGAGCAAATGACCATAAGGCGTCCACCTCAGCGCGTACAAATCACTGTGATGTGGATCTGTTTCACTTTGCCAAGCTGTGTATGGCTGAAGCCGGAGATTTCCTACTGATTGGACACAGTTTGAGGAGTTAAAAGTTTTTTTTAATTTTGTTTGTGTCTGGAACGACTTTTTCCATTCCGGTGTCGATGATGACTGAGAACAATGAGATGGAGAGCAACTCTCAGCTCCAGCGCTGTCCAAGCACCATGTCCATCCAACCGATGTCATCCAAGGCAAGTACCCACCATAAGCTTTGCTCCGTAGTTTGCACTCATCTCTATTACAGTTTATACTCTAATTTCTGTAACGTGGAGAAATAAGACACTTAACTTTGCCTTGAAGCTTCCTCCATACACGGAAAGCAACAATTGTAGGTTATTGGCTAAATAAGAAGAGAGATTATTTTATTATTAGGCTACCTGTTATTTTGCAGTTTTGTATTCCTCCTCCTTATAATTCTACTGGTTTATGCAATATTTACGTAAATTCTTTACAATTACAGTTGTATTCATCATGACTGCGTCACTGTAGTGTAACATCACACGTAAATTGTGATGTCACTCTGTCTGCCCATCTCTGTCTGCCTCTTCAAATTCACTTCCTGCACACACACACACACACACACACACACACACACGCACGCACACACACACACACACACACACACACACACACACACACACACACACAAAGGGGATTTATGATGATTATGAATTTTAATCAGTGTATTAGAAGCATGGTTTCAATTAATGCTTTCAGATTTATTGTTGAAGCTATTTTCTTTTCGGGGATTACGGACAAAGTCACATTGCTGCACTCACACACTGTCAAATAACTTGTACCTGTATGCAGAAAAAAAGTTTATATTGCAATAAGGATAAATGACCACATTTATTTATGGTTGCGGTTTGTGCATAATATGCAGAACTGGATCCCTTTTACAGCGTAGGCCTGCCTGAGCCTCAAATGTCCTTACAAAGTGTCCTTATGAGTCCATTCAATTGTTGACTTGACTGTATAAACAAAGTCTTCAAGTGCAGGAGCTGTGAAAGCTTTCTCAATGCCGGCTTTTAAATGGAAGGCTTTTAGGAAACTTGATTCATTAGGCACAAACACTTGATACAACTTTCTCTCAACTGTTTGTCTCCACCTCATGCCTCATCATGCTGCCCACGCACAAACACACACATGCTGTGGACATGTTTGAAACAAGGTGACACCTTGTTCTCTGTGAGAAGCAGGAAAGTCTGCAGTTATAGTTATAACTCCACTCCTCACCAGCTGCTACCAAGAAAAGTAAGGCCAAGCAGGACTGATTAGTATTCACATGAATCATTGGCCAGCTTAGCCACTTCACAACCATTTACACGACAGAGTAATCTAAACTAAACAGTAGCTCCCTGCCTCTGAATGGGTCATGAATTTGCAGCCATATATGAGTCTATTAAGGAATTGTGTTGGAGAATCTCATAGTTAATGTCAGCTTGGCTCTTATGTGTACAGATGGGGTCCCAGTATATTAAAACTCATTTACATAAATATTCCACCCATATCTATTTTAAAAACCTAAGCAAGACCATTTATGAAATTAAAAAAACAAACATGCCACAGGGTTTAATTTTTGAAGGAATCTAATCAGACACATAGCTGTGTCCATGGTGATTTTAATTATAAGGATGACAAGGAGCTTGCTCTGATAACAGATACTCCCTGACGTTGCCAGAGGATTAAGAGGAAAGGAAGCATGGACTTTGTCTCTGGCTCCCAACAATGTACCATAGTCTATTGCCAAGGCTGGCAAAAATGTGATTGGTGAAGCAGACGAGATGCCTGAGCAGTAATCGGCAGCAAATAGTGCGTCATTCTTTGTTGAGTGCTGTTTGATCTCTGAGGGCTGGTGATGTTTTGGGAGCGCTTAGTGATGTCGGGGCAGGTAAACCTCTCTTTTTTAGATGAGTGCACAGGACAATCCCTGAGCGCATAGATATAAGGACTTAATTGATTGGCCCACTTGTCAGCTTGCCAACTGTGTGACAAGAACATCAAAATTCATTCATGTGTCCCATTTGGATTCTTCATCAAATCTTCTTCACTCAATATGAGCACTTAAACACCCACACAGCTGGTTGAGTGATAAAAGGTGACAGGAATTGCCTACAGTGTGAAAATAAGAACTTGCCACAGTTCCAAAGCAAAGTGACAAGTAATCGTAAACCATAACAGTTTGTGGCCAAGTCTAGCTGATTTGTAAAGGGGATATTTCAATCTGGTGCTTTTTTTACACAGGATAGTGTTACAGTAATTGTAGTTATCTACTGTCACTCAACATAGTGAATTCTGAAGTGTTGTGACTGATCAACAGATTGATTTCTAGTGTCTATGCCGTCATTGCGCAAGTTCACCCCCCAACATCTTTGAAACCACACACTTTTAAGTTCACTTCACATTTCATTAATCATCAATTCACTTTGTCTTCAGATGAAGGGAGATGACACTGATCCCGAGAGACTCGAGCAGGGGAGTAAGTCGCAGAGGGAGGCTGAAGTGGGCCAAGGTCCTCATTGATTAATGTAAAGCTCTTTCTGTTGTGATGTTTATTGATGTGACACTGCAGGGAAAGATGCGAGCTGTTGAAATACTGGACACTAGAAGGCTACAAGTAGCTACAAAGATAACTAACTGTGTATCTATTTGTGTATCGCTGAGGAGGGGAAGAAAAGTATCTGTTAGGGAGATTCACTTGTCGCCACCGATGCTCACTCAGAATTAACATCCTCCTCCCCTTGTCAGACACTGATATTGTGTTGTGCTTGGGGTGTTTAGTGTGAACAGTGATTGGGTGAGTAAAAAATGGGTGGATGATTGTTGCCAGGGCAAAGCTGCATGGCGGGGTTATAAAATGTTGGGGCTAGGAATTACACAGTGAGGGAAGTGGCTATAATCCCCTCTATTTCACACAGTTTTTCTTTAAAACAGTCATAGAGAGAGGAGGAGAGACGTGTGTGTGTGTGTGTGTGTGTGTGTGTGTGTGTGTGTGTGATAGGGACAGAATGGTGGAAGCAGCTTGTGATTATACATCTCTATCTTGTATTCAAAGAGGGAATTTGCCAGGCTGCCGAGCATGACAATGACAAACTTTAGCCAAGGAAGGAAATATTGGGACTGATTCACAAAATATATTTGTATGATAAAGACTAAAGCTGTTTGCATGCTGTGCTTAGAGATTTAATGATATGTGTAAATGTTTCTGTCCTTTTACCTCTGTTTAGTCCCAGATTCCTGTTTCCTGCCACCATATTCAAGTTTTACATCACCTGCCCAAAACAATTGAAGCCACAAAGTGAGGGTGTACTGTATATAAGTGTATCATGTACCAGGTACCACAGGATGATCATTTCCTCTGAAACCACTGACTTAGAACTGGATTGAGCCAGGAAACTGCGTCTTTCACAGCAGGGTTATCATTCTTGAGACTGAAATATCCTCACTTAGAACGAGGTCGGACACTGTGACGTCTACCATGGAAGAAAAGAAATTATAGCGTGTCTAGCCTCAGAGGTGGGGCACAATGAAGGGGAGAATTTTAAAGTGGAAATTACAGGCTGCACAGTAAAATATTGCATTCACATGCTCATTGTTGAATTGATACTGTATTTAAAACTGTGGATTGGAGTGTGTATATCTGCTCCAGTGCCTGTCACCCCTTTTTCTATTTCACTTTTTCTCTTCTGCTGCTGACTACACAAAGGTGATTGGCAATGTTTAGGAGTGAACACAGATAGTGTAGAAGAAAAAAAAGAATTAGCATAAATCTGTCCATTTTATCACCCATGCACACCTTGGACACCATTCTAGTGATTTGCCTGTTGATTTTTAGATACTATAAGATACTATAATTGGGGGATGCAGACCTTACCACCAAGACCTTTTCACCAGATTCCACACTGCAGAGAGTGTTTATTTTTACCTTCTAAATGAAGAAACGGCTGGAATTACTTGATAACCTTCATTTGAAGTGTTCTCTCCTGGGTGAATCATTTAAAACAGTCCACACTAAAAGATATTATGGCCACATGCTGTATTTATGGTCTCATTCCCAGTGGGACTATGCCTTTGTTGCTCAGTCTTGACCTCTGGACAGGCTGGAGCATCCCATATATATCTCAGCCCTGTGGGCCCTGGCCTCACTAAATTTTGATGGAGGGAGGAAGAGCCACATATTCGGATTAAATAAAAGCTTTATTATTGAATTATGTCTGCCCAAACCCTGCTGTCCCTCTATGGAGCATTGATTTTGGACATTTATGTTGGCTACATGTGAGAACAAGTTGGAGTTGGTATATGGATCGAAGATGTGAGAATGATGGGCTTTTACGTGAGATTGTTGCTGCTTGAAGAACATTGACTGTGCAGGTGCGTGTCTGGGCAAGATTTTGCATTTTGCATGGCATTGCAAATTATTTGTGAATTGTATCCATAATTTATTGTGAGAGCAAGCTGAACTAAACCCAAATGTTTCTTTTGAGAAGCAAGGTCTGCAGATGAAAGGCTTCACTTAGTACTTAGTAAGAAGTGCAGTTAGTAGAGACATGAAAGAAGATTCAAAAAGGCAGTTCTCTTGACAGGTATTGTCATTAAATTACAGGGGATCAAAAAAAACATACATCCCAATCAGGGTATAATCTGTGGCTAACTTCAGCTCATGCTGATTCATTTTCATCTCTTATGTCACAAAAATGACGTAACCCGAATTGAACGCGGTATCACATTGGCTCTAACTCAGAAGTATGACGCTCTCAGCTAATGTTCAAATGGAAGCTAACGGGGAATGCTTTTTAGGCTCACACACAGACAGTTGATTCGATTAGCTGTAATTGAGACATGTGCTCTAGCCGAAGCTGCTATGCTAGCATTCATCCGCTCTGATTGAAAGAGCTCGACACAAGACTGTACTACTTCTTCGGTAAATAGATTGTTTGTAAATGTTTAATAAATCAGTAATACATACATCATTTGGGTTGCCAGGTTGTGAAAAATCCTTTTGGCTGGTGTATATCCTCCTTTAGCCGAACTTAATCTAGCTCTTCAATTCATCAAGATTATTTACTGGAGAATGAGAAATATCTGAGACTTAACTATTGACTTACAGACATCTATAACTGCAGAATTGATGGCTTTTTAGAAAGTGAGTGTCATAAAGGGTCATGAGATCTTTAGAGCATTATTACCACTCTATAATAAAGTATACCACCAGTATGCTACCAGTCCACACTCTTTGGTCTTTGGTCCGTACGGACGGAGCTACTGCCACCCCGGAGCTACTGTCATTTTATTGTTTTTCAAACAATAAAATGACATGTTGAAATTTACATTTTTCTGGGCAACTTCAATAAGCTTGTGTGCAGATTTTACAAATTAAAGTCTGTTTAAAGGGTGTGAAATATGTGATAAGCCTTTTGTTGCTCCAGAGGGAGCTTTGTGAAGTCTGATAAATATCCTTGTGTGAGTCGTATTGGCGTCCGTTGGGTCTGAGCAGGTAACAACACTTTTTATTTGCAATAGGTATAAATGATTGCTGGTAGTTTTTTTAGATTACTCTGATATTTTTTAAATCTTCTACCAAAGGGGAAAAAACTGGAAATCAACAGTCAAAGACATGAGTCAACTGTTTGTATGAAGTTAATTACAACTTTATTAGAGACAGTATACATAGAATAACACCATTCTGTGCACCCACAGCTAAAATATAATGTATTGTATTAGTCACTTTAGTGTAGCTTGTCTTCATCAGTGTAATCTGATGACGGGAAATGTCTAATAGAGATTTACAGGAAGCATATGCACTCAGTTACATATACTTTTGTTTATCTGTGTGCCTCACAAACACACACACAGACTCAAATAGACAA
The DNA here is from genome assembly GCA_026937815.1 of Etheostoma perlongum. NCBI lineage: Eukaryota > Metazoa > Chordata > Actinopteri > Perciformes > Percidae > Etheostoma > Etheostoma perlongum. Next base: position 16,360,673 of record CM049385.1, on the reverse strand, counting down.
ACTGTTTTCATATCTTATTCCCAGACACGCGGAGCTGTAAACAGCATGTCCCTGTAAAGTGATTATGTTTGGCACTGAGCAGAGAGCAAGCGCAGACAGGCAGAGAGTGTGCATGCAGAGTGTCTGTGGCGTACTGATTATGGCTGTTTGTCTGTCTGTGTTGATCCATTCTTCTCCTACGAGACAACCACGCCCTCACACTGCTCTCCCGCATCCACTGCATGTCAGGGTAACAAATAGCTGCCTATCCTTCGGGAAACGAACATCATCATCTGTTCACAGAACCGGAGGGAAACGTCAGTAAACATGCATTTATCTAGCCAATCAATGATAGATGGCTGCAGACTGCAGCGCTTACAGACTTTTGCGGCTGATGTGACGTTTTGTTATCTGGTTATTCTGGTTATTATGTTTCTGAAATACAGCAACCATCAATTGTTGAACACTGTTTAGTCAATGCAGCTTACAAGATACATGCACGGCTGGTTATGTCAATACACATGAGAGAGGGTACAAGCAGTTTAAAATTGTTGGATGTTGTAGGCATGTGAGGAGGGATGCATCAGCCCTGTAGGTCAAGCCTGTGGCACAATCAATCTGTCCAATGAGCAGACTTCATCAGATAAAAACCCTATAGATAGGCTGTTGAAAGATGATAACGCTGTGTAAACTGTCTTGTTTCATTTCATCACAATAGCCCCCCTGCCACCACTACCAAGACAATGCCATTTACACACAGCAGTTCTTGATGTAAGGCCCTGGGTGGCTTATCTTGTTTAACCATGGGCCAAATGCACAAGCTGCCCTATTAAATGTGACTGTGCGAAAGACATGCTTGGTCTCACTGAAGGGAACATACAAGTATCTTAGCTCTTAATGTGTTGTTTCCATATGAGGTGATATTGCATTTCATGAGCCACCCTCTTTCCCCATGTTGTACAGATCAGAGCACAGTGTTTATGGATGCCAGAATATTGCCTGTGCTGCCCTGAGGGTATATTGGACATTTGTTATTGCTCCCAATGTGTCGCTACATTCTTGTTAATCTTGTGTTTATTCTTAGTGTACCCTCTTATTCTCTGTCTCTGTCAATGTGTGTGTGTGCGTGTGTGCAGCTCCAGAGACTAAAACGCTCGCTGTCCTTCAAGACCCTCATGCGCAGCAAAAGCGTGGAGAACTTCTTCCAAAGGTCTTACAGCGATGCTCGCCTGCCTGAAGATCTCATCCCTGACCTGCCGCCTCCTTCTCCTCCACTGCTTCCTGGCTCTCCTCTCATCGGCGACCGCTCTCCGTCCATTTCACCATCTCTCAGCCCCAACCCCTCCATCTCCTCCCACTCCCCCTCTCTCAGCCTTTCCCCATCTTTGCCCATCAAGCCACCCCGACCTCAGATTACCCATTCTTTCCAGGACCATGTCTTTCGCAAGCCCACCAACTGCCAGCACTGCAAGCACATGATAGTGGGTAAGGTCCTCGATCTACTCCCTGGACTGGTGTTTGTGTATATGGCATCCCATCTAGTGCAAACTGGAGAACAGCACATATTGTGCTTAAGACATTAAACATTATAAGATATAGATATAGGGACAATGTTTTCTTAGCAGATCAGGATTTAGAAGACTACAATTCCTTAAAGCAAAAGTTTGACCTTTTGGGAAATGCACTTACTTCATAGCAGAGAGTTAGATAAGAAAATTGAGAGTTAGATAAGGAATTCTTATATAACGAATATAATATATTTCCCAAAATGCCAAACTGTTCCTCCAGGTAGGGTAGCATGAACATAATAGTGTCACTTATTTCAAAGAAAAATCTCAAATGACTTTTCAAAAGTATTATTTTTTCTCTAAGTAAGGAAAATTAGATATTACAATTGGACTGTGTCTTCACTGCAGCTCTCTTTTTATCTGTGAATAGACTATTAGATTACAACAGGGATTTCTGTGCTGCAGATCGTGTGAACGCTCTCATCCCTAATTTGCCACTTGTATGAACTACTAGCTGATGCTAGTATTATTGCTGAAACTGCTTTCTGTCACTATGATTGATTACAGACTCCAAGCTGCTCTTGTGCTTTTGTGTCTGTGGTGTAAATTCTGCATGCATTGTGAGTTTATTTGTGTAATGCATCACCTCGCTCAAACCCTACTCCTCTGCAGTCCCTGAACACAGTCCAGTGTCTGTCTCCTTGTTAGGCTGATGAAGTAGAATCCATTTTCCTCTTCAAAGTTTTCATTGAGCCATGTGTTTTGTCTTATCAATTTTTTGCAATGTCATGCCCATCTACAACAAATGTATCTATTTTATTTATCTTTTGTTTTTTTAGGATCAACCCCTTAATCTTTAAAAACTTTAAAACATCAACAGAGTATTTCTTATTGCTTAACAAATGAGGGGGGAAACATCTCAATATTCAGAGGCTTTTATCACTGAAGTGTTTGAGAACAAAGATGAAATAGCAAGATGATCCAGTGCCAAATCGATTATAATTGAAATATCTCCTGCTGGTTTCCAATCTCTCCATGTTGTTTTGGAAGAGGAGCAGTTGATTATGAAGCTGTTAGTGCCAGTGCCAGCTTAATAAAACTGGGACAGCTCTTGATTACACTCGCTACCTGAGCGGAGGGAAACCTGCTCATGGTCTTTGCTTTGTTAGGACTTTCTACCTTTTGCAGACTTAAGCCTGCTAGATGTGTATTTCTGTTATATAGAAGTTGCTGCCTCTGTGTCTGTGTCCTTTGCACAGATTATCTTACCTCTGTCTCTCTTTGCAGGAAACTCCAAACAGGCCCTGCGGTGTAAAACATGTAAGATGGCTGCTCACCTGTGGTGCACCTCAGAACTATCGCAGCAGCTGTGTCATGGGAAGGTGCGAATTCACTCACAAAGTTTTGTGATTTGATTTGATGCCTTTATATATATGAAACAGGCTGTTTTTCATGGTGTGCAATCTACATCATACAGTGTGGGCAATAATGTATTTTAGATTTAGATTAGTTTGTGTGTGTGGTAATTCATGTCTTTGTCTTATCAGCCGTGGTGTCTACCCACAATCAACAATCTAGAAATATATAAAAAAAATCTGATAGCATAAAGCATCTCAGGAAAATATTCAGTTTTCTTCCATTTTAAAACAAATATCCTTAATGGAATTATCCCTAAGCCAGCAGCGGTTATCTTAGTTTAACATAGAAACTGGAAACGGGGAAACAGCTAGCCCAGCTCTGTCTGAAGAAAACAAAATTGCCATATCATCACCCCTAGAGCTCACTAATTACATACAAAATTACATAATACAATATCCATCAAAACAACAAATTAATTTTCATTGTAGGGAAGTTAAGTGCCAGACTATGTCTTGGCTGGGGGCAGTTACTTTCTGGAGTCTTTGCTAGTTGCCTGGCAACTGCTTATAACCAAGAAATTGTCCGGCTCAAACCCCAGCAAAACGACAAATTTAAGGACAAAACAAACAAGCTATACAGTAACAAATGTATATTGATTTCCTTTAGATACGCTGTTATGTGGATTTTGTTACCTTCAGACAGAAGGTTAGCAGGCTAGCTGTTTCCGCCTTTTTCCAGTCTTTGTGCTAAGCTAGGCTAAGCTAACCTTTGACCATTTTTGATCTCATGTACGTTTTTGAGGCTACAAAGAATAGTTTAAATTGTGTCGCAAAAAAGTCCTTATCAATTAAAATAAGTGAAACCATGGATACATTAAGTAACAACATATCTTCACTAAAGTGGAAGCAAAATCTTTTTTTGCATTGATAAAGAGAATGAAAATGTGCCACAACATCTAAACAAAAGAACAAACTAAGTCTCTGATAGTGTACAACACAGCTTCCTCCTGCTCAGTCCAGTCCAACCTCCTATTTCTCTGATTTCCCTGAACAGTTTTAACAGCCAGATAACAAAAACACCAGCATCAATAACAATTTGGATTGCAATCATGATTTGAATAACCTGAGCAGAAACATTGTTACCATGGTTACTTTACCATGAACGTGGACTTCACAATTGTACCTGCAATTTGTACTTTGATTTGTTTTATGAAACGGTCTTACAGTAGCCTAAGTAGTCTACAATGAAACATTAAAAAAACATTTGACACAAACACTGGAATAACCCTCTTGATCTGAGGAGTGCAGTGCACTAGGCAGCAAATTGGGAGTGTTTCCAGACAGCTTCTGTGATTCTCTAGTGCAGGACATTAGCATGCAGCAAGAGGTGAAACCTTCTGAGAGCACTTCTTAGGAGCACTTTGTTCAAAACGGCTGTGCAGCTATGGGAAAGGTAAAATATCATGTGTGTGATTGGCTCATTTGCAAGTAAGGGCAAACTGATAGCTGAGTGCGATATTGCACCCATGCAGGGACACAAACACACACACAGAATCACATGTCCACGCCTTTGTGTGAACCATGTGCATACTAGTAAGTGGTTAAGTGGATTCATTGTTTGTAATTAGCAGCAAAGAGAGCTACACGTTGCTTCGGTTTGTGGCTTAATTTCACAAATGAGCTCTTTTCCTGCAGCATGTACCATACTGTGTGTTTTCATGTGTTTCTGATTCAGTAATTTTCAAAAGACTCCATGAATCCCCTAAAACCGTTACATAGAGCCAGTTCCCCATCAGATCAGCCTATAAACAAGAAGTAAACTAAAAAAATAATCTTTCTGTTCTCCTCCATTAGTCTGGAGCGTTCAAGCGAAACTTCAGCTCGCCGATGATTGTCAATGACCAATTGTCTGTCGTCAAGGAAGTTCAACCAAGCCTAGGTGAGCAAACCAGAGTGTCTGTGTGTATGTGCGTATATGTGTGTATGTGATTTATGAGTGAGTGCACGTGCATCGTTATGTATGTGTCGCATGTGCTTTTGTTTTGTGATGTTGCTCTTGTCTAGCCTTTTGTTTTTGTTGTAGATTTTTGTGTGCTAGTGCATGCACTGTAATAAAACCAGAACTGTCTCCATCTCACCTGACACCCGAGGAGCATGAAGTGGGAAAATATAAAGAGCTTCTCTTGGAGGCTGGCGGACAGTCTGCAACCTGAAAGTATGTGAAAAAAAAATTATAAATATATTATATATATTATATATATACCTTTTCCCTATAGCTCTCCCTCTTTGTCTTCTATATAGTAAATATAAAGATAAGGTTTAATTATTTATGATTTTGTATTTTCTGTTCATGCTTTGTACTGTATATCCTTGGAGAGATGTCTAAGTCAAGCTCTCTTCATCATTACATTCACTTATATTTCACCAACAATAACATTTTGAATACAAATAACATTTTTACTTAGAGGCATACAATTACGTAAGCGAACAAATCTTCACATTTGCTGGTTGTCTCTTTGTCAAGTAAATGCACTGAAAGCCAGAACGAAGTGGTCCAAGCTCAGACTGTTGTGTCCCAAAAGTACCTGAATCAGTTCTTCCTTTCATCATCATCTCTGAATACCAGCTTGATCATACATTTTGGATGAACATCTGTGTAAGTAACATACTGTAAACTTTGCTGGATCAGGATTAGCACCTTATGCTGTCACTTCCTTGTGCTATCCATGAATCAGGGTACAATTAACCTACAGCTCTGTTATCACCCCGAGCTGCGCACCATGACGCCTGGGACACTGCCAGGGCCAGCTGAGACTGCAACCTGTCAAACTCACAAGCACACACTGCAAAGAGACCTCATGCTTACTAAAGGCTTGGTAAAATACAGAGTTTGTGTTTGCACACATTAATATTAGATGGCATTTTTTAATGAAAGGATTTACTTACACACTCACTGTGATTTCCCGTCAACTGCCTTTTGGCAAAGCAGTGTGTTGTGTTGTATTAAACCACATTTATGAGGGCGACAGTCTAATAGTTGCAGGAGTGAAGTACTTACATTCAACACTCTAGGTTGCAATCCTTAATGACAATAAAATCTAATTAGCAACCAATTGAAATGTATGTTGTCAGGGTCAAGGATTTGTTTCTCTATTTAAACAAGAACAAGAGCTGCGTTGTTAAGGTGAAAAATATGTTAGCCTTCGATTCAGGCAGAAGGACTAGTTTAGGAACAAAGACCCATCAAAATATTTTTGATCGGTCTAATATATTATTCACTGGTCAATCTAGTTGATATTGAATGTTATTAGCTTATAGTTTGACATAGTTTGTAAGTAACCTCAAGTCACGAAGTTCATTAAAGTACATATGAAGACGGATAAAGCCATATTACATATAGAACTCTCCTTTCTGCACTGAAAAAAGTTGAAGGTCAGAGAATAATTTATTTATGAGGATTATAGTGTCTGAGCACGACGTTTCCACTGTTTACTCTCTTCTCTTCACCTGTAATGAATTGCTCTTTGTAGAAATGCTTCCTTCTTGCTACAATTTAATTGTATTTACAATTTAAAACATATAAAATAAGATGTATCACCTCAAAATACGTACACCAGGCAGACTAAAGGCATTCTTGTTGCAGAATTTTATGCATTCCTGTTTAATTTATCACTTATTTGACAAGAGCATGGAGGCACTGACCTTAATATGAAACTGCAAATCATTACAATTTAATCCTGCGCGCGCACACACACACACACACACACACACACACACAAATGCACATCTGGCCCCTCAAAAAAAGCAGGATATTTAATTCCTAACTTCAGAAATATTCTGATAGCACCCAGCACAGCCATCTATAAAATGTAGCAATGAAGGATTTCCATATTTGAAATCTCATCTCTTATTCCCTTTCTACTCAACTACAGCTTCAGATGATTCATTTTACGGCTATTCAAACTATAAGACACATGTCCGGCCAATAAGTAAATGTATAAATAAATCAGAACATGTAGAATTATTGAAATATTATGTCTCCTTAATTTTGACTGCTGTTCTCTGCCTGATCTAAAGTGGGTCACTTTGGTCCAGGACTGACTACAGTTAAATTTAGACTCTCTGGTTTCTCTAGATTGGCACAATAATAATGGTGTACAGTGTAATCGAAATGTGTAGTCCAAATTGGATTGGATGTGTGTGGAGCAGTGTCTTTGCGTAACATTTTTATTTCTTATAATAAAGTGAAAATAAATGTGTGTGTGTGCGTGTGTCCGTGTGTGTGTGTGTATGTGTGTGTGTGTGTGTGTATGCATGCACGCGTATGCATGTGGTTTCAGAGGCTGCGCGGATGCGTGTAGACCCCGTGTATGCCGCCTTGCGCTACGGGACGTCCTTGGCACAGATGAGCCGCTCCAGTTTTGGCAGTTTGTCAGAGTCGCCAACACGCAGCCTGGTATGACATCATAACCCTGTGGAGGACAGTTGCCATAAAGTTTTTACGACATTGGTCAACTCACTGGTCAAGTATTGGGACCATATATAACTGGGGTGCTTTGATTTGTAGTACTACTCTCCCTACTTTTTAATTCTGCCATATTTTGAAAAACTTAACAAATCGACAAATATTTGTCAAAATTGGCTGAATGAAATTAAAGATGACCAAGGATTAAGCATTAAAGGAATATCGTGACATGTTGGGAAATACTTGTATTTCCTTTCTGGCGGAGAATTAGATAAGCAGATTGATAGAGTGGTATCAGTCTTTGAGATTGTCCTCCCCCAAAAAACGCTCCCATAGGTTGTTTGATAAAGCAGCAATTATGACTCATATTTACATTTAAAGTGGTGGAGCCCTTTAGTGGCTGTAGTAATTATGAAGGTAGCAAAGCAGAAAGTAATATGACAAAGCATAAGAGTGAGAAGGGGTCAAACATGAGTTTGAATCCCGTTTAACAAAAAGTAAACAGTGAGTTTGTTTTAACTTTACAGAACAAACGCAGCTACATCACGCTCAGCATCACTTGAATTAAAATCAGATTTGAACCAAGACCACAACATTTTTTCAATTTGAACTAAGATGGTTTTGTAGTTAAATATAACCAAGCTCCAACCGTTTCACAACGTTAACGACATTAGAACCAACCACCACCATAACCTCTCTAACAGAAAACGCTCCTGTAGGTCGTATTAGAGGGTAGGGATAAACAACCTATTGCAATCTCATTATCTAACGAATAAGAAAGAAAATGAGACAAAGTAATTCCTAAAATGTCAAACATTTGCTTGAAAATTAATTTCAAAGCCTTTCAGAAGTTTCCTCTCTTTGAGGTAATGCTAGTCCCTTACTTACTGTAAATCTAACTTCGCCCATGGTGTGTTATAATTAAGCACCAGGGTGTCATCTATACGGAGCATAATGGATGACACTGGTCTCTGTGTTCTTCTCATTAAACGTGTAGTTGAACTAGTGTGCAAATCTTTCTAAACCCCCTACGTATGCAGATCCCGCTACCCCACTGAGAACTACTGATCTGTGTGCATTCTGAATGACTCAGAGCAGAGAAAAGTATTACTACCACTATCAAATGCATTCACTTTGACATCCCGGTGCTGACATTTTTCTCTTAATTTCCATCTTTGATAAGGGGGAGGGAGGTGAGGAGATGCAGCAGAGACAGTGCAGCATGGAGGAAGACATAACTCAGGAGACAGGGGGTAAACACTGCTGTGTGTCTGTGTCTCCATGTATGTGGATAGGCATATGTCCTGTGTGGGTCTATGTGTGTCTATGCATATGCTGTGCATGTCTGTCTGTGTATGTGTGTGAGAGAGATATTTACTGTGACAAATGGCATGCCTGATTGCATATGTGCGGGTGAGTGGATGCCTGGCACCTTCAAAGAAAATTTCTTGCCACCCTCAGACACCCTTGTCCCCGACATTGAGATCGAGGAGGAAGATGAGAGCGGCAGCCAGGCTCAGATTTCAGCAGAAGATGAGACTCCAGCAGAAGATGAGACTCCTGCAGAGGAGAGCAGTGTGATGGTACCGCTCTGTTTAATCCCCCTGTGCAGACTGTCACCCCTTGTTGTTTTCCTCCTCGAGCGTTTATTCCTATCTTACTACCTCCCCGTCCCTTTGTCTCCCTGTGTCCAGGTGCCCAAGCGCATTGAAGTTCACTCCATCCACACCTATGTAGCGCTCTACAAGTTTCTGCCTCAGGAACAGAATGACCTGGAACTTCAGTGAGTAAAAGCCAAACAGACTGCCTACAGCACAAATTTTCTTTTGTGTCCACAGACGGGAATGCTTGTATGGTATTGTGTTTTTGCTATTCTGTGCATGAGCACATTTGCTTTGTCTGTATTTTTGCGCCGACTGGTGTCATGCAGGATGAAAATGTCCCCACCATCTGCAGAGGACAGTGCCAGGGCACCCTAAGGACGACTAATTATAAACTGGAAGCCCATCACTGTCCCCCTTTACAGAGCTAGCGACTGAGCTGTGTTCTCAGCAGGGGAGAGGATAAAGACACTGAACAACTAAGAGATGAAAGGGCGGACAGACATAAGGGGAGATGGCATGAAGCTGAAGATTATCACAAGCAGAGAGAGCGAGAGGATGGGAGAAATAGTCAGAGAAAGTTAAGTGTGAATGTAGCATATACTATAGTAAAGGTTTTATAAGATGAAGAAGGATGAGAAAATAGAAGAAAGGAAGGACAGAGAAGTAAAATTAGGGCAGGATGTGTGTCTATGAATGGTTTGGGGGACAAGTAGATCCATCGGACTGTGCTGTGGCTCTGTGTGTGTGTGTGTGTGTGTGTGTGTGTGTGTGTGTGTGTGTGTGTGTGTGTGTGTGTGACTGCCCAATATATGTGAACTAATAAAAGCATAATGTGTCTCTGTGCTTCTGTGCTCTGACTAGAATGAACTGCAGAAGACAAAACCAATACAATATTTTGGACAAAAGTCATGACAGACAATAGTTTGTGCTCATATGGATATATACATAGTTGTCTCTTTCAAATAAAAATAATTAACTGTAAAGATACTCTGTATATACAGTACAAACTGTGTGTGTGTGTGTTGCATCATTAGCATGCAGGCCAGGTTGGCTGCAGAATATGTCTAGCCTTCACTGCAGCAGATGCTACAGAGTTGTAATTCACATAGACCTTATGCCTTTGGTGTGTTGGCTGCTCTGTAACCTCTACAGAGGGACACAAGCCTCACCTCCACAGCTTTGTAACCGTGGGTACAACAGCTTTCTATGGCAGCCTGGCAATATAATCCTTTGTCCTCACACTCAACATTCTTTTTATCTTTTCTGTTTTTTTTGCTTGCCACTCTCACTCTCTCACCCACTTCATCTCCCCATCGTGTATTCTACTCTCATCTCCCCTTCTCTTCTCTGCCTCAATCACTACTCCCCTTCATGCCTCCTTTTTCATATTCTCTCTTGTTTTATCTCCTCCTCTAGTCCCGGTGATCGTGTGCACGTCACTGACGACTCTAACGAAGAGTGGTGGAAGGTGGGTAATAAATAATTTGCAACTATCTGTGTGTGTGTGTTACCTGTGTTACCTGTGTTCTTCATAATGTGTATTTGAGTGCACAGAAACGTGTGCATGTGCATTTTTTGTGTGCATGGTTTAATTCAAGTCTTTAAAAACATCCCTTAATGCATTACACCTGCTCCATTTTTGCCTGTCATAAACATTCAGGCAACAACAGAAGAAGAACATAATTTCTTCCAAAAATTACCAAGAGTTATCAGAATGAACTTGACTAGTTTTGCAAGCTCAAAGAGGTCTTTATTAAGTTTGTAATGAGCTTCTTTTGGTCCTGATGGAAACAAATGCATCTGTGTGGGACCGTGTTTTCCATCACAGACAAAGGAAAATGCACGCAGACTTAACTAAAGTGCAGAGTCGGTGTATCTTCCATCAGTGGACCAATATTTACTAGCACTTATATAGCCTGAAGATGAAGTCATTATACACTTCAAACACTGCCGCTCAAAGGAACCATTAAATTAAGTATAATTTGTGAATCATCTGTTCATCACTAATGTATGGTTTGTGATTCACTTAAAATATACAGTACATAATACAAAATAAACACATCATCACCTTAGGCGGAGGGTGATAAACTGTGAAATATTGCTGCATAATTGGGTTTACTCTAACATCTGTGTTCCTTCTTCTTAAGTTGTTTCTACACTTGTCTGTGCAGCCACAAAGAGTAATCACTGCACAGGCAGAAATGTGTTGCCATCTGTGTCACTGTGTTTTACATTTCCCATTACTTTTCAGAATGAAGAAACTTGTTATTACTGACCTTACAGATGTTAACAATTCTGAAACATATCCATAACTTCAGAAATGGTCAGCCAGTCTAAACGTCTGTGTCAGACAAAACAGACATTCCTCTGGCTCATCATCAGCCAAACAATGAAAACTAATATAAAGGGACAGACCCAATGAATCAGTAACCATAAAAAACAGCTTAGTACTTTATTAACAGTATGTAATGTCATGGTGACAACAAGTTACATTTCAAATGTTAACTGATTGTACCGTTCTGCCGTGTTTATTCAGGGCAAGAGTGTGGGGACAAAGTTGGCTTCTTCCCTTCCAACTTTGTGCAGAGGGTCCGGCCAGGGGAGAGAGTGTGGAGGGTTGTCCAGGACCTTCCTGGCAACCGAGAGAGAGGACACATGGCCGTGAAGGAATCCCAGGTACGCTAATATTATTGGATTGTTAAATGACTTATTTCTCTATTCCTCTAATTTATGTTTACACCCCTTAAAAAACTACACTGGCATTTGGAATAATTTAGTTTGTGATCATAAGGTTCAGTCTATTTGTGGTGCCCACAATATCCTGTGCAGATTTGCGGGGGGCTGGAGCTCTTCCCAGCCCACTCTGGGTGAGAGGCGGGGTACATCCTGGGCAAGGTGTGATCAAAGGATTGGCACCAAAATAATCTCTGTGTCTGTGTGTTGACACTATAAAGCACATCAGCAAGAAAATATACTAAAGGTTTTTTTAATGATCACTTTATACCAATTTTTACACCCAATGTATGCCCCCCCCCCCCAAGCTGCTGATTACTTATTATATAGTATAGTATTTTTAAATTCCCATTGTTTACCCATGATTTGTGTTGTTGATTTTGCTTATAATTTTACTATTTATTTCTATTCATAATGAATTCTGAATTAAATTAAGATATAATAAGCATAAATATGTTGAGCAACTGGCACTTACTGTCAGCATGTACATTCATTCTGTTGGCACTGTTCAAGCATACAAGATTATGATACTACAATATATACTATTCCCATAATTTTCAGCCAAATTGGATATATCTGTTTGCAATTCTACCTATGTTTTTGAAGATCTATTAATGTGTCAAATTTATTAAATTTAGAAATAGTTTTTAAAGATAAATCTGGTCTTATATTTCAGAATCTGTTACTTTTTGGATAATAGAGCAACCGAGCGTCTGCCTTCTCCTTTCAGATCTGTGTGGGGAAGCGAGAAGACGGAGAGGTGTTTCTGAGGCTGAGCAGCGGGAAGAAGAGAGGGCTGGTCCCTGCTGACTCCATAGAGGAGATCTGAACCTCTGTTCTCAAATCACCATCCTTCCACTTCTACTTCCCCTTGGGAGGCACGCATCTATATATCCCTTCCTTTACCCTGCACTCGGCAAAACGACAGCTGCAGCCTTTCCAACCATTGCTGACTAACTTTAACCAAACACACTTCTGCAAAGAGTTGGAACCACAGCGTCCTTGAACACGTGGTTTGCCGTTGATTTGATGTACTTTCTTCAATAGAGTGTACAGTCATGCAGTAGTCCTGCTCTTAGAAAGGAACTGTTTTTCAGCAGTCTAGTTTTATCTTTCCGATACAAACATCAATGTTTAGTTAGACAAAGAGTGCACAAATCAACAATGCTTTAAATATGCTTGCCAGATGCCAGATCACATCTTTTTTTTCATCCATCAAAAAGATGTCTACCAACGTGGGAGGAGGCTGAGTCCTGTCCTGGGAACATGATGCCTCTGTCAGTGTCCTTTTCTTTTTTCCTGCCCACTCTGCATGTCTCATCTGCTATCTGCTCATGTCAGGGTCTTTAGCCTGAGGACTGATATCAGCTAATAGTAGCTACACAATATGAGGCACTTGCCAAGGACAACGACTGCCAGCCAGAGAACATTGCTGCCATTCAGACAGAGAGGAGAATCAGATGAAAGGAGTAGACACGATCCAAAAAAACCTCAGCAGTGTCAGGCTGAGTTTTGACTGCATTCATCAACATGAGAGGGCAGAAATCAGAAGATTTTCAAAAGAAATGTGAAGCCTCTGGGGATCGCTGCACAGGGAACGTAAAAAACCACTTCCCCTGACAAAAATGAGTCAGCATATTTTTATTCTGGTAAGAGAGCATAAATCAGCCAGTAGACCCCATGTTACACAGAAAGGTCAACTCAACAAATATTGCAAAACAAATTTACCTTTTTCAAATCTGTCTACAAGACAGGAACTTAAACCTGAAGGAACTGCTGGAAAAGTGTTCTTTGCCTTTTCTTTTTAGTTAATGGAATATCCATACAGAAACACGTTTTGGTGCAAAGTATCTTGTTGATAACTCAGCAGTGATTGTCTAGGGCCTAAATCTTTAGTCTTACTGTTTTAAGCAAAGATGATGCTGGGGAAATGAAAAGGAAGGGAGGTAAAACTTGCGAATCTCTAGAAAAAACAGGGAGGGTGGTCCTCCCTCGTATGGCTGGTTGTTATGAGCACTGAGCAAGAGTGTGTAGCAGTGGCAGTTTCTATTCTCCTGTTTTCACATGAAGCAGCTTGACGGGCAGTAAAGGGTTGTTTTTCTTTCTGCAGAGACCCGCCGAAGAGCTGCAGTGGGTGTTGCAAATGTTGCACAGCATTATTACATGAATTCACTAGAGCTGGAACAGTGGGAAACAAACGGCGGCCAGTCTGCCAGAAAAACAACACAATGGGGAGCTTTCTGTCCATGACAAGGAGTCTAAGTTTCACTGACAGCTTGGAGGAGGATGCAGGGAAACAGAGGGAGGAGGAGGAGGTGTATTGAGAGGAATGACATCAGTGTTGAACCATTATGAGTCAGCCTGTGCATGCAGGTAGTGTTGTACACATGGGTGCACAAGTCATCATTGATCAAATGTCATCTCCATCTTCTGCTCCCTGTTTGGCCTCTATTTCTTTACGGCTCAGTTATGACATAAAGTGAAGGCATTTTTGTTATTGTACTGTACATATTGATGGTTTAGACACCTGGTTCCATAGAGAGGGCACTCCACCTGTGTCACGAACATAAAAGAATGCAACAGTAGAATGATGGCACTGCAAATGATGAAATAATTTAACTAAATAATTTAACCTGTATGTCTTTGAGACCACACAGGTTAAGCTAATGTGATCCTTCTTTAGTCTACATTTTAATATATATATGTGAAAGCATTTGGAGACTGAGAGAAATAAGTTTCTCTTCTTGTAATAATGAGTATAGCACTTTATGTTGTGTCATCTTAATAAGTTGTCCTACTTGTTGAGGTATCTCCTTCATAGTGATAGCTTTCATATTTAACAACTTCACTTCCTTATGGAGCTCTTTGGTCAAAGAGCGGATAGCTTGTCTATGTGTGTTAGATTTTTCTAATGTCGAAAAATATCATATATGGAAAAAAACTGAGAATTACACAGCAACATAAACAATATGAGCATCCTGGAGAAAAATGGTGTCAGAGCAGAACTGGATTTATGATTTTTACCCATGTAAACACTTTGTTATCTTATATTGTGCCTAGTTTTCTGTAGCATCACATGTTCGCACCTTTTAGAATTCAAAATGTTAAGTATGTGTTTGGATGTATCCTGAGTCCAGAGTCATTGGTTGACCACATACCTTAATAAAAGAGATATTTACAAAGCAGTCTCTGCCCATTGTATGTACGCAGATGACATGATTTGCACACTGGCACATTGAAATATACTGCTGCATGTGTGAATGCTGTTGTTCACGTAGGTCTGCATCCAGACAGCACCTAGCTTTTGGTGTTTTTCTGTATCTGTAATTATATTCAAGGCTTGAAACATAGCAGGGAGCTGCTAAGTAAGGCCACTCTAATGGCAAGTCTTAGTGGCATCAATGCATAATGCACCAACCTCCATCTTTGAAGCACACTGATGTGCACAGAGGAATGCCAAAATGATGCTGAAAACACAGCTGCAGCATAAATATCACATACTGGCACTGCACAGGGAGAGCAATTCAAACCTTTTTATGAAATCACACACTGCTCCATATACCAAAGGAAAAGTAATGATGTTTTAAGCAAACAACAGTCAAAGCAAGGAAACTACCACTGATTGGATTTACTGATTGATTTTTTTTATTATTTGTATCACAAATGAACATTTTGTAAGTATGCAATTCTCAAGAGTGCATGTTATATCGCAAAACATCCTGAAGCCAAAGAGTTGTCTTTGAGTAAAAAAAACAAACATATTTATACCAGAATTTACAATAAGCTGTTTTTGAACTTGTCATTTTTTGAGCTCCACGCTGCTGTCACTGTTGTACCTATTAATGTGTATCAATGAGTGTTTCTTTTTTTACAAACTCGCAACAAGAACATGTCGTGTCATCAACACCCACAAAGATAAAAATCAAGAAAAGATGACTCAGTAACTGAAATATTCCACACCATTTAACAAAATAGTAACAAAATAGTCAATAAACCATAAACCAAATAAATATATGTCCACAGCAAATAAAAACACCATAAGTGCATCATATATATATATATATATATCTCCGCAGCACAAAGCTTTTTAGAAGCCCTCCAGAAATTTCAGGAACTTTTCCCATTTTCTAGAATATACAGTACATCCAATCTGGCAAACCATTTTTGTGACATTTTTTTCAAATGGCACCCCCCTAGCCATCTCACAAGCCCACTCTTGAATTGATGGCACCCCTTCATTCCTTCTTCTAGCTATCATTAAACTAGTCTGGACCCAGCTTCTTTTGTGCTTATCCATCCCAGTTTAGGACTGACCCATCTGCCAGAACAAATAATCTTGGGCTGAATGGAAACTGGGTCCCTGCAATCCAACATAGGTTATCAAGTATCCCGGTCCAAAATTTGTGGACCTGATCACAGGACTATAGGACATGAAGTAATTGGCCCTCCTCTGTCTTACATTTCCAACAATTTAGTGTGTCTTTCATACCATTTCTAAACCATCTGGAGGGAATCCAATAGAAGCGATGCATAATCTTGAACTGAATCATGTCGCATGACATACAGTGGTCTTAATATTCCTACAGATTCTGTCCCACTCCTCATCTCAGGCTCCATCTCCCAGGTTCTGCATCAATGACAGTTTCTAAATATTTCCTGAACAGGTTGTTTCTTTCCTGAATGATACAACAAGCTTGCTAGGCTGAATATGTCTTGATCAAAAGCATTTAAAGGTGTGTTCAAAATTCCTGCAACTCGCACAGATGTGCCTTTGCCTCAGCAAATTTGCATTTCAATTAACTTTACATGCAAAAATGCCACCGTCATCATTGATTATTTTTTGACCTGCTAATTGCCTTTGGGTATCCCTCTCCTCTAAATCCCGATGTAAATTCTTCTTTCTTCAAAAGTAAGTTTAGTGCTAGTGTGAGTGCATTATAAGTTGGAGGAGAGACGTCCCTGTTTTACATCATGTAAACTTGTGCTTTTGAGTGTAAACACACAGTGAATTATTACCCTGTAAAGTAAAGCGTTAGATTCAGAATACTTGCATTATGCTGCTGATGGATTTTGGAATAAGAGATTGTTTTCCAGACCTTCTTCAGAATTCTGAATAATAAGTCCACATTCTGACATGGACCTGCTCTTGCTAACTAATGTTTTGACATTACAGTGAATAAACAATGGCAACATTTTCATTTTTGACTGAACGTTTTTCTTTTAAGGCCAACTGTACTAGTGCATATGTTTGAGATTTGGCTATAAATTTGGCTTTGTTTGACATCAGCTAAACAATAGCCGGTGTCTTGACAGGAGGGATCTCCGGCTGAGTTTCGCCACCAACAGTGGCTGCTATACCTCTCTTAACACTTGACACTGCTTCCCATCTGCTGTGACTCAGTACACAGTGTCCTCTGTAGCTGATGCAACTTTGCCAGTGTGTGGAGGAGCGTTTGGAGCGTTGTTGAACACTTCCATCTTAGTCTCCGTCTTCTAATCCTCTCATTTCATTTTCCTGGCTCAATCTGCCTCACCAATCACTCCGTGTCTCCTTTCCTACTCTCACTTTAAAGATATTGAAGCCCTCATACTCTCCCCTGTCTTTCATAGTCTCACTTAATCTTCTGGCTCGTCTCTCTTTATGTCCCTCTCCACCTATCGTTTCTGTCACTGCCTTCATGCCACTGTCTCTCTTTCTTGTGTCAGTCTGGCTCAGAACTCTTGAGAGAGGCAGTGCAGGCAGGGAAGGACTTTTCCTCTTTTTCCCAGATCTTGTTTTGACATTTCTTGTGATTGAAGTTATCGTAAGGAGGCTCTAGTTGGACTTGCCTCACTTGATTTGATCATGGAGAAATATCTGAGGAGGTGAAGCTGCTGAATGTAAAATTACCTATTAATAATGCCTTATTTCTGCTTGCTGCTCCAGCTCAGCTTGGCCATAATCACAACTTTCTAAGGTAATAAAGCGACAGGAGGGGGACTATTATGGCTGGGTGTAAATGTGGTTATTCTTGAAATCTGGCCCAGTGTCATATTTGACCAACCCTGCACGGACCCTGCAGGGTTTTACTTGTGCTCCTGTATAATAAATGTCCACTATCATTATTCAGAATGTTCCCTGCTATTATTATGACATCTCATGACCTTTCGCCTCCAAGTCAGAACTAACACTGCCTCTGTACTTCCTATCCCAGTCCAGGTGAACAGAGAGCCATAACATCAATAGAGACAGACAGAAAGAGAGAGAGAGAGAGAGAGAGAGAGAGAGAGAGAGAGAGAGAGAGAGAGAGAGAGAGAGAGAGAGAGAGAAGAGAAAGAGAGAGAGAGAGAGAGAGAGAAACAAAGAGAATCAGATGCTGTTCTGAACTTTGTGTCCCTTGTCTTTTTTTTTCATCCCTGTGGCTCCTTTGAGTTAACATCAAAATGTTCCTGTAGGTTCCAGTGTGGTTTGGGGGAGGACCAGAATCACAATATGAGGGAAAATAATAAACCTAATTTGTTCCTAAAATATGCCAAAAATCACAACCAGGATTTAATTAAAACTGCGATAAAAATCAGCATCAGATACAGAATTTACAAAACCTAAATAATACCCAAACCTAATCCCTATTTGCACAAATGACAACAATGTAAGCTACAATGAAAAATAAATTACAGTTACAATGTGTGGTGTTTCATGTGGAAAAGTTGCATAATGTTTATTTACCATTTCTTTCCTCATATCCTAAGCAAAATAGATTTCAGTCCACCCCCAGCTCCAACACACAGAGAGAGAGATGGTCTTCTCTCCTTGGTGTTTCTTTTTATAAGTATGCAATTTTCACACTTTCTTTTTCTACAGGGAGGAAGCGTGCTATTATCAAAGCAAAGAAAATCTCAACGAAAGCAGCTGTCAGGGGATTCCAATTACAAAAATAGAGGTGATTAAAGGAATAGTCATTCTAAAAATAGAGGTAATCACACGTATATACACACAAACACATACACACACACAGACCTGTCACTGATGGTGGCTGACAGAAACATAAAGAATTAATGCTTCAGCTGCAAGTGCAACATACCATTACCCTTTCTACTTCACCCACACAGGAACTAATGAATTGACACACACACACACACACACACACACACACACACACACAAAAATAAATAAATAAAATAGAGTATGGGCAAATAGAGAGAAATAGAGACAAAAGCTTTCTAATTCTCTCAGTGTTATAGTTTACAGATGGCACCGGGTTAGGGTTGAAGTTCTTGTTTTGCAGTTACACTCCTGTTTCCTCTCCCTGTATTACACATAACAGAAGAACACAGAAAAAGATCAAATGCCAACACTGAAACTCACTGCTGTAAAGCTGTAAGATTGTACACGGACATAAATCAATGGTTATTTGTCTTTATTTCAAAAGATGTATATACACAAGCGTTCTTCTGATAACAAGACTTGCTAACAGCTCTGGGAGGCTGCCAGGAGATCATAAATGTGAAACTCTAATTCATTGTCTGGGAACCATGAATGCCTGCACGAAATCTTGTGTGTGAATACATCAAGTAGATGTTAAGATTTATAACTGAATAAATGGGAACTCTGCCCTTTTGGTGGTGCTACGGGAAAGGTCAGAAGATCACCAAAGTTGGTAGTATTGATCCTCTGGGGACCATGACTGTCATGGCAATCAATCCAATAGTTGAGATATGGTCAGATATATGAATCAGTCTGGACCCACAGTGGAAGACAGACCAGCATTGTCATCCCTAGAGCCATGCCGCTAAAAAAATAAGCTTTCTTACTTTGTAAAAGGCAAGCCACATTTTGAATGTTCTCTTGACAACATGCATGGTAAAATGTAAGTATATGGAGCACTAATCAACAATAATCTAACCGCAATACATGCATGATTTTGGCATCTTTATTAATCAACAAGTAGGCTTAGTACAGAACTAATGGACCATTTTCCTAAAAACTCGAATAAGAACATTGTTGTTCATGTCATTTCTGAGAAGCATGGTTCAAAATTAACACCATCCACCAGCCAAATGTTGGTAAAGTATGCAAGTGGCTGGTAGATTTGCTTCACTCACCATGCAAAAAACTATTTTAATCTATTGAGTGGCTGGTAAAATTTGAACATTCACTTGCCATTTGGATGGTGGACAAAAAAGTTCATTTTTAACACTACTGAAGAGGCTGGCTGTGAATGTTTCTTAGCAGCAGAGTGAAGGCTGCTCATTGTCAACAATAAATCCTGCCAGAGAGACTGGATGGACGGGCAGGCAGAAAGGCAGACAGACAGAAAGACAGACAGGTGGCTGGGGAGGTCAGTCGCTCCATGACCAGACAGGAGTCAGAGGTTATTACAGACATGTTGATTGGAAGTGACTGACAGGCAAGGAGCGAGATAGGCAGGGCAGCTTTACCGTCCCTCTGTGGAAAATAATACCACAAAACATTGGTCTGACTGTGATGCAGCACTCTGTCAGTAATGATGACTGATGCTTCAAACAGGCTACTGACTCATCAGTCTTTTTCAGCGTCTCATGCCCGGTGTACTCTGCCCCTGATCAGCGCCAATTAGACTAACATGGACGCCACGTTCATGCCCTACATTTGTTTAACACATTCTCCCTCTAATTAAAGTCAACTGTGACTTTGCATCGGCCCATACGCATACACACGCACACTCACAAGCACACACACACACACACACACACACACACACACACACACACACACACACATTGTACGATATGCCCTATTAATGAAACATGAGCTTCACCCGCCCCACTGAGCCTTCTCCCTCTATCTTTGTTGTTGCTCTTCTCTCTATCTCCCCAAGAGTTTACAGCCAGAGGCATCACTTGTGGCACACACACACACACACACACACACAGATATGAGCGCTTGTAGTTAACAATTCACGTCATCCTTCTCTCTACACAGCTGACCTTTACTGTAGTCGACAGATGAAATGAAACTGTGAGCGCCTGGTGATGATGAAGAAGAAAAAGCAGTCCACTGTTTCTCAGAGTCAGTATCTCAGTCTTAAGACTATTTTCTTTATCAATTACAATGCTGATGTATAATATTACAGCCATGAGGACTGTCAGTAATATCAATTAACTATCAATTTCATTCCTATATTTTTTTATGATCTAATTAAATGTGTTTCTTGACCTTGGGTCAGGACAATATGCCAGAACTCAATGAATAGTTTGACTTTATAGCGTATCAATCTTCTAATTTAACTCTGGACAAGAAAGAGAATAGTCGCAAAATGTCAAACCATTACTTTAAATGGGAACATTGGGAACAAAAACTAGATGTATCAGCCCTAAAAGTAAAATCGAAGATAATGTCACTGCATTTAGGTGTACTACTTAAAAACTTACTATTTTCTATGTTGTCCTATTTTCCTGTTCTGTGCTTAACTTCAACTTCATTTGATCATTGCTGAATTACTTTTGCTACTACAATGACTCAATTTCATCTAAGGGATCAGTAAGGTTTACTTTATGCAGAACTGCATAGGATACAGGCTTCTCCCAGACTGGTTTAATGTTATTGTAACCTTTTCCTCCTCTCATGCTATTTAGCTCATGTAAACTAATTTTTTACTTTACAATGATTAAAAAGCAGGTTAAAATCAAGCCGTGATCCTGCACGTTTCAAACATGGCAAACACTTTGACACACAAACTGCAGCTTATTTAATGAATATCACCAGGAGAGAGATAGGTTGGCAGCTTTGAGAAATGATTATAATGCGTAATTTTTGGCCGGTCATGGCTGGTAAAATGTTGGAAAATAAGGTTGCTGTCACATTTCCTGATTGCTCCCTTGCAGCATTTATAATTACTGGTGAGGCTTGACTGGAGCACATGACACCAATCGAAAGCCAAGCTTTGATTGATGAAGCCGCAAACATGGTGAATATTAGGAAGTAAGGACAACGTTGGATGATGTGATGTCAACAAAAGGAAGTGCAATCAACCATAAATTGTAGTCTCTGTTAATCATGTCTCATCTCAGGCAACACAGATCACTGGCTAAGAAAATCACATCTAATCTGATCAAAATGACTCTGATAGTTTGTCAAGATAAATCATGTCAGTGTCTCATTTTCAGAGACTCTTTTTGCGTGCATGACTGTATTATAGAAATTGTTGTCACAATGAAGTTTTTCTTTACCTGCATCATCAATCCGTTGTCAGCCTGTAGAATTGTGACTTACTGCAATTTAGTTTTACTTTAATCTGGTGCTGCAGAACTACCCAAGTACACAATGTAATTTGCACCATACCAAGATACAAAGCAATTTGCTATGCAGAAAGAAAGATGTATGACCACTGTCACTGTATCTGTCATGACAGAGAAATACACTCACCTTATTGTGCCCTCTTCATGGAGTCTTATCTGCACAATTTTTCATGAGGACAGGAAGGGAAACAAATTGCAGACGCAGACAAAGGAAGCACTGGGAACATTACAAGTTTTTTGCCATGAAAATTACCACAATAGAAGTCACAGAGAAGACCATGAAGACAAACAGCAGAGAAGCAAAGGAGAGCTTTGATGTATGATGTGACAGTATGTAATGATCAAGAAAAGATAATAGACAGCCTACTGCTAATGGTAGGTCACTGAAGGACGTTTACAATCAAAGGACGAAAGGAAAAACAAGATCTTCTCTGTGATACCGACAGAAAACAATGTATCCGACAAACAGTCAATTAAGAAGTGGTCAAGTCGAGGGAACAGCTTTTTTTTTAATGAATTCACAGCTCCCGACAAAACGTCAAAGGAATTGTTTTTAGATGATTTTCAGCATCCTGCCCACTGCTGTGCCTGCTTCAGTTTTCTAGGAAGTGGGACTTCTTTTGGGTCAATTGCTAATTTATATGTGTGTCATGGATTTACAGCATCATTAATTTTGACTGAAGGCAGGCAACCTATGACAGCGGGAGGTAAAACTGCCCCTTTCAGACTGTTCAAACATTTATAAAGGAATATACAATCATCTACAGTGGTGCTCATAAGTTTACATGCCCATGCTTAAGTTGACTAAAAAGAGGAATAAAAAATCATGTTTTGGAAATTGATCTTAATGCCTTAATTAATAAATTATGTAAAATCCAACCTTTAAGGACACCAATTTTCTTTGTGAATGAATAATGTATTGTAAATAAATAAATCTTCTTCCTTAAAATACAGAGGGCATAAGTATACACCCCCCTATGTTAAATTCCCATAGAAGCAGGCAGAGTTTTATTTTTAAAGGCCAGTTATTTCATGGATTACTATGCATCCTGATAAAGGTCTCTTGGCCTTTGGAAATAAAATAGCCCCCCCCCCACATCATCACATACCCTTTGCCATACATAGAGTTTGGCATGGGATACTTTCCATAAAATCATCTCTCAATGCAAATCAAACCGACTATTAGTCTAACTGAAATAAAACCATGCCAGTCTCTATGTATGGTGAAGTGTATATGATGATATGGGGCTATTTTAATTCCAAAGGCCAAGGGAATTTTATCAGGATGCATAGTATCCTGTTCCATGAAATAACTGGCCTTTAAAAATAAAAATGTGCCTGCCTCTATGGGAATTTAACATAGGGGTGTGTATACTTATGCCCTCTGTATTTTAAGGAAGAACATTTATTTATTTACAATACATTATTCATTCACAAAGAAAATTGGTGTCCTTAAAGGTTGGATTTTACCTCATTTTTTAATTAAGGCATTAAGATAAATTTCTAAAACATGTTTTTTTATTCCTCTTTTTAGTCAACTTAAGCATGGATATGTAAACTTAAGAGCACAACTGTAGATGTAAAAGCTTAGTGAGATAAAGGGCAATGGCATGATTAGTTGCATCACACTAATGCATTACGTTTGCCCAAAGGTCAGTGTTGAGGACTGAGGGTTAATTTTAAGGACTATAAGGTCATGTTGGCCTCTTGGCAGGTTGGAGCAGATGTCCTTATAGAATATTACAACAGGTAGCCATTGTATCTGGTGTTGATATTCACCAGGTTCATGTCATTGATCAAATAAAACTGGGCCGCAGGTGTCTCATCTGTGTGTAAATTAAGCTTCAGAGGTTAAAGAGGTTTTTAGCTGTACTAGCAGCATAGCTCTAGAGATGGTCAGCCCACCACTGCAGGCTGAAATATCTCAACAACTATTGGATGGATTTCCATGAAATGGATGGTTTGTAATACCTGTAGTAATTCTCTGACATTAATTTGGTTTATTCCAATTTACTCTACTTACAATTCTTGAAACCAATGGCATCCCCAATCAGCCTCAGCGGTGCTTTGTATTTTGTGCTAATAATCAAATATAAGCATGCTAACACGCTAAAAGATGGTAAACATTGGACACATTGTAGCCTACCTGCTTATTGCATGTTAGCATTGTCATTGTGAGCATACCGACATTAGCTCAAAGCAACGCTATGCCTTTGTGCAGAGAAACAGGACTGCTAGCATGGCTGTAGACTCTTAATTCTTCTTTGGAGTGACGGCTTCAAAAGCAACAGAACCAACATGTCAAAACACAAATTGTTTATTATTCTTCATGTTCATTTATCTAGATTTTGAACCCTTCTTTCACCATCAGTCCTGGCACAAACCTTCTGTCAGCTTAGGTTCAGGTAAATGAAAGTTTCATGATTTGTTTTCTTGTGGCAGTGGCCTTTGCTAATATCCAGACTCATTAAACAAGGTTTCAACATTTACACCTGTACAGAAGGCTCCCTATCTTATGCTGATTTTGTTAATCCTGTCAGTTAAGCAGGCATGTAGTTGTGTTCCAGCTACGAAAAGCTCTCTTCAAACAGGGCCATGGGAAAAGGGAGAAAAGGGAGGGGAGTTTTGAAGAGGTTTTGGGTCATCTATTCTGGAAGAGCCAGGCTAAATCAGGGCACGGCGACTGTATACGGTTAACCTAATTCGATTCATCTCCTTGTTTTGGGATTTTCTCAAGCAAGATTTTCTCCTTTGGTGACTGCCTCATGTTTATTTCTTTATGTTCTATGAATCAGAATGAAAAAGAGAAATGTAGATTACTACTCAAATTGGAAAATTGTTCCGTGTGGAATAAAGGATAAGACTGTATTAAAATAAATGGTGAAAAACCAACTATCTAAATTATTTCACAACTAGTTGAATTAGCAACTAAAAGTTTCAGAGAGGTATTTATTATAGCGCTACTATAATAAAAACATGCCTTCTATCTTGTTTGTTTTGGAGGAATGCACTTGCAATTTATTTAGGATTTCTATAGCTATTGTTCCTGTGGAAGTTGATGCAGTTATTTGCACAAAAGCGGATAGTTGGATCACAACAAAGAACCAACCATCTATATTGTTTCCTGGCATATTTGTAAAAGTATTATAGAGATCCAGTGTCACGATTTATTCTGTTAGTGTTAAAAGCAAAAAGTGATGTTATTTACTGGACATTAGTTGCATCATTTTGTTGCTTGTGGAACCACTCAGTGAGTGCTTGCTCATGTAGGTCGAGGCAATTTTTATCCAAGCTGTCGTCACAGGGATAAAAATGGTTCACAGCAGAAGTGAACCATCAAAGTGATTCTGAAGTGTTTATTGGTGCATTTTTGCTTGAGTGGGCAAACAACCAGGGGAATGTATACCACCAGCTATTAAAGCTGCAAAGATAAGATTTAGTTTAATAGACTTTAAGGTGCCCTGCCACACAAAACTGTTCTTACATTTTTTGAAATATGTTAGATCCATACGTGTTTGTGTTATGTCGTGAATGTGAAAATGAACTGCTACCCTCTCTGTCAACTCTAGCCACTGAAAATAAATAAACGGAGGAATCAGGCCAATTACAAAAGTTGGTCAGTCTGATGTCATGTTGCCTGAGCTTATTACTATTCATGAGCTTGCTCAGTTGCACTGGGTAAAGGATGCTTATAGTCAGGCTTTCATTGGCTAGCTGTTAGCCAGTAAAAGTCAATCAGCTTATCTCATTGAATATTAATAAGAACTGGCACAAATTGAGCTGAGTCATATTTGATAAGAACGGTGAGGGCTTGTTTAATGCTTTTTCACATACATGACACTGGTAGAAGTCGGAATCAGTGTATAGTGCAAAATGATAAAAAAAAATAGTGATTACAAACATGTATATAATAAAGTGAATTGTTTTGTCACTGGATAAAATGTGTATCTCATATCTCAAGGAAATAAAAACGTAATTTTACCCAACTAATTGACTTGCTGTTTCCGTAGGGCCACAACTACTCTCTCTGTGCCATTACAGGGCACACATAATTAAAACTTTTTTTTAAATCCATCATTATTAACCACCTATTAAATCAGGGCTAATCAGGCCATCGTGAATGTGGAATGTCCCATGCTGTGATGGTATTGTTGTGAATTTCTTTTGTGCTGCTCTCTGATGCACAAAAATCAAACTTGGCATGCTACACCAAAGGTCACGCTCACTATGCAGATAATTGGCATGGCCTTTCCAGAGAGTCAGAGAGTGATGGTGAGGTTTGTGGTTAACCATATGTGACTCAGTTTGATAGCGTTGCTGCCAGCAACACTATCAAACTGAGTGACATTGCTGGTACGAGTCCAGCGTTCACATGGTCAAGACGCGTGTTCTTCTTTTCTGTTATATTGGCGTAAAAGGCGTGCTGTATTTGCTGGACTTACAGTTGTGAAGAAAATGATTGCAATCTGTTGGAAACCACCTCATGTAGTCTATATGGAACTCTCTATGGCACGCATCCATCGAGTGCCAGGAAAGACCCTGGACACTTGGTGCAACATCACTGACTCCTTGAGGTCCGGGCTGTAGCCTTGTGTTACAGCCTTTACCTCAACCTGCTCATGTAATTGGTCCTTTGTCTTGTGTCTTTCTGTGTGTGTGTTTGTGTGTCTGCATGTGTTTTTTTCTCCCTCCCAGCTTTCCCCTTTTTTTTAGACTCTAATTGTAATTATTATTGTATCTGTTAATAATCTCTGAATATATATATATTTTTAAAATATATGATCATTGCCAGACACTCCTTCAGTGCGCTTTTACGGGAGAGTCTGGCAAAGTGAGACTACTCTTTTGGGACTTCATGGCACCATTGAAACATCTCACTCGAGTACTTTTCACACTTGCAAACACCTGCAACCACTGCGTCTTGTTTTCTAAAATCCCCACTGACAAAGAACACAAACATTTGAGAACTGTGTTGCATCACCATAGAAACCAATCCATCCGTTTAAATTCTTGCTGAGCTGAGAAGTGTTGACTTTGAAAACCTTGCTACACAGCCAAAGCATTGCCGCGATCTTAAGAGGCACGGTGTCTGATTAATGCTTTAATCTGCGCTTTTGACATTTCACAAAGGAGATAAACAATAACTACAGGCCAAGCCAGCATAATTAGGGATGTGAGACATGTTTCTGTTGAGTATAGCTAAACGCAGACCCTTCAGTTCAGAGCTTGCAGGTCAGCTGTTGTAGGATAGGTTAATGTATGGTACCTAAAGAGGAAGAGCAGCAGCTAGTGAAGGAAGGAAGGTCACCTGAGGCTGCCAAGCCAAGAGAATGACCTTTGGAAGAGCAAAGAAAAGCACTGCAGTGAAGACACTGTCCGAACTCAAACTAACAGGTTGTTACAAAGCTTAGCTAAAGCTTTGAAATGACTGCCTTGCTCCACTGGACCAGAAACTACATGTTATGGAGCCATTTAACAGAACTCGGGGGGGACCTTAAATTTTGAAATTTGACTTTAAAATGTATGTTGATTG
Organism: Etheostoma perlongum; assembly: GCA_026937815.1. Classification (NCBI taxonomy): domain Eukaryota; kingdom Metazoa; phylum Chordata; class Actinopteri; order Perciformes; family Percidae; genus Etheostoma; species Etheostoma perlongum. The sequence continues at coordinate 16,333,236 of CM049385.1, read as the reverse complement.
TCTACAAGGTAATTCTTACTGTAAACAAACAGAAAAGTTATTAAAAACCATCTAGCCTACTGATAAAGTATTCCCTTCACAGTGAAGCAATGCATAAAATGGTACAATGGCTGTCAGAGTTTGCCTGCATAGGCTACTTTAATACGTCCTAGTAGATTTTGCTGATAATATTCTAGTTTTGAATGCAGGACTTTTACTTGTAGGGGAGTATTTTTTACAGAGTGGTATACTTTGAGCCTATCCATGATGTGATTTTTGCTAACAAAAACAGAAACCCACCATTATAGGTAAACACAATTGAGAAAATGGATGCAGCTACAAAGTGGTAAATTTACTGAAATTACACAAAGTACCACTGTTCCCTTAGTGTAAATGTTCACGAGACCTGAATCTAAACTGCAACAGCTTATCCAATCTAACAGATTTGACAAATGATGTATGTTCGAAGTCTAATCCACCCCCAAAAGTGCCATGCTTTCTGTGACTCAGCCCTTACTCATGTATAACTTCTTTTCTTTATACGTTGAGCTCCGAAACGTGTTCAGCAAATGTCAAACGTGTTTTAGTGTGCCAACAATGAGATGCTCCACATGCAATGAAATGAGACTGGGCAAGCAGTACTGAGATGATGCCCCTCCAGCAGCTGCTACTGATGGGCAGACCTCCAGCACAGTTTATCCACTCAAAAAACTTGAACAGCATTCAAGCCACTTTGATCAAAATGTAACTCATTTTATTGGGTCAGCAAATGTCATGTTACAAAAATAAGCATTCATTAAGATCTGTTGTCTTTAGAACTATAATTCAATTTTTGAATTTCTCAAAAGCTTGACATTCTAATCAATTGTCAAGTGACATTCATTTGATTACTTTCAAATTAATATTTTAATGTATGTCATCTACATTAAAAAACCAAAAAGACCCAATTTTCAAAAATGTAAGAAAAATAGACCAACTTAAAAGCCTGCACAGATTTCAGGAAGTTCAAACTTAACAGTCAAAATGCGCTGCTAGTCTGGATTGATTTTTATTTAACCATTTAGTGGCATGACCTCAGGCTTCTCCTCCAAAGGGCGAGGCTGTTTCATACCAAACAGACTGCGCAGGTTGACTTCTGGGTCAACATAATGAGGGATCTTGCGTTCATTGAAGAGGCCTGCAAGGTTGGTTTCCACTTTTGCACGCCGGGAGATCCGCATTCGCAGGGCAAAGAGGCCACGCAAGTTTTCCTCCACAAGGGGCAGAGGGTGTCCATCCAAACGTTTCTGCCAGGACTTCTTAGGCCGCCGACGTTTCTAAACAAATAGAATGTCAGTTTCTGCAGTTTGACGACAACTGTATCGTTGATTTATATCGCACAGTTGGATACCGACGTCAGACTTACCTTCAGAGTGGTGTCGCTTGGGTCATGGCGAAGTAGGTGTCTCGTCATACTCTCCTGTTTAATAGATCACAGCCATAATGTAATGCAAGACTTGTTGAAACTTTGTTCAACACAAAATGACAGTACAATGTGCAGAAATCATGTCACTATGTTAACACTAAATTAGAACTACTTATTGGCTATGGCAATTTCAGAAATAACATTTTCTTGGCTTAACAGTGTCAGATTTGGAATATTAATGCTGTTCATTATGCAATTACTCAAGGTAATTTAAGATCTATGTTTTTAAAAGAAAAATATTCTGATATATCTCCTCACAAGCACCAGTAAGAGGACAGGTTACTTACCCGCATAGCAAACATGCGAGGGCAGTCAGGGAAGGAGCATTTGTATTTGAGGAGCTCGAGGTGCACCTTGCGGATGTGGTGTTGCAGGTTAAAGGTTGTCGAGAAGTAGGCCTTGCAGTTGTCCCTGGGACAAACCAGCACGGGCTTATGGGAAGCGTGGATACGTTTGTGCCTCCGCAGAGCATCCGCTTTCTTAAACACCTTCTTACACACTTTGCATGTGAATGTGGCTGCAACATATTTTCAAAATGTAAATATCAAAAGCAACACATTTAGGATAGATCTCAGTACATTTGTACTATAACAACAGACTATGTACCTGGATGTTTGGCCATGTGTTTCTGAAGTTTCCCCCAGGTGTGTTCTAACACCTGGCAGTTGGCATGAGGGCAGCGGTAACCTGCACGGGCCAAACAAGGCCAGTGAGTTTATCAGAAAATCAAAGGCTCATCACCAGTTGGCTCCCTGGTGGGCCCCTTTGAGCAACCATATACCATACATGTCATGCCCTGAAAGAAGTAACTTTGAAGCCCAAAAGGTCACATGCAAATGTAGGGATGAAGACGAAAGAACCCCTACTAAGATTGAAACAGACCAACCTGTGTGCTTCTTCTCATGGGCTTTGCGCGCAATATGGGAGTCGAACGTAGCAGCACATCCATCCTTTGAACATCTAAGTACCCCACAAGGGACGGGTAAAAGGTAAAAACAAATTTAACCAGTCAACTGGGGCAACACCCACTCAGACTCATTTATCTCTGCTAGAGCCCGTACTTAGGCATCAAAGATCTGATTAATTAAAATGGCAAGTGTATAATATCTGACAGGCTCATGATCTCAGGCATTTAACTCACAGGACAAAACTAGAGTGATCTTACACCACACGCTTTTACACAACAGTTAAATCTACCATCTTTTGAGATGTAGGCTGCTACAGACATACTTTGACTTAATAGGCACTCCATGCTCCTTTAAGTGTAGTTTATACTGTCTGCGTTTTTTGAAGGTCAAGGGGCAGTTCGGCTGGTTGCACTGTGGAGGCGAAAACGTCAAATTTTAAAGGACTTAAACAAAAGTGACTTTAGAGGCCGTTATGTGGCCTTTTGGTGCCATCTCGTGGATACATGTGTGTACTAAGACAAACCTTGAAATACTTGTTTTTGTCTCCGTGGGCGTAGAGCATATGTCTTTTCAGCTTGCCCGCGTGAAAGAAACTCTGCGTGCAGCCCGCGAATTTGCATCTGCAGGAAAGCCCAGTTAAAATGAGGTTGTAGTTGTGAGGAGCAACAGGCGCCTACACATGAGACTTCTTGTGACTTACTGGAATTGCTTCACCCCTCTATGCTGAAGCATGTGGCGGCTCAGGTGGGATTTTCTCGAGAAACGACGACTACAGCCGGCAATTGTGCAGAGACACGGACGCTGTGGACATTTGGTAACAGTTCTACAGTTAGCCGAGCCTACTAGTAGCCTAGCATATAGCTTTTTTTTAAATAGTAACATTGTGTATTTATTAAAATATTTCAAATATTTATGTAGTATCTTTTCCTTACCGCTCCGGTGTGCACCGTCTCGTGCTCTTTCAGTTTCCACTGTCTTGTGAAACTAGCTCCACAGTCAGCGTGGGCGCAATTGAACAGCTTCAGATGTGGGCCGCCAACAGGTTTGTCTTCGGGCACACTATTCATTTTCCTTGATATCTTCTAAGCACTTCTCCGAAGAAAAACTCTATGGGGAAAGGCCGTCGGTTTTTTTGCCTGTCTTATAGCCTATTGAAAGAACCTGTAATTTCTTAATTGGCAAGGTCAGGTCACCAGCAGTGTTGATTCAACGCTTTGCAACTCTTAAAAAGTAAAGCTGAAACCAATTAACCTAATTGCACTGCTAACCTCAGCTGTGTGAAAACAAACGTGAAGCAAGAGCAAGCCATCACATGCCTACCAACTACTAGGCCTACTAAAGCCAGACACGTGTTTCCTGTAAGAGTTAGCCTACATTCTAAGCTGTTAAGTGTAGGGTATGGTTTACAGGAGACATAATAAAGAGAAAAAAATATAACAGTAATGTGTTTAATATCCTAATTGCTGAGATTTTAAACTATATGCAGTGTCTATGTCATTATGGGCGTCAGTTTACTATAGAGCCTGCTAAGACATTTGACACATTAGGACTACTACATGACTTATTTTCCATAAAATTCTAATGTCCATCAAATTTCTCATAATAGTGCAGTGACTGATAAAATGCTGTTAACTGACCAGTGTGACTAATGGCATGATAAAGAAAAAAAATTACAGAATGATATACAAAACATAAAAAAATGGATGACAGCGTTAACATAGAAATATGACTTTCAACTAAAAAGTCATAATAAGAATCTTTCAAAGAATGTTCTGTTAGTGTGATACAGCACAGCAGATAGGCTGCCTGTGCATTTGTTTGATGTTACAAGTTTCAAATTGTGTTACTGGAGTAACAAATGATTTTGATTGAGGTTTACTACTCAACTCTCCTAGGTGAAACCCTGGAGAACAGAATCACGGAGTCAGTGAGTGAAATAAAGAACCTGCCGTCTTCGTCTCCAAAACTCTCTCTTTATTACACATTTCTCAAAACATGGTATAAAACAATAATAATAATAATACATTTTATTTAACAGCGCCTTTCTCATCACTCAAGGTCGCTTTACAGACAAAAAAGGGAGATACAGGGAACAGAATAGTGAAAGGAGTTATAACAAAATAAAGCAAAACAAAACAATATAACATTCCCCTACTGTAAACATGTTTCAGTGTCCATTTGGTAATTTTAATTTAAACACCTTAAAACAGTTTTCTCTACTCTCCATATATCAGTGGACAAAATCTTTCACGCTCACATTCACAGAAATAACCATGTATTTACAAAAATAAATATCACCCTTCCTTTACCGTTCAATCAAAAGGATAAATGATGTTTTAATCTACATAGATATATATATATATATACTGTATATTTTTTTATTTTCGTTCTAACTCCAGAAATCCACCATCATACTAATGTAATAATGTGAATCATAAATCCACTTTGGCTGTAAATGAATATTCAAATGACTTTAGAGCCAAAACATGAATCATCATACATTTTTTTAAACACAGACCTGACACCTAGCTGCTTCTGTATAACTTTAGGAAGAACTCTCCGTTAAGTTTTAAACAACATATCCCTCTTCTCTGTCCCACTGTCTCCCCTCACTCTGCAAAATAGCCTGTTTACCCAGATACATAGTGTTTTTGATATTTAGGGAAATGGCCTTGTGTCTTTCTCATGTGAAGTCAAAGATGGTACAGATGTCAAACCTCTGTTGTCAAAGACTTTGTCTGAGGAACAGACATTAAAGGACACTTTTTGGCAATAGCTGCTGTAAATGGAGCCAGTTAGTCGATACAAGTAGTCATTCTTATACATTCCTCATTCTTTTAGCCCTCTTCAGGGTTCCCTTAAATTCCTTAGAACTAATTCCTTAGACCTTAGTGAAACACAGGCAGCATATACAGTACTCTGCTGCCCTGACTCTGCACCGTGTTTGTTACTCAGCTGTACCACTGCTGAATACTTAACTGACTACACCAGTATACTGTGGGATAAGATTGGTTATGTGATGAATTCAGATTAACAGTAGGCCATTCTGGACTGAATTGGGGTCTGTTTTGAGTTTGATATCTAAAATTTCTATGCAGCCTTCCTATTTTTGGGGAGGAGGGACAGGATTAGCACATATTTGGCCCTTTGATGCCACACTCCTCCTGTTGCTCTCCCCCTATATTTCACCCACTATCTCTTGCTACCTGTTAGTCTCAAAGGGGAGTAGATTAAATATTCAGAGGGGGCTGTCAGTGCACAATGTGCCTCCCTTAACGGGATGTGTTGCAGGATGGCTGCTGTAAAACTTAAACTGGAAGGAAGCAAACCCTGCAGGTCACAGGCCTGAGACAGCAACAGAGCACCGTCTGCTCTATCTCACTAATAAGAAGCCAATTGCTTGTGTAGCCTACTGGCACACGCTCTTTTGGACATTTACAATTAAATTCATAAATCACACAGGACCTGTCATGTTTACCTAACTCACAACAATATTACTAAATGTGTTGCCAGTGTAGATCTACACAGTAATATGTTTATATTGATCATGGTTTGGGGTGTTACATTTTCTAACTTTCTTATATGGATATTACAGTATTTTTTTAAAGATTGGCTGGTCATTTTGGTGAATTCCAACGTACCGATATTGCATGCTTCCAATGAAGATGCCTCAAAAAACGGCTTTATCTGTCCAGTATCTGTTCTGATTACTTTGCCTAAACACAGGGCTACACTGCCTAGTTTCTGAATTCCCTTTGAGAGAAGAGCACTGTACTTTGATTTTAAAGACAACATTTTTGTTGCATTTTTTCTATACTAGATCCTCAAAAGCTTGCATGTAAGATGAGCTTAATCACACTGAGAAACAGTGTTTTAAATAACAAAATGGGGAAATCTACCTCTCTTCAATCATCACAAAGGGTTTTAGAAATGGTTTAATATTAACTTTATTAGTTCAGTATTGGTTAGCAATTGTCATTCTGTTGTCACAGACATCAATATTACAATCATTTCGGTATTAGTCATAGCAGACCCAGCTTTTATTTGATCCCATGTAGGCTAAATGTAGAACTAGTTATGGAACTGTTCTTATTTAAAGTTATGGCACTTGGATTTATTTTATATTTCACAGCATAGAATGAGAGGGACTGTGTAACAGCATAATTACAGTCATTTTGTAAAACTATAAATGACAAAAAATATCTTGAACTGTTTGAGTTAGTTACCATGGCGACAGAAGGAACATGAGACTACATGACAATAAGGCCTCTGATGTTTTGGGGTTCAGCTGCAATATTCCTCCTCGCCCGGGGGAGTCGAGGGTGACTCGGGACATACATTCATCCTCTACAGATCGCATTCCGAGATATTCCGCCTTGCATACCCGTACATCGAGTTAATGAATGAATTGTAAATCCCTTATCCCTTTTATGGCTTCTGTTCGCATCCTCTCCCTGCATGGCAACGGGAGGAGGAGGCAGATCGGGATGAGGGAGGGTACCGCGGTTCGACGTGTCCTCCTCACCGCAGACCCAACTCATTTCTCTTCGCTTTCCCGTCCCTTCGTTTCCGCATACCGCAGATTCGCATAGGCTCCAACCTTATCTAGACCCATCGCGCAGCCTTGCTGAGCTGCAGTCGCGGTACGCACCCTCGCGTTCCTTACCATTTCCTCACTGATCAATCATACGCATGTAGCCTAGTGATTATCTCCGTTTTAGGCTTATGATGCATTATTTATTATTCTGATATGTTAATCCAAATTTTCAATAGCGGTGTTTGCCGGAGCTGAGAGAGGGTGCGCGCGCGCCAGAGAGAGAGCGAGAGAGAGAGAGAGACGAAGAGAGGGGGAGAGATGAGAGAACGCGCATTATCAGATGTTTAGCAAATTCACTTTCGCTCTTCCATCCTTACTCCTGTGCGGTTATTTGGTCGTTTTCCTCCCCTTCGTCGGCCGGGTTTGTGACATTCTGCGGCTCCCGATGTTGTAATCCCGGGGAATATGTGAAGATCATGCTGGCGGTGTGGTGCTTCATGGTCTTTGCTGCAGTGGGCGAAAGGCTTGCGGCGGTCTCAGGTAAGAGAGAGAGAGAAGATAGAGAGGGGGATTTGGATAAAGAGCGGGAGCACCTTTTTCGTTTCCTTTGCACAATTTCCCCCTTGCACCAGCACTTTTCTAAGGTGTAGGCTGTGATTTAGTATAGCGGGAGCTCGGTCTGAAAGCACTCTCCAATGCGGTAGATTTGCTGCATCAACACATTTCCACTGCAGTCCCATCACCTACCCAACTTACAACCATTTCCGGAGGTATTTAAACTAATAAACATCTGATTGCACTATTATATAACTTGTCAATCACCAAGGCAATGTTACACAACCTTATTGATGACTGCTGAGAAAGGCCTGTGTTTATGTCAATATGGGCGTCATTCTATAGAGCCTGTAAACTATGACAAATTATTACATTACTCATTTTCCATTAAATCCTAAATATGGCCACTAAATTTCTTAGGATTGAGCAGAGGCTGATAAAATGCTATTAACTGGTCAGTGTGATTAATTAGGTCACCAAACCATTGGCTCACAGTAAGAAACACTGATTTGAATGTTTACATGGTGTGACTTATTAAAAATATATCACTTTTAAATCAACTTCTACCATTTGTTTTGCTTACTACGCCACTACCAGGTCCAATTTAGACAAGCTCAGGTGTGTCCCTTCCTTGCCAAGCTCTCTGTACACTCATGAGTCTATGGTGAGAGTGCCTCTGTTGTACTAGCTGCAGGTGTGGACAGGAGCCCGGTGCAGGATGGACGCATCTGGGACTGGTTTACCCCGGCAGGGCAGCCATACAGCGGGGACACTGCCACGAAGGTCACCTATCCAAAGCGGCTGGTGCAGCAGATCGAGTCGGAGGAGGAAATGGCTCATGACTATTTGGATACCAGGGTGAAGAACAGCACTGGGAACACTTTGGTAAGTTGTAACTAATGGTAAAGCCCATCTTTTCACAAATTTCTTTCTCTCATATCCCTGATTCTGTTTATTTCCAGATTGCTCTGTTCTCTGTAATTCTCAGCCCAGTGGTCTTAAATTGGGGGCCAGATACACCCAGACAAGGTTTCAGGAATCTCCCAGAAAAATGAGGAATAGATTAATCTGTAATTTGATTAAAAGTAAAGTATTCCAGTTGGACAATGTATGAGAATAAGTTTTTAAACCAGGATTAAAATCATATGAAAGCTTCATGTGTAGCTTAATAAATTCTGGAAACTTTTGAGAATTTGATGTCCCGTGCTCTGCATGCATCCTTACTAAAGAAGATTGGTGGCATTTCAGAAAGAAGGGGTGCAACGATGTCTTGGCCAAAAATCGTTAATGGCAAATCATCTTGTTGACAAATCGGCCTATCTGCAAAGGTTGAGTTAAAAGGTTAAAAAGGCTTTTAAAGCCATTTTCAAATAAATAATCTTCATCATGTAAAGGAAAGATATATTAAAGGTTGTTTAGATGATTGAATTTGTGCTCATTCAAAGATAGTGAAATGAGAGCTAAATTATTTCAAAACATTTGTTTTTTGTTTTTTAACATGAAGAATTATTTAGTTCCCTGGCACAAAAGGGTGAGCAATAATAGCAACAAAAACATCTGCATTGGCTATTGGCCAACTTGTTATTTCGACCATTAGTAAAGGCCCAGCATTTTACAATCGGTGCATCGAGCAAGTCTGTCTACATTTACTGTATGGGTGTGACAGTTGATTCTGCTGATGGGAACCTCATTTTCCCAGTCGTTTTAACAGTGCAGGGCTCAGCTCTCTGCAGCTCATGCAGCTCCTGCTACACAGGGAGGACAGTGCAGGGGGGTGTCTTGCAGCAGTCTCCACTCCTCGTGATTTGACCCAGTTATCAATAAAAATCCCTTCAAAAGTCCATAGTGAAGTAATGTCAGCTGAAACCAAGACAAACGAGTTGTTGTGTTCCAGCCATTGATTAATACCTAATCCTATACCGTAACATCTGGCAACAAGTTCTGAAACTAAAATCTTTTAACCTGCTTTGTATACTGTGAAAGTATTGTAGTAAATGCACAGTTCATCAAAGAGCTGTGTGTGTTTGTAGAGCTGTGTGTGTTTGTAGTGGCCCTCATCTTCACATGACAAAGCTTAGCTCGTCCGATCATATGGCTGCCGTGCTGAGCCCACGACTTCTTCATTATTCAGTGGTTTGTTGAAGTATGTCCCCATTAATTATGAAGCAGCTCTGTGTTAGAAGTGCTGCATGGTCCAAGAGGCTTGAGCACTCCCCATCCCTGCCCCCACTGATTCTCTCTCTCTGCCATGCTGATATACGTGTAATTCAAATAATTGTTATGAGAGAGTATATTAGGCTCCTTACACACACAGAATAGCAAGTTTAGAGACTATAGTTAAGATGAATGGTGTTGCTCCTGGAGGAGAAGCTGTCTTAACCAACAGACTGATAATGTATGTATGTAAAAATAAAACATAATATACACTGAGGAAAGTAAGTATTTGAACACCCTGCTATTTTGCAAGTTCTCCCACTTAGAAATCATGGAGGGGTCTGAAATTGTCATCATAGGTGTCCACTGTGAGAGACATAATCTAAAAAAGAAATCTGGAAATCACAATGTATGATTTTTTAACTATTTATTTGTATGATACAGCTGCAAATAAATATTTGAACACCTGTCTATCAGCTAGAATTCTGACCCTCAAAGACCTGCCTTCAAAATGTCCACCTCCACTACATTTATTATCCTAAATTAGATGCACCTGTTTGAGGTTGTTAACTGCATGAAGACACCTGTCCACCCCATACAATCAGTAAGAATCCAACTACTAACATGGCCAAGACCAAAGAGCTGTCCAAAGACACTAGAGACAAAATTGTACACCTCCACAAGGCTGGAAAGGGCTACGGGGAAATTGCCAAGCAGCTTGGTGAACAAAGGTCCACTGTTGGAGCAATCATTAGAAAATGGAAGAAGCTAAACATGACTGTCAATCTCCCTCGGACTGGGGCTCCATGCAAGGTCTCACCTCGTAGGGTCTCAATGATCCTAAGAAAGGTGAGAAATCAGCCCAGAACTACATGGGAGGAGCTGGTCAATGACCTGAAAAGAGCTGGGACCATCGTTTCCAAGGTTACTGTTGGTAATACACTAAGACGTCATGGTTTGAAATCATGCATGGCACAAAAGGTTCCTCTGCTTAAACCAGCACATGTCAAGGCCCGTCTTAAGTTTGCAAACCTGGTGAAAAACTACAGGAAACGTTTGACCTCTGGAATTGCAAACAACGGCTACTGTACCAAATATTAACATTGATTTTCTCAGGTGTTCAAATACTTATTTGTAGCTTTATCATACAAATAAATAGTTAAAAAAAATCATACATTGTGATTTCTGGATTTGTTTTTTTAGATTATGTCTCTCACAGTGGTCATGCACCTACGATGACAATTTCAGACCCCTCCATGATTTCTAAGTGGGAGAACTCGCAAAATAGCAGTACTTATTTTCCTTACTGTACATTCAGAAGATATAAATGATGTTCAAGTAGACAAGGTTTCAAAAGTTCTTGTTTCAGTAGCTGTATTAGACCTGCTGTGTTGCTGTTGTGTTTGTTTTTTTTAAATTTAAGACGCTTGAAGTGAGGGACATGATACATTTGGAAGCAGCAGAGGGTGAGTCTTTTCTGTGACATTATGCTGCGTTGAAAATGGGTGAGGTAGCATTTTTGCCTCACTAGTTTTTTTGTAAATTTTAAGTTAATATGCTATAGGAAGATGGATGAATGATGTTATATTATCAAAAGCTCTAGAGCACACAGTGCAACTTTTTCAGCTGAGGAAGATTAAAGAAAATAGTTTGTAGAGCTGTGGAAGCAGCAGCTATACTGTACAGAAGTACAGAAGGACTGATGGACACCATACATCAGCCTTCTCAAGTCAGTAGTAAGAATTCTGTTGTCCATACTCACTGGATGGAATCGTTCCTGGATAGTGATGCATTTTATTGTAAAAGCCCAGTGATTCACTGTAGCTTAGTTTCCCCAGACTGAGATCAAAGCCGTGCTGGCAAAGGCAGAGCGGCTGAAGAGACACACTTTTTAGTCTACAGTAAATCTCTCTCTCTCTCTCTCTCTCTCTCTCTCTCTCTCTCTCTCTCTCTCTCTCTCTCCTGGCCCTGCTGTCTCTTTGGCTGGCTCTTGCAGCTGTCCATAAGGGGTATTGGCACAGCATGACTGAATTTAGACCACACCAGTACAGTTTTCTCTTCCTCCTCTTTCGCCCCATCTCCTTACATCTTCATCCCGCAATTCCAGATTAGCTCTTTAACAAACATAGCTCACTGCGGTGATGCATGCCTGACTGCTCGCAGCCTTTGTCGATCAATAGAGACTATCAATCATAATAATAATACTTCAGCTGCTGAGTTGCTTTTAGAGCGTCCACTACTATATACTTGATTCTTATTCATAGAACCTTTTGACAATAACTTTGTGGCATTAACAGAGCAACACTCTTATCAATTGTTGAGTAATTTATCAACTGTGAAACCTGTTTGTCACTGTGGGGTTGTTGTTGTTGTTTTTTCAGCCCGTCCACTTGGCCCAGAGCTGTTTCCAAGTGGAAGCCTTTGGACACACCTTCACTCTGGACCTGGAGCTAAACCAGTTAGTATTATTAACATTACTAACAACATTACAACAATTACTAACATCATAAGATCTGCCTTTTTGTACACAATTATATCAGTAGGTGTTCTTAATTCACTGCAGCTGTTCTCATTAGCATTCCTCCAGTACTTAAGCAAATGCTCTTAGCATCTCTATTATGGTGCATGACAAGATGGGGAACACCAGTGTAGCAAACACACACTGCTGCATGTTTATGATGTTCCACTGATTTTATTAAACCACATGTTAATATGTTTACTTATGTGAAATACATTTGAGGGAAGAGTGAGAAGTAATTTTTATTACATAGTACATAGATGTTCATGCTATCTCTTTTCTCTTTGCAGTCACCTCCTGTCTTCAGATTATGTGGAACGACACTTTAACCAGGATGGGAGACCTTCACAATCAGTGGTAAGACTGTTTGCGTGGGGTGGGAATGTGTTCTGGTAGGATTTAAGTGAGTGAACTTTTGGCACAAAGAAGGCAGAATATTAATGAATTCATAGAATTGATTTAAAGGTTGTTTTTTGTCAGATGCAATGCCTCACTAAAACTCATCAAGTAACACAATTCCTATGTCTCATATATATTTAAAGGTCATCTAATGCACATCTGTTTGATTAAAGGTGCTCTAAGCGATGTTGGGTGACGTTACTTCTTGTTGACGTTAGAAGTATTTTCAATCAAAACAAGACTAGCCCTCCCTCCTCCTCATCCCGTCCCCTCTCCTTCCCTTCGGTGCTTCTGCGCACTAACCCCCCCACCCCCAAATCCTTCTTGTTGGTTATTGGCTGGAAAGCTGGAACACTGTTTATGTATGCTTCATGGTGCAGGTGGGCACAGTTTATTTTTGTTGCCGTTTGTAGACCCTGGGCTGTCTACACAGGCCGTGTTTTTTTACAGTGTGTTCTGGGACAGACAGCTTGCGGATAGTGAGGAGATGTTTGCTGTATGTGACAACAAATGTTCTAGCCTAAAGCACGTGTCACATTGCTAAGAGCACCTTTAATGTCTAATTTTTAGAAATAAAAGACATGCTTTTTTTAATCTTTTAAGGCTAATCTTTTTATGTGATGTTTTTTTTACAGTTTGACATCATCCTCCCATCTTATCTATTTATAGAAAGGACATTGTGTGCTCTGTGCTTTAAAAGTGGGCTGCCATGTAACTGTTAAGATGTTACTGTGCTCTACATACCTGGGTTTTTTTCTGTCAGTAGTGTGCATGCATGCCTCTCTGCTGTGGCAGTCAAGACAAGAGGAAAGGCAGCAGATAACTGCAGTGTAAACCACCACTAGTTCAGAGAACGAATTAAGAGATAACAGGAAAATGGATGAAAGCCTTGACATCTAATGTGATGCGTGCTTGTCAGGACAGACCAGAGGAATGCCACTGCATTCTGCTAGCCAGGAGGGCGGGCTAATGCTTTTTTCCTGAATAAATGTGCCACTCACTGCCCCCCTAGCAGGCAGACACCCACTCACCCAACCAGCACTCCATGTCCCCACCCATAATCATTCTAAACTCTACCTCAATCCTCCTGGCCAATCACAAGACTGTTTCCATAGCGACGAGTTAGCTCAGCAGTGTCATTAAGTTCTTGGCAGCGAGAGAATAAAAGAAGAAGAGCAAGAGGGAGGGAAGGAAGAGCAGAGCTGGTGAGAGAGGAGGAGGAGGGAAAATGAGGAGTAAAATGCCAGTTAATACAAAAGGCAAAATATGCTTGAACACTGTAACAGTGAGAAGTCATTTTGGGGGTGTATGTGTGTTCATAGACGATCAATTCAATTCTATTTTATTTATAGTATCAAATCATAACAAAAGTTATCTCGAGACACTTTACAGATAAAGTAGGTCTAGACCACACTATAATAACAAAGCCCCAACAATTGTAGTTATTCCCCCAAGAGCAAGTGCGACAGTGGCGAGGAAAAACTCCCTTTTAGGAAGAAACCTTGGCCAGACCCAGGCTCTTGGTAGGTGTCTGACGGTGCAAGTTGGGGGATTGATCCACAGTAGCAATAATAGTCAAAATAAAGTTAATAGAACAGTGGCGATAATGGTAGTTGTAGTCAAGTTCAAGTCAAAGCAGGGTTCAGCAGGACGCAGCAGGACACTGCAGAACACTGCAGGGCATTGCAGAGCTTAGCAGGGTGTAGAAGGGAGTGTAGCAGGAAGTGTAGCAGGACCACGGTGACAGCCGCAACCAAGATCTTGTTGCCATCCTAATCCAAGGAAATATGCTGGTGAAAATAAAACAAAAGGACTCCAGGGAGTAAACTCCCCAGAACTAGGTTAGTAACAAGCATTACGTACCAAGCATCAGTCGGTTAGTTCCCAGAGTGGCGGGAGGGAGAGGAGGCTAACAGGGCCGGGGATGGAGACCTGTAGTCAGGCCAGATTGTCACCCAGCTGGACAGAGGCCTCACGTGATGCCTCTGATGCTGACATGGCAGGTGTGACGCATTCACAGCAGCACTTCACCAGACTGATCTTGGTCGTCAGAATGCTTTTGTTTCCATTCAAAGCACCAAGGTGTTGTTTGACTGAGCTGTTGTGGCAAGGCTGAGACACCCTGCTGAACTCAACGTTATTCAGGTGAACCATTTTTCTCACCTTTCCTGGTGGTTCACCTTCGCCGCTGTGACCTCGTGAAACAGTGCGCCTACTTTGGAGGGAGTGTTAGCTGGAGACAAAAGCTAGGGCTCCGTAGTGGTAGTGAGCATTGTTATGAAGAAAGGACAGAGCACAATTCTTTTTGTACTCATATCTTGTGTTTTTTAGCTGCAAACAGCCAATTGTACAGTCATCCCATGTTCAATTTTCAGATATAACTGTGTGAGCAAAATGAGTGTTGATTTATTGAAGAGATCCTTGTCTTGGGATTGCCTTCACCTCTATTGTCAGTGAAGCAGAATAGAGTGGATTATAGAACAGGACACAAGTAGGTCACAAACTGTGCCATGACCGTGATAGTGATGAAGGAGGGAGAGAAGAGTGACATATGCAGAGGTTGTGAGAATTTTTTTTTTCCCACAAAGCTGACCTTTTACAATACCCAATGAAGTATAAAAAGGGCCTGTAAAGCCTGAAGTGTGTCAGCAGAGGTTGTTTTGTGAAACAGTGGTGTGTTGTGTCCACAGGGAGGGGAGCACTGCTACTACCAGGGAAGGTTAAGAGGTTTACCAGAGTCCTGGGTAGCTCTCTCCACCTGCCACGGCCTGCAGTGAGTCTGACAGTAAACCTTTATTTATAAAATCACTTGTTTCATTTGTTATCCTGCTTAATTTCTCTGCACACATAATGACTTTAGTTTGCTTATTTGTTTATGTTTCCTCTTTTCTGCTCTGCATATCACTGTCTTTCTCTTGTTGTTGGTCCTTAGCGGCATGTTCTCTGACGGCTTCTTCTCTTATGGGATCGAGCCCGCTCACAATGGGAGCAATCAGGTAAATAGTCAGTGGATAGTTGTTGTAGTCATAATTATTGAATTATTGTGAGTTTGGATTCTGATTCTTTTGTCTTTAGGTCCTTATTTGTCTAATGTCATCTGGGTGTATTCTGTTATAGGATGATGGCGCTCACCTAATCCGCAGGATGCCTGATATCAGACTTCCCCCCCACTGCCCAGGTACATAAGTGTATTTAAAACATAAGCTATTGACACTGATATCACATCAGAATAGTACTGCCTTTAAGTCTTTTGTTATTTTCTTATCTTAACCATTTATTTAATATAACCCCCTTGCCCTCAGTTAGATAAATTAGACCCAACCTTCTGTGCACTGTTGTAACAAATTAAATTACCTAATATTCCATAAGTACTGCTTATATTACTGTCCAATAAACCTCCAACACGGCAGTTGTAGTCTCCTAAATTCAAATAATTCAATTTACTTTCTCGTCACACCAGAAAGAAAGGACAATTCAGACCAAACAAATGTAATAATTGAATAGGATGTAATATTTAGGTAATATAGACGGGGAAATAATTACAGTCACAGCTTTTTGGATTGGGAACTGAAATGTTTTGAAGGAGATTGTGATAGTAATGTTTGCACTGCACAAGAAACAAGTAATATTGCTCTAAGTGCCAGCAGCTCTGCTTCTCTGTGTGTCCAGACTGTACAGAGCACAGTGAGTGGGATAGCAGAGGAGGTGATGGTGATGATGACAGACCGGAACAAATAAGGGAACAGCAGGTTTCTGGGGGGCTGAGGAGATCTAAGAGATATATTCGCAAGCCCTCTGTCCAGACTGAGACCAAATATATTGAGTTGATGGTGGTCAACGACAATGAAATTGTGAGTTAAATGTATGTTTTGTTGCTAATTATGTGGAAGTCTGATCTTGTTGGTGCTCTATGTTGTTCAGAGAAATTGTAAATTTATGGTAAATAAATTCAGTGAAACATTCCTATAAATGTACAGTATGTCTCACATCAGGATCCTTATAAGTAAAGAAGTACAAGTGTGTGTGTGTTTTTGTGTGTGCGTATTTGTGTATGAGAGGGTAAATGTGATTCATCTCTTACACCATCTGTGTATCTCTCCACAGTTTGTACAGCTGCGTCGCTCCAGCAGCCAAACCAAGAACTTTGCCAAAGCCGTGGTCAACATGGCAGATGCAGTAAGAGCTTTGTTTGAAGGATTATAATCCTCCTACTCCTAAACCTTGCATTCACACACCGCCACCTGTCAAGAAGTGTGCGTTTATTTCCCCATTTGCAAATGATTTATCCCAGATACCACACAAAGTGTTCACAGCACAGGTGTCACGTCAACAAAGCGGTAAACTGATGGGCGTTTTTGGTCCATAGATCTACAAGGAACAGTTGAACACAAGGATTGTGCTGGTTGCCATGGAGACCTGGACCTCTAAAAATATGATGCCAGTAGTGGAAGATCCATTGATAACGCTGCAGAACTTTATGAAATACAGGAAGGACAACATCAAAGATCAGAGTGACGCCGTCCATCTTTTCTCGTAAGAGGACAAAAATCTAATATCTTAAGAATTAAGGCTTATTTTGGGTGTTAGTTGAGTATTTATTTTAAATTATGGTATCTTTCCTTTGCACCTCAGAGGGCGAACATTTCACAGTAGCCGCAGTGGGACGGCTTACACAGGAGGGGTCTGCTCTTTAACAAGGGGAGGAGGCATCAATGAGGTGAGGAGAATCTAAATATCTATTTTCTTTTGCCACCAACAAGGATTACATTAAACTAAATATACAAATTATTTGAATGGAATCAGTCTTTGTTTAACAATCTAAATGAAACCATTGATTAATAAAAATAAATTTAATGAATGATTAACATATTTCTGTTGAACCACCTAACTCGCCATTTTAAAGTAAGTTTAGTAAAATTGGTCCTATTCTAACGATCTAAGTGCATGGCATGACGTGCATGGCACAGGTGCGTTTAGGATGTGTCCAAATCTACTTTCTCTAGTTTGAGGTACGCAAAAAGGGTCCATGCGCCGGGCGCATGCTTCAAAAGGGTTGTACTTAGTGACTTCATTAATTCATGGGTGTGTCATGGAATAAACCAATCAGAGTGTCAACTCCCATTCCTTTTGAAAGCCAGGTGCGTTTGTGTCTTGGCGGATTGTTATTATAATGGCGGATTTGCACCGTCAGATTTTTATTTGTAATCTTTTGCATGTTTGTGTGCTGCTGTGCTTCCCTGTGTGTGTGCACTGTGCATAAGCTTAGGCACATTATACTGCGCTATTGACTTTAGACCAGGATTTTGTTGGTCAATGACGCAATCACTTCCCGCTGCCTCAAGATAGCAATACGCCAAAAATTCATCCGAACACACTTCCCTGTAAGACCAGCATGCCCATGAGTGCAAAGATGGGCCCAGTTGTATTTGTTATTTAAACAACATGGGCGCAGAAAGGTCTTAAAATAGCAAAGGCACTTGCGCTGTGTTGCACCGGGTACAAGATAGGGCCCTAAGAGTCTGGAGCAACATGGTCAGTTTTAATTTAGGTTGTGAGAGGACTAAACCAAGATATGAAAAAAGTTTGCATATAAACCATAAACCTGTTCAATTATTTAAAAAATATTAAGGTTTCAAGTTTTTTTTACAACAGAATTATTAGTGAAACCATCATTTAAAGTAATAGTTACAGACACAATAGACATTCTGGTAAATGTGCTTATTCACTTTCTTTTTCATTTATACGACTCTCACGTTTGTATGGTAAATGTGTAGTTTACCTTACTGGTCCCAGCCAGGAAATAGTCCAGCACATAACTCCTCAGTAAAACAATGATATGTTGTTTTTACACTTTTGTTGTTGTACAGACTTAACAACTTTTAAGGATATTGTCACCGTTTTGACAGAGCCCTACTTCCAGTCTCTATGCTAAGCTAAGCTAACTTTCTGCTGGCTGTAGCCTTTATTTTATCATTATCATTACTTTATCATCCTGGTTTTAAGTACATCATGTTTGGTGCAACCCAAGTTAACTTTAGCATTGTATATTAATGTTGTTCCCATCTCACAATAAAGCTTTCCTATTGGTATTTGTTCCAGTATGGCAATGTAGGAGCAATGGCCATCACTTTGTGCCAGAGTCTCGGCCAGAACATCGGCATGAGGTGGAACAACGTACGCAACTCTGCAGGTAAAAGATAACATGAAACCTTGATAATGCAGGGGGGTGATAGAGAGATCTAATAAACCAGGCGCTTAACTGAATAAATGATCAAGGCAAGATCAATGTGGGAAGGATTGAGAGGAGGGATGGTTTTAGGGGGTGTTGGAGAGAGAGTTGGGTGTTGTATCCGTGTCCATCAGTTCTCTTCTGTTATTAGACTTCTCTATTAGGTGATAAGTCACCTGTGTCCAAGAAGGAGGGGGCGGTGGTTAGAACATTGCTGCCACTGAACACTGGGCTCTGATTAATGTTGAAGAGCCATTATGTCTATTATTTAAAATCAGGACAAGAGCTCCGTGCACACACTATAGGCTCTCCATACCTCTGTCACTAGGTGCCAGTTCTATGGAAAGTATATTCTTCTTTGCTGATCATAACTCTCGCTGCAGCATGTGAAGTGTTACATCTTGGGTTGTAAATGCCAATTAACACAATATTTTTTTCCTTTAATTTCCTTTCCTTTGAGTTACCTTTTCCCACTCATCTATGCTCTTCTTCCTCCTTGTCTTCATTACAGGGGACTGCAGGTGCCCAGATGCTTGGCTGGGCTGCATCATGGAAGACACAGGGTAAAAATTCACATCATAGCACACTGATGTGAACAACAAAAACAAAACACAACAGACCTGTAATATTAATCTCTTCTCTGTTTGTTGACAAAATTAAACAGCAAGACTGTTTTCTTGTCGCTGCGATTTGTTCTGTTCGTTTTGCTTAATTAGACAATTAAACACCTGTAACAGAGGGATGCTTTGACTTTTACTCACAATCTCAATCACAGCTTGGATTTGATGCGTTGAAACATCAGACGCCAGCATGCCCACCACCTTGAAAGAATTACAAAATTGATTTTAAAGTATTTATTACACAGAATGTGTTTTTTAATGTGAGTTGGCTCTCCTTAACAGAGGGAACCATACAGATTTGAATTATTCATATAAGTAATATCCTACTACAGATGGTAACATTTATGTCTGATTGCAAAGTGGTGGCACAGACACCCACATTCCTTACTGGCAGAAAAGTATTGTGCAGTTTATTATTTTTTTGTCATGTCCTGGTCTCGATCTCTGTGTGTGTGTGTGCATGTGTGTGTGTGTGTGTGAATACAGATACTATCTACCCAGAAAGTTTTCTCGCTGCAGCGTTGATGAGTACATCCAGTTCTTGCTCCAGGGGGGCGGGAGCTGCCTCTTCAATAAGCCGAACAAGGTGAGGGCCATTTGGGGCCTCTGAGCATCATTTATAGACTAATTTATTATTCATAAGTCAAATTTTTATTGGAAAACACATACTAGCATGAACATAGAAGGGCCATGTGGGGCCTCTGAGCATCACTTATAGACTAATTAATTATTCTCAAGTCAAATTGTTATTGGAAAACACATACTTACATGACCATAGAATATTTTTAGTTTTCTCCAAAGTATCTCCATACTTCCAGCCAACAATCTCCTATATTACTGACACATTTCATCTCTCCTCCATCTGTCTCCCACTTATTTATATACTGTATGTGCTCATATATGTCTGTCTCCCTTAGCTGTTGGACCCTCCAGAGTGTGGGAATGGCTTTGTGGAACCAGGCGAAGAGTGTGATTGTGGATCCCAGGTGGTGAGTATGCAGTTGGATATCATTAATGAAAGCCAGCTATTAAACGGTTTTCTGAGGCAGAGCTGAAGGTTTGTTTTCATTTCTGTGGCTGCAGGAGTGCGCCCGTAGTGGAGGAGCCTGCTGTAAAAAGTGCACACTTACCCATGATGCTATGTGCAGTAATGGTCTCTGCTGCAGTGGCTGCAAGGTAAGCCCTTATAACAACCGTCTTTATATAAGAAAAAGAAAGTATTTAACAATGAAGAGTGACAAACCAAAAACAATTGTCAGTTGTAATTTATTTAGTTTTACTCATCAAGCTGGTAGGCGTAAGACATTAAGTTCTAGAGATATTTCATTTGTTGAGACTTAAACCTCTAAAACCTTTGTCTTAGTGTCAAGGGCTTTATGGTATATGCCCAAGTATACAGTATGTTCCCCCAAATATAGATCATAAAAACATTAAGTGAACTGAATGTAATAAAATGCAAAAATAAAAGTGTCTACCTACTAAGTGCTACTTATCTCTACAGTGTGTATGATTACTTATATGACTAATCCAAAATGTACCTGATGCATTTTTATGCTGTGAACTAGTATGAGTTGAGAGGCGTGGTATGTCGAGAGGTTGTGAACGAATGTGATATCCCAGAGACCTGCACCGGAGACTCCAGCCAGGTAGGGTGTACTGGAACACTGGGGGGGGGGCATTGCAAGATCAACCAGAATATTCAGAACATTAAGTACTTTCCTTCTTTTGCAGTGTCCTCATAATGTGCACAAGCTAGATGGCTACATGTGTGATTCTACTCAGGTAAGGGCTGGTTTGGTTTAAGGATTCTTGTCTGAAGCTTACTCTGATGTAAACTTAATTATTGTTGTTTCATTTCTTCAGGGCCGCTGTTATGGTGGACGATGCCGAACTCATGATGGACAGTGTAGGAGACTCTGGGGTTATAGTAAGTATAGAACATGTGCAGCTTGCACCTGGAAAGAGTTTTTGTATGTATGGCATTGTAGTCTCATTCTGCTCTCAACAGTCTAATTAGTATTAGTACTAATTGTCTGTTTTTGCCCTCCCAGATTCAGCAGACAGGTTTTGTTATGAGAAGCTGAACGCTGAGGGGACAGAGAAAGGCAACTGTGGTCCAGGTCCTGAAGGCCAGGGCTGGCTGCAGTGTAACAAGCCGTGAGTCACACCATCCCGATACCCTTTGCGGATATTGTTATAGAAGAATAAGAGTGTGTTCACTCTAATCTGCTTTTTTGATACACATTGTTCTCTGCCATTTACTTTTTCCTGTTTAGTGATGTTTTATGCGGCTTCCTGTTCTGTGCCAACGTGACAACAAAACCAAAGTTTGGAGACCTGCAGGGTGAGGTGACCAGTTTCACCCTCTACCACCAGAACAAGTACCTGGACTGCAGGTAAGTGGGTCACATCTATCTGATCAGCTACAACTAACATAGTGTAAAAATTAGAACCTTGTGTCTTTAAATGTCTAAAGGTTCTATCCCTCTTCTTCCACCTCTTCTCCCATGTTTGGATGTTTTTTTTCAGAGGTGGCCATGCTCTGCTGGAGGACGGATCAGACCTGGGCTATGTGGAGGAAGGCACTCCATGTGGTCCCAACATGATGTGTTTGGAGCGACGCTGCCTCCCTGTGGCGGCTTTTAACCTCAGCACCTGTTCTGGATCAAACAATGGGCGCATCTGTTCCGACCACGGGGTAAAAACCCTCCTGAAAAGTGAACGTGTTTTAGACACATGAGTTGTATGCATGAGGGGCCACTTTATTAGGTACATCAGTGCAGTACAACAGCCTTGCCATAGCATATCTCTTTTTATATGTTTTTGGTGACATTGCTGTAAGTGTGTAAATTTGATTATATGTCTATTATTTAGGTCATAGTTGAGGGTGGTGACTTACTGGACTGACTATATTGAGAGGGGTTTCAAATGTTTGTCCCTTTTATTTACATACATTAAAACTGTTGTTTCAATTGCATTTAAGTAAATATTCAATGCATTCCCGACCTGTTTTACATTTAAATATAGGTAGTGACATATAACCATTGTTTTGTACCTTCAAAGACCTTGTTATTTACATAATAAGCATTTTCAGGTCAAAATCTCTCAGTCACACACTAACTGTTGTTTTAACAGCATCTAAATGAATATATTTTAATGCGAAACAGGTTGGAACTATGTGTTGGCTGTGTGAAAGGCTGTTGAAACACCAGCGCATGTATACGTCACCATTATGACAGCCCAGTTTTAACATGGATTAAAAAATCTCTTTTGACCTGTAAATCCATGCTCACAGGCTATACATTTAACCTCTTTTTTGGTCGTGCTTATTGCACTTGGTTTTCATCTCTCTCTCTCTTTCTCTCTCTCTCTCGTAGACCTGCAGTAATGAGGTGAAGTGCATCTGTGACAGGGACTACACAGGAAAGGACTGCAGTGTCTTTGATCCCATCCCTGAGCCAACCGTCCCGACAGGCCAAGAGAAGAAAGGTCCTTGGCACCTCTCAACCTGCCCATGTCTCTTTTTCCGTCTGCCTCTCATATCCCCCTCATGGTCTCTACCCATCATCACTGTAGCTTCTCTATGTACTGAAGCAGAGCACAGTATCTTGTCCTCAAAAACAAATAGTAGTTCACCTGATTATTGTGAGAAAGTTAACATAATTATATAGATCACACAGTGTTTTCCTTCCTAGCGAGGCTTGGTTCCAATGTTGGAAGAGTGTGGGTGTGTGTTTAGACACGTTTATCCATTAGAGCATATGTGCATGTACAGATTGTTTATGTATGTGTGTGTGTGTGTGTGTGTGTGTGTGTGTGTGTGTATGTGGTGACATTGAATATCTTGCAAACACGGCCATCTTCAAGTGTCTTCCTTACTTTCTTGCAGTCTGCCAATGACACAGAGCAATTGTGCAGCTGCTCTCATAGGGCCCAAAAAAGCCACCCTGAGCAAGAGGGTGTCCATCTGAAAGAGCAGGAGAGGGGGAATGAGAACAAAGTAATAAAACTCTCTCCTTTTTTTGTGTTATCGTTGTCTCCCTGACCTCCCTCGCTCACCTGCCCGTTCTCCCACCTCCAACCCATGTGCTGGTATCCTCCTTCCCTTCATCTCTCTTTTTCTGTCTGCAGGTATTTTACCATCTGCCTTACTCTCTCTCTAGTTGTTGTTGATGTACAGTCTTGATGCTGTCCTCTGACCTGTGTTTTTTAGTGGTGTTGTTTTGTTTCTGCCCCCCTCTTCCTCTTACTCCTCCACACCCTTCTTCCCTCCTCCTTCCTCTGCGCAGGTCCCAGTGGCACCAATATCATAATAGGGTCCATCGCAGGTGCTATTCTCCTGGCAGCTATAGTCCTAGGGGGAACAGGATGGGGATTTAAGTAAGAGTTCTGGCATGCCTTTGTGTACCTGTCGGCTTCTACCTAAAGGAACCCCCCGCTCCTCCCACTGTCACCCCTCTGAAATAGATCTCAGTTTGCAACTCATCGCCCAACCAGGGAAGGGAAATGTGAAATCTGAGCTCAACCATGCACATATGTTAACTGCTTTTGGTGTCAAAATCCGTACAGAACATAACACCGCTTGTTTTGTTTCTTTGATCAAATCATTAATTAATGATCAAATCATTAATTAAACCAAATTAAGCTCTATTCTTCACCTCTTTTTTCCCTATGTATGTATGTATGTATATATATATATATATATGACCAAGATGTTAATTTGCCAGAAACACTAATCCACTAGATTTATTAGCCTTTTAATGAAAAAGTGTAATGGATGTATTACCACAAACACCCTTTTAACATTTGGTGCTTTTTGAGCCAGCATTATATAGTTTTCCTCCGACAGGCAGCATCCCATCCCCAAATGCCCTGCTGATGTGCTTCTTCTGCACTGTTCCACCTGTGCATGCTTGCTATTGTTCACTCCTTATACTCTAAGATAAAAGGACTGCTCTTACTTTGCTCACTTTGCTTGTGGCTGATGAAAAGCTGTCAGTTAAAAAGCATGTAGTAACCTGTAGCATGTAAGTCAGTCCTTTTAGGGCAAGAGGTAAGAGTCTGTGCATGTGTGCATGAGCTGTAAGATGTTTTCACTTCCAAGTTGGAGCTCTGTTTTAGAGGGTGGGTGTAATAGTTTTTGGTGTCAGACTGTATGGGGCAGAGAGGGTCAGTGCCATGAGTACTGTAGCCCTGCTGCATGTGCTGTCATCATTATAATCGGTCAAGAAAGATTTTTGAGAGCACTGGGGGATGAAAGAAAATTATTCAAATATTGATTCAGATTTTATGTCAACATTAAACATCTGTTTAATCTGTTTATGCTGGGTTTTACCAATTCACACAGTTAATAATTTACTTTTTCTTGCAGTTATACTGTTATTTGTAATTGTTAGATGTCATGCAATTCAAATGCAAAATGATCAGCTTTATAACATGCTTCTAAAAAATAGTTTAACTTATCATTCATTTGATTGTCATTTTTCCTACTGTCATTGATATGTATTAACATTTTGTCTTTTCCATTGATGTGTGCTCACTGGATGCAGGAACATTCGAAGAGGAAGGTATAACTTAGGACCACATCCATGTGATATCATGTTGGTGGAGTCACATCACAAAACAGCCCATGTCATTCCACACTTACTCCTTCATCCACCATCTCAAGTTCATCCTTTGGCTTATCGCCACAGAGCACCATGCTCACCATGCTTTTCTCGCTGCTTATTTTGCTTGAATACTTCATCATACTTAGTTACTTCACTTAAAACCCTTGCAAAAAAATCCCATAATATTCCCTTTATCATTGTAAAGCAGCATGGCTTTTTCCATTTCTCAAGCATCTTCATCTTTTGTTGCCTATGCAACAGTCTGTTTTTCTTCCTGTTAACTATCCATTTTCACGTCTCTTTCAGATCTGGTGGAGGATAAGATGTCTGTCTGTCTGTCATTCTGTCTCCGTCCTGTCTATTCCTGTCTTCCTCCTCGCACTGTGTCGTTTCCACATCAGAGAAGAGGGGAACAAAAAAAGTCTTCCACTCCTGTCCTAAAATTTCGCCAAATCTTCTGATTATTGTTTCCTCCACGCTCCGTCTGCTCCTATGGTCTGTCCTACTGCCCGACTCCTCTGAGCATGTGGAGCTTCTCTCACTATACCAGCCAAATCATACTTGTGTGGCTGCTTCCAGCAGTCCGCTGAGGATTTTGTCCGTGCCACGCCTAGAGCAAGCAGGTGGCTCTCCCTGTGGGAGACACTAGGGTTTATCTCCAGTCTGGTGGCTATAAGAATGTGATTCAGTGTCTGTGTACCTCCATTACTCTCATCTTGAAAATCTGATGAAGAACATATCAACAGTGGACCAATTTATAATGATACATGTCTTTCCAATGCCTGCCTGCCTGCATAAATGTTGGACTAGCACAGACTGGCCATCTAATAGACTGAAATAATGTTACAGAAGCTGAATAGTTTCCTTTTTTCTTAAAGGAAATGGACCTGAGGCACAGTTCCTCCAAGGCCAGGCCTTGACATCTCAAAGTGGACAATTATCTGTTTTAATTTACAAAGTCTGGCAACATGGATATAACTGAAAAGAAGCCTTTATTGGACTGTTGTTTTCCAAAGAGAGACAAAGGAAGGACAAATGATCATATAAAATGATGCCTAAAAAAACAGTCAGCCATTAGCCAGAGCCCAGACTGATACCTTTTCATTGTTATGTGTTCTTTAAACACCCAAACCCCCACCCAGAGGTTTTCAGGTACAAAGAGGGAAGCTAGGTGTTATGGTTTTGGGATCATTTTAAACCACTAAACCTTGACACAGCAGAGACCGTAACTTAGTGTTTTCAACCACAGACTGACCAACATACATTCCACAATATCTGTCGTTGTGCGTGCTCACCACTTTCAGGCCCAAAGTTTGTACACTTAGGAGGTTTAATCTGTATGTCTGTTCACGGGTGAATGTATGCATGTAAGATATTTTTAAAGAAAGGAAGAATGTCTGCGTGTTTACATTAGTGTTAGGGGCATTTGTGTCTGTGTATACCTTAACACTCCTATCACAGGTACAAAGGCAGATTTTTACCTCTAGAATATCATCTCTTTCTACAAACTGTTGTGCGCTGCGGCCACGGTACCATAAAGGCAGCACATTAATAAAGTATTCAACCGTTTTTAAGTCCTGTATCTACAAAAAAACAAGCACTAGCCAACTGTATGCACACCTACTTTGTAAATATGTGCAAGATATACTGAATGATAAATGCACTGTATGAAGATTTATCTAAAAGCTACGTTAAAATGAGTTGTAGCTGTTAGTCTCTTGACAGGACCCACATTTGGAAATCTCTCCTGTGGTCAACACTGTTCATGCATCTTTAAATGTGGTGTAACAGCTAAGCTAGCTATCTTGCATCTCACTTATCATTCCAGCCATCACTTAAATAATGTTGTGAATCTTTTGTACATTTGTTGATAGCCCTGAGTTCTGGGTGATGGCCTCAGCCCAGAGGCTTTGTAATGATCCCGACTGTAAATGAGATTAAAGAGATCTAGTCTGTGGTCCAGGAGGCAGCTTGTCTGAAACTGTATGCATCAGTTTGGTTCATTAGAGCTTTGCCCTACTGGCAGATACACTGTTGTTATTACAATATGTACAGAGTTGGCATCCAATACAATCTGTTTGATTTTGAAGTTTGGGGGGAAAACAAAAATAAGATGCATCGTGTCCCATATTTCTAGGCACTATCTTTTTAAATTTAAACAAAAAGAAATTAACTAAGACTTGTAGTTTGATTGAAATGGAGGGAAAATAAAATACAAAAAATGAAACCACACATACTCTTGCTGTTATAGTATTTATATTTTATGGTTTTAATAGATAGTTAGACTTTGAAAGTTCTATGCTTTGGTTTTCTGCTTTTGAAAAACTTTTTTTATATATATATATAATCATCTATCTTAAATTACAGTCGGTATGAAACACAGTTTCAGTTATGGTTTCCTTCAGTTATGTATCTACAATCTGAGGCCGTGACTGCAGATTATTTATATTATCAATTAATTTATTGCTTATTTTTTTAGTCTAAAGAATCAAACAACAAAAATCACCATCAGTTTACCAGACCCCAAAATTGGTATACATAATCATAGTATAACCTGGTTTAATTTACAATATAAAACCTAAACAAAATCCTCACTTATGGTCTTTTTTTAAATTATAAATTACTCCTTGATAAATGATTGATCAATTATCTAAATTAATCAACTAATCAATTTAACACTACTGCAATCAAAGAGTTGTTGCGCCTCCGGCATTTTTGATGATCTTACTGATATTAAGTGACTAACAACAAAAGTATATTAAAATATTACTTTTATTATAAGCAAATTATTACAACAACTCAACTTGACAAATCTTCAAGCATAAGAAAAGCTTCATGTCACTTTCCTCATACCACGGCACAGATGCATTTAGCTTTCATTAAATAAAAACTTTTTTTTAAAAGTCATTGACAAGTGTATGCATACAGGCTAATGACTCTAGAAATAAACCTTTTAAAAGGCTGATGACAGCCAAGACAGAATATGTCGATCTCTGATCTTGATCAACATGACGGATAAGTTCAACCTATTATTCTTCAGCAGGGTGAAAGTACACAGCTTTTTCTGCTAAATACTGTTAAGAATGTCGGTGTGGAGGTCAACATTTTTTGGTTTGTCATGAGAGGTGGGACAGCTGGATGAGGACGCTTTCTGCACAGGAGACGAGAAGGACAGATGTCAGTCTGCAACCTCTCCAGTGTCCCACTTAGTTTTGGGTTCTTGCCACCACTCAGCCAGGAAGGACTCCTCGTAGTCTCCCATACCATCAAACTCAGCGTCGGGATGCACCGTGTGAGAAGAAGCCATTTCTTCTGGACTAACCACGTCCTTAAAGATAACACAAAACACACACAGTAAAACAGCAAGCATCTTTACTTCCATTTTATCTGGCGAAAAATACTTTATGCTTTTCCTGTCTATAAATCTGTCACTTGTGCAGCCTGTAATTTAGCCTAAACTATCACAGTCCTCCCCAACTCTTTGTTCCAGGCAGTGTGTAGCGATGGGAGGGGTCGACCTGAGTTAAATGGATGTGGCACAGCCTCAGTGGCCAACACCTCCTAGCCACATACCACACGCTGCTGGCGGAAAACACAGCCCCCCACCTCCTTCTTTCTCTCCTGCAGGCTTCATCCTCTCTTTCTCTCTCTTTCATTATGTGAGACTTTTTGTTATTGTGTTGCCATTTCCACAACCTCAACAGCAGCATGCACTTAGTGTGCTAATTCACTCCTCTAAAGTAAAAATGTATATCCCCAAACATTCTTTAGATGTTTGAGCAACTTAAATGAAAAGGTAAAGGAAAACATGGGCCCAAACTCCAACTAGATCAGCTAATTTAGTTGTTGTTGAGCCAAGTTAAAGTGTAATTTCACAAAAACATCTTTTTCTCCCAGTACTTTACGTAGCGTTGTCTAGTCATGCAGACAGTTTAAGTTTTATCTGCTAAGGGTTTTGAGATGTCTGTCTCTGCCACCACCCCAACACAATGGAGGTTGATGGAATTTTGTTTGCACAGATTAAATCAGCATAAAAAGATACCGCTACTTGGAGTAAGAAAAAAACTATTTTGAGGGAAGATTAAAAGGCAGTTTAATCTGTCTACACTGTCTTATTTCCAACTACCACATTATATAAAGAAATTCTGCATGATATAATATAGTGTTTTTAAGGAAATGTCTACATGTATAGACACTGAATGCACTCACCAGTCGCTACAACCTGTCTGGTAATACCAGTAGCTTATAGTGGCTAATGTTAGCTGAGGTTTGGGTAGACACATTCCGTAGTCAGTTCACTGACTGTGCTACTGCCACAATATGTTTTAGCATCTAGCATTATTTTTTAATTGTCACTTGTGGCTACAGTGATACTGTTTCAAAAAAAGTTACATAGGCTCGCTTTAAAGAGTTTTTATTTATTTATTTAATTCAAGAAATGTATATTCACAAGAGCTTGTGTATTTAAAGGACAATATTATTTGCAAAGAGGGTTTACTAAATGTGACTTCAGCTAGACTTTGCGTCATTGCTGTGCTCACAATTTCACTATGCTGCCCAAAACCAATGTTTACTGTAAATTTGCTACCATCTCTGCCTTTCAACAACATAACAACATACCTCATCATCAGTTTGTAGGTAGTTCAGTGCAAACTCCAGCATCTCTTTCTGCTTGGTTGTCTCGTTAAAGTACCTCAGGGCCTCCTGAAAAACAAAAGTGGCATCAGCTCTTGTGTTGACCTGCGCAGCAGTCGAGAACAAGCCGACGTCTGGCTGTTTTACAGGTTGGTGCTAAGCAACAAATTGGGACCGGTTTTCCTTTTGTTTACTGTATTTTTTCCCTCTTAGTTTAGAAGCCTTAAAGTTAACAGCAGTACTACGTATTTAAAGCAGGGGCAGCTTCTGAAGGCAAAGACGTTAACCACTGCAGCTGCTGACAACTCTACACCAAGCTGAAAAGATCAGAAAACAACTACGCCTTTATGGGAGCACATGGCTTTCTAATTACCACCCTGACATTGTGTTAATGTTCACGCCAAGACCGCTTTATGCTATAGTTTTCCTGCTTTGGTTTAGTACAGCCAGTGTGAACTCTTTCTGCTGCCTCTGGTTCACCCACTGAAGAACATGAAGTATCAAGAAAGAACAGTAATGAGGTCTTTGTTTTACTCACGGGCCGAGGCTGAAAGTCTCTTTCCTCGAGTCCCCACTGCTCCCTGTAGAAGCGATAGTATGCTACATTTTGCTGCATCACCTGGTCTTTACTGTCAAACAGGATGTAACTGGCTGCACACGGAGCAGCGTTCTTTACATCATTCACTGTAGAGGATCACAAAATAATACATGTTTGACCAGTCTTACACAGATTGCTGTCAAAAGTCTGAATCCAGAGTCTTTGTCATGGCTCTTACATTTATAATAGGAAAACTGGAGGTAGTGATACATAGTGGCTACAAACTTCTCCACAAAGAAGCCTCCAACGCTGGGTGTCAAGTGCTCTTCGCATTTTACCTTACATTTTAGCACATCGGTGTAGAGATCTGAGGGAACAACAAGCATATTATTTTCTTCTCTTAAACACACTGGACTGAAACAGCTCTTGAATTGCTCTCTTCTTACCTGCCAGGGCAGGATAGAAGTCTTTGAACTCTACGATCTCGTATGAGCTCTCACAGCCTGCCAAGCAGAGACTGTATATCTCAAAGTACTGCGTGATGGCCTGCTCCATGTGTCGGGCACTGCTGCTGAAGTCACCGCTGTTGTAAAGCGTCACACTCTTCAGGAAAACACTCTGGATAACAAAGAGTTGTGGTTAGAAAATGTTGAATAGTTTAGCATGAGTTGCAGTCTGAATAAGGAAGAAGATGTTGATCTACGAACTTCATATGGCTGCTCCTCGTGGTCGATGAGATATTCTTCCACATCAAACAGGGTCTTGTAATAATTCATGTTCTTGGTCAAATAGGGATCATTCGGGTTCTTCTTCAGGAAGGTGTGAGCCGCTGACACAGCCTTCTCCAAGTTGTTAAGCTGTGGAAGAAGAGATAGCTTTACAATCAATTCCACAGTGTTTGGGGGGATTTTTTTAAAATATGAAACATCATCTCTCCCACTTGCAAGAAGGGAAACCGCAGCTCCTGTCATTAGCGTGACCTCTGACCCCTTTTCTCCAACAACTACTGACAGATGCAGATCACTGATGTCAGAATATGATTTCTTGTGAGTCAATCAATAGAAAACTAATATGGTGCTGTATGCAGAACTGTGAAATAAATAAGCGGAAAAGATCAAGTACTGTATATAGGGCAAGGCAGCTTTATTTGTATAGCAAATTTCAGCAACAAGGCAATCCCAAGTGTTTTACATAAAGCATTAAATAGTAGTTAAAACAGTTAAAAGGATAAACACAGATATATGAGAATAAAAGTTACAGTGCAATATAAGAAATGAACAATTATTTAAAGAAAGGCAGCATCAAAAAGAAAGGTCCTCATCCTTGATTTAAAAGACAGAGTTTCAGTGAACCTGCAGTTTTCTGGGAGTTTGTCCCAGATATGTGGTGCATAACAACTAAACGCTGCTTCTCCCTGTTTAGTATGGGTCATAATGTAGCTGCAGATCAGAAATGTATTTGGCCCTAAACCGGTTAGTGCTTTATAACCCAAAAGAAGTATTTTGAAATCCATTCTTAAAAGGGACAAGAGGCTTCCTGTGTAAATACTTTAAAACTGGAGTGATGTGATCCACTGTCTTGGTCTCATAAGGTAGTCTTGGCAAAAAATAAACTAAATGTAATGAACACATTACACTACCCACTCTCCTCAAAGAAGAGGAGAGAGCCACCTTCAAATAGAGTCGGCGAAATCAAAGTCATGTAAATCCTAAAGGCCTGCTTTGTTGATCTGGGTGGCTGTTTGATCACCAGACAAAGAGCTTTGATTCACCTCTTATTTTACCAGCCAAAACTATTAACTACTCCAATTTAAAGGTGTCAGTACTTTGATGTGGTGAATGCCAAATAACACCACCAGCACCTGAAGGATCACAGCAGAGTTTTGTGATGGTGGCTGTTTATTAAACAGTAATATAATGAATGTTGTCTACAATAACATGGAGATTATCTGGAGAGCTTTACACACTCAGTAGGCTATTTTAGCCAACGCATAACTATAGTGCCCATCAGCCTGCCTGACAGAGAAGAATAAGGGGATTGTTTCAGGGGGAACACTGGAAGAGACGTGGCACATGCTCAACTACTGCTTAGTCTGCAGGAGGGCGCAAAAAACAGCAAGGAAAGGGTACTGCACTGAGAGAAACGTCCTCTCGGTGAGTCAGCCCGAGTCAAAATGCCTCGAAAATCTGACTGCAGATACTATTGTTGTGCGATTGCGCCCGTTACGGACAGTTATGGTAATGCTAAATCCACATCCTACTGTACGATCCTTATTTATTCTATTGAGTTTATAACGGCCAACTCGCACTTAGCCTATATTTCACTGTATTACAATTCTCCAACATCCACTATGGGAAGTATTTGGTGTAACTTAAGAATGTATGGCAAAGGCCTACATTTATTTTACACTCTAGTTTTGGGCACAATTCGACACATCAAGCACATTTGGTCTCACCTGGTAGTGTGCATACTGTATGTACCGGTACGGGACCCTGCTCTCGAAGCTTTCCAATAAATCCCTCTGTGGATAGGAGATGTTAAACACTGGAAAATGTGCCTTGCACTTTTTAAGGCAGGCAGCCCTCAGTAGGATGTGGCGCATGACGCGGAGCGAGCTGTCTGTGAATAGGCTGTCGTTGTCCCGGCTGACGGAGCTGCAGTTGCGGCTACAGAAAACCTCGCTGTCCCGCAGCAGCCGGTGGAGCCGCAGGCTGAGCTCCAGGAACTTGATGCTCTCTGCCCAGTTCTGCGCCCCGTACTGCTCCAGCGCGTAGCTGTAGGCAGAGTCCAGCGGCATGATGTCCTTCTGAGGAAAACTTTTAAAGCTGTACTTTTCATACTGAGCCTCCACCAGTGTCGAGATTATAAAAGCCAGACTCAGGCTTTTCAGGAGCATCGTTACCTCCACCGGCTCCAGCGGGAGACTCTTCTTGTTTTGAATGGGTCAGGAAACGTCCTCTTTCTTTACCATGGAATGCTCATGTCTGCACGTAGTGTAGGCTGGGTAAGCCGCGTCAAACTAGATGCTGAAAACAGGAACTTCTGGTTAGAGCTTTCAAAATAAAAGCCCAATGGATCTTGTGTTTTTTTGTTTTTTTTGGTTTTTAAAGTTGAGCCCATTTTCGCCAAATTTCACATATTACTGGCAGCTATCCTTCAAAGATGCTGCAGTGCTTGAGATTTATAATTGTTGATTAATTTGTAATTGTTTTTTTCTTCCCGCTTTTAATTTTCACATAACATAGCTTCAGAAAAAATCAACATGTGGAACATCATGTCTGCATTTATTTCCCTCAAAGTTATTGTTTTAAGCTGCAATACAGAGTACTGTGTTTGTGTGTTTGTGTGTGTGTGTGTGTGTTGCATATTTCACAAAACGCACATACAAGCAAATTGTATGTGTGCAAAAATATTTTATCCCAATGTAAGAACAAGAGGCTGCCCTGCATGCAATGCCTATTTGCATGCATGTTCCAAGTTAAGGACTAGATCAGTGTGCTTTTATTGTTTTATTTTAATTATGAAATTTGTATGGCTGCAGATAAAACTAATTATAGGCTTTAGTATTGCCGCTGGCAAGTTGAGCATTGAGCAGTTGAGCAACTATTAAACATATAGAGGAAAAATATAAGAAGATTAATCAACCAGTTAACTGGTATCTGCAGAACTACTGCTGATAAATGCAAATCTCGACAATTACTTTGAATAAAGAAGTCTTTACTTCCGGTATAAATGGTGATAGTTATGGCTTACTTGACACAGACGTCACAGTCTGAGTTGGGACCTCAGAAAAACGGTCCAGCTTTTCTCAGTGTTTTCCATACCACCCAGTCCAATGAACCAACATTTAAACGTATTTACAGGGATCTAATTTAGTGTTTAAAAACGTTTGCCTCCTGCTCTTAAATCCTAGGCAGATTGTATATTCATAAAATATATTGACTGAATATAGTTGTCTGAAGTGATAAGACTCATTTCAACTTGGTTACCTACATTCCGAGCAAACTGACAAGCTGAGACATGGGTTGGTGAGCTACAAAATCAACTTGCATAGTTGAAATATTACTTATAGGAAAATATAACCTCTGAGTCGGCAAAATCTCACATTCATAATGTTAGAAGGCTCAGATATATTTTTGTATACCTGAGTGGGATGGTTATTAGGACCCAGAGACTTTTTTATGAGGCAGACAGATCCGTAAAGTAATTATGTGTGTAATGACTGTTTAAAATATAATATGAAAAAGACAGGCAGTAGTAGGCTAATGCTTGCCATACGTTACTGTGACAAGAAATAATACTTTCAGATTATGGGGAGGCACGTTATAATTTTCGGCATCATCTCATACCTAAGTGAATTCATGGGGCCAGGCCTCTGGGCCAGGCATTACACGTTTGCAGAATTCCATTTAAAAGTGGGTGGAGGCCCATGGGCCACTCCTCCTGCTGCTCTCTGGAGTAATGACCCAAGAGATGTGTTAAGCCAGACAGAGAGAGAGTGAATAGGGCCGGAAGTTAGGCGATTTCCCATCGAGTATTAAAAACACTAAGTCAAAGCATATTTTCTTTTTACTTAAAGAAATATATTATAAGTACATGCTTGTTTTTCTATTCTAGATAACCCATATTCAGAGTCACTTAATACTGCAGGTCTATGTAGACAGGATATCTGGAGGCTGGTTAATGTATTAACATTTGTCTAATAGGTTGGGTTCTATTTCAAAAGCATGTGCTGCACCACACTCCTAATAAATGGATCAACTGCAGCCTATGCCAATGTAAGATCGAAAATGTTAAGCAGAAAATAGTGATGTAGCCTACCTTGTTTTAGACCTCTTAGACTCAATTTTGAATCAAATAGTCTTATCTTTTCCACTTACAACAATCACATATGCAACTTGACCCCCTTAAAATGAAGCATTATTTCTTCAGTATTGTGCAAAATTGTGTAGCCTATATTTCTGGTTTTGCATCTGTCTAAAGTAGGCTACTAGTTATTGCCCCACCATTTTGCGTCCCCTATAAACGACTGTGTATGTAACGTTATATTATTATTATATCATTATATTAACGTATGTGGTTGTTTGTTTATGTGTTTATTTAAACGTCGTTATACATATTGTAATAGTCAGTTTCTTCAGTTATGTGAGAAGGCATTTATTTTGTAATCATAACCGGAAGTCTATCTCATTCCAACTGGCTTGACACAGCTCCACTGTCCCAGACTTCATTCGGTAGTCCACTTCTCTCCACTTCTTCAACCTCATCACCCCTCTGGTAGACGGTCTCTCCCTTTTGTTAGAACTCTCCAAATGGATCTGATAGCGGTTTTATTTTGCCTTCATGTAACATTAGTTACTGTGAATTCCAACCCGGGGCCGTTAGAGGATGTAGTTATTGATCGATACGATATACCGAAAATTTGTCCTCGAGAAGTGCAAACAGAAGATTATATCCGTTATCATTTTAACGGGACCTTCTCTGCAGACGGGAAAAAGTTTGACTCAAGGTGAGGTTGCAGCGAAATACACATTTTAATGTCAGTTAATCAAGAATGCGTTCATTTACAGCTAAACCTATTTGTCTGTCTGCATGTAACGTTGATCGCTCTTGCAGAAATTTGTAAAATGATAAAAGTGCTTTGAGAACGTCTCAGTAACGTTATCAAGTATCATGGAGACACTGATAAGCATAGAAAGTACAGCAATCAACCATTTTCCTGATGGATTCACAGACAATTTCCTGCAGCTGAGATAATAGCAGACGTGTCAATCCCCACATCAAATAACGTATTATCCCCTCAATATTTATATAACAATACATAAGTTGTACTTTAACAGTGATTTACTATACAACACTTAATTGTTGATATTTTTGACGTCAAATAACCTCCCTAGGTTTTTAAAATGAAATATTAAAACACATGGCTGATAATGAAGCCGAGATGGATATAATTACTTTTTGAATAATACTGCTGATGTGGATGGAACATTGGAGGCAGACTTTAAAGCACCATAACATTTTAACTGCCCCATGACATGAGCCTCTAGATTCCATTTTTTTGACACTTCTACCTACTTTGGTATATTCCATCGATAATACACTCTCATCCAGCTTTCCCTTTTGTTGTCTACACAGTCATGACCGAGGCAAAGCCTTCATCAGCCAGGTTGGCCTGGGCAGACTCATCACAGGGATGGACCGCGGTCTCCTCAGCATGTGTGTCAATGAACGCAGGAGGATCACAATCCCCCCACACCTGGCCTATGGAAGCATCGGAACGGGTGCAGTTGAACATGAGTAACAGCACTTTGTTGGATATATTATCTGTTCTAGTTTATGCCAATCTGTGTTGTTTGTCCGATAGGTGGTGTGATCCCTCCTGACGCTGTGTTAGTGTATGATGTTCTCCTGCTGGACATATGGAACACCCAGGACAAGGTCCAGATCCGCACACTCAGCAAACCTGTGAGCTGCAACCGCACCACTGTGGTATCAGATTTCGTCCGTTACCACTATAATGGCACCCTGCTGTCTGGTGAAGCTTTTGGCTCCAGGTGACGTTAGGTTTTAACATCAAGGTATGTCTCATCTATTTCTGTGATTCTCAAGAACTTTGTCTTTTATTTAGTTACTCGAAGAATTCAACCTATGACACCTACTTGGGACAGGGTGACCTCATCACAGGCATGGAAGAAGGTCTTTTGGAGATGTGTGTCGGGGAGAGAAGGATCATCATCATCCCACCCTTCCTGGCATATGGAGAGACTGGCAAAGGTACAAAATAGTAATGTCCAAGATGACTGTGGCTTGTATATAATAATTTCACATTTTATTTTTGTTTATGGTTTGACAAACAAATATCTATTACAGTGAGCAAGTTGTTTTATTTGCTTTAATTGTCAAGTTACATTATTGTTGCATGGTACCACATTTGAGAGCAAAGACTATTTAGAAAATGCTTCTCTGTAGTTGTGTTTGGGTATATGTGTGAAACTTAATAGTATTCATGGTTGATTATTGTTTCGTTGCACATACATTTCATGTCCATGCTTACTGCACTATTATTATAATACAAATGTGTATAAAAGTAATGCAAAAATAATTCAGATTTATTTATTACATTAGGACAATGCACATTGATCAACATCGCTGTAAATGCGCCAGTGTTAGCCAGTCGGCTAATTTTAAACTGTAGTCCAAGTTACCTAGCATGCATGTCTTTATGGTGGGAGGAAACCAGCACACCCGGAGAAAACCCACACAAATACAGGGAGAACATGCAAACTCTACACAGACAGGCCCTGCCTGGACCGGGGATCGAACTCTGCAGTCAACTTGCTGTGAGGCAGACGTGCTAAACACTGACATTAGGATTAACAATAGGATTGCTAATGTCGTACACAACTCTCTGCAAGTTACCGCAAGAGGGAAAGTTTCATATCACACTAATATGAACCAAAAAAAGTGTGCCTGGAAAGAAGGAAACTGATCTCAAGAGTAAAAGTACTCTTTTAGAAATGCTCCACATTAAGGTAAAGTATATGTGACTTGTATGGACCTGAAACAGACACAATGCATGTCTTACTTTTTTTGCTAACAGGAACTCAGGTCCTCCTCAGGCTACCCTGGTGTTCCAGGTGCTGCTGGTTGATGTGTTTAACCCTAAGGATGACATAGTTGTGGAGATGAAGGAGGTGCCTAAAGGCTGCATCCGCAGGACGGTGACTGGAGATTACATCCGCTACCACTACAACGGTACCTTCCAGGACGGCACAGCCTTTGACTCAAGGTAAACCTGAGCTTTCTCCATTTTTAGAAAGCAACCAAATGTAAAGCAAAATTACCCGAGTTTAAAGGGATAGTTAGGATTGTAAGATCGGATGAGGTACTTATTCATAGTCAGGGTATTACCTACGGTAGATGGCAGTCGGCACACCCTAAGTTTGGAGAAGCAGACATAGGTACTGGCACAGAAGCTTAGCAATGTACTGTTCTGCACGGGGGCAACAGATAAGTATATCCATTTCAGTTTAAGTGTACAATATACACTCACCGGCCACTTTATTAGGTACCCCATGCTAGTAACGGGTTGGACCCCCTTTTGGCTTCAGAACTGCCTCAATTCTTCGTGGCATAGATTCAACAAGGTGCTGGAAGCATTCCTCAGGGAGTTTGGTCTATATTGACATGATGGCATCACACAGTTGCCGCAGATTTGTCGGCTGCACATCCATGATGCAAATCTCCCGTTCCACCACATCCCAAAGATGCTCTATTGGATTGAGATCTGGTGACTGTGGAGGCCATTTGAGTACAGCGAACTCATTGTCATGTTCAAGAAACCAGTCTGAGATGATTCCAGCTTTATGACATGGCGCATTATCCTGCTGAAAGTAGCCATCAGAAGTTGGGTACATTGTGGTCATAAAGGGATGGACATGGTCAGCAACAATACTCAGGTAGGCTGTGGCGTTGCAACGATGGTCAATTGGTACCAAGGGGCCCAAAGAGTGCCAAGAAAATATTCCCCACACCATGACACCACCACCACCAGCCTGAACCGTTGATACAAGGCAGGATGGATCCATGCTTTCATGTTGTAGACGCCAAATTCTGACCCTACCATCCGAATGTCGCAGCAGAAATCGAGACTCATCAGACCAGGCAACGTTTTTCCAATCTTCTATTGTCCAATTTCGATGAGCTTGTGCAAATTGTAGCCTCAGTTTCCTGTTCTTAGCTGAAAGGAGTGGCACCCGGTGTGGTCTTCTGCTGCTGTAGCCCATCTGCCTCAAAGTTCGACGTACTGTGCGTTCAGAGATGCTCTTCTGCCCACCTTGGTTGTAACGGGTAGTAATTTGAGTCACTGTTGCCCTTCTATCAGCTCGAACCAGTCTGGCCATTCTCCTCTGACCTCTGGCATCAACAAGGCATTTCCGCCCACAGAACTGCCGCTCACTGGATGTTTTTTCTTTTACGGACCATTCTCTGTAAACCCTAGAGATGGTTGTGCGTGAAAATCCCAGTAGATTAGCAGTTTCTGAAATACTCAGACCAGCCCTTCTGGCACCAACAATCATGCCACGTTCAAAGTCACTCAAATCACCTTTCTTCCCCATACTGATGCTCGGTTTGAACTGCAGGAGATTGTCTTGACCATGTCTACATGCCTAAAGGCACTGAGTTGCCGCCATATGATTGGCTGCTTAGAAATTAAGTGTTAACGAGCAGTTGGACAGGTGTACCTAATAAAGTGGCCGGTGAGTGTACTTAGCTCATGTTCACCACATTACCTTGTCTTCAGACATCCCTTTCGGACAGGGAACTGAAGCCGTACATCTATGCTCTTTTCAAAGCCACCAGACTCCTTTGACAAAAAGTGGCATTTTAAAGAGTTAATTCTGGTTAACCAACTAGCTGATCGAGGCAGCAGTGGACCAACATTTCCCGTGTTCTGTGCGGTAAAAATGATTGTTTTGTCAAGAGTCGGATGGGTTAGAAGATAGATAGATAATGGCTTCAGTTCCCTGTCAGAAAAGGCTATCTAACATTGAGGTAAAGCCGTGAAAATATTCTAAATTTAGCATACACTTAGACTGATAGATAGAT
This sequence comes from Etheostoma perlongum, assembly GCA_026937815.1. NCBI lineage: Eukaryota > Metazoa > Chordata > Actinopteri > Perciformes > Percidae > Etheostoma > Etheostoma perlongum. Next base: position 16,293,478 of record CM049385.1, on the reverse strand, counting down.
ATAGATTTTTTTTTTTACGTGGCTAAAATACATGTAACTGCTGCCCCCGTCCACAGCAATACATTGCTTAGCTTCCGTGCCGGTACTGCTGCCTGCTTCTGTAACCTTTGGGTGTTCTGGCTGCCATGTACGATAGACATACACTGATATGAATAAGTAGCTCATACAACCCCACTTCAAAAATCCTTACTATCCCTTTAACTCTATCCTTGACAGCTACAAGCGAAACAGCACCTATAACACTTACGTCGGCAAGGGATATGTGATCCGAGGGATGGACAAAGCCCTGCATGGGCTGTGCATAGGAGAGAAGAGAAAGATTAGCATCCCCTCCTCACATGGCGTATGGCCATGAAGGGGTTGGTGAGTTTGACACATCAATTGGGAGGATTCAAAAAACACTTGGAATGGACCAACATCTTAGTCTTGTTTGTGTTTGTAACACTGCCCTGTTTATTTTTTCTTTCTCCTGCTGTAGGCGACCTTATTCCTAGCTCTGCTGTGCTGGTCTTTCACATTCACGTCATTGATTTCCACAACCCTGAAGACCCAGTCGACATTAAATCTACATACATGCCCCAGGATTGCAAAGTGACCAGTGAAACTAACGATTTGATTCAGTATCGTTATAACTGCTCCATGATGGACGGCACCCTGCTGTACTCCTCGTGAGCACCCTCTGCTACACTGCATCCTCCTCCTCATGGTTTATGCATGTAATCCTTGCTGGCTCCTTGTCTGACAGATTGCAGCGGGCCTTAGAACTGCAGATATTATACCATTTTATGTATCCTTGACAACAGTACATATGTCTACTTAGCTCAAGGTTTTGATACATGGAAATGTTTTAGTGAGCATGTTAAAAATTCCCACTGTTAAGAGTGGTAACAGTTTGTGTCCATTTCCAGGGACCACTATGACTCACCTTCCATCACAACTCTTGGAGCGAATAAGGTGATCCTGGGTTTGGAGAAAGGTTTGAGTGGCATGTGTGTGGGCGAGAGGAGGGAGGTGGTCGTTCCACCACACTGGGGACATGGTGAAAATGGAGGTGAGTTGTAGGAACTGCTGCGATTGCATTCTGAACACACTTTCTTTTTACCCCAAATTATGTTTTCTCTTCTCTGTTTTGGGGTCTCCAGCTGGAGAAGTTCCCAGGAGTGCAGTGCTCTTCTTTGAGCTGGAGTTGGTGGAGCTGCAGAAGGGTGTTCCTGAAGGCTACATGTTCGTGTGGCTGGGAGACAGCCCTGATCCCCTCTTTCCTGCTATGGACCTCAACGGTGACAAAGAGGTACCTCTAGAGGAGGTAAGCAGACAACTAAATAGTTCTCCCTGCTAAATCTTATCTGAACAGCCTGGGTATAAACGTGCTTTTAACATTGCAACGCTTTCTCCAGTTTTCAACCTTCATCATGCTCCAAGTTAAAGAGGGCAAAGGTCGTCTTCTGCCAGGGTTTGATGCCGACAGCATCATTAAGGACATGTTTAATAACCAGGACCACAATGAAGATGGCAAGATTGTTGAAAATGAACTGAAACTCAAGGTGGATGACCAGTCTGAACCAGTGAAACGAGATGAGCTGTAAAGAGGACTTGCACAGTATTTCATTGGCGGTAAGGAACAGGCATGCAGTGGCTGAGGTCATATCGCCATCTTAGCAACCGTCGAGCAACTAATGTTTCAGAGATTAAAACATTGTTGAGCCTTTATTTAAGGCAGTCAAACAGTTCACTTTGGTAGATTCTGTTACAAAATGTGTAGAGGAAATGTATTTAAAAAATGTGAAAAGGAAGAAAAATGGCTTCTAGTGAAAATGTGTTCTGTTGAAAATATTTACAGTGAATTACCTAAGAAACCTTTGGGCTGGGCCCTAACTCCAGAATATTACTTCATAAAACTAGTAGTCAATGCAGTGTCTCATAAAATTGATGAAATACCACTGGTTGTACAGTATATTTGGGAGTGGCTAGTTTGTAAAATATTATTTTTTATTTTATCTATCAAAGAACAAATGTATCACCCAAAGAGTGTTGTGGAACATAAAATAAACAGTTTTATAGTAAAATTAAGACACCTACTTTATTTCTTAAATACTGTTTGTGTACAGACATGTACTGTATACGTGAAGTAGTTTGGTAGACTTTAATTCAGTGGCCTTAGTCTTTCCTCAACATTTTTTTCAACATTCAAAAACAGATGGAACCATATTTTATTTGAAATAAGTTGGAACATATAACGAGGTAATGAGTTTAGACAAAAAAAGAAAAAATGCATGAGTGACTGTACATAGCACATTGTCCACCAATGACAAAGAAAATCTAATATTTTAGTACTTTTGTGTTAATAACCAATTATTAGGTTTTATGAAACTTGTGTGTTACATTGTGTATGACAAATTAACTTTTGAAAAATCATACAGTTAAAATGACTGTGAAGGTGAAATCATGTGCACCTGGTTCTATTTTCTATCTGTCATTGTGGAGCTTGGCGCACATGCACTAGCTTCTATGGGTGTAGAAATGTCCTTAAACATCCGTTGGCATAGCGATAGTTGCGTCCTCTCCCCCACTCATTAGACCTGCTGTCAATGACAAGATGCTAAATGGACATGGACTCTTAGCAACCCTCAAAGAGCTTTACAACACAAGCCACCATGACTTTTTGACATACTGTACAATACTATGACTTCTTTATGACAGTTTTATAGCATACTTTTTTATGATATACTTACTATACTATGAGATTTTATGACATTAATGACAAAGCCAAAAAGATTCATGAATGAATGTATATGGAACAAATTTTAATTGTGGATATTGTGTTAACACGTAGTTGAGTATCATAAATTAGCTTGTTGCAGTGCAGAAAGTATGAAACTTTTTTTTCAAAACCATAAAGTCAAAATGACTGTAAAGGTGAAATAATGTAAAATACCAACAGAAATCTGAAAATCCTGTGTTAATATACTACTGTAATACTTCTGAGGTAGCAATAAGTTCTTACCATTAATTGAACCTCAGTTACTTCTACCATACTTATACATTTATTTTTATTTTTGTTTACCCATTTATTTTCCTCTTAAACACAGGTGTAGGTGTCATAGTTCACCACCTAGTACAGTGGTGTTACACAACAAAAACAATAGTTTTCATACAAATACAACCTGTACTGTAAACTTGACAATATGGCCAAAAACTTGGAAGACTTAACAAAGAAAGAAAACATTAAACATTTTTAAAACAGTTTTCAGGTTAAAATTAGCTGGAAAGGAGCTTTAATGTAGGAGGCTGGAAATCAGCTTCAAACCAGATACCAGGTAAAGTACAGCCACTTATGTTTTGCATTTTTCTTTCCCTTTACCATTACATCCTATATAAAGACAAATCTTATATTATCTCTTCCCCAAATAAACAAATGAAGAAAACACCCATATCCACACACTTACATGCTGCACAGTAGGTAGACATTGCAAATATGGCTTTCATCACATACAGCATGGCCCAAAAGCAGTTTAACCATAAACATGAGAAGAAAACCAATGAACAAAAATATAAAAAGGGTGACGTGGTGTATGTGAACTGCAGCTGTCAACTGGACCTGTGAATAGTTTTGTAAAATAATAAATAATCATAAAACATTCTTAGTTGGTTGTTAATATGCATTCAACTGGCACTTTCTGAGCAGGGGCCTCCTCACCTGATGGCACTGGGGTGTTCAATACCATATGGCCAGTGGTGTTATTCTCGGTTCAATTGTTGCCAGTAAGGTAGAGCATTATAGCATTAGGGACATCCAAGGTCTCATCTTTTAACAACACAATGTCATATGAGTCCAAGTAAGACTGCTTTCTCTCCTCCACCTGAGAAAAAAAACAAAACCAGATGAGTAGTGTATTAAAATATCAGAATATAACTATTCAACATGATAAATATTGCGAGTGTACTATAATCTTAGGGTAGATGTGAATGTATTTGAGTTCTGAGATTTGTCTCAGGGCAGCAGTTACTAAATATTATTGTCTAGCAGATAAAGTACAAAGTAGGAAAGAGTGCAAATAAACAATATATAAACAAAAGAAATTGTAAACGTGTCATCCCCCAGCGCGTTTTCTTGGATCAGGGAGGCCCCAAAATCATGGTTGCAGCGGTCGCCATGGTCCCGCTACACGTCCTGCTATGCCCTGCTGTGCCCTGCTACGTCCTGCTGTGCCTTGTAACGCCGCACAGTGCCCTGCTATGCCATGAACTACTACAAAGAACTACTACAAACTACTATTTTTTGTGACTGTTATTGCCACTCTTCATTCTAACCCCAACCGGTCGTCAGACACCGCCTACCAAGAGCCTGGGTCTGACCGAGGTTTCTGCCTAAAAGGAAGTTTTTCCTCGCCACTGTCGCACTGTTGCTTGCTCTGGAGGAAACTACTAGAACTGTTGGGTCCTTGTAAATTTTGGAGTATGGTCTAGACCTGCTCTATCTGTAAAGTGTCTCGAGATAATGCTTGTTATGAATTGATACTATAAATAAAATTGAATTGAATTGAATGAATGTAAACAGGTTAATGGTAAGTTAGACATCTTATAGACCATGAGAGTGTGAGATTTCATTGACCTTGTCATTGAGGAACCCAATTTTGAGAATGTTTTCCATATCTTGCACCCCGTCAGCCATGGTCAGATCTCCCAGAGAGTCTCCCAGCAGTAGCACGTTAGGCCGCGTCCGCAGCTCCTGGAAATGGCCAGTGTTGAGCAGTGCACCTTCCCTTTTATTGTAGATGTGGATCAGCTCTCCCTTAAAAGCCCTCAACACTCCCTGTACCAGCAGATCAAAAGTCACATAGGTTACATCAGTTCACTGCTTGATGTGGGGATCAAATCATAGTTTGTGGTGTCGCTACTCACAGACTCATCAAAATCCATGTAGTTGGAGAAGACTTTTACATTGGGGTGGAAGACTCCAGCTTGGCGAATAACCTCTTCCAGAATGTCTCCTATTCCAGCAGAGAAGATGAGCAGAGGGATGCTGTGCTCATACAGGTGGTCAAAAAGGAGCTTGTAGCCCTCCCTGTTAAAAAATATATCACAAAAATGTTGTATTTTTTGTAATATAGTAATGTCATAGTATGCTATGAAAAAACCTAATATAGTATACCATAAATGTGTCATAAAAAGTCACAAATTATATTATACAAAAAAGTAATACAAAATTCATAGTAAAGATTTTTTATAATATAGTATGCCATAAAAATGTTGGTAATGGACATAAGCCATAGTCCTCCAATGTCCTAAAAAATGTGATGAAAAAGTCATAGTACAGGATATATGCCACATGTATACGTGTATGTATATATATATAAAGTCAAAATATTGTTTGCCTTAAAGGTCAAAAGATCACAATTCATTATATGAAAATCATATAGTCGGTTACCAAATGCCTTAAATTGTATGTCACAAAAATGTCAAATCAATCATAATACAGTATGTCATAAAAATGGGAAATAATATAAAAAAGCATAGTATTAAATAGATGTTGTAGTCTTCTGACCTCAGCATGGCATCAGACTCCTGCACCACCATGGCCAGCAAGTCTTTCCTAATATTCTGCTGTACCAGCAGTTCATGAGCTTTAGTCCACCTGTGAGATATAGGTGCAGCACAGTATTATGAACACATTAAAGTACACAATATTGTATTTATACTAAAAGCTGTATACTCACCACTCCACCATAAGGGGCAGCTTTTCTTCTATTGACCGTGAAGAGTCGATCTCTATAGGGTAGTATGTGTTGAGCAGTTTCTTCAGCTAATGGAGACAGGATAAACAGCTTGTAAACATCTAGAAAACAGCTGCATTTCACCCAATTAGAGTGGGAGATGATCTCCAGTTTACAACATGTCAGATTATATCCTAGGGGTTCTGGGATTGTGTGTTTCCATCTATGGTTACAATAGTAACAAATTTCAGGCAATCTCTTGAAATTTGTAATATTTCCCTGCAAATACTTAAGCAATATGTGGTTTTATGGAAATGTACTGAGTAAAAACTTAAGAAAATAAACACATATCTCACTTGTAAACCCCTAACCCTTGCAATAAAGTTGCATTATACCTCTGTTTTGCAGTCATTGGAGAGGAGTTTGCTGTTGTCAAGGATATCTGAAAATAAAATACACAGACAAAATGACAACAACGTATAGCTGAAAACCACAAACTACACTTTACTTGTTAGAGGACTTACTGTGACACGTAGGGCACCTTTTGCCATTGTATGCAAATCTTGTCAGGGTCATGTCAAAATCTGAGATCACCTGGATGAAAAATAAAAATAAAACATCACTCACACATATTGTTTATATACAAATACTGCAAATAATACTATAGCTATATAGTGACACTGAAACCTTTCATAGATATGGATGTCGTATACCTGCACGGTGTTGGAGCCAGCCTTCACCATGGACTGTAGGATCTCCTGTACTCTCTGAGGGTCCCTCATACACACTGAGGGGTTGGACAACTCTGGAATCTTAGCATTGAAAATATGTGCGAGTGTCATTGCAACTTAGAGAGAAAGTGGGTAACACACCAGATCTTAGACGTGCAAAACGTATTGTCCCTTCGGACATCAACCAGTAACGTTAGTCTTGCTGGATCGTTATAGTTATATTATTAATAATCTGTATAATTTGCTGTAATTTACTGAGACGGTACAGCGTTAACGTTAGCTAGCTAGCTAATCTTAGCCATTAGTGATAGCTTCAAAGTACGTTAAGCTAGCTAGGTACGTTTAGGCAGACAGTATGCAAGTTTGTAGTTGCAGTGCATTAATTGAGGTGGTTGGCATTCTATTGAAAACTTTTATTTGAAAAAATATCATTACCATTTCCTTGAAATTGTTTGCCGCTCACTTAAAGTTGATAAAAGCGTATAATCATCAGCTGTCTCCGTTGACATGTGACGTTAACGTTCCTACTTCATCTGCTAGAGAAGTGACGCTACCTTCCGGTACTGTTGAAAGTGTAGGGACTTTTTTAACATGACAAAACAAACTGGTAACGTTAGACAGTTCGGTTAATTTTTAGTGATTATCCTATTTGACGTCTACTCAAAACCATTGTGGAAACCGTCTACTCAAAATACGATACAAGTTAAAAAAGTTATAATGTATTCTGTGGCCTAAAGCGACTTAACATTTATTTTCGCCTGATATCTAAAATGCGAGCCTATGATAAACACGTAAAGGCAACGCCACAACTTATATTCATAGACAGTATTCAATTATGGTGGGATTGTACAGTGAGGAAAATAAGTATTTGAACACCCTGCTGTTTTGCAAGTTCTCCCACTTAGAAATCATGGAGGGGTCTGAAATTGTCATCGTAGGTGCATGTCCACTGTGAGAGACATAATCTAAAATAATAAATCCAGAAATCACAATGTATGATTTTTTAACTATTTAATTGCATGAAACAGCTGCAAATAAATATTTGAACACCTGAGAAAATCAATGTCAATATTTGGTACAGTAGCCTTTGTTTGCAATTCCAGCAAACGTTTCCTGTAGTTTTTCACCAGGTTTGACACACTGCAGAAGGGATTTTGGCCCACTCCTCCACACAGATCTTCTCTAGATCAGTCAGGTTTCTGGGCTGTCTCTGAGAAACACGGAGTTTGAGCTCCCTCCAAAGATTGTCTATTGGGTTTAAGTCTGGAGACTGGCTAGGCCACGCCAGAACCTTGATCTGCTTCTTACAGAGCCACTCCTTGGTTATCCTGGCTGTGTGCTTCGGGTCATTGTCATGTTGGAAGACCCAGCCTCGACCCATCTTCAATGCTCTAACTGAGGGAAGGAGGTTGTTCCCCAAAATCTCGCAATACATGGCCCCGGTCATCCTCTCCTTAATACAGTGCAGTCGCCCTGTCCCATGTGCAGAAAAACACCCCCAAAGCATGAGGCTACCACCCTCATGCTTCACACTAGGGATAGTGTTCTTGGGATGGTACTCATCATTCTTCTTCCTCCAAATACGGTTAGTGGAATTATGACCAAAAAGTTCTATTTTGGTCTCATCTGACCACATGACTTTCTCCCATGACTCCTCTGGATCATCCAAATGGTCATTGGCAAACTTAAGACGGGCCTTGACATGTGCTGGATTAAGCAGGGGAACCTTCTGTGCCATGCATGATTTCAAACCATGACGTCTTAGTGTATTACCAACAGTAACCTTGGAAACAGTAGTCCCAGCTCTTTTCAGGTCATTGACCAGCTCCTCCCGTGTAGTTCTGGGCTGATTTCTCACCTTTCTTAGGATCATTGAGACCCCACGAGGTGAGATCTTGCATGGAGCCCCAGTCCGAGGGAGATTGACAGTCATGTTTATCTTCTTCCATTTTCTAATGATTGCTCCAACAGTGGACCTTTATTCACCAAGCTGCTTGGCAATTTCCCCGTAGCCCTTTCCAGCCTTGTGGACGTGTACAATTTTGTCTCTAGTGTCTTTGGACAGCTCTTTGGTCTTGGCCATGTTAGTAGTTGGATTCTTACTGATTGAATGGGGTGGACAGGTGTCTTTATGCAGCTAACGACCTCAAACCGGTGCATCTAATTTAGGATAATAAATGGAGTGGAGGTGGACATTTTGAAGGCACACTCAACAGGTCTTTGAGGGTCAGAATTGTAGCTGATAGACAGGTGTTCAAAAACTTATTTTCAGCTGTATCATACAAATAAATAGTTAAAAAATCATACATTGTGGTTTCTGGATTTTTTTTTTAGATTATGTCTCTCACAGTGGACATGCACCTACGATGACAATTTCAGACCCCTCCATGATTTCTAAGTGGGAGAACTTGCAAAATAGCAGGGTGTTCAAATACTTATTTTCCTCACTGTATTGGCGTTTTTCCATTGATGGTAACAACTCGACTCGACTCGCCTCTACTCGGTCGACGCATTCTCCGTCCGTTTTCCATTGCAGATTGAGTAACGCCTCAGCGTGGCTGGTCACCATAGCTATGCGTGATGAAGTCATTTTCAACGTGATTCACAACAGCACGTCGGCTACTCGCCAATGTTTTGTTTCAAAAGAAGCTAAAGGAAGCAACAAATCACCGCTAAAAATACAGGAGTTTGGGAATTCCGACGGTGTTCAGATGTCGACATAACTGTTGTTCGCCGACACGAAAGGGTAAGTTAAGTTTCCTGGTAACGTTAGCTAACATTTGCATGTGTTAGGGTCACAGTCAGTATTTACTATAAGCTATATAAAGTACATGAACTTTAGCAACCAAGATTCCATCCATCCATCTTCATCCGCTTATCCGATATCGGGTCGCGGGGGCAGCAGCTCCAGTAGGGGACCCCAAACTTCCCTTTCCCGAGCCACATCAACCAGCTCCGACTGGGGGATCCCGAGGCGTTCCCAGGCCAGGTTGGAGATATAATCTCTCCACCTAGTCCTGGGTCTTCCCCGAGGCCTCCTTCCAGCTTGACGTGCCTGGAACACCTCCCTAGGGAGGCGCCCAGGAGGCATCCTTACCAGATGCCGGAACCACCTCAACTGGCTCCTTTCGACGTGAAGGAGCAGCGGCTCTACTCTGAGCTCCTCTCGGATGACTGAGCTTCTCACCCTATCTCTAAGGGAGACGCCAGCCACCCTCCTGAGGATACCCATTTCGGCCGCCTGTACCCTGGATCTCGTTCTTTCGGTCATGACCCAGCCTTCATGACCATAGGTGAGGGTAGGAACGAAAATTGCCCGGTAGATCGAGAGCTTTGCCTTCTGGCTCAGCTCTCAACCAAGATTACACACCAAAATATGTATGCTGTGTACCGTTTGTGTTTCAAAGCATTAACGCTTTGCAAAACCGCCGCCGCAGACCTTCTGGTGGGCGTTCGATGTCCGACGGGTGAAATCTCTGGTTCTGACCTGCTGGGCTTCGTATAATCTTTATGAGAGTCATGGCTTATGACAACGACTGGGATGCATCTGGGACAGCAGAGCCGGGGGGGACACTGTCACAGGGTGCAGAGGAAGAAGACCAGGATGTACGGGAGGGTTTGATGCGCTACTTGAATATCTAAATAAAAACTTTTCTTTGATATTTTGTCTTGTTTTTTTTTAAAGTAACAGTGTGCAATATTGGAAACGACATAAATCCCCTAATATATAGCCCTTAATATTGAACAGTTGGAAAGTGAGAATAGTGCAGAGAGTAGATAATCTGTCGGTGTCTGGCTAGAATTTTTTTTTTAATGTCACGTTTGTTCCAGGCACACACTCCGCACTCTTGTCTGCTAAAAACGCAGCGATCCGACCAACCAGCAGTCTGCAGGTTTCCACGTCACCTTTTTGTATCGCCTCAGCTCAACTTAGAACTCAAAAAACTAAAAAAGTACCTGGTAGCAGGTCCCAGGGACTTTTTTTCGTAATGGAAAACCAAAAAAGGCGAGTAGAGTCGAGGCGAGTCGAGTAGATACCACGCAGTGGAAAACCGCCATAAGTAATCTTCCTCCCAGGACAAAGGCACTGATAGAAGGTTCTCACGTCTCTCTATTTTATACAGTCTATGCTCTCCACCAGGGTTTCTCTGCGAGGTGAATGTATACATTTAAAATGGATAAAACGAAAACAAAAGTTATATTTTTCATGAAAGCCAATACCACTGTACTGACTGACACTGTGGTCTCCAGAGTTTTACAACCACTGGAGAACGACTTGTAGTTTATTATTGTAACAGCTAGAACTGTGAGACTAAGCAGTTAACATAATTCAACAGTCTTAAAGTAGATGCAGGTCACAAGATGATCAAGATGTGTGGGTAGTAACTCATTTAACAGGGAAGTCCAACACAGAAATAACCATTTGTTTTACAAAACAACTTTAATTGCAAGTGATGACATTAACATTTCTTACATCCAATATAAGGTTATGTCAGGCTATCACATGCAAAGCAAATTACATAGCTTATTCCACTTAATATTTGCAGTGATAGTTACGTTGGTCATAAAGTGGAAATTCCTGCGCTCTGTAACCTTTATAACTTAATAGGTACTGCATGGACAGCAGGAATTTCTAAGGTCAGTCACAACACATTCTTAGAAACTGTTTGTTTGGCCTATATGTCAGATTCCGTTTCATTTCATTTCTAAGTCTCTTAACAGAGAGAGAGGAGCCCACAGAACAACGCAGCAGATCTGTAATATACACCCAGCTGGAAGTTAAGTACAATAACACAAGGTTTAACAAGACATTTAATGTTGGAAATAAATCTGCAAATAATGAGAACATGCTGGATGAAACACAGCATTTCCAAAATACAATCACCTTGTTTGATATGAAAAAAATAAATAAGCAAAGTCAAAGTGCAGTGGCAATTTATATCCCTATGCTTCTGTAAGACTTTACGAACAATTAGATGTCAAAAGGTGCAGTTGTAGAAAAGCTCTGACCTGCAAACACAAATCATATGCACTCCCACATATATTTTCAATGTATTTTTCTTGAATGTATGGAAATGTACTAAGCAATAGACTGCCAGAGTGCAAAAGAAAGGAATGATTGGGCCATCGTCAGTGAGTGGAGCTAAATGCATTTGGCCAAATGTTGAGATAACTCAGAGGAATCATGTTATTACATCTTATCACATCTTTTCAACATCAGAGCTCTCACATAATTTTTAACTCGCCAGAAATCTAGAGACAAAGTACTAGTTTTCAAGTGTTAGATGACAAAAATAAATAATTAAATATACTCTTTTGAAGGGAAACTGCAATCTAAAAGGAAACTAGTCTACAGGATTTTAAGATTAATAGCCTTTCTGATTTAATTTGTTTAGGCTGCACAGAAACAAGCAGAGCCATTCTAATATAGCAAGTATGATATCCATGAGAGTTTAGACATTTTGACTGATGTTCTACTTGCATGAAGAGATTGTCACAGTGTTAAAATGGAATGAGACTTCAATAAGCGAGTTAGATTGAATGTAGGAATGCAGTTATTGGTAATGTCACATAGTGTAGCCTCCCCTGTAGAGGCATACATTAAAGGAATGTAAAATATCCATATAAATGTTTACATATACAGATTTATACTATTTATATACAAACAAAAAACGGCAGATAAACCGCATCTATACCAACATACTTGACAAAAGGATATTCTGTTGTTGGCTGCTATATAACACTCTTATTCACATGTTTACATTCCCTTATCCCTCCTCACAGACCACCAGACACTTGTCCACACATTTCATGGCTTTCCCCATATCAGCCATTAACAGAACAACATGAGAGCTGATGGCACAGAGTTCATTTTAATGAAATCCAGTATGAGGGTAACAAGAGGGTTGATGAAGATGGCTGCAATGGAATGCCTGCAGTGTATCCATGGACGGAGCAGAGTAGTTCTTGGATTAAGCACCGACTTGCTCAGCACTCTATCTGCGACTGGAGCTGCCGGCGTAAGGTGAGTGTGCGCCGGTGAAGCTGCTGCATCTGCTGCATGCGATCTCGCTGGCGGGCCAGATTCTGGGGCATGGGGTAGCGCTGGCAGCCATACAGGAAACGGTAGGGGATGCGGACATGGCAGGCGGTGGCTCGGCAGCGAGGCTGAGGCATGGGTGGCAGCAACATCCAGCGTTTCCTCTCAGCACAGTAGCGGTAAGCCTCCTTGCGGTACTGCTTGTCCACATCATCACTGTTCTTCCAGCCTCCGATGATGAAGACATCCTCATCAAAGTGGCAGATGGCAGCACCCTCGATGCTGGTAACCTCTGGTGGTAGGCTCTCCAGGATCTCATCAGAGATGCGCACACTGATCTTTAGCTTGGCAACCTCATCCCGCTCTGTGTAGCTCTTGGGGCAGCAGGAGGCTGTGTGGTAGAAGTTAGTAGAGGCCACAGCCATCTGGAAGATGCAATAGTTGTCAATGAGGGGCAGGGAGTCAACATCTTGCCATTGGCGGCTCTCTGTGTCATAGCGAGTTGTCACTGTCTTCAGTCCATCATCATTATCTGTATCGACCGGTGTGCGTGCCGTGACGTACACATAGCGGTCCTCCACGCTCACTGCCTTCACATCCCGCAGGATTTTGGGTGCAGATTCCAGATTGTGCCACTTGTCCTGCTCGGGCTCATATATACTGACGTCTTTAAAACCTGGACTGAAGTTTCCATGGCCACCAATGCTGTACAATATATCCTTAATACAGGTGAGGCCAAAGGAGTGTTTGCGTGTGGTCAGGTTGCTCACCTGCTCCCAGGTGTTGCGATTAGGATTATAACGTTCCACCGTCTTAGCAAAGCCTGGTTCCATAGAACCGGCTACGTAGACGTGAGACTCCGTGGCAGCGATAGCATGGCCGTCCAGGTGGTTGTGGATGTGCGGCAGGTTGACCCAACGGTCCTCGTAAATGAAGTAGCCCACACACTCACTCAGGTAGTCCCCCCCCTCTGACACACCGCCTACTACCATGATAACGTCCATGTTCTGGCCAAAGCGCGGCTGAAAGGAGGCCATGTGGGAAGACCAGAACTCCATATCAGTTGACTTGAGGTTCTCAAAGCGTATAGCGTGGCCCTCTACTGCCTCCGACACCAGCCGGAGGCAGGCCTCATTTGCAGACACCAGCTGCTCCGTTTTCACCACCCTGGTCAGGTAGGTGGGCTTTATCTGTGGCAGCCTCAGGAGACGGAACAGCTCCTCAAAGTAGCGGCTTCGCTCCTCTGGGTTCTTCTGCACCCACTTGACCACAGCCTCAAAGAGCACCTCTTCAGAATCCACTGTGATCTCTGCATCCGACAGCCAGTCACGAACCAGGTGAAAGGGCAGAGTGTAAAACTCGTCATCCTGGATAACCTTATGGAAGTTGCGACGGATCATGTCTGCAGCCCGTAGTGCCAGCTGGTCCAAAGTGTACATATGGGCTAGACTGTGCACCGCCACACAGTTGGTCAGGCTCAGCTTCTTCTTAAGGAACTCACCACAGAAATCCTTTAGCTGCAGCAGGAGGAACCTAATAGAGCCAACAATAAGAAACACAGTATAGGATGTCAGATAGAATGAGCAGTTCTTGTAACTAAATAATCGCCTACTATTCTGCTTTAACTGGTAGGGGCCAGGCTAGTCTTATTTTCTGCAAGCAGAGCACAACACACTTTTAGGCAACAAAACAGTCATAGGAGGCCTCATGCTTTTAAAATCTCAGTGACATAAAACGGAAATGTTATATTAAACAGACCATACCTGTCAGCTAGCTCCAGTACTTCATGTACATTGCAGGTGCTAACGCGTATTTCTCCAGTGTACATATACTGGATGACACTCTCCACCGTATCCGGGTCCGGCCCCAGTTCTGAGCTCCATTCCTTCATTTCTACCCGTCCGGACAAGGACTCGGAGAACTGTCCTCCAAGCAGGGGCGTGAAATAATCGGTGGCCGCCAGGACAGACCTGTGAGCTGAAAACTCACAGCTCTGTACGCTCCCACTAGCCGCCCCGCTGCTGAAGGCCAGCGTCACGTCGCAGAACAAGCCCTGCTTCCTCTGCTCGTTCTGCCGTCGAGACAACTCCGAGCAGTGGGAGGAGGAGGTAAAGTCCTCGGCCTCTTCCGCGTCCCCTTCCCCGGCAAGGACGCTGGGTGTGCTGGTGCCGCTGCTACTGCTACTGCTGCTCCTGGCGGAGTCCTCCGGGTTGGGGGCCGCCGCTGCCATTCTGCTGCCGGCGGTGAAGGTAAGCAGTGGTGGGGAATGAGGTAAACTAGTGAAGGAAAGGAGGCAACATACGCAGCCACACAGACATGAGTCAAAACAGAGAACGACAACGAAGCGCGTTTCGCATTTGTAGTTTCATGTCAGCGATTTAAGAGATGGGAGAGCATGGGTCAGCGTAACACAGTTCAGTTAAAAAAATAGGAAAATTAAATTAGCCTACAATTTTTTTTTTAATTGCATTGTTTGTCAGATTAATCTATCTTAAGGATATTAGCCTTGTTAATAGTAACCAATGTATTAGTGACACATAGTTGCAAAGTTGACCCATATTTTATATTATATTTTCCTTGTCATGACACTGTTAGGCCTATTCCTTGAATGCAGAAGTGGCAAATCAGTAATATATTGAAAATTAAACTGATAACATGGTAAAATTATCACAAATATATTGTTTTGTTATAAATGCAATATTATTCTGAAATCAAACAAAAGGGGTCAGTGTATCTTTTGGTCATTTGATTTTCTTTTCATAAATGGTTATTAAAAAATAAAAAATGAATGATTGTTTGATTTTTATTTTGAAATACAAAATTTAAAATTGAAATACAAGGCGTTTTTTTCCCTTTCATGGTCAAAAGGGGGTGATAGAAATTTAAAATATGCTTAGATTTTTATTGTCATTTCATTTAACAAAAATTAAAATCATTAGATAAAAGGCCTGCTTTTTCATATTCAGAGATTGGATGTTGTTATCTCCTAAGCAACAACACCAGTGGAACAGTGTTGCTTAAAGTGCCCATATTATGCTCATTTTCAGGTTCATAATTGTATTTTGAGGTTGTATCAGAATAGGTTTACATGGTTTCAAATTTCAAAAAAACACCATATTTTTGATGTTCCGCACCGCACATGGCTGCGGATCTTCTTTTCACCCTGTGTGTTTAGGTCTCTGTTTAAGCTACAGAGACACCTTACTTCTATAGGCTACTATCTTTGTTGGGAGTGCACATGCGCAGTAGCTAGGTAAGATCCCATCAGCTAAATAACGTTCTCCAACTTTGGTCAGTACAAGGCAGGATTCGCTGGGAGACTTCTTCTAAACAAGGGTTTTACTTGTAGAATACCTGCCAAACAAGGACATGGAAGTAGTTCTTTTGTAGATTGTAGAGAACGTCTCGGCTAGTGACGTAGCTGTGCAAATTTTGAACAGCTCACCCGGAGACTGAAGGCAGAGGACATTCAGAAACCCGTATCTCACTCAAAACAGCACGGATAGTTTTTTTTTTTCAAGTTTGTACGCGTGTGGAAGTGCCAGAGACACAAAATAACTTGATTGAAGAATAGATTTTTTTTTTGTTATCATAATATGGGCACTTTAAGCACAGGCTAAAATCGCCTGGATTCCTACTTTAATGTAATTTTAGACCCAAAAGGTACATTTTACATCAAATTAGTGATAGACAACACAGCAGTTATAATAAGGCAGATTAAGAGCTAAATGGACATAATAATAACGGAATAACTACGCAGCGTTTACGGTTTTATTTTACATACTCTTCATAAACAATATCAGCGTGTGCCTTTCTTGTGTCAAAGTGATTGAAGCGTTGGGAAACGACGAATACGGAACCAACTTCATCTTCGTAAACACAGACAGCTTCATTGACATGCGCAGTGAGTGAAAGGCGTAACCGCGTCTTTGACGTCAGAGGCTAGTTCCCAGTGCTAAACTGAGTTGTACACATGGTAAAAATCTTGCACCTACACGGATGTTCTTTGCTCTGCCGACTCAGGGAAGGTCGAACCACTCATGCAATAAATGCACAGCCTCATTCTGTACAACTTAGTGTGTACAGACTCGTGTTTTAATCACTGCTATATGTTTTCTGGATACGAGAAATCCCAGGTGCAATTAATAGCAACATTGGTGGCTGTGATTAGGTGTGCTAGTATTAAGGAAGTGAGCCAGATGCACAATTGAGCATGATCTGGCACACCTACGTGGAATGCAAACATTTTTTTTTGAAACGTTAAAATGGCAAAATACATTTATTTCTGCATGGTTATGGATTCTACTGCACTTTTCCACTTAATAAAGTTTGCATAAAGCATGCTTACCTTTTAAAAAGGTGGAGTGAGTCTAAATTGATGAAGGGTGTGCGGACTTAAAGTAAATCTCTAAAGGGAAATCAAATAATTAACCTAACCCTGGCATAGCACAAAAACAGTTAAATCCAGGCAGACGTTGACTATATAGTTACAAGGTAACTGCACATACACATTGCATAACATTAATTGCATTTTATTTTACTCAATTACACAGTTGTCAACGCACAACAAATGAGTACAGAGGCACGTTCAGTTCACATTGAGTAATAAGCATTGTGACAACACTGGTAAGGTTTCTGGTTATCCGGAGAACTTTTCTATTTTTGTAACATTCACATAATAGATGACATTAGTCATGGTTGCCACGCATTTTCTTTTGGACCTCAAATTGTGGGGAAAATGTATCATATAAATAGTTTTTTATTCAAACAAAAAAAGTCAGTGAGTAATAGGTGGAGCAACATGTTCAATATTGGCCATGTAATGAACTTTAAAATCCCTAGTCTAACAGACTGAATTCACAATACACATTTAGACATTTATGTGAAAAAATATGTTAAGATATTTAATATATCATTGCATTTAACTGCTAAAATTATTTGCCGTCTTATAGTGCTGACACAGAATTATTGTAATAATAATTCATGTTATTGTTCTGGGATTAGTGCATCCATGTTAAAAAAGCTTTCCACTAGCTGAGAGAAAATATTTCCTGGGGACAGCAGCACATTTCAGGAATTACTCATAAAATGGTCCCTTTTTCCACAGTAAGCAGACTGCATTCACTTGTGTATCAAAAGCAGAAAATATAATCCAAACTATAACATTATTGCACCATTTAAGTTCCACTATTAATACACCTATACATAAATAAAGCTCTGTTCTACAGTATGTTCTCATATTATAGACATTATTGCACTACATGTTCACTCCTAGCAAGATCATGATTCTCAAGTGGTGCAATGAAGAGAGCTGCAGAGAGACACAAAAGTCTGTGATACATGCTAGGTTAATACAACAATGATATACTGGGATAAATAACGGTACTTCACTAGCCATGAGAGTGGTGGTGGTCAGTTGTTGAATTACCCACTTTTACTCCCTCATCTGTACTTCATCCGATTTATCTTCAAATCTCATAGTCAGACCCCAGCGTTGTTTTACCGGAGCTTCACAGTTTAGCATGTTTTACTTATATTCACAGAACTGCAGCATTGACAGCTTTTTCAAAACTAAAAACATTGTCTTTTTCTTTTTAATGTTTGCAATTAACAGCTATATTAATTAGTAACATGTTCCCTATATTACGCCACTGCTTCCGGGTGACAGATCAGTTTGTGTGAGGAATTGACGGCTGGGGTGAGGTGATTTCGGGGACAGAAGGCTGACACTCTCTGATCACATGGACATATGTTCTGGGAGCACATAGGAGATGTCATCCCAGGGGTGGCGATACAGACCCTGCTTCAGCCTCTTCTGGTCCAGGTAGTGTCCTGAGGAGACACGAAGAGGAAGGATTGATTGTCATACAAGGCAGAAGTGTTTGCAATCTTGCATACTTTACCGTAGCAGTATGTCATCAGCACACAGAAATGACTCACCAATAAATCCCATGCTACGTCCCAGGACAAAGATACCATTCAAAGCTCCAATTTCCACAAACTCATCAGCTTCATCCCTATGGTGGGGATAATGGACAACAAGGATAATAGAGGAATTTAAAAAGATGCACACAATGTAGACCATATACTACTTATATTGTACCTAAACAGACATATTGACAATGACTGAAGTGCAGGCAAACAATT
Organism: Etheostoma perlongum; assembly: GCA_026937815.1. Lineage (NCBI taxonomy): Eukaryota > Metazoa > Chordata > Actinopteri > Perciformes > Percidae > Etheostoma > Etheostoma perlongum. The sequence continues at coordinate 16,274,846 of CM049385.1, read as the reverse complement.
TATAGCAATTTTGGAATTAAGCGGTCATTTTTAATATGGACAAATACAATACAATGATTCCATGTAGTCCCAGCATTTCAGTCCACCTATTTATTATATTAATGTATAAATGACTACACTTATGTATGTTTGGCTCTAAATTACTGCAAGGCATTATGGAGTAGAAGCATGAAAACAAAGATCTGAGTTGTCAAGCAGCCTTGGATCTCCATTCTCCTGCTACATGGCTTCACCATAGAACTGTAACTTTAATGCCAGTTTCTCTATTTTATCATTTATTATATATTATAGTAAAAAGGTTTGTGAAACAAGGTGTAAACTGTACAAAGACATTGTAAAGATGGACAGTATTTACTGGCTCACCGTGTAAAGCCACCACAAGTCCTGAGCAAATCCACAAAGGCCACACCAATGAAGCCGTCCACATTCAGGATTAAATTGGGTTTCTAATACAACAAAATCAACACCCCGGGAAAAGAGGATCATGTCATTTAAAAAATGGAGCACGTCACTGTTTACTAAAGGCTGTGAATGGCAGGATGAAGTGAAAAATCTTACTTTGGATGTGGTGATCTTCTCTACATCTAAAGCGTAGTCAAGCAGCTGGGTGGAGGGGAAGTTCTGCTTCACAAAGTCCTTCAAGATCTGGACTCTCATGTCTGGATTGTTAATCTGGGGAAGCATTAATCAATCTGGTTTTCCCTCTATCTCTAGGATTTGTCATTTACATTATATTTTAGCAGTGTAGTACAGCCCTGTGTTATTCAATAATAACTCTGATTTAAAAAGATCATTCTGCTGCTGTGTCCTCGCTGGATAAACACATGCTGAAGACCCATGATACTCACCGACTTGACTCTGTGTCCAATGCCCATGATCAGCTTGCCATCCTTCTTCATCTTGTTGACAAACTCCATGGGCAGCATGCTGCTGTCAAAAGCCTTGCTGAACTGCTTTGCTGCAGCATCCAGAGCACCTCCAAAGCGGTCACCCTGTAAAAAGGAAAAACACATGCTCATGGTGGACTTTTGCAGGTCAGTTAATCAAGTACATGAATCACAGGCTGAGTGTCTTACAATGGTGAGAAGGCCAGAGGTGAGGCTGGAGATGAGATCTTTGCCAGCTCGAGCACAGACAATTGTGTTGTGGGCACCGGAAACAGCAGGGCCATGATCTGCGGTCACCATCAGGCACATCTCAATAAACTGGCAGGCATACCTCGGCAACCTGCACACAGAAGGGGGAAAAAAAACAATGGTATGTGGTACAAGGATGTAGTTTATCACAGCTCCTGGGTTAAGAGGTTTAAAAGCTGACCTCCTCTGGAACCAGAGAAGCCCTAGAGTTCCTCCCAGGCCTATTTCCGACTTGAAGACCTCAGTGATGGGCATGCCTGCGTAGATGAGCTCCTGACCCCTCTCGTCACAGATGCTGGTCATGAAGGAAGCAGGCTTACGGATCAGACCCAGCTCCTGCAGGGCAAGTAAAAAAGGAAAAAAACTTTACTGAAGGGCTGGGCAAATGATATTAAATCAACGTCGACATATGAGGCTAGATATAGTCTTACATTTTGGATTTGAATTGCAATATCCTGATATGCCGTAAAGATGTGTTGTCTTTTCCTCCTCAAAACTCATCTCATTGTATTGTATTTTGTGAACGCACCAATAGTTAACCCTAAAAAAACACAGCAATATCGACACTGATGTATTTGGACAAAAATATTGTGATTTTTGATTTTTTTCCCCCATATCGATAAGCTCAACTTTACTGCATATACTGTATTTGCTGTGATCCATCTGTCTTTTTTTAATACGATATCACTTATTTCAGTTTTGTTTTGCACTCATCTGATAGCCAGGAGCTTGATTCATAGTGTTGACAGGCTTACTCACTCGTGCCCAAGAGTAATCCATCGGGACAGTGGGAGGAGGCATCTCTTCAGCTGGCTGGATAACTCCTCTGGCAACAAGGTCATCATAAACAGAACTGCATGGATGACACAGAAGAGTCAGTGATCATTATAGATAAGATAAGATAAGAAAACCTTTATTTGTCCCACAGTGGGGAAATTGCGGTTTGCAACAGCAAAGACAAGAGCAGAGATAGTTAAGTACAAAAGTAATTAAGTACAAGTAGCATTATAAAAGAATAAATCCTTTTTGTCACATGGTATAGTTTTATGAACACGTTGAACTGAAGGAATGAATATGACAACATGCACTGACTTGATGATCTCTCCCAGCTCATCAAAGCTCTTGGGGACAAAGGCACCAGCCTCTTTCAGAGCCATGTTCTTAGCTACTGCTGTCTCAGAGGCCTGACTGGCACAAGCTCCTGCATGGCCGAACTGAACCTGAGGAGGGAGGGGACAAAAGGTTCAACGTGAGTCAGACATTTTATTAAAAATCTCTTATTGTGCAATACACCAGACTCTACACCTGCCCTCTCACCTCTGAGGAGAACATGGTAGCACAGGTGCCAATACACCAGGACACCACTGGCTTTGTGATCCTGCCCTGTTTGATAGCCTCGCAGATCTTGTACTCCTCTGTGCCTCCGATCTGTGGAAGGCAGAGACAGATTCAGGATTTAGCAAATCAATAAAGCTGCAGGCACCAGTGTGTGTAGATTTGTTCCTCACCTCTCCCAGTACAACAATCATTTTTACTCCAGGAGTGTCTTGGTAGCGCAGCACATGGTCAGTAAACACAGAGCCTGGGTATCTGCAGAAAAAAAACATAATTAAAAGGCCAAGTCAAACCCACATGCTGCAAATAAAGGACATTTACATACCTGTCCCCTCCAATGGCCACACCTTCCACCGTCAGTGGTGCGCGAGATTATGTTGTTGAGTTCATTGGACATGCCACCTGAGCGAGACACGTAGGCCACACTGCCTGGGCGATAGAGCTTGGAGGCGAGGATGTTATCCAGCATGCCTCCTGTGTTCCCGATCTTGAAACAGCCTGGCTTAATTCCTCCAACCTGGACAAAAACACAGATGCAGAGATTTGCTGGTTTGCTTAGATAAAAGAACAGTCAAATCACTATAAATCTAATGAGAACTGAAGCGAGACTAACGGTTGCTGGTCCAATGATTGTAACACCCTTCTCATCAGCAACCTTGATGATCTTCCTGGTATGGGCTTCAGGGATTCCCTCAGCAATGATGGCAATGGTGTGAATCTGAAAGCAAATGAATAGAAAGGCTCAACTTTATTCCTCCGCTGTTAAGTACCTTGCAGATGGTGCAGGATGATGGTGCATTTACCTGTGGATACTGCATGGTCTCCATGGTGCTATCAAAGGCTGAACGTAAAGAAGCAAAGTTGATGAGCACGTCCACATCTGGGTGCTTCTTCATGGCGTCACTCATGTTCTTATAGACAGGGATGAGGATCTCTTTATGGCCCCAATAGTACTTCTGTTTGTGGTCTCCACTGAAAGGCAGCCATGCAGAATATACATTTGTCAAACAGTGAAAGGACACCATTTACTTAAGAGATTTTTATTACATTAAATTAATTATTATGAATTGAGAGCTATGACATCAGAACAAAGTAAACAAACTAAAGAAGAAGGACAGAGTACACTTACGTGAATGGGTAGACCATGGCTGCGACAGATGGCTCATCTCTGGAGCAGACATAGTCAAAGTCCAGCATACCCTGTACTGCCCGGGTCTGCATACCCCACACTATAGACTTGGTGTGTTTGCTGAAGAGGTTAGTTGCCTTAACTAGGAGGAGGAAAGTCATTGAATGAAGTTAAAAATAATAATTAACATGACATGAGGATTACCAGAGGTCAATGAGGCCTTTTTCGGGCGTCAATAAGATCAATACAGTAGACAGAAAAACTGGTTCAGGATTCTGGGATTATAAACCAAGTTAAATTACTGATTTATTACTTTTTTAACATTATTACAGTAAACAAAAAAGACATGTCGAGCTTTGGATTAGGTGTGTATGTGTCTGTATATATCAGTACACTGAACTTCCATTTTAGTGAGTTTGTCTTGCAGAGTCCTCCTGTTGTCCAAAGGGGGAGCTATAATACCTAAACTGAACCATGTACGATCACAAGGCGTCCACCGATCATGCTGCCCTGCGGTGGACCCATGCATGAAAACACATCAAAGCCTTAGCATTCACAGTATAAAGATTTCCCAGGGCAATGAGTGTGAGTGTGTGTGGTGTGCGTTTTTTACCAATGGGAGCTCCAGTTTTGACCTTCTTGGCTGGTGAGCCCTCAAGTCTGGCTCTGTTTTCGGAGAAAGAAGCAGTTCTGCTGGATACTGGGGTCTGGAAATGAAAAGGAAGATTCATCCCTTTTGTTGAATGACCTGCTTTAACTCTAAAAACTGGCAAAACAGCAGTCCTTTATACAGGGTTGTACAGCTTCATAAGAGTAAAATTCAAGCACTTTGACTTTTATCATTTCAAATATAAAAAGTGTTGGTTTACATGAGTGATTATGTAGAAGAAACACCAGATTAAATTGAAAATTAAGCATTTTTTTTTTTTCAAGGAGTATATTCAAAGTCAAACCTATTCCTAACTTTAACCTTTTAGCCTCTCCAAACTTTCAAGACTTTGTACGAACCCTGTTTATATAAGCTTGATGAAGGAGCAGGGTAGCCTCAAAACTTTGGGTTATTTTATAAGAAAATACCTGCATAGGTTGTTACACGGTGAGTCTCAGTGTTCTTGATTTGTCATGCCACCGGCCACACAAGTAGAGCTTCGGATGTAAGTGCTTTATGCTTTAGAGTTGAAACTTTCATTCAATTCTTAAACAAAAGCATTAACAAAATCTGGTCATATAATTTCATAATAAAAAATGCATACTTTTTATAACTTTTGTAATAGTCTTACTTTAACTGTACTATGTAAGTATAATGTTTTATTTCTCCATGTGATTTTTATATCCCCATCTTCATTTGAAGCAAATAAATGCATGTATAAGCACAAGTGTGCAGGCACTCTCACTTTTTCTGAGAGCCTACTCACTGCACAGCCCTAATGGCTGCCTCGGGGCGGCTGCAGTGCGTTACCGACTGAGGCCACAAGGATTTGAGTGAGAGCAGCACACAATGCTCTGCAATGCTCTTATACAAAAGAGCTATTGGGCTTTTGACAATGTGGTTCACTAAAAGGACGAGACAGTAACTGAAACAGAGGCTGTGGCATGCAAGTCTTCTGCTCACTAAACTACACAGCACCATTGGTGGAGTTGATCATGTAAATTCACTGCACAGTGAGCCGACACCACATCATGACAGCCTATTTGTCTCCGTGGAGTCAGTATGTGTCATACCGATGTGCTGCCGCTGGAGTTGAGAAGGAAGTTGGCAGTGTGGGCTGCAACAGGAGGCTGGTTGGGGATTGGCCGGTGGCCCAGTGCCATGCCAACAATGGCAGTCATGTGAGTTTCTGTGCCAAAGACATGGATGGGGATCCCAGTTGTCTTGCCTGAGGAGAGTAGGCAGAAGCAAATTAAATGTGGTGTATGAAATCAGCAGTTGCTTGCAGATAAAAATGCACTCAAAATAACATTAATCAGTGTAAAGTACATCATACCAACTTCTCCCATCACTCTGAGACCTTCCTGGTAGTTGGGGCCTCCACGACGGACAAATATGGTGACCTCATGCTCCTTCAGTGGCACCTGATAGTCCCTTATGGCCCGAACAATCCCCTAGCAAAGACAAGGATCTGCTCAGTGAATAACTTGATATTGAGTAAGTAATATTTAGGCCGCTACATAAACAAAAGGCAGGGCGATACTTTACCTTAAATGTTGCTGCAACATTTGTGAAGTTCGCAATACTTCCCCCGATGATCAAAACCTTTCCTGGAAAACGTTATAGAAACATAATTCTCATATATATATATATATATATAAAAAAACAACAACTTTAGAGTAAAAAGAAAGTTTCAACAGAGCTGTTTTCCTACCTTCAGGGTGCTTTTCTCTGGTCATCAGAGACAGAATAGTCTTGGCGTAGTCATAAGTCTGCTGTTCGCTTGGTGCTCCTGAATACTCTCCATAATTGGCCAGCTCGTTAACGCCACCCAGGTCACAGATTGTGTCACTAGGAGAGTTTTATATTAGTCACCCAAAGAGAGGAAAAAAGCATCAGCAACAACAGCTGTGTGTCTTCTATGCTGGGACAGTAGCCTCTGATTTTCGGCTTAACTTGCACCTAACACTTAATGTACTTTTTCATCTGCTCTGAATTAATACTGCACTGCAAACAGACACAACAACTGCAGTGTGCCCTGAGGGAATAATTAGTCATGGCTGATGTACATGTCACGCTTTACACCTCCGACAGACAAGAGAGCCAGGGAGACACCAATCATTCCTCCAGACTCTCACTAAAATGTCAACATCTAAGAATCCAATTTAGCAGACAGCTGAACAGGCAGAGTCTGAGCTGCTGCACCGTCCGTCTCACTACTGCATTACTGGCATACACTCCTAAAGCTAAACTCACTTATGTGTAGTGTAATCATGTAATGAAGATAAAATCGGGGGACAATTTAAGCAACCACAAGAAAACATCAAGTTGAATTATTTTTAGATCCATTGCTACTGGCATCTTATTTATTCAGGCTTTGATTTATCTAGTCCTGATCTGGCACTGTGACTGGGTACCTGTACACCACTGAGGCACCTCCTCCTGCCACCATGGTCCAGATCCTGCCTCGGGGGTTGAGCAGGGTCAGTTTGAGGCTGGCACCACTCTTGGCATCGAGGTCGGCAATGTAGGCCTCCTGCAAAAGTTAAAGAAAACAGTCAATGAAGAGGTGAGAGACAGGTTATATGAATGCTACAGAAGCAGGTGTGTGTGTGTGTGTGTGTGTGTGTGTGTGTGTGTGTGAGATGCGGCCTTAAATCAGCACCAAGCATCAAGCACCTCTCCATTTGGCCACAATTAATTTCCTGTGCTTGCATTGATTTTTAAAGAGCTATCATGTTGGAAATATTGAAGAAATGTTAAAGAGTGAGAGTGGATGTGATGTGCATCAGTGGTTGTTTGTGACTGTTAGGGCCACAGCTGGTGGCTGAGTGTAAAAAAGAATAATCAAAAGGCACCCGCTGTCCCTCATCTCCACTCTAGACTCACAGCAGCCAATTAGACCAGCCCGTCTGGTACACAGACAGTACATCTCAAACCAGCTCCTACGCTCATTAGCCAAACATAGAAAAAAAGTCCTGTTCACATATTATTGAGCTCTGTCGTGCAGGTGATTTAGATCACATTTTAATAGTAGACACTGAGACATTTTAAAAGACAATCAAAAAACAAACTCAGATCTGTTCTAATAAAGCATCTCATTACAGTATAGTAAATGACATCAACATATTTCCCTCTTTGGAGGTACATAATGCTGACAGATTAGAATCTGGTGGATTGCTAGATCTGTCTTTCCATTCCTCCCTCACCTCTGGATAGGCCTCCCTGCCGAAGGGGGGAGGGAACTCCACGTCACCCCACTTGGCCTTGCAGATATAGTCAGCTGTGGCATCGATCTTGGCTGCCATGTCCAGCACGTAAACTCCATCTTTTGTGACAACTGAGAGAAGAGGGTGAAAAAAAGCATTGTGATCTATACTGCTACAAGGTTTCCACCTACCCACTGAGTTTCATTATGTTAGCCTAAAAGGCCCATATATTGGGCACAGGTGACCACAACCTTCCTGCTGTCCCTGCAGGAGGTGGAAGGAAAGGGAAGATGGGGAGGAGGTTGTATGAAATCAAAGCAGGGACAGCCGGTCTCAGCAGCCCTGCTACATCAACCAAAACAGCTGCCAGAGGGCACAATTGTGCCCAATTACTACATTATAAATGCCTCCATCAAACAGGAAGTGCATGAATTATTCAATGGTTTCCTCCCTCAGTGTAAAAAATGGGGCAGAATAAACTTATAATTATTCTGCCTCTTGGTTTTAAGATTATGTTTTATTATGCATTGATATTTTCATCTCCGATTTCCTTTTGATGTACCCTTTACAATTTCATAAGATAACATAACATATTTATGAATTTTCGTTGGAATAAAATGTGTAGGCCATCATGATTGCTTGTTCAGACATAAAACTGTGTACTAGGGATTTAAGAAAAGTAAACAAAAAACAACCTACCTAGTGGATTGATCTCCAGGTATGTGAAGAACAGGTCCTCATACAGGTTGAAGAGCCCAACGACGAAGCTGGCCAGGGCCCTGCAGAGAGACAACATTCAACACAGGAAACATCTTTGGATCTGTTGCTGTAGCACCAGAATTGACAGCTGATGTAAAACTAATCATGTTACAATTTAAAAGAGTTTTTTTTTCACGTTAAAGTTAAAATAATAAGTTGTGTGTATATATATATATATATATATATATATATATATATATATATATATATATATATATATACACATATATATATACACATACACTTTAATACTGGGCTATGGAAACAACATCCGCCTAGTTAATATTGTTTTTTGGTGTTCAGTTTATACAGGTTTTTCAAATGTTATTTAATAAAAATATCATCAAAATATATCAAAAATCGTGATATGAACTGAATTATGGGTTTGGTGTATTGTTACAGCCTTACAAAATACAATTATGAACCTGAAAATGAGTATAACATGAGCACTTTAATACTGGGCTATGGAAACAACATCCGCCTAGTGATTTAAAAAAAGAAATTGCATGGCCATCATACATTATATATTAGTAATTACATTATATTTATATTATCTAATTTCCACATAATTCAAACCATGACAACTACAGGCAATATTATTGACACATTGTTAAGGTTGAAGTGGACAGGAAACAGAGACAGTCCACCTGTAAATTAGCTGAAGAAGGAACAATCTAATTTACTTCTTCCTTAACATGTCAAAACAGAGCAGAGAGGAGAGGGGGTTGCTGGGGGAGGTGGGGGGAGGCAGTATTTTGCTCTCCTGCCTGTCAAGTGTGCCGGCAGCTCTGATCCTTTGTACCCATGTCAGCTTGTTGTCAGGACTCCGACAGGCCTGTGGGGGGGAAAACTATGACCAAATCCCTGCGTGACTCAGCTTCCTATGTCTGCTTTTGATTGGAGGGCAGGAAAACTGGCCAAGTGCCACTTTTGTTTTTAATCCAAAGTGCGAGGAGAAACGTGTATGGGGTGAGCTAGGGTTGGCAGAGTGATATCTGGGGCAGCTTCTTCAATCTTCAATGTCAGCCAAGACAGTGAATCTGGCCAGAATCTGCCATCTCCAGAAGACTGCTGGAGAGATGTATCGCACCCATCAAAATAAACGGACGTGCTCTGAATGTGGCTGTAGTTTTAAAGGGTGGGGGTGGAGGCTGTACGAAGCAAGGCGAAGCAGAGGAGTTTGTCATTCGCCTAATGGAAATCCTCCGCTCGTCTCCACCTGCTCCCCCCACATTTACTGCCAATATCAAAGTGCTTTCTCTCATTTCATTTGTGTAGCCATCTTATTTTCTGGGCATTAGTTTTGGATCTTTTTTTTTTGTACCAGTAGGCTAGCTACCCAAATACATTGGTAGTGAAGCGTATCTAAAAATCTTGAAGGGTGCTAATTGTTTTGAGAGCACAGAGTTACTGCTTTAAAATAAAATACCTTTTATTTGTCATTTGATAATCAGTTTGACATGGAAATCATGCATTCTCATCTAAACGGCTTGCACGTATGAACTTCAACAATTAACAGCTAATTTGGGGTATATGAATATACACTGAGATGCTATAATATGATTTCTGCGTGGGTAGCAATATTCTACAAAAAGCTAAATATGCACCAGGTGCAATCAATCATATGAAAAATAAAATATTCTATTAAATATTAAGCTTATGAACTGTAATTTTAATTGGAAACATTATCACAGAGCTCTTTGTGTAACTCTAGTGCCTGATTATGATGTATTAGACTGTTGGTGGCCAATCTCCACCTTAGCAATGTTGCAGGCAACACAAACACAAGCTATAGCACCGATAACCAGTGTTGAATAAATACATCGCTAACACAGACCCACTATAAGCTTTAATCGATCCAGTTGCATTCAATTCTACATGTATTATATTGTCAATACTGTGTCCACTCACAGTATTTTTTACTCTCTATCATTAACACAAAGTTTAAGTTTTGCATGCACTACAAATACTTTTTTTTTCTCCATCTAACTTACCCTTTCTTGTCTTTGGGGACGTGAGTCAACAGTTCTTTCTTCACAGAGTCTTCACTGATCTTTTCATCCACCCCAATTAGCAGTTTTTTCGCCTTGGCATCCACATCTCCCACATCCACCCCCCCCTCATGGTGAAACAGCACATAGTCGCCCTCGCGGGTGGCGTAAATGCACACGTAGAACTCCTCTTCCTGAACAATGGGCCGTTAAAATGACACGGACGTCAGTTAAAATGTTTCTTTACAATACATGTTGCATCATCACCGCTTCTAGAGTCTCCTTGTAGTAGTGGTGACATATACATAAATAAGGCATGATGAGACGATAGATATGTTACGAATGCTTTACCTGTTTATGGGGGACAAATGGCTCGATGAGGAAGTTCTTGAGAACTCCCTTGGCTTTTCCCACCTGAGGGTAAACAAAATAATTGCCTTAAGAAATGAAATGCTAAGTAGACTATGTATTAGCATTAACTCCCATGGGTAAAAAAAAAAAAAAAGACATTACAGGATCCCACGGGTCTATAGATTGTGGGCGTTTCCATATTAATGTATCAGTCCCAACACATATTTTCAGACATTCTTTCATGGACCGGTGGGAGGAGGGGACAAAAGGTATATTAAATCCAAATGATTAAATATGTAAGTCAATTACCATTTCAAAAGAAAATGAGACAGGTTGAGAAGCAGGAGAACGAAAATGTCATGTATTACTCTCTGCCAAGCCCCGCTAACACAGCCATAGCTCATTTGGTGAGGCTGTCATCCTTCCTCTGTTAAAGGCCATAAGGCATAAAGTAACCAGGGACCAGCTGAGAGCAGCCAGCCAGAGAGAACAGAACACAATAATAAAAAGAACAGAGAGGGAGTTGCCATTTTGAAGTGTGGAAATAAAAAGGATAATGGTGATAGGTGAAAAACTGAAAAAGAAAGCTTATCTGATTGAAAAACCCTCAAGGGGCTCAAGCCAATTGAAATAGATGAACTGACACCTCCATTCTTGCCACAAAGAGGAAAAAGAAAGCCATTCAAAGATAGCCAATTGTATGAATGATTCAACTGAAACACTTATGGTAACATAATTATACAAAATATGAACTACTTACTTAATAAAGTGAAGCATTGTAGGCAACTGCGGCATAGAATAGCATTGAGCAACTTGTGAATAACACATGGTCGAAAAGGAGGTGAAAAGGAAATGTAAAGTGTAAGTGGCTGACGTTTTTCACAGCTGCCTGACTTGTTTCTCTTAATAGAACTACTCTGATGACTTCTCTAAGATAAGCTCAGAGGCCAGCTGAACAAAATCAGAAGTAGACTAGCAGTAATAAGCAGTCAGATAAGACACTTCTATGCAAGTGCAAACATGCTAGAATACAGCTTTCTCACCTCACACATTTCAAGGCACCAGAGATATAACAACAAAATAGTGTGTTTTGTGTTTGTCCACAAAATACTGTGCCTCTGATGGCAATTTATCTGCGTAATTACTTTTTCCATTCTAGATAACATACAAGCTGAAACACTGCCCACAGTAACATTATGTATTCCTATATACTGCCACCAGTAGCAGCAGCTTTGAAGAGATATATCTATACATTCTCAGTGCTACAACAAACACTGACACTCAATGCTTTATGAACCGTCCTAGTCTCTCCGTAACTTGCTTCTTGGTTTATGAGGCAAAGCAACATCTCAGTGGCACAGTGATGTATCTATGTATTGTGGTTATGCTGACTGGATACATGGACTGAGTGTATATCCACTAGCGCTTCAGCTGACTGGACTGATTCTAAACCCCTCAGCAACTGGGCAGCTGTTCAGGGAAATACACATCAGGCAAACCAAACCAAATATTATCAGTGCAGAACAGGGAAGGGGGTGAAGGAAAGGGCAATAGGAGGAAGGTCTGAATAAAGCTCTGGGACAATATTGATCGAAGGGGTGTAAAGGGGATGGGGGAAGGCAATCAGCTGAGAAACAGCAGAGAGGGTGGATGACGTACTGTCGTCTCTTTCATGAAGCGGGACTTCAGCCACTCTCGGACGCCCTTCAGGTCCAGGTTGACGCCGACCAGGCCCAGCTTCCCTCGCCTTTTGATCAGCTGGTCCGGCTTCACCACCAGCCTCTGGAGGAGGAAGATACATAATGGTACATTTTAGCAAGACCTACATAAGGTACCTACATTTAGCCTTATTATGCTTTTTGGCTTTATCCCTTTCCTTTATTGTGTTATAAATCTTTTTTGAGCATGTTATAGGTTTACAAAGTGAAAAAACAAGTCCACCCCAAAGGGAAAAAACACTGTTCACAAACTGCTCCAAACAGCTCTGTTGTAACACCAGCCTTTATAATGACAACAGGCATCACTTTGTAACACACATTATAGTGCCCGTCTAGCTGCTAGCGTTGGACGCCCTCATATATTTGTTTCTGACTGGCTAGTAGTCCTAACCTAGCTACTTCGCATGTGCAACCCCCAACAAAGATAGAACAGAAGTGAGATGCACACAGGGTGAAAAGAGGAGCTGCAGGAATGTGCAGTATAACAAATAAATGTTTTTTTTGAAAATTAAACCACATAAACTTATTCTGATATAACCTCTAAATACAATTAGGAACATTGAAATGAGCATGATATGAGCGCTTCAACAGATATTTTCATTTTTAAAAGCTGTGCAGAGAGTCTACAGTGCATTTTGTGTGATGTGTTTCAGTGAGATTGCAGATCTGTGCTCTGAATATATTTCATGGGAGTAAATCTGGAAAAATCCAAAAGGTGTTTATAGAGATGATTTCTAAAGATGCTCTGTTGCATTCATATCATGACATTTATTTGTTGAAAGTAAAATGGTAATTAAATCAAACTATTATTAAAATGTAAACATCTGTTAATGACATTTCACATAGGCCGTTCACTGTTTTCTTTTGATTCAACTAGAGTTGAAATGATCCAGATTACAAAATTAATCTGTAACAATTTTAATTGAAGATGAATTGTTCAAGTCAATAATACTCAAAATTCATCAGTTGCAATAATCATATGTTTGTTTGCTAGTTTTCCATTATAGTCAACCTATTGTTTTGGACGCTTGTCCCGACAAAACAAGCAATTTGAACTTGTCAACTTTGGCTTTAGGAAATTGTGTGATGGGCATGTTTTACTGTGTTTTTTGTTGTTGTTGAAAATTCATGGTGCAATTGATTCAGCAATTAAAAAAAAAAATAAGAAGGTAGATTAAAAAAAGGACTCAGCACATAATTGCTAATTGCATTTGAAAAATTGCCATGACACAAAAAAAACTTAAATTTGTTAATTTTGTTTTCCAACATGTGACAGCAGATATTTACTGATATTCTTAGTTATCATTCAGAGATATCTGGGTTCATCAGCAAATCTGCAATTTGTAATTTTGTATTTGCATCTGATGCAAATACAAAATTACATCCAACCCCCACTGACTGAGTCTGTTTCCTCTCTTGCAAGGCAGATAAAAAGAATGATTTATGACAGTGGATCCATTAGTATCTGGGTGCTCGCCAGGGAGCAAAGAAAGAGAGGGCAGAGGTTGGAAGTTAATGCAATTTCCTAATCAATTCTACTGCAGCCCATATCTTGTATCTGCCCACCTCGTACCTCCCAGATAAAAACATTCAGCCAGGAGGGAGACACGGGGGAGAATGTCATCTTCTGCTTCAAGATGAGTCACAAAGTTATTCAATTAACTTCTATTACAGCCTGTCTATCTGCTAGTGCTTCACTATGAATAACAGTGAAAGTTGATCTGAAAGCAGGGCAATGCGACTGCCCTGCACCTGGAGAACTATTTGTGCAAGAAATCGGTCCCAGCTTAACATTTTATTCTTTTAAATCTAATTTTATCATGACTGGGTACACTGTAAAGGGGTTGCTTCAATCTCATTGCACAGGTTCTGCACTTGTGTATAATGACAATAAAGGCATTCTATTATTCTATTCTACCTCTGTGAGCAGCCACGGGTGATCTTGCGCCAGTCGGTCAAAGTCGGTCTCGGCAGTAACGTTGGCATAGCGGAATCTGTTCTGAACAGCTGCCGATGTGCAGATGTGCTTGTAGAGGAACTCCTTTCCCGTCTGCTCGGAGATGGCTTTGGCTGACATGACTGCTTAGGTTAGACTGGCCTAAAAGGAGGGGTAGACAGACAGAGAGAGATAGATTGGGAGATACACAGATGAGCAGTAAGGTGGATGAATACAGAAGAGCAGGCATAGACAAAGGGCAGAGATATGGAATGAGCACACATTAACAAGATGTTAATGAATAAGGAAAACACCATGTTTGGCATCCTCTGCTGTGAGAACAGTCAAGAAATGGTCTGGTGTCCAGGTGAAAGACAGCACTGTAATTTGTATTGTCCACAAACTGCCTGGCATAATGCAGTTGAACTTCACAGAATTTAAGAGAGACTGCTATAAAATTAGATTACATACTATCTGCACATTCAGACCTTCTGTCTTTTTGCAGTCCGATTTTTTTAGTTTGTTGAACCCAGCAAGACACAGAAAGTGAAGCTAAATCCAACATGATTAGCTTGTGCGGAGTGTAGTAACTGGACTCTCACCACCAGTCTACAACTGCAAATAATCTACAGAAGTGACAGGTTGATGGTCTGATGTGAACAATTAGATAGACAAGCACAGACAAGCCATCGTTTTTGCAGTGCATGAATTCGTGAACATGTGAAGGTAAGAATATGCCGGAAGTAAGGCAAGAAATTCAATAAAAATACCATGTAATATCATCCATACATTTTATTGCAAAAGGGAGGAGTTATGACCTTTACACTTTGGCCACAAGCGTCACTCATTAGGTCATCTCCAACAGGACCAACACGCACAGCTCACAACAGAACATCAGAGAACTTTAAAAACAAAATTCAAAAAAAAAAAAAAAAAAATTCAATCATTTCTCCCAACGACGACGCACCAATACAGCTGCTATTAGTGTAAGAACAAAGCCATGTAAAAGGTTAATTCCATCTACAAGAACTTTCACATAAATAATCACATAAAACCAAATGTGAATAAACCTTTATACTATCTATATACAGAACAGAGGCTCCTTTATCTTCCTAGAGGAGACACATAAGATGCAACATGGAATCATTTTTTGGGGATTGACCAAGATCAAGAAAAACTGGATGTTGTAACTTAGAACTAAATCACTTGCAAAGATTTGGTGCAGCCGGTAAGAATGCTACTTCACTGAACCTATCCCTGATGTTTGTCTTCTCTTTTTACATTTTCAAATTAAACTCCATCCTAAAATCTGGCTACTCACTGTTGCCTTGTCTGATCAGCAAGAATATACTGTAGGCCTACATCCTGCAGAAATGCAGCTTCTGACCTGACCCAAAGTGTTTAGGTTTGAACGTACTGGCAAATTTAAACTTACTGCAGTGCCATTATAACATTTGTATCTGATACTAAATACCATCTCTCCTAAATCAAAGCAAACTCGTTTTCTACGTGGTTCATGAGGCTGAAAGCCCTGATGTTGGCTCAAATAGGACACCCTCCTCAACACTGCTGCCCTGGCAGCAATTTCTTAAATGGATTAATGAGACTGTCATGAACCTTTTACACTGATCATCGTCCCTGAGTCACCACAGCGCCGGTTCCAACATTATCCAAAGCTCAGGGTCCATATATCATCCTCATTCTCTGTACAGCTGACCTGTCAGGTGTTACCACTGAGTCACATCAGCAATAACAGATAACTGATGATGACGCACCATTATATCTAAAAAAGATGGGGTGATGGATGGTCGGGGAGGTAAAAAATGACGAAAGTTACAACACAAACCCCGTGAGGACTTTACAAAGGGTTAGGGTTAGAGAGAAAGCTTTCAGCCATCTGCTCATTCATTTACAAACCGGTTAGACAGCATGCACTTGTTTGCTAATCCACATCCCCATTCCAAGAAATCTTTCCTATTATAGTATATTATATTATATTATATTATATTACATTATTCTATTAACCTTCATCATCATGATGTAGCAGGAGTGCAGGTGTAACGTTAACATTAGTTCACTATCGTTAAGCAGTTCGACTTTTTTGTGAAAGACAGAAAAGAGACAGGGAGAGTTAGGGGACACAGTAAAATATTTGCTCATTTTAAAAACAATGAGTGGTTTACCTTTTTCTTCTTCTTTTGGCCGTTCTAGAAGTATTTTGCGGTTGTATTTGTGAATTTTCTCGGAAATGTTGCTTCCCTCTTGCAGACTGTGGATACCAGAGGTGCCGGAGAGCTTCCTGGGAGTTTTGTCTTCGTAGCCCAACTGCCGATAGGCTTGGCTGATGTTTCCTTGCTTCCGATTGGTTCATTCCACACCATGCTCTATTGCTGCCTTCAGGGACACTGGGAAATATGGAAATTATGAGATAGGAAGCACACAAACAGAGGGCCAAATGGCAAATAAGACGACGGGAAAGAAAGATTATACATTGGTGGAAATATATATACTACTACTGTATATATATATATATATATATATATATATATATATATATATATATATATATATATATATATATTTCCACCAATGTTGCAATTATGTTTGATCAAAAGCACATACTTCATGTTTGATTACACACACGGTCGGATGTTGATTGGCTAATATTGTTCTTCATATACATAACAGCCAATGAGGGAATCACTTCATATTGCACACAATATGACTGAGCACTCAGTGACAGTCGAGTATGGACCAACCTGCACTTTGATGTGAATGTAGAGCACCACTTAATGGTCTTGTGCGTGTCCTTAACCTAAAACTGGCCTAAATCAATACCAGTTCTTTTTAGTTTATGTGGAGAGTAAACACACTTGTCTCTTTTTCAGTCAAATTTGGAACACGATCAGTTAATTCTGTAATTCCTAAACAGGGGTAGGCGTACTTGTGCCTCAGGCAATACTTATGCTGTTGCTAGGGGATATTTAGAAAGATTGTGGAGCAGCTCAAATAATTTAAAAGAAAAATAGAGATTATGATTTGAATTTAAAAAAATAAAAATCAGCTGTAACACCTAACAAGTAGTTAAAAAGAATGAATACATCATAGAAATAAACAGCTAAAATATTGCATAAGTAGCTGAATGGGCTAGATAAAAGTACAGACTAAACAGCAAGCTAAAAGTAATGGATATGGTTGAAACATCCATCCAGCTTTAATCCAAGTAGTAGTAGTAGTGTGATACGATTTCTGGCCAAACCAACTAAAATATTGACAGTTCAATTGTGTGAAAAGTAACAATATCCATTTTTGTATAATTAATTAGTGTTTTACATTTGGAACACATTGGGGATTGATCCAGGGGTACGTGGCTTCATCTGACAGGGCTGTGGGTGTAGCCTAAATTAAAAAAGGCCTATTAATCCCTTACACATGAGTACTTTTACTTTTCAAAGTATATATTTGATGCTAATACTTTTTTCAAATTCTGAAACTGACTTCCATGTCCTTCTCCCATTAGTTTTTATATGAACTATAGTATACTATGTCTAACCCTTTGTGTCTTTTCAGACAGCAGGAGATGTATTTGTTGTAGATTGTGTTGGAACTGTGGTCGTCATTCTGATAAGATTCAAATGTAACGTGGCAAGAATTATAACCATTACGTCAAGCATACATAAAGTATGATAGAATTTGTGGATGTTAACTTGATAAATATTAAGGGGTGTGTGATAGGTCAGAAATTGAGTGTGGAGATTACAGCTCAGCACTTGCTCCATCAGCAGTTATTTTTTGGCAACTATACAGTCTAATACATTTTGAATATTTACTGTCAGATCAAGCAAGGGCAAACTGTGGGATGATCAGACAAATGGTGCAATCAAGTCTGTGGTACAATGTTTCAAAATGCAGTATTTGAATAGTCCTGAGTTAGTTATCCCTCTTGAAGCCAATTCTGACACAATGAACAAGAGGCTAGATCAAATGAATTAAAAAGAATCTTACCACAAAGATCTTCAGAAACACCACACAAAGGATGAGTACCCTCTGCTGGTTTATATGATCAACTACAACCCCATGCTTTGAGAAAATTAATGTGTAGCTAAACTGTTGTAGTTACCAAGCTGTATGCTAGTCACCAAACTGCATTAGCACTACTGAACACAAAGACAGTTGCATTACTGGAGCAAAGCATGTTCTTTTTTATTAAGTGTACAAAACAAGTGCAAAAATAGTGATTCATAAGAGCTACACAAAGTAGGAATTGTCCTTCAAAGATTACAGTTACAATACATGAAGTGGTGTTCAAGAGAATAAAAAGGGATCAAGGGTGCAGTCTTGCGCAGTAGAAAAGTTGCAAAACATGAACTTGGATTCACAGCGTTAGATGAGTACTAAGTGCAAGCTGCTGAAACAAAATGCCAAATTCATCAGCATTCTCCCTTTCAAACTAGGAACAGTGCAAAGATTTTACAAGGAAGGACCTCTATAAATGACAATCATTCTAATACACTTAATCAAATAGATAACTTTGGCCCATATGCTATTGTAACAATCACTTCCTAGGCATCGCACACTGAAATGACAGCTAATCATTTTCACTTACAACTAAGCCAAAAGAAAAACAGAGGTACTTTTAGCAGGGCAGAAATGTGTTACTATGCTGATACTGTTAACCTGGGATGCATGCAATAACAAGTACCTATTTTTTCCACATCTGAATACTGAGAGACACAGACATATATAGAAGAGGAAATCTAAGTTTTAGATTACTGTTGAGCGGTGGGAGGAGGCTATACTACCATAGTCTAAAACTGCAGCCAACACCTCGGCAAATAGCCAGGTTCTGCAACTCTGGCACCGATATGTGAAACAAGATAGAACGACGTTGACAATAAGCCTAACCGGATTGAAGGCATATTGGGTTGTGGTGCAAATAAACAGTAAAAAGGCACACAGCTTGTGGATTCAGGGTGGCTATAACTGAAACCCTAAACACTGCACAAACCTTGCACAGAGTAAGCCTATGTTTTAATTCACCAGTCATCCCGGCCATACATCTCCATGTTTGCCATTTACAGTATGGTGCACTTTTGCTTCTTTTTCTTCTCGGGTTCTTTTTTGGCCGGATCAAGCTCCTTGCGCCCATAAAAGCTGGAGAAGCAGGCTGGGGAGCAGATAGGCTCTCTGAGACTGAGCAGCCACCTTCCTTCTCCGTAATAGGTCAGCGAGCCAAGCTCCATCTCCTCGATGAGCTCCCCCTGATGGCCTTCCTGCTGCAGTGCCAGGATTTCGAGCAGATCCAGACCTGTTTGAACTGGCTCAACACCCTCGGCACATCCTAGAGTAACATGGGCGCGGCTTCCCAGAGGCATGGAGGGAGACCCTGCCTCCTTTTCGGCATCAGCTGGCCACAGCAAAAGCTGCTCCTCTGTGAGGGACACTCTGGCACCAACAGTGCGAGGAGTCACAAAGAGAGCACTCAGTGACAGCTCGAATGCAGAACCATAGAACTCTTTAACAGCCTGGAGAGTGGAAATGATAAAAAGGAAATGTCACAATTTACTTTAATATTGTCAAATATTACTATGCTAGGATGTTGCTCTTTGAAATGTTCACTCAACAATACATGAAATAAAATGAAAAGTAATAACTTAACATGCCTACATAACATGATAGATCTGATATAGCCATCAGATCTATTTTTATCCGATTACTTACTGCAAATTTGTTTACAAGTACACAATTCAATGACAGGTTTCTTACTGGTTTCTCTGCATACTCTTTGGCACCCTCTGCTTTTCCATAGTCGCAGAATTTTGTTGTACAATGGAGAGTTCCTTTGGCTTCAAAATACTCCTCCAAATCCACCTCCTTCTCGGCTTTCCCAGTGACTGAAAATACAAGGCAAGATCAGTTACATCTTAAAAATGCCAAAGCTTTGACATTAATCTGCTTAAGACTTTATGTGTAATACCTATAATAATGAACATAACTTTAAATACACTCACAGTCAATCAATTGTTTCTTGAAGGCCTCCAAGGTGTCCAGCGTTTTAAGGAAGTCCATTGCTGTGCACCTTACCTTGTCCTGGATGGAGGAAAGAAGGAACCAGCCAAAGTAAAGAGGAAGAGACATTTCCTCAAGTTGTCCTCTCATGGCTTCCAGTTGGGCTTCCTCCAGTCCACGCCTGGTCTTCTTGGTCAGCTGTGCTGGATCTCTGCTCCATTCAGTACATGGCTCCAAAATAACTGCGACAAGGTTGTGCTGCTCGGCAATCTCCCACAGACGGGCCAGTCGATCCTGGATGTGGTTGGTGTCATCCACCACCATCAGTATAGAGGAAGCGGCTCCTGCACTGCAGCAGGCCACCACAGCCTCATCCAGAGCCTTGTATCCTTCCACTGATGATTCGGGATTCTCTGGCTTTACCCCATGGTCATCGGCACAGACGACAGAACAGTTGTCTTTGTAGGCATCAGCTATGACACGTGCCAAGTAGCTTTTACCACTTCCTGGAAGGCCCCTGAGCACAACAAGCGTACGAGACGTTTGCAGGGCGCCTTTGGTCTGCTCTTGTTCCAGGAGAGCAAAGGAGAGGGAGCTAGGAGCAGGGACTGTTTCCTCTTCCTTTTGTTCAGCATCATTCTTCTCAGATTTTACACCTGCTGCTGCTTCAGCTCCCTTCACAGTCTCAGAGTCAACTGATTTTTCTGGTTCAACTTCCTTCTTGTCTTCTGCAGGTTTCACACTTTCAATTTTAGCTGATGCCTCCTCCTTTGTAGTCACAGCTTCTGTTGGCTTTTCTTCTTCCACCTCCCTAATAGGCTTAACAGCAACATCTTCTGCCACTTTTTTGGCAACTTCTTCTGACCCCGTTTCCATTGCAGTCTGCAATTCTGTCTCAGTTTTCACTTGTTGTGACACTTTTTCCTCTTGGCTGGGTGGATGTGTATCTACGGCTTGCTGCAGTGCAGTTGGTTTAGGTATTGTTTGCTCTTCTAGTTCTGCCAACTTCTCTGGCTTTGGTTCAGGGGCACTCTCGGCCAGAGGTGTTTGCACAGGCAAAGGTTCTGGGTCATTCTTTGGCGCAGGCTGCTGTTTAGGCTGGGCATTTTCTGGTTCTGTGTCTAAAGCTCCAACTGGGTCATAGATCTTTTTCGATGACTCATCTGGTTCTGGTGGTGCCACCGCAGGCACTGCCTCCATTTCAGATATTTCTTTGGGCAAGCTGTCGTCAATCTTCATTTCCGTTTGTTGCTCAGACAGCATAACATTTTCTGTCACAATCAACTCTTCTGTTTCTTTCACGTTCACAACTTGTGTATCGTGACCATTCAGTGGCAGCTGCCCGGTCTCTTCAGCAGCAGCTGGTGGCTTCTCAGGCTCAGGGAATTCCTCTGGTGTCTCCAATTTTGACACAAACTCTTTTTTCCATTTCAGTCTCCTCTTGCTGTGGAGTTTCTGACGCATCTGAAACCTCACCACTCTTTTCAGTGTCCATGTCTGGCTAAAAGTCTGACTTTACACACCACCATGTACCTTAAATACATAAAAGAAAGAGAAAGTGGCTATTTAGACCAATGGACGAAGGAATGTTTAAATACAAACAAACTTCAGCAACTTTTGCTCATGTGTCTATGTTAAATGTGAATGATGGAAGTTACTTTTGATAAAAAAGAAAAGGTTCTTTGACCAACACTATTTAAAATAGTCTGATGCACAGGCTTATCTTTACAATATACTCATAAATACTATTACTTCTGCATGCCACAGGCCCTTCTAGAGGCCAAAATCAAGTTTTATAAGGACTGTTGTAATTACTTCTCAAAACAGGAAGTTACTCAATAACCCTGGTTTTAGAAAGAGTGGAGATGTAGGGGGTGGATCTTTTTTATACATTACACATTTTGGAAGTGCAGGATATGGATACCATAATATATAATCTGAGGCAATCCGATCCAATGACTCTGCAACAATCTTAGACTAATGTCATATTGTGGCCAGTAGTGGTGTTGTACTCCAGTGCACACAGTAGTGGTGGTGGCAACATTTTGGCACTACAGCTCTTCCTAATTTAAATTTCCATTTGTTAAGAACACAAAAGGTAGTATGCCTACAGAAACATAAGCATGTATGAAAGCAAAATGCTGTATTTAAAACCTTGTTTTGATAAATTTACTTCGCCCACCCTTGCCAGTAGACATAGCCTACTGTATATAGACAAAGGGTAGTCAAGAAAACGTGGCATCGCGGTAAAGTGATTACTTAGTATTACATTCTCCACCGTGTGGCAGGTCATTTTAAATATAAAATGTGTTACTAAAGGCTGGACTAAACAGATGTGTGAAAACCACATCGGGTCATGAGACAAGAAGGGGGAAGCTCTCACAACCTAATGTAGCAACAAAGACAAACAAACCGTACTATATTTATATATCCGAAACTAAACTGATGCAAATTGGGAATATGCACTTTCAGATGTATTTAACTTTATCTCATTCGATATACAAGCAGGACATAAGTAGCAGTAAATGGCGCAGTAAGTGAGAGAATTCTTATTTTTGTGTTTATGGCAAGTTTGGATTAAATAAATTACCCGAATAAGGATAATAAGTGTCAAAGACTGCGTCCAAGTGTGCTAAAACGTAGTTTTAAACAGAGAAAGTAAACATTACGTTTAATTAACTAGCACAATGCGGCCAGGCGGGGAGTGGCGTCCACCTAACGCTAGCACGCCAGACAAAAACAATTTAGCCTGGCAGCCAGTACATTTGGCTATAACATAACTAGCTACAGCGCCACGTCTGAACAAGTTTGATGCTTTTATGGCGATTATTTAAATGACTATATGCTATGGAGCAACTTAGCTTAGGCTGTTGTGCAAAAAAAATATATATATGGACAAGATGTAGCATCCTGTATCAAGGGCTTTTGTTTGCTAAAAATGCTTACCAGTTACGTTGCAGGGAAGCTGTCGGTAGAGCCGCTGACCACGCGTTTCTTTCTGAATAATGACAAGGCAAAGCCAGGCGCAGACGTGCACCCGCTTCACATTTCAAGAAGGAAAACGGAAATTCTCGGGAACGCGCAACTGGGCGGGTCCACGGACACGCCCCTGAAGACCGGAAGAACGATACTGGACTTTTTTTTTTTTTATACATCCGTGCCACATATCTTTAAGTTGATTTGTTACCTATATGTATTTAGCATTTTAAACCTTTATTTATATATTTTTTTTTAAAGAACATGAATAAAACATAAAAATAAGGCTACAAAGTTCACAAATAATAAAGATGGGTTTACTGTATGTTTAGGGTTACTCTCCCCATTTTCAAAGAAAAAAGTAATTATAATAATTGTAATGTTTTTCCATTTGCCACTATTTACCATTTTTCAGTTCATAGAGCATGTATATTTATTAAGGATTAATACTATTAGTGTTTATACACCTTGAGCTGGTGGAAACGACAGTCACTTTATATGTGATGCCACTCCTATCCCCAAAAGTAGGCCTCGCATACTAAGAGTTTCAAGACCACAGTGGTTTGGATATGCACACAGCAATGTATCAGTCAAACCTTCCTCAAGATTCATTAAGACTTAAGCTCAATGAATCTTGAGGAAGCTTACACGGTGCTTAGTTTCACATTCATTATTAAACTTTTAGACAAAATGAGGTACAACCAAACAGCTGGCAATGCCCATAAATTATAGTTCTACTGTCTCTGATCTACACACAAACAATACACGTATATTAGCGTGACCCCATGTGTGCCTGCTGACAGATGTAATTGAGATGTGGCAAGGGGACGTTCCCTACAGCAAGTAGAGCTCTGTATGGGAAATGTTGAAGTTATCAAACGGCAAAAGAACTTCATGGTTGGCAGGTTGCAGTGTGATAAGATTCCCCTGTATTTTGTATATAAGTGACACATTTTCTAGGTAATAGATGTTTCAGTTCTCATAGAATTCTGACAAAAAATGCAGCCTCAGAAATGGATTTGGACTGTAATTGAAAATAGTGGCAATACTTAAAATAAGAATGCAGGCCAGATATTGAGCTTTTAATCACTTCAGCATGTACATGTTTTTTTTTTTTTTACTTTAGAGAACAGTATACATTTGCACAATTCACTACTGTCTATGACACAGTGAGATAAATGCTCTCATTATGAATTTCACAGTATGGTCTTATAAAGAACTAAGATCCAGTGTGTTTCATACTGAACTGTTTTTATTTTGACCGTTGAGAAGTTACTACTCAAACCTTTGTGCACCAAGACCTATAAGCAGATACTATTATTATTATTATTATTATTGAAAAACATGTTTCCCAGGCTTTCATCAAAATGCATTCATGCATTTTAAGCAGTGTTTGCATTTATAAAAAGTCAAATATTTCAGTTAACCATTTGAGGGAGATGACTTTTATTGGTCTCTTTTGTTCTATTAACTTTTATTTGACGATTATTGTCTTCTGCAGGTCTTTTTCTCACTTAGCAGTCTGAATCACAACGTATACCATGCATCTTGACTGAACATCGTCACTGTGGTAGGTGCTGCTTTGCTTCATCAAGGACCTGAAAGCAGAATGATAAATGTCAGCAACAAAAAAAGTCTTTATATGGACCTACAAAGATGGCAAAGGGAAAGCTATATGACAACAGAGAGGGAACCTTCTGAATGACATTCATGGCAGAGGGGTCCTCTTGCAGTTGGGCCAGGGTCAAGGCTCTCTCAAAGTGGGAGACAGAGGATTCAAAGTCTCCCAGTTTCACTGACATGAAACAAAAGGGAATTGACTCATCAGAGATCAGGTCTGTTGTTTGTACAGTAACAACAGCAATGAAGCATTAAAAAAAGTTTCGAAATTTCCAGCAAATAAGCTGACATTTCACAGTAATTGGTTTTCAAATATTAGAAAAATAAATCATTACATTCTGATTGTGCCACCAAAACATTTGCATTTATCTGCCATTTCTCATCAGCGATTTCATCAGCTGCAACAACTGAACGGATGCCATAGTCTCGGGCTTCTTTGTGGCGATTGAGCTCCAGGTAACAACAACCAATCTCATGAAACAACCAGGTCTTCTCCAAACCACCACGGACCAACGTAATCTTCTTCTCCCAGCTGAATTGAAAATATACAGAATAAAACAACAAATCATCAATAAACTTATAAAAAACAATGCTTGTCAAGAGAGGCGTGACCATACAAGATTACAATCAAAATAACATGCTTAGCAAAGGACGGCAGTATCATATGTTACACAAATGCAGCTGTTATTCCATTATTTACTTACAACTCAATGGCCTGTGAAAACTGTCCAATTTGAGCATAAACCCGCCCAATGTTGTCCAGAGCCCTGGACATTGCATCTGGAAGTTTGCTGTTCATAAGAAACATTAATGAACATTTGAACTATTGTTGTATAACACATTCAACTCCTATTCAAATACTAACCACTGTTTAGCGAACTCCAAGTCTTTTTGATGATGGTCTAAAGCATTGCCTAAGTCTCCCAGGTAGATAAAGGCATTCCCAATACAACTGTGCAGGCTGCCCAAAACCTCTTTCTTATTAGGCACCTCTTTCTCTGACCAGCCCTGCACAATCGTCATGACTTCTTCTGCCTTACTGAGACTACCTTCTGCATTTCCAGAAGTCAAATCTACAACAACAAACATACATACATCAACAACAAACATACATTAAGCCTTTTGTCATCAAAATAGGACAGGAGTTCAGCCAGAAGCCTGCCTTACCTGCATCAATGTCATCCAAGCACTTCAGTAGAAACTGAACAGGATCAGAGGATGCGCTTGGAAGGGTTTTTTTGCTGCTGGAGCTTACGCTCTCTTTCCTGTGCAGAGATAGGTTTCTCCTGGTTCCAGAACTCGGTGCAAGTGTCGAGGTATGTGAGGCAGCCCTGAATGACGTCCTGCAATTGTTCCCCACTTTTCGTCTTGCCTTTAACCAAATCTGCAGATCATTGTTTAACAGTTTTAAATGCGATTCTATTAAAAGTGAAAAACATCATTGTAGGTGGGTTTAAATAAATATATTAAATATTAAGGACTGGAGGAGTAACATAAAGATAACACTATTGTATACTAAATCTGCCTGTGAATGAAAGAGAGAAACAAAAGCACAGTGAGGTGTGGACACGAACAGTACGTAAAATGTAAAAAATACATATTGTGTGCCCTAAGTGAAATACCACAGTACCTTCATCTTTAAGCAGGTTTTCTAGATATTTCTTGTCACTGTAAAACTCTCCCAGCAGTTGTTTGGTTGTCTTCTCACTCTTAGGGGTCTTCTGGGTCGGCTGTTTTTTTCTTAGTCGTCAGATTCTGAATAGCAGCAACTGGCTGTGCCCTCTTTACCCGTCAGTCAAGAAACATAATATTGCGCATCAGAAGGAAAGGCCAGGGTTGAACTTTACATACAAATAACCGTACAATCTAGCAAAGTAATCATTTGTTACCAGGTCTTTTCCCAGACAAGATTGTATGCATACAATTATTCTTACCCTATACTTCCAAGTTTTCCGGTTGAATACTGGGTTATTAAAGAGGAACACAAAGACTCACCTCCTCATCTTTTTGGAGAAATGAGACATCTCCCTTAATCTCCAGTTTTACAAAGGAAGGAGCTAGAAGATGCCAGAGAAGAACAAATGGTTTAAGGTGTGAAGAGGATTTTCATATGATGTGATTACAATTTAGCGTAAGCCACAAAATAGTATTGAATTACTTACTGCCAACAGAGTTTTCTATAGCCTCCTGTGCTTTCTGGATACCCAGTCTGAACTCCTGTATTTGTGGTCGCAGTTTTTGTCCTCTGCGGTAAAACACCAGGGCAAATTCAAATTCTCCCATGTAGTACAATGCCTCAGCCTTCTGGTACAAACCCTAAAACGAATCAGGAAAACAAAATGCTCACACGTTTTAATTTTCATAATGTCATAAAGTGCTAACTTGAGGGCTGTCAATTAGACAAACTGATTTAATTTAATATATTTATATATTCACTTCTTGCTGTTTACCTCGAAAATTGACTTGTCTTGTTTGAGTGAAGCCTCTGCATCTTTTAAAGCGTTGTCTGATTGCCCCATCTTCAGGTAACATTTGGCTCGACCAACAAAGCAGGTTTTGTCATCAGGTTTTAAAATCAGTGCCTAAACAAAGACCAAAAACAAGATATTCCTACATGCTTTTAAAAGACACAAGAACAGTTTCTTTCCACAGGCTGTCACTCTGATGAACAGTTTAAAAGAATTTGTCATCGTAGGTGCATGTCCACTGTGAGAGACATAATCTAAAAAAAATAAATAATCCAGAAATCACAATGTATGATTTTTTTAACTATTTATTTGTATGATACAGCTGCAAATAAGTATTTAAACACCTGAGAAAATCAATGTTAATATTTGATACAGTAGCCTTTGTTTGCAATTCCAGAGGTCAAACGTTTCCTGTAGTTTTTCACCAGGTTTGCACACACTGCAGAAGGAATTATGGCCCACTCTTCCACACAGATCTTCTCTAGATCAGTCAGGTTTCTGGGCTGTCGCTGAGAAACACGGAGTTTGAGCACCCTCTAAAGATTCTCTATTGGGTTCAGGTCTGGAGACTGGCTAGGCCACGCCAGAACCTTGATATGCTTCTTACAGAGCCACTCCTTGGTTATCCTGGCTGTGTGCTTCGGGTCATTGTTATGTTGGAAGACCCAGCCTCGACCCATCTTCAATGCTCTAACTGAGGGAAGGAGGTTGTTCCCCAAAATCTCGCAATACATGGCCCCGGTCATCCTCTCCTTAATACAGTGCAGTCGCCCTGTCCCATGTGCAGAAAAACACCCCCAAAGCATGATGCTATCACCCCCATGCTTCACAGTAGGGATGGTGTTCTTGGGATGGTACTCATCATTCTTCTTCCTCCAAACACGGTTAATGGAATTATGACCAAAAAGTTCTATTTTGGTCTCATCTGACCACATGACTTTCTCCCATGACTCCTCTGGATCATCCAAATGGTTATTGGCAAACTTAAGACGGGCCTTGACATGTGCTGGTTTAAGCAGGGGAACCTTCCGTGCCATGCATGATTTCAAACCATCACATCTTAGTGTATTACCAACAGTAACCTTGGAAACGGTGGTCCCAGCTCTTTTCAGGTCATTGACCAGCTCCTCCCATGTAGTTCTGATTTCTCACCTTTCTTAGGATCATTGAGACCCCACAAGGTGAGATCTTGCATGGAGCCATATTTAGCTTTTTCCATTTTCTAATGATTGCTCCAACAGTGGACCTTTATTCACCAAGCTGCTTGGCAATTTCCCCGTAGCCCTTTCCAGCCTTATGGAGGTGTACAATTTTGTCTCTAGTGTCTTTGGACAGTTCTTTGGCCATGTTAGTTGGATTCTTACTGATTGTATGTGGTGGACAGGTGTCTTTATGCAGCTAACGACCTTAAACAGGTGCATCTAATTTAGGATAATAAATGGAGTGGAGGTGGACATTTTGAAGGCAGACTAACAGGTCTTTGTGGGTCAGAATTCTAGCTGATAGACAGGTGTTCAAATACTTATTTCCAGCTGTATCATACAAATAAATTGTTAAAAATCCTACATTGTGATTTCTGGATTATTTTTTTAGATTATGTCTCTCACAGTGGACATGCACCTACGATGACAATTTCAGACCCCTCCATGATTTATTACTTTGCACAATTTATATTGTCACCTTCCAGAAACACTTGCCTCGTATAAACATATTTAATTTATGTTGCTGGTCAAAAGGTTGTGTACGTGTCTGTCTGTGTGTGTGTATTCCCTAAAGTTACCCCTGTCCCGCTTTGTTGTCCTTTTAAAAAAGCGGTTACCGGTATGTCTATTTCAGAGTAACGTTGAGTACATTGAGAGCAATGCAGACAGTTAAATTGACTGTATGTGCACACATACTGTAGCTATTTACAGCATAAAAGCTGATTCTGAAGTTACAATGACAACCTTGACTAGAGTAATATTATAATTCCAAAATATTCTGAAGCTATCACAATATGAGGATGATAAACTTCAGTTGGTCAAGTAGCTAACGTTAACGTTAACCATGCCCAGGTAGATAACGTTACTTACCGTTGTGTAGCTAGCTATAGCCTTTTTATACTCTCCTTTAGTGTACAGCCAATCCCCATCGGCCAATAAAGTAGAGAATACGCCCTTCGGCCTCTGACAATCTTGAACACCGTCTGTGTCTGACATTTTATGCAAACCTTTGTGTCAAAACGGTTGCAGACTACTCAACTCATATAGGTAGCTAGCTAAAAAGACTAGCATCTCCGTTCAACTGGTATCCTAGCAACCACACTAACAAACCAAGAGCGGTCAACATTGCCATCTTCTGCTTGCCCGGCGTACTCATGGACATATAAAAACAACTGTCTCTCAAGGTTAATGTGGCAAGAAATTACCATGTATTGGTTGTTGATGACGACCTTGTTATCAAATACTACTAATATTGAAACAATTAACACTATAGCTCTAAAACAAAACGAAAACAAACACTTTAGGGGAAACCCGGAGGATGTCAACTTTATTGAAACAGCTGATACTTTTCAAGGATAGAGGATGATTTCACCATAAGGGCAAAAACAATGAGCAAAGATGAGGACGCTTTTCTTGTCATCATTAAGTGCACCATTTGAACAACACACTCATCAACAGGAAGTAACTGAACATATCTCATAATTACTTTCTTCCACAATAGCAAACATCATATTTGTTCTATTTATATGCTTATCTGTTACACTAAGTAAACTTGCATCATATTTAAGGTACATACAGAGTATCTATTTCTGCACAATATTTCATGTAGATCAAACAAAACAATTATCTTCCTGAATTTGTGTCAACGGGATGCTCATAATCAGTGTCTCTTTCAAACTTTTACATAACAGAAAGGTGTCCACATCTTACATCGATTGTTCTATCAGACAGCAAATTTTCAATAAATATACATATCAAAATAAAAAAAGGGAAAAAACTATCACAAGTGAACACTTTACATTCCAGTAAAATGTACAATGCAGCAATCTGTGAATGGCAACATCAAACATAAAACTTGTGAGAACAAGAGGGAGGGAGACTTTGCTGGCAACAAAGCCAGCACAGCTGTCTTCACTGCCATCTTTCTAATGTGCTTCAGCTGTACTGTACGTGTAGGTCTAGGCTCCAACTGTAAATTAAAAAAAAAAAAAAAAAATGGCTTGTTGGCTTATGACAAGGAGGCAGTTTTCAGTGCGAATTCGTAGCAGCCAACTGTCTGTCTGGCACATTCTTCAAAAGGGGAAGGTGCTGCTTGCCAAGTGATTTTCTTCAGAAATCATTAAGCAAGTTATTAACTATTATCATGCAGAGAATGCCCCCTCAAGTTGAGACGAGCCAGATGATAGCTTGCTAAATGCTCAGCTGCACCTTTAGAGTTTCCGCAGGATGTCACTTTCTGCATGGATCCCTAAAAGCTCTCATACAATAGCTGCACAATCTCTGCTATCTCAAAAATCCAGAAAACATTTGGAACAGTGTTGCTAGCCATTACGGACTTTAAAGTTTGTTTGATTCTGAAAGGAAGAAAACTAAATCCAAAACCAGTAACACTATCAACTCAGTCTGTGCCGTCTTGGTGTTCTTGCAATACAGGCTTTAAATCATTTGTTGCATGTGGTCATTGGGTAGCATTCATTCAGTCAATGGCATTGACAGGAATCTGACTTGCAATCAGTCATTAAATATGGATGGTGGGTCAGGGGTTGACATTGTTGAAAAGTCCTGATGTAGTGCCTGTTTAGGTAGACAAATCCCCCAGTTAACCAAACTGGAAGAAGAAATTTCCTGGTCCAGATGCTAAAACAAACAAACAGGTCAATTAGTGATGTTATTGAATGTCATTCTAAATGGTTGACAATAGAAATTCATCATTTCTCACAACTTTTTTAAGCATGTAGTACCTGAGTTACCTTCGAAACTAAACCCCCCTGGGCCTCCAAAGAACGCCTTGAAAATGTTGTTGGCATCAAAATCTGGTGGAGAGAAAATGCAATTAAGAATCAACATCAAAACAGAACTTTCCAGCCAGCTTCTTACCATAAAAACAACAGCTGTTTAATAATAAACACATAGTTCATTAGCTCAGACGTACTTTGATTTATTCACCCTTAAAGCTCTTTGGATGCTTTTACTGTATATAGACCTTAGTGGTCCTCTAATACAATATCTGAAGCCTCTTTCCAGAAATTCATGGGTATGGGTGGGCCAAATTCTCTGGGTGGAAAAAACAGGGAAAGAGGAGGTAACCTTGCCCATTATGACTTCATAAGGGGCAATATTCCAGATCAGGCCATCTGAGCTTTTATTTTCTCAAAGGCAGAGCAGGACACCCAGGGGACGATTTACACCTATTGTCATTTCTAGCCACTGGGGTACCATAGACAGGCTGGGGGAACTCATATTAATGTTAAAAAACCTCATATAAGTGCAACTGTCATGCCATGGGACCTTTAAGAATGCCCACCCCCACCCAAGGCTTGCCCAGGTGCTGACCTCCCATGTTCATGCCGTCATCCTCCAGATCCTGACCGCTGTCATAGCGAGCCTTCTTCTTTGGGTCCGAAAGCACGCTGAAAGCCTCGCCCACCTCCTTAAACTTCTTCTCCTCTTCCTTCTGCAACTCAGGACTAGCTCCACTGTGACGGTCTGATGGGAAGGAGAGGGGGATAAGTATAAAAGTCATTTGGGCCGAGGGACAAGTGTATATACAATACTACATAAAACTGGACAATGATTGTTCCATTATTTTTGTTCAGTCAAGCACCTGGGTGATGTAACAGCGCCCGTTTGCGGTAAGCTTTCTTGATCTCATCTTCTGTGGCATTCTTATTCACCCCAAGCACTTTGTAGTAATCTTTCCGCTTACTTTTCTTCAACTCCAGCTGGGCATGTTTCAGAAAGTGCTTGTGTTCTAGAAAATAAAGAAGAGACAGGACATGTTATCAAACAATTAAACATAATAAGGAAGACATGTCTGTGCTGAGAGCAGTGTCAGCTCAGTCCCTATAGAGGAGTCTGACTCTCACCTTTTGTCTTCTCTGTCTGGTAAACCTTCTCATAATCTCGCACTGCCTCTTCATACTGCTCTGTGTCCATGTAGCTGCAGCACAGGATGCACACGTCTGTTACTGTTTCTCTACCCAGTTTGAACAGTAAAATGTAAGTGCACATAATGACACTTCCCTCTGTTTGTCCAGGTCTGAAAACCACAGAACCTACTGTCTTGTATTAACACCAAGTTTGAAAACCTGGGACGTACCACTGTGCTCTCCGTAAATAGGCCTTGATGTAGGTCTCATCCAGTTTAATGGCCTTTGTGCAGTCTTCAATGGCCTGTTCTAGTTTCTTCAGCTTTGGAAAGAAAAAGAACAAAAGTGTGTGCATGTGAGGCGGAGACAAAGAGTAGTGGCCAAGTTCTCTTGATGTGACAAAATAAGGTACAATAATGGCAAAGATACCAAAACACTTTACACCATCAGAAGGACTGAATGAGAACTTTGAAAAGTAAATGACTTTGAATAACTAAAAGGAGGGTGTGTATGTATGTGTGTTATGTGCATGGGGTATGTCATATGCTAATATATCAATGTATGCATGATTCATCTACCATTATAAAAACTAACCCATAGGTTGTAGTTTTGTTTGTTTGTGTGTGTGACTGTGTTCCTGTGCATCTAACAATCTTTAGTCACTTTTTCCCTTTACTTCTCTGTATTTTGTTTGTCCCCTCCGCAATATGTACTAATCTTACTTACTAACTTATGAATACAAGTATCCTAGCTTGGATAATCACTGAGCAACACATTAACCCTCAGTGGCTATTAGCAAATAGCCACCAAGGATGCCAAGATTCATTTTACAGTTGACCACCCAAAACAACTTATCAGATGTTGATGCAACCAATGGCATCTCTCCTGTGCATGTTCCTCACCTTGGATCCAACAGTGGCCCTATTACAGTACAGCTTGGCGTTAGTCTTGATGTTGTTGGGGTCTATTGTTAGTGCTTCAGAGTACAGCTCATAGGCTGCCTCAAAGCTTCCCTCCTTGAACGCCTTGTTCCCCTCCTCCTTCTTGGCTTTCAGTGCTTTGGCATTCTGGAAGACAATAAATACACAGGACAATGTAAAAAAAAGCTACTCTACCTTAACAGCAATGTCAATCAGACTTAAATGGATGAGAGAAAACCCCAATGTTGAATCTTCGTGGGCAATAATTATTTGCTTTTAGAGTAAAATGTTTTATTAGACATAAATGTAATGGTTGTATTCATAGGAATTCCTTTCTTTTTGTGGTATTTTTTATTTGATTTGTAAAACTCTTATCTACTGAATGACTCACTCTGCATGCAAGCCGAGCCTTGTCGTGGTCAGGAGCCATGCGCAGGGCCTGGACAAAGAACTGGACAGCCTTGTCAATGCAGTCCTCATAGTACAGACAAAGGCCACGCACGTACAGTGCATCTGCATTGGTGGACTCCATTCGTAGAATATCACTAAACAGGAACAAATAATACATATTAATGCTACCATGCAAGCATATAAAAAAGAAACACTGGATAAATCACTTAACAAATGTGGTATGTGTGCCATCATCTTCAAAAGGTTTAGTCGACATCTGAAAACTGCAGTAAACTTTTGATATGCTTCCCTGCAGTGATGGGACAGTGAACAAGCAACTGATGGTTCATTAGAGTTACTATTAATTCTAAATGATAAGGCCAGGTTGAAAGCAGTTGGGCACTGTGTCCCAAAAACTAATGACATGACTTTGTTATAGGACACAAATTTGTATACCTTTATTTGTAAGGCAAATTTTAGAATGTGCCATTTTTCAAGAGCTGTAATTGCAAATTTGAGGAAAAGCTTATACTTCTTAGACCCATGTTTTAAAATCACCAGCTGTTAAAGCCCACATCTTTTAATTATCTAGCATACTTATATTCACTTAAGAGTCAGCTCACGTATAGTAAACCTGGTGCAGTCAGAGACTAACATTTATTAACATTTATTGACATATTCTGGCTCTATAGCAGTGTCTTACTTTTCAGATCTGTGTATTTTACATTACTTCTTTCAGTTTATATATCATAATTTTCCTGTTTCTACGCAGCTCTGGGATACACGATTACTGATTTGTTGTGTCCTAATAAGCATTTCACTAATGAGAGCTGCATGGCACATGCACACCCATGTGTGTTATTCTGCTTTCACCCTGCGCACATTGTGACAAATTCCAATAATTTCAATGAAATAAGTGAATTGCCAAGTATTTTTCTAAGTATGCTGTCTTACCTGGCTACAGACTGAGCCTCTGGGTAGCGTCCCAGCAGGGCTAAGCACTCTGCCTTCAGTATCTTGAACCTGTGACAGGCTACGGCAGACTCCAAGGCACGGTCCATGCAAAAAACAACCTAGGAGACAACCACAAAACATCTGCAGTCTTTGTGTGGCTTGACATAACTGTTACTGTTGACTGGCATACCACCTAATAGAAAAAATATATAAATCATAATTATAATAATAACATTGTTAACACTGTGTAGCTTACCATCCTGAAGTCTCTCTTCTCAAATCCAATCTCTGCCATTCTCTCATATTCAAGGACGGAGTCTGCATTCTTCAGCTGAAAGGAATTTGTGGAATTCGGTGACAATTTCAAGACATATAATAGATTTTGTGCCATGCATAGTGCTTGTAAAACCTGGTCAATGCAAGCAGCAGTAAGTCTGAGAATAACGTAAGACTTGCCTCCTGGCCTTCTCATTGAGAATTAACAGTAAATCAGAAGTATCAGATTTTTTCTACTTTATATACACTAGCTTAGCCAAAGTTGATCCGATAGTGGATAATCATGTCCAAGTTGTCGAATCATGCTCTGTCAAACTGAGGCCAACTCACCTCCTGCTGGACCTGGCTGTTGTCAGGCTCCAGCTCCAGAACCCTCTGGAAACAGCGGCTGGCAGCCATAGCATTGCCAAGGGACAGGTGGCACTTGCCCTCTCGCAGATGGCCCTGTGGGTAAAAGATTAACAGTTCACAAACTGAAGTGATAACATCCCTCAATTCCCTGGTTGAAAGCAGTTGGGCACTGTGTTCAAAAAACCAAACCATGACTTTGTTATAGGACACACATTGTTATCCCTTTTGCAACCCACTGAACTACTATAGGGATGTGCTATAGCTTATGTATCGAGGAGCTATATAGCCCTGTAAACAAAAATGTATACATGCATAAGACTGGTCATTCTAAAAGTTAAACATGTGTATAGCTCTGTGATGTAGAAAACAACTACACTCAAAGGCCAAGGTCAAGACCACCTGCCAAGTTAATTATATCTTATGATATTATAACGTAAATGCTATTTATGGTACACAAATCACTGCTAAATCAAACACACATGTCCCTTCTCTAATAATTGTCCAGAGCAATCTATAAAATGTAAGACATCATGTAGCAAAGCATTAGTAAAGGATGAAGACTGAGGAAAGGGTATATAAATAACACTCAGAACAGATATCACGATATTCTTGACCAAATACCTCGATATCGATTTTGCGGCGATATTGTAGTGTTGACAACTGATGCTTTGACAAAATATTTTCACACTTAGATTGAAGATTAATTTTCAGTAAGGTGAATATAATGACAAAGTGGGGAAAAGGCAAATGATAGAACAGCTAGAATAGTCTGGTAAGTTCATCACTTTACTGTAATGCAGCCTTTAAAACCAGCAAAAGACAACACTTATGCCATATCACGATATTACAATATCCAAAATTGAAGACAATATCTAGTCTCATATTATGATATCAATATAATATAAATATATTGCCCAGGCCCACTCAGACTGCACATTGCAGAGTGAAAATGCTTAACAACATAAGACATTACATGACTACATGTGTACCTTCATGAAGTCGTTATCTAGTCGTACTGCTTGCTGGGAATCCTCTAAAGCCTCTCTGTACCGACACAACATCATTAGCGTGGCTGCCCGGTTTCCATAGTAACTTGCATTCTTTGGACACATGTCTGTATAACAAACAAGTTATTGACATCCTATCAAGGACAGACAGAATTCAAACTTGTATTTCTTATCCAAACAGAAAATCACCATAATCCCATCAACAAACAGGAAGAGTGAATCCAATTATTTAGGGATAATTACCTATGGCCTTGGAGTAATAATTGAATGCTTCTGCATAATCCTTTTTGATATAAAAGGCATTGCCTTGCTCTTTGAAGCCCTCCGCTTCCCTGTGTAAAGGTGGACAAAAAGTAATTATAAATAGGCAAATTTAGCAGACAAATTTCAGATGAGAGTAGTTATAGACAGAGCAGACCTTTACAGGTGTGGGTTGTGCAGATTACTGAACTTCTTGGGTGAAAAAAAAAGTAATTTTAAAGTGTAAAATTGTTAAGTCTGGGCATCACATTCGTAATGACGTGTAAAGAGAGCATGTCTAGTATTGTGACTGAGTTAGCTAAACATAGAAAGAGGCAAACCAGCAGGGCAGAAGTGCCTACTCCAATCAAACTCAGAGCTATTTTGTGAAGCTGACAGGGAGCAGAGCCAGGAACATATGACACCATGCTGTGGGCCACTGCCGTTACTTTTTTTGGAAGTCTTTCATGTTATACATCACGACCATGCACTGTGAGTGACTGGTGTCATTAACTAACTAGCTTGCTAGCTATCTAGCTAGCTAGTTATCCAGATAGTAGCACACTGGGAAAAATCCTGATCATGTGAAAGCGGTACTCTTGGCAGTAATGACAGATGTATAGATTTTACATTCCCGACTGCAACTCAGAAATCCAGCACATGTGCTAGCTAAGAGCAGGACAGTCAAGCTAAACGCTATCCGGGGCAGAATTCAGCTCAACAGCGGTGGCGCGCTCGGTAGCTTTCATAGTGCGAAGCGCGAAGAAAATTAATACAGGAAAGACTTTTAATTACACATGTTAGTAAGACGCTTCGTTATAGATGAAATTATGCCGCTGACAACACAGCATTAATTTGTTTCACCTTTCTAATTCTTCGTCACTGAGCAGTTCCATGTCAGGGTCCATGTTCACAGCATCACAGTTCTCCGTCGCCATTTTGCCGTCAATGGGGAGGGGCGTGGCCACATACTGCAGTCGTTACGTACTTTGTCAACAAGGGAAATAGAAAGAAGGAACCGACATACGTCACTAGATCTGTGCCAGACTTTGTTGTCAGTTACAGGTGACAAGTCCCATCGTGTTGTTTTTCCTCTTTGCTTGAACAATGCTTCCACATAAAAATAAAAAAACACATTGCGATGCTGACTACAGTTTTTTCAGTTTTTTTTGTTTTTAATCTATAAATGTATGTTTTTTTTTCCTTGTTTTTAGTCTTCAACATATATGGCTCTGTCCAGAAGCTGGGACCCCATAGCTGCCACATCATGATAAAAGCCCAAACAGGGCAAGTCCGACCAACACAGTACAATTAAGAAAGAGAGGCAGCTATCACTCATACCTCTCCCTGTTCTGAATGGCGGTAAAGTGATCAAAAGTGGTCCAGATATTTTTATTTAAGGCATTTATAAAAATTTGTCGATTAGCGTCACATCATGACAATGATAAGAAACATTAAAGCTGGCTAATGTTAAACCTCCGGAATATTAGTCAGTAACAACTTTAATAATTGGTTAGCTATTTATAACAAATATGCTCTATTATCATGGAAATGCTCTATTACAATTTCCAGTAACACTATAGTAGCCTATTTTAAATACTACCAGCTTGGCACCATAGACTGTTAAT
Source organism: Etheostoma perlongum (assembly GCA_026937815.1). Taxonomy (NCBI): domain Eukaryota; kingdom Metazoa; phylum Chordata; class Actinopteri; order Perciformes; family Percidae; genus Etheostoma; species Etheostoma perlongum. Next base: position 16,236,723 of record CM049385.1, on the reverse strand, counting down.
AAATATACAGGCACAGATAGGCTTGGCAGGCACCAATGACGATTGTGATGACTCTTCCTTCTTTACATGTTTCCTGGACTGTAAACAGGAAGTAGTCACAAGTCCGTTAGGTAAGGAAAGAAATTGTTATATTCCATGAAGAGAAGCAGTTTTCTTGCAAGTACGAATTCTTCTTATAGCTAATACACATCTAGCTGCCGGTAGCTAATATCAGCGTATATGTTTTTGATGACTTTTAGTCGGGTCGCTCTGTATCTCCCCGAAAGCAAATGCTAAGCTATTTCCTAATTTCATGGACTGGAGAAACGTTAGCATACTCAGCTAGCTTACGTTATTGTAACATAGCAGCATGACTAACGTGCATTGTTTATATTTTTGCTATCTTTATTCTCTCTAAGTTATTAATTGTTGATAACATAATCAAATTTTAGCATCGTGGTTACCTAAAACGGATGTGTAGGACAATGCTATGCTATTAGCTATATGTACTGACATTGTAACATATTTTTTGACAGTTTTCTATTTGTGTATCTGCTACGAAAAACAGATTGTATGATCCGAGAGTAAGTCATGGTCAAAAGCTGTAAGGTGGTTGTGTGTGGCCAGGCGGCTGTTGGTAAAACAGCTGTATTGGAACAACTACTGTACGCCAATCATGTTGCAGGTATGCCGTTTGCCTCAGTTCATATATGACTATTTCCCTGCTTTTGATGCACTGCATATATAGTATGCAGTTTGATTGTCAAAATTATGTTAATACAGGTATATTATTTTAATTACAGTATAGGTAAATTACAATACATAGTCAACTCGCTCATGGAGATAAACACTTTATAGACCAGCATTACACATGATTTCTTTTCATAAAGCATATTTTTTGTTGTTGCTTTTTTTGCAGCTGGATATCTTTCTAGTTTCAGAAATTCGCCAACCCTAAAACTAAAGTCTGTTACATACATTTGTAAAAGTGTAAAATATTTTCTATTTTCTTTTATGGTATTTTAATTCCCAGGCAGGCATAGAAGCAGCTCCTAGAATACATCTCTCTCTCTCTCTCACACACACACACACACACACACACACACACACACACACACACACACACACAGCCAAATTAGATTCTGTGAGGTAAAAATTACTGTAACTGTTTGTAACTTCAGATTAAGACACTCATGTGTAATGTTACATTTCGGGATATGTTTTTTGACACCCACTCATACAAAGTTTATTTCTATTTGTTTCAAGTAAGGAAATATAAAAGTGCTTAGTTACAATGTATTAATTACAAGCATTTGTCTTAATACTTACTGTATATACAGGTGAAACTAAAAAAATTAGCATATGGAGCAAAAGTTCATTCATTTCAGTAATACAACTTAAAAGGTGAAACTAATATATTATATAGACTCATTACATGCAAAGTGAGATATTTCAAGCCTTTGATGATTATGGCGTACAGCTTATGAAAACCCCAAATTCAAAATTCAGAAAATTAGCAGATTACATGAAATCAATAAAAAAAGGATTTTAAATACAGAAATGTCAGCCCTCTGAAAAGTATAATCATGCATATGTACTCAGTACTTTGTTTGGGCCTCTTTTGCATGAATTACTGCCTCAATGCGGCGTGGCATGGATGCTATCAGCCTGTGGCACTGCTGAGGTGTTATGGAAGACCAGGATGCTACAATAGCGGCCTTCAGCTCTTCTGCATTGTTCGGTCTCATGTCTTTCATCTTTCTCTTGGCAATGCCCCATAGATTCTCTATGGGGTTCAGGTCAGGAGAGTTTGCGGGCCAATCAAGCACAGTAATCCCATGGTCATTGAACCAGGTCATCTGCTGGTCATCTGCTGGTGTTGGTCCACTGTGCTTTATTAAGTCCAGAGTCAGTACAGCCGTCTACCAGGACATTTTAGAGTACTTTATGCTTCCTTCAGCACACAAGCTTTATGGAGATGCTGACTTCATTTTTCAGCAGGACTTGGCACCTGCCCACACGGCCAAAAGTATCAAAACCTGGTTCAATGACCATGGGATTACTGTGCTTGATTGGCCCGCAAACTCTCCTGACCTGAACCTAAAATCCTTTTTTTATTGATTTCATGTAATATGCTAATTTTCTGAGATTTTGAATTTGGGGTTTTTATAAGCTGTACGCCATAATCATAAAATTATATCAAATACAGGCTTGAAATATATCACTTTGCATGTAATGAGTCTATATAATATATTAGTTTCACCTTTTAAGTTGAATTACTGAAATGAATGAACTTTTGCACCATATGCTAATTTTTTGAGTTTCACCTGTATATTATCAAACCATACTGTCTTTGTCTATCAATGGTTAGGTTCAGAGCCCATGGAGACCCTGGAGGATATATACATCAGCTCCATAGAAACTGACCGTGGCACACGAGAGCAGGTGCGCTTCTATGACACCCGCGGACTCCGGGATGGGATGGAGTTTCCTCGACATTACTACACTTTTGCTGATGGCTTTGTACTGGTCTACAGCATTGACAATAAAGAGTCATTTAAGCGGATGGAGGCCCTCAAGAAGGACATTGACCGTCACAGAGACAAGAAAGAGGTGAGGACTCAACCCATATATGGTTGGGAATGGAGAATGTGATTTACATGTAGTCTGGAGAAAACGCCCACAGTCTTCTGGACCCACAGCCCACTGCTCTGAATTCTGGCATCACCACACAGCCTGTGGTAACGGCCTGTATGTTTAATTAGTTACTTTCTCTTTGCTGTTGTTTACTTCGCTAAAACAAGACTAACGGACAACAGCAGAGAGAAACAGACTTTACTTTTGGTTTGCGAGCTCCAGGTGAAGTGTAGAAAGCTGTTGCTGTAGATGTAATGTTACTGTAAAGCCAGAGGCTGACAGTGGTCAAGCCCTCGCACGGCAACAGAGATGCTAGTTGGCGTTCATCTTCTTCTCCAGAAATTAGCATCAGACCTTGTAGGCGTATACTGTCCCCGTCATGTCCGGAAGAAGTGCATCCCCGGTACCTACCTTAATGTTTTCAGAATTTGGTACCGAAGTACCCGGTTTTATTTAGAGGGGACTGACCAATCTAGAGAACCTAGAATCCAGTTTTCTTTAATTCCAATTATTGTCTATATATATTATTTTTCTTCTGATTCTCTTAAAGTCCCAACAGACAACAGGCCTTACCTGTTACTATCACTAATATTGTAGCTGATGTAATGAGCCAATGTGGACAGAGCTAGACATTACACTGACATTGGGCTAACCTGATGATCTTGATCCACAGGTGACCATTGTTGTGCTGGGTAACAAGCTGGATAAGCAGGATGAGAGGCAAGTTGACTCTAACATGGCTCAGAACTGGGCGAAGAATGAGAAGGTGCGTCTGTGGGAGGTGTCGGTGGTGGACCGGCGCACACTGATCGAACCCTTTGTCTACCTGGCCAGCAAAATGACCCAGCCACAGAGCAAGTCCACTTTCCCTCTCAGTCGCAATAAGAATAAGGGCAGTGGTTCAACAGACAGCTAAATGACCACACACCACTGTCATGTTCAAGAGGGAAGCAAAGGGAGAAGAGGAGTGTTAAAGTTTTGCCTAAAAACTATTTAAACATTATGAAGGATTGAGGTAGTAAGAGTTGGTTTGGAGAGTGTGGAGAAATTGCAAGATGATTGTATGGAAATGTATATACAGTGAGTACTGTTGGTATTAGTATAGCATCCATATTTGATGTTTTGGTGAAAACTTCAATTATACCCGAGTGAAAATCTTTTATCGGAAATTGAAGATTGCACTTTTTTTTGTCATTCCCATTGTATTAGTTTGGATTCAAACTAATTAATAATTAATTATACTAACTATTCATCCACATTCTTTGCAGTTACTGCTGTTATCATTAGCAGTCATGTTCCGACCTACATAATGCAGTTGTTAAACTACTGACAATCAACATTTTGATCTCACTTTATACTTAAACAGTCCAGCGTTTTGAAGATCAGATCACTCATGGTGCTCACTGTATAGATAAATTAGACATGTTCACACATACACTGGCTACTATTTGAGTTACATGTACACTATATAAATTCACAGATTGAATCATAAATGGCAGCAGTTACTTATGTTACCTAATTATTGCATCACACAAATGCTGAATTTCACATTCTTGTCAAATATTTTACAGGTGAAGGAATTGTTACATTTATATATTATTGATTATGTACAGTAACTACGCTGATCTGGAGATTTGTTACACTATATATGTTCTTTGCTGAGATTCACTGTTGGGTGTTGTGCAGTGAATGATTGACATTCCTTACCACGTATTGCCTTCTGCACAGGCTTTAGAAATGTAAATATGAGAAAAAGAAAATGTTCAGATGAAAGACTGTTTCTGCAGGCTCAGGGGCTACTTTTTTCTGGTTGTGACACATGAAAGACATAGAGCATTCTATAAGGTAAAATGTCTTGGCGTGAATATAACTCATAATCCTTTTGAAGCAGGTATATTTTATATTAAGCTGTAGGATACAACCCAAAGTATTCATTAGCCGACCATTAAATTGTTTTTTTCAGGGTGCGACATGCATCAAAATGTGAGCAGCTTTTAATGTTTGTTTATTTGAAATGGGGAAAGTTGTTGATATAGTCTTTATTAATTTGTCTGTGCCTCAGGCTATCAACACTATGTATCATATTGCAACTTTTTAGTAAATGTCCAGCTTTTATGATATTAATATCCATAAGATGTGTTCACTTGATACATTTTTAACTAATTAAACATTGTTTTCTTTACCTAACCAGAATTTGTTGTGGTGCTAAAATGAATGCTGTAATGAGATACAGCACAACTTTTAGTTCATCCTCCAATAATGAAATTAAGCATTTGAAAATGTTACGGCATCAGAAAAGAACATCCGTCAGTTGTGACCTGACAAGGAGGGATTTGGATTTTGTGTGAAATGTGAAGGGCAAGAAACATTTGGAGTTTAATGACAAAATAACTCAAAAGTAATAAACTCAAGCCCAGTCACTGATTGTCAGTTAATTAACATTGTAGTATGACCAGTAGACATCTGATCAGAGCATGAGGATATCCACATTGTTTATAGAGTCCATAGTGTCTCTCAGCTTTGTTTTGAAGGGAAATATCCATGTGTATTTTATATTCAGTAACATTGGGATCTCTGCACTAGGCTGTAACTAAACTGCAGTTACAACAATCTTTTAAGAAGTGGTATAAACATCTGTAGCAGAGTAATTGGAGCTCCACACCAGACAACTATTAATACACTTATTACAAATACTGATGTAGTTAATGTTATTTGTAACAACCACTTTACTATGAGCTGCAAATACTGATATTAATGACGATTTAATGGTATTAGCACTGTGATGATACTATACTAGAACTTTCCTTGGTTTGAGTGTTATCGGAATCACAAGTGTTTACTGCCCTGCAGTGGTCACAGTGAGGAACTGCAACAACAGGGTCATTTAGCAAGTATATGTAAATAAAGATAGACAAAACATTAACAGTAGTATATAGTAGTATATGTTACATAGCTGTTTATTGTAATGCATTACACAATGCAGGGCTATCTTACAATTATGTGTATAATATTTATACAGATTTAACACTTGTTAATCATGCCTTTCAATATCATGTTGATACCTATAAAGAATAATAATAATCACAATAAATATCTTTGATATTCCCATTATATTAACTCACATTGACAATGCATTTATGCTGTAGCCTGTACTGCAACACTGAACACAGTTTTTGATGACTGCGTGTTCCTTTGGAAGTGCAATGCACTCTACAAAATTAAGGAATTGTAACAAGTCAGTTGTTCATTTAGTTCCTCTGAATACACATTAGGTGTGTTTTGGTAACACTTTTGCAACGTGAAAGGGATTCAAGAACAGTTCTTTCAAGGAGAAGCAGGTGTTAGCATTTTATTGAAAATGTAATATGTTATCTATGTTTATTAATGCAGTCCTATGAGACTGAACCAGCTTTGTGTTCAGGTATGATATCTGCACTGCAACTCTACTCATTTTGCAATGCATAATCTCAAGAAAATTGGTTGAACAGTTTAGGAGTGGTAGTTAAAACTGTTATGTAATGATCTGCTAGTTCCACACAGGCATGTTGACTCGAGAGTTTAATGCAAGATAATGAGAAAACCTCAAGTGGAACATTTATGAAATGATATTACACTCACCTTAGTTTTTCCCAGGGGGTGCTATTATGTACCATCTCATTTCAATCATGTTCTTTTTAATGACTATATAATATAGCCAGTGTGCTGATGTTACTTCACTGAAAATGGTTCAGTAATTGTATCAGTACACAGTGGTGTTAATTCTATCCCTCCAAGTTCAAACAGCAAGGAAGAGACTCCTTTAAGTTGTCTATACCTTCTCCTGTCAAAGTCTCTCTGTGTAATTTATCCACGTCTGTATTGACACACATAAAAAAAGTGAAATCCAAAATGTGAAATACACAGTGTGAGGGTGCCAGCGCAAGGGATCGATTTGTCACTTGCCTGTGTGATTTATGAACTATCCTTCAGACTACACTGACCACAAAAGAGAAATTCACACTTGCTAGCAATAATACCCTTTTACTGTTGCCTGACAGTGTGTCTCATGTCAGAATTGCAGCTGAACATCCAGCTCTCCCACGGACCCCCCCCACACACCCTCTTTTTTTTTGCGAAGAGAAAATAGACTTCATCTTCCTGGAAGCTGCTGCATTGTCTCCATCATGAAGCGTCTGATTAACAGAACAATTCCACACAGGAGTGAACACATACAGTCTAAATGGCAGTGCCACTTTTGTCATCTGTGCTATCAGGCTTTTTTCTGTGGGCTGAAAATACCAACTGCCCTTAAGCCATCAGTTAAGTCAAATGTTAGTTGTCATGCTGACTGCCCATGAGCCTCTGAGACAGATCATTTGTCCTGAAAGCACAGGGTTTAATCTGGGATAAGTCACGTTTAAGGCATTCTGAACTGTACAAAAATTAGATCATAGTCACTTCTTTTAGTTTGTACATTCAGAGACAAAGTGTTTGAAATTGCTGACATATCCAGGGGGACATGTTGACACATTCTCTCCTACCAGTCAATAGAAAGCCACAATTTAAGCTCAATAAAGTTACTAAATGAAGACACTGTGAAAGCTGAAAAAGCAAATTGATTTACTTCAACTATCTGTCTCCTTCTCTCATCTTTTTTTCTTCTTTAACCTGACATAGACATTTGCAGCATCAGTGCAGCAATAATGATGGCTCTGTATTTTACAGTGCAGTACTTGCCTGGTGTTTAATATGTGATCAGTACTGTGTAATTGTAAATATTGTTACAATACATACAGCAAGTATTTTCCTGATAATTCTGCAGTAACTGTTTTTACAAAAGGGTAATTATCTGTGGTGAGTGCCAATCCAGCTGGGAGGAGGCCTCGGGGAAGACCCAGGACTGGTGGACCAACCTGGCCTGGGAAATCCCCCAGTCGGATGAGAAAGGGAAGTTTGGGGTCCCTTATATACAATTTGGATGAAGATGGATGGATGGATGGATGGAGTGCCAATAAATAATGAGAAGGGTATATGCAATTTGAAAATATTGAGTAATTTCACTCCATAGTTGCAATTAAAATGTATTTATGCAATTTATTCTCCCCAAAAATGACTGACCTGTAGTTACTACTATGGAATATTGTAACAGATAAATAAAAATTGTATTTACAACATCACTGCAGTGTGTTTATGAATTTCCAAAATAAAATAACTAGGCACAAGGCACTATGTGTTTTACCATTTTCCAATATGCAAAACAAATATGCAAAGCTGAAACTAAAATCAGCAGCAGAATATAATTAAACACTAAAACATTTACAGTTTTTCAGTTTTTATCTTCTTTTTGTTTTCAATGAAATCAAATTGTATATTAATGTTCTGAAATAGTAATTTAATTTTACTCATTAAAGGAAGTAATAAAGGAAGTAATAAGGTTTTCATATTCACAATTACAATATCTACTGTGTAATAATAAGATTGTTGTCTATCATTTGATGTTTATTAATTTTATGCACAAAATAAAAGCTACATAAGTTAATACATCTCTTATAATTACTGTACATTATTGTAACTATGCATTTTGTACAAAACAAATACAATATATTAATATTGAACAAATACTAAATACATTGTTTGGACATACGTTCATGATATTTAACACAATTACTGTGAGGTTTCTGCTAATTACACCAAATTTTAAATATTAATTATACTGTAAAATAACGTGTTACTGTTATTTTTGATCAAATGTATATCTTTTTCCACTAGACATTATTTTACATTATAAGTCATGATAGTTAACATACAATGAATATTAAGCTAAATGTGACACCACAAAAACTGGCCATGTCTTTATGCTGTATTTTCTCCATCTTATAAATCTTATCCATTTGCTTTCAATTACACACGCACGCACACACACACGCACGATCTTTGTTTGTAAGGGGTGACTTCTGAGTAAGGTGTGGGCCACCACAACAGGAGATAAGGGTGTTACTCCCTCAATGCAGAGGAGTCAGATAAGATAATGGATCAATGCAGCGGATACACACCAGTGTTACAGCTTAGCAAGGGCATCATGTCCTTCTGCCATATCACTGGCTTTAGTAAGTGCCGAACCACAGGAGATGCTGGACTGGGATGCTGTGCTTATCTACTGTTTCCACAAAGGATGGGCTGGTGTAAGAAGACAACATCAATAAATAATCTAAGGGCTCTCCTTCAAATAAACAAGAAAACTGGAAAAATGAATACATTGCTAACTCAGCTAAATACACAATTATCTGGTGAGATACAAAGTCTTTTATGATGCATGAAGACGCTCCTCTGCTCTGTTTCCCACTGTCGAAGTTGGCTCTGGAATGGCCATCTGTGGAGACTCATCTGTAGATAAAGGAAATTAGCTATCCCTAAACCACACTCAGGTATGTTATTCTATCACTCCTCTGTGTGTCACAGATGTAACAGAGCTCAGCCACTTGTTTCCATTTGCCATCACCGTCGTGTCTTGGCTAAACACCAGCTCTGCTGTCACAACGTTGTTTTCTAAAATGGCTGTAAAATGAGTATCTGTGGGTTGCCACGTGAACAGATGCTGCGAGGGTGTTACACACTTTTCAGAGTATCCTGCTCTTTCTGCACATCTATCTCAGGATCCATATGCAGTACAATCTGTTTTTATTTCCTGACTCAGAGCTGGATATGCTCAGTTTTGACTGATTTATTAACTAGTATTTTTAAACAGTGACCTTTTTAAGATTTTAAGATTATTCAACCAAACAAAGTGAAATCAATCATCTGCCTGAGTTTTCTTTCACCTTCTTTCTTCACACACCTTGTTACTGCTCAAATATTAATCTGAGTCAAAGTACTGTCTTCTGAGATGTTGCCGTTTCCCACATCACACACACACACACACACAAAACATTCTTTACAAGTTCTAAAAGCTTTATTTTCCAAAATCCATCCTTTGTCCTCTCTATGGTACAGCACTGTAAGTTTTTTGTCAATCCATCCATGTGTACAGTGTTTCCTGCTCTCTAGAGAGCTGTGGAGGGATACCCTGAATGGATGGTCGTGTTAGCATTTGTTCAACCTGTCACCCCTGAGAAGGCCTGGCTAATGACTTTAGGATATTGTCCAAAAAGGCCTTGAATTACATCAATAATTCAGTCACCGTCAACAAGGAGAAGAAAAAAAGCTCACTCAAAAAAAAAACATTGTTTAAAATATTTTCTCTTGTACTTTAAAAAAAACATGTCAGTAAAACCCATGTACATAAACAAAGAAAAAGACAGAAAGGAAAGCTTTTTTTACTCTCGCCTGTATGTCGTACAGAGCCTACAATAACATAATCTACTCTCTTCTATGATAGCAGGTCATTATGATACAGATAACAATAACTCTGATACAATCTCTATAGTTACTCTATGATTTCTACATATAATTTGCCTTCTCTAGATTTTTTATTTTAAGAAAGTTTCAGTTCTTTAGGTCAGAGTTCCCACTCATCAAACAAACAGTGAAGATTAAAGGCTGGCTGGTTCACTGAGTAGTGTGACTGGGGAGAATCACATCAGTATGGCCTCGCTTACCCAGAAAGACTTGGGGGTCCTTAAACAGAAATGTACATATAATCAAAGGTTTTGTAGAAGCACTAGTACTAGATGGAAATTACAGGGTTTTTACGACAGATGTCACTGCTGCATCACAGACGACTTTACATATTGCACAATGAGAAATGCATAGGATTTGCTCCATTACTGTAATTTCAGAGTACACAATTTGGTGTGAGCGATGAAGGAAGGAGGATGCGTACATTTTGAGTTCTTATGATACCTTGGCAACCGTTCATTTTGGCAGAGGGAGGGTTGAGTGTCAGTAGATATATCCTTTGTGGTGATAAAGGGGTTGGGGGACAGCACACGGGACGGGCATGAACAGCAATATGACAGTTGATGTTGCACTTGTGACACTTATCCCAAACACGTGTTTCTGATGTAACAATGTTTTGCTTAGTGGAAGTCATACAAAAGTTCTCCACTAAAAAGTAGAACAGCAATGTCATATGGCGCTGAAGCACCCTCTCCGCAGCGCAAGAGCAGCTATAAATGGAACGGCTCAGCCCAGAATCACAACATGTGGAGATGGACCATAAGCGTCAAGCATCAAGGGCAGCACTGACAGGACAACCCCTTATTTCAAATGACTCTTCACTGACAATTCAGACTTGGCCCTTGGCTGTGTTGGAGCACATAATACATTGTTACAGTTGTGTACAGTATAGAATAGATAAAGCCATTGACACACTGGAAACACATCATAAACATAAACATACTGAATGTATTGCTTTATATAGGAGACTTGTCTTAGTTATGGATAAACCATAATGTGATCATTCTCACCTGATTGTTTTTTTTTTTTTCTTTCAAATGAAATTGACATGGGATTGTAAAAACACACCTAGGGCAAAACAAAGGCGAATATCAACACAATTTTCATTGCTTTTGTAACTAAATCAGTTTTTAAGGTGCTTTTAATGTGGTTGCCATGGCACTGTGCTTTGTTCCTTCCCACGCTGTGCGCAGACACTGCAACAGGATGTCAATCAAGAATTGGCTAAGCTCCCCACCCACTGTCATCCAAACTTTCACTGAGCTCTAAAATCCCATTAAGTCTTCAAGTTATCCATTGTGTTTTGATTATGTGTGTAACTGTGTGTGTGTGCTCCTCATCATCATCATCTCATGCTGAGATAATGCCACAGAAAATCAAGGGCAACAGCGAGGTGACAGCGGGGGTGAAGGAGGGAGGAAAAGAAAAATAGCAGTCACGAGTTTGCAAATGTAAGACATCCATGGCTGCAAAAATGTTTTCATGACTCTAGCTTGGTAAGAACATAATGTTCAAGTTGCATTGCATGAATAATGTACTGAAAAAAATCATTATGAAAACAGATTTACAAATTGAAACAAAGTCAAGTTGACATGCTGACCTTTACTGGATCTAATGAATGCTTAATCCTACATATACAGGGATACAAGAAAGGAAAAAATCTGGAGGGCTGTTAATGTGGCTGTGACTCAGAAAGAAGTTTTCATTTGTACGAGTTAAGAGCTCTGGGAAACAGCCAGAGGTGCAAAATGATGCTGACAGATTTTAATATATGGTATGTACTGTAGTTATAGCTTCACATACGTTCCACTCACAGGACTGTTTGATAATTGCCATATTCAAAATGAAATGTGACAGCAATTGACCTCAGAGGGTCCTTTAAGCTTGATCGTTGAAAACACTGATCACTTAGACCGGCTTGTCCAGCCATACAGGTGGAGGCCTCTTGTTCAGCTGCCCACTCCACCCACTTTTCATGAAACCCCCAAACCAATAAGTTAAAACGTTTTAAAAGAGCATCAAGTAAAGGGACCTTATTTTGTGGCAACCACACTAAACATACATCTAGTCTACATTTGTTCTCTAATAAATTACACAATAATATTCATAATCCAAACCAGTTTGACCCATGTAATGGCTATAAAAGTGGCCTCTGTGCACCAGTAACTGTCTGGAGGCCTGTCCTGCTCCTTAGGTCTTGATAAAGGGAACAGAAAGAAGGCATGATGGGGGATATTGGCCTTTATGATAGGAACAGCTCTCAGGCCTAATGGCCTCCTGAGCATCAGGACTTGTGCACTCTTTCTGTTGTAAGTCAGGCGGGCTGCATAGTTTGCGTGTGGCCTTTGTCATGTGGGTCACACTGAAGGAGGGTCTGGGGTTTGGTAAAGGGACAAGGATGAAGCTCAAAGGGGACGTGGATCAAGTCTTTAGTAGGGGGAGAAGAGGATGGGTGTGTGTGTGGCCCGCAGTGGCCCCGGGGCAGGCCGAAACAGTGCAGGGCCCAGGAAGGGGGTCTGGATGAAGGTGGTGGTGCCCACTGGGTGACGCAGAGCCAGTGGGTTAGTTGCCAATGTGCACAGAGTTGGCTGGGTCAGGGGGCTGGGAAGGAAGCCAGTTGTCAAGCTCTTGGTCAGCTGCTTCTGCAAGGCCAGTTTGGTCTGGAGAGGACAGGAGGGGATGGTGAAAAGTGAGAGAAGAACACAGTGAGGGCAAACAGGCTTCCTGAACTTGTGGCCCTTGTTTGCACACATAGAGGAATGCATATTTTATATATTGCTCCATACTAAATACCACACAAAACTGGATTCCTGATAGCTTGTAGCAACACTAACAGAGTTATATACATAAGAGGCTAATGCTAAGACTACAGTATGGACACACATTAGCTTATTTCAGTCAGGCTTTAGTAAATGACAACCATTTAGTTTACAAGATTTTCTTTAAAAGCTACCCTTAATATTACTTAACATAGAACCATGGGGCTGGCTTTGTCCGTCAATTTGGTAAATACTACAATACCAATGAGCCTCAGCAACGACTGCTATACAGCAGCAAATTCAAAATGTCATAGTTACTGAATTACTCAATAATGGACCATGAATCAAACACGAAATTAATTTAAGCTGCAGAGTGTATTATCAGTTTTCTCAACAGTGTAATCTTTAGCTTCTTCCTCTCTTTATTTGCACCTGTAACAGAATTGTTTGCTCTGTGAGTGATTGGATGTTTTTTAATCGAAGAACCGTAGTTGTCTCCCCTGAAATATTTATATCCACAACCTTGTACTTTTAACTTTTTATTTAGGAACCACATATTCCATTGCAAAGTTTCATAGGTTCTATCAAAACGTGTGAGTCAAGTAACCATAGAAATAGAATGAGAGTAGAAGAGACATTGAACTTTAGCGTGGTCATTTGACTAGTTCAAGAGAAAATGGCAATTGTTGTAAGTTGTAATGGTGACAACACACATCAGTGGGGCTTTGAAGTGTGTCACACTCACTAGTTTGAGAACACTGTTTAATGAATAGAATTTGATGACTTACCAATAGAAATTTGAAGCAATTAAATCCAGCAATCCTCAATTCCTCTCTGGCAGCAAGACAACAGACATAGTGACAGAAGACGCCTCGCCATGCTTAGTACTACTCAACTGCTTGTTTTTCACAAAACCTCACCTCAGTGAATCCGCAACTTGCCACAGGTCGGTTAATACGGAAGTTCACGTGGAAGTTAGCCAGGTAACAGTTCAATGGTAATGGCAGTGCAATAGCAACTCTGACCATCTCTGTGACCATCCTGTTCAGTTGATTTGAATGGGAATTTCCATTCTACTCTCATTCTATTTCTGCATGTAACATTATCTATAGAAAAATGTATGTATAGGATTTTTCCAGAGATGGCAAAATTACTCACTTCCCGTATTCAAGTAGAAGTACAAATACTTGTGTTAAAAAAATACTCTGGTAAAAGTAGAAGTACTGATTTAACTCCTTTACTCAAGTAAAAGTAACAAAGTACAGGCTTGGAAATGTACTTAAAGTATAAAAGTAAAAGTAGCCTTTTGAATGACAACCATTTTTTATGCAAAGCTACCTGGAGCACACAAATGGTACTAGAGTGCAATCTGAGAAACTTCAGTGGACGTGGAAAAAAGGCTCTTTATGTGCCATTGGCTACATTTTAAATGGATTTTTGCCAATAGCCCTAAAACATCACCTATATGATTATTGTGACAGCGACTGGGACTCCAGGTTAATAAGATTCTGACTGAGTTGCAAGATATGAATTCAATTGTGATTCTGTGAGCATTCACAGATCCAGTTTCTCTTTGTTAATCTTCCCCTTAACATTTAAAGGAATCTAAATGTATGTGTGTGTGCTCAAATATGTCTTCTGGAAAGAAAAACGGATGAAATATGAATTACTAAACAGACATTAATTAAGAAGTTCCCCATACTTTAAGCACATTTTCTACTATCTCAAACATCTCTCTCAGATAAGGCTGAGAATGATTGGGAATGTCTTCCTGCTTGTCTGCCCAATCTCTGGGATCTGCGTTTTCTTCATTTTCAATCATGTCACTGTCCATAGTAATATGTGCTATCGTTAGCGCCATCAAGCCGCAATGATTTGCTGCAAATGAATGCCGCAGAATCTGTTGAGTCGTCTTGTAGTGGTGCGTCAAGTGGAGTAAAAGTACAAAGTCGGCACAAAAATAAATAGTAAAATGAAATAAAAATATCTGAAAAACCTACATCAATCTAAAGTATTTGTACTTTGTTACTTCCCATCTCTGGATTTTTCTTACAGAAATCAGTGGCCCCTGAAATAGCTATAGTGAGTAGCTGTTTAATGAGTAAAATTGGTAGCACCTCAAGGAAAAAAATGTTAGGAACTATCCCTATATATAATACAATATAAACATGTTTTTTTATTATCTCTGCTCAGTCCCCTGCCCCGTGGCCAGGCCTAAAGGTATGAATCTGAAGCTCTCCAATCCAACCCTAGACTCGGCCTCTCCTGCCACTGACCTGCGAGGAGAGGGAGGTGAGATTGTACTGGCTGAACGCTTTCTTCATGGCAGACACAGCCACGCCTGCATAGCCACTCCATCTCACGTTCTGTATGGTGGAGGAGGAGAAGGAGGAAGATAAGAAAAAATGGGGAGGTGTGTATATGACAGGAGCAGAGAAGTGATTAATCTGGAGTGCTGATTCAGGCTGCTGTTGTCAGAGCTGGTCAGTTGAGGAGAGCAGGACTATTTTAGACCTGTCTCAAGGGTAGGGGACTCACTGAGTACAACAGTGTGCTTAACCTCTATGACAGTACAGGCACACAAACATGCTGCCTCAACAAGACTCATAGAAGCCCCTGAGCTCAATTTAATGAGATCTGTGAGTGTTTCTTTACTGTCTGTTGGGGCCAGAGTCAAATCAGTTAACTGTACTGGAGATAAATTAACACTGGTGTTTAAAAATGCATTAGTTTACGAGCAAGACTGAAACTATTCCAATGTTGGCACATGTGTACAGCTTGTTCGGCATATCTGCTGTAGAAAGGCCATTGTGTTTTGTTTGTCTTCCTTGAGTGTTTGCATGCAAATTTGCGTGACTGTGTTTTGTTTGTCTGTGTCTTTATGCTGAGACTTACCGCTAAGCTGGTGCTTGGCTGGCTCTTGCTGTGGGGGGTAAATTTGGGTTTGGGTGGTTTTCCAGCCAGCCTATCCTTGTGCCTTCTGCTATTCATGTGCTGCAGAGACCAGCAGAAATACAATCAACGAGCTAACAAGCATCTGTTGTACCACAGTGGGACAGCTTCAAATGTTTTCTGCTAATTAATAATGGATACACATAGAGTATAACTGAAGTGCACAAACATTTACATCAAATTACTTGCTACGGCTGCCATGCTATCTCCTTCTCTAGCTGCAGTACTAACAGGCTTGTGTCCTTGTGGGATACAGGTTGTTTATTTAAGACCGGTGTAATGCATTTCAGACTTTAAAGCAGCCTGGGTGCTCACATATGCCAACATATCCTGTATCTTTTCCATATTCCACTAGCATATACTGTAGGCAAAGTTTTCAAGACAATCCTTTCACTCAGATGTAGTATTTAATGAACATCAAAAGGGGAGAAATTACATCCCCAACTGGATGTGATGCCAACGTATGTAAGTACGTAATACAAGTGCATCAAGGTGATATTAAAAGTCTTTTTGATTATGTAAAGTATTTTAAATCCCATCATACATATGTATAATTTTAATGAACATCATTTGTGATCCCTTTCGTAATTGTAACATTGGAGGTCAGTCTTGTTTAAGTTCAAAGTGTAATATCTCTTCATGTGTAAAGTAATTGCTAACTATGTGCATGCAGTTCTGTTTTCTGATTAATTCTGTGGCCACATCATCTGTCTGTGGAGGAGAGGTAATTATATGCAACATTTCTCCACTGCCTGATGCGATAGGACTGGAGTGCTTTTCCCTGCAAAGTCAACAGTCCTTCAATATGCACAAATTTTGAATTTTTCAAAAAGGAGGGAATAGTCCCACAGTGATAGCTTTTGCTGTTTTGACCTCCTATTCTGATACTTCACAGCCAAAATTTTGTAATGTCTTTTGTGGTGCTAAAAGTTTGACCAAAAAAGTTTGGTATGTTGCCATTGCTTCACATACACATTTTTGTCCATTTCTCTGTCAGATTATACCAGATATCATCCATTCATTTGTTTTCTTTCCCCCACAATGGCCAATATAATCCATAATGTAAGTAGTACATTAAATGGTTAATGAGACATAAATATGCAACATAGCGTAAATAAATCAGGTTTCTTTTGACACTTACCTGGCTAAGCTGGGTCTCAGAGTTCACAAAAATCTCACACACTTCACACTGATAGTTCTTGCTAGGCACGCCGACACTGCCTTTGCTAGCCAGTCTCTTGCTCTTGCAGCCCGCACGAGCTGCCACCACCTTCCCCCTGCGCCGAGGCAGAACACTGTGACCTTCCAGCATCAATTTGTGCTTTGTACCTGGTGGAGAGAGTAGAGAGCTGGCAGGTTTGTTGTGGTTCACATTATATAATATTACAGACATGTGTTTGATGCTCAGATGTTCAACCAACCAGTAACAAATGTAAAAGCCTTTAATAAAAGCCTTTTACCGCTGTTATGTGCTTCCAGTTGGGAGATGGAGTTGACTGTGACTTTACAGACAGGACAATGGAGGTGAGCCTTGCTCTTCTTGGGATCCTTGTCTTCATCCGTATGTGGCTCGTCCTTTATGATGGACATGTCTGCCTGGCTGCCTGACTCAGTGATGGGGCCCGCCGCCTCGATAGCCTCTGGGACTTCAGGGGCACTGGTGTCTGAGGCAGTCTCTGAGAGCTGTGAGGATGGCGAAATCTGAGGAGAGGAAATGGTGACCAACTCTACAGAGGAAACCTCAGATACTGGTGTCAGCATAACTGAACTCCTGGGACTGTCCTCAAGCTTTGCCTCCAAGTTGGCTGGTTCTTGGTCAGACTGAAGACCTGCATAAAGAGGTAGAAAGGATAACATCAGCTGTGGTCCATTTAAACCTGTAATAATTACATTTTTTGGCCACTTGATGGTAGCAGAAACAAGCTGTGAAGTTGATATCGGGAACTTGTTAGCGGTTGCTTGTTTAAACATCCAGCAGTTATGGAACAACAATATCATTAACTATGTTCAACAGCTAGTCGCTAACTGTGTCTGCCTACTATTTGGTGCTAAGCAGGTAGTGTACAGTGGGTTTTTAGAGATTTTTCTCTGAAAACTACCTGTTGCAGCCGAAAACGATGCTATGAGAGCTGTGAGAGTGAATGAAAACAGTAACTTTATGTGGCTTAGAGCTAAACAATGAGCAGGAACTCGCTCCAAAGTGTGCAACTTACAACTTTTTGGTTTAGTAATTATTAGTAATGTATATACATTTCCAAAATGTAATATTGGATATATATATTTATAAGCTTTTTCTATTGCAGTTAATATTAACACCAACTAAGCATGATGTCTGAAATAAATTAGCCTGAATAAATCTCCTTGCATGTCTAATCAGCAAAACACTTTTTAGATTGAATGAACATCTTGCTAATATAAAGTCAGCTGAATAATCTCCAAAATAACCATTACTCTTGTCATACAGTATTGAAGCCAACATTATAGTGCTTTTCAAGTGCTTGCTTTGTGCCATTTTCTGATATAGTATCAGCCTTTTGTTTGAAATCATTTGGATTAGTGTTGGTTTGGGCAAGTGAATGCCATCAGTTCCCTCCCTCCCTTTCTCCCTCCCTTCCTTCTCCAGTCCATTTCCTTTACCATTCAAATATCAAGTGGACCTGGACTCTTAGTCAATATAAACAAACCTATCGACTGCCGGGCATGGGCCGATAAGTCACTGGAGTTCCATTACACATCTCCCCTTCACCCCATTGCCCTCCCGAGGGAGCCACACACTTCACCCCAGAGCACTGTGCGCTACGCCTGCTGAATATCTCCATTTCATTTAGTGCGCTTTATCCCGACACACACTCACAACCCTCCTCTATGAAAACTCTGCTCCATTGATTTTCCCTTTTACGTCTCAGAGTAAATTCCTCATTGGAGATAAGGGTCTTCCTCTCTCATTCCCGCTTTAAAGAAAAAAATAACCTATATAGGAGCAAGATTAGACAGTCTCATCGCTGTAATGAGAGTGACCCCTGAGGGATTTGAGCTCCTCTGTTGGGAGGGGGGGCGGGGGGGGGGGGAGGGGGGAGCGGGTATGATCCTAAGCTTATGGGAAAGACAGGGCCACCTGAGAAGTCTCTGGAGATGAGTGATATTGATCAATGCATTTAGCCTACCTTTCAGAGGAAGACATGGAGGCTGTTGGGAGTCAGAACCCTCCAAAATCCAAAGACCTCATTTGACAAAGAATCATTTTAGCTATCCCTGCTGTGTTCAAGATATCCTCTTTTTTTTAAAGCCCAACCTTTAACAGCTAAAAATTCACCCGTAAATGAAAGTATTAATAAATGCATTAATAAAGCAGTCAACAGACTCCAACTGACAAATAATTGTCAGTTGGAGCCCTGATAGAAAGCTGTGAAATTAGTTGTTTTCTTGGTTAAAAAATCCTTTGGATCTGATAAAAGTTTGATAAATAACAAGACTGTTCTACTATCTTCTCTAAAAAAAAGGCTTGTCTGTCCACTTGTTAGTTGTCCCACATGCTGTCTGACTATCTAAATGATGAAAGCAAAGGCCAGCATATTGACAGTGCCAACAGGGCCACTGTGGGTAGAACTACACAGAAGAAAATTATGGATATTTGGATCGATGTTATGCAGACAATCATCAGTGTTCTTTAACATGAAAAGAATAAAATCCATGTTTTAACAGTTCAATTAAATCTGATGGACTTTTAGAATGTAAACACATCTGAAGCGATCTCAATTCAGCAAATGAATATGAATGTCAGACTCATTATGCACACACTTGCATACACATACAGACACCAGGCACTCGGTTTAGCCAGCAAGCGCTGATCCAAATCAGCCTCAGAACATAAACAACTTCCCAGGTGGAAAATCCTCTCTTTAAATCATCATTACTACAGTGACAGACAGAGTCCCTGTAAAGACAGTTTCAACAGCGGAGTCAATCAAAGCAGAGGGTGATTGATGCTTGTCACGATTGATGCCGTCCCTATGTCTCTGGGCACCAACATGCTGCTCTCTCACTTGATCACTTGCTATGTGCTCACTCCCTCCTTTATTGGTTCGGCACATGGCTAGTAAGGATCGTTTAGGCCCTTCGTGGAATGAAAAACGTTGTCCCTGCTCTTCCATTTCTCTCTCCTGTATGTATGAATTGTTGTGGTACCCTATATGACAAAATATCTGTAGAAAGTAAGAGATGCTGGAAAGTTTTGCTGTAACAAGATAGAATTTAGATTTGTGTAACATTGTGGCAACATGGGACATTTGTTGATAGTTTAAAGTAGTTAAACTAACAACATACAGGCCATCCCCACTGGTGTTGAAGTTGCATTAGTACTTACATTGGCAGTTCAAGGTCCTGCGTTTGTGTCTGGCCTATGGTCATATTGCTATTACATTTATGTAGGTGTTCTGCTATATCTCTTAACTATTTTGTGACAAGGTCTAGACCTGGTCCATTCCACTGTGGCACCCGCCCAAATACACTTGCAATTTGTGATTCATCATTTGTTTTATGTGTATTGTAGACAAAGTGCACTTCCACCATCCAGAAACTCACACTCAGGTGGTATTTGAATGGTAGCTGTCTTCTGTGTGTGCTAGTAGATATTTTAATGGTGCTGAAGACACTAACCTTGTTGCTCTACAGTCTGTTTATTCTGAACCAGACAGCTCCGAGGAACAGCCGACAGGTGCGTTATTGGTTGATGATGGCAGACAGTGTGGGCATTACCCTCAGACAGCTCCCCACCAGCATTCAGTTTCATGGCAGACATTACTCATTTCATACAGTGTTAATTTGGAGCGCTATTCCATTACAGGTTGGCATTGTGGTGCATGCCACCACTGGCTCGCACTGCTGCATTTCAATTTCACATTAGGCCAATCACACAATTGGGCTTATTAAAGAGTGTTCCTCCTCACAAAATAGTCTTGGATCTGTAAAATTATTCACAGCATTAAACTATGACTTATGTACTTTCTTTCTCCTATGACCCCCCTTTTCCATCCATGTTCTTTCTCTCTTATTTCTCTCTCTCTCTCTCTCTCTCTCTCCTTCATTTCATCTTATCTTTCATTTTCCACTTACCATCTTGTTTCGTCTCCACTGCTGCTTCCCTCTTTCAGAGCTCCCCTTTGCAACAGTGGAATATTAAAATGAGATTTGATGAGAGTGTTATCAGGCTACCAGTCTTTTGTCCACTTTCTCCTTTCTGAAGGAGACTCTTAGTGCTCAAGGCAAAAAGTGTGCATGTGTGTGTGCGGTTGTCCACATGCACATAAGCATGTCTATAAGGGGGTTGGGGGTAAAGTACAAACTGCCTCCCTCTCCTCCCACCACCTTTATATCTCTTCTCTGATTTTCCATCTGGCATCCAAACACATTTTGAAATTCTGCTCAGATAGTGATCTTCTGCCTGGCCAGGGGAAGTGGAGGGGAGGATAGAGTTGGAAAGTAGAAGAGAGGGAGGAAAATCTGCTTTCCACTGCCATCACTTCGGATGGATAAATAAAAAGTGTGGACCTAGACGAGTGCAACATGAGAAGGTAATGTGCTCCCTCTGTAGTCAAAATGCCATCAAAGCAATTGCACTCTCCATGCTAAAGTTGCGTGCCGCATGGAAAAGTCAACATTTGAATTCTGCTAACAGAAAACCAATGCACTCCTCTTTCTTTATCAAAAGTTAAAATATCTATATTTACCCCACCATTGTGAAACCATTTGAACTGTTTGTAAAAGAAGATGAGTGCCTTTGATTTCTTTCAAATTTATTTTGACAACCCCTCAAATGAAAACTCTCACCACTATTTTTCTCCCTCTCCACTCTGTGTAGTTTTTTTCATGCTGCACAACTACACCAATTCTGCTTCTACAACTATCCTCTCTATCTAACCAAGATAGATAGGAGAGCAAGGGAATCAGGCAATGGAAATTAAGAGGCAATGGCAGTAAAAATGACCCCAGTGAGGCTTTGATCGATCTCAGCAAGCCTATTTCTTTACACAACATCTCACAATCCCACAGCTTCGGAGTCCACAATCTATCGCAAGGCACAGGGGCCGAGGGCCAGGTCAAAGAGGTTTTAGTGAGTACAGTTTGGGTTAATTTTGCTAACGTTTGATTGCACAGAAATACAGAGGGGATGGGAGGGTGAGAGAATGAACTATAAGGTGTACAGAAGATGTATACTTAAAGAGTAACATAATGGAGCAGAGGGAAAATTGAAAGCAAGAAAGATGCCCAGATATGGGGGAGGAGGATGAAAGCTGTCAATGATTTAAAAGTAGGAAGGTTTTGGCTAGTCCACACGGCATTGCAGGTGCTGTTGCAAAATTTTGGTGGAACGTGTACTTTCAAAAGTTGTTTTAGTCATGCAACAGAAAACTCGGATTAGACAGATAATCTAGCTAACTGTCTGGATTTACCCTGTAGAGGTCTGAGGACCAGTTAACCATGGTCCTCATAAACATTTGTGTTTAAAATTCCAACACAAAGAATACGGAAGGTACCAGACATCCGGGCAAAAGGATTTCCGGCAGCACCGGAGCAATTCTGGAAGTGGAATGTTGTGGATATAGACTAGTGGCGGGGTTTAGAAAGATGAAATGCAGTATAAGTGGGAACTAAAGCTTTATACAATGATCATCAAGAGATACTTTCTGTTTACGTACTTGCTCCCTCCACTAAGCTTGTATCCATAAGTACAGGAAGAGCTGCCTCGGATGTGGACGTCTTGCTCCTGTCCCGATCTCGTTCCCGGTCTCTTTCCCTTCCTATGGATGAGGCCTCCCCAGCTCGTCGCTGCCTGTTCTTCTGGGCCTCCATGGCTTTGAGCTTTCGGGCATGCTTGTGGCCCTTATAGTGGGCCTCTGCTTGGTTCTGCAAGAAAATGAGAGAAAAGCAGGTCAGGAGGGAAAAGCAGAAATGAGTGTTTGACTCAATGCATTATGTGCTGGAAAGACTGAGCCCACGTGCAATAAATGTTAAAATGCACGCCTGAATATTCACTCTATTGCAGGCTTACACAAGACGAGAGTCTGTTTCCACCTGATAACAGCGCTGGCACATTGGGAGGCCAGAGGTATAATTGCATGTGTAATATGCAACAAGAGAGAGGATCCCATCTCCACAACTACCATATTAATGTGCACTGTGAGAGTCAGCCTCTGCATATCCTAGACGTGTGGCAATGTGTACACACATCCGAGGACTCACACAAACTCACAAATACAAATCAGACGGCAAACACATTCTGGCGGACTGCAATGCAGCAATAAACACGTTCACGCAAATTACCCTCTGGGTGGATCAAGATTTACCTTCACATTCTCATCATTCTCACGGCCCAGTTCAATCCAAGAACAAAGCCCCTGTTGTCAGAGCAAGCGTGGATACATAGGAATAGCAGAGAAATCAATACAGATATCAGTCATTAAAAGCTAAAACAACCTCCAGGGATCAGCTCTCATCAGCTTCTGGCCTAGATAGAACATAGTAGAACAAGAACCTGGCTAAATGAGTTCCAAATTAAACCTAAAGTGTGAAAAACTTAAATTTCCACAAATAACAAAATTATAGAGAAGAGTAATATGGACATTTTCATAACTTCAGTATTTAAGAGTTAATGGATGAAGGATTAAGAATAAATTGCTTTTTTACAATAGGTGTATGTTTTGCAGCAAGGTACGTCTTTCTGCCAAGATTGCAATGCTCCGAGCCCTTTTACAGTTTAAATTCCAAGAGAAATAAATCATGAAAATTCTAAGAGACAAAACAAGTTGAGGAAGAGACTGGACTTCCTTTTCAAGTGCTCCTAAGTGAGGAATAAGTATACAGAAATGAATAAAAGAGCGTTTCAGTAGGAGCAAAATGTGGATATTTCTGATTACTTGAGCATCCACAATACATATCCAGTAAGCAATAAATGCAATTAGTGCTTGTGCTGTGTTGGTGCACGGATACAAGGTTCCAGGCACACATACATGCACCACCACTGCCACCAGTCTTATGTGTTAGCTCTATGTAAACATTAGCAGTCTGAGAATGAAGTTAAACAGGTACACTTCACATTAGCGAGCCTAATGGTGGGATATAGCGAAGACCTATGAATAATGTGACTGTCAAAGCATCTGTAAAAACAACTTGAATACTTCAGCACATCGTGTGACTGATCTGCTGTGAAAAGGCTTCAGAGATTAGCGTGATGTGACGAATTCTGCCAGTGCCTTCTCTACCACCAGTCTCTCCATCCAATTCAGTCTCAGTGGAGGCAGAATGACAAGGTGTGAAATGAGCTTTGGTTTTCACATCACTATGCCGGCCAGCAGGATACAGTACTCTTCTAAGGGATCCCTCATTGTCCAGTGATTAAGCAATCCTACAGCTAAAAGTAAACACTGGACTTCAGTATATCTGGTGCATAGACATTATGTTCGGTGGGTGTGGAACATGTCGCCCCATAGCTCTAAAATAGCACTGAATCATCACTCCCAAAAATGAATTGCTTGTAGCAAAAATAATAAAAAGGCATAATAAAAATCAAATGGATCTGCAGATTGGTGTGATTAATTAATTCAACAATCACTGAGCTGCCTGTTTTGATTGTGGCGGTGCATGTTTCTCCTCAAGTTACTAAACGTTCAGATTGGTGGTAAGAAATATTGCCTTTAGTAAATTTGCCAGACACAGTTGTCTCTGTAATATTTGCAGCACTCTGGTATACATATTCGTAGCTTGATTATATTCTATCTATGTTATCATAATGTAACATTTTAAATATGATGAACAAGAGAAAATACATGAAATAATCTTGCATAATCATCCATTTGATTTCAGTTAAACACACACACAGACAAACAACAAATGCCCTATCGCATTGCCCGAAATTTGAATAAATCAATAAAAATATGAGTGAAATAACTGATGATGATCCACATTAGCATGCAAAATGCTGTAATGGTGACACTTCTTCAAAACAATTTCATATCCATGTTTGGAGTAAAAAAAAAAAAGCCATTTTAGTTTCACAGTAGAAAGGCCCAAGGAAACCAGAGGTCACTCAGGCCACTCAGGTGTTCCCTTTAGTGTGACAGAAATAGTTAGCCATTTTGAGAAAAATATTTATTTGCTTTCTTGCAGAGATGTTGGATGAATGTATCTCATGTCTGTAAATGTAATTAAAAGCTACAGCCAACAGCTGGTTAGCTTATTTTATTATTTTATTTTATTAACGAGGGAACAGCCCTAATGGCTTCTTTTACATAGAGATTATGCAATACTGCTGTAAAGAAGATCCACCATCATGCCGAGTCTGTTTTTTAGACTGAACCCAACAACACTGGCCCCAGCGTGTGATTTTAGATAGCATGTCGGCATTCTGGAAGCAAAAGAAGTGACGTGTAACACAACAGCGTTGGCATATGTGTGTAGTCCTAGCATGCAAACTGTCCCTAACAGAAGTCGATTAGGCTCTGTTACTACCTCTGCTGCCAGCTTGACAGTAGAACAACCCTGTCCCTCCATTCCATGTCTGTATCTTTTATACTGAACAGCGTGGCGGAATAACGGCGAAACATCATGTTATTAAATCGGTAAAAAATAATAAAATAAAAGACACCTTGTGGTTTTGAAGGGGGTTGTGTGCTGGGCAATATCTGGTATAGGTGTAGCAATGTCCTGGTTACCTGGCAACCTGACAGTGATGACAAGACTCCAAGAAGTTACTGACTAAAAAATAGTATGTTGACCACTAGAAGGCAGCAACGACTAGTGTTCCTACCTCTAAGCTACACTGTATTTTCATGATGTCAACAGGGCACTGGCACACCATACAAAAACAAGATTTTAAGTTGCTATTTAAGGTCAATTTGTGCCATATGGCCTACTGAGCAACAGAGAAAGCATACATATTTCCCTTTTGAGCATTATGCTAGGGTGACCAAACATCCTCTTTTGCCCGGACATGTCCACTTTTTACATACTGTCCGGGGCATCCGGGGTGTTATAAATTCATGAAAATGT
Source organism: Etheostoma perlongum (assembly GCA_026937815.1). Classification (NCBI taxonomy): domain Eukaryota; kingdom Metazoa; phylum Chordata; class Actinopteri; order Perciformes; family Percidae; genus Etheostoma; species Etheostoma perlongum. The sequence goes on along the minus strand of CM049385.1, from coordinate 16,210,978 downwards.
CCGGTTTTCAGTGTTTTTCATGGGGCCATTAAGTGTGTACTTAAATTGACTGCCGCTTTACACACAATACTAGCTACGGTACTTTGTTGCGTGACGTAATTCCCGAGAAGCTGCCTCGTGGGTGGATCTGCAACGCACACATACAGGGAGCAGATCAGACAGTGGAGCACATACAGGGAGCAGATCAGACAGTGGAGCACATACAGGGAGCAGATCAGACAGTGGAGCACATATAGGGAGCAGATCAGACAGTGGAGCACATATAGGGAGCAGATCAGACAGAGTAGCACATACAGGGAGCAGATCAAGCAGATCAGACAGCGGAGCAGCATTGCACACAAAATGCCGAAGCGTAAGTGTAGCTTCAGTTGCAAAAAAAACTTTTCACGTACCGTCTCGGTTGGGACAAGTGGGAGGCGGAGTGCACCTTGTGCAAAGCTAGCACATTTGTCTAATAAAGGTGCTGGAGATCTCAAAGCTCACATGGACACTGAAAAACTTATCTTATTACATTGAAAAGGTGTTAAGAGATATTTAGTTGAAGCTAGATTTTGAAGCTGACACAGAATAGGTCATGTTTAGAACATTATCTCATATTAATTTATTTGAAAAGAGCTATTATCTTGTTACAGGTTGTGACATATTTCATTTTATTACATAAGTTATTTTTATACCATTGAGGCCTAATAAAGCATGTTCATTAACCTCTGAGAAGCCTGTCTGAATTTGTGTTTTGATGCCGGGCCGAGTGTCTTCTTTTTTGTAAATCAAAATATGGTCACCCTACATTATGCATAAGGATAACTTGATTTTTAATATGTGAGCAAAGTCTGAGGAGAGTACAAGGAAGTGTTAGGAGAGTATTCATGCTCTCAGAGACACAGATAAAGCTACAGTGAGAGCTGCCACGTCTCTTTAAGTCTGTGTGCATAGACAGGGAATGGGATTTGCTCTACTGTGTGAGGAGCACGTCTGAGTCTCCTCTCCCCCCTCAGTTTGCTGTCTCCTGTGCCTCAGCCCTTCTTTGAAGATGGAGTCCAAAAAAAGTGGGTGACTGTATGTGTGTGTGTGTGTGTGTGTGTGTGTGTGTTTTATTGTGCCTAGACATTAATGTCTTAAGGCTTTCTGGACTATTGTCTATTTGTTTATGTGAATATGCATGAAATGTCATGGGGTGTTTGTCTGTGTGTCTCTCTGTGTGCATGTGTGTGCTCTAGCGTGCATGTGAATTTGTGTATGTGTGTGCGTGCTAAGGGTGTTGGGAGAAATGGAAAGCAGAGAATGCTGTTTCCTGCAGGGGCTACTGATTGTTTCTGCTCTTTGCTGATAAACGACAGCTTTCCCTGCTGTCTAATCCCTCATACCAAAACAACAAACAGACACACACACACACACACACACACACACACACACACACACGCACACACACAGTCAGTGGACGGGCTTTGGTAATTGGGGGACAGCAATATTTTCAAAAAACAACATTCAAGAAGATAGCACAGAACAAAGTTTTGTTTTTCTGAGACTAGTCTCACTTTTTGGAATATATTGCTTTTATGTTGTAAATCACACAGTCTGGCATGCTGTCTCTTTCTCTCTCTTATCGTCCCACAAGCTTTCTATATTTCTCATAAACACCAAGGCAAAAAGCCACTAAAACATTTCTTACCGTTGAGTTAAAGCGCAGGTGGCAAATGTTGCAGGAGATAATCTGTTTCTTCTTGAGGGGCTGAGGGACACCAAATGTGTGGTTGATCACTGCCTTCTGGACAGGGTCCATCTGAGAGACAGTAAGAGAAAACCAGTACAAACAACATTAGTGCTGCCTATAAGATTTTATTTTCCCAAATGATAAATGTTTGTGCAGCAGAACAACTCAGAAGTGAGGTTTTTCCCCAGTAAGACAAGATTCAATCTTTAGTGTGGCCATACTTTTATTAAGTATCCCCTAATACATCAGTAGACTGCACAACATTTCATCCAAATACTTCCATTAGCTGCAGTAGAATGTAATGGGTAAATAACTTCAGTTATTCATGATAAATGGTGTCAGTCCCTCAGGGTCAACATTCATGATTCAAGATTTGGTACTAATGTTGAGAAATGTATTTAGACGAGAGACAACCATCTCCTTGTTAGAGGGGAAAGTTGGTTAGCTAAAGTCTAATTCAACAGTCCTCCAATAAACCCTACCTTCATGAAGGTTACAATGTTCAGTTTTTGTGGTGCTGCCACAATCTTAAAACCCTGTGCATGCAACCAGAGGGGATGAAGACCATATACTCCTCACCTGTTCATCATAGTGATTAAAGATTAAAAAAATGAACAAGAAATCAGGGACAAGCAGGGAGTGTCTACCTGTTTTAGCTGAGCAGAGTACATTCATGGAGTAAATATTAACTTGACCATATTTTTTATTTTGTTACTTTTTATAAAAGAGAAAAGAAGAAGTCATACTGCCACACTCCTTATAATGGGCTAGATTAGGATAGGGCACATGTCAGTATAAGAGATGAGTGGAAAGGCCTATTTTCTACATTTCTTTAAACTATACTGCATGACAACTAATTACGCATTGCTCCTACACTGTCACAATGATCGAATGTTATGACTGTATTAATTACAAATGTAAATATATTCAAGCTGATTGTAATGCTTTTCAGCAATAGATGGCTGCATTCCAACAGTTTCTACTCTTTTCTGCTTTGTTACAGTGCAAAAGTGAGCAGGTACACAAAGTATACCAGGCACAGGGGAAATCGTCATGCCATACCAAGTTCAAGTTAGTAGAAGGAAGAATTATTACAACAACAGATATACACATAACTTTGAGAAACAAATCCTTGCCCAATAAAAATAAAGTCAAACTGTGCTTGACTGCCTAAAGATAATCTAAGACCTGAACTTTAGATGACATATCTATGCAGTAACAGGAAAAAAACACCAGTTTGTATGTTGACACTCCACGTAAAGATGGCCTTGCTTGTGACTCTTAAGCTGTTTTTTGACACAAGTCTGCAGTGTAACAACAATTATACTTATCCAACACAATTTCTTATTGATATATCAAACTGTATTCTATTTAAGATATTTTCTTTTTCAAAATGTTTTACAATAATAATAATAATATTTTTCATTTTCAATCGGCTTTGAACAATGTCAATTCTTTGCACACAAAAGTAAGACCTATGGTCCACCCACACAGATGTTTCCACTTATTCGTCTAGACTTCTTCTCGGGACAGCAGGGTTTTGTACACAATCTTTATATATAAATCCCACTGATAAGATTTTTTTTTTTTGCATGCAGCTAGTTAACATACTTGACCAATTCTCACTCTTTTCATTTCCCTGCTTTCTCTTTCTTGTTTCACTAGCTATTGTCAAAGCAATAGGGGTAGCATGCTTGCTTGAATTTTTATCTCTAGCAACATGATTTAATTTTACTTATATCACAGTAGACTATTCTACGGAAGCTGAGAACGGCCATTTTTTTTTACGCACTGTTATCTAATGATAACAACTTATTCATTTGTTGTCTCGATATAATAAAGTTTGTTTTCTCGAGATAACATATCAATTATTTTGTTATCTCGACATAACAAAGATCGTTTTATCAAGATAATGAGCTAATTAATAATGTGTTTGTCTTGAATTCAAACTAATGCGCTGCCACGAATGGCTTCCGTAGTGCCACTAGCTGTAGCTGGAGCCTACCAGTGATGTGATCCATTTGTATACAGGTGGGAGGCTGGCAAACTCTTATATATCTGGCTGTTTCAGCAAGGTAACGTAAACGGAGGCTAACGTTAACTTAGCAATGTGATGCGAAACGTAATTAAATGTTTATTAATTCATTTAATAGTGTTTTTTTGCGGAAGCCGTTCGTGGCAGCGCATTACTTTGAATTCAAGACGAACACATTAATTAGTTTGTTATCTTGATAAAACGATCTTTGTTAGTTCGGGATAACAAAATAATTAATTTGTTGTCTTGAAAAAACAAACTTTGTTATAGCGAGATAACAAATTAATAAGTCGTTATCACAAGATAACAGTGCATTAAAAAAAAATCCATGGCCGTTCTTGGCTTCCGTACTACTCAGTATTATTTAGTATATCATGTACTTTTGCTTTTGCAACATGTTCTCCGGGAACCATCAACTTATTGCATGGAGGTCTGGGACGATGCCTAGGGAGTGGCAGTCCGGGGTGGTGGTTCCCCTCTTCAAAAAAGGGGACCAGAGGGTGTGTGCCAATTACAGGGGTATCACACCTCTCAGCCTCCCTGGTAAAGTCTACTCCAAGGTGGTGGAAAGGAGGGTTCGGCCGGTAGTCGAACCTTGGGTTGAAGAGGAACAATGCAGATTCCGTCCTGGTCGTGGAACAACAGATCAGATCTTCACTCTCGCAAGGATCCTGGAGGGAACCTGGGATTGTGCCCAACCTTTCTACATGTGTTTTGTGGATCTGGAGAAGGTCCCCCGAGAGACACTGTGGGAGGTGCTGCGGGAGTGTGGGGTGAGGGGGTCCCTTCTCAGGGCCATCCAATCTCTGTATGACCAAAGCGAGAGCTGTGTCCAGGTTCTCTGCAGTAAGTCAGACTAGTTTCAGGTTAGGGTTGGCCTTTGCCAGGGCTGCGCTTTGTCACCAATCCTGTTTGTGGTATTTATGGACAGGATATTGAGGTGTAGTCGGGATGGGGAGGGGTTGCAGTTCGGTGGGCTGGGGATCTCATCGCTGCTTTTTGCAGATGATGTGGTCCTGAAGGCATCATCGTCCTGTGACCTTCAGCACTCACTAGATCGGTTCGCAGCCGAGTGTGAAGCGGCTGGGATGAGGATCAGCACCTCTAAATCTGAGACCATGGTTCTCAGTAGGAAACCGATGGAGTGCTTTCTTCAGGTAGGGAATAAGTCCTTACCTCAAGTGAAGGAGTTTAAATTCCTTGGTGTCTTATTCGCGAGTGAGGGGACAACAGAGCGGGAGATTGGTCAGAGAATCTGAGCAGCGGGTGCGGTATTACATTCAATTTATTGCACTGATTAAAAGAGAGCTGAGCCAGAAGGCAAAGCTCTCGATCTACTGGTCAGTTTTCGTTCCTACCCTCACCTATGGTCATGAAGGCTGGGTCTATGGTCATCCAGGGTAAAGGGCCCAAATGGGTTTCAAGGTGGCACCGAAAGAAGCACAGTCATCCAGGGTACAAGTGGCCCAAATGGGTTTGGTTCGGGCATCTGGAAGGTGGCCTCATGGCGCCTCTTTAAAGATAGGGTGAGAAGCACAGTCATCCTCGGGAAGCCCAGGACTAGGTGGAGAGATTATATCCCGAATCTGGCCTGGAAATGCCTTGGGATCCCCCAGTCGGAACTGGTTGATGTAGCTGGGGAAAGAGAAGTTTGGGGTCCCCTGCTGGATCTGCTGCCCCCGATACAGTATAAGTGGATGAAGATGGATGGATGGATGCTGTTGCAACAATTCCTGTTAACTACTGAACTGAACTGATGTCTCTTTTTTAAGTGACCTGAAATTTAAGTGACCCCGCATGACACCGCAAGCACTGATGAAAAGGACTGCTCTTGGTTTTAATGTCTGACTTTATTGGGCACCTGAGTACTTTTGTGTTATGCAATTAAATTGAATTTGAAAAATATTTAGTTTTCAGATATGTGTCTTTCTGTTGTGATTTGGTCTTTATTACCTCACAGTAAAGACAGGATACATTCTGTTGGTGTGGAATCCTATTTACTGTATGTGACTGTCACCACAAAACACTTTTCATATAGTATGCAGACCTCCTAAATGGGGCTGAGCCAAGATATGCTGTATTGAGAGAAGTGGAGCTTGATTAACAGTGTCCAGGAAAGAAATACTCACAATACTGAAAAAATGGCTCCTAATATTGTTCTTGCTGACAAAAACAACGAAAACATGATACAAGTTTAAAGGAGATTTAAATCCAGCCATAATAATGCAGGCATTTCTGTAAGTTAAAGGAGTATTCAGCCCATGATCTTTGCACTTTATTAACACTGCTGAGATGGGGCTATCACTGCTATCAATTTGTAATTAGCTGGATTTATACTTCTGCTTCAAAGGGTTACACTTTACCTGTACATGTGCTCCTTCTTCAGAAATATAACTACATGTCAGGGTTACTGTACAAGTGGCAATATTGAGGACTGTATGACTTGTGATTGGTCAGCTTAAGCTGCTTGTTTTCTCATTCAAGTTTTTGATGCTTTTGGAGACTGTTGAGAGTGAAGCCAACATTAAGGAAATTGAAGTAAGACTCGAAGTAGTCTCTTTCAGTAACACATATTTAGCACAGCCATTACACTGCAGACCTTCTGCTCACCGTGATTACAGCTCTGTAGGAATTGATAAAAGGTGTGGGTACGAGATCTCTGCTGCCTGCACGATCCGACGTGCGCATGCACAAGATGTTTGCGCATGCGCAGATGATATTCCTGTTTTTTACGACAATTTACGCTGCCTAAAGCCTAATGCCATATAACAATGAATCACAAAGGGAAGTGTGGAGGAAACTGAAGGTTTGCAGTGACAGAAAGACTCAGACTTCATTCCACATGTAACCAAAATGGTGTATGTTCATGTAACATGTAACAACTCCTTTACTATTTTGGTTTGGCAGCCACGTAAACATTGCGTAATGCATAGTGTAAGCGAGATTTAAAAAAAACATCACAATATCCCCAAACTACAAATTACAAAAATAACAATGTCGCCAAGGCGTAGTACACTGACGTCGATATGTGGGTTTTGGATCAGTAACAATAAGTACTTAATTTAAATATCTAAATAAATAACAGACCTGCCATGAACTGCACAATGAATAACATAAAATGTATACAGTATGTCGCCAGTTGTCCCGCCTGGCTGTCAAGTGTTTCAACGCATGCGTGATAGAAATAGTGTAGGAAAACCTACATGTATTTATGCGCATGCACATATTGGATCGCACAGGCAGCACAGATTGCGTACCGCCAAAAGGTAAACACAGCGATGGCACAGCGGCAGTCTTCTATTTAGTAATGACACATGGCAAAATGGCGTTATAAGTTACCTGGATGTAGCTCCTGTTCTGTAAGTATGTGTGTAGCCCACCGAAGCCCTGTATCACAAAGTAAATTAAAGAATGTACACACAGTTACTGTGGGGAATATAACTGAAGCATGATACAGCCTGATCAGGTACAATATATACTACTGGTTATCTCAATCTGACACTTAACTATAGCTCAAAACCTACACCACAGGTACCTATGGGGGGGACCTCCCATTGACCCCTTGCATAGACAATAAATCCAGCATTAGCCGTCATGTTTCTTCTTACACAGGCTCTATAGGATAAGTTAGTTTGTTCTTAACACAATTGCATTGCCCTGTTTTTACAAGCCTCGCTACAGCTCATATTTAAAAGTTCATTGTAATCTCAGTTATGTGACTGTCTAATACATTATGAGCCAGTGCAGCTGAGAGGGAAATGTTGGGGGAGGGCTTGACCAGACTAATTCAGTTTTAACTGTCTGTGAATAGACGGCAGACAGTCCCAGGACGGCAAACTATAAACAGTAGAGTAAAAGCAGAGGCTTCATTAGAAGGTCTGCATGCCACAACGACAGCGGATTTCATTGCTGCACCCTTCAGCATGGTATCACATATAACAATCGTCTTGGATCTCTCCCCAGGCTGGCCCAGGGCCTGCCCTAGTCCATTCCTCTGCTTGCTTGGCAGAGGGGTAAACTTGGAGAGGGTTGTTCTCACACTGAGTTAGATTGCTCACTGGAACCACATCGATGGCACTGCAGACAGCCTTAGCTGCCCAGAGATCAAGAAATGTAAGTGTATTGATGGCAGCAGCAATGGCACACTGCTTTGCTTTCTACACAAGCCTGAACATTGGATTCCTTGGTACCACACAAAGAGCTGTGCCATGTCCAAGGCAAAGGCCTCAACTGCAAAAATGGAGTCCTTTTACTATGGATTCCTCAAGAAGGCCAGGTGTTTGAGGGAAAAAAACACACCTGGCACTGAAACCTCCATGCTGGTGGTATATCTCTCCCTCAGGACTATCTTTGTCTTTGTTGCTTTTTTTTTGGCCTCTACAACAACATGATTAAACGCTACCTCTGGGAGCAACTGACTTTTCCCTTCACCAGCCGAAGCCTGACCAGTGAAACCTAGCTCTCCCAATTCTGCGGCACTCTGTCCACCTTAGCAGGGCAGGCTGCACACAACTATTTGTTTTAGGAACTGAAGAATGTGCCCATTGTCCGTCCGCAGCCATCCTGAAACGACTGCTATAAATGAGTCTTTTGTCCAAGCCCTCGGTCTTCCCCCGCCATCCTGGTGGAGACAGAACTTATCCTGCGCCGAGCGGCTGAGTCCGTGATGGGATTTCATGGTAGGTAGAGAGAAAGAGACACACAGAGAGAGGAGGGGGGGAGGATGTAAGATGGGACACCAGGGGAACCGGAGGATATTTAGTTTTGGAGACAGGTTCATTCATCTTCCCCGCTGCACACGTCCGGGACAACGTGTGCCTTATCAGGGCTTAGAGAACCTGGGGCTCCCAGTTGAATGGACTTTGTGATTAATGCCACAGCTGCACTGTCAGACTGTGTGTTATGGAGGCTAATCATCTCCTCTGTGGACTGAAGCGACACTGATTTGATGTCATTTCCACAGTTATTATAATTTTTGCATTCTGGTTGCAGTAGATTCCACATCCTACTGCAACTTGTTTCCTACTTAACAATGACTGAAAGACTAAATATCATTGCAACTTTGTAAGTATGATTTCCAGCTGCATTCATCAATAATCTATTGCCCCTTTCTACTGCCATTTTCTTCTACTATAACTTCATTTTTTTTCTAATCAAAGAAGCATAATGTCCAAAATTAAAACATTGCTTTACATTCTGTGATGTATTTGCTGTGGTTTGCCACACATATTTTTTATCAGACAAAATAAAAGCTTTAACAGAGCTATGAGTCACAGACATTGGGTTGAAAATAGAAAGAGCAAGTTTCCCATTGAAATATAAGCACAACACAGACAAAACACTGACCAGAGACCTGCCCTACTGCATCCACCACTAATATAAATACATGAGGGTGTTAGAGGAATGACTGTTTTCCATGCTGCTTTTGCTGATGGGCATGCTCAATCCTCCATAGGGCAGTATAGGCCACCCAAAGCAGTGGGCGGCAGAACAAATGAATAAAGTTCACTTTTCAAATAGCAGGTTGGAGACCCCCTACATACACACATACACATCATACAGCACACGTTTATCCACCCCCTCACACATGTCCTCCACTGTACGAACCAGCCAGCCAGATATCTGTGTGGCCCTACCTCTCTGCCCCCCCCTACTCCCCCACATTTTTTTCCCTCGCTTCGTTTGAAAAGGTGTAAAGTGTATGCTGGAGTGAAAGCTCTGGCTTATGTTTCATTTACAGACCACAGAACTGGAGATGGTTTCACAGTGTGTGGTGAGGAAAGTGAACACACACAGACACAGCATTAAACTGGGATCAAAGAAATCCAAAGTGCCTACACACACACACACACACACACACACACACAATGACAATGGGTATAGCTCTGGTAAGTGAAGAATTAAAGATACAGACTTTTAATTCCAGACACTGAGGCAAGGTAAGCATCAAAGCCAAGGGGCTTGAAACCCGAACAGTTTTCTGCTGACGTACGAAACTAAATAGTATGGCTCTCATCTGTAGAGATGCTGATACTGAGGTGACAACTGGAATGCTGAGAGGTGAAACACTGCTTAAATAACGATTAGCACCCTGAATCTGAGGTAAGGCCTCTGCATAGAGACAGCAGTAGAGTTTATGGGATGAGTACTGGAAGCTAAGGTCTGGCAAAACAGATAGTGAGATGGTGAATAACATGGTGGCTATCATTGAGGACACAATTTTATAAGCCTTTATAAGTCTGTCTTTATACCTCTCACTGATCATGATGTTGAAGATCAACACTAAATTTATGAAGCATGTAGATTACAACCCCAACCCACAGAATTAAGTTTGTTCTTGCCCCAGAGTACATGTTTTTTTAATCAATACCACTTATATTTTGCAAGTAAGTTAAAAAAAAGCACATTACCAAACACAATATTTTTCGGTGGTGAAATGAGTCCTATTCACATGATATTTCTGGTGGATCCAATTAGGCACTGTATCATTTACAGGTTATCTTGGCCTGTGCTAGAGACCTTAATGGATGAAATTCCTAGATGAATTTGTCCACTTTATCTTATTTTTATTTTCCATGATATAAGGTGGGAAGAGCCATTGCACTCACTGTGTTGAAGTTAGGAAAGAGGCTAAGGGGGGAGGATCCATTGAGTCTGAAGGGCAGTAGATGTTTAAGGTCGAGTGGAGGCTGCAGAGGCCGTCCTGGGACGGGAAGGGAAGCCAGGAGGGGGCTGCTCTGGGCCGACGTACCTTGACAATACAAAGAGATAAATGTTAGAAGTTAAGAAACAAAGGGAAACGTTAACATAAGGGTCTGTTCCAGTGTGATTGTGGAATGGCACCGATGACTTCCAAAAGGTCAGGTGCTGTGTTCACAGGAGTCTTGACTTTGATTTATTTGATACCAGAGGCACTATTACACCTCCAGCTGACATCCAACACACATTGCAAAGCTTTAATGTGGGTAGGAGTGTGCATGTGCTTGTATCTGGGACAATACAGTGCGTGTTTCTGTTTTTATGCAGACAATAGGAGGTGTACACGGGCAGTTTTGCTGGAGACCTAATACTCCCATCACCCCAATTGCCCAGACTGATCCCCCAAGGACAAGCCACCTGTCCTCATGTACATACACACACGCACAAAAACACATCATTTAATTACTGATTTATTGGCTGAGGAAAGGTGCCTGTGCAAAGGAAAGATGGGAGATATTGAATTTCAAATGGACCAGGGATGAAGAGATTTCTAATTTCTCGCTTGGTTGCATTTCAGTGGACCTGTGTGTTCACCGGTGCACAGGCACTTATCCCAGCACTAGGATCAATCATCGGTGTCAGCTGCAGGTCACCGTGGCCATACCAAAGTATGCCTATCATGTGAGCCCTCTTGCACACCCCCACCCACCCCCACCCCCACCCACACACACACACACAGGCGGTTATACTCTTGTGTGATGCCGCACACCAAAGACAAAAAAAGCAATCACAGACCTTACAATAATACCAGGGACTTAGAAATAGAGGAGATTGGCCAAAAAAAAATAAATACTTCTGAAGGTAGGGGAGGGAGATGTGCAATTTCAGATTTCAGATACAAATGGTTTTATACAAAAAGGGAAAGATGAAGACAGTAACACTGGTGTCACAGTGACAAATTGGTAATATATTCATAGCTGGGAGTACACTGTGTATGGTACTACTCTGTTTAGGTTACCAAGCTATCATGTTATTGAAATAAATTACTTCATCACACTCAACACCGAGAATTAGTGTTTAATATTAAATGACCAGTGTTGTGTTGCGTATGAAAATCAAATGATGACAAAGGACTGAAAGAATTAAAGAACTGCATTTTGCTGAGATAAGGTCATTGAAAATGTAACACTAATGTCACTAAAAACATGGCAAATTACCAAATCATAAGGGGAAATCTTCACAGAAAACAATTTTTTCATTAACTAATACACTTTGTGGTCTCCAGCACAGTCTCCTTACAAAAGGGCACAACCGTCTTACCATTGGCTCTGAATAGAATTCCTAGAAAGAAGGACTGGATGAAATGTATTGCTTTTCCACTTATCGTTCACCTAGACTGCTCAAACAACGCAACAAAGCCATCACAGGCAATAAAATAAACAATTTTGTTGTGTTTTTTTTCCTCTTTGGCATATTAGTAGTGTTTTTAGCTTAGCATTGGTTTCAAGGTTGTGATATGATGATGATACTTCTGTATGGCCTGTTTGAAGTATAGAACAGAGTGATAGATGGGGAATCTGTCAGTGGTCTGGCCCGTGGCTTTCTGCGGCTTGGCAGCCATGATGTGGGGTGTATGTGGTTGGTGGGTGGGTGTGTGTTGGGGGGCTGAAAGACTAAAGCTCTGAGCATATGCCCCTCAGTGCTGGGCTTAGGCCTGCCTTTGCCATGTGTGGCTCTCCTCTGCTGTCTGTCTGACACCCAGAGAGATGCAGCAAAGTATGGATGTAGCCTACAGTCACGTGGGCAGCAGCCAGCGGGGGATCGCTCACACACTCAAAACACATACACATACACACAGAAAACGAGGAGAAGCTGAGACTTCTCTTGGCAGGGCTATCAGAGGAAAAAAATAGGCTTGCAGGGAGGACGGTTATCAGCTGATAGTGCTTCCCAACCTCTCTCTGTGACTCTCTAGGCAGCTTATTAAATCAGAGGCTGGCTGTTTGCCTGTTTGGATGATAACACTGCCATTGAGGCACAGCCCAAATCCAAGCATGTACGACAGCGATCGAAGGAGTATGCGTACTTGGCTTGCATGTAGACCAGTATCACATGCACTCATACAAACGTATACAAACATACTGCCTACGCACCTCTGAAAACAAATAGCTCCCCAGGGCAAGGGGGATGTCAATAAATGCAGTCACATAACACAAATGCGCACAAGTACACAAAAAGGTATCATTTTGTACTTGGCACATATTGTGTGTGATTCCAGTAGGAGTACACTTTAAAGCAAAGCAACATACATTTTCCAAGCGCATTTCTTGTGTTTTTTTATGTTGGTGTGTATGTGTGCAACTAAGGAAGGATGGCTTAATTCAGCCTGCAGCGCCAGATAACCTCCTTCTATCACACTGCGTCCTTTTCCACTCATTTAATGTTGTGTGTGTGTGTGTCTGCACATATGTGTTTGCATGTGTATGTGGTTATGTGCACATATGTTTTTTCTCTCCAGAGTCGTGTGCGTCAAGGCTTAGGTTTATTTACGCCTTGTGGTCCGGGGTCCAGACAACCACTGGCAGTTGAGGCAAGGCCTGAAACAAAATGTCCTCTCTCTGTCTCTCTCTGTCTCTCTCTCTGATGACTTTGCTAACTGATCTGACTGTCTCTGCCAGTCTTTCCCCAGGCAGGCCTCCTCCTCCTCCAACCATCACAACAACGCATTCCTCCCTCTCATGACTCACTGGGCTTGGTTACACAACAGCCACCGTCACATCGCATCTACTCGGATGTGTGTATGTTTGTGTGGTGCATCCGAGCCTTAGAATTCAAACATTGATTTTTCAATTATTTTATTCTTGTTCATCTGAGAAAATAATGGATTCCAACGTACACAAGCAAACACACTGAGCCATCCCTCCTCATTCCACTTCTGCTCTCGCAAAATTAGCCATTCAACCTTTTAGTCCTTTAAATGTAATTCTCCTGTCATCACTTCAGTGCTCCCCCTTTCTGACAAATTGCCTTTTCTCACATCTAAATACTTCCGCCCCACCCTCGTGCTCTGAGAATCACTGCAAAGTGCTGCTGAGCAAAAAAAAAAAGAGGGTCGGGGATGAAAGAAAACTGCCTCTCTATTTGTGGCCCAGTGTAATTATGTGGGATGTATTCTGGAGTTGGGTTAGTGGATTTCCACCTTCTATTTCCTTCTGCCTGTCTTTGTCTCTAAAAAGACCCCACAATTTTGCTTCATTCAAACTTGCCTAAAACAGAGGCCATTTTGAGATCGTCCTCCCAAAAAGAACAACAGCATCAGTCGTTTGAGCCAGTGCCCCAATACAACATATAGTTACGTTCAAGTGACAAAGCCCTCTAGTAGCCATAGTCACTTTGAAGAAAGAAAAGGAGGAAGTAAGGTGCCTCATTGTAGAGCACCAAAGTCCAAATGGAGAGGAGGTTGGGGTTGGTGATGGATGGGTCAAAAACGAGAGACGTGTGTTCAATTCAATTTCTTTAAGCTCTGGTCTTTGCTTCAAACTTTAGAACCAGACATGTATTTTCTGAAAATATTTTAAAATCTTTCACCTAAAAATGCTTTATTTTAGTTGTATTTCTCAACAACTAGTTTCAATAGTTGTTGGTCTAGCCCACCGAGACATAAAAACTGTACTGCTGCAAGCAATACAACCTTGTGGACCCCAGAGGACAAATGACTTTGGCTATAATGTTAGTTACAAAATACTGCTTGTTGAGGTAAAATAACGTACCAAACTACACTGACTTTGATTATTCAGTTTTCAATAGAGTCTAGCAAAAAAGGAAAGCATGTTGAAATCCTTAGTGAAAGAACATTTTAAAAGAATACACCAGAGAAAAGTTGGCTCAGTCTTTTTTCTTAGTAATTGTGGGATCCCTGGGGTGAAAGCAATTGTCTTTTTTCTTTAGTATACAGGGCATTATGCACCATATCTTTACTGCTCAGCTGTGACTACTTGCTGAGTAACAGTTGGACTATGAGTTAGACTTTCGCCATCAGGCCTCTGATCTGATTATCCAGCTGTGATAATGAATATCTGCACATCTTAACATGAATGTGTTTAGCAGGGAATTTGCAAGGAAAACTGCTGACCGATCAAATGGTAAGTCGAAATGCAGGCCTAATATTAGAATAATTACTCTGCACCATGTGGATGATTCTTTTGTCAGTTGCCAAGTTCACATAATAACCTCTCTTTGATGATATTTAGCGCAGTCCTCATATGCCAGTATCAAATGTGCATACACTCGAGTCCTGACACGCACACTCAGAGTCATAACACTATGATGCTCATTGTGCATCTGCCACACTGTTGCCACAGTGTTTCACCATCCCCCAGCCACCCCACAAACTTCCTAGCAGCGGCTGCCCTGACAGATCCAGAAGAGCTGACAACAAAAAAAATATAGAACTGGAGCCTTTTAGTTACAATAACCCAACAAACTTTTCTTTGACCTAGGTATGAAATAACCCAAGACATGCTATGCAAATGTCCGTCTCACAGGCGCTGCGCCTAGAAATTGGCCTCATGGTGTGTTAAAGTCTCACGGCCATAAGAGGGCATGAAATGACATTGCGCGTTGCAGTGTCTGGATGTCCAAATGTACTCCACTGAGAGGGAGAGACAAAGAGGGGAGGGAGAGAAAAATGACTTAACTGCCAATTAGGCTCTGCTTGATCAGGAGGTGGTGTGAGGGTCAACGTGGGAACCATTATAGCACGGACGTAGAGCATTAACCACAATCAGTTTTAATTGAAGACTGGTGCTTTTTAATCCTCTCCATCCCCAGCCATTTCTCCCTGCCATCTATTCTCCACTCCTCCTTAAAATATGATAATCTGCAAACCTGAGTTTAAGATAGGATGCTACTGGACTGATTAGATGAAACAGTGCAGAGATGATGAAAGAACTTCAATTAGCCCCCCAATTAAGCCAATTTGAGTGGCAAAGTTGCATCAAACAGGCAAGAATGATATGCTTTTCTACAGGTGCAGATAGGATCTCATCATGATGCATACAGCGTTATTCTAAATATGAGACACAAACCTGGAATGCGGCCAAATAAATGCTTGATTCCAGCTGCTTTTGCATTCAAATTGATGTTTTTTTGAGGCTTTTAAGTCTGCAAGCCACTTTCCTGTTTTGAGAAGAGAAATATAAACTATTGAGAAAAGCATGCAATTTAAAATTTCCACAAAGACCCCTTTCATGTCATCCTCTGTCTTCCACCTCTCTCATTCCCTCACCTTACTTACAGCTTTTAAAGTTGTTTATTTAAATCATATGTTCACTCTTTTTTCTGGGTCACTCAACATGCCGTGCTGGCAGCACTGTGACTGTATATTGTGTACTGGAGTGTGTAAGTTGATGACTGTGTGTGTTGCACATGACAGTTTGTATTCCGATGTGTAAACAGCATGCAGATACAGTTTTTTCAGTAAATATGTGCATGGAATATTTGAGCAGAACAGAGCTCCAACTTTACCCTGTTTGATGTCTGAACAATCAAGTGTTGGCTTGTCGACGTGAGGGGAGAAGAACAAGTAGGAATGCGAAAAGCTACATAATAAAAGTGTTGGCTGAGATATTTCCAGCAGAGATAGTGGAGTCAAACTCTAATAAGATTTTTCTTAAGGAGGATTATATATTAATCTCAGGACTGTTACTTCCTTTCTGCGAATCTATTCGGCTCTTTAAAAAAATCTATCATATGTACGTAGCTCTGCTCCTACTTTTTCTTGCTTTTCCCTGGATTGCAGGAGGTGGCAGATTGCTCCATGTGGCCTGATTATATGCAAGGCTAAGCACAGTTTGCCCTCTGACTGAAAATAGAGAACTCTCAGGAAAGAAGATGACTTCATAACTTTACTTTCACATGCAGTTTTAGAGGAATTATACAAAGTCAGACAGTGAATCTGTTCTGTTGATCTCTCTGTCAACCCAAAAAACCCTCACCTGTACCCAGTCGGGCTTCTGCTCTCCTGCTTGCTCGAGTTAATTTACATCATCATTTTAGTGCTTCATTAATCACAGAAAACAAAAAAAGAAGTATGAAGTGAGATAAGTGTGCAGGAGATTTATATACAAAATGTAGCCACCATGTAGCTCTGTTACAGTGTGGATAAAGATATACAGAGGCTAATTTATAGCCAGTAAATATGACCTGACATTGAAGTTTAAATATACAGTTATCAATATACAGCGTCTGGCTTCAGCTGTGACGCTTTCTCATCAGAGAGAGATATCAACCTTTGCCTGTGCTACTTGCATTGACAAACAACAAGGTTACAATTCAATTATAAGAAGTGATGAACAATGACAGAGCTGAGGTCAACATTACCCTGAAATTACTGTAATTTGTCGTTCTTATTATACTGTTATACTTTATAAGGTTGCTTTTTTGAAAAGATAAGAAATAATTCCTTAAATTTAACATTTTAACCTCAAACTACTAAAAAGATTTCAGCAGTATGTTTGGGTCTATGTTGTTTGGCTCAGTAGTGAGTCGCAGCAGTCCAGCGGTGGTAACAGCACCGTGTGGAGATGCTTCTTCTCCCAGGGAGCGTCTTTAATGAGTTCTGTCAGGCAAGCAGCGAACAGCGCATCGCTACCGAACCCAACCTGAGCAGAGGCAAGGCCCATCTGTCAAGCTGAGACGATAAGCCTAAAGCCATCCAGAAACAAATTGCTGAGCTTCCCCACTGTGAAGCCCTACAAGGCAGACGACTACAGGCGGGCATCATAGATGCTACTGAATTCTGACGCTACACAGGAAAAAGGAGGAGAAGGAAAATATCAAACACATTTATCTATGCAGATGTTGCCGATGGCCAGCCATTGCTCTGTAGAAGCAGCAGCTGTACACAGAACTTCAATGTGACGATAAACAGCAAAGAAAGAAAAAAAACTATTTGCTTTCAAGCCTAAGGGTGAGGAGCTTTAATAAATCACCCACACTTCTCTTTATCTCCTCCCTTTGCTTTACAAAGTAAATCACAGCTGTTGATTCCCTTTAGGAAACAACTAACTTTTATAACGCTGTTAAAAAGGTGGGAGATGATCAAAGGTAAACTATGACAGTTTAAACATCTGTCTGAGAGAGTCAACGGCATCATCTTCATATTCATGATCACAACTACCATCATACCATCTTGCAGTGACATGTACAAAAACAAACTAATTCAAAGCTGTGCCATGCCCACACATATGCAAAATCCCAGGGCTTGGAATTTTGCAGGATTGACAGGAACTCAGATGAGGTTCATTTCCTTAGCAAATTGAGTAATTTGCGGAAGTGACATTAAGTCGACATAGTTTTTTACATTAATAAATATCGACCTGGTCAACCAAGCATCACAAAGTTGTCATGTCAACTGTGACAAGCCATTATAAATTGATTAGATATGTAGAGCTGGGCTGGTTGGATCTTTTAGAGGGAGGGATGTGGTGTACGGGAGAAAATAAGCACAAGGCAGAGGTTGCTTTCTAATTTTAACTCCTCCGCTGATAAGTTGAGAGGAGCAAGAGATGAAAACCCTCACTCAGACACCGAGAGACAGACATAAAGGTATTTACGAGGCTGTGACGAATGCAAAATGAAAATGAAAGTTGTAGTTGCGCTGAACACAGTGGAACTATCCGCTTCGGAAATTGAGATGAATAGTGCAACACACACACACACACGCACACACACACACACACACACACACACACACACACAGGAGAAGCTCTTTACAATTAATGATTCATTTACACAGCTGAGATTTTTTGTTATCACAGTCGAGAACATTCCCTTTATTTATATAAGTGACACTAGCAAACTGCTGGCAGAGAGCATTGTACTGAACATTACTTTGGTATGGAAAGAAGCTCCTGCTAAGCAAGTTGTATTTGCAGAGAGCCAGTAAATTGCCTTCTAGTGCTGATTTTTTTTATACCATCAAATGGCATGCTGATCATTGACTCCAATTCCACCTGAATTTGTTTTTCACAAAATGTCTCTTTCCTCACTCATTCCCTACTTCCAGGTTCTTTGTTTTAGACTTTTCTTATAACGCAGTTATTTTGAGTTCTGCTTTCAGGCATAACTCTACAGCCAATTAAAACTCTTAATGGAAATGTATACTGGCTATTAAAAAAGGTAAAGCTTTTTTGGGGTCCTAGCTGTAGGGCCAAGGATATTTTTTCTACCTTTTAACACAAAGCAGAGAAGTGGGAGACAGCTCCTATATTATTTGAGGAACAGAAATTCAGTTATATGAGAATTATGTCCCAGGAATGTGTCTGGTAATAAAAGTCCTCCAGCTGTGAAGGTTGACATGGTGGTAGTGCAGACATTAATTCCCATTCTATAATGTAGATAACACCTCAAGAAAAAAAACAGTAGCAATTCAAAGATAATTCTAACTAGCCACATATGCAAAATATGACTTGTGAATAATCTGTGGTGACTGAAAGCAAACCTGAGAGACAACATACTGAAATAATTTAACAGTCAAGTGCCCGTGCTCAGGTTAAAAGGTTGGCTGAAGGATAATGCCAATGTTAAAAACCAATTACCCCTTGGTTGCTTTAAAAAAATGCCCTCGCACTCAATCAGCAGCAGCCTTGTGTAATAAACAAGCTAATTTTGCCCAACCTGGGCTGTAATTGTTTCAAATCAACCTCATGCCTCAGCATCACTACCAGAATAATTGCTCACGAGTGTGAAGATTAATCTACAGATGAACATCTGTGGGACTTAATTTACAGGTCGCAGTAGATTCAAGCCTTGTGGATTCATTAGGTTCATTTGGTTTTCAATTCTGTACAGCATATGCGGCTAAACAAAAGTGAAACAATGGGGAAATGTCAGTAAACAAGAAAACACAATGCACCAACTGCTCAATATAATACTTGTGTCAATAAATGCATATAGTGTGCAATGATGACAGATGCAGAAAGACCTATGTTCAATAACAGAAGGTGATGTGTGCATGAGTACAACTGTGAAAAAATGTGGTCCCCAAATAATCTGTTTCTTATTACATCGATCTCTAAACACCTGTTAGTGGAGGAGAAGAGTACGGCAACAGTCAACACATTTCGTACAAAGGAGAAAAAGTCTCGTTGCCAAACTTTGGCTTCCAATCAGTGGCAGCAAAGAAATCAGCGTTTGGGTTGTGAGCCACTTGAGGGCTGAGAGAGGACAGGCTGTTCGACAAGCTCTCTGGAGAAAAACAGCTGCAAGCTGCAACTTGGAAAGAATTTGTGAGAAGCTGTTCTGCCCTTTGTTGTCTTCTTCTTCCTCCTCTCCTCCTCAAAGTGTTGGCATGCAGATGTCTCCTCTCACTCCTCATATGTAATTAAAAAGATGGGAGAACGGCATAAAGGTATGATTGTATGCACGAGACATTGTACTGCAACCAGTACACATGTGCCCTGCGTGTCTTTAAATAGGATATCTTCAAGCTAAGAATTTCATGCATCACTCCACAGCTGCCTATTTCCTCATGCTTCCGAAGCCTTTCCATCATGATGCACCAGACACAATAACATAGTTAAAAAAGAAACATGTGACCACCCATGATGGTGTTATATACCCGCCTCCACTCCAGCTGTAGGGCCCTACCTGCTCTGCCCGGGTACAGAAAAAAAGACATGGGACTGAACAGATAAGGGTTCTTATCAGAGCCTGTGCAGGTGTTTGAAGGAGCAAGGCCATAACATAAAGTTACTATTGGCTAGCACGATTTCACTCAATGTGACTTGAGTAAGAAAGGAAGTGCACAGGGATGGATGGGAGGCGGTGGGAGTTGCGTGTGTGGTGTGACGGTTGAGCCTGTGGCCAAGATATTATAATTGTGAATCCCCCCCAGAGTGCTGCAGTATAGCACGTCTTAGACACCTGCTGGTGTGGCGATAAGGAGTGAAAAGCAATCACTCTAGCTACCCTGCAGCCCCAACTGGCATCTTGATGCCTCTCAACCTGCTACTTGGGTATTTCTCTCAAATAAAACTGGCTTTCCGTTATAGGTCAGCTCCCTCTGCGGACTGTTACCTTACGGTGGAGAGGATGGGAAACAAGAGAAGAGAAAATTCCAAAGGCCAAGATGCTCTTTCATTAACAGTTAGTCCAGTTTAGAATGCATGTGGTCCTACTGTATCAGCAGGATCCTACTAAAAATGCAAAACAGTATGTGTGGCAGAAGTTCCTCGTGCCACTATTTCAAACTTACTTTATCACCCACAGAGGTCAAGGACATGCGATCAGGCTCCGAGTGGGTCCTAACACTCTCTAAAGAGCATTTCTCATTAGTGTGATTCTGGCTGAGGATTATAATGCAAATCCTTGGGATAAATCTTCACTCGTCATGGAGAGACCATCAGCTGTAGCACTCAACCAGCACTGACTCCTGAATTATTCATTTCCTGTTTACAGCAGGCGACAGGTGCGCGACCTCTATGATGAGTGCCCAGGGTGTTTGGGAGAAGTGGTGACAAGGGAACTGGAGGAAGGGGGAGGAAGCCTTAGAGGGACAGCGGAGACATGAAGGAGTATGGGGGAGGTGCTGGGTAAGGATTGGGGCTGCTTTTGCTTTTTATGCTTTTAATTGTAATTCTGTGGCAGCTAATACAGCTTTAGCAGACATTTAGACATGACTGCATGGAAGGGAGAGTAGAGATGCAGTTGCCAATTTTGGGGTGTGTAGCAGGGGGGAGAAATCAAGTAAGGTTAGAGTAAAAAATGTTAGAGTAAAACCCAGGGTGGCAGGGGGGGTTGGTGAGGTCTGGCAAGCTTGAGCTGAGTGGCATTTACTGTAACCTTTCCCCTGGCTTTTAATAACTGCAGCAGAAACAGCAGAAACACGGATCACTGCGATTCACTGGGGAGCACTGGGAATCGCAAACAGATCTCCCACCGCTCGAGGCCACATAGACCAAATAAACACCCAGAAAGGACCAGGAAGTCGAACACTAACTTGGTTTCACCTCTATATGAAAACTTTAATATTGTTATGAGAGCACAAATGAGATGCAATAGCGTTGAGATAAGAAAATAAGAGGAGCACCGTCAAAAGCAAAAGGAACAGTGAGAGATAGATAAATAAAGATGGTAGAAGCTGCAAACCGAATGTTGTCAAAAAAAAAAATACAGGCAACCCGTCTGGTTTGTTTAGTTTAACACCAAAGAAATACAAAACTGAATCACAGGAATTCAATCTGGTTCACTCAGCCTGAACAATAGTCTCTGACACATGATAGCTTAGGAATAAGCCTTCCTTTTATTCACACATATGAATGTGGACATCTGCATGCGCGCGCACACACACACACACACACACACACACACACACACACACACACACACACACACACACACACACACACACACACACACACACAAATGCATGCAAAAGCAAACAGGCACAAATGCTCTCTGCAGAATGATGCATGGGTTTCACCTTCAGGCAACTGGGGAAAGAGACCGACATTTCTCCCCTTTTGGCAAACTCCCGCTTCAGACAAAATAACAAATGGCTGAATGATATAGTGAGCTGTCCCCTCTGGTTGCAAAGTGGGAATGGAACCACATCTGTGAGACAGCACCAACAAATGGCCCATCTCTATAACTTGTCTTCCTCTTGCTCCTTCTCTCAGCTGTGCATCCACAGAGACCTTGGCAGATCTCAAAGACAGCTTAATCTTGATTGAAAATTGCTGAAGTGTCCTCAAGCATCAAAGCATTGCTACTTATCGTGGAAAAGCACAGTGTGGACGATCTAATGAAAAGACTGAAAATAAGCTCTGAGGTCATTTGGGATGGTTGAACACCCACAAAGCAGGCAGTACTGTAAAGTGCAAACAGAGTAGATGCCCTCATCATGTGAGATCTTGATTTAATAGACTGTTTCCCTGTCTGCCTGTGGCAAGTTTTAGACTGCCTCTGTTGGAACTGCATGAATCTCAGGGTTCCACCACTCCTACCAGCATGGGCATCACAGTTTTGGCTGCTGAAAGAAACTCTTCCTCTCACATGGACTTCAATTGTCTGGAAAATAATTTGAATGTGGCACTGTAACATTCCGGTTTTAATGAGCAACACCACCTAAACTCTCCATCTGTCAGAGGTCACTAGAAGATAAGTGATGTAAATGATAAGTAGATGTTTATTTTTGAAACACTCATATAGGAATTTAGTTGAATAAACTAATCTGTTCTCATTATCTTAATCTGAATGTCTGTTTTAATCATTCAAGTTAATTCAACTTAAACTTTCCAGTTTTGATTTTAAGATGATTTCAGAACAGCAGGGAAACTTCTGCACCGTATTGTCGAGCAATTAATAGTTATCATCTTTCTTTGTTTATTTCTATGAAAAATGTTTTTAATTAAATCTATGCTGTCAATTACATTACATTACTTACATTTGATCAAGCCTGTTCATTTGGCTGTATTGGTTTAATTTTGACAGATGTGTATTTATAAACAGAAATGAACAGTTCAACAGAAATGAATGTATGATAAAGTTGTTGTTGAGTCACAGAAATTCAGCTGGGGATGGTACACAGTGGACTAGGACAAGATTTAACCAAAAGGGTTACATCAGTCCTGCCATCACGGGGATCAATCCCATATTTATTAGGCAGCATCCAAGGGAGTCCGCTCTATAAAACTGATTACGTAACTCTGGTGTAACTAGAGCTTTGCTGACCTTTGGCTAACATGCTGTAACCCCGTCTGACTGTGCGGGCCTCAGCTAACCCACTTCAGTCTGTCTGCCGACATAAAGTGGATTTAAATCGTTAATCTGGCCAGCAGGAGAGCATGCTCCCCACAACACTCCAGAGGATAAGACTAATCAAGACATCATGAACATCAAACAGGGAACAATGACCTAAAATCTGTTTTGTTGATTGACTGAGAGAAAAAAGCCGACGGCTGACAGTTATTTGATTGGATTTGATTACACTTGAGTGTTTTTTATAGAATTAGGCAAAAGAAAAACAGCTCAACAAATAAGTTAAACTATAAATTATGACCCTACCACAAGCTAATTCTTTGCAAATGCACTCACACTTTCTGTGGAACAACGTGCAACGGCTTAGCAGTGTGGGTTTTTAAAAGGTCTGCCTTTTTCCAAGGTAACTGGATTTGTTTCTAAGAGGTGCTCAAACAACATAAATCAGTAAAATTGTTTATCCAAAAATGAGGTGATACAGATACATTTGCACAAGACATGCATTACGCTACTCAATTTGCACCTGAAGGTAGCTCCCAACCTTAAATGACAAAAGCCAACAAAAACCATCACATATGAAATGAGTTTGAGTACCAAAAAGGCACAAAGGCGGCTGATGAGATGACAAAAAGGTTTGATTGTAATACCGAACATTGGATTTTAATGCAGTAAAGAGCAAATGGTTTTAACAGGTGGAAGTGTACAATTTGCAATCCCTCCTCATTAGTAAGCAAATGAATTTAATCACTTCTCTTTGTTAAGCAGCTTGATGAATCCCTTTAAAGTGGCATGTGGCTTCGACAACAGCAGGCAGCTTTAATGGATGCAGAGCTGTTAATGCATCATTCTCATTGACTCTGCGCTTCGCTCTCCCGCTAACATCAGCATATACACAATTGTTGGCCTCAAGCAAACAAACCCAACTCAATGAAGTTGGGGCTCCGCAGGAAGCAGTGAGGAGTATTGTTTTTTTTTGTTTTTTTTTGCGTTTGCTCCAATAACTTTACAAATTGTATTCAAATGTTCTTTGAGAAAACTGACTCGAGGGACCTCAAGCTTATGCTTGAGGGTATGGCAGGAGCTCCAAACGGGCAGGGCGATGTTGGAAAATGCAAATATGAGAAGACAAGCTGTGTCTTCCACTGAGGCTAAAAAATAAGAGCAGGGGCAGCTCCTTTTGCCCGAAACTACAACAGAAAGAGAGAGATTTCACCCGTATCTGAGAAAAGCAGTGTTACACCATTACCACCATCTGCTAAACCACTCTGTGCTCCCATAACACAATGTCCAAGACACAGCAGGATGTGTCCACTGGGACTGTAATCAGAGACACACAGAAGCACGAAGACAGTAAGCCAATAGGAGGAGAAAATAGGTATTAAGAGAAAAATTGAGATGGTGGAGAGCAGACCTCTGCCTGGAGTTTCATTCTGAACGTCTTCAATGACGCTGTGACATTTGCGTCATCAGTGGCCAATCAATATATTTGTTGTGTAAGACAGAAGCCTGATTTGGCAACAGCTTACAAACATAGACAAAACGGATCTCTCCATGCCTGGCAACAAATCCATTCTGCAGCCTCAATCAATTCGTTACACAGCCTTTTTTGAACACATGCATGTACACACACATGAGTGAGGCACTGCGATGATTAGCTTGTTCCACTTAATCACTTCCTATTAGAGACACCTGCAAGGTTGCCGAAGTTGTGTGTGATTATGTGTAATCATAGAAATGTCACATTTGAATGATAAGCCGCAGGAGAAGATAGCTTGAAGCACACCATAGAATCATCAGCTATTATCATGCATAAAACATTCTCACAAATATAGAAAAGAATATTCACACTAGACATACAAATATATTTCCTTACACATAATTATCTGCTGTGGATAAAAGACATCCCTTATCAGCTTCTTCATAGAGAAGCCTGGGAATGAAGGCATTTACTCAAATGAAAGAGGGCGATTTTGGAGATAAGCTGAGAGAGACAGAGCTCAACTAAGCTTTCAGATTGGACTGGGCCTAGAAAGGGAACAGAGGAGGATGGATGGATGGATGGATGGATGGATGGGCGGGTGGATGATGGATGGGTAAATTGTTGATGAAGTGATGGGAATATGGTGCAGGCTCTTATTGGGTGCTGTGTTGTGCTGTGAAGGCAGATGCGTGCCTACGGAGGAGAAGTGCTTGGCTTTTGTCTGCCATGGAAGTGCTTACATAAAGCGTATTTTCAGAGGATGTGGGTGTGAAAGCTATTGTGTTGACCCCGGTATTCTGTCTGTGCTGGCGTGCACATGAGCGTTTATATCTTCTGTCTATCCCTGTGCTCGTAGCTGGCCCTGTCTGCACAGCGAGCTGGCACATCTTCTCCACTGCGCTGGGCTGTGAGCCGTGCTAGAATAACCCACTTCAAAGAGACCCATTGTCACACACTAATGTGGCAAACAGCAGCTAGCGCCACAAAAATCAGCACACACTGAGACTGGATATTCCCTCCGAGATGGAGCAGGAAGGGTGGCGTGGGAGGGAATGAAGAGCAGGGAGAGGGAGAAAGAGAGGTTTGTTCACACACACACACACACACACACACACACACACACACACACACACACACACACACACACACACACACACACACACACACACACACACATTGCTGTGCCAACATTAATCATGCAGACTCTCATAAAATCATTAGAGCTGATCATTCCCAGTCAGGCTCTCTCCACAATGGCTCAGTACTGACGAAAAGAAGCGAGAATGCCAATTTCTTTAGGAGATGTAAGCCAACACAAAATCACACTCAGACACTTTTGTAGTGAAAAACATCAACATGAAGTGAGAAAGCTGAACTTAACAGCAGGTGATTTGAGATGCATTTATGTACAAAGCTTGTACATAATCAATGCGTTTCATATATAATTATGTTTGTGCGCCCAAAAACACCCACTGTATATTAATGTACTCAAAACTTCATTTTATTAACTCATTTATGTATTTTCATATTCTGTTTGTGTGTACTCACTGCAGTGCCATTACACAACTATTGTATACCACTGATTGCATTTAAATGTGTGTCTGTGTGAACAAAATGCCTGCTATTTGTGCCTTTGATATTTCATTTGTTTTTTCTGTATCATAAGTGTGTTCTTCCTGGCACAAGCTATGCCAATTTGTATGTGTCCCTGTGTGTGTGTGCTCATTTATACAGAAAATATTTACTATTTAAATTAGAGATAGCATTGTGTGTGTGTGTGTGTGTGTGTGTGTGTGTGTGTTATTACACACACACACACACACACACACACAAACAGGAAATGCAAACCATATGCTGTGGTAAATGCATTTCGTAAATTGATTCATGTATATTCATTTGTTGTTCAGGCAGAGCAATTCAGATCTGAGATCTAGTTTTTGTGTATATTTGTTTTATAATTTATGTTTTGTGATTTTCCAATTATTTAAACATTTCGTAAAACCCATTTGTTTTTGACCACATATATGAGAAGTCTATTCACATATATTATTTAAGAGCAAGGAGAATTTGTGTTTCTCTAACTGCCTTTTTTTACTGCTGTTTACAACTAATGTAAACAAACATTTTACAGAAAACAAAAAAACTTGTTTAGCATTATTCCATTTTTTAATTTATTTTTATTATAAATAGCTGTTAATCAATTTAAGAGAAATAACTTTTAATTTATCTGTTTTCTGGTGGTATGCTAGCTCTTTATGTTTAGATTGCAGCTTTGTCGTGGATTTCTTTTCCAGCTACTGTAATCAATGTGGCGAGTGGTTGGCTGTTTAACGCTCATGAGAGGGCATGTACAGGCGGAGGTGGGAGCATCCCGACATCTAACAAAGAGCTGCAGCAAAGACAGCCATTAGAGCTGGATCACCGAGTCTTATGTTTACACTTACCACCCTTTACACACTTGCTGCACTCTATTATGCACATTGGACCCTAGAGTATTGCAGGTTGGTGGTCAAGCCACCAGGTTCTGATGGCAGGAGTTGACTGTAAAATCAATGGCATTTGTTACTCTCTCAGCTACTGATCCTTCTCCTGCTTGGAGAACTGGGCTGGTTATAAAGAGAGTCTGGTCTAATGACTTACAAATACACTTGAGACAGAGCAAGAACTGAAAACAACAGGAGAGAATAAGAGGGAGATATCATTTAAGTTACATTGCCTTTATGTTTCAATACTCTATTTCTGTCTCAGTTTAAAGCTCTCTCTCTTTGTCTGCTCTCTTTTTTCTTTCTGCGCTCCTTCTCATGCTTCAGTCTGCCACACTTAACAGCCTTTAACTCTTCTCTCGCTCATTTAAATCAAGGTTGGAGAATGGAGTGGAGAGGAAGTCACCCACTTCAGTTGAGAGCTGCTTTACCTGCTAAAGACCGATGAATACACAAACACATACACACACATACAATCCTGGGAGATGATGATGGGCTGCTGCTTCTCTTCAAGGTCTCCATCTTTGGCCCAGGGAATGAGAGGCTAAGTGGGAAGGCTTTGGTGCCAAATGCAGCGCAGGACCATTTCTCATGTTGTCAGAGCTCCCGCTGGGCCTCACATATGCCTGCAGCGCTCAGCATCCAGAAGCCATCACTTCACCAGGCGGTCCAATCAAACCCACGCTGTCACTTCAGTGAAATGACTTGAACTGTCACTCACACACGGGCATTTTCCCCACAGGGGTGCCCCGAGGCTGGAAAAAGGGTCACATACGAACTGTGCATATAAACGCTGTATGTGCAAAAGCAGACACGTGTCCTTTCTGTCACAATACAAATCACACACTCACATGTTAATAGCCTCCAAGAGGGCATACAAGGGTGTGTATGAAAACAAAAGGATCTCATGAATATCTATGGGGGTCAGAGAAAACTATACGGAAAAAAGGTAATGTTTCAGTGACTTCATTAACTTGTGACCACTGCTCTTTGCTGAACTCTGACCTGTCTGAAAGGTGCCTGCAGGTCATGTGGACAGGTCTAATTATTGTCACTGCAGCAACCCACCCACTTACCCCGCTCTCCAAGATCTTCTGAATACAATTCACGCACAAAAACGTCTGCCCTAAAACACTCAAACACATTTACACACTAAATGTGTAAATGCACAAATGTGTGTGCGAATGAGTTTGCCAAAGAGCCAGAAAGAGAGACAACGGCAGGTAAAAAACCCACAAAAGTAAAATGTCTGTGTTGATGTAAATTCCTGTTTTGGAATCACATTAAGGTCTTTGTGGACAAAATTGATGCAGCAGAATCAGATATATCGTCTTTTTTATTCCATGCTTGTCAAAATTATAAATGACTTGGATGCAGGCACATCTGGCTGTAGATATTTTGAATGTAGACCTATGTTTTTTAAAATATATATTAATAATAAATCTTTCTTATATTCTTTGTGTATATTTTGTTTTATGTCTGAAACCATGGTATTTGTGCTGCTGCCTGTCTTGGCCAGGACACTCTTGAAAATTAGATTTTTAATCTCAGAGTCTTTACCCCTGGTTTAATAACCATGAAGAGGTCTGGAAAGCTAACTTCTTTCTAACTCCACTCCTCCAGATGTTTTTTAACCTTTTTAAACTTGCGCAAAATGTATCAGATTCTTTTGTGCCACTCCCTCTGGAGCCACAAAAGGCTTTATACAACTTTTTTTTCTCTCATGTGCAGATGTGTAAAATTGATGGAGCTCCCCTTTAACAAAATGCAAACATACAGAAAGAAATCTGTCAGACATTGTTTTTTTCCTCAAAAGCATAAAAAAACAAAGTATGTGCTGCTATAAGACACGTTGCATTATGAGTGGAAGGTGTGACTCATTCTCGAGTACCAGCACTTCATTACAAAACGACTCATGTAAATCACTAAAGTTCAGAGTTTGATGATGGAGCGCATGGCTGCCGTCACGGTAGCCGTGCGCTACCTATTTTAGCCTTAAAGACTGACCTTGCATGTTGCCTGTATGTTTATTTAGTTTGTTCATATGTTACTGTTAATGATCACACAGTTTAAATCATCTGTGAGCCTAACTATTACTCAAATTGTTGATGTGAATCATATGAATGTCTAGTGTGATAGATTCATTCATATTGTCTGTATAGAGCCTTCAGTACCGCCTAGTCACCTGAGCCACCCCTGCCTTGTAGTATTGGAATGTTCCAATTTGAGGGGTGGGCTTCAGGCCTATATGGACAGGCAGTGGCATTAGCTTGAGACGGAGAGAAAAAAGGAACACCGGAGGGAGTAGGGCGTAAGTCCGTTGGATGCCATCAGCAATGACTTGCTTCAAGGTCATAAGGAATCAGTGGTTTTGTTTTTATGTGATGATCTTAACTCTCCTGTCAGTTTACTTTTATTTTGTGAAAGTATTTTGTTTTTGCTGTCCGTAATGTAGTTTATTTTTGTAACACTATTTTGCCGTATTGGCCTTACTTGGGGTGAACAATAAATACCCCATCTTTGCAACATCATCTCAGACTCACCTTGTGTGTTTTCACCGGCTCACAACTACTTGCTACATCTACCCACAACAATGATATACAACACTTTGAGCTTCCATGAAAGGAAACCTCCTTTTAAACTCTCTTCAATACATGGACTGATCTCTACATTTAAACAAGATCAAGAATAGTAACGAAAGCAAGACTAAAAAAAATTGAGTGATAACACACCCCACTGTTCCTGTTCCCAAAATTCAAAATGGCGGAAAACCTTTCTAGGCGGACCTTAATGATCCATGAAGCTTTTTTGTAGAGCACATTAAGCTGTGTGAGAAATTTCAAGTTAATCGGACTTAGAGTGTGGGGGATGTGGCCTTTCAAAGTTTGCATTTTGCAGCCTTAATTACAGCGCCACCATGGGGCCGGTTGGGTTCATATTTCTATAGAAACACATGCACACCATTTCCAGTTATTCCCACAAGCTTCTTGTTTCTAGCTCATTCAAGCTCACGGGAATTTGAGCCGGCACGGCAGACAACAAATAATAACTAAAACAGACAAACATAGCTAATATATTATACAGTTAGTGGTAGCATGAGACATTCCTCTCATTCTTACAGGAGTTTTTACTGAGATGATGCAGACTAATAGGACCTGAGGTAATGAAAAAAAAAAAAAGTCAGTTTGACTACATATTTGTCATTCGAGGTGAGGTGTTTGTTGAGCTAATGGGTTATTTGTCTCTGCTGTGTGTGTGTGTGAGAATGTGACAGAGATAAGGTAGAAATGGGTTGAGCGGGAGCTGTAGAGCTGCCACCTTCATCCCACTGGCCCACGAGGGATGAACAAAGAGACAGCAGGCACAGGAGATGCATCCATCATAATGTCTCATTCCCTCTCACACTTTGCTTTTGCATGCATGTGCACACAGACACACACACACACACACACACACACACACACACACACAGTCAGTCAGTCAGTCAGTCAGTCAGTCCAGACAGAAACCCAAAGCTGCGTTAACTGAAAAGACCAAAGCAAATCACACACTCTAGGAAGAGCTTGTTTGTCTGAGAGGCTGATGGTGTAGATGTGGAGTTGGTGGGAAGTGGACCAAAACCCTCACTCCAACAGTGCTGCCTTTAAATTAACCCCCTCCTTTACACCCCCTCCACCTGCACAACCACTTCAATCAGCCGGATCTTGCTCCTTACTGCTTGGGAACCCCTCCAGCCTCTACACAATAAAGCTGGAACCAAGGTCAAGTGGACACAGACATCTCAAGGTCCATGACTGGGTGTTGGGCTATATATAATACTGCACATACCGTATGCTGTACATATGCTATCATTATGCTTGTCTAATACGAAGAAACAACACTGCTATTTAATGGCATTCTACTTATTTTCAATAATCTCTCACGGTACTGCTTTCAGGGAGTGGCCAGCCCCCACTCAATGGTCTTGGACTGTAACCCTAACCCCATGTAATTAGCCCTGTTCAAGCTTGGGACCCTGTTTAGCGCAGATTACCCCTGCTTCCCATGCATTCCCACCCCCCACCTCAGATCCTGCAGATAATAAATGGAGTGGAAGGGGAAGAATGGCACCCACTCCCAGAGGGACAGGCCTATAATCAGCCCTCCCACAGCCCCACAACCTGTCTCCTGACTGCATGGGGGGACAGCAGGGGGTCATGGATGGGTGGATGAAGTGAGACATGGTTGAGCCCACACCCCCAGCTCTTTTTCCTCCTCACCTGCAATAGTGAATAGGAACAGAGCCCTGCCTCTCAGAAAGCAGCAACATGGTGAATAATCATGGCGGTCGTCAAGTAACGGCTTTTATCTGGTACTCAGAAGAAGCCGATGCAGCCACAGAGCTCCCCTGTGACCCACCAAGTGGCTTTTAAGATGACTTAATGACAGAGCTGAAATCAGCACAAGACAAAGACCTGAGTAGTTAGGGCTTCACTTGACAGCAGAGCTGCTGTTTTACCAGCTGACTGAAAGGGCAAAAGGGACTGATCACTGACATGAGAGGAACAAAGACAACATTTCAGTCAAACACCTCAACACTGAAGGCTTTGGTGCATCCATCCTCATTGGCGGAGGGAATAGGAGGTGGTGTTTGGGAGGAAAAGTAAATATCTTGAGAAATGCTAATGTGGCATCCATTTGCATGAGTCATTGGCCCATGCGCCGAAGCCATTTTAAGAGCACCGAGCTCTCAAAGCACCCCACAACCTCCCTTAGGAATATCCATCACATCCACAGGCCTGGTGTAACTTTGTGTGTTTTGAGTATAACCATTAAACATCCAAGTCACTAAACAAGTCAGCATATTCCCTTTAGATTTTTGTTATAATCTCATCCTTTTGCTTTTACTTTTCCTCCATCTTCTATTTCTTTGTCTCTGAAATGTAAGGAAGGACTAAAAGCTCAGTTCATCCAAAAAAAAAAAAATATATGGTTGCATTTTTGGCAGGAGAAAAGAGCCAAGCCATGGCTATGTTTCAGGTAAGCACAGCGGTGCTGGTCCATCCCTCAGCTCAGCCCACACAAAAGAAATGTGCACCTTTATTCTCATATATAATTAGAGATTAGATGAAGTTCATTCATCCAAATGATGTAAAGAAGTTTTTTTATTCTGTATTCATTGGGTATTATCAAGATAATTTTTTCCATCTTTAAAAACCCTTTTACTTTAATAAGGCAAGGCATGGTGATCAATTGTATTAATACAAACAAATTAACTAATTTTCTGAAGCCTCTCAAATTTGAAAATAAGTGTTTATTAATGATTTTTGACTATATTATCAAGAAAAGATGCAAACAATATTCCAAAAAAATTATTAAAAAAATAATTTAGAGACCGCGCTATTCAGTGATCCATGCGCACAACCTCCTATAACCCTGTTTCACACACAAATAGCCAATAATTCCAGCACAATCAATTTTTAGAAAAATAAATGTTTTTGCAGTTTATTTTTTGATCCATTTAGATACCCAGCGACAGAGACATGCAGGTTAGATTTCTTTTTTTTTTTTTTTTTTTAACACTCGGGGATGATTTCGGACTTTTCAGAAGAGACATATTTCACATTATCAATATTTTTTTTACCAAAGCCATAATCTTTATTTTCCAAATGTAAGAATAAACCTCCAGCTACTGAGGAATGAGGAGGAATAAGGTGGCTGAGGTGTCCGTAACTCCGCACCAGTCAGGACGCACACATTTGGATTTCAGTATCTTATTTGAGCTCCATATAACTTGATCGATACAGTTCAAATTCTGCAGTGACCATGTGACGTGTACACGACTATATGACCGAGGCTATTGATAAATTCCACACAATATGCAATCATAAAATTCTCTTTGAACGCGTGCACGCCAAAATTTACACTTCATCAGTATTTTTTAATAGGCTATTCCTGCAACGACTTTCAGTCCCCCAGTTCCTCTCAATACTGTGTTTGAATGTCAGATACTTTTTGTATTGGATGACAGAATGAGATACTTAAGACTATTTATTTATAGTAGTACAGCTGCAACATTTCTAAAACATCCATAGTGGTTTTTCTGATATCCTTCATAAATGCATCATACGGATTACTAAAGTTAGCACAGGCACATCACCGCCGGTAAACAGTGGCGTACTAAAGGTGTTTAACACTTACCGATCAGCATCGTGCGTCCAGGACCGTATCCGCGTCTCTCCAGTTTGGCGTGTCACCGTGCGTAAAATCGATACAATTTTACGCACTTTTATCCCCAGAGAGAGAGGACATGCACGACGCACATGTGCCAACGGGAGGCGTCCTGTAGTTGTAAAGAGCTTCAGAATCTATCGGTTCCGACTGTTCCCCTCTCTTGTCACTGTAAAATCTATTTCTTTGGGATACTGTATCCTTTTTTCCTCCTCTTTTGGTGACCAATCCCCGAGAAATCTCAGATCCTATCGATGCGCGTTATCCTCAGTTAGATCCTATTGCTCTTGCTGCTTTCCGCTTGGCCTGAAGGAGGCGAGAAATGGGGCTGCTGGAGAAGGCTGGCTGTAATTGCCTGCTCTCTCTCCCTCTCTCTCTTTCTCTCTCTCTCCTTGTCATCTCCTTGTCATCTCTTCCTCTGTGTAGTCCTACGCTTTCTCTCTCCTCCTCTCAGTGAGCACTTTTATTTAACTTGACATTAATACACAGAAGGGGAAATTAGCTGCTATTTTCTCCAGTCTTCATACCTGTACAACTTGGCAACCACATTAGCCCTCTTGTCAAACTTATCATCTTACAGGTCAGCACGTAACTGATGGTTGAGTCATATGTATGCCCTGCTATGCAGCCAAAGAAGATAGTGGAAAAAGAAGAACACCAGGTGCAGCGGGAAGCTGTGAAAGGCTTCAGGTAGCAGAGGCATGATAGGAGCACTGTAAACATGAAATGAAAGAAAAGAACATTTTCTGAAACAGGTTTCCATTCGTGCTCTCATAAGGGTGGTTTGTGTGCACTTGTCAAGGCAGCTACCTTGTGTGCACAACAGTGTGAGTATGAGCGACAGGAGAGTGACTGCGAGTGATGGTTTCTCACAGGCATCTCTCTTGCCAGTCTGCTCCTCCTTTTTGTCTCTTCTTGTCGATGCATAATTTGGGGAAGCTGACACATATTTGGGAATTTGCAATTGGCTCGAGAGCGCAGAGAGCCTGCTCGAGTTAAATATCTGTTTGTTGAATGGTGTGTGTGTGTGTGTGTGTGTGTGTGTGTGTAAGCATAAATAGTGGGCTGAAGAGCCTTGGTGCAATGCTAAGCTGTCCTGGAGCTACGCCAAAGCACATCTCCCAGGGTGCTATCAGGAACTTAATTACAGCATTAAATTGCTCCCTCTCTGCCTCTCTCGTTCACTTCCCCTTTTCTCCCCCTTACTCTTCCCCTCTCTCCCCTTCTTTTCCCTTTTCTACCCCTCATTCCTCCTCTCTTCAAACTGTATAGATATAATCTTATACTGTCTTTCTCTGCCTTTATCTGCTCTTTTCCCCCACTCTTGCACTTGGTGGTTTGGCAAAAATGCCTGCTGGTGCTCCTGTGTCCATGTCACCATTGTGGGGAAAGGCCTTTATTGTTCTTGACCACTGTGCAACCAGTCATAATAAAAGGTTCATCTAAAAGGTTCAAATTTAATTTAAATTAAATTGTTTAATATCATACTTGTATATCAATAACCTACTCATGGTGCTGTTGATCAGTTTGTTGGGGAGTAGAGTGCTTTTCCACAGGGTCACACTGCAAGTGTAAAAGTGGAACGTGGCGCAGCGAGGGCTGGTAGAGATCAGATTGCTGATGGAGAGTTCCCCTTTAACATGAAATATTGCCTCTGACAGAATGTTATGTGGGGTGTGAGCTACCTTTCCCCTCCTAATTCAGGTTACTGTTTATCGCCTTTCACCGAGGCAGCAGTGGACCCAGAAATTCTCCCCTGGGGCAGAGTGGAGGACACGGGGCAGCTGGGCTGTCCCACTGCCTCATGCCAACCATTAGCCTGCTGGCTGGCACGCCAAAGCCGGGACTAATTAGAAACACAGGAATGGCTCCAAGCTTTATATCAGCTCATACAAGATGATTTGTTCTAACCCTAATGTTCTATATGTTAAAAGACAGCCACTTCACTAGAGCAGGAATACATTCTCTCAGTGGTCCATGTTACCTTTGCAACATTGTTCATTTTACAACCAGGTCTCAACCATGTGATGTGAAGAAAAGAAGAAATACAATTTTTATACTACTAATTTGCAACAGCAAATATTTTTTGCGTAATACATAATCTTTCTGTAGCCCTAACCAAAGTGCTTTTGTTGCCAAAACTAAAAGCCACAAGAGGATGTCTCTAGTGTCAGAGCCCTGTACTTTGCATGCCTACCCTGATCCCTAAGGCTTACAGTATATGTGGCACATGAATGTAGCGCTAGAAAAATGTTGCCAGGGAGCATAATCCAATTATTATTGTGGTACTGAGTTTTGAAATTATATACTTATTAAAACAACTAAGCAAGTTATTGGTAAAACACATGAATCACAAAATTTGCTTTCATACTAAATCGACTGATTTGCCAACATGCAAAAAACATAAGGTGCACAGTGATATTTTTTGCTGAAGGTTATCATACCGTCAGAATCGTATACCGGCCCATGCCTACAACATAAAGTGCA
The DNA here is from genome assembly GCA_026937815.1 of Etheostoma perlongum. Classification (NCBI taxonomy): domain Eukaryota; kingdom Metazoa; phylum Chordata; class Actinopteri; order Perciformes; family Percidae; genus Etheostoma; species Etheostoma perlongum. The sequence goes on along the minus strand of CM049385.1, from coordinate 16,175,111 downwards.
TATCCCGAGCTTGCTCCTTAGGATAATAAATAAAACTGCAATAATTTGACCTTTAAACAGTGTCATGGTAACACATATATAATTTTATCATACTTTCTTATTTCAAGTTGCCATGGTAAAAGGATTGTAATGCATAATAGGTCAGCACAAATGATCTCCAAAATGATTGTTTCTCTTCATGAGTTGGGGGGGGGGGTATTTACCGAGTTGCAGAGACCTGAGTATCTATGGTGATGAGTGACGGACCCTGGAGAGAAGAGAAGGTCAACTTTCACACTCAAGTCTTACAAAATTGTGTTGTCTTTCCACAACTCTGTACTTTTCTGCTCAGCTAAACACCCTTTGGATGCCTGCAAATACCAGCATGATTTAATGCCCGATTTCAAAACGAGAACTGAAGTGAAACATTTGTGATAAATGTGATGTTTGTTTCCATCTTATGTGTGATTTGGGAATGGGAAGGTAAGGTGGAAACTACGAGACGAGGTGAGCGGCTTGTAATCATCATGCAGAGTGCATGTTCGCTGCGTGCCAATGCTGTCACCACAGTGGGCCGGGTTGGTTTGGGATGGATGGGCTTTAGGTTGGGTGGGGGTATAGATGGGTGGGAGAGTGGCAGGGGATGCTGTGGGACTGCGTGACAGCGAGACTTGAGGGGAGGAAGGAAGTGGAAGCGTGAAATATGGAGATAGCTGCTGTCACCTGAAAAAATGACAGTGCCGTGCAAGTTTAATACCATGCAACATCTTTTTAGTGGTGGCATCTGGGCCTTTCTACAACGCCCACCTCACTGTTTTGCCTACTTTCTCCTCACATTCCCCAACTTGCATCAGACATTAACAGATGGCAACAGACCCCCAGAAATCCTGATGTAAAGTTTATCTGGCAGCCTCTCAGGAGCAGCCTGATCAATACCTGTCCTGTCGCATATGCGGCGGGAAAGCAAGAGCGTGAAAACAGTGACACAGCTGTTTTTGATGAGCTGGTGCGTATGAGAGTGTGGGAATGTGGGTGTGGGAGTTGTGTGATATACTGAACAAGACATGCTGTGGCCACTCCTCTGTGTTAATGGATATTGATGCACAGCTGTAGATTATCTTTTTATTCTGATGGCCACATCAGAAGACATCTTCTGTAAAAAACAACAAAACAAGTAGCATATTCACCATAAATACAACAAAATATTCAACATGCACAAAACCAGGCTTTATGAGCTTCTGCTTTATAGGAATTTCTGACAAATGCAAATGTGTTTGGAAATGGGGTTTTCTGATCCCAACCACAAGCTGGGATGTAATGAGTGACAGGCTAATTTATGAACAAGCAAGGAGGAAAGTTAGCCCTGCCTCTTTCTCTGCTGTTCCAAGCCACCGGCCTCCTCAATTAGAGCTGGCGCTGCCAACCTGCCGCTGAGGCCTGACTAGGTAATGACTGGCAGCAGCACACAAGGCAAAAAGCCATCTATCTTTCTCCCTGACTCCCCCCCTCCCTCGCTAAACTAACAATTTTCCTTTCTCGCACTGTCAGTCCCTCCCTCTCTTAAGTAACAGACTTCAGTCTCCCCCTTTTTTCTCTAAACCAAAAGCTTTTTCTTTTTCTCCCTCTGTTACATAACATATTCGTCTAAAGTAAACTCTGAACATTTTTTCTTCTCTTTATCACGCTCTTCTTTTTAAAAAAAAAATCTGACACTAAGCTCTCACTCTCTAAATTGACACCTCTCTATCTCCCTCTCTCTCAGCCGCTCCAGCAATTCGTTTACTTTATTGAAATTTTTTTTTCCACTTCACTATCTTTCACTAGACCAAAATCTTTTCGTCTCCCTGCATTATTCACACCCTCTTTCTCTGAAAAACAAACAAATGAATTGAAAAGCATTGGCAGGGAACGCCTTGGGGGCATAACGGCTTAGCTGTCTACCTGACTGACTGACAGAGAGACTAACTAAGTAACAGAAGGACTGACAGGAAGTTGGAGGAGGACTGGGAGGGTGGACTGCAGCTAAAGTAGTTTGAAGACAGATGCTAATGGGTAAAAGTGTGAGATGCCCAGTCATGTAAAAGCACCTGAAGGCAACAGCGTGTTTTAAATAATTAGCTTCTTGGTCAACCTTCACATAAGAATATTATTCTTTTGTCCCTGAAAAGCCTCCGTAGCAACAAGCATTATTAAAGTAAGAGTTTGCGTCACCCTTGTGTATCGTTAACATTGGCTTTACATCTTCATTGCTTGATTGTGTTATGATTGTGCATGTTCTGTTTCCTGTTTTATTTTGATAGTCTTGTTTTTCTGGCTGGTGTTTTACTTCCCGCCTTTAGTTTTCCCGACCTTGTGATAGTCTGATGTCTTTCACCTGTCCAGCCCTTGTGTCACCTGTCTCTTGTTACCTCGTTAAATACTTGTGTATTACTTGTATTTAGTCTCTGTGTTCCCTTTGTCCTGTGTCAGATCATTGTATTGTTTTTGGAGTGTCGTCTACCCTGTTGGTCTTGGTGTTCCTATGTTTTGCCTGTTCCTATTTTTTTATTTTGCCTGCTGTTCCAGGACACCTTTTGTTTGTTGGATTTCATTAGAATAAATCCCTGAGCTTACCCATGTGTCTGCCCTCCTTGCACTTGGGTCCTACATTCCCTGAAGCTCCATGACAAATTGTTGCAAAATTAACAATTTTTGTCCTTTAAATATGTGTTTTCTCGGCAACTGGCTAGCTCACCTAGCAGCCCATATATACTGTGGAGGTTTACTCCTTGACGCAGCGGCCGCGGGTTTGACTCCAACCTGGGGCCCTTTGCTGCATGTCACTCTATCCCCTTTCGTGTCTTCGGTTGTCTTGTATAAATAAAGGCCTAAAATGTCCCCCCAAAAAAATCTTTATATATTTATTAACTAACTATATAGTTTAGTATTTTCTAGCAATATAGTTTAGTATTTTATGTGTTGTTTTTATTTGTTTTACTGTAAAGCACTTTGTGACCCCTCTTGTCTGTGAAGGGTGCTATATAAATAAAGTTTACTTACTTACTTACTTATTAAAACCCATAATGTAGAAAAGCAATGAATTAGTTAGTCTTCACTTTGCCACAAACAGAACACATTTGGTGGTGATAAAATAAATAGGTGACCATAAAGCCTTGTTATTACACCAAATAAAATATTCCACGTTTTATATCCTTCATCAAATATACTTTTCTTTTGTTTGCCTAAACGAAATGTACTTTAGGTTATCCTATAATAACTAATGCATCAATGTTAAAATAAAATTATAATAAATAAGAATCAACCCAATAATAAGAACAACATTTGGTTTGCCTTGTTCTGAAAAAGCCATTTGGCTAGTATCCACTTTCAATATTTAATTCACCACTACCTACCTGCTGTAAAAGAGCTGAACAGCATTGGACATAAAAATTTTTATTAACAAGTTATGACTGCAACATTTACAACCCAGATGTACATCATCCTCATTTTGTCTTTTTAAGTAGCTCATTCTAATATTCACTCACATCTAGAGTTCTAAATTCTGTAGTAATAAGTAAATACATGTGTTTTGGTTTTGATGCTCTGCAGCTCTTTTACAGATCCCAAGTGGTATGGTAAATTAAAGAGATGGATAAAAAGACAAGCAAGATATGCTGGAGGAGGAAATTTTGAACAACCTGGTAGCTCAAATATTATTTTTTACAAATGGCTTATACTTGATCTATAGCGCAGAAATAAAAAAATTAATGAGACCATATTATTGTAAGTAATAACTATAAATGATACATGACCAGGCCTGTCAGTTGTGCTTATGAGTAAGATTTTATATGTACAGATAACATAAGGTTTGGATTCACCAGGCTTCCCCTGTTGTTGTGGGCGATGATGGGCGAGACTGGATGCAGCCAACATTCCCTGTAGAGTAAACTGTTCCAAAAATAACCCTGACTACAGCAGATATGTTGAGCTGATAATATTTGAAATTCTTGAATTAATGCACTTAAAACCACTAACATCTGACTTTTGTTACTAAAAGGTCTTCTTATTGCAGATGATGTCATCACCTAGTGTCACTCGGCTCGAATATGCAAGTTAACCCCAGAGCTGGGAGATGCTGTCATGTCAGCATGACAATGCAGTGGAGCAGTGTGTGTGTGAGTGTGTGAGAGAGAGAGAGAGAGAGAGTGTTGTGCTTGTAAGCTCTGCCACCTGCACATTCCTCATCTCATCAGAACACAGGAGAGGACGCCCCATTTAGCATCCCTGTCACATTTGGTTTCATAGACAGACAACCACAAGAAGAGACAGAGTGAAAGTGTGTGTAGTATGTGTGTGTGTGAGAGAGAGAGAGCGAGAGAAAGAGTTGTAAGAAAAGAGGGGCAGACGGTTTCCCTAACATAAATAAATCATCACTGTGTGTCGTTGCCTTGCTGGATTCACAGGACAATGGAAGATGAAGGAAGAGAAACAGATAAGGTGGAGAGGGGAAACTGCTGGCTGAGGAGAACGAAAGGCAGGTGGGAATCCTAATGTCTGCTTCGTGCTTCAAGTGGAATAGGAAACAAGAGCATCTGCAGTCATACTGACGTAACTGCTGCCAAGAATAACCAGACACTTTGGTTGAATGGAAGATTTGTGTGAAAGCTCATGCACACAATTACATATTGTAACGTAAAAATATCTGCATGTATTTGGTTTTATGCTGAACTCGACCCCCTCCTGTGCTTTGCCATCTGTGAAAGGCTTGCAAGAAAACAACTCACTGCTGTTGTCTTCCTTGGAAGGTTATGATTTTGCATAACTGGAACAGATTATGAGTATTTTGAGGCAGAGGTTCTTTTAGAGGCTGTTATTCACAGTGTCCAAACAGTGATTTTCTTGTTTTAAACTAAGACAGTTTGCCATGAAATCTGTTATGAATGACATTGTCCCATACTTTGACCCTTACCAATGCCCTGTCTCAACCAACACTTTGGTCTATGACAATGTTTCTTGAAAAAAAAAAGATTGTTATGAAATTTGCTGCACGTTGCCCAGGTGATGAATCATTATGGGTCGAGTGACCCCTGACCTTTAGAAATCCTTCAGCAAGTACAGTATGTCAGCTTTTCACACATTTAAACATTAAGATCAAATTAGTCTCACATTGCCGGACCTATCTCCACAGCGCGGCTACTCAACACATAAATTTTGGGATAGGTGGGGTGTTTGCATTCCTTTAAACCAATCACAATCGTCTTGGGCGGCGCTAATCTACGGATGCAGCAACGGTACATAGCAATCCCCAACCAGTCTGTCCCAAAACATCCAAGTTAGATAGTAATGCTGTAAACATTTTTTTGAAAATCTTTACAATCATTCACAGAAATTACTAAGCAGGCCTGCCTTGTTACGCAATCCAAATTTGCCATTTTCAGTGTATAGCTTGCTAACTCGAGGTTTGTTTTTGTGAACAGAGTTTAAGAATGGCAACACACGGAGAGCTGAAGGCGAGGGACATCCGGCATGGAAATGTACTTCCGTTGATCCATATACGATCAAATATACAGATTTCAATCAGGCAACATTTTATCACAACATTCAGTTTCCCAAAAAGATAACCCATTTTGATTTTATCGACCTAATGGCTTTTTCTTTGTCCACCTTCAATTGCAAATTTTTTTCCCAAGAATAGCATCAACAGTCCTGCTGTAGATAGGCACGGCACAGCTTTTGAGTTATAGCTCTTTGCCTGCTTCCACTTGTTAATATCACAACTGCAACAAGAGACCAATGCATCGTACATGATTAGATGGATTATTCAATCATTCCCTAATAAGAACTTTGTTTACATTCTTTCATATACCTTTTGATATGAGTGATTGCTTGAATTTGAGATGATTCTGTGCAGTTGCTGCATTTATGCTGTTTCATGTCCTTGTGATAGAGAGTGTAGTGAGTAGGAGGTTTGGAACTCTGTAGTCATCATTTCAACAATCTCTACAAGTCAAAAACTTTTAGGAGAAAACAAGCAGCCCATGCTGACTAATCGTCCTTGTGTGGTATCTCTGTAGCCGCTGCAGCCCTGGAGTAGCTACGTGCTATACTGTAACACTTTAATGCACAACAATAAATCAACCTTAAGTATGTCCCTCGTTTGTTTTCTTCATTTTTTTTCTTTTCATTTTTTGCTATTTGTTCATTTCCAATGTGTGACTCAGTGTGGGCAACTGAAACTCTTCTATCTTTCACTCTCCCTCTCCCAAGGCCAGTGAGTGACTAATGCTGTACAATGAATGAATAATGATGGATTGTAGATTTATTCCTTAATTGCTGCTTGGGCACTCCATATAGTAATTAAAGGGGGGGTTATACATTAAATTCAATTTTCAAAGTGAGTTCAGCTGTGTTGCTGCACAAAAAGAATCTGAAAGGGAATAGTGTTACATTTTAGCCTTGTAAGCATTTTTGTTACTGTAGGGTTCAGACTATCTTCAGGATTTAGACTATTTTGTCATATATTTAGGACTTAAAGTCAGAAATGGATGACCGATTTGCTGTGTATTGTCAGGTTGATGTAGAGCTCCTGCGTGAGTTATTTGGAAGGTACGGAAAAGAATAAAGTGACAACAACCAAGTTGAGATTGAATGAATTATCATCTTCCGCTTTAGTGCTCTACTATAACAGACAAACATTGCATTATAAAAAAATCAATCTCTTATTTATTATCAGTAGAGTGGGTTGGGGCTGTACATTACCACATATAAGAGTTGCTTTCTTATTTCTGCAAGGTTACTCATGTTCACACACTGATGAGAGTGCCCTGGTCTGTGAAGGAATAAAAAGAACAGAAAAAAACACTACATAAATGTCTACACATGCTTTCAAATGTTTTAGCTTTTATTGCCTTAAGGCTACAAATGAAAATCATTAACCATTTCAGTAAAGTCAAGGTAGAAACAAAGGGCTAATAATTTCTGATAATACACATTGATTGATTAAAAATAAATATAAAGTATATACTGTATATATACTATATATAAAAAGCACAGCACTCAAAAATATTTTTACAGTTTGGTGGTATTCACCTTGAAGATATTGTGTCTTTGGGTCCAATAAATAATACAAGGCAGTGGATGCGAGTGTGCTTGTTGACTCAGATAAAGGGTAGCAGAGTCATTGCAGTGGCAGAATGCTGCTTTGTACACTAAAGATAAGGCTATTCAGAGTTGAAAGCAAGGTATTTCACATAATGCATGTGCTAGTGACAGTCCTCACAATCAGCAAGGGCAACTTAGCCTTTATCTACAGTGAGGGTAAGGAAGACAATATATGAGGTATGTTAAACACTAAACTATGACAGCTAAACCACTTGTGGGCACATTTGTTTAATGAAAGATGAGCATTACATTGGCATCGTTTGCATGTGCAGTTTTTGAACGTGGCGTGCAAACATTGTACACTTGAAACCGCCACAGAGACATTACGGCTGTAGTGTGGTTACTGTGTTCCACACATCAAAACTGACAGAAAAACCAGAGTACTACAAAGAAGCAAAGAAGCTCTTTGGCATTCTCCATCAGATTTACACAATGTGGCAGTATGGAAGCAGACCATCAGCCAGGGGATGGAAAAAGAGGCATAGGGAGGAGAAACAGCTATGATTTTAGATGCAGTTCAATCTTAAGGGACAAGAGGGGATATTGAAGGTGAGAGGGGAAAGAAATCCACTGAGAGGTATGCGCTGAGCCACGGATGGCCCAGTGGAAACACTGGGGTTTCGCTCTTCCCTGGAAATATAACAGCGTCTGACGCACCTGATGATCCAGGCCTGGAAAATCTGTAAAAGAAAGGGGCCATAAACGTGAAAGGCTAAAGGGTTTTGGGCCTTGGAAAAACCCTGTATATGCATGCTGTATCTCCCTGCCCTCTCCCTTCACACCAACGGGAAGTTACAGCCCCACCTGGCCAATAACCTCCTCACTCTGCCCCATCTGTAAAGGCCTGCTGGGAGAAATGACTCTAATTAAAGCCCTACTGTGATGGCCCTACTATGATGGACTGTAACTGTCAGAATGTAATTTGTGAACCGTGTACACAGTGATATTCTTTTACTTGCATTATATATCTTTTTTAAATGTATGTGAAATTGTATGTTTGGTATTTTGTGTATATGTTGTGATTGTTGTATGTGGACCCCAAGAAGAGTAGCTGCTACATTGTTAGCAGCTAATGGGGATCAAAATAAAGGAAAAAAGAATTAGGAATAATTAAGTACAGGTCAGGCACCTTGATAAAAATAATGATTTTGGTTTCAAATGTAATTCAATAACACATATATAAAAAAACACTTAATTGAACAATTAATCAGACCAACTGCATCAGGTATACCAAGAAAAAAAATAATTTTTATACAGTATTTTGTGTATGAAAAGCAATTCTATCCACATATACTGTAATGGTCTTGTATTAAACAATTTTTATTTTCTTAATATTTCTTTTTGTTGCTTAAAATATAGCCAGCATTCACCAAACAATAAAATATTGGCTAAACATAACTAATTGATTTAGTAATAATAGACTAATTTACTTTTTAACTCTCTTCTTGCAGTGGAGGCTGCTCGCTGTGTCTTTGCCATAATCAGGTTGGACCCACCTGTGTGTATTTGTGTCCGAGTTCATGTTTGGTTGTGGCAGCTTAAGCATGTGGAGTTAAATACAATGGCATGATCCTAAAGGTCTAGAGCCAAGCATGCAAACATTAATTTTACTGCCATTCAACTGGAAGAAATATCACAGCAGTTATGGCCTGCACCCAATGTCACTGTGTGTGTGTGTCTGTCTGTGTGACTCCTTATGTACATGTGCGTGCCAAGGTGTTGTGTGTCTTGTCTGTGCAGTGCCAAGCAGGGCTGTTGTTTTTGCCTCTGCTATTATGAGGACCCATCACCTTGCTACCATCCTGTTTTTCCCATCACATCCACCCCCCCTCCTGACTGCCCTGCATGCTGGGTCACATGGTTGCTGTTGGGCCGTTTCACGTTCTATTATTTCCCGTGGCTGACTGTCGGGGTGGATCAGGGTGCCACACAAGTCTAATGCTGACAAGCTGAGACAGCTCCGCTCTGACTGGGAGGGGTTTACTGGACCGAGCACAATCTGCAACCACCATCCCCTACTCCGCAAATACACACACACACACACACACACACACACACACACACACACACACACACACACACAGTAGAGAACATCCTGTGTGTATGCATGCATAACTGTGTCACTACAGTACAAGTATGAGTCCTACCAGAGGGCATAATAGCGAATTATTAACCTAACTCTATTTTTTGTGGTAGAAGTTATGAATTATTATTGTTATTACAAACATTATTTGATAATTGCAGGCTTTCAAACAAAACCAGTAAAAGCACAAGCCATGTTTAATGTTTGGATTTTGTAGACTGTGCAGTTGCCTTGCTACGGGTCAAATGTGACAGACTATGTATGGACAGGACAAGGCCCACTAGCAGACACAAATCAAATATGTCCGAGGAAGGACAAATAAATAAATAAATTATAGAGCCACAAAGGCATAGAGATTGAGAGGCAGTGAGAGAATGAGCTGTGGCACTGGAATCAAGCTGAGGCTGTTTCAAATTGTGATGTGGATTAGAGGAGGCAATGGCCTGTTATCTGGACTATGTCACATCTTACACCTGCACACCATCTGTGTGTGTGCATGTGTGTGTGTGTGTGCTGACGTGGACCTGTGTGTGTGCACAAGTGAACTCATCATCAAGAAGATCCGGGACTGACGCATGCCTCGGGTGTATGCATACACGGAGACAGACATAGTTATATATGAGAAAATTCCTTTTAAAATGAGGCAGAGCAAGTGTTAGGGTAAAGAGCGGGGGCCGACGAGAGGACACAGAATAAGAAACTGTTTGACAGAAACAGGCTAACAGTGTAGAGAGGAAGAAAGCGCAGGACAGACTGACAAACAGAAGAGTAGGCTACAAATAGATAGAGGCAGTGGCAGAGAGTCAATGTGATGGTGAGACAATAGACAGATAGACAAGCTCTGTCAGGGGGCCGGGGGAAGACAAGCGGGCACAGGGAAAAGGCACCTTTTTGTTCAAAGTAGAAAAGTGGAGCGTCTGAAGCTCTCTAGCCCTTACAGCTCTGTCCCTCTTGCAGCACACTTTGTATGTAAATACTCAACTCACTTTAGTCTATATAGCCATCAAGCCCTACCACTATTAATTCACTATTATTGATTAATTGGTTTGAAGAGAAGGCAGTAAGATAGTGATGTTGGAGTGTTTGTATCGATTAGTTTTCACTCTCTGTCCTCAGAGCAGGCATGGGCATACTACGGCCCGCGGGTCATGTACGTGCCGAGTGTTTAAGAAGGAGTGGACAGCAAATATTTTTTACTGATGTCAGATCAACAGCTGTATGTCTGATGAGCCAGGAAACTGTTGCAGTTTTTAAAGAATACAACATCAGCTAACTATGCAAGCAAGCAGTCAACGCAAGAACTGGCGGCTACTGCTGAGGTTGATGGCTAATTTACAGCAAAGGATAGCAAGCCTGTCTCAGAAGGTGAGTTTTTGAAAGACTGCAAGTTTCCATCCACTTTACAATCGAATTATCTGAAGTTCAGTAAAAAGAATACAAATGTGGTGAAAGTGTGTTTCCATCCAACGGCTTTAAAGCGAATAACAACCTTGGCGTAATGACGTCACATGCCGTTTTGCAATCAAATTGGTATATTGAATTGATTTTAGACATGTTAAGGTGTTTCCATTCATTTTCGCACTGAATCACACAATATTCAAGCAAACTTTTGCAAACTAAGTTTTTCTAGACAAAATGGATTGCGCTGTCTACCAACAAATGATCAATATTGCACAAGTTGTAGGGCTTATGTGCCAGCTGATAAAAAAAAACAACGACGCTATCAACACATTGCTATGATGATGCAGATGCAATTTGCCTTTTAATGTCTGTCCGACTCTTTTTTGAGACATGCTTTGCTGTTTGAGTGCCTTGCATTTACTATATTAAATTCAAAAAGTCTCTTGTCTCCTCGTTCGTCCGTCATCTATCTTTGTCGAAACCCGCCATGTGAGCAAACAGAGCGGAAATAATGGGCGGAAATTAACAAAAACTTCTTTTCTTCTTTTCTTTGTTTTGTGGTGGGTTGCAACCTTAAAATGACCTAAAACGTAATTGCAATTCATTATTTATTTGGCAAATAACGTTTCCATCAGCGTTTATCGCATAAGCCATATATCGATCAAGATAAAATCCGATGAGACCGAACGTATTTCCTTTGAGTGAATATCAATATCAATTCATGAAATTCCATTGAATTTTCCTGTTTCCATAAGGCATTTTTCACTTCATTTTTATTCAAGGGATTAACAAAGGTTTTGAGCTAACTGAGGAGCTTTTAACCATGGAGTCCCTGAAAGGAAAGATGCGGTGAGAGGACTCAGTATATGACAGGGTGACTGCTGCCATCGAGAGAATGAAGCTACCTTGGATTAAACTTGGATGTTATTTTCCTTCCCTGCATCATTCATCAGGAATCTCTATGTAAGTCTGTATTAATCATGTAGGGAATCTAGTAGTAAAACGTATGAATTTTATACGAGCAAGGGGACTCCAGCACAGTGTGCAAAGAGTGTGGGAGCTAAGCAAAGAGGAGATTAGCGCATTTTTGGAGTTAGTGGGTGAATCTAACGAATTTCCTGAGTTGAGTGACAAGAACTGGCTTTGCAACTTTGCTGTGGACATATTTTCTCACATGAATGAGCTGAACGTGAAGCTACAGGGGAAAGATCAATTTGTGTACGACATGTACACAAATGTGAGAGCCTTCAAATCCAAGCTGACTTTACTCTCCAGACAAATTTCAAATAAATCTTTTGCTCATTTCTCCACACTAGCCACGCAGAGAGAGGCCACCAGAAACGCGAAAAAGTACAGCCAATCACTGGACGACCTGCACAGAGAATTCTGGCGTCGGTTCTCTGTTTTTGAAAAAATTGACAAGTCCCTTCAGCTGGTGTCCTGTCCCCTGTCACACGACCCTGAAACAGTACCGCATGATCTGCAACTGGAACTGGTTGATCTTTGGTCTGACTCCATCTTGAAGAAGAAGTTTAACTCTCTTGAATTGAATGACTTTTATGCTTCACTCAACGAAGCCACGTTACCAAACCTCCGGAGGACGGCACAGAAGATGCTGGCGTTGTTTGACTCGACCTACTTGTGTGAGCAGACGTTCAGTGTCGTGAACATCAAAACCCGTCACAGATCAAAGTTAACTGACCAGCATGTCAGATCCATTCTGAATGAATTGCCACAACAAAACTAACCCCAGAATGTATTCCATTGGGCAGCATGGTGGCTGAGTGGTTAACACTTCTGCCTCACAGTAAGAAGGTCCTGTGTTTGAATCCAGGTGCTCTGTTTTCTTCCCACTGTAATGCACGCTGATTAACTAGCACTACAGTTGAAAAATGTGCATTGTCCTATTAACTCTAACTGAAATGTAACGTGAGTTTCTCTTTTATGAAATAAATTCATTGTTTTCTTTGCTGCCTGTTAAAGGTCCAAACGTTTTATATAATATTTTTTACATGTCATTAAATTCGCATACATAGTGTGGGCCAGGTGATCGCCTGGTCCAATTTGAGAACTCAGTGTGGCCCGGGAGTCAAAAAGTTTGCCCACCCCCGTATTAGAGCCTTTCATGCCCTCAGGCTGTGGACAAAAACATCCTTATTTTTGTATGTAGGCGAGACACAACCATGGCTCTAACTCAATCTATCTATCTGTCCAGCCATCCATCCATCTTTTCATACACTGCTATTACTTTTAAATTTATTTAAATAACATCTACTAATAAATAGGGCTGGATATCGGCACTCGATAACTGTAAACCAACATGTAAAGCAACCAAAATAACCCACGAAGTATTAGATCTAGAAAAAAACACTATTTGTATGGTTTTGCTCGCAGCCAATCACCGCAATTTTTCTCCTGATTCCCAGCCTTACTCATATAAGGACATGTACATAGGATGGTCCAATGCTACAAACCATAGCATTTAAATAGCCTAAGTCAGAGATCTTCAACAGGGGGGGTCCACGAGCCCTAGGGGGTCCTCAGGGGGCCACCATATTTGTGTTATTTTTTCCCCAAAATGTTAAAAATGTCTGAAAATATATATTAACATGAATCCAACATATGGTTACCAAAGATAAATAAGCCTATTCGTAAAATATAACAACATTAATACTAGGCTTACTGGCCTGCAGGTAAAGTAGCCACTATGGTAGCCATGAACAGATACAGGTAAGCTTATGGACTCACTGTGTGTGTTTGAGATAAAACATGCTAATATATGTAAATAATTATTTTAATAGCTTTGTATTTTAGGGCACAATGAAAAGGCCTGTGTAAAGTCTTAGGGTGATCTTACACATTATTGTGAGACTAGCTTACCATGCAACTTAATTTCAATATGTAGTAGCCCTTCTACTACTACCCTGTAGTTGTCTCTCTTTCCGCTTAGGGGGTCCTTGGCCTAAAAAACATTGAAGACCCCTGGCCTAAGCCATAGAGATGGGCCTCGATACACTTCAAATGCATACAACTCAATAGGAAAACACACACATACACAGAACACTGCAAATCACAAACTAAAAATACCATAAACATATAAAACAATTTGATGATTATATTTAGGCAACTACAACCCTTAGTTCGGAAAAAGGTTGTGACAGTTAAAAAAAGTAAATTTGCAAGCCTGGAATGGGCCCCAAACTCCGGTCTTCTGCGTGAAAGTATTAGGTCTGCTGCTGGTAGCGCTCTATCTCTGCTCTCCTCCTCCCCTCTATCAGTGGGAGTCAAAGTTCCAGCTGCAGCTCATCTACTCTCATCATCACTGCTTCAACCTACCACTCTTCGTCAGATCATAGTCAAGACAACCTCGCTGCTAATGCTACCTGTGTGTACTAGTTTTGGTGATATCTGCTTGTCCTGCTTATTCTTTGTCTGCCCCAGTTCTGTGAACCCGACTCCTACTGCCACTTCACTCCTGCTATCCACCACTCCTGCTCTCCACACTGGATCTCTAGATTTTTGGACACAGACCTTTCCCCTTCCTGCCCATACTTGGTCTCTATGATAGGATATTCACATTTTCAGATGGGGATACATCAGACAGAATTAAATCAATAATACATGGCTTATGTGTACTTATTTGGGACTTTGACCTGAAAGTGTTTGTGAACTCAACGTGTACACACTGTGCATATATTAAAGTATTGATGTTTTATATATTAAAAGAGTCCATGCTGTATATTGTGAAAAACAGTGCACTGAGAATGTAAAGAGTGACCGGTTGGCCTGAAAAAGATTCCAACTTCTCAGGCTCATTGCTCAGCTCTGCTTTAGTTATGAAATGGCGGGAAATGACCGCTGCAGCATGACAGCGAGTCGCAGTGACACACTGTGCCACAATCACCACATTGCAGCGTGGCATCTGACAGCCATTTTAAATGCGGCTTTTGACAAGCCGGCATGGAAGAGGAAACAGGAAAATACGCATTTCTGAAAAATGACTCAATCATTTTCATTGCAATGTTCGAGATCGGAGAGAAATGGTGGTGAGGGACAGCAAAAACTGTATGATAGTGTGTCATGATATGAAGCCACACAATTGCTTTATCTTTTAAGCAGCTAGAAGTCCTTTTCTTGATTATGGCTCTGGAAGTAGAGTGTGATGCAGATTTGTGAAACAGATTGGATAAGAAAGGACAAGGAGTGCTGCGTGATTGACAACAACTTTATTTACTCTTTCCATCAAAAGTCTCACCTGTTTGACACAGAAACACAGACATGGGAAAAACACACAGTAAACCAGGTCTTACATGCAACAGAGAACCTTTCTTCCTCTTTTAATAAAAAGAACGGACCGATTCCTAACAGATCAGCCAGTGCAGGGCTTGGCAGGAATGTCACAAGCACACGACCACTTTGGCAGGTATGTTCTCAGTGGGGAATAACATGGGTAGGGGGAAGTGGGATTTGTGTATCCCAGGGGGAAGTCGAGCAGGCTGGGGACATTGTTGCCATGCTCCTGTGAGATTTCCACTGTGTATTCTGTGACTGTGCCCTTCTTGTGTGCCTCTCACATCCCTACATGGTGCCAAGGCCATTATCGACCTGTGTGTGTGTGTGTGTGTGTGTGTGTGTGTGTGTGTGTGTGTGTGTGTGTGTGTGTGTGTGTGTGTGTCTCTCCCAAGCAAGCTATTATGGCCTGTCTTTTGCACCGATTTTCTGATAGATTACTCTGGAAAGTGCCACAACAAACAAGACAATGGTTTGAATGAGATTATCATCATGCTGCTTTACCTTCCGTGGGATTCTAATGCAGGAATTTATTAGTATGTCTGTTTCTCTGACCATAGAAATGGTTTATTACTTGGAATACCAGGCTGGCGTGTATTGAAGTTGGAGAGAGCAACATGTTATATTCATGAGCAACACACTACCGAACCTTGACATGGCCTTCAATGCATTGGTTGAGATAATGATGCTCGATTTACTTTGCACTTGAGAGCCCATTCTTAATATTAATGTCCACCCTGGCAGTGAACCCATAAAGTATAGGTTCTCTATGCCATAAGAGATCTAGAACAGAGTATGTTGATAATATGAAGAATGTGGTAGGAAATATGAAATAAGGTTTTATATGCAGGATGAGAGAAAGGATAAGAGCTGGTTTCAGACCTCTTTTGCTGTGGTTTAAGTTCTCTGACAGGATAGAAGAGATTGACTCTGAGTTAACACACACACACACACACACACACACACACACACACATATGGAAACATAGGCTTTGCTGGCTAATCCAGGCTAGCTCCAGCAGGCCTATAGGGGGCTGGTCTAATCCTGTTATCAGCCCCAACAGATGCTGTTGACAGAACAATAAGCAGGGGGGCAGTATGGTAGTGCGGCCCAGAGGAGGTCATGAGCCAAACTCATCACAGCAGCAGCAGGATCGCTGGCTGGCTGGATTGAGCTTGACTTACAACTGGTCACACACACTGGCTCTCACAGGCTGAACGCTTTACTGCGACAGCCGTTCACAGTGATTTGTTTCCTGGTATGCAAATCCCATTTTGCTTTGTCTGCACTGTCAGGGGGTGCAGAGTGCAACACATATGAAGCTAGGAAATGACTTGAGCCCAGGTGTCCCACACATAACCCCCAACACTGATGTTTTTTTAATTCTTGATGGTGAGAAAGGTAAAGACATTAAATATGTAATGTAGACTACAAAGGTTTGCATTGGCAATTTTCCAACATCTGGCAAAACCTGATTATTTTAGTACCTAACCAAAACAGAAATAAATGTTCGCTCATTTTCACTGCATATTGTGTAGAAAGGGTGATGAAACTAAGGTGAAATGCTAATTAAGATGTAATTGTGCATGGGAGTGATGTGTGCAAAAAGTTTGTAACTCTGCAAAGGCCTGAAGGTCAGTGGACTGTGAGACCAAGCTTAAACCTCACCTCATCAGTTTTTTGGCACTGGAACCCAGATCAAATTGATTAGAAAGCAATTCTCTCACAATTGGCACAACACTGCTTTTTCAGTTTTCAAGCTTTTTATGTTATTTTTCTCCTCAGTGAAAAAATTGTCACAATTCCAAACTTAACTCTGACAGGCACATTCACACTGGAACAACTGGTCTAGAGTGCAAAATAGCCATAATTAGCCCAAAAGTACCAATATTTTAACTTTAGAACAGCAACAATGATGCAGTTTTGTGAAAACATGATGTACCTTTTACACTAGTTAGGGTTTTGTTGGCGTTTCAATAAAGCTGAGATGTGCTGTGTGTGTGTAGATAAATAGATAGAAATACTTTATTTATCCCGAAGGAAATTAAGGTGTCCAATAGCTTATACACATCATACATACACATAGGCCCACAAACAATATGATAGAGACAATATGACATCCACACACACATACTACGGTGTGGAAAAAATGTTGGGGAAAAAAAATTCTGAAAGGTGCAATCATAGTGCAATCAGTCCAGTCCAGGGTAGTTTATGTGTATGTATAAAGGCAACCAGATGAAGGCATGGTACAAAGGATAGTGTGCAGAGCAGACTTAAACACATATGTCAATCCCCCTCCTCCCCTTCTGTGTAGCATTGAACATTGTAATGGCCCTAGGGACAAAGGACCTAGGCAGCCTGTCAGTTTTGCAAGACAGAGACAGGAGTCTACTACTAAACATGCTCTTCTGCTTGGAGAAAGTGATATGCAGGGGTGGAAGTCACTGTCCATTATAGAGAGCAGCCTGCTCAGGGTCCTCTTATCTGCAACTGATGACAGTGACGCCAACTCCATGCCCACGCAAGCACACACACACACACACACACACACACGTCACCTTGCACGTCTCTATAGTTGGAGCTCTTGTCACACACATAATGAATGCTGAATCAGAACAGTTTTGGCTGTTAGAGACTGAACCTGAACCACCCAACTAGCCTGTCATCCATGAACACATGTGCCAACTCAACCTGCAGCATATACTTAAGTCACTCCTTGTTCACTGTAAAATAGGAACAATAGAAAAACCACAGGAGCAATATGATTTTACAACATGATGTCTGTGATTGACATTTATCATAGCCAATAGCAAAGAGAGGTGACACACATACTCAGCATGCAAGCCAGTCATGCATGAGAGCAGAAATAACAATGACGTTGGCTGTGATGATGAGGAAATGTTTTCCTCCTCTCACTGACTTTCTGGTTTGTGCCCCAGTTTAACTAAATCCCATTAAAAAGGCTTTCATCTCACTGCACTTCATTACTGGCATAAATGCTGCGGCTCACCCCAGAGAGGCAGGGATTAGACGAGACGAGCTCATCTAAAATGTTACGCTCTCGAACCCCAGCAGCTTTATTATTTTTTTTTTTTTAAATAAAAGACACTCACTTTAAATTCTCCATATTGGATTATCCAAATAGACCCTCCAGCGCAGAAGGTGTCATGAAGGTCAGTCAGGCTTGTTGTGTTATGTATAGACTTGTGTAGATGTGTCCCTGTGCCCTTGTACATTGGCCAACAAGGAACTGTAGTTCAACAGCTGCGGTTGCAGTACATTTCCTTTAAAAATCAGCATAGGCAAACTTACATCCCAAGAACATTTTAACAAATTCAGAGAAGAGACAGGGGAGAGAGGGGGAAATAAAGAGGAGCTTTACAGGCATGAGCAGGGAAAGAGAGAAGAGAGAAGAGAGAGGAGAGAGGACAGCGAGGAGGGAGCTTGGTATTGTGTGTGTATGATTGGATGCGATGGGTCAGAGGCTTTCACACGCATTTATGAATGCTTATTTTAAGCAGAGCCCAAGCTGGGCTAATCTTTACTGCTCGCCTGAATGAGGGTGCTGATTAAAAGCTAATTATACGCTACAGATTTGGCCTCTGGTGAAGACTGCACTGATTTGACACAGCTTGGACTCCGGCCTGGGTGCACGCCTGTGGGCTTCAGCTCCAGATAGCCATGTGTGTGTCTACAAATCAGAGGGGAACAAGGCGTCAGCATGCATGATGGATGCTGCGAGCTTTGTGTTTATAGCAGCTGTGGAATGAAACAAGTCCATTTACAAATACTGTTTGAAGGTACTTGATCATTACAATTGTCTAGCACAGTATACTTCTACCCTATTATATTTCAGAGGGAAGTATTTCACAACAACTGTCTGACAGCTTTAGTTAATAGTTACTTTGCGGATTAATACAAAAAACAGCTGCAACATTAAAATGCATCTTGCATGTTTAAGTATCAGTAAAAATTATCCATTTATATAATATGATAATACAACTCAACATTGGTGATTCTAATGCACTATGAGTACAATTACATTTGACGCTCTAAATATATTTAGCTGTTACATCAATACTTAATACATTAAATTGTCATTCTGTTTGTTGTTATTTTACTGATTGACATACTGCACAAAGGAACTAATTCACCAACACTGAAGAAAAAGACTGCTAGTATGCCACACACATCTTAAAATAAACTTTCAAAAATCAGCTTTGCATATGTTTTCTAAGGAAGGAAAAGCATTCAACACTTTTTTAAAGACCCCAAGGACACACACTGTGTTTAGTGAGAACCTGAATGTAAACGTGACTGTTTGCTTACAAGAAAACACAGTTCACCTTTAAGTAAGATTTTGAGAGCACGTTTGCTTGTAATGGACAATTTATTGCATTTTACTTGATGTGGCTATATGTAACTTTCAGTTTGTGTTGATTCTAGCAGCCGCTTTGAACAAAAGCGGTAGTGTTTATTACCACACCTACTGTAAAGGTCTTCTCTTACGGCGCTATATTGCCCATTGTAGATTACTGAGTTATCATGTTTGTGTTGATGATTCCTGAAATTGTTCCCTTGACATACTTTTGGATTTTGCCTTTTTCAGCCTCTTTAAAGCTTTGTTTGTGCGCTTATGCAACTTTGAAAACGTACTGTAATGACACAGTGTTTCTACACAATTGTAATCACATTTCTTTTTAATCAAGTTAGTATTTTATTGTCTATCCTTTTGTATTAATAGTAATACATTAATTAAATTAATTTTGTGAGGTTTTATTTGCCTTGTAGATTTACCCTACATGATGGTTATATATATTTTCTGTCTTAGTTGACAGTAAAAGCATAATGTATGTACATCCAAAGTTTCACAGTCACGTCATGTCCCTCAATTCTAAATAGCACATCATCCAAGTAATTTTACTGTGTGATTGGCTTTGTCTTTCATCCATCTCTATGTGGACTCTTGCAGGGCCTCTTTTCCTTCCTCTCCTTAAGCTTCATTCCACCACTCAATCACGCAGACAGGAGGGGGTTAACAGAAAATAGAGTGAATCATTCGCTGCCTGTTAGCATCTCGTCTTTAACATCGTTACTCCCCCGGCATGGCAATGTTCCGTGCCTATGACCCTCCCGCAGGAACTAACCCCGGTGCCACACCACAACAACAACACACAGAAAACAACATGTCTCACAGCCAATTGCCTACCGGGTGTCTTACAGTCCTTGGCTATTTATGTCTCGAGCAATGACACAGTCAGTTTGTTCAACTGCTTATTTTCTTACCAAGACTGCACTAGTCACAGCGAGCATTTCAATAAAAGCAGCACATAAAAATGCATTAGCTTTTTCTTTTTAGCAGCTGCACAACAGAGGTATTCATTTTCTTTATGAGCTGAGGAATTAAGTCTGATGTTGACGAGGGTCAAAAAGTGGTTTTCAACCCACATCTTGAGTTTTAATTATCCTGTGAGTAGTTAGTTAAAAACAGTTTCCCTTGTATCTTAAGGTGTTGTAATATTAACCACAGCGACTTTAAAATCAGCTTCTACTGCTGGTTTAAAGACAGAGAAGCAACAGTCTTCAACAGCTTCTCAGGCGTCTTGTCAACAATAAAGAGGACAACTCTACACGCTCACCTTCATGTCAAGGACAAGCTCATTCACAGCTAGATCCCACCTGGTCACTGCTTGTTTGTGTGTGTGTGTGTGGTGGTGGAGGAGGAGGAGGGGGGAGAGGAGTAGGCGAGTTGTTTGAGAGCTAGCATATGACTGGAGGCATCTTGACAACTCCAACCTTTTTCTCCAAGTCCCATTACTCTCTATCTCTCCTGCCCATTTCCTCCTCCACCTTCCTTGCCTGTCTTTATTATTAGTGGCAGCTAGAGGCAGTGGACCGGAAAATTCCCATCGAGAAACAAACCCACATCTGCATATTACAGCCCTGTTTCACATCTGCCATGACCGAATAAATTAATACATGAATAACAATGAAAACCATGAGTTGCCTCACTTGCTCTCTAAATGGCATTGTGTGTGTTTGTGTGTGTGTTTGTGTGTCTGTGTTTGCATGTTTGTGTGTGAGAGTCAGGAGAAGCTGTAGTTTCTCTTTTGGCCATTCTCACCGGGGAGCGTATTTGCATTAAACCTCTAAGAACTGGCATATCTACTACAGTACAGCAGCTAAGACGTCAGGTGGGCAATGAATGTTGGGACAAAAAAAGGTTCAAATTCAGTCCTGTCCTTAGAAACATCACATCTCTATCCGGGATTTAAATCACCATTAGGCATTAAATCTGAAATCTGACAGGAAAGTTTAAGTGTTTTCCCCTTTTAATCACCCTTGTTGCTTCCTGTGCATTTGATTAAGAGCATTTTATGTTTTACCTTATTAGATTTGGAATAACTAAAGCATAAACTTTTATTTTTGTCAATTTTTACTTAAATATTTATTATTATTCTATTTATTTTCCTGTTTAAGAGGTTTTTGGGGGTGGTTCCCTTCTCCAAATTAGTTATAGTTACAATATTAGGTGTTGTATGTTGAAGAGATTGAGAAATTATCTGAGAGAAATTATATAAATAAAAAGATATTGACCGTTTTAATTCATTTTATTGTCATTACATCTTTCATCTTAGTTGTGTTCCTAAATCCAACTTTTCTGTTAAATATTTTTTTATTGAAAGGTATGACACAATGAAAAATACATAACAGTGAGGTAGAAATAACACAATTAAAGAGAAGGAGCAAATAAACAAAAGTAATTGTGTTGAATTAATTGGGTATCTTCAGAGGCCAGAAAAAAAACAGCCAGCTGTTTTACTTTTTTTCATACAATATGTAAACATACAAGTACATAAAGCAAACCAAATACAAAGTACCAACATTCAGGCATACGCAAACACACACAAACAGAAAATAAATAAATAAAATAAAACCAGTAAATATTAACAAACAATAAGGGTGGGGGGTGGTGTTCAATCTATCAGGGGGTAAAGCAGGTAGAGATTTAAAGAAAGTCAAAAAAGGCTGCCACATGCTGTAAAACATTTTGGAATCAACTCTCAGAGAATATGTTATCTTTTCTAATTTCAGAAAAAAACATAACATCCCTTAGGCATTGAGATCTGGAAGGGGCTTTTGTAGATTTCCAGTGGAGAAGGAGATGTCGTCTCGCCAATAAAGATGTGAAAGCAAAGATGTCTAATTGTTTCAGTGAAAATCTATTGCAATCCTCTGGGCATCCAAATATGGCAATATGGGGAGAGACTGTTACAGTCATCTCAAGTATTTCAAAGACAATAATCAAAGTACCTCTGCCAGAAGGAAAAAAACTAACTGGCAAGAATAAAACATAAGGGTTAGATTGCAGAGAGAGGTTTGGCATTTGTCACAGTTGTTAGTGACAGGGGGCAAAATGTGTGACAGGTGAGCTTTGGAAAAATGGATCCTGTACAAAACTTTGAATTGTATCAAAGTTAGACGGGCAAAGGTTGAGCTAGAATGGATTCTGTTGAGGGCAACGTCCCACCAAGTGTCATGCAGCTCCAACCCAAGTTCACCCTCCCAGGCAGCCTTTACTTTAGTGATGGGTGAGGTATCATGATTCAGGGGTTTGTTATAGATTTTTGAAATGAAAAACGTCTGAGGGAGGTCTGGAGAGAGAAACTCTTCCCACAATTGAAGTACAAAGGCCCAACTTTTTATTCTGCTACACATACATATCTACTCTGTAAATCACATTTCCTGTGTTCCTTTGAAGAAAAAAGGATGGCAGTTCTTATCTTTGCATTAATTGGCAGGAATGCAATAAGTTCTCCATCTACTTAGATAGTTACTGTACAAAAGCCACAGACTATGAACACAAATCTAGATTAGCCATCCTGCTAAAGTATCCTTCTTATTTAACTCACAAACATGACACAATCACGCATCCTGTCAAACAAACGTTCACTAGAGAAAGGTGCACTGCTAACGTCAGCTGCACCTCATCAACCAGCATTTAGACATCGCTTCAGACCATTTAGATGCTGGCGTGGTGCTAACAACAATCTGTCTGCCCATGACACGTAGTCTACTGTCCAGTGCAAGTTTGATTTCTTTGTTTCTCGTTTCCTTGCCCAAGCTCAGTCTGCCGGCTTCTGTCAAACCTCTCCGGCAGGCTGAAAGGGACATTTCTGATATTTCATAAAATACCTTTTTTTCCTTTTCTTTAATAACAGAACAAATATTAACTGTAAATTTAAAAAAATCATCATTTAAATGCTGTTTTAATCCATGTTTTTTCCTTACATAAAGAGTTACACCTGTGTTTAAACAGTGTATTACAAACAAACCTGCCTCTTAACTAACATCAGTTCAAAGTTACTAATATTTACAGTAATATGACACGAATTTGCTTAAAACTATTTATTAGACTTGCATTTGGCTTCCCCACTACATCACTATGTATCCAACAGCATAAACAGTTAACACTTAGTTATGTATGTGATATCATGTGATTTCATTTGACTTTGGTACAAACACAGACGTGAAAAATATAGTTGTTTGTCAGTGTAAAATAAAGGCACGTGAATGTGAATGTGTTTTCCTTTGCCGGTGTAGGCGAAAAGCTTCTTTCAACGACACCAGTGAGATGTCTATTTCTGTGTTTGTTAGTGCACCATACTTGCCCTCCTCCCACTTTCATTCTCATCCCATTCCACCTTGTTTACATCTGTTTACTAAAGCTTGTCTGCTTCAGTTTTGTGTAAGACATAGCGAGGGTCTCTGGAGGTCCACACGCTAGCAAACACTTCGACACTGTCAGTCTACTTTGCTGCTGATTCCACTCATTCAATGTGATACAAGAGTTCTCATGAGATTAGATCAAATTACAAAACAAAAACTCAGTGACCCTCTGCGGAGCTGGTTCTGGCATTCCATAGTGCATTGTTTCCGTTGGCAAGGCAATGATGTGAAGGATAGGAGGTAGGTCTGAACTTTGGGGAACTGTGAGGCAGAGCAAACTTTCAGTGGTCATATATCATGTGTCCATTAGCGGACAGCTCTGCCTCGCTCGGCAAATGACAGTGTTTGTCTATGTCTGCTTCTAGCTCGCTCTCTTTCTCACACATGCACCACTCTCTCTATTCAAGCCAGCCTCTCAATCTTCTTTCTAATCTTAAAACCTTCTCTCTATCTCGCCGATGTAATCCTTCCACTTTCAGAACTTCCTTCTTCCACTCCCTTATCTACTTCATCACTTTCTATCTCCCCTTAATTCCTGCCTACCTTCTCCTTCTTTTAAACTCCTTCCCTGTCCCTGAATACAGCTGGTAATAAGTCACTCTGCTCATTTTGCCCTTCTAAAGGCCTGTAATGATGGGCATCAGAGGATGGCTAAGGTGGAGGCGAGATGAGGTGGGGTTAAAAGGACTTGCCTGAGCCCAGAAAGAAAGCCTTTCATGGGCCTTTTTACAATGAGCCACTGGGAGAAGAGGGCAAAATTAGCCAAGAGAGAAAGAGAGTATAGAAGAAAGAGAGGCTCCTCTGTTAACATTGAACCTTTGTTGTTTTAAATCAAATGTACACTATATCTACTGATGTTCAGTCTGTGTTGAAGGAACAGAAAAAACAATGACATACACACCAACAATGAACACTTTTGTGCTAATAAAAAGTCCAATAAGTGAAACTCAATTTGCTGATTGAGAATAAAAAGGACACAGTGAGAGGGAATGAACACAACAGTGAGTGACTAAGACAGGGTCATGCTAGATGACCAAATTGACAAAATACTGTTAAAACCGACTGATATTTTCTGACATTTAGCAAACTGGCAAACAGTTCAATTCATTTAGCTGATATGTCTGCAGCAGCTGTGGCAATATTGGTTTGTGTATCAGACAGGCGAGATAAGGGTCATAGTGAGATTCATTTGGCCTTTCCACAGACAGAGCTGGTCGACCTGTCAGAACCCGGGTAAACACAGACATCGGGTGATTTCTCAGAGATGCGCCCCTCTCCCCGTGGCCTTATAAGCGCCGCGCTTTATGTTTCTCGCTCCACTGGGCCCTATGTGTCGACCCCGTATGCCCGCCAACCTTTTTCCAGAGTTTGAACTGCCGTCACACAGAGGGGTGCACCCTGGGGCGAAGCACAGAGGAGGGAGAGAGAAGGACAGCGAATGGGGGGATCGGAGGTGGATGGGTAGGAACAAAGTGCGGGACTCCACAGCCAAATAGCATTTTATTACCAGGAAAATATAAAAGAAAGCTTCTTTTTTTTTTTTTTGTGCAAAAAACAATATTAAGAATGGCTTGGGAGTATGGTTAACTCGTGCATATAGAAAATAGGTCACGGCAATCTCCTATACATCCTCATCGTGATTTCAATTTTATGTACATATTTGCATTCATCTAAAGTACTTTTGTTATTATAATAGTTTTAATTATTTACTATCTTTTGTGTAGTCATTTTCAGAAATGACAGAGATTGTTTTCTGCAATTAGACATAGCTGAAAACCAGTAGCTACATAGTAATTTATCCGTAAGCTTTTATAGGAATAGAACATCAAATAGACCAACTGGAGACAGAAAACACTCAATGATATACGCTCGCTACACAAACACCACACACAGTCAACGTATGCACATGTACAGTATGTCCATAGGCGTGAGGAGGGAGAAATCATTTCACTCCGCTGGGGAAATAAATAGGAAAACGGCACGGCAGCACAAAAAAAACGCAAATGTGCAAATGCACTCAAGCAGAAAATCCTAGCCTTTAATCCAATTCCTCACGCGTTATTAAAACAGAGCCAGAGAGATAGAGTCAGACAGGGACTGTGATGAAGAGACTAAACATGAAGAGGAGGCTCACATTACACAACCATACACACACACACACACACACACACACACACACACACACACACACACACACACACACACACACACACACACACACAAACAACAAAAATCAAACAAGTCAAAGGAATATGAGATATGGAGAACGATGAAATGAACAGACAAATGCAAATGTTCTCTCCCTCCTCCACTCGCTTTCTGGTCCCATAGAAAATACATCCACACATGACACATTTATGCTTCCTTACAAAGCTAAGCAAGATTAGCACAACCATAAATACAAACAACCACACACAGGCAAACAGTGTGTTGTCAGACATTTGGATTTATAGAACTGTTGGGTTAAATCAGGCCAGGTGGCTGTCCACTCTCTCCATTCCTTTTCTCTTCCCTCTCTTTCACTCAACAACCTTCAATCATTATTTGATCATCTGTTCTGAAAGGGAGGATTATTTTTTATAGTAGCACATGTGTTTGTTCGTAAGAGTGAGTATGAGTGTGTGAGCACACGTGCATAAGGCATTTCTGTCAGGGGCGTGGTTGTTTTAATTGGCTGTGCATATTTTGGTGTGTCTAGCTGTGTTTTTGACCATAATTAACAATGCTATGAGGGATTAAGGCGTGTCTCAGGACTGGGCTCCTTGCTTTACTTGGTGAGTTAGAAGAAGTCCGAGGCATCCCACTATTCCAACTGAGAACTCCAACCTTGAAGGAGAGAGGAAGTAAATTGGGTTTCATGCTCATATGCATAAAACTACTACTGTTGTTAACCTAGTAGTTAACAAGGATGCATGTTTCACCTTGTGTCAACTAAATGTGTCAAAATATAAAATGCAGTTCCCATCACACATAGGACACACTGACATGGATCGTGCTGACATATAATGAGAAACAGAATAGCGTACGGACTTAAGTCTTCTCTGCAATTCAAGCTTGAGCTCAGATTGTGAGCAAGACTTAAACGATGAGTCACCCATATCACCTGGGCTCTTCTCCATGTATTTCTATAAAAACTAATGATGAACAGAATTACAAAGGTCTTCAATACAGCAACGTTTGTCAGTGCTTGAGTTGGAACGTTTTTTTTTTATTAGTGAGGAAATTATGCAAGTGATATAAAAGCATTGGACACCTATAAATCTGTTTTTGCTCTGGTTCCAAAGTTTCTATGGCATTGAAATATTGCAAGCATTGTGATTGTTTTTCTTTTTGGACAGGATGAAATATAGCCAACATTAGCAGCCGCACAAGAACCATGACAACGTAAAAAATTTCTTTTGGATTTGTTTTGTTTTTTCTTAAGTAGCTTTATTCTGTCTTGAGGAAATTTATTTACTTCAGCCTATAGTTGATGGAAAAACACCCAATTTGTGTTGGATTTTTTTCTCCTTTGGCCACACCATTCCATTAAAGAAGCAATAATGTTGTTTTTACATTAATATATCATAGACTTCTTTATTTTAAAATGCTTGTATAAAAAAAGACTGACACAGTGAAATAACTCATTATGAAACATTAGGATTCAAAAAATTTGCATAAACTGCTTAACACCTGAAGTCACATTGTCACCCAAACATCTGGACTTCTTTCCATCCTGACAGCAAGCTTCAGTACATATTACTTTTCATGATAACAGTGAAATCACTTAATCAGTGACACATTCGTCTTTTAGTGGGACTGGTTCTGCCACATGTCCAGCATCCATGCCAGAAGGAAGGAGAGATGAAAAAAGGGAGAGAAAAGAGGGGAGACAGGAGAGAGAGAAAACAGAGCCTGAACCCACTGTCAGCTCAGAGAAGCAGAGAGGGAAGGAAACGCTAGTCAACATGGAGACGATCCGCTTGGAGTAACGCGGGTGCAAGCACGCACGCGCACACACACACAAAAATTTTTTATATTCTTTATTCATGAAATCTATAAACCTATAAAGATCCATAAAGCACAGATGCCTTATTGTACACATTGTACATATTGTACATATGTGGGTTGACATAAACACAAAAGGCACTGAAGCAAGTATTTACGTTTCCACAGCACAAGTTATAGACTCTGCGGCATTTAAGAATTCTAAAAATATCTGATCCAGACATGCAGGATGCATGGATGCACACACACACACACACACACACACACACACACACACACACACACACACACACACACACACACACACACACACACACACACACACACACACAGACACACACACAGAGAAGAGAAGCTGTGGTGGAGCTGAGGACACAGCAGGGCTGGCTGCCTGCGGGAGTCAGCAGAAGGTGAGCAGAGATAAGGCTGTGTGATTGTGACTGCATGTCAGAGAGAATCTTCACACCACAACAGTTAGCATGCCCTGCGCGCATGCACGCACGCATACATTTATTAAGTTGTTCCATGCTTGCCACTCTGCTGCACCTACAGCGAACAACTCGAAGAGCTAGTAACAACAAAGGCAGCATGATAAACAATTAGCATCGCTCATGTCTAATAGTTTTGAACACACAGCAAAGACCAGAGCTGACACCAATCCGACCGTTTGTTCTGAACTTCAGTAAGATTAAATAACTGATTGATTACAGTTTGTGATCCAAAAAGCAAACCCAAAGACTGAGCCTATAGGTGGAAAAAACTAAACAAAGTAGCCGACCATTTTACCACCACTGTGAATCTGGAACTGAAAAAGTTATTGCCTTGTTTTGGACTTTTGTTTGTGGAATAAAAAAAGTTGAAAATTCAGGAGTTACTGCATGAAATCCCAACAATCACTTATTCGCTAGACTGAACAGTCCGCCAGCTCCATCTTACCAGCTGCCTCTGCTGTAGACTGAACATGCTGAATCAGGTAAACAGCTGCTGATAAGGGCCGATTAAATCCAACAGTGTCAGGGACTTAGATAATGTAAATTGTGTGTGTGTGTGTGTGTGTGTGTGTGTGTGTGTGTGTGTGTGTGTGTGTACCAGGTTTTGCTACATTTGTGGGGACCAAAAATTGGAAATACAGTATACTTATGGGGTCCTGACAGCTTTGTGGGGACAAAATTTTGGTCCCCATAACGTTAAAGGGCTGTTTGAGGGTTAGGACTTGGTTTTAGGATCAGGGTTAGAATTAGGTTATGGTTAGGGTTAGGGTAAGGGTTAGGGTTAGGCATTTAGATTTGATGGTTAAGGTTAGGGTAAGGGGCTAGGGAATGCATTATGTCAATGACTTGTCCCCATAAAGATAGTGAGACAAGACTGTGTGTGTGTGTGTGGATGAATACATAATTGTGTCCTGTGAAAAGGATAACACACCTTTTCAAGGTTTACATGTTATTATTTTTCATACACAAAACATGCATGCATCCATGCAGCCACACATGCACATATAAAGTCAAATACATCCATCCATTTTCCCATAGACATAAGCATTCAAACCCTAAGACATACTAGTCTCATGGGTGTTTTCTGGGTGAAGAAGTTCTCACCAAAAAGTTGGACCTAAGCACTTTGTGTTTCAACGTTGAAACCCAATTTTCAGCTCAGAATGAGCTGAATTATTTTGTGCTGATCACAGGCTGTGACTACCCTAATGGAGATTAATCTGAAAACACAGTACACTTTCTGTCAACTATTGCATTTTCTGAACAAATTTAATAGTGTTGCCGCCCACATTGACAAAAATGTTTAGATGTTCTTTTTTCTCTCTTCTTGCTTTACAAACAACTAAATGCTACATTCACACTCGCTGTTGATGACATGTTCCTCTCCTCTGTGATTGTTAACTTTCAGCTGTATAACAAATTCCTTAGGTGCTGCATATAAATAAATATTTCATACTCAGAAGAAAAATATATCAGTGACAAAACCTGGATTTAGCAATCATAGGAAGAATCACTGGCAACAGAAGATAGTCTCTTAACATTAATGCAAATTTAATGTTAAGTATGTTGGACATGTGTGTGAGAAGTTCGTCATATGTCAATCAAATATCAGCATGTTCACAAATCTGTTTTTCATGTCTTCACAACAAGATGACAGTGTGATCTTAAGCACACGTAATTCCTTCTACTAAGGGAAGAATGAAACAGTGTGAGAACATCCCTTACATCTTTTGCAAGGACATAGAGGGACTCAGATCCACTGATTCATCATTATCCTTAGACTACTTAGTGTCATAAAAATTAAAAAAGAAGAAGACTGAAATAGTTCCTTGATTGTAAATAAAAAGGTTGGAAACCCACACTGCCTTTATCCATGGGTATGACAATTGTAATATGATAGCTTCCCAGGAAATCCATTAAAAAAAACTAAGAAAAGTGCTAATTAAAAATAATAAAAATAGACAGAGCCAATTTTTAACAAAGAACGCTAAACTTTATAAAGCAAAGTAAACAAAAGTGACGACAAAATGATGTAAATGGTATTCCCAGATCTGCCTAACCCTACAAACACTGAAAAATGTAATGAGTTCAATTTAGGAGAAAAATAATGCATGTTTTATTATGCAACTGTTAAAGTAGCACAACAATGGGTTTTATAAATAGCTCTCCCTACTGCATTTGTCAGACATTAGCTACAGGTACTTTAAAAAGCATTTCAAAAAAAAAAATTTGACTTAATGGCTTCATCCATTATTAATTCCCAGAACAGCTTTGCTCTTTTAAAACCTGCTTCAGATGCTACAAAAGACATATAAAAATGATGTGAGAATCCTAGAAACTACTCCCTGCTGTTGTCACCTGAGCAGCTATATTGGAGCAGTTGGTGGTTAAGTGCCATGCTCGAGGGTACATTGACTCTACAGTGTTTCCTCAATGTTGATTTTGTAGTGGCGGCCCGCCATGGCAAAATGAGTGAAACAATGAAAAAACAGTACCAAAAATAGGGCAGACGCACAATGTAGGCTAGTTGCGGTTGCCTTTTAAATTATCCTGCCAACATAATGCGTTGGCTGCCGCTCCCATTGCAACTTAACAAGTAGAGCTATTCAGAGGTTATAGGGCCTGTCCAATTTAACCCCACATACTGTTGTGTTGATGTAGTTTATTGTCAAAACTTCTTCCGAGTCAACTATTAAACAAACAGCTCCACCAAAAACGTTACCACGGTGGGTCAGTTCTAATTGGACAATATTCAACTAGTCAGTTCTGTCAGCTCATCGTCCTGATATCAAACATCTGGAAACATTAAAATGGTAAGTGAGTCAGTGTAATATAATATAAATTGGAAATAGCCTATAGATTTGGGGTTTTGGTTTCCCTATGAAGAATTTCTTGTGAAATTCATTTTGTAGACCTGTTGTAGATGTTAAGTGCCCTATAGTTCTTCAAAAAATACAGTTCAATCACAACTGAGAATATGCCTCATTGTGTGTGAATAGAGGTGTGTGTGTGGGGGTGTGTGCTGTGACCTTCCCCCACACTGAGGTGTAAACAGTTGTAATTGCAATAAAAGAATCAATAAAAACATTGTTTAAAAAAAAAAAAGTAACCGTTGAACAAATCTACTTCCTTCAGCATCTGGCCAGTGTTAATATCTTTTCAAGGCTTGACATTTAACCATTTAGATCTACCGCTGGGTTGAAATGATTTCACTTGCTTTTTAATTTTTAAGCTGATGTCCCAAAATGCCCTTTTCAGATAGTCCTGGTTCAAATACTGCAAAGCTCTTTCAAAAACACAGACTAAAGACACACATAAATGCACAGATGTAAACACACATGCATATATCCAAATAATCTACCAAGCCCTGTTGGTTGTTGACAGTGTGCATTTCTGTAGGCCATGTGATTGGTTATTTTGGCTCCAAAACCTGCCGTGCTGATACACAATCAACTGGTACCCCTCAGTCTTTAGTTAACCTGTCGCTACAAAGGATTTATTCATAGGAAAATTTGAGCTTAAACTGGGTTTCCAAATTGTTAATCCTGGTCTTATTTGTTATTTTTTTTAACAGGGGTACGTGAGCTTATTGCCTGTCTGGATCCTATACTTGTCTGTTTTGTATGTGCGTATTGTTTGTGTGCATCTTTTTTTTGTAAAAAGGCCAAAGAAAGAGCAAAAGAGAGACAGGGAATGTAAACGAGTCAAACGTATCTGAAAGACTGATTCCCCCGGAGCGGACTCCTAATCGAGTCTGTGACTAGAATGACAAAAAGTTCAACTTCACTCCAACCGCATTACTCCCAGGAACACAACCATCAACTGCAACAAGCACTTAATTAACTTCTCACTTGCTGACTGCACTCAGCTCTGCTATACTTGTGTTTGTGTGTGTGTGTGTGTGTGTGTGTGTGTGTGTGTGTGTCCTGAGCCCGAGGCTTTGTCTGAACACATTTTAGCAAACAATTGAATTTGTTAAACTTCTATTGAATACACGTAGACTGGATGGGCACACAGAGGTTAGTGACAGATGCTGTAAACAGTGTGTGAGATTCTGTAAATCTGAATGGCCCTATTGTGCTAGACAAGGTTACAAAATCCAGAGGCAGAGCACTTTATCTCATGTTCTGCATTTACATCTTGTTTTGCAACAATAAAGAAACGTTGTGGTCAGTCGAGCATCGCTCCAAGCCTACCTGTGTTACTGGGCATCTTGCCACTGCTGATCTGCTTGAGTCTCTTCTGGTGGGATTTGCCATTGTAGTGGATCTGGGCCTGTGCAGCTGAGTTGAGTTGGATGTTGCAGACCTCACACAATGTGTAGTTCCGATGCTTTCTCTCCCTTTTTGGTCTGCAGAGTACAGAAGGCAGGGCACCCCCTGGTGACTGCTCATCTGGTACTGCACCCTCATCCTGGTTGTCACAGCAAGTCTCGCTGTCCATCTGCACTCCGAGCCCAGCGCCAAAGCCTCTTCTGTCCGGCTCAGTGCTCGGCAGAGCTGATGGGCTGAATGGACGTTTCATATCTGTGATAGAAGAAGAGGAAGGATAGGATGAATACAGAAGGATGGAAAACATTGTGAACAGGAGGAAAGACCAATATTGTTTAGAGGTTCACTTTACAACTCAGGTGTCTGACAATCTATGCTCAAAACTTTTTTTAGTGCACACATGACTCATGATGCTCCCTCCCTTTCTGAAGCGCCCCAGAGTTAGCATGCGCAACACAGCATGGAACAAAGTGAGGCCATGGGTCCTATCTCCTGTGGATGGAGGTATTATTTTCCCCAGTCTGGCATGACCTGGCTCATCCAGCATACAAATCCAGCCTGTTAAAACCTGATAGCCACAGAGGACATAGGCAAAAATACCCCTGGTCCCAAAACTTCGTTGAGAAGTGTGTGGAATCTAAGCTTGTTCCTATCCGATGTAAGTCATGCTTGTCAGCACCCTCAGAACAAAGTGACACCTGCTTTGTATACAAACACTCCCGAAGACACCAGGAAACAAAAGACAGACTGGGCACAAATGTGTATGATCACACTGTACAGTAGAAAGTCCAAGCGGTGGAGGTCCAGGGGTGCAATGACGCACCACTTGGGGGAGACAGAGTGCTGCAGTGTGGCTCTCTGAGGACCAGTGAGGGCCCTCTGTCAAGCAGCTTCACTTATGACTGCATGGCTGGTTGCTGTCGGTGCACCCCTGTAAGCCAAAATCCTGCAGCAGTAGCTGCACTGCCTCTGTGAAGGATCTCAGCCAAGCAGTGCCTGAATCAGATCAGCAAACAGGAAAACAACGGGGAGTCTAGGGCTTATGAAACAGCTCTGATGATGTCTGACAATGTTCCAACTAGAACTGTAGAATTTCAGATACAACAGCAACTGCATAAAATATACAAGTATATTATATAAGTATGTGGGAGCTTAACATTTCGACCATCTCCTGTGTTTGTACAACTAGCTGTGCATACATTACTTGTAAAAACCTGTATATGTTGGGGGTTAACAGGAGAGCAGGACAGTGATATTGAAAGAGACAAACAGGCAAAGTGACAGAAAAAGGCTGCTGCTCGAAAACTGCAGTTTTTCCATGGATGGCTTTGTGGTCAGAGAAGAAGCCTTCCCAGGATAGACAGTCAGAGCGAAGAGCTCTTTGTTTCATATGCAGCTACTGTCTCTATAAATAAATTAAAAGGCAGGTCTACAGTAGCTCTATGAAGGATTGAGACATCACCATTGGAAAAAGTCCCTGAAATACACCCAGCGGTGCGTTTCTGCTGCAGGCTTTTTGCCTCCGCCTCAAGTTATTTATGTAAACACTAGACACACACACAAACACACACACACACAAACACACACAAAGTGGAGTCTATGATGCATACATACCTACATGCATGAAAAATCTTTCTCACACACACAGCTCAAAAACACATTAGGGCAAGCAGCCTCCATGAAAGCTGCTATTCACATTGCCAATCTGGGAGCACTCAAGAGGCACCATCAGATGTTTTCTCAAAAGCTTTGAGCAATGCTGCTCTCTGGCACTGAGTGAAAAAAATCTCTGTGGTCCTTAACCACGCAACCTCCTCACACTCCTGCCAAACTACTACCCAAATTAGCATGGTTGTAAAAACAAAACCTTCAATGAAGAACTGCAGAACTTAACATACAGAGCACATTACATCTCCTAGTCCTCTATCACCATGCACTGAGAAGCAGCTCTTCATAGAACACATATACATACATACATACACAAACACACACATATATATATATATATATACACACACATACACACACACACATATATGGTAAATATTGTATATTTTTATATATAAATACATATATACACACACACACATATATATACATACATACATACACACACACACACACATATATATACATATATACACACACATGTAAGTATGTATGTATGTATATACAGTATATGTACATGTATAAAAAAATAAAAAAATAAAAAATCCCCCTCTCACCCCTTGTGGGGGGGTATGTGTCATCCTCAAGCTTGCGTCCTCTACCAGAGGCCTGGGAGTTTGAGGGTTCTGCGCAGTATCTTAGCTGTTCCTAGGACTGCACTCTTCTGGACAGAGACCTCTGATGTTTTACCTGGAATCTGCTGGAGCCACTCTCCCAGTTTGGGGGTCACAGCCCCCAGTGCTCCGATTACCACTGGCACCACTGTTGCTCTTACTTTCCACATCTTTTCTAGCTCCTCTTTCAGCCCTTGGTATTTCTCAAGCTTCTTGTGTTCCTGATGTTGCTGTCGCTTGGGATTGCCACATCTATCACTACTGCCTTCTTCTGCTGTTTGTCGATCAACACGATGTCTATATATATATATATATATGTATCATATGTATATATATATATATATATGTGTGTGTGTGTGTGTATATATAAAACCAACTATTAGATGATCTCAAAGATCAATTGTTGTGATCAATTCTTAACCTCATGCTTGCTATTTTGTGATACAGTTTAGCCTTCTACAGAAATGGCCTAAGCATGACTGTTACCATAGAGACCAGTCTGGCACACATCTAACAAAATACCCTAACAGTAAAAGCAGTACATTTAGCGTTGGGTCCTTTGGTGTAAATAAAGCTTACCTTAGAGATTCACTGGATATTTACACTATCTGCATTTTGAATGGGAGTTGCATTGTTATAGAGCTACAGGAAAGCTTTTTTTTTTTTAAACAGAGATTTCATATTTTCAATCTATTGGTAAAGTAAAAAAATATAAAGAAATTTAAACAAATCTTCGCTTTTTATGAGTGAAGGGGTCCTTGCACTATTTTCTGCCAATGTTGGACCATTTGGTTATTTCACTTAGCAACATCAATCACATCTGGAGGGTTGTTTGGTGACTGATAATCAAATGTGATCAAACACACCCAGAGAACCCTGATGAAACAGTTTAGGTGAGATTGTGCATGTTAAATAAAACCTAAAGATGTTTTTGTAACTTTAATGTTATTAAAAAAAATACTTAAGATGTAGAGCCATCTTCATGGCTTCAGCTCCAGTGCAAATATTAAAAATCAACTCACACTCACCTAACCTCATAATAAAACATGAATTTTTTGCATCATGTCCATAGCAGAACTGATGGATGGAGAAACAATGGATGCCATGTCTGATGCCATTTCTCTGTGTGTCTCGCACTTCACTCTAAAGTGTCTGGTACCTGGAGAGTGAAAGGGACAAGCTACTTATGTGTACAGTGGCTGTGTATCCAAAATGACCAAAAGGCTTTTACGGCCTTACCTGTGTGTATGTGTTTGAACCGATTAGCCTGCAGAGACTTTAAAGACTCTTCCAGCTCTAGGTAAAAGCTGTGTGAGACAAGAGCTCATGCTGTGTCTGCACACAGAGATCTGTAGGCTGACACAGGGCAGGAGATTGTCAGGGGGGGTGGGGGGGGGGGGGGGGGGGACAGCGAGGGCAGGAGGTTCTGCCAGCCTTGTCATGTCTGCTGTTTCCCCTGCCTGATGTGCCCCTCCTCCACCTCCACCACCCACTCTTGGCACAGGGGAGCCATCAAGCACTGCTGTGATCTTGCTGAAAGACCCAGGCTCACCCAGCATAGCAGCTTAGCAATAAAAACTCTATTTATGATCTTGTGTCTGCTGCTCATTGATCCTGAAATACTATAGCACTTTCCCCAGCTCAAACCAGCTCTAACCACCGACCCACTGTGACGAGCACCCCCACCAATCCACTGTGGCGTAGGCTCTTCCTGGTGCAGGCAGAAACCAGCCTCAAGATGGTTCAGCGCAACCACTGCAGTTATGTTAGCAACTCCTAAAATCACACTGAAGAGAGGGGGACACAACAACAAGTCCAAACCAATGGGACACAGCAGTTCTCACACAGGTCACATACAACACAAAATGCCATGCGTACATACACAAATGCTTATATACAATTACCAGCACAGTTGCAAACATAACTTGCCCTCAGATTCTGTAAACAATGGGGTAAGCAATTCAGCAAACATGCCTAAATAAACAGAGACAATTAGACTTGACTAAATACGTCCTCTGTTGCCTAGAACACATGGACTGACCTCAGCAAAATAAACAAAAAATCCTATCAAGCTGACCAGCAGCCAGAACACACATTCATATCCTGTATTCACTGCCTCAGAGGAGATAAACACATACACGTGTGAAGGAAAAGGTGGTCAGAGGAAAAAGCCCCCTGACTAAACAGTTGGATGTAAACATGTCAATAGTTAGAATTTATCACCATTAAGCAGACTAACAGTGACAGCTGTAAGCAATATGAGCGGACAAGGATATTCCGTTTCCATATCTGACATATCAAGTGGATATGGATCTTATTTTTCCTGACAATAAACTAGAGCTTGAGCCACTTGACTACATCAGGTCAGTAATGGCTTAGAGATAGAAAGAGACGTATGGAAAAGTGAGAGAGATTGGTGAAGCGAGCACAAAGGTGCTTGTATAATTGGCATCATCAAAGTATCATTATTGTCATCATCAACGCTGTATTGTCATTACTTCAACTATAGAACAAGCCCGAGGTCTTTGAGGGTCCTTGTCTGTGTCCAGTGTATCAGTGTTGATTATGTAAAGCCCAGGCTATGGTTCTCTAATGAGTGTAATTATACAGGAATCAGTTAAATTCTTATTGAAAAAGAAGTTACAACCATAGTGCAGCTGTCTTGGGAGTTGAAAGGCAGGACCAAGTGTTTGCAGTACCCATCACCCCAGCAGCATCCCGAGAGTAAATAAAAGCAATGGCACATAAATTGATGTGTTTTCTCTAATCTTTGTTTGCAGCAGTTCTATGGCAACACACAAAGAGGGCATTTGTACACAGTGTGTGTATGTGTGTGTGTATTTACTTGTATGCATGTGTTTGTTTGTGCATGAGAGTGTGTCATTGTGTCCTAGAAAAATCAAACAAATTTCACCGGGGGGAAATTTATACAGCATCACACTGATCCTATCACTGAGGCTGTATTTGAGGCATTGTGGGTACGTGAGCGTGGGTGCTCTTGCATATGTGCGCACGCTGGTGCAGGTTGGTACAAACATCAGCCAGAGGGTATTAGAAAAGATAAAAGAAAGGAATTTAGAGCAAAAAAGAAAAAGAGATAGAGCAAGATAGAAGGGGGAGTTCTAATTAAAGAAAGGTCAGCTTGTGTAACAATACACAAACTAGTCAAACTAATCTAGTGTCAAGAAACCAATTTTACATGTCAGAAAAACGGGTACAATGAAGGTCCATATCTGATCCATCAAATCCAAATGCCTTCATGGAAAATATGCAAAGGATAATTTTGGATCATTGGTGAAAACGCATTCATTAGTTTTGTAAGTATTTTTTCATGGCAATCCCTGCAAAAGTGGAATTGTTTTTCACTCTGGACATATTTAACTGTATGAATCTTTAAGTGACCTTAGTCTACTATAGTGGTCTGCATACTACATACTGTAGGTTTCTTTATTACAGTATATTAGACAAAGGATAAAAAGGATTGCATATTATTAGTATTGATGTAAGACATATTTTATCCAACATTTCAGTCAGAAATGCATAATTCAACTTCTAAAAAGCCCTTATCAAAACATATGATAACTAAAGTATTTTTGCATTGAGATTAAAAGTAATTAGTTAATTTTTTCCTTTAACTATTGTCTTCAGCATCTCACAAGGGCATGTTGCGTGCCTTGTCTTGCTCTACTATTTTACTGTATTACATATTTCATTGGACTTCCATTCCTAGATGGCAAAAAAACAGGTTTTACAATTTGCAAAAGGCTTACAACCACTACACCGAATAGGCTGACTCTGTCCAGTGTGGCCCTTTTCATTTTTCAACCACAAAAAAACAATCCAGTCCAGTTTTTGCACTACTATTCAAAACATCCGTCTGCCTCAAGCGTGCTAAAGTTAGCCTAGGAAAACAGGCCCATATTTGCCTTGTTCACATTTCACCACAAACTCAACTGGGGAACTGCCCAATAGGAGTAACCACATACACTGGGAGAGGTTCCTACAACACTAGATATACTTAGACACTGACAAACCCAGACTGAGCCACAGTCACCTCACACACACAGAGACAGAGAGACAGACAGACAGATATACAGACAATCACACACACACACACACACACACACACACACACACACACACACACACACACACACACACACACACACACACACACACACACACACACACACAGTTGTACACACATATGAAGATGCACAGTCTTTAGTCTGCAGGACAAACATTTTGGTCCAAAAGGCCTATTTAAGAGGTGTTCATTTTGTGTGCTTTTAACCTCTTGTCAGTTACTGCATGCTGAACAAGTTAGAGCACCTTTAAGAAATTAATCTAAGCGATGTTGAGTGATGTCACTTTGTATTTTCAAACAAAGCGGAGGTTAGCTCGCCCCTCCCCCTCACTTCCGCACACTAACTCCCGACCCCTACCCCAAAATCCTTCATGTCGGTTATTAGTTGGAACGCTGTTTATGTTTCGGGTGCAGGTTGGCACAGTTTCTTTTTGTTGCCGTTTGTGGAGCCTGGGCTGTCTACACAGGCCACGATTTTTTACAGTATGTTCAGGGGACAGGCAGCTAGGGGATAATGAGGAGATGTTTGCTGTGTGTGACAAAAAAATGGTTGCTTGTTGGAGGCATCTGTTGGCTGAGGTGTTAAACAACAAGCTGGCAGTTTGAGGGCCATGTCGGTGATGCTTGGCATACGCCGAGGTATTCTGATGACAAGTGATGATCAGATGACAGATTTAGCAGACGCATCAAGGACATTTGCCACCGCCGACTTAAACATTGTTGGTACCGACTTGCACTGGTTTCCCTTCACTACCTTTTACTCTAACTGAAGACACAAAAAATTCAGTCCACCATCCCAGAGGAAAGTGTTCACGCTAGTTTAATTTTAACTATAAATTTACGGCCAGCTGTATCAAGATACAAGCGGTGTTGTGAGATCCATCAGATGCCTGGGTAACGGGATTAATTCAGAGCTGACAAGACATGGTTTTCGCAGGGATAGTAGTTGGATTTTTGCTTTTAGATAACCTCTCCGTAAGACTGATGTGCCTCTATTAACACATCTCCTTCTCTAAAACACCAATGCAATTATTGTCTATTACGCTCCAATAGTTATGTGTAGAGCTTTGACACTCCAGTAAAAACTGTAATTTTGAAAAAAATATGTAATTTTCCCGCACAGCTTGTGTGACAAACAGGTATTGGATGCAGGCAACAGAGAGGCAGCCCTTGCCTTGTTAGCATGACTGATGGAGATGGAAGGAAACAGATTGCCTTCAAGACAGAAAAAATGAGGAAGAAGGACAGGTGCAGCACTGTTTTATTATACTCACATTAAAAAAAAAACATCTTAAGGAACTTCTTTCTCTGCTTGCACATTCCTGCACACACAACACACAGTAGGATCACACAAAAGACAAACATACACGCACAAACTCCTCCCTCCATGTAATCAGCTTATACCACCAATATGTTTTAAAGTGGGTGGATGTTTCTAACTCAGTGAATAAAAGTACACCACATTGAATCAGCTGGCACTTGCGGCGAGGAACTGCCTCTGGAAGCAGCAGACATCCCCTCACACAGCCTCTCATGTACAGTAAAACTGAGGAAACCATGATGTTTTAACCACACACTTACACAAGAATGACCTAAAACATATCACCTCAGTTGTGATAAAGAGAGGGAACATCAAGGACCCCTGCTGCCATGACATATATATAGCCACATTTGTTTTTTCCAGCTGCAAATCACGTGAGTGCTCTGCTTTAAATCTGTCACTGCACGTTTAAAATTGCCATTGTGAGGCATTATAGTGCAAACTGCGATGACAGCCTTATACTAGCTTAAGGTGTTATGTCACTATTTTTAAAATGATCTTCAAAGTATCGGTTGAAGTATGCTGAAGTATGACTTTACCTGATGATACCTTTAAAGGGAGGAGGCACATCTTGATGCTGGTGCCGTATATAAGCACTTTTAATAATCTGCTTCTTTTCATTGGAGTGGCGTATCTGGGCCCAACTGTGGAGAGTTGTAATTACTGCAAGGATTTGATTGCATTAGCCTCATTCCTACCTGTCCTTAATGACATTAGTTCTGTAGGAGGAAATTCATTAGGCACAGAGAGCTGAGTCGCTCTCCCTCACATGCGGTTAGACACACTGACAAATTGCCTTCTCCATTGTCATCAAATGTAATTTAGTGAGGGGTGGTATTTATGCAACAAGCACACAAACAGCGGAGCAATTTGACTCAAAGCATCAAATATGGGATTTTTACATGAAAAAAAGCGAAATGGCTGTCTGAACATAGAGGAGCTGTGATTTCAAATGAGACATACTACATAAAACAAAACATACATTATGCACATTCCCAAATGCAATATGATAGACTCGCGCCATCGGTGCTGCAGAAAGTTGTCTCAGAGGAAAGACCAAAGGCAGGGCTGTCCCAATAAAGGGAGATAAAGAGCCAAACTGCTGCTGCTGAAATGCTGTTTCAGCATGTGGGTGAGTGAGTGTGATTTGCATGTCTACCTGTGTGTGTGTGTGTGTGTGTGTGTGTGTGTGTGTGTGTGTGTGTGTGTATCTGAGAGTGGGTATCCAACCGTATTATCTGGGGATCAACCATGGTGTTGATGCTGGCATGCAAGCTGTCCTTGCCAATAAGCTGCCACTGCATCCATCAGTCCCCTTCACAGCTCCGACAAGAGGAAGGATTACTTGCCCAGAACTGAGAGGACTTATTTATAAAGCCATGCTACTCACACACAACGAAGAAAAAGAAGTGATTAGTGGGGAGGCAATATGTATCTAGATGCTGAGGAGATGAGTACAGTGACTGAAAGTAGCACAAGAAGAACAGTAAAGAGAGTGGTTTAACATATGATTTATGTACACTGTAAAAATCCTTTCTTCATGCAAGCAAAATATTGTGTAATTCAGAGCAACTGTAGTAGGCCTATCCAACAAAATAAAAACTAAAGTCCTTTTGGTCAATTGCTAGCAGCAGAACAAGTTGAAAACACAAAATTTCCATATTAACTTACAGAGTTGAAATGGCAAACAATTATTTATAGACATCTAGCATCCAAAGCAAGATTACCATTCATTTGGAGTCATGTTTCTGGCCAGCTGATGAATGTATACAGTGTGTTCAGTATTAATTGCTGAAAGAATATCTGGCTAATTAGCTGCTAAATGTTCCATTATTTACAGCTAGTTGCTCATTTTGTTGGTCTGCAGTTTGGTGCTGGGCAGGTAGTATTAGTAGGTAGGTAGCAAAAAAGAGCTGCTTTAAATGTAACAATAATTTTATATATAATCTAAGTCTAGATTTTTAAAACAAAGATTGTGCCTTTAACAAGTTCAACAAAATAAAATAAAATGCTGTGTTATTACTGGCATACATTAACCTTAACGAAGGTTTACTATTGCAAATAGTGCTTAAAACGACTATTAACCTACACAAGATTCAATCATGTTAAAATAAGACATTATGAGTTTCTTGAATTGCCTTTTTTTGTAATCAACCGTTTCCAGTTCCCGGTCCAAAATTCCTGGACTTTATCACAGGACCATAGGACATGAAGCAACTGCCTTTTTGCCTAGGGGGAGAGAAAATCAGGTTAAAGGAGAACAATGCTGTAAAAGTGAATATAAAGGTAGGTACAGTCCCTACTGAGTTAATTTCAGTTGGAACTTTAAAAAGAGCTCCAACAGCACACAGTACTGTAGATCACCATGCATCCCACCCACCACAAAGACACACACGACTCACAGACCATATGAACACCCCTGCTGCACATAATAATGTTTGTCCGTAGCTCTTTGGCTTTACCGTGTCTGCATTTGATCTAATTATAATCTGCATAATCTGTATGAAGTTTAATCTTCAAAGCTAATCCATTTAGTTGAAGTATTACCGTTTTATGCAAGGAGTTAAATGACCGGACATTCATTTTTGCTGTCACAAGTGGGTGTCACACATTTTGGAACTGCATCTACTACCCTGTGTATCCCCTGCATATGTATGACAGATATTATAATCAGGTCTAAGGTTGTATGTGAGCAAGTGATTGAGCCTGTGCTCATAATGTGCCAATCAGAGCGTGTCTACACTTGGTTGCCCCTGCAGAGACTATGAAAGGAAAGGCAGTGATGACGAGCAGTGGGAGCGAGGGTATAGGGTGAATGG
This sequence comes from Etheostoma perlongum, assembly GCA_026937815.1. Taxonomy (NCBI): domain Eukaryota; kingdom Metazoa; phylum Chordata; class Actinopteri; order Perciformes; family Percidae; genus Etheostoma; species Etheostoma perlongum. The sequence continues at coordinate 16,132,227 of CM049385.1, read as the reverse complement.
CATCAGGCACGCTCCTGCAATCTGCGTTCCATCCATGCCAAATGTTTGATGAGGTATCTTCTTTTTAACCCCTCTGACAGAACGACTACAGGCAGATTCTGTGTTTGGATTAACACGGTTAGAGTTGACAAGCTAAAGCGAGCCAGCAAGGCAGGCAAATGAATAGACACATTTGGTCATAAATCAGCTTTCAGTAACATCTGTGTGTTTTCCTGATCACATGCAATCTTTTAGTGCACAGTAACCTGACTAGTCTGGCGGACACTGTGGTTGGGTCATGATTGATGAAGTGTAATTTCAACACACAGATTTCCATGCACACAATGTAAACACACCAGACACTTTGTTAAAGTCCTTCTGGTGATGTCTTTAAATAAACAAAACTGTAAAAGACAAACTAGCCTGACCTTTGAACCATGTAGGCCAAATAATATAAGTTTACCCTCAACATTCCTCCTTGCACTGTGACCAGATCCATCTCTGAACAGCTAAATATCACGTCTGACTCGTCACTTGGTGCAGCACTAACCTTTTTAAGCCTGTTTTTTTGCCTTTGAGCATGTTGCCAATGTTCTGTCTATTGTGAGAAGGTCAAGGGACCTGTAAAGATTGGGGTCAGAGTAGGCTCATGAGGAAAGACTTTGCAGCATGTCTGTGTGTAATGAAATGATGTAGTGCGAAAATCACCAGCTGTATTTCTACACAACACACACACACACACGCGCATCCTTCCCCCTCCCTCTTTGCAATCGCTGGCACATCTTCCCCTTTTTTTCTATCAGCATGTAAAAGACACAGAGGAGAAAAAGTGTGTGTGTGTATATATAAAAAAGGCTTGTGTGAGAAAGCACACATTTGCATGATTATGTACGATTTGTGATAATGCGTTGTCAATTGCACTCACAGGAAGTGAAGTGAATCAATCAGGTTGCCACTCACAATTACCAGGCTATTAATAACAAAACAGTCCGCTATGGCCTCCACAACAGCTATAACCGCCGCAATGACTCCAGCAGGAAAATAGTTTTATCAATTATTCAACACTCGGCACTAAACAGTTTGCATGCTCTGCTTGAGTGTACAGACAATTTGCTGTTGGTTATGTATATGTTATATGGGATAACAGCTAGGACCAGGGGGCCACTCCATCACTGTCTTGGTGGTAGTGACAGAGCCAACTGGTACTCATCGATCACACGATGAACCACAGCAGAGGAATAAACTTACTAAGAGCTATTTAGAAGCAGAGGCTCAACTTGCAGGAGCTGAGAAAAGAGGTGTTAATGAGCAAGTTTAAAGTGAGGGCATGAATATACCGGACCTACTGTACATGAAATGCTTTAGAGCAAAGTGGGGTATACACAATAGACCCTTGGAGATGGGTAATGGTTAAACACTCAAATATTCAAAATAAGTTATTGGCACTTTGGGCCAATTTGCTGGATTTGCTGAATTTCCGACAGCAACGGAGCAATCCCTGAAGTAATGAAATGATTTATCCATAAAAAACTGGAACAATGAGGTGCCAATGTCAAAAATACTGTAACAGAACATATGACCAATGCATTGCATTGTAATGCAATACATCTTCTAAGTAACCTCTCCAACCTGGTTGGTTACCAGATGTTTAACAAACCAGTATGGATGAGCTGCTGTTGTTGTTGTTCCACTATGGCCACAGGATGCACTCTTAGAATTGTGTGATGGATCAGTGGATACAGTGGTGACAAGTGAAAATGTCATTGGGTGTCACAGCAGGACTATACTTAGGTGCTGTGGGTGCTATATGACTGTACAGTCACTCTGAATGTTGGCCTTGGCTTGGATCAAACTTGGGCGTGTGCAACTTAAAAATAAGCAGCAGCTACCAGCTAAACTCTGATTAACTTCTGGCCCTGTACTGGGAGACAGTCATACCCGCTGTCCAGTTTGTTTTAATCGATTCTTGGGGTTTTGCTGGAAAATAATTCAATTTGTTTAGTCTAACTCTGACTGCACACACTTGCTGCCCGATGGTCACACAGAGAAACAGACATGACAGTAAAAAAAACAAAAAAACAAATCATTCTGGCAAACACAGAGATAAGAGATGCCAGAACTCAATCTCACTCCATGGGAAAACAGCCATCCCTGGAGCTTAAACCCTGCAGGCCACCTGGCAGGGGATTATCAACTAGTGTCAGGCTGATATTGTATATGTTTGCCTTTTATATAAAAATCAAATATTGATGTGTAATGATAAGTGCTGCTTTACGGAGGAAGAGAGCAAAGATTGAGAAATTCAAGCCAACACAAGTGATCAGGAAAACCAGGGCTGTTTCAACAGCATCCTGTTTCATGCTTATTGGGATTAGTCATGGGGTTAGTCATGAAGTCTATACCATCCATCCCACAATATTAGCAATCCAACAGCATCTTATCAGTCAGCATGTATGGGCAGATAGTTTTGAAAGCTGATAAAAAGCCAACAAAATAAAAGGTTTGGCGTGAGTCTTTCGGCCCTCCAGATGTTTGCACAGAAAATTCAGCACAAATTAATGACAGCATCCTCCACACCTCTGCTGGTCCAAATTAAAAAAGGATCCAACAATTTATCCTCCTGCTGTAAAGTCTCCTTTTTAATGAGCTTCTTCATCAACTTCATCAGCAAATATGTTTGTGTTAACAGCCTAAGGCCGTTCAGCTGGATTCTTTCAAGCCATGGCCCCTTTTCATATTTCGGGCAGCCACAGTAGGCACGGAGACAACATAATAATGCCATGAAACTGGTTCGCAAAAGAACACTTGCAACTGACTTCTTATTGACTGATATAAGCTCCACACATTTTACTAAAAACTGAGAAAAGCAGAGGAATGGGAATATTTCGATTTGTAAGATTTTGGCAGACACACTGTTTGTTTATGGCCAACACACACACTGTACTACTTATATGTATGTCTTTTGAACAAATGAAGCTTAAATGACGACAAACGAAATTTTCATTGACATCTATAATGATTTATTTAAGATGTAATATGTAGTAAGTATTGATTACAGTTTGTAAACACAGCGTTCAAAGTTGGTCCCTCCTCCACGGCTCAGGGCCAGCAAGAGAGAGAGCAGGGGTGGTCGAGCGAGGTAGAGAGGAAATGAAGACAAGGAGTGCTGACCAAAGCCGTGAATCAGAGGAATACAAACTTATTTTCAACAAGACAGTTATGTTCTGAAGCACAAATAAACACACCCACACCTCTCCGAGAAGGTGCCATATTGTTGGATCATGAATGAATACAGAGAACAAAAATTCACACACACATTCATACAACCAAGCCGAGCTACCATGCAAGACGCTGGCCTGCCCACCAGGAGCAACTTGGGGTTCAGTGTCTTGCTCAAGGACACATTGACATGTGAACAGGAGGAGCCGGAGATCGAATCACCAACATTGTGGTTAAAGAACGACCCGCTCTACTTACGTCCCACGTCCCACAATCAAAAAAAAAAGAGAAACTACAGGCAAAGGGCCAGGAGCTCTGCAGATACAGACCCAACCACACACATCTGGTTGTTCATTGGTGATGATTGAGAGAGAGATTATTTGTGTATTAGTCTATACATTGTTTCTTTTAGTAAAATGCTGCCTATTACAGTATTTCTTAAATTAACTGATGGATTACACCCTTGTCTTCTGTATTATTAGGTGCTACAAGATCGTAGTCAAACAAGAGATCTGAGTGAATACAGAAGTAACAACATCCATACAGCCAAAAAAACATCTTAAATCACCAATTCAGAATAACCCACTTATCTGCTGTCCATCCATGTGCTCTGCTCATTATGTTCCAAAAACTCAATGACTAAATACACTACTTCTGACCAGTTGGCCTGAGCTGACTCACATCCTTCACTTTATTTATTAGCGTCTTTAATTAGAAAATATCATATACGTATTCATATTTTTATTAGTAGTAACCATAAAATAGATCACAGCGAGAGGACATGAAAAGGTTATGGTGTGTGACTATTGATACACAACTAGCACAGTAATGCTATGGCTGTCAAAATAATCACGATAACGACGACGAGGATGATGTATGGGACAGCGGTGAAAAAGGTACATTCAGCACCACGGTGAGTGATAAGATGTTCACCATTAACTACCTGGCTTACAAACAATATGTGCATAGACAGGGAGCACACACCAATTCCTTAAGATATTATCCCAAGTAGGAGAATGGTGGCCATTACAACCTATTTTGCACAACAAATAATAATAGAGGAGAGAAATTAAATCACTTTTCCAACACCAAATACTGTCAGTCAAAGTGTGTCTCTGATTGTGTCTCTTTGTCACTGAGAGACTTAGATGGTGAGGGAAAAAGGAGAGATGGAAGAAGAAAGAACAACATGAATGAGCGAGTGAAAAAAATGAAGAAATGAGTGCCGTTCCTGACACAAGATTTCTTTCTCATAGAAATGGGATGCCATCGTACAGTTGTCCAGGACTGATGAACACCTCTGATTGGCTGTGGCGGATGCTAAACACACACACACGGCTAATTATGCGTGAAAGAGACTTACCCCTCTCCTCCACAGAGGAAGGTCATTCTGCTTGTCGCATGGACAACACTTATTTCAAATGACCCCACTATCTATTCATGAGGCATCTGTATGTGTGTGCCTGTTCAGTTCTTTGTGCTCATCTCTCTCTCTCTCTCTCTCTCTCTCTCTCTCTCTCTCTCTCTAAGAACAGCCTTGTTGCTTTTTTTTCAGCAACTCCCTGCTTCATATCACACAGATTCTTATGAAAGGGTAAGTACAGCCAAATCACAAAAACCTGTAGAGCCCACATGCCACTAACTTTTCAAAATTTTAATTGGCATATAGTTACGTAGCTTTTCAGATATCTGTCACTAAGATTGCTGCCTCCACCCTAATGAATTTGTTGAAATCTGGTTTGTGGGGCAAACAACATTGAAAATGCTACCTGCATTTTAGGTTAAATCTCCATACATCATTCCTACTGAAAAGGTAGTTGTTGTTTTTTACTATTACTACAAAACTGTTTACATTTGAGTGTGTGGATTTTTTTCAGAGTGGCCAAGACAATGGGCCTTACTAAAGAAGAATCACTCATAGAAACGGATTAGTTCTTAAGTGGTTTGATTTAAGAATCAAACTAGTGATCAGATTATAATACCTTAACCTGAATGCATTTTGAGTTAAACTATGATGCCAAAATGAAGAATATAATGAAATAACAGTAATGTAAATGTATTATTGAGTTCACCATATCATCATGGCTTTCTGAGAGGTGTTTTTTTTAGATTTTTTATTTTTTATTGACAAATTTTGGTATGGCAGATTATAGATTTTAGCACTTTCTCACTCCTGACAGCTGCCTCAGGGTCTTTATGCAGGACACCGTCTTATATCATGAGATTTGCACCCTAAAGTGTAACGTCTCTTACCGTTTAATTTTCTCTCATCCGTCTGAGTGACTGTCTCAGCCCCTTGACCTACTCCCATCCAAGTTATTAGCTTTATTAATTATACTTTTTTTTTAGACTCTAACTTTAAACTATTGACTTTTATTTCTGTCCCTGTATGCTGCTCTGATGACACTATATTTTTTCTAATACTTTCAAGTTCCCTAATATTTACATTTAAGACAAGTACAATCACAGTCTTCTGCTGGCCGACACAGCAACACTTGAGAAGCTAAGAATTCAGAGCTTTGGGCCATTTACTTTCCTTACTTACACCTTTCAGGCACAAACCTAGTTTTTGAATGGCTGAAACGTTTCACCTTTGTCTCATCCATTTAGGGAATTTGAGTCCTCTCCCTGCTGATTACTTAACCATCTGTTAATCATTATAATAATGTAACCTCTACCAGCTGGAAGAGAGGCAATAAGCAACAAGAGCGGGGATGTGGCCAGAGGGATTTTTTTAACTTTGCTTTGTTAGAGAGGTTTAAGAGGTTGTATAAGAAATGAGTGACAGGAAAGGGATAAAAACAAATCTCCCAAAGCCAGTGTAATGTGTAATGGGTGTGGGGGTAAACTGTCCCTGAGATACTGATCTATTGCTTTGCCATCAAGACTATCTTCATCCAGGCCGTCTGTGGCTCAGAGGGGACAAACACGTTGATTACATGTCGCTCAAAACACCAAGGGGATGCCTCAGCCCATCAGATCTTTTCATAATTTTTTGACTCCCTCCAATCCCTCCACACATCAGTTATGTTATTTAATGTGTTTGTTCAGGAGAGCCTGACATGAAGTCACTCCCAGAGCAAAGAAACTTGACAGTGATGTGGATGTGTTTGCAATTATGATTTTGTTCATATGTGGAGAGAGTGCGGGGCTCACACACATGCTGGCACATGGACAAAAACGGCACACACTTTAGCCCGCGGGTGACTCTTCCAAGCTAAGGGCAGTGGATTACAGGCCAATAGGAGGCTTAGCATGTAATTCAAACCATTTTCCCTAACATTTGTACTCAATTGAGGTCTAATCCAACCTGATTAACATGCCAGTCAATGGGTAGGGCACCTGCTGTTTTGACTGGGCCATCAATGTGGAAGGATGATCAGAAACAAAACAGTGACAAATACAAGTGTACATTATTATTGTTCAATGGGATCCCCAATCATTGTTTCCCTGGCAACAGCTACTCTTCATGGGGTATATTGTCATCATACTGTAGCCTACATGTGTCATTTGTTACACCAAGAGATATCCAACTATTATAAGGGCTAAAAGACAGAGCCTCTATTTAAGACACTTTTCTATGTCCACATTTCTACATCTCTGCCTCGTGGATGCTCAACTCTTCCAAACTGTCAAACTAAAGCCCTGCAGCTAAGCATTTCCTGGTGGATTATTCTGGTTTTAGTACACACAACACAACATTGTCATAGTTATTACAGTCTGAGAATGTGGCAGAATCAGAAATCAAGGTATAACCGACTCTGTTGACATACCTGGATGAGCCTAAATGTATTTTAGGAAGCTGTTTTGATTATATGAATGGAATGACTTTCTGAGAGATTGGTCACAGCTTCCTAGGCATACATACTCCAATATGTCTATATGGGTTCTGCTTACTTTTTATCTTCAGTATGGAGTCTTATGGCCTGAGCTGGGGCTGCATGACCCCAGTCAGCTAATGGTCCTTTCATACAATGGGAGATGGCAACAATAAAAAAGGTCAAAAGGCAATTGCTTGTATTATGCCAGGAATCTGGAGTGGTACTAGCTGTAACAACATGACAAGCACAACAGACAATAGCATTTAGACATGAATGTGTCTGAAAAATATGGTGTAGAAAATAACAGTGAATACTTGTTAATAAAGAGTAACTTCTGTTTCAATAAAAACAAATGTCAAGTGTGGGTGGTATGGGTGTTTTTAAACCCAGCAGCTGATTTTTTCTTTTGCTCCAATATTGTTAAATAGAAGAATCAACGCTCAGTTTTCCATTAAATGTTTTCTGAATTGTGTTGCAATAGCATGATACATATCTGTAACAGCCAGGTAACCAACATGGGATCTCTATTCAAACACAACATCATGACCCCTGTTTAATGATACAGGACTCATATGTGCTACATTCAAGTTTTAATCCTTTTCGTGGAATTACACTATTTTTTTTTATTTATGATCGGCATTTCTTCTGCATCAAACAATCTGATGTAACACTTCAGTAGCACTGCATTTTCATCAAGCACTTTAGGTATAGTACCTTTAGAACTAGGGAACTTGTGAGATGTACTTAAACACTAGATTAGATTTGAACTAAAAAATAGTTTTTTTTTAAATTATGGAGTGATAAAAAAAACCTAATTGTCTTAATGTAAGTATTCAACAAAGTTAAAATTCAATAAACTATTAGTTAAATGTTGACCTGACCTGCACCTATCAAAAATATTTGACTCATTTTCTGGTTCTCCTTCTCCATAAACATAAACATTAAATCTGAGGCGGTTAACTTTTCCTGCTATAAATTTCCCACCGTGGTCAGAAAGCATAGGGGAGACACTTTGTTTCTCTCACTATGACTCAAGAGACACTACTTACTTCCCCCTCGCTCTACCACACACACACACACACACACGTTTATACTTCACTTACGTAGGTTCGCCGAAAGCTCTGTGTGGAGCCTCCGCAGAACCAGAAATCATGCTTTACGCCTCTTTATAGTCTGTAGTAGTTTAGTAGTAGTTAGTGGTGGATACCGCCATCCCCACACCGAATTGAAATGGCACACTTACACATAACAAATTCACGGCACACTATGCAAGCATATAATCCAGTGTTACAACCTTTTATCTTTTATTTATTTATTTTTGAATCTGAGGCGGAAATCATGTGTAACTTTCATGATTCAAATCATGTCATTTAGTTTAGCTCAATGTATTTACAACAAAACATAGGTACATTTGTAAATGTCCCTGATTTATTGAGATGTTCAACAGATTATCTGTGATCAGACAGAAACCTGATTCATTTCAACAACAACCAACATGACTAACCAATACCATTTCAAAAGTCAATTGATTCCTTATATATACACACAGAATATGGCCTGAAATACTCAAATATACAACCTGACAAAACAAGCATTTCTACATAATGTATAGGCTAGCAAGGTTTCTACCACTGATAACACATTTGAGTCATGCATGGGTCAGACACACAATCTTATGTTGTGGACAGTTTGCTGGCACATTCAGAACTCTTACGTTATATTGTCCTTCCCCAACAGCGATGAGAGCAGCTTGCTGCATCACACACACTGGCAGGCTTAAGAGCTGATGTGACTGAAGATTGTCTTTGTGCAGAAGAGACAGAGAAAATGACTTGAAGTGTGGTGCTGGGTGGCGTTTTGGATATTTCTTGTCCTTAATTACAAAATAATAGTGATGTCACATGCAAATGAGTCCGTCTGATGGTGAAGGGTCACAGGATTATACGTTACAGCTCGCAGAATCATGGTAAAATGTGGCAAAAATGTGGGTAAAAATGACAACAATTTGGCACAGTAGGATGAAAAAAATCTAATTATTCTTTTATCTTAAGACATCTAACCTGAAGGGAGCCAGAAAGGTGTTTTATACTATTAGGAGTTGTTACATCAAGAACACAAAAAAAGATTCCTTGTGGGCATAGATTTGTTAATTTGCAGACAGGCATGCAGTTTGAAACTAGCTTAATTTGTTTTTGTTTTTTATGTTTAAGCTTCTTAATTTCAATGACAATGTCTCAATACTGATTGTTTCCTATTAGAATTATATTAAAACAACAGTTATATGTAATTTAGACATCTTTTCATTTCACTTTTAGAACAATTTTAACCCTGACTCTTAGATGTACTTTCACCTGGTAATTTACAGCAACTACTGCAATTTAGTGCATAATTCATTTTAGTAGGTGTAACTATAAACGGGCGGCTGTGGCTCAGTGGTAGAGCGGATGCCTGCCAGTCGGAAGGTTGGTGGTTCAAGCCCTGGCCCTGCAGTTCCATGTCGAAGTTTCCTTGGGCAAGACACTGAACCCCACCGATGCCAAGTGGCGGCGCTTTAAATAACTGTGGCTCACAGACTCTCTACATGTGTACATGTGTAATAAAGTTGAATTTAATATAGACTTAATCTAATAATCTTATTTATTAAGAACAGTGGCCCCAATCTTTTGTTGTGGGCAGAACATGAAAGTGAATAGAGGTCACTGTGTCAGAGTTGGAAGATGGCACCCATCCACACGGCTGGTCCCAATGCCCTGGGAGAACTAGGGCAGATCTGAGAGTTTGTTTTCCCACACTAATTCTCCTCATAAAGCCTCCTGGTCCTTTTTCAAATTAGACAGAAACACTCCACCAAATCAACCCAAGCTTGAATGACAAAAGAAAGTGCTCTAAAACCCACCTACAATACCCCGAGTTGTTATCCATCTCAAGGGAGTCAGAACGCTTTCATAAATCTTGACATTTGTTCCCAGAGGAGTTTGGAAAAAGCCTTACTACTTAGCATAAATACTGCAATTTTGAAATATAACGCATGTGTTTTGGGAGAGCAGCTACAGATTCAAACCGATTAAACCAAAGGCATTTACTACCAACTGCTGTATGGTGCCCCAAAGATGTGGTGCAATTCAGTTGGAAGGATTTAACAACAACCAAATTGAAATACATGGAGTGAGAAGTTGTGAAGTAGCTTGGAACTTTTTCAACAAATACTAATGAGATGTGTACAAAACTTACACAGATGGTGTGGTTAATGGGATCACACAACCTTTCTGTATAAAAACACCTCCCCCCCCCATTTCTCATAAGCATGGCAGCTTTTGACATTACATTTTTTCATACTTTCATGAACATAATGTTGGATTGATGCAGTTTGTTTACTGTCCTGAATTCATTTCCATGATATAGTGCAGTTTTAAGTAATGCCAAAGGTTTATGTTCATGAAAAAATGATTATTATTTCAAGTCACTGGTGAAGAATACACATTCGTTCTGTTCTCAAACTCAAAATAAAACTTGTTTTTACTAACAACATATTTAATGGTTCCAATTATATGATAAAGGTCTTCAAAGAATGCTCAAAATTACTTCCAACTGTAGCTTAATTGGCTTTTCCTCAAATAGCTGAACTGCTTTTTTATGATTATAAAAACACAATCAAAGTGTTTAATTACACTGTGGTTTAACAGTGTGCATTATTCCATTCACACTTTCATACAAATACATTCACAAAAACAGTGGGATGTTTAAATATGCAAATGACAGGGAGGACAAGAATATTCACAGTAAAGGCTCAATGAGACAAACTATACAGAGCACAGTAGTTTCATGACTACATATAACCATATAGCACTCAGAACAAACAAAACTGCAGCTAAAGCTACATCCTCTGAGCCTGCTGTTCAAGATAAAACGATTCCAAGACACAATAAGTACAGATCAACAGCAATCAGCAACTTAGGAAAGACAACAACTAGGCTGCTACATTTGTCAAGATTCAAACTCAATCAAGTGCAACAAAAACAACTCTCTTCTCTATTAAGAAAGGCTTTTGAAATAGCATCAGCATGCACCTTCATTATCCTCTGCCTAATGAAACACATAAAAAAAATACATGACGCATGCACACACTACCCAGTACATCAACATCATAATTAGCCTTACAGCACTTTAAAACACATTGGTGTTAAATCAGGGCACTCTCTGAAAATGGACATAACATAAGGGACAGTGAAGCGCAGCCCCTCCCTAATCTGTTTGTTTTTTGCTGGAGGTGGCAGGGAGAGGGCTCATACAGTCACCCATGCATGCAAGGCCAGTCTGTGTAATTTAAAGGCTCACTTGTTTAATACGCTAGGTCTTAATTTGTTCACTCAGCCCACATTAAAAAAAGGCAGAGGAAGCAGGGGGACATTCAATCACCAACGAATAGATAAAAGTGTGTGAAACCTTAAGGCAGAATGGATTTTAACAACATTCCTTCACAAAAGTCAGTAGATTGGTGTGACAATCCTGTATTGCGTTTTCACTGTGAGGGTTTGAGTGAATACAGATGTCACACATCATCTTATGCATGTCTTATTACTTATGCACCTCTGTGTCATTTACCTAGACACACACTAGTGTACACACTATCCCTATAGATTCAGGGCACGTGTTTGAAATGGAGGCAGGGATCATTCAACAATAGAAAAAAAAATTGAATTTGAAAGGTTTGAAATTTGACTGCTTTGATGGTATACATTGTGGTGGAACATAATCCTCCACAATTCTCTCTCTGAAAATAGCAACCATTTCCTCCGGGAATTATTAACAAATTTCTTTAATAAGTCAAACATCAAAACACAATCTTGCAACTCCTGAGCCACAAGTGTGGGAGCAAAAATGGAACAACTAATCCAACAGACTGTTAAGAAAACAACATCCTGTTGTCCTGTGATCTTTTTATAAAGGAATAAAGCGGAAGTCAAATACAACACTGTCATGTCTGGGTGGGGACAGTTACTGTAATAGAAACCCTCTGTTCACTTTCCGCCTTCTCTTTAACCAGAAATCACTGGCCTAATTAGCTTTTTAGTTAGCACTCAACACAGCAATTAGACCTGACTAATATTAGAAGTGCTAAGCAGAGAGAGAACTACAGAGACGGAAAGAGAGTTCACAGGAAATGGATGACTTGGTAGCAACATGGCTGGAGTTGACACTTGAGATGAAGTGTATTGCAGTGTACAGTGTGGGTAGCCACACAAATGTGCACAGGCAGACAAACACACTTAGGTTTGGGTCTCAGGAAGCACTGTAGCGAAAAGATGTTTCAGCTCTAGTCTGGATGAGACATATTTCCCTTTAAAAGGAGAATTACGTTCAATTTCAACATGTAGGTCTGTTGTTTGTAAATTTGGAGTGATGTCACTAGCAAGAAATACAAAAACAATCGGTGCTGCCTACACCGTGTTATCCTCCTGCTAGCATTAGCAACCAACAGGCTTAAACAGGGCAAGTTTTAAACTTGTTTTTAGCCTATAAACATGTTCAAAATGCCATTAAAAGTGCCTACCCATGTGCAGTGATTCCTTCCGAGTGAACACAGTGAATCTGACTGCAGTAGATGTGACAAAAATCCATGAAAGGTCTGCTAATTCAGCTTTGTTTAGTTCCTGCGTTGATACTGCAAGGAGGGATTTGGGACCGTCTACAAACTACAACACAGAAAAGAGATACAAGCATATTTTCAAAAATAAGCATATGCTTATTTTTTTAAAGTAAGTGCTGTAGTACAACTAGCAGGACATAAGTTATAAGTGAGGTAAGTTTGGAGACACTACCATATTTAATAATTAAATTGATAGCCTACATATTTTTGTTTTATCTCTTTTCTGTGTTGTAGTTTGTAGACGGTCCCTAAGCTCTCTAACTGCCCATCTCAACACAGGAACTAAACACAGCTGAATTAACACAACTTTCATGTATTTCTTTCATATCTACAGCAGTCAGATTCACTGTGTTCCCTCGGAAGGAATCACTTCACATGGGTAGGCACTTTTAAATGACATTTTGAACATGTTTAGAGGCTAAACATATGTTTAAAACTTCCCCTGTTGAAGCCTGTTGGGTGCTAACCCTAGTAGGAGGATAACACAGTGTAGGTAGCAGCGATTGTTTTAATTTTTCTCTCTTCTGACAACACTCCAAATTTACAAACAACAGAGCTACGTGTTGAAATCGATCGAAATTCTCCTTTGAGGACAAAAAACAATGTCCCCTCTCTGTTCATATATACTGTAGCTTCTCAAACAGCATGCAGCGTGCATGAGATCCACCAAAGACCGAGTCCAGTCGGGTAAATGGCTCAGCTGGCCACAGAGATAATCATTACACTCATTAGGATTCCACTGTTACGCTTTCCAATCACTGAGCACCCCATGCCACTAGAGTAAAACTGCCATGCTGGAGGCATGGGTAAGCTTTGTGGGCCAGCCACCCAGCTGGGACAAATGACTTCACATGGCTGTACATTGTCTTTTTATTGACAGAACCACAACACCTGAAGAAACCTGAAGAATTCCAGTTTTATTTACAACCTCTGTCTTGTTTTTAGTCATGCTTGTGGCATAGCTCTAGGGATGACAATGAAAATTATAATTATATTGGTCAATCCACCACTTTTGTCCAGATTGAAACTATTTTAACTGCTGGATGAATTTTTGTGCAGACATTAATGGATGAAGCCTCATGCCTTTGGTGATCCCCTGACGTCTCATCTAGAATCACTAGCAGGTCAAAGATTACACTTATTTTGTGAAATATATCAACACTGACTGACTTTGGAAATCCCTTGACATGACTACCTCTTGCGCCACCACAAGGTTGACATACGTGGCTTTGGGTGAAAAAAATGGCTCAAAAACTATTGGATGGATTGCCATTAAATCTGGTACACACATGCATCTCCCCCCAGGAACAACTGTTTTAACGTGGTCAAAATTTTTGTTTAAAGCAATTTTAATGAACACATTTTACTCATTAACTTTAAATTTGGGGATTCAACAAGTAACATGATTTAATACATTTACTTTTTGTTATTATTCTTCTTTATTTTAATTGAATGACATGGTGAACGGACCAAAAGGTCCATTGGATTAAAACCCATCTGTGTGTGCAACACTAATTCCGCTTACAAGCTGCTAGTACCAGCTCTACTCAGCTCGGCCGCGGTGCCCCATCCTCCTTTTTCCATTGCAGATTTACAGCCTTATGCGTGAGGCGAACGTGTCATAGAGATGCCGCAGGAAACTGCCGTGATGCACACACACAGAGCGTCAAAGGTGTGTTGTTTTTGATTCTCGGCATGTTTGCCACAGCCAGAAGACAAATTATGTTTCAAAAGAAGCTGGAGGCAGCAAAAAAATTTTTTGACAATTCTCCCCGACCAACCGGAGTCGGCCTCCGACTTTTTTCATAATTGAAAACCAAAAGAGGCAAGTTGAGTCGAGTAGATACCATGTGATGGGAAATGCCATAAGTGTAAAGGTCAAAGTTAAACCATGAAGTAGCTCTGCAAAACATGTATGTGATTTCTGATATCCACGTTTGTTCAGTGAAATCATTTTTAATATTCACTTTTGCTTTCAGTTGTGGCTGGTAACATCCATAAGTAGAATATGAACGTTTTTTCATCCTGACTGAACGTTGTAGCAAAATCAGCCTCTGATAATCACACAAAGAATGCACGGAATGGTGTTCCACCGACAGCTGGTTGGACGAGCCGGGGCTGACAGCACTTTAGTGAGCACGTGTAAGCTGTCGGCTTTGTAGCAATTGTGACATTAAATACATTTTTATACATCTTTTGTTTAATTCATTACAGTTTTTCCTCCCCAACACCCTGTCTGTCTTTAACATAAGAATTGTGTAAAAAAAACAACACAAACATGTCTCTCACACACTCACGCACACACACAAAACAATCAAGTGCGCTACACATAGATTAGTCACTAGGCTGAGAAAAGGAATGGCACCTCAGAACTGCTGAAATAGCACTGCAGGCGGAATGATAAGAGATACCATCAAACTATGAAACACCATGAAAAAGGAAGAATGTAGAGTAAAAGCGAGAAATGATGCAGTGTTCAATGGTTTACACTCTCTTTGTTGTTCTATTTTGCCGGAGAAAGCTTTCTGCATAATAATAAAAACTCTGCCTTCACATAATGGCACCCGCTTTTCTCAATTTTTTCATTGTGTACCAATTAACTGTATGTTTTGTGCAGGTCTGTATTCTGTCTAACCACTGTGCCCCACCACCTCTTTCTCCCTGCCTTCCCTCCATTCTTCCTCACGTCGTCCTTGTTTCTGTCTCTGATAAGTCAAGGAGCAGCGAGGGGTCCAAGATATTTGCATCGGTACCTCGCCTCATTTCCTTTCCTAATGGGAGACATTGGAGCATGGCAGCAGACAGAAGTGGGGGCTGTGGGACAAGGGACGAAAAAGTGGGTGGGTGGATGGGTTGAGTGAGCAAGAGATAGAGATAGAGACAGACAAATAGAGAAAGAGAGATTCTATATAAAATGGACTGAATGATGAAGCATGTTCAAGTAGGCTGGTGGGCACTGGAGAAGACATTAGCATTAAAATAGCAAACAACCAGAAATGCAAATGATGCACTTCTCCACAAGTGAGCCATTTGTGTCCTAAGTGTGTTGATTAAATCCACTGTGATTCATTGTTGCTCGCATGTGACTTGATCAATTTAAACACCTCCTCTTCCTTGTCCTCCTCCTCCTCCTCCTCCTCCTCCTCCTCCTCAAGATGCTAGAGCTCACTGATTCATCCATTCTGCTAGTACTGTAATGTTGGTACTTTTACATGTGTACTTATGTGTGCAGGCATGCGTGGTTGTGTTTTTTGCACCTTTTGGTGGTGGGTAGTCAAGCACCTCTCGCTAGATAACTCCAGTAGAGAGGCCTACACATCATCCCCATGACAACACTACACCTGCTTGACAATATGAGCACTTCTACCTATCTAGGTCATTAGGCAGGCCACCACCAATGCATTGCCCATTATCAGATGGTGCATAACAAGCAACTAGATCCTCAGAAAAATATGCACAACAAAAACAATAAAGCAATACATGCACATTCTGAGACAAACAGAAGAGTGTGCTGACAATTCAAAATCTAAAGCCCCACATGGCAGGTAATGGTGGTGAGACAATAAAACAGCAAAAACGGACGCAATAGCTCCCAGTCCCTGTCTGTCTTCTCTAATGCTGTGGGGCCCAGCTGCAGGAGGTGATTTGGACCTGGAGCATCCCTGTTTGCCATCCATCTGGTACTGCAGAACTGGGAATGGATTCAGTGGGTTTGTGCTTCTGTTTGTAGCAGTGGACGATTGCATGCCAAGCCCCTGGGCTGGCACCACTCTGTGCACAACCTAATGCTAGTATTATTGCTCTCCAAGGGAAATGGGGTTTGTGTCCCAGCACAGCTACCCTCAGTTTTCACTGTGGGTAAGGCCCAGGGAGAAAGTTAGAGGAAGGAAGGGAGGAACTGTATACACAAGGAAACAAAAATCCGTCACAGGCTTCTGCTTTGTCACTGTATTACAAGCACCTTCTTTCCCATAGCTAAGCACTGCAGCAGCCTAGGACTGAAAACTGAAATCCACATTCCCCCCACGTTACGGAGTACTTTGCAATTTAGTATTGTACTTCCGTAAACACATGGCTTTTTGCCAACACATTGTATAACTAGTTATTTTTAGCAGAACCTGGTCCTTAGATCCTCTTTACCTGGTAAATGCCCGTTTAAACTCCTTACCCCCAGTTTGTAAAATACCGGTAGGCTTTCCGTTACAATGTATTCAATCTCTAGCTGCCATGGAATGATTTTCGTCTGCCCTTTACTAGACTCATCTCAAATATCACAAATTGTACCCTTGAGTTGTGTCCGTCATCAGGTGAGAACCAAAAAAACTCATATTTGAGGTTGCACTCCAACTCCCTTAAAAGCTGATAATGGCAATTGCAGCACTACAGTTATTCCCGTTTAAAACGGCCCTTCTTTAATTGGGATTGACATTTAAATGAAGTAGTTAATGTGTGCCAAGGACAGAGTATGCTGTGTTAACAATTAAAATGCTGCTTAATAGGGCATGCCAGAGCTATTTTGAGTGCATGTTGTGGGAGAAGGAATAGGGCATACTCTATTAGTCAGAAACCAGAGCGTTTCCCTGAAGTGGGCCAAGGTCAGAGCCACTCCTCCGTTTCTAGGCTAGCTGCTCATCATCCAGGCACTTCAAAACCCTGACTAAAGTCATTAACATAAACACCAACTTGGGAGAAGGCTTTTAGCATTCAAAAAGTGGCCATCAAGGATGTTCCGTCATTTATGTAACACCTCTCTAGGCATGTAGAAAAGCAAGGGCTAGCAGGCTTCCAGGGAAGCTGAGAAGTGCCCTCAGGGCCCATTACTCATCTCTTTTGAAGATAGGCTTCCTCTCCCTACTTGCTCACTCATATAAAGCTTTATATGTCCAAGCTGTGAGGAAGACCTGGGCTCACATGTAGCGATGAAGCTGGATCAACTTGGCTGGAGATTTTGTGCTTGGGAGATCACAGAGCAGACAAGAATAACTGTCTAGAAAGCAGGAGGCATCGTACCCATTAAAATCAGATGCAACACTGGGGCTAGGTGTCTCAAAGGCATATGTGTGGACAGGAGGGAAACTGGATGGTGTAGAGAGAGGGCTGTGCCTGAGGGAGGTGGAGGAGGAAGTTGAATACAGAAATACAGAGCTCCAAAGTGTGTCCTTCCCACCAACCCTTCATCCCTCTGAAGGCTTCAGTGTGTGCGTGTACTGGGCCAGAGGGGGAACAGGGCTCCCTTCTGTGTTTTCTATACCTTGTGAGGAGTCAGTCTCCCTGCTGTCAGCTTTCACTGTGTGCTTTTGGGGTTAGCATGGAGCCCAGGCCAGAGGTCTGTGTGTTCATGGGCCACAGAAAAGTTTACAGTAAAGGAGGAGTACCTTGATATAGACTGTGAACTGGGCAGGCTAGCAAGATTCAGCAGAGCAATGACTGAGCGCAGTGTTAAAGAATTAAACAAATTCTTTGCACCCGCTTCATTTCCATCAGGCTGTCAAGAGGATTTTAAGAAAACATGTGAAATGCTGTAATAGCCTTCCTGTATGCTCAAATGTCTGTTTTGCTAAAATTCAGGGAGAAGGAAAATTAATAGTGTCTGAGGAGAACTGACAGGCATCAGCAAGCTGATATTGTCCTTTGGTAGTAACGAAAAGTGGCAATATACTGGAATTGATAGTGAAATTATGCCACCAGTCATGGGCTTTCATTCAAATGTATTTAAAAAAACGTTTGCAGAAAAAAAAATCTGAAGCACTTTACATCAGTTGGAGTAATGCAACTGTACTCAAGAGGATGTAACAAGACTACATAATTAAGCGAGGACCTGTAACTGTGCGATATGGCATTTCAATCCTGCTTTCCACCTCAGATGGCATTTACTGCATTTCATTTAAACGGATGAATATCACCCTGGCCCTACACACCCATTTTTCTCTGCCCCTAACTTATTTAATTTTACTATTTTTAACCAGATACGTCAATTGAGAACCAATTCTTATTTACAATGAGGACCTGGCCAGCGACAGGAGGCATACAAAGGGGGGGGGATGCCATGCAACAAGGGTCTCAGCTGGATTCATGTTTATTCACATTGTTTGGTGTTACTTATGCAAATGTATATTATTAATATTACCAAAACAAATACAAGAAAATACACCAGAGACTACATGAACAAACAACACCAGCTTGTCAAAGCAAAAGCTTGACATTTTGGGGAAATATACTTATTCTCTTCCTGGCAGAGAATTAGATGAGAAGATACCAGTAATATAAAGCTACTTCTGGCAGCCAGCACAAAGACTGGAAACAAGGGGAAAGTTCCACACTAAGATAACAAAATACTCCAAATAGTAGCTATGAATTAATGAGTTCATGAATTAACACCTTATATGTTGTTTGTTTAATCTGTACAAAAAACAAAGTGTAAAAACAAAAAGTCGCCTTCTTTATGGGGATTATGTGCTGGACTGTTGCAGGAGGGAAGAGCCAGCCAAGTGTTTTTTTTCCTTGTTCCCAGTCATATTGCAATGGCTTCTGTAGCTCTCCACCAGAGAGTAAATAAATGTATCTCCAAAAATGTCAAACTAATCCTTGTAGAGTGTGTGGTTAATGCACTTACAGCACTTAGCAGGTATTTGAATATGTGAATAAATAAATATAAGGTAGCAATATAATAAGTCGCCTTCAATATTTTTGGCATTAAACATTTTTTACATTTGTATATTTTCCTCTATCAAGCTACTTCAAATATTAAATGCACTACATTTGTGTGAGGATTTTATGGATTTGTTGAACTGAGTAATCAGTCCTGATTACTTGTCAAGCATGTGCTCACTCAAATAACCCAGAGGAGGGCTTAAATAAAACCCTGTAATTTACCAATGTTGGATAGCCAGCTATGAATAGGAGATTGCCATTGACATTTTTACCACCTCAATGAAGGTGGACAAAGCTACTGGGATCTATTTTAAATACCTTACATCAATGTGTGCAATGTATGAAAATGAAGCTACATTCATGCCATACACAAGTCCATAAGTCTACAAATGTGTTTACTGCATATATGAGGGTAAAAGAGAAAGTAAGACCACGAGAGGTGATCAGCACCTCAGGTTCTCTTGTTCAGATGTTCCCTTTCTTTTCTCTCTAAGTTTGCCATAAAAAAACATTAGCAGAGCCCAGAGCGAGTGTGTTCTCTTTTAGTACAAAGATCTAGCTATTGATTTCCTACAGATTTGTGTGGCTCAATTTGGCTTTGAAGAAGAAGAGTACCTTGTTTTGATTCCTGCCTTGTTTGTTAGAACAGAGTCACTGAGGCATCACTGGGCTGCAGATCCTGTACCACCCAGTTCATACTATTGGGAGAATTAAGACACAATAAGCTCCCCTTAGGTTGTTTGGTATTCTGTATGTCCGTCTGCCAACTGTAACAACTAAAAAAGAAGAAAAAACTTGTATATGAGTATAAAGTCTTTGAAAATAATGTTTGTGTAAAGATATTACACAAATGTTACACAAAAGCATTCATAACATAATTATGCAATTAACATCTCCAATATACTGACAATATACTCCAAATTATGTCCATTATTGTAAAGAAACATCTTTTTAAATATAGTTTCCAAAGCTGCAGCAGACAAGCATTGGTGCAAAGCAGATGTGGTCTATCTGAAAGCATTTCTAATACAATATTGTTGTTTCAGGGAGCTTTTAAAGTCAGTATCTGTAATTTACTCTCTGTCTTCTTTCTCTCCCCAAGCTTTGGCTGAACAAACTATGTGTGGCTCTTCTAGAAAGCAGGTATATCCATTCCTCCCCTTTTTATCTTTTGCTGTGCCCCCTCTCTGACAGCAGTGCCGTTACAATTGTTAACCCAACCCCAACAGCCCCTGTTTTGTCAGCAAAAATGCTCCCAGGAGCAGAGCACTGCAAGATGTCCCTTCTTCTATTTACCGTAAGGAAAAAAAATATATGGTTCAATTAAAGGGGCTGTCAGGCCAGTATGAGTTTGTGATGGCCTGAACTGAGCTGAGGGGAGATAAAGTCAACTAATGTAGTGGATCTCTTTGTGGGTCCAGCTTTTGCTGCATCATTCACACAACACAGCTTTGTTTAAAACTCAGATTGGCAAACAAGAGAAATTGACACCATTCAAATTTGACTGAAAAGTGTTAATTAAATCAGTAGTAGAAGCAGTCTTATTCAACTTTGCCATTCATCTCAGGATATGCCAGAAGTATTGCAGAAGCACTGACTCACCAAACAGGTAAGAAAATGGAGAGAGACACAGTGAATCAATGCAGTTAACAGAAGTGATTTAGTGGATCAGTGAGTCAATGTGTGAGTTAAGAGCTGATGTCTCTGCTGCTGCAGGGCTAAGAGGGATTTTAAACTGGAGGAAGTGAAGTTAAGGTGGGATCTTGAGGAGTACAGATGACCTTGCTTACTTCACCCACTCTCAGCCCACCAGTTTGACACTGATTAGAGGCCCGAAGCAGAGTGCAAAGGCACATAAGTAGTCAAGTAAATGTATTTATAGTGTACATTTAAAACCAACCGGCTAAACAAAGTGTTGTACAAAGTTGTAAAACAAAAAGGAAGACAATACAAATATAGACACAATGAACATCATACAAACAACACACTTCTATACAAGTATCCTTAAACTAAATCATATGTCAAAGAATAAAAATGTGTTTTTAAGACAAGACTTAAAGCTCTCTGCAGTAGAGTTGCAGACTTGAGGCAAAAATCCCAGAATTTTTCGAAAGTTCGTCAACTGAATTTCAGGGGCCAAACAACATGACTTCTCTTTTACTCTCATTAAGTTGGAGAAAGTGGTTTGCCATCCAGCACTTAATGTCTTTCAGGCAGTGAAAAAGGTGACTTTAGCAAGTTAGTATCACTTGTTTATAGAGGCAGGTACAGCTGTGTGTCATCAGCATAACAGTAATAAGATGTTATGTTTGTGAAGAATTGAGCCCAATGAGCACATGAACAACCTTGAGGTACACCATGTAATCGCTGCCGAAGAAGAGGAGATATTTCCAATTTCAACAGAAAAGGTTCTACTTTTTAAAGATGAACTGAACTGGAATTTGAAAAATGGTGATATAACAGATGTATTTTATTTCTTCTCATTGGTACAATTATTAAAATGGGTAAATTTCTTAAAAGTGATAAAATGATCAGTTGAAAATGTTGTTGTTACACGGGCGCCACCATGTTGGAATTCCAAAATCTACTACATCACTGGCATGGTAAGCTACTCCGTGGCTAACTAGCACTAGCAGCGCAGCCATAGGAACAACATACAAAGAGTCGGAGGCTAGCAGACATATGGCTGGGGAAACGGAAAGAAAGAAGTCTGGGGGGCATACTGTATTGCCCCAGGCTGCAGTAAGGAACTGTATAGGGCTAAGCCAGCTGGGGTTACGACAGGTTATTTCCACAGGCTACCTTTGACAAGGAAAAAACAGTCCTCAACTCATGGCTAGCAGCTAGCTGCCTTAAAACGGGCTAGCCCTCCGACAGCCCCTGGATTTCGAGTCTGTAGCATTTTTTAGCGACAGACTATTTGGAAAGCTGTGCTTTTGATACAACAGCATCACTGGTGAGGTAAGTCCAACAGACTGAAATCTGAGGCCTGCAGGCTCTAGTGCAGGGCAGACCGATAGACCACCGGCAAGTAACACCACAGATGCTACCTGCCGCAGACAGGGCGCTGAAACGCTCACGGCAGGCAGAGGACAGAGAGGTAGCTATGTTTACCTGTTGTCAGCATACTATCAGAGGATAGAGAGGTAGCTATAAGTTTACCGGTTGTCAGCATACTATCAAGTCTACTAGGCAAAGGGCTGGATATAACGTTGTTGTCACATACACAAAATACGAACATATTCACTTACAAAAATAAAGCCCAACGTATAGGCTTCATAGCGTTCAACAAAAATGAGACTGACATACTGGGCATTACTTGAAATTGAGACACAACACCAAGCTAGATACCAAGCGATCCAACCGAGGGGGCTAGCAACTAAATACGTTGGAAGCACTCTTAAGACAAACTCCACAAGCTAGCACTCCGACCATAGACTGTATAAATAAACCAAGACTCCGACGATATCATAGATCGATAATAATACGTTTACTAGCCGCTAACTAAACCACAGAATCCAACGTCCCTCTCTAGTCCCCCTGAAGCTAGCTGATGTTCACCGTCTCAGGGCACATTGTTGATGCAGAAACAGATGCTAGTTCCATGGTAAAAATCCGCCAACTCTGCACCTGCCTAAATAAAGTAAACGGCAAAACTCGTAAATCCTCCGTGCATCTATGGTCAAACTGGGGTAACTCTCCTACGTGCAGCTAACAAGCGATCCCATTGGATTAATTCGTCCAATTACATTTTCCATTTATCTGCCTATATTTTCTTAAACTAACAGGACTGTAACCATGTTTTTTCTATTTTCTCTAAATACACACGCTATATAAGCAGTCTATTTCCTAAAATGCATAATGTGCTTGGATACAATAAATGAGAGTGCATGACAATAAGTTGCGCCCGCACACACACACACACACACACACACACACACACTCACCGGTCACTGTCACTCCCCCCCAAACGATCCTGTACTGAAGGTGGAGCCTGAACCTGATCGTCCTCCATGTGGTGGTAGTCAGACACTACAGGCCTGTCCCTCACAGGCTCAAATGCGTAACCCGTGCCATTAAAATTACTCATTTTTGTGTGTATATATGCTGCAGCCGTTGCCTATATAAATTTGCAGGTCCTACCATGTCAGTGACGTCATCGATATTGTCAGCATTCTAACAATAACAAACGCAATTTTTGTGTTGCTTAAAAAAAGCTATATTGATTTTTTCATTAAAATTTTTAGTGTAATTTATTTGTAATTATCATAACCAACAAGTTATCAACTTTATTTTTTCAGTTCAGTTCATCTTTAAAGAAGAATTGAACCACTGTAGAGTAACAGCCTGGATCCCTAGTCCACTTTAAGAAGTGATGTTTCAATGTTCTATAGTGCTATGGTGTACTCTGAAACCAGACTGAAAATTGTCCAAGATATTATTTTCACTTAAAAATGCAAAGAACTTAGCAAGAACTACCGTCTCCAAAATAAATGACATAAACGATAATTTAGAAATAGGCCTAAAGCTGTTACAATCAGTAGGGCAAGTTTGTGGGTTTAATTTGAAGCAGAACCACAGCATGTCTAAATAAAAGAGCTATTTATTACAGACAAGCTGGGTCCAATATTATCAAATAACTCTTTCAAAAGACGACCGGGGACAATATCTGAAGATGAATAGTTACTGTAGGTTTCATGTGTGATACAATAGCCATCAATGCTGACAGGCCCACATGCACAAAACAATTAAAAGAAGCAGGGCATAGGATTGATTTAGAAGGGTCATGATCAGTAGGTGAAATACTAGATCTACCTTGTTGATAAAAAAGCTAAATAATTGTTCTAATAATTTAGTGCAGTATTTATTGCACTAAACAAAATTTTAGGGCTATGAATATTTTTAGCTATATCAGAAAAACGCTTTGCTTTAGATACTTTCATAAGGTGTTGGTAGGATGGTGATCTCTCAGTATCTCATTGGACACTTTTTATCACTTTTTTTCCCAATTTCCTCTCTGCTTTTCTAGACTTTATGACTTTGTGCCAAGGTTGGGCTTTGACTTTGGGTGGCTTCAGTTTAAAAGGGGCAACAATATCAAGAACATCTTTGACAGTGGTATTAAACCGAGTAACTAGCTCATCTGTAGACAAAGAGAGGCAGAGGTTATCTCTGTATGGCTAGCAAAAGGACAAGCTATGAAAGCATCGGAAAATTGCAGTGGACAGGTTCAGTGTTTGGATTTCGCGATCTAATAAGCAAGGTTTAGGTAATGAATTAGAAAGTGATGCATTAAAAAATCACAGGTTTATGGTCAGATAGACTGACAACATCCAGCTCAATATTTAAGACAGCAAAACCTAATGATAAAACCAGATCCAGTGTATGTACTGTATGTGTGGGACCAGTTACAGGCTGAGTCAGATTGAATGAGTCCACAAGTTGTAGAAACTGGCTAACTAAAGGCTTTGATGGACAATCCTTGGTGATATTAAAATCACCAAGAATTAAAATCGTATCTGAGTTGGGCACAATCAAGGATATAAACTCACTGATTTAAATTCACTGATAAAGTCCATTGTACTTTGGGGGCAGGACAAATCGACCTTAAATGCTCAAAACTAGTGTACTTATCAACTGGCAATTGACGGCATTTATAGCGATTTTGAGAAATCAGTGAAAGGGCTTAGCTCACATGCAGCCAAGTTTCCGTGACAAATAAAAAGTCTATATCACAAGATAGAAAGAAGTCATTTAAAATGAATGTTTTGTTCGAAAGTGATTGCACATTCAACAATATGAATCTGATAGGGATTATATCGACAGCCCACGCTGATCCAATTCGATAATTTGAACAGTCAAGGTAACGGATGTTACCATAGTTGACATAACCCCCACACACTCACGCAACACAGAAATGAAATCACATCAGCTACAAATTAGAGGAGGAAGATACCACAAGGAAAAATGCACACACGGATGGCACTAACTGAAAGCCATGAAAAAATACTGAGACTGTGGAAGGAATAAACAATGTCAGTTTCCTAGAGCTGCTTAACAGACATATGGAAAGAGGGTGATAATCTGACTTTTAATCAAAGGCCAGGCCACCACTGATAAGCCCCAAGCCCCAGTTCAGTGTGAGGAGGTGGCAGCTGAATGATATAAGCAATTCTGAGTCAGACGCTACGTCAATAGTGGCATCACATGCCCATCTTCAGCATCACCAACTCTATCAGGCTATCTGGGGTGACCTGAGCCACACCGAACAATATCCAGCCTCCTCTTCTCACAGCCGGCATAGTTCAATAAGAGACACAGTGAAAAAAAACAGTGTGTGCCTCAGATCCAGCCGTCCAGATGGTGGAGGTTACAGTGATCAGCATGGATTAGATGTCTTTCCAGCCTGATCAATAAGAGATGGAGGTGGGGGGGTTGGTGGCTGGGTTTGATGGAGGAAGCTTTGGTACCACCTCCTGTGGGCTGTAATGACACCAATTGCTGATATCTGGAGCTGCAGGAGGCAGAAAAGGTGCAGTGCAGGAGATACAACAGAAGCTTCTCACTAAGAATGACTGCATGAATGTATGCTGAAAACCACAGAAGTACTGTCTTTCAAGATAGACAGACAGGACATTTATTTTGCCAGGTCAAATTAATTATGTAACAGATTTGTTGAGCATTTCCGTCCCCTGACCTTACAATGTTTTAATATGAAGACAAGTGTAAAGTGCAATACAAGTGTGAGAAGATCACACATGGGCTTTACTGACAGGTACAAAAGTATTTCTGCAAAACAACGAGCTCTTCACAATTGTTAATTAGTTTTAGAAGAAATACTTGAGATAAGGAACTGTTAATATTTTGAACTTGGAGGGAAAAAAGAGTGACTCTTCTACAGTATTTCACCAATAATACACATTAGAACCACAACTTTTACTGTGATAGAAAGATGAGACTGTACAGACAGGTACAAGTTAGTAAGTCTGATAGCAGAATGTAAAATAGATGACACGGTTGATCCAAATATCTGTGGGGTGTCTGTCTTATCTGATGGCTGATTGTGTTACATATTCATCATTTGCTATTATTTTACATTTAGGCAATAGCTGTGACAGCGAAATGTCTTCAGCCTGCAGTTGAAAAGTTGTCTTTTCAGATCTTCACCACTCACACATTTATCCTACAGTAGGCCACATTGTTCATTTCTATTCCAAGCATTATCTTTGTACGTCCAGTCAAAGTCCTATTTCAGATGGCAAAAACAGTAATACAATATAGTAGGAGTACATCTAGATTTTGACAAGAATCCTTAAAAGCAATCACCTCTGATAGTTTTTCATTATAACCGACTTGTGGAGAAAATTACTAAGCTACTGTAGCACTTCACTACAGGAAAAATACCAGATGTTTAGGTAAGGACAAATTGTGCTAAAATGTACAAAATCATTCAAAAGCTTTTAGAGTGCAGGGTGATTCTTAAATTTAGCCTCAGAATAATCCCTGGCAACTAAATATATTGTACTTAAACTAATGGATTTCCTTCATTCAGATTTAGCAAACAAACAAAAAATATAGCCTGTGATGAGTGATTATTTTTCACTGCAGCACTGCCGGACATTTCACACTGAAAAGTGTCCTCAAACTTTCACTTAAAAAGTATCTCCTTATGATTTGCCTTCATAACTTTTGCTATCATAATCCTAGCAGTGGAAGGCCTGGAAAATGATGAGGATAAGAGCTCAACACACAAACTTTAGTCTTCTCGGCTATAAATAATCTTGACACAGAGAAAGCAAATGAGTAAACTCTCCCTTCTGTCAATATTGATGACTATTATGCCCCTAAGCAAGGCAATTAACCCACGACAGCTCCAACAGCAGAGCTCCACTGAAAGACTGTGGTTGTGCCAGGCAGCTACCATGTGTGAATTTCTGTTACTGAATGAATGAGTGTATGTGAAGCAGGGCGTTGTTGAAAAAAAGCCATGCATAAAAAAATACCTCCATAAATAAATGTAAAAGTCAATACCAGATACCACACACACACACACACATACACACACACATCTGCATCTTCATGGATGCAATCTACAACTGCATGTATCTGATCAAATGATTTTAGCAGGCACCCTTCCTGCTGAGTGCAGTTGGACCCGAACAAGCGATCTATTTAGCACTTGTTGTTGTTGTGCGGCATATTTGAGGAGGTTTACCTGGCTGAACACACTGAGCCAGTGTTTAACCCCAGAGCGCAGTCATTCACAAGCAGCATAAATGCACCACTGTGTGTGTGCATGTGTTTGTGTAAATGAATGCGCGGCTCCAACACTGGGGCCACTGTCAGTGTGAGTCATTACACGTGGGAGTGTGTATATATCTAAGGCTCATAGCAATGAGGCAGACTTCTGGTGCTCTCTGCTTATAAAGATAATGCTTTCGTAACAATGAATCAAAATGAGATCAAATGAAGCTTAATACAGTATGTAAATGTGCCACTGAAGACAAGCAGCCTTCTGCTTCTACTGTAGGTGAAAAACTTGATACTCCCTTCCAACCGCCTCTCCCTTTTCTCCTCTGCTCTAACTTCTGGCTGTTATATCACCTCCTCTTTGGGCACAGGGTTCAAAGGGTAGGTCAAGGTGTATCATGAGAGGACAGGAGGCCACGTCTATCATTTTTCCAACCTACTTTAAATAAAACCAAGCCCACTTCCATATGCCTGGCTAAAGGATGGAGGGCGCTCGCATTGGTAAAAACGGTAGCCTGCATAACCCAAAGCAGGCTTCGTGCAGCTGGCAGAATTAGTGCACCCCACCCATTCCAACCCCCATTCTATCTTTCCCACAGGGCACCAACCCAGGCCAGCGGAGACCACCGCTCCGTCACTCCTTCAGCCATAAAGAGCCAGCATGGCTAAAAGAGCCTGTACTTGTGGCTTTTTTATGGAGATTTTCCATTTTCATTTCACCTGCACAGCTTGTAACTTGCCCTGTCACTCCTCACCCAACCCCTGGAGTGTAAAAAAGAATGTATAATTTATCAAGCTTACTTTTAAAGTCATTTGTGTTACAACATCTTAATAGCAAATGTGGGAATTCTTTGGCACATTTGATTTATCCTGAACCTCCCCCAGAGGACATGTTTAACAAAATAAAATGCTACGTAGAGAACTAAATGTTTAAGCAGTGACTTAAAGAAATTGATAATGTACATTGCACAATATTTTAAAAGATTATTTTTGGGCATGTTTAGGCCTTTATTGACAGGACTGCAGAAGAAATGAAGGGGAAGAAAGAGTTGGAATGACATGCAGCAAAGGACCACAGGTCAGAGTCGAACCTGGCCCGCTGCGTCGAAGAGTAAACCTCTATATATGGGCGCCCACTTTACCAACTGAGCTATCTGGGCACCCATTGCACAACTTTAAGAAATCATTGTGAACCTGTGATTTTAGAGAGCACAACCCACATACAAATGTTAAATGAATGAGAATCTAAATGTTTTTGTTTCATTTAAAAAAATGATTTCTGGTGTACAGTGCTGTTCTACCTGGCCCTGACAGGACAGTAATGTTCTCCAGTGCCAAGCTTCCCCCCGCTAATTGGGAATTAACTGTCTGTTTGTATTGGCAATTGGAAATCCGACCTGCAAGTGCGTCACAGTTTTAGCACAAAACTTCCAACTAAAGGTCACTGTGCTACTCTGACCGTTTTCAGCATAGCATTGAATCAATGATGTCAGTCACACACACAGAGTGAGAGAGAGAACAAGAATTCACCAATTCAGTCTTGGGCCTTGCAGGCTCCAGCTGTGTATGTTGCACAGTGTGAGCTTGCTGGTCACCTTGGCTCAGCGGGTGATGATACCATAGATAACAGATGTAAGGAGGAGGATCAAAAAGAGGTCAAAGCAAAATAGCGAGAGGTCACTTGAACAGCAGACAAGCAAAATCACAGAGAAAATTATACGGTGAGCAGCAATATCAGAGCAAGTGGCTGACAGAAATAAACTGCAAAATTACGAAAAAAAGACAAAAAGGATTCTGCAAACATACACTGTTAAATGCGTTTGCATATGATGCCTTGCACATGCATATATTTACCAATAAAGTCTTGACCAAGAGTGGCAGGAAGCACTGAAGCATGCTTAGAATACAGATACATATTCATTTGTGTGTATGTATGATGTTGTGTGTGTGAGCCAAGGGCCAGCCTGGTAGCCAAGCAACCTGACCCTGATCTGTTGAAGATGAGAAAAAGGCCGGAGGCCCTGAGATGACAAAAAAGAGTTCTTGTCAAGACACCAAGAGGGAGATGTTCTGGTTCACCCCGCATTGTGGTCATGAGGGTGTTACTGTAAACCACTCAGCGTTACATCTGGGAAGAATCTTACCCCTGATTATTACCAACTGTGGAACAGCTTTCAATACCCACCAGGTCCGGATTTGTTGCGGAATGGCTGCGGCCATGACTGACAGCTGAAGTCACGAGGACCCACGAGATCTTGCAAATTCACGTATGATAGCGCAATATAACAGGATGTAGTTTCTATAAACAGAACTACAAAACCTCTGACCTGTGACAGGCCACCTGCAGGGAAATATGATCCGCCGTGAGCACGGTGTTTTAGTTTGAAAATGAACTGGATGTTTTATTTCATTTATGTGCTTGACTTCCTGTCCCTCACAGTCTGCCCTGTGCTGAATTGCTGCGGAGCTCTGCAAAAGCCGGCAAAAATAGAAGCTCTGTGCACCTGCTCCAACGGGCTGCGGATCGCCGTAGCTGCGATGGAGTCGGAACGCAGCCGTTCCACAGTCAGTGAAAACACATACGTTGACTTTCATGTAAACCTATTAACTCCGCAACTGTTCCAGAGCAGAGCTGCAGCCGTTCTGCAGCTGGTGGAAATTGCAGGTTACACTCCTCCAGTCACAAACGGTTTACTCTTACCCTCATCAACATATGAGGATATGTATGGACTGTTCTCTCTCTCTATGTTCCTAAATTATGCCCTCTCACTCTCTCTCTGTTCTAATCTCACCTTTCTTTCTCAACTCTTTTCGCTTTACGCAAGGATGGGTTTAAATGTTTACTGTTATTTCCCCCTTCATTTCTAACAAAAGAACTAATCCTTAGATTTCCCTAAGAGGAAAAATGTGGCAAATGGCCTCAGAGTGACCCCTTTAACATCTAATATTAACGCTTTCTATCCAATGACCCTGTGAGAAGAATAAGTTTCTTTAGCATTGAGCACTACAAGGAGCATGAGGCCACTTTATTGCATTTAGCTGGGGCATGTTTCACCACCAGCTTCCTGGTGTGGAAGTAAACATGGTTACCTCCTCTAACAACACAAAGTGACAGACATGCTGCTTGTCTCTTGCCACTCGATTCAGCACTGCCAGCAACAATTAAAAAGTAAGCAATACTCCTAAAACAAACACACACACACATACATCTCCTCAGGGTGTAAAGGAATGCTAAACGAATAGTTCATACTGTGGTTTTTAGTTACATAAGTTTTCTGTTCAGTTAGTTAACTGAACTTAGTTGAACAACAACCTGGGCACTCGGAGAGCACAGACCTCTCCCAATGTTAATACAATGTAAACTTTCCCAGTCAGGAATTCATTTTTCCAACTATTCCCAAACCCTATGAGTGCAGCACAAATGCCCTCGCAATGTTAACGAAAGTAAAAAATAATTTGTATATCCGCTCCAAAATGTAATGGGTTCTTCCTTGGCCAATGTTACACCCTTCCACCAAGTTTAAAGAAAATTGGGCCTGTAGTTTTTCCGTAATCTTGCTGATGGACAAATAAACCAATGGACAAAACAAATTGAAAATGGAGGTAATTAGTTCAAAGTTGCTGGCTCACAAGTTTTGTATATTTTCCTCAAACTACAATAAGTAAGCAGTCTCTGTCAAGCAATGCATGCTGGGAAGTGCCAATATGCTGATCACAAATACACTTTTTTACCTGGACCAATTCAACTTATCAGTTTTAAAATGGGTCTGAAAATAAAAACATTTGAGGTTGAACTTGAAATGAATAAAACTAATGTATTTTAATTAAGTTAATGATACAAGATTTGTTGATTCCACTACACTCTTGTATGTTTTATAGTGTGAGCATCTAGTCATCTCAACAAACTAGCAGGAGGATAAGGGTGTGAGTGGGATTTTGTTTAATATTGGGGTGGTTCAAATGAAGAATTGTAGCTATAATTAGTGTACATATATTTGATAAATGTTTCAGTTTACATGATAATCCCTTTAACCCACTCTCCATCAGTGCCAACACTTCATTTTCTCTCACACACAAACAGAATTCCTAAAGGAACTGAAATGGTTCCTTTAGTCAAACTGTCAACTTAAACTCATTCATATACATATGTCCAAAATTATTGAGAAATAGCATTGTGCATGTAAAATGTATAATGCAACTATTTGACCACACCTTGTCTTGTATTGCCTGACCTATCTCCAGAGTGCTGTGGAGTAAAGTCGGGCTTCACTACAGATGCATAGGAGGAAAAAAAAATCACATTTTTGCATTTCTTTAAATCAATTACAATCATCTTGGGCGGCGCTAAGCTCCGGATGCAGCAACGGTGCCTCTGCAAAATGGTCTTGAGAAGGAACTTGTTTTTGTGGAACATTTGCACCCCGCAAAAGAAAACGCCATTAATAATTTGCTCTACAAGTGTATTGCCATGTGTACTTTGTCCATAGTAATCCCAACCAATCGGTCCCAAAACGTCCCACTTACGTACATAGTAAAAGCAAGAAGTACCAAGGAGGCCTGCCTTGTTGCATGATCCATATTTTCTTCAAAACTTGCATTTACAGCAGGTAGTTTGCTAGCCTATTGGCTCAAAGTTTGTTGTTGTTTCCCGAAGCGAACACAGTTTGAGAACGGCAACACACAAAGAGCAGAAGGTAAGGGACAGCCGGTGTGTAAGCCACGAGTGGAAAATCAGGCAATTTTCCTGGAAATGTACTGTTGATCCAGATAAGACCACACCCAATTTCAAGTTATAGTTTGAACTTCAGTTTTAGGAGACAGACAAGTCTCCAGTCAGGAAGCAGCGAGACACTTGATCACTTTTGCAGTCATGAGTACTTGTTTTCCCCAGTGGTGGCAAAACATGTGCAAGGCTAGCCTTTTTGTTTACAGTACATGCAATTTATAACTGGCAAACATTACAACTATGTAAACAACGATAAACCTAAAGAAAAAATACCTGACAGCTACACTAAGAGCTCCCCGTTGTGAAGAATCTGCAGGCTGCTAAAAAAACATTTTTCTGAAACGTGTTTGTGAACTTGTTCCACGTGTTTTGCACAAAAAATAGGGCACTATATTGGAATATGCTCAGTAACAAAAGGAAAGGTGCACAGTGTGTCAGTATTAGTAACTTCACGCTGTGCACATGTGAGGTAACAGAGGGAGACTCCATCACTTCATGCTCTCTCTAGGAGAATGTCAAAATTCTGTTATCATCTGAACTACTGCACAGGGAGTGTTATGGTTTCTCAGTAACAACACAAACAGGGGATCTATATGAAAAGGGATTTTTTTTTGCCTACTCATTTGTGTTCACCATATCAATGTACCCTAGTATGGTTTTAGGTAACAGCCAACAACTGACACATTGCCAAGGTTTTCTAAATGGAATCTTCCCTTTAAAATGTATACTACGCATGTCCACACATGCTGTCATTACTGTACTGTCTTCCTGAAACCAAAGTCCTCTACCAAACGGCTCATGACAAATACCGTGCCCTAAAACACCATCTCTTCTCGCTCTACCTCCTTTATTCACTGTAAAAACTCTCAAATGCCAAACTTGCTCTAGATTTTTTTAAAAAGAGTACATAACAAAAATTACTATGAGAAACATATTGCACACTTTATCATACGAGCAAGACAGATTGCAGCAATTATCAACTAGGGCCATTCAACGGGAAAAGCCAGCTTTTTTGTGTGTGTGTGTGTGTGTGTGTGTGTGTGTGTGGAATTGATCTTGCATGCAGTCAAATTTTGTGCCACTTTAAAAAGCCAATGAACCCTGAATGTCCAGTGAGTTATAATGTGTAGCTTTGTGTCAATCAGCTAGACAGGAAGATTTTACAAAAGGTTATCAATGCAAAGCTACAAACTATACATTATATGTCAAAGTGATATCATCTCTTGAATAATATCAAAAGGTTATTAAAACGATAACAAAAACACAACAAAGTCTGATAAAGTCACAACCCTTTTATTAATACGAAAACTGTAGGCTGCTACAGGGATATCCCTTTAAAAAGAAAAATGAATATTGTATTTGCTATAATTACTCAAAATGTAGCATCAATAGGCTGCAGTACAGAGCAGAAAGTGCACAACGAGGGGAACATATTGACAATTTTCAGTGGAAAATACTAAAGAGGAGGATGGAGTACATAAGTAAAGCAAATCTTGCAATATAAATCCCCAGCCGACTATAAATATGAATAGTTGTTTTAGAATATCTACCTCATTTTTGGTTAGAAAGCTGCAAACAAGGGACCAATCCTTGTGTTGAAATACATGTTACATACATGTTAAAATACATGTTAAACTGACATAGCTTCCCCACTTTAAGGAATAATGGTGATCTTTGTATTTTTTATAATTGATTTAATATTTTTGTAATTGATTTATGTATGAGTTATATTAGTTGAGTAGCATCTTACTTTATCCCTCACAAAAAAGTATTTTTCCTACGGGACAGTTGTGGAGAAAGACGATTAAACGTCTGGTGCTGCTGATGCGCAATTACGCATACCATCTAAAATCATTGGTCTTTATCCAGAACTTACAGTTATTATATTATATTATATTATAACTTACTCAGTTATTCCAGCAAAAGCGATGAACGAAATAAAACTTTGCCACACCACATGGTCAATTTACTCCTCTCTTCCACAACTCCGCAAAACTGTGCACCTGAAACTATCGCATCGAGATCCATTTCAGCCAAATTAAAACTTTTGCAGAGACAGCACTCTTCCACACGTGTGACAATAAGAGAAGACAGGAGAGCGCATTGTCTTACCGGTCCCGTTGCGTTTCCGACTGTCCCGGTGCTCGTCCGTGCCCAGCAACAGTGGAAATAGATTGGTACAGACTGGCTGCCAACGCAAAAAAACCCTGAGCTGTCCAGGGCAGCGGTTTTGTCAAGTCAGACACCGTTGTGCAGACTGAGGCAGGAAGTGTCTTTAACAACAAAAGGCATACGTGCTTGCAGCGTCAGAGAACCAGCTGTGATACTACAGTTGTTCCTTTGAATGGCCTTTTTGAGATGAAAAAATGTCTTGATATGGGTTGAGTTTCTCTTGCACGTTTAATTGGGAAACAAACCCTCTTTAATTGGCTTAAAGAAGAACACATGTTAAAAGAAAATGTATGATATAGCTCAACACGTAAGTGATATATAGGCCTATTTCATTTTTATTGTCGAGTTTACACCATGACACCAAGAGCCATAAATCAAAATGCATTTTATTTTGAAATACAGGACCGGATATATTGGCTCTTTTTATGAGTCTTCACACTGACCCGCTGGTGTCCAGCAGCACATCAAATATAAATTGTTCATTACACTTTACTGACTGTAGGCTAATTACCAATATTTATATTATAACCTTATCTACAGTAAACGGATATACAACGTGGCAAAACTGATTCATTTTATTTAACAAGGCCCCCGCCCCCCTTCTCTACCCAAACATGTTTTGTGTGGATTTATTGTTTTTTGTGTGTGTCATACCACTCACTTTAATGTAATATGACTTCACTAATATGTTCCATCCAAAATAAGAGATAAACTGTGCCATGGGCATTTAGTGAGTGTTAATTAATTGTATTATATAAGAATACAAAATCAATCCACTAATTAAATGTGATTTTATAGTGGACATTCATTCCACCTCACAGTTAATAATTATTGGCTGCATAAGAGTTGACCTCATACTGTAGTGTCATGTCGATGTGCCTTGTAAGTGAATACTATTGGTGAAATCTAATGTGACGGACCATGTGTAAGTGATGGGGTTGTGCTGGCAGATTTGAACAGTTTGAGACTCCAAATTAGATCCAGCAGGAACAATAAACATCCCAAAGTGCCAGCCTTGTTGTCTTCATCCAAGAAAAACCTTGTTTAGTATGCAGTTTGGTGATGATGTGATTTAAATACTTGCCAGTTTTAGGGCCTTTTTATACATAAATTTGTTCCCCTCAAACAAGCAGTGATCATAAAAATAACCCACAGTCAAGAACAAGGCGACCACAGTGATTAAAACACAACCCGAATGTCTTTTCCAACACCAGCCGTGCACCTCTGACTAAAATGGCTTAGAAGTCTTCAATTCATTAATGTAGATTTTTATCCTTTGCATGATGGTGTTCAGCCTTTAATGAATGAAACCAACCAGAAGCATGGCCCATAGCTTGTCTTTTTCCTAATCCATTTAGTTTCCCAAGCACTAGTTCTATTCGTCTCCGCCTGAACACTGAGACCCTGGTTCTGGCCAAGGGGCAGAATGTAAGCCAGATTCACACATTGTGTCTTGTTTGTTCAATCTGTACAAAAATGACAATTTACCAGGTAATGTACCAGACTATTTCTTGGTTGGGACCAGTAACTTCCTGGAGTCTCTGCTGTTAATAAGCAAATGTACAAAAATGCTAAATTATAGATTTTAAGTTCCATATTACAATATAACTTAAATTATGTACATTATAATGTTCTGTAATTCATTTTTATATCAGAGCAAAAAATGAATTTTATTCTATGAGCTAAGAAAACTGATTATTCTAATCTGCAGGCAAACATTTATTCTCTCCCCTCGTATTGAATAAATCTCCACTAGGTCTTTAGAACTGTACAGTAAATCCATAAATCTTGACAGGCCTCTATAGCCTCTTAAACTCCCACTGTTCTCAAAAACCTGTCCATGCAACAACCTGGTTTCCACAGCAACCAAAGTGGCAAGCTGCGTCCATCCAAAGTGAACTTTAAAACAACCTATCTTTAAATGGAGCCTTTGATGGACTGAGCGAGCGCAGTCTGAAACGAGCAAAACAAAAAGGAGGGCGGGTGAAGGAACAATGGCACTACAGGCAGTTGATTTTCAGCATGAGTACAGCCAAAGTGGCATGTATGAAGAAAGATAATGGAATATGGAAATGTTTGGTTAAAACTAGAATTAACACCTCACTGTTGTATGCCTTCCCCAACCATGTCTGTCCATACTCGTAATACATGTAGAGAAAGACAATTTATCAAATGACAACATATTTTTGGCAAAATGGAAATCCATCACTGTGTTGATATGTATGTGTCAATCTTCATTTCATTTAGAGACTATTTTACAAAAGCAGTAAAGAAGATAGAGAGTTAAGTCACACTTGAAGCTCAATATCCAAAGGAGATGTGCTGGACTAACAGAGGAACAGTAAGCCTTGTCCTGGTTTTCATCCAAGGAGAAGAAGTGAAGAGGGTGGACTGGACTGGACTCTCAGGAAGGGACAGACTGTTCTCCCTGAGAAGATCTCTCAGATCTTTCAGTATGTGCAACAGACTGCAGATGTTCTATCAGTCTGCAGTAGCCACTGTTCTTAGGGGTGGTGTGCTGGGGTGGTGGCATCAAGGCTTAGAGGTCAACAGTCTCAACAATGGGTGGCTGGGTGATCAGGTTGGAACTAGACAGTGTAGAGGCAATGCAGAGAAGGACAAGAGACCAAATCAAAGCCATCTTGGATAAACCTTCTCACCCTCTCTAAAACAAGCTGTGCTTGGCCAATATTGTGATATAGCACAAAGTTGTAGCTATGACAGTAGAATATGCTTTAAATGTGGATTTTGCTGCAAAGAAGCTACAAAATCTAGAATGTGGATGCACCACAAATACACCACGCTCAACTTCCCCACACCCACATTGTATGGGTTGTAGCTGTTGCGGTAGTGGGCTAATCACACAAGACATTAAATCGAAAAACAAATGCAGTGATTGGCTACGATCATGTGACTGGAGAAGCTTCAATACTACTTGGTGGGTTTTTTCATTTTGGTTTAAGATTTCTTCTGGATTTCTATATATGCTCCCCATCTATAACATCTGTCTCTCTCCATCACAGCATGTAGCTCTTAAAAGGCTGTAAATTAATGGGTGATTATGTAAAACAGATAATGCATATAAAATGTGTAGATTAACACTACATTTTCTTTAAAAGGGGAATATGTGTTTTTTAGGTATTAAAGGAATATAAACAACCTCCAGTTGCAGAGCTCCAATCATTTCACACTGTGTTGTGTGCTTTCTTTTGACAGTGTCAAAAGATGGATTTTTCCTCTTTAAACATGCAGTCCTTGCTTTCACAGACTGGTAACACTCCACTTTAAAGAGCTTTTTTATTTTTTATACATTCAATCCTGTTACTTCTAAATAAAAAGCAACTTCAGTTCTGTATAAGTGCCACTATAACGTGGCTGTTGCGTACCTGGCTTCTGCATTGAAAAGACACTGAATTACCTGTGAAATAAGTCATGGATTTAAAGTGTCCCTGTATCAAAGAAATTGGAGGCCACTTAAAATCCCATAACCCTCTCCAACATCAGTTACGGTTTACTTGCGTTCTTTCGCTGAGTATGGGCACGCTGCTGCCCCGTTTAGGGTCACTTGCCCTTAGCGTTGGTTTTAATTCGAAGAGTCCAGTGGGATTAGCATATAGCTAATTATGTTGGCTGACCATTGAAGCACTAAAAGGCAAAATAGGCTAGTACAAATGAGGTTTCAGCGCACTGATAAGAGGATAAAAGGCAAAGACACATAAAAAAAAACATATTTCAGTAGAGATGACACTGTGTTAGTTTCCTCAGTCAGTTATTTGCTTCCTGGAGGAGAAAATGCTTAATAATCTGCACCCACAGACACTGTCAGTCAGACTTTGGTTGTCCATCTAGGCTCAATCCATTTCCTAGATGCTGCAGTGGGACAGATTGATATGTGACTGACAGTTACCAAATGGAGAATCACTGCTAAAGATGCAGAGGGCTAAGCCGTTGCTTTGATGTGAGAAAAGTGCAGCATAACAAAAATAGATAAATATTCATATTGTTAGTTATAATTACATAACATATATTGGGCCAATCTTGGCATTTTATTAATCATCAAATACTGGTCTAGTGGTGGTTTAAATACAAAGTGCTTCACCGTTTCTTGATAGTACGTATATGTGAAATATTAATCTCAAGGTATTTTCATGAATAAAAAAAAAGTCAACTGTAGATTCTTCTGAAATGTCACATGCTGAATTTGTGATAAACACCTTGATAAACTCCATGTTTTGGAATGAGAGCAATTGAAATCACTAGATTAAATATTGGAAGACTTTGGAATAATATGCACATACACCTTTACACATCTAACACATTGTGAAATTACTCTCAGTTTCTTTCAGTATTTGTTTCTTGCTTAGGTTTTATTTATTTGGCATATTACAAATCACAGGTATATTAATATTAGGGTATTAAATGACAACCTCAAGGTACTGCAGTTGAGTAACTGCAGCCATATGCTAACAGCACCCTTAGCCTAACTGTCTTGTGTGATTTATAACTTGGCAGTTAACCTCCCAGTGCTGGTGACTTTCATGGCATTTTTCCTAGTGAGGGAGACACAGCATTTGCAGAGGAACAAAGCCTCCCAACTCTCACACTATTACTACACGCAATCACATTTCTATTCCACGGGGAGAACATAGAAGCAAAAGCTATACATATTAATATGCAGAAATGTCTTTCCACACCTTTTACACAAAAGGAGCCTGCTGCTTAGTTAAGCCACAGTCAGTTTATCAGGAAGCTTACCCTCTGGCATGTAAAGCTTATTTGTGAGCATATTACTATGTGCAACCTGTAAAAATAGTTTAGTGTACAAAGCCAATTAAACTGTTTAAATGCAGCTCTGGGTCTTGGTAATGACCCTGCATAAGAGTCCAGAAAAGCACGTTACTCAGTAACCGGGGCTTCTTTAGTCTTGAACCTACATTATAGATGATAGCCTACCAGGTCTCAACTGGATTAATTGTCAAAGAGTAAGCCATTTATACTGAGGGGAAGAGAAATTCAGCAGTCTTAGCCTTTCCTGAAAACAATATACACTAAAATATGTCTTTTTGCTCCATCTTTAAATCTATGGTTAGATACCTACCTGTCCTGCCTGTATTGATTTCAACAAGATTATATACAATTATTTCAATAGGTCAGTGAATGGTCATTCTTGATAATTCATATTTTGCCCACCTAAACTCATTGTTATAGGGCTTTAAACAAACCAAAGCTTGGCTTCAAATGAAGTGAATGAATCACCAAATGTAATACATCTATCCCTGTATAGCCTTGGAAGGCTACTGAATGAGAAGTATTCAGTGAATGGTAGAATGAAATTAATAAAGACTCGAGAAATAGTGGACATATTGTTATCATATTCTTACCCATATCAGCACATCTTGGCCTTTTCAAAAGTAATGAAAAACTCATAGCTTATGAACCCACAGTCTCACTTAATTACACGGCAGAGACAGAGGGACCGACTTACAGGAAAGAACATGCATAGATAAGTTAAATACATTTGTGTTTCTTTACCAAGTTTCTCATTATGGTGATATTGTTATGCTATGAAAGAAAGAGATACAAGAAAAATAATATTCTAGCACTCCAGGCTCAGGAAAGGAGTCATTTGTAGGAAATTAGGCTAATCATGGTC
This sequence comes from Etheostoma perlongum, assembly GCA_026937815.1. NCBI lineage: Eukaryota > Metazoa > Chordata > Actinopteri > Perciformes > Percidae > Etheostoma > Etheostoma perlongum. Next base: position 16,092,109 of record CM049385.1, on the reverse strand, counting down.
TAAAAGATGCATCTACTGATATAATCTTTCCTCATTTGGCTACACGGGCACATAGAAATCATTTTCTTCCACAGTTTCTCTTTAATTGCGTCTGTCTGATGATCAACTGATAAGTTCTACCAGCAATGTAGTAACTTTTCAGGAAACAGTGATTTGCAGAATTAGGAGAGGAAAGGTGTGGGAGATAAACAGCCTATGGAACAGCAAAGAGCTCCTACAGGCTTGATTCAAAACATTTTACACAATTAGAATATTTTTGTTCTGGTGTCCCATTTTTGTGTTTTGTTTTTTTACCATCCCTGCTTGGGTTTGTGCTTGGATTTCCACAGTCTGAAGACATGCAGGTCCAAAAAGGCGGAATCTCTAAACTGCCTGTAGGTTGCGAGTTTGAAATGGTTCATCCATGTGGTGGTCCTGTGATGGACAAGCAACCTGTCTAAGGTGCCTTGTTTTTTCAATAGATGGGAATGTCGGTCTGTCTGCTGGACGCTCGGTCCACTGCTTCGGTACAGACTGAGATAACTAGGATTGCCTTGAATTTTTTTATTACAGACATGTATGCTCCCTAGAGGATGAATCCTATTGATTTTGGTAGTCTTCTGACTTCTCATCAGGATCATCTACATTTCAATTAGTACTTTGGTTTATGAGCAAATACTTTAAATCTAATAACATCCCCATCAGCTTGTACTTTGTGTACTCTGTGCTAATTAGCAAATGTTAGCAAGCTAACACGCTAAACTAAGATGGTGGACATAAACATTGTATTAACATCACAGCATGTTACCATTGTCATTGTGAGCATATTAGCATTTAGCTCAAATCATGGCTGTGCATAAGTACAGCCTCACAGAGCTGTTAACATGGCTGTAGACTTCAGGCATGGCAAGTTTAGGAAGCTTAAAATACTTTCCAACAATAAACAGTATGGATCAACAAAAAAAATCAACAAAAAAGCCCATTGCTGTGACTAAAAATCAAGGTAACGCAGTGTGACACAAGTAATTGATGGAGATACCTGGGTGCATGCAGTTGTTCACTCACACAAGACAATAATAGGGAAGAGGACACTTTATAATGCACATTATCATGTCAAATCTATTGAAGACTAAAATATTAACTAGCGCTGCTGTGCGTGGCTGTTATGATTCAAGCATGCATAATTTCTCTGTCATACCACATCAGCCCAGACACTTTAGGGCTGAGTGATTTGGTTTGATAGCTGTGCTTAAGAGGTGCAACAAGGCGTAAAGCTGTTAGGAAAAGACGTAAATATGTTGTTTATTGAACTTTACTCTTGTAGATTAGATGCAAGAGTTTTGTTAACCCTGCACAGCATTACCCTCCCTTATTCCCTGTCTTGTTTTTTCTATCTGTCATTCTGTGGAAGGCAGTGGTTTTCCTCTAACATCTTTAAATGACCTCCAAAGAATTTCTGTCTATTTCTGTCCATCTTTATTTCCTTTTCCCCATATCTTCTCCCAAATTCAGTCTTCAATCATTTTCAACTCTCCCATGCAATCACTTCACCTGCTTTCTGCCCTACCTCTCGCTCGGCCTCTCCCCCTCCCATTCCTTTAAATCGTTCGGTTTTCTACTGAAGGTTACTCTTGCCTGCAGGGCTATGAAAATGCCAAAAAGGCCCACTCCATTTTCAGCTACGTAAATAGCCATTTCCCGCCAGAGCAAACCCACTTTCCCAGGGCTGACCTGCCGTGTTGCACATCACACTTTCCACCTCTTTCTCTACACTACCTGAGCACAATAGTTAGGGGAAAATGAATAGCACTCCTTCATTGCTTATCTGCCATTTCTGTATAACAGCCAGTTCCATCGTTCTCTGTATTCATCACTCTTGTTTAAAACAACCTAGACTCACAAGGAAGAAGCTCAGCTACATGAATTCAAAATAAACTGATCCCATTGCTGCAGTGATTAGCCATCTCACTAAAAATATGTTGTGATTAAAACCTTGTTTTCAGAAAAATAATAAAAATAGGACAGAGACTACATCTCATCCAGTTGTAAAATAGGCTAATGACACATACTACCTATAGTTCATGACAACAGGAGGAATCCCTAGTATTTACAGCCTCTGAAGGACAACAAAACTTCTATTAATCACGTCATGGAACATGGTTGAAAATATTCAAATGTATTCACAAAAATATGCAACAGCCATGTTGAAATAAAATGCTAATTCCACTTTCCAGGACTCACAAAAGAACAGAAATGGACTTATTAACCTAGCCTAAAACCACTTTGTACTCCCCATCCTGAAACAGCTTTTCTGTACTGTCATCACAATTTATCAGCACAGGAAGAAAAATGGGAAAGTGTGTTTTCATTGACAGACACGGAGAAAGCACTTAGTGTTAAGAATGGCAGTGAAAGGGAGCTTTTCACCCTTAAAGTCACCAAGAGATTTAAATCAAATTTTGCCTCCATTAACACTTTATTCTTAACATTTGAGGGACAAATGTTCTTTTACAGTTGAGCAAGTGTATTTTTTTTAAAATTTAATGTTTTCTCTAAATTAGACAAGAAGAGCTTTAGATGCAGTGGTGAGAGGCAGCATGGGATTGGAAAGTCTTTAGCAACAAAAAAAAAAACCAAGCTCCCACAGGTCATGCAAGGCTTGTTCATTTCCGTGTGTCATGTCCTAGAAAACCCTGTCGTGCTGCGCATCACTCGTATCCTCCACCTCTTCTCCGGTTCACTAACACTCCTCTGATCTTCCCTTTCAATTTCCTGCAGCTCTGCAAGACAATGGAGAGCTACAGTACATCAAAGGCCTGCATGAGGGGTTTGATAGCTTACATCAGCAAAAAATGAAAGAAGAATCACAATACATTACAATTCATACACAACTCTCGTTCAACAGTATTTCAACAACTCATAATCCTTCATTGCTCTTGCGGCAGAGGTCAAATTTACTTTGAGATTTCCTTTTGAAAAAGTGAAAGGCTTGAGACTGAAGAGTGGAAAGCAGTTTTAAAAGGGATTGGTCCATTTCTTCAGGCAACTAAATGTAAAGGTATACAGGTACGGTATGACACAAAAGGTACAAACTGCCCTCTAGACATATATCACAAGTGTCAAGGACACGCTATAGTCTGAAAATATCATTTCTCATGGTCTTGTATATTTTCCTCACACTGACAAGACATATTGATTCATGCCACAGCCCACAGGTTTCACGCTGAATGTGACTGCAAAAATAAACATACATGTGCACATAGACATTGTATGATAGAGGAGAAATAACAGGGAACTAACACAAAACATAATTGAATGGTCCAGATATAAAATTACTGCAACATCCATTCAGGCTAATTTACCTTGGTTTACTCAGTGGTGTTCCTTTCTTAACAATGGATATAGTGAGTCAAGGCGGTCAGTATGGCAGTGCACTCCCGCTGCAACTGAAAATGACTTTCAACAGCTTGATCGAATTAATTGGCTTGCCTGTTGGGCAGAGGGGGATAGATAGACCATTAGCTATAGAAACTGAAAAGATTGACAAGTACGTTGTTTCTCAGGAATAATTGAGAGGGAGGACTTCGGCTGGAGGGAGAGTGAGGAGTACACAAAGAAAGCAGTCCTCTGATGAGGACAAAAGATAGATTTTTTGCAAAAAAAATTTGCCTGCTTTGTTTCCTTTCCTTGGCAGGAGTCGGATGTTTTGCTGTGCTCCATCTTGTGAAGCATGACTCCCTTTTCTCCTTAGACACAAAACCTATCATTTGGACATTTGTGGATAAACGAGGGAAAAGCAGTTTTACCAAAGACAGGAATAGACATTTTGAGGGATGTGGAAAAGGGGAGGTGTGGTGGCAGCATGAAAAATATTCAGGAGGTGTGGTGGCAGCATGAAAAGTATTCCTCTTTCTTTTTGTATAACGTACAGTATATTCAGTGTATGATTAGTTTCATGAGAATATCCAATGCCAAGAAAAACAACATAAAGATGAAGGCTTGAACACTGTGGCTAAATGCTATTGTATCTACTCATGATGCACCAAAGGAAGAGCAAAGAGACTAGTGAGACTGTGGATGAGCAGGAGCATTGTGGATGCCATGCTACCATATTGTTGCTTGTGTGAATGTAGCTCGGGAGGGCAGGGCAGTGGCAGAGGCATAGGACTCATTCTAATTGGATCTGTCAAAACTCACCACCCGTTAATGTAGTGCCTCTATTAGGCAAAGCTGCAGTCCATGACCTGCAGCGTTCAGAGTTTGATCGATGGCTCCATTTGTTATGTTGCTGCTGCTGTTGTTGGTGATGATGACCACGGTAGAAATTTTTGAAACAATTGGTTTAAAATTTAATTTGGCAATAGACAAAAACCTTTTTCTGGCTAAATTGAAAAACTATTTCTAGCATATTTTACAATTTCTAAGTTAGCTTACTAGAATATTAAGCTAACGTCAAAACTGCCTCGGCTGACTTTTAAATTTTTCCAGCTGACTTCATGTAAAGAACCCTTCTCGTTGAGAAAATGTCTTTTAAGATAAGGATTAACTAGTGTACGTATATGAACACAACACTAGGGCACATTGCGAGTGTGGCTGGGGCTGTCAGAGGGCAAACTTGACCAATTTCAATACAGCAATACAGAGAAGCAAACATTTGCCCTCTTATTCTATCCGCTGCAACCCCAGAGGTGTGAAAGAGACTTGTAAAAAAAATATAGTAAAGTACAAGTTTAACACGTAGCTACAACGCTTTAGTGCTTAAATCAGTCTCTGTTGAAGGATATCTGCATACAAAAGCACAAATAAATGGTTTTTACATGAATATAGTCTGCGGGACTGCCTGCAATGACAATCTATATATCTCATAATTAAAAAAACACCACCCTCCAAATCCTTTAGATGCCATTTGTGTGAAGACATCCAAAGCTGCACAGGCCTGCGGTGCCTTGATACGGTTGCTACGCTATGATTAAACAACTGTTATCTGGGGAGGTGTTTAGCTTTTAGCTTACTCTTATCACATAAACCGAAATGTAAAACAACCATTTTACACTCACACCCAGTAATGTCTGTAACTGAGACGTTTGTTGTCACCCAGATACAATAAAAAATGTGAAATACATTTCGTTTGTGTTGCTTAAATAATTGAAAATGACACTAAAACCAGCAATATATCTTTCTAGATGCAATGTCTGGTTATTGAGAATAATCTACAAACATTGCAAACACCTCCAGTATTTTGTATTCATTTTCTGACTTGACCCAGTATTGCTGCCCTTTGTAACAATAATTCTGGTAAGCTCTTATTCTCCAGTTACAGTAAGTCACTTGGGAAATGAACAACAATCTATATACCCAAAATATAAAATTGTAAGTACCATACCAGGTTTGCAGCCTCCATTCTCCTTTGACTGGCTCAGATGGGGAAAGGGGATCAATACCTCACTGTGCCAGACCCTCATAAATCTGCAGAAATCCTTTTATGCTATATGAACCCTCTACTTATCTCTGGCTCCAACTGGAACACAGAAACAAGGCTTTTTCTAGGTTTGACTGTGCTGCTTGGTGGTTGTAAAAGTGTTGATCAACAAGTTCTTCTAATTCCAGGATTCTGTCTTGTGTCCCTACAAGGTTATGGATGATGAACAGCTTCACTTTTGCACAAACGCATTTCCCCCTTCAGGACATATGCTGGTGTTCCTCCTCTCTAATTTAACCTCCCATTTCCTACCCTCTATGAAGGTATTCATAGCTCTCCTTATTCTCCCTTCTATAATCAACATTTTTCCTTTTAGTGTCCCCCCATATTTTCATAATTTCTCTCTGTCAGATGCATCATTTTTTGAAAGTCTTTTAAGTCTACTGTGGTCATGTTTTAATGTTTACCCATTCTTTTAAATTTCTAAATTTGGAACTTGAAATAACAGACTTTGCATGCCATGCATGTCATACTAGTGAGGTTTTCATGGCATAATCAATACCCTCAGCATCCACCTCAGGGATAGCCTTTATAAGTCAAACGTGGTGCATGTGCAATTGTTTCAGCAAATGAAAAGCTCCCCTGGCTTTGCCTTGAGAATAAGGATACACATATATACACATCTTATACTAAATTATTTCTGTTACTGGTTATTTAAGTATTTTTCCAATTAATCATTTGGTCTGTAAAAGTGAACAGAAAAGTAAACCTTTGCATGTTTTTAGAAGGTCTTTAAATTATTATGTTTTTGTCCAACAATATAAACTCAAAATATATTCAATTCATGATAGATAAAAAACATGATTAACTTGATAAATTACTTAAAAAGGAAAACGTCTCCCTCAAAATTATTGTTTGTATATCAATTACTCACAAATACCCAAATATATGCATTTTCCCTAAAACACTTACTATTTACATCACTTTCGCTACTCATCTGAGACGCTTGCGCGCACCACCAAGTCCGGACAAGACTCATGAGACTGTTTGAGTGTTAGAGTGAATGCGTGTGTTTGGAAAATACTGATCATATGACTGGATAATACTGCACAATTTGCGTAGGAGTTTGTACACTGAAGTTTTGATTACGTTTGCTGTTAAATGCACTTATTTCAATGCATCAAAACGCTCCAGGATTTTTTTTTGTGGCCAGGTTGGGACAGTGGTAGAGCAGGCACACATGTACTGAGAGGTTTATACCTCGACACTGAGGTCCGGGGTTTGAATCTGACTTGGGACAATTTCCTGCATACATTCCCCACTTTCTTACCAAACTGTCCTGTCAAAAATTAAAAAGGTGGAAAAGCCCAAAAAAATAATCTTAAAAAAAGAAAAAGAAAAACTTTCCAGGATTTTTGATATCTGTCGGTCATCTGATTGTTTCTGCTCAATATTACATTTGTTTGGTCAATTTATTATTACTCTTGTTTTGTTCACCACCCCCACTTTCTCTTAGTCAAAGAGAAAGACTTTTCAGTTGATTTGTATTCATTCTGTTAACCTCACATCCGTCACACATACATGCAAACAAGGTTGCACTCAATTATTATCCTCCAGTGGTCAGCGTAGAGAAGGGTAAATAAAAAAACACTGGGCTGTCATACAAATCCACAATAATCCCCACCAGCCTGAATGACTCAACATGGATTAATAACAGGGATTAGCGTGACACAAACTGCAGTCTATGGCAGAGACAGAGAAAGGGGGACGGAAAGACACATTTATTTTAGTCCACACACACACACACACACACACACACACTTACTAAATAACATAACTGTCAACAGTGTCTACTTCTTCCGGGCATTTTGATGTGAGTGCTTATATTTATACTACTGATATTTTCTAATGTCTTATGGAAGAAAACAGAGAGCTACACTTTTGTGGGGTTTTAACAGTGAATTCATTTGCCAGTGAAACAGCTAAATAATGTCCAGTGGAGTCAAAGATCCTGATGAAGAACTTATTGGGACTTCACCCTTGAGTTCCGACTCTAATCTAGCAGGAAATTCTGTCAAAAGGAAGAAACGGACAAGATAGTGAGGCGCAGACTAAAGCCCAGCCACAAAGTGGCAGACAGCTAAGACCAGCGCCTCTTTTATCTGCTCTATAATAAAGCATGAAATAGGCTTGGGCAACTCAAGCCCCGGCACCAACACCAAAGAGAGGGAGATCCTCTATCAAAAGAAACGTGTGATTACAAAGATGTAACCTTTGCATACTATAATTGCATTCATGTTGCCCTAAAGTAAACACACAAACATGTTTTCAAGCATCTGGGAAATAAAAAGGAACGCACCATGAAATTAAAATGTAGAAAGGAATGCTCTGTGTAAAATCTAAAATAATTTGTATCTTGAATTAATGCGGCAGCTTTTGATGGCAGCGAAGACACAAGTGCCCCAAAAGGGGACAAATCACAAGTGCCCCAAAATAACATCACAAAACAGAGATGTCAAAGATACCCACCCTCAATTCAAACCACCCAGGCTGGGCAGCAGCTTGATAACCACTTTGAACTACAAATAAGGCACAGACGACATAACAACATACAGTAGGAAATGCAAATGTCATCACCTATCTTGTCACTAAAAGTAACATGGTCCACTGCTGTCGCCATGAGAATAGAGACTGTGAAGTCCTATCGCCTTGACAAGAGGCCTGACAAGCAACACAGCAAGCTCTCAGACAACACAACTACAGTAGCTGGCTGACACGCAGACCGGTCCCAGAGGAAATCTGGGGGCCAGCTCACTGTGGTGCATGATACATTTGTGTCTGTCATTGTTTCTTTCTGTGTCCTGGACTCAGACACGCTGTAATAACATCCAGTTGCATCTGTAAAATTAGCTCAGATCTTCATAGTTTGAATAAAAGATCACATTGCACCATCTCGGCCAACTTGGAAATGAATTGCTTTATCATCAGCACCAATGACAATCCCCAACAAGTGTGTCGACTATTCAACCAGGAAGCAACTGCTACGTGTGTTAAAAACTTTGACAATATGAGTGTGTTGGTTCATGTGTGACACTGGCCTAACAGGCGTGACTACTGTCTGCAGCAAGGAAATTGAGATAGTGATGGGCTTTGTAGTCCACTCCTATAAATGTTGTCTCGCTATACTAATTTTATGCACAGAATGCTTACATTATTCCCTTATTTAAAAATGCAGAGGAAATTAGATTTTTTGAATAAAAGGTGGTTTGCGTACAAAATATTTCATCTGCATTTGTTCACGTTATATAATGAAGACAACAGGTGTTGTCTTTTCCTAGTTACTAGCTGTAAAACTAGTTTTATAATTTGTCTTTACCCACTTAGCCATTGTATCCACAGATTAGTGATTATTCATTCTTACGTGTGTGTATTTGAGGAAAAAGTAAAAGTAAAACGAATAGCTAAGCTGCCAATTTGCAGTTCATGTGGAAACACTCACCTGGTGCCATTAAACGTCCACAATGGCTCTGCCAGGCGGCGCCACATCATGAACTAAATAGTTTAGCTCAGTTAGTTTTATGTTGAGTTTATTCCCTCTGATATCCTGTTCTGTAATATCCAGCCAACCGGATAGGTCTCTGGTTTATAGGTCTTTGTTGTCTTTCTTGCATAGTTGAGCCATAGATTGATAAAATATCAACCCAACACACACAGGTCCTGAGGTCTAGTCTCCATTAGCAAACACGTAGCTAATTAGGCTAACGACCTGTCAGTCACACATTAAAGACGACCGCCGGATTCATATTGGAGCTTTCCTGGTTGTGATGAAACAATTTAAAACCGAACTTTACCTGAAATAAAGAATTGACATTTAAGTAAAAAAAGTATTTTACTTGTTATTTTCACTATCAACGAATCTGCTGATTGTTTTATCGATTACTAGATAATCACTTAATAATAAATGTTAGAAAATAGGGATAATGAAAATCATATATTCACAAGGTTACATATTCAGATTGCTTGTTATGTTCAGTCTAAAACCCAGAGATAATCAATGTAGACTACTCAAATATGACAAAATATGTACTGGTTGAAGAAGCTGGAACAAGCAAGGCTTTTCTTGAAAAATGACAATCCTTTATCAAAATAGTTATTTTCTGTTGATCAACTAGTTCATTATTTGACTAATTTTAATGACTAATTTCAGCTCTGATTAACCGTTTTAGCACAGTTAACATCTGAGTTTCCATAGCTCTACATTCCCCAGATCTTGCCCCAGATCTAGGAATTAGATAAAGTCATGTTATGATTTAGCAAATTGTGTAAGGTGCTTTGTACATGTATATTGGAATTTTCAGACATTGTGTCCGTAGATGAATAAAATCCTAAATAATTAAGCCAGTCTCAAGCTGTAAGATGTGCTTCCCCTCACCAAACCAAACAAAAAAACGTTAAATGGGACATGTAGTAGACAGACAGATACTGTATGTCCTAGATACCAGTGACAAGAACCCTAAATGTGCATAGCATCGCCTAAATTCTCACACATACACACACACACACCATGTTATCCTTTACTCAACTACTCCAAGCTGCTTTAATTTCAAAAGAGAGCTAATTGCAATTAGCTGCATGGGGTGTTGAGCTGTGAAGTAAAAGGAAGTAATCAGTGTTGATTATAGTGCCTGAGTCTGATCATAGTGTAAATCATACACTGTTCGACTCTTCTCCGCCTGCCTGAATCTGAATCTGGCATGACACCGGAGCAGAGGCTGTTTTAGTGTGATTACGTCCATGACAGCACTACTGACTCCAGCTCTGCCAGATTTGAAAGGATTACGTGACACAGTGAGGGTGACCTAATCATTTCTTGCTGAGAGATACACATGAAGATGTGATCTGGGTCAAAAGTAAATCTCCCCAATACAGCTGCCAGCCTGGAATTAATGGTTTCCTGGCCAGTTGCTTTAATTTCATAATCTGGGTTTGTTTTGGAAACTGCTCATTATAGCTAAAGCTGTTTTGCTGTATAGCAGGCTTGATTCACTGCAGCAAGATGAAGCTCTAAATAGTTTCAGCAGAGACAGTTTGCTGTGATTAGCTGGCTAATTCTGTCTTTTGGGGGATTGCTAAAATCAAGCTGTATCGGTTCTGAGAAACTAAAAATAAAATGTATCTTTGAAGCCAGTGCGTTAAATGATCATTTGCAAGTCTAATACATCTGTACCTCTAGCCTATGTATATGATATTAAATGATCCAAGCTGTATACTTAACCCTTTATTGATCCATTGATGCAGAAGCAGCACAGTGAGCTGTAGCAGTCAACATATTTCACAGTGTAACATTTTAAAAGGCTCTTGCAGACATTGTGGTATCAGGGATCTTTTCCAGTGCATACAATTCTTCTACCTAAACATACATTAACCGTTTCATAACAAGCCACCGTTTGCATCAGAACTAATGCATGGAAATGCTTGGTTCCCTTTGATGTTAACGGAGTACAATTTTTCATTTTCAGATGACACGTATAGACATCTGGAGGCTGTAATCAACCATCTTGTACTGGCGAAATAGTATTTGAGGACACCGTGCCTTGCTCAAGGGTAAATCAGCAAAATTTGAGTGTGAGTAGAGAGTTACACATTTCTCTTCCTCGACCTTTTTATTACAGCTGTCTGAGATGGACAAACTGTGTCTGACTTGATTGGCTAACCAACACTGTCACCTAGTGGTTAAAGAAATGCAAACATAGTAACAATAGACTTCTCTTTATTAATCCTTTTGGGATGACTCCCGCATGAAATTAAAATTTCCAGCATCCGTTTTAGCAAGAAAAGAAAAATGACAGTATAAAGATAACAGAAAATAGCATTAATAATAATAATAATAATAATAACAATAAGAACATATATCTGTTAGGCATATTTCAAGAGGTTTATATTTAAATTGTATTTCCATTTAGTTTATTCATATTGGCCATAATTATTTGTCATAAAATAGTATACAGCAACAAAATAAAAATGGCTATATCCTGTAAAATGCCTAATGACATACACAATAATTGCATACTGCAGACACAGTAGTATGTACATACTACTGCAGACATTTAGTTGCCAATTAAAAACGTTTTAAAATAGCTAAAAGAGTTCATGAGAAATCATCTTCATGATGACATGTCAAGTGTACATAATGTTACGGTTCATGATAGAGCAGAGTTCATTGTATGCCTTGTTTCTGTGCTTGAGTGGAGAAGAAGCAGAGAAAATGCACACAAAAACATGCAAAGGGAGTTCGGACCGTGGGCATAAACAAAGCTTGCATGCTAATTTCAAGCATGATTGATGTGTAAGGGGTTTTAGCACACTGCTGCCTCACTGGCCCGACAGCACAAATGAATGCAAGCATGTAAGGAATAACTCCTTTAAAACCTTGTTCCTATTTAAATGCCTTGATGTTCATTTTAAATGAGCACAGATAATCTAACACCAATAGACTAAAATGGTAAAATAGATAAAAAGAAATGTGCGTTGAAGTTGGGGAAACCCCCACACAGGAATCTCTTGTTGGCGTTTCAATCGAAGAGGTCGGGAAAGTTGTCTTCGCAGTATTCTGTAAAGCTGAAGTCCTCAACAGTGAAAGGGACATCCTTCCACTGCTTTACAGTGATCCTGCCTTGAGGAGTTTCCAGGGCCAAGTTCTTGATCTTAAGATTGGGTAGCAGGGCAACCTCCTTGTACTTCATCTCATATCCCCAGTCCTGTGAATTTAAAAAAAGAATAACACTCACTCAACATGAGCACCAACATCAGCTCTGTTGATGAGCTGCCTTGAGCAGGTCTGTCTCTTATTTTCAAATGATATTTGGAAGAGGGCCCACTGTACCTTGTTGCAGTTCCTGCAACTGATTACACACCCGGGCTCCCAGTCCTCAAAGCTCCTTCCTAGCATCACCTGCTCACCAACTTTGTAGTGTTTCCTGAGATCAAACATAAGCCACGATTAGGCCGCTAAAGACTTTTTAAAAAGACTTCAGTCTTAATATACTTTTGCATTTACTCTTATATGACACAGAGTTCAACTCACTTAAAGTCAGGACTGACATTAACAAAGTGCTGATTGTCAAGAAGTTTAATGTCACTGCCAGAGGCCACAGACTTGAAACAGTTTCGACACAAGAGTTGGACACTAGCAGCAGTGTTGCGACTCTTTTTCTCTACTTTGTGGCTCTCTGCAATTTTCTTGCGAATAACTGCCTCTCTTTGTAGCTCAGTTATCTGGAGACAAAGAAAGACAAAAGGTGAAGGCAGAAACAATAAGCAGTGAGAGAAAAGGATGAAGATGGACAGAGTGCTGCACCCTCCTCACCTTTATCTGAAACTCTCTGAGGCTCATCTCCTGGACCTTAGCAATGGCTTTTCCTGTCAGCTCTTCCAGATATTCATTGGTGAGCTCCCTCTGCACTTCCCGCCCCCCTTCCTGGGCGACCACTGAATACTTGCTGTCTTTTGCTCTGGCACGTCCGCTGGCCTGCTGCTGGGCAATCTCATTTGTAAGCAGCCCATAGCGTACCACCAGGTTGCATTCAGGGATGTCAAGGCCTTCTTCAGCCACACTGGTGGAGATCAAGAGGTTGAGAGTACCTCTGCGGAAATTTCGGATTGTGTCTGCCTGCTCATTCTGCAAGAAAACAGTAAAGTCATACAAAACAGAAACCTATCTACAGATAAGTTGTTACTGAATTGGGGTGATTTAAAGCTCATAGATTGTATATGAACACACCTGCGTCATGTAAGTGCTACCATTGCCAGCCCCAGTGAGGAAGTCTGCCTTGATGCCAGCTTCCTGTAAGGCTTTATTGTTGAGGACCCAGTCCTTTAGGCAGTGGATGCTTTTACGGGTTTTGCTGAAGAGGATCCCCTTTGATTTCACATTCGGAGTAAACTGTTGTAGCAGAGTGCTCTCAAGTTTGGCCATCTTTGGGTTCTCATAGCGAGAATCCCTTGCCAGTTTCTGCAGCTCCACCTGATTCTCTGTGTAAAAACATATTAATTATTGCTTGCATGGTGGGGAATTTTAAGCTTAGCATAAATGAACAAATCATGTGCATATAAATAGACAAGTAACTTAACAGTTTGATTTCCTACCTTGGAAAAGTCCCACCAGGAAGAAGTCTGTTCCATCAATTGCTGTGGTGAACTTGTTGATGTAGAACTCCTCTAGGGAGCGATAAGCATCCATCATTCGCAGGGTGTCATTGATGAGCAGGGCATCATTGTACTGTCTGAGGTGGAGTGCACATTGTGCTACCAGTCTGTTGTCCTGTCTTACTCCTGAACCAAATATACATATGTTATGTACTTACATCAACGGAAGCATTGCTTTATATAGACATTCAATTTACATTTAATTTGCCTCAAATGTCTTCTCCTAGCCATCCCAAACACACACTACAGGCCATTACAGGATCAAAAAATAAAATGGGTTCTTACCACGCTGCTCTAGTACCACCACATCAGCCTCATACTCTTGTGTGCCACACTCTCTCAGTCTGACGTCTTGAGGAAGGTCCATGTACTCATGGATCATCTGCATCATGCCCTTCAGATGGTCCCCAAATGGATCCTATGAGATCATTTTTTTGTGATTGTATGACTATACGTAGACTTTTTATGTGATTATAACATCTTTCAAATTGTTTTCAAAGTTTTTGCTTGTTAAAATTAATCAGTGTAGGTTACATTGCTTGCTTTCAGCCCAGTTATCTCAACGTCCCGCCACAGGTCAGGTTAGGTCAGGTCAGTTGGGGTCTAACAGTAATTATCGGGATGCATTACTGTCTACCACAGCATCTGTTTTTATTTGGAAATTCTTCAAAAATTCTAATAATACTGGTTTTCATATTTTTAAAAAGGTGAGATTTTATTTTGCTAACCTGAAGCCTTTTCTCCACAATGTCAAACGTCTTGCGTGGTCTGGGTACTTTCTCCTTCAGCTCGGAAACATAGTTTTTTGTTGAAACTATGGCTGAGTCCAGATTGGAACAAATCTGAGAGTGAGTTAAAGATGATGAGGAAACAACTTGTGGGAAATCCGACAAACCAGCTCATTCAAAAACTCAGAGAAAATAAGAAAATTCTGACCTGCAGTACATGACCCACAGCCTTTTCCAGGGTCCTCCCGCCCCCCGTCCCCGGTGATGCAGTCAGACCGAGGATCTGTGGCAATGGGCCTTCTCCTTTCAACTTTTTCTCCACGTAGCACGCCATCACCTGGTTGTAAACCGAGTCCTTGTGGGTGTGGTGACACTCATCAATTATCAGTAGAGTAATATCTGTAAACAACCATGGATGCATCATGTGTACAATCTCTACACGTGACTCTCACTCAATTAGAAAACCTATCTCACAAATTCACCTTGCCATTAGATCATTATAATCTTTGATGTATAAGCTCACTTTCACTTACCTGAGAGCTCAACATGTTTGTTTTCCTCCTTGTTAATCAGAGCATTGTACAAGATCTGTGCTGTGCAGATGACCAAGTCTTTGTCCCGTACCACTCGCCCAAAGAAGTCCTTCTCCTCTCTCTCTCCACTGACTGCCATCAGGGTGTAGTCATGACCCAGGTGAGGCATGAACTCTTTGTTGTAATGTTGGTCCACAAGGTGAACCTACAGTATTAAATACATGAAAAATACACTGGGTTATATAACCCAATGTCTACATTGGTAGTAAAAAGATCCTGTCTTTTTATTAGTAGGCTATTAAGAAAATGATTGTGTCCTGTGCATTATGTGTACCTTGTTTACCAGGACCACCACCTTAGCCCGTGGCGTAGTCTCCAGGTGTTTTTTGGCCACATACACAGCAGCACGGGTCTTTCCACCTCCAGTCGGAAGCCAAATTATTACGTTCTCTCTCCGAAGAGCCCTTTCAACCACTTCCTCCTGGTATTCACGCAGTTGAAAGTCGGCCATGCTAATATGTGCTCCTGTTTGACAACTAATAAGAATTAAATGGATAATAATATTGTATAAAGATGAAGAATTAAAGGGACACTAGATCATAGCCGTACATCAAAACTGTGATCATTAACTAGATCAGAGTAAAGTTGCTAAAAGTAAACAAGCAAGCATTCTGACAGACATGTATGTTGAATCGTTGTATGATAAAGCTGCTAAAAAGTCAGCCAACTCACCAGTCGGCTGTGTGGTGTTTTCGGCTTCTCCTTGTCCACTACCACCCCAGTGTGGGTGCTGGGGTTTTAACTTCTGTTGATCAGCTGTGTGACTCAGAGACGGGAAAACGAAAGTAAAAGCCCTTTGACTTCGACAAGTGGCCCTACTGAGGGGGGCTCTGGAGAAACAGCAGATAGCTTCCATTTTGCAGTGACTTCCGCTCCCTAAACTACACTGACATAAGACAGGTCTATTACAACCCATTTTAGAAAGCCACGTCTAAGCCTATATTTATACCTGATCTATATATATTTACTCTATTAGCGGCTTACAGCTGAGGGGTTTTTGTAGAGGGTGCTGAAAACGTCCTGGGCTTTGCATGCACCTTAACTGGGCCCTACCTGTTCTTTATACCATTAGGAAAACAAAACCTATGCTGCTTGCAGGAAATCCCTGTTGCTGTTTTGCAACATTTTGAAAGAAGTTGCAAGTTATTGTTGCTTGGGTAGAGTATTTTTGTGTCAGCACTGTAAAGGGATTGCTTTAATCTCGTTGCACAGGCACTGTGTACTTGTGAATAATGACAATAAAGGCATTATTTTCTATTAAATCTGAAATCAAGTTAACATTTGGAATTTGAGTGAAGTACAAAGTATTTCCTGCAGTTTAAGGGACAACGTTACCAATCAGGCCAAGGTGGTTACTAAGGGCAACTACTTGGTAAAAGGCAGATAAGGGATACACTTGCAATTAAACTAAAAGTAGTTACTCAGTGATTTCTTCCCCAAATTAAGTATCGTTTCAAAACGCCCAACATACATGTAGCATCAAGTTATTGTAAATGCTTAATTACGTTAATATATATTTTGTAAATTATTGTGTAAATTTGTAAGCTTAATCAGTGTTGAATAGCCTGGACAGATACACTTTTAAGAAAGTGTAAGGCAACAAATGTAAGAAAGACCTGTCAAAAAAATCAATATTTTGTGTTTATTGTTTTACTTATTTTTGTCTTTACTGTGACAGCCATAATCTTATTGGATATTGTGGCAGCATCATTTGAAGTCACGAGTCTCTTTTCTGAAATCCCCGACTTGATTCAATTCTGGCTGCAGTCCAAGTCAAGTGACTCATGTTCACACCCTTAGTTTATAATGTTGTCAACACTATTACAGTAAATGGCATGTATACCATGACTGTTAGTAGCCATTCTTAAACTGGTGGAAAGAATCACTCAGACTGAAGCATAGGTTACACACACACACACACACATTAAAATGAACATGCCATAACAGTGGCTAAGAGTTGGATGGTTTTTATGAATTGAAATTGTAAACAGTCCACCATGCATTGACACCCACTACAGCTTGTGTACAGTGTGATAAATAGTTATCTTCTCCCGAACATCACTATGAAGACTGCTGGGTAGCTTTTTCCACCACCATGTTTGGATTGTATCAACAAACTATCCAGTAAACCTGGACCACAACAAAGAAATGTGGCTGTACACTATATAGACTACTTAGCATGAATGTGTGTGGAAGTGACTGTACTGCAGAGTCTAGCAACAGAACAAACAATGCCAACAAGTACAGTATCACCTGCAGACATGGTAAAAACCAAACTAATGTGCAACCTCATCCTGAATGGTTTGGAATAAAACCCTGCCAGTGATAAATGTACAAATAGTGTATAATTTACTGTATAAATAAGCATCTTCTATGTTGTCAACATGAAAACAGTGTTTTCTTGAAGGCAACAATTGGGGAAATTTTGTTTATTGCTAAAAAAATATTTGATACCCAGTCCATCACTAACTAATTAGCCTTATCAGTTCATTTGCAATGTTTTCAATCAATTGTTCAGAATAAGGAAGAATGTTGAAAATAATGTTGCTACTGCCTATATGACAATTTACTCTTTTCTGACTAACATTCAAAAAAATATTCAGATAATTAAAATACACGGGAGCTAAAAACCAGCAGTGTTAGGTATTTGCACTCCATTGACTTGTAACAATCAAATTGAATTACATTTTTCACCAATCGACTGATCAAATGGCCTTGATCAACTGCCATTTTGCTTGTTTGAAAGCCATGATGTCTCTCTCTCATGGGCGGGCCAAATTCTCTGGGCGGGCAAAGCAGAGAAAGGGGAGGTAACCTTGCCCCTTGTGACCTCATAAGGAGCAAGATTCCAGATCAGCCCATCTTAGCTTTCATTTTCTCAAAGGCAGAGCAGGATACCCAGGGCTCGATTTACACCCATCGCCATTTCTAGCCACTGGGGGACCATAGGCAGGCTGGGGGAACGCATATTATGTTAAATAAAAAACTCAAAATTAGATTTTCATGCCGTGGGACCTTTAAGGACTTCACCCCTCAAAGAAGTTTCATCTTTATACCCATGAAGATGGCTGGGATGTTCAAGTGTCTGTCAGTAATGGAAGGCACCGTGGCTTTAGGTCCCAAGGTCCAGTTTGTTGTAAAAGAATTCAACACTACATAAATGTTACCTCGAGTGACAAGTTTTAAGCAAATTGGAATGAACAAATGTCATTAAACGCGACAAAACCAGGTCAATTGTACAATAAATAATGGTGGAAAGTGTGGCATTGTTATAACTTGGACCTATAACTTTGGTACACTTAATGAGACATGTATATGCAGAGTATTGACCGATTGTGAGTACTGGGAAAAAGAAAATGACAACATAAAAGGGGAAAGTAATGCCATTTTGACACTTTGTAATGCTCAACTTCATCACATATTTCCAAACAACGGCAATTCCCTTGTAAAATGTCATGTACATACCATAAATTAACTCAGATATGACAATAGCTAGCAATGTTGTCCCATCTTGGTGTGAGAAAGTCGCCCCTCGTCTGTTAAGAAATCTGTAAATAATTCTGTCGCCAAATTTATTTCTCGATCAGGCCTCCATCTTTTAATTTGAAGTAGAAGAACTTCTCCAAGGTGTTGGCACTCTTACAGTACTCGCTGTCTGGAGGGTTGTACTCGCGACAGTTGGTGATGATTCGCTGCAGGTCGGCAATGAAAAGCTTCTTGGTCACATAGTACCTATTCTTTAGTCTCTCTGTCATGGTCTTTAGGTCTGTTGGGACAAAACGGGAGGAGAGAACAATAAATGTTAATTCATAATTGAATGCATATCTGGTGGCAAAACAGGAAGCAAATGTAATCAGGAAGAAGAAACACTGCTGTCTAATCAAAGCGATGCTCGCTCACCAATGGGGAAGCGGATAATCTCGTAGTAATCTGGAGCTTCCGATTTTTTCACTGGTTCCATGAAGGGCCACGCATCAGGATGCGTCTGTTGAAAATATAAAGATCTGATGAGTTTACATTGTAGCATGGTGGCCAATGGTTAGCACTGTTGCCTCACAGCAAGTTCCGGGTTCGAATCCAGGCCTTTCTGTGTGGAGTTCGTATGTTCTCCCCATGTTTGCGTGGGTTTTCTCCAGGTGCTCCTGTTTGGCCCCACCATCAAAAAAACATGCACTAGGTTCTCCAGTCAGTGCCGTGATCAAGGCACTGGCTCAGATCTGGAGTTGGTCCCCGGGTGCTGTAAATGTCTGCCCACTGCTCCCTTGAGGGATGGGTTAAATGCAGAGAAGGAATTTTGCTACATGTATGTGTATGTGACAATAAAGTACCACAACCTTTACCTTTTCCTGTAGGTATGTGTTTTGTGTTCCTGTCTGGTGTCAACAAGTGACCCTTACCTTTATCTGGGCCAGGAGGTTCTTCAGCATGTTGTATAACACGTCAGGATCCTTCACCTCTTTCCTGCAAAACGTGGAATGATAAATATGTTAAATATTGACTGTACAAGAAAAATCACTTAGGCGTCTTAATGAGGGGAGTGCATTGTAATCAGGGAAAACTGTGGACTTTTAACCTGTTAACTGCAAAGTGTCACTGTGACACTTTGTGACAGACACAAATATTGAAGCCATTATGTGAAGAATTTGTAAATGTCTTTTTTGGCGCTCCAAGTGGTAGGATCAAAATACACACTGTGGCAGACCGCAACAGCACACTGGTGGCCTTCCATAGCACCAGATTATTACATCAGCAAGAACACACGCATCTCAACACTACAACATTTATTTAAATAATATATGCTAAAAGCTTACCCTTTGTCCTTGTTACTGGGTTTCCAGCCAGTCTCTCCTAGAAGAAGAAGAAAAAAAAAGACGTAAATACTGATAGAAATGATTTATGAAAATAATTTTTCAATGTACACAAATCAAACCCTCACTTATGCCTGGAATGCTCTCCACCGGGATCTGTCGTACTCCCTCTTTAAAGCAGGTGAGACCTGGGTAAACCTTCCTGATCTGGCTCTGTTTCCTCTCAATCAGCTTCTTAATAATCTGTTAGGACATTTAGAATTATGTGATTATTAAAAACACCAAGATTCACAGAAGAAAACATGTTTTGGCTTACATGATCACGGCCTCACATACCTCCTTCTGTCTTTTAATGATATGAGAGAGCTCAGTGTAGGGGATTCTAGGGTTCAGCTCACACTCCATGAGGGTCGCTCCCTCGTAGTCTTTGATGTATCCAAGGTATCGACTCTTCGGCACTTTGATGTCTTTGGAAAAGCCCTGCGAGGAAACCAGAAATTACTGAAAGGACAAGGTGGAGCGAGAGGACTGGGGCAGAGCGAATGCACAGGTCACGCCTGCAGTACCTGCTTCTTGAAATAGCCAATGGCGTACTCGTCTGCGTAAGTGAGGAAATAGAGGATGTTGTGTTTGATGTGGTACTCCTTCAGGTGGTTCATTAGGTGGGTACCATAGCCCTTATATTAAAGAAGAGACAAGAGAAAAGAATGTCAAAAAAACAACACTTCTACTAAAAAAACTCAAGGATATAGTATTTATGAGCCAGGCAAAGCAGAAGAGGTGAGGTTTTATAGAATAAAAACTGTTTATTAAGGCAGAAATCATGATAAGGAACAGTTGGTGATTGTCATTATTGTTACAAAGAGTCAGTATCGTTGCACCGTGGCTACTTCTGAGACTATATTTTAGGTATCCATGTGCAGGAAGTCTTTCTTTTATAACTAGGGCTGAAACGATTCCTTGAGTAATTGGAATAATTTGATTACTAAAAATCCTTAATGCAAAATAATTTGCCTCGAAGCGTTGTATAATTAATGTTACCAACGTATCTCTCACGGTGTTTCCGCACGGAAGATTATTACTGTCGCACACCAGGTTGACGCTGCTTGCGACACGTCATGAGAAAGCGCCTAAGGTGCTAAGAGAAGAGAGGCTGGAGAAAACTGTCCAGTGTGTACTGTAAAATCTAACTAGCTTACCATGATAACAGCACGACGTCAGTGTTTCAGCATCTCAACAGAAAACATCGGTCTAACTTAATCATCCATTCTAAGAAGCGGACCTGACAAAAGTAAATCACGTCGTATGGACAATGAAACTACACCAAAATACAACAACTACCAAAATCAAAGACAAGAAAACGTAGCGGTGACCACAGTTTGATCTAAAGAGCCGACTTGTTGACTATCCCGTCAGAAAAACAGCCGATTGTTGGGCATCCCTCTCTCACACTCTCTCTTCACGGAGAAACAGCTGATCAACGATCTACTAGCATAAGCGTAAATGAGCTGTGTGACATTGTATTCAAATATATAAATGAAAATAGGCTGAGTATAACTAATATAAACATATGTCTATGCTTATATACAGATCAGTCTCAGGTTGAAACTTGTAGTTCTAATAGTTAAGTTGCACAATATAAGGTTATGTTTAATGTGAGCTTTAGTTTGAGGTTGTTGTTGCATTTCAGAAATGTTTTCTGTAAAAACAATGATGATATGGCACTTTGCATTTAATGTTTTTTTTTAGAGATGATATCATAAGCAATGTAGGCATTAAAAATGTTGGTTTCTGAAACAAACCAAACTATTGTATATTATTGCTCTTCAATAAAACAAAAGTATTTCTTATCCGATTACTCGATTAATCAATGGAATATTCTATTGCTAAAATAATTCATAGCTGCAGCCCTAGAAGTTACTACAAATTAAACAGTGTTGACAAGCACCTTGTTCGTCTATTCAGACCGCCACAGCTCAAGAGTGCAAATAGTTATTGTGTACCTTAACTTGCTCATTGGATGTGACAGCACAGAAGACGATCTCCGTGAATCCCTGAGTAGGAAACATCCTAAAACAGATGCCTCCAATGACGCGGCCATCTTTGATGAGGGCTAGGGTCTTGTGCTTCCTGTGAATGTTGGAGACATCAGAACGGTGCACAGGCGTCTGATGGTGATGTGTGTTAGGAGAACATTTACTTACGGATCAAACACCAGTCGTGTGATGTACTCTTTGGGCATGCGAGGTAATTGATGAGAGAAGACATTCTGCAGGCCCACCAGCCACATCAGGATCTTCTTGTTAGACTTCTGGGAAAGTGAGTTTCCAATGACGTGGAACTCTATGATTCCCCGCCTCTCCTCCAGCCTGGCAGTCTCATCACGGGCAGCGTTCGGCGTCAGCAGATTAGTCTGGCAATATTACAGATATAAACTGTGAGTACCACAGTCGAAATGTGTAATAAAATAAGATGGTTGCCCAAAATACCTCAGGTCCAAGCATAGCAGCAGGGTCAGTGATTGTCATCATGACTTCATTGACCAGCTCCATAGGAATATCTCCCATCACACGGATCCGCTTGGCATCCTCTAGGGTCAGTGCCTCCGGAAGTTTACGCTTCTCTCCTGAACAGACAACCACATTGCTCAGCACAAAACAATGAGAGGAGACAGCTAACAATGGTCTTTGAGTCATCAGAGGGATTTGTTAATCATAACACCATGCATCATCAACCAGTAACAAATGCATGTCATAGAAGTGTATTGGGTGCTTAAGAATGGCTTTCAATGATACACAATACTCCATTAGGTCTTCTAACTGCATGAGGTGTTTGTGAGGTGTCACTGTAGCTCCTGAGAGTCTGCCAGAGAGGTAATGGAATTACCAAAGAAGAAGAGCTGACAGACCTGTGATGGGCTCTGCGCCTCCAGTGTCCATGCTGCCCAGGGAGGAGACGCTGCTCAGACCTTTGGGAAGAGAGCCGGACACTGCAGCAGGACTGATCACTGCAATGGAGAGATGCCCACATACAGGTAATTCATTACAAACCCTACAACAGGAACTGTGACAGCAGCGACATACATTTACTATTATACTTACTATAGAATAATCATTTTACAACAAGTTTATGTTTGCAACCTTTGTAGAATAAATAAGTAAAAAAAAGCAATAAAGCTAAACCATTACAAACAGTATTCAGTAGTATTAATATAGTGCAAATATCTCATAATATATTTATATTATGTAACTATCTATACATTTGAATGATTCTAACTTATTATACCACCTCAATTAGGATTTTGGAGTTGCATGACTAGACTCATTTCTGCACAAATCATGTACACAGAATGGCCAATGGCCAATGACGTTGTCCTGTTTTTAGCTTACTATCACAACACATCATAACGTTCTTGTTAATATTGCTGTTTACTGTCTTAGTGTTAAAAATCTGTTGAGCACTTTTGTTTTTACTCTGTGGTAGGAATGTGTGTCTTATGTGTTGTCCATTTTTGGACATTTTTTTTGTCTTCACCGGGGATGGTGAAAAACAAACTTTCGATGTCTAGTATATGTGAAGAAATTGACAATAAAGCTGACTTGACTATAAATGCTATGCTATTCTTTGTGTTATCCGTTCTTTATGCGTTTACCCCGTTTCTTCAAATGCTAGATTGTGAATTCTCCTTTGGGCGTGAATACGTTTTATCCTTTTACCCTAAAACTGAAAAATTGTTGTAATGGGATGACTCTGTATTATTATTATTATTATTATTAATAATCCTTTATTTAACCAGGTAGTCTCATTATTAGTAGTATTGGATGTAAACCCGCCTCACCGGTCTGATGTCCCAGCTGTGTGCCGTCAGAGGCAGGCATGGTGAAGTCGGACTCCCAGATTGGGGAATTCTCACCATATATTTCCTCCTCCAGCATGGACAAGAACCTGATGTCATTCAGCATAACAAGTTATGTCAAATGCATTTATTAACAGGAGCCAATAGCTGCAGGGAAGCAAAACAAAAGGTGAAGCACCGTGGCCATGAGAGCAGAGCTACAGTAATCAAATCATCTTCTTTTATTTTGTTTTTACATGACTGAATGTAAAGTTCACCAAAAAACTTATCTCTATAGACTAGCTGATATAAGACTTCATTGTGGGTATTATCAAAAGAGACCTGTTTTTTGTGCTATAGAATCCGACTGCAGTCTTTTTTCCTACATTAGGACTTGTTATTCCCCATCTTTCAAAATGATTAGTAAGCATTTAACTACTTTATGTCACAAAATAAGTCTTTGCGCTTTGATATAATTAAATTACAGAGCATGACCCTTTACAGACCGTGTCATCGTAGGTGCATGTCCACTGTGAGAGACATACTCTAAAAAAAAAAATCCAGAAATCACAATGTATGATTTTTTTTTAACTATTTATTTGTATGATACAGCTGCAAATAACTATTTGAACACCTGTCTATCAGCTAGAATTCTGACCCTCAAAGACTGTTAGTCTGTTTTCAAAATGTCCACCTCCACTCCATTTATTATCCTAAATTAGATGCACCTGTTTGAGGTTGTTAACTGCATGAAGACACCTGTCCACCCCATACAATCAGTAAGAATCCAACTACTAACATGGCCAAGACCAAAGAGCTGTCCAAAGACACTAGAGACAAAATTGTACACCTCCACAAGGCTGGAAAGGGCTACGGGGAAATTGCCAAGCAGCTTGGTGAAAAAAGGTCCACTGTTGGAGCAATCATTAGAAAATGGAAGAAGCTAAACATGACTGTCAATCCCCCTCGGACTGGGGCTAAGGTGAGAAATCAGCCCAGAACTACACGGGAGGAGCTGGTCAATGACCTGAAAAAAGCTGGGACCACCATTTCCAAGGTTACCGTTGGTAAAACACTAAGACGTCATGGTTTGAAATCATGCATGGCACGGAAGGTTCCCCTGCTTAAACCAGCAAATGTCAAGGCCTGTCTTAAGTTTGCCAATGACCATTTGGATGATCCAGAGGAGTCATGGGAGAAAGTCATGTGGTCAGATGAGACCAAAAAAGAACTTTTTGGTCATAATTCCACTAACCGCGTTTGGAGGAAGAAGAATGATGAGTACCATCCCAAGAACACCATCCCTACTGTGAAGCATGGGGGTGGTAGCATCATGCTTTGGGGGTGTTTTTCTGCACATGGGACAGGGCGACTGCACTGTATTAAGGAGAGGATGACCGGGGCCATGTATTGCGAGATTTTGAGGAACAACCACCTTCCCTCAGTTAGAGCATTGAAGATGGGTCGAGGCGGGGTCTTCCAACATGACAATGACCCGAAGCACACAGCCAGGATGACCAAGGAGTGGCTCTGTAAGAAGCATATCAAGGTTCTGGCGTGGCCTAGCCAGTCTCCAGACCTGAACCCAATAGAGAATCTTTGGAGGGAGCTCAAACTCCATGCTTCTCTGCTTCTCAGCAAGAGCCCAGAAACCTGACTGATCTAGAGAAGATCCGTGTGGAGGAGTGGGCCAAAATCCCTTCTGCAGTGTGTGCAAACCTGGTGAAAAAACTACAGGAAACGTTTGACCTCTGGAATTGCAAACAAAGGCTACTGTACCAAATATTAACATTGATTTTCTCAGGTGTTCAAATATTTATTTGCAGCTGTATCATACAAATAAATAGTTATAAAAACCATACATTGTTATTTCTGGATTTTATTTTTTTTAGATTATGTCTCTCACAGTGGACATGCACCTACGATGACAATTTCAGACCCCTCCATGATTTCTAAGTGGGAGAACTTGCAAAATAGCAGGGTGTTCAAATACTTATTTTCCTCACTATATCTAAGGATTTATGCTGCTTGGTTAATGCTTCTTGTGCTCAGGTGCCTGAATGCGAATCCACAATAAGCTTGTCTAGCAGTGCAGTGATGAGCTTTTTTTTAAGCAAATATAAAAAATATCTGGTGAAGATGGATACTTCCATTGAATCCAAATATTTTTTCAGCTGTCATTGAAGCTCTAAGAAAAACTATTTCAAGAGAGTCTGCTTACTTGGGAAAGTGTGTGAGGATGAGCGTGCGTTTTTTCTGGTAGCAGTTTGTCCTTCTCCACTCTGAACTTCTCCAGAAGCTGGCGTCGGGTCACAGTGAAGATGGATTTGAGCAAACTGCGGCCGAACACGTGAGTGGTTTCGTAGCGCGGCAGGCTGTCGTTACTCTGGGGCACGTGGCAGTAGCACAGCCACCTGGGAGTCATAAGGAAAAACACTGCTAGTGTCCAGACTGATATATCAGCATCAATCACAGAAGTCTAACAAGTACAAGCATTTACCTGCTTACTTTAACAACAACAACACCACACCCACACACCTGGTGTAGTCCACTTTGTATGCTGTCCCATCGTCTTTCTGAGTGCGCTGGCGATACTGTGTTGGTGTCTCCAGCTTCCAGTAATTTAGGCACAAGAGGAACATCTTTGATAGCTCAAACATGGTCTGCCTTTCCTTTGGTGCCAGGTGGCTGAATTTATACTGAACAAAATTCAAAACCCCCTTTGGAGGAAAAGGAAACAATATCAAGAAAAGGAGGCAAAGTAGGATGAATTTAGACAAACAGGGTATGCACACAAGACACCACCTACTGTCAGGACAGAGAGCACAAGAAACAAGCATGTCTATCTTCAGAGGATGGCAGTATAATCCTGTGGCTTTTGCAGCTACTGATGAACATCAGGAACGGACCTGATGATGGTTTTAGTTTAGTTCACCTGCTCGATGTTGGGCTTTTCAAAAGGTGGACTTCCGAGGGATCCCTCTACAACTGGCTGGCTCATCTGCAGGATGCATTTCCTCAGCAGCTAAAAGGAAATGGGATAGAAAAGAAGAACAGTGTGGATTGTTTAATGTTTAACTGGGCAAAATAATATATTATGCACATGGACTCACAGTTATTGGTAGGTCTGTTTTAGAGCTGCACAAGGTAGTTTTTTTTTTTTTAAATCGTCATCCCAATATCAACTGCCGCAATATATATATATATATATATATATATATATATATATATATATATATATATATTAATTATCGCGAAAGACACTTAGATTTTTACTTTGGTTGAAAGAAAATTTCAGCAGAATACAGCAGAACAATAATGTAACTGCTACTCTTGTTCTTAGTGCTGCCTTTTATGTTCATTTCAAAGTTCAATTTTGTTATAGAATATTGCACATTTTCCTCATATCATGCAGCCCTAGTCCGTTTTACCTAATGTGAGACCCACTTTGGCTTTGCCTATTAAGACAAAACCTTCCCGTTTTCTCAACAGCACACACTGCAGAGCCATTAAATCTCTGAACAGCTCTCCATCCTTGAACCAGTATCTCATGAAGAAAGGTTCTCGTAACGAGCCTAGAGCACCATGTCACGACATCTGTCACTCAAGCCTCCTGGACTGACATCCAGGTATGTGGGGAGCGGTGTGCAATCTTTTTTTTATCTGCCTGTATCAAGTGTGTTTCCGTGTGGGATACCGTATGTGTATATACTTGTATAAGCTCTGATTTCTGTGTGTGTCTTTGTTGATGTCCTGTTATGAGCACACTGTAGCAAATCCCTAGCAACTTGCACCGAGTTGTAAGGCAATCAAGAATTGAATCTTACCTTGAATAGGTAGAAGTAGACCTGTTTGGTGTCGGTGTCCTCCTCTTTGTGTACAGACATGAACAGGTTCTCCACGTCCACCACCATACCCAACAAGCGGTTTATCTCATCCTCAGACACATTCTTCAGGTGGGACACATGATCAGCTGTAAGCAAAACATTAAATATAAAACACAAGTCAAAGTACAAACATACAAAGTGTCAAAACAACACTGTGAATCAAAAGTCCCTGGAATATAGCTGTATTTGATATTGGGAGAAACTAAGGCTGGGGTGTAGAAGGTGTTGTGGAGGGTGGTTAGTTAGTACCCAGAGCATGTCCACAGCTGCGGCACGGCTCGCTCAGGCTGGCTGCTTGCTGTTGCAGGTCCATTCGTGTGGCTGAGGGTGGATTTGGGTTTTTCCATCCATTGCACTTGCATGTGTCACTAGCCTGAGAATAAGTACAATATGCTGAACACCAAATAAAGCGACTTAAACAGCAACTCAACTGCAGTTTTTTTGTATGCCAATAAATGACTAAACAGTTCACTGATAACATGAATGCTTTCATCAAATATGTAATGTGAATATTAGCTACAAAGGCTGGCTGGCTGGCTAGATAGTTAGCTAGCTAGCTACAAAAGTTACCAATTACGCTAGGTCATTGTTTATGTTTTTGTTTGCGGTGCCTTGGCCGTGCTACCGTTTCCGACCCCACATACAGTTATGCTAATACTACCCGAGGAGTGCTTTGTTGTGGTGAACTTTGGCTAGCTAAGCTAGCTACCTTGCATGCGGAGAATACGCCAAGTTTCTCAAGCTTTTTCGCCCGTGGAAAAGCTCGGACTTGGGCTTTCTTCTGGCTTGCACGTTGTTGCTGACTAAGACCCGGTCTAGCCGGGTCACTACTCGCTGATCCGGAGCCTGTCGCAGCAGTACTGGAACCAGCTGACCCAGTAGACTGGACTTGGAGAAGCCGGGGTTGCAAGGCCTGCGCCGCCGGGTCCGACATGTCCACGCTGCTAAACTGCTCTTCCTCTGCTCCAGTTTACCTCATATGCTGCCTTCAAGTGCTGTCGGCAAAAAAAGATTTTAAAGGACCACACGAAGCAATGTTTAGAAATGGAAATATTATTTTGAGATCGTCCCATTAAAACAGAGCTATTTATAACACATACATAAAGTATACAAAGACTGCGCACAAGTAATTTTATGCTTGAAACAGACTTTTCGTCACAGTATCAATCAACCTTTCAATGTACAAACAACTCCTCTATGTTTTGGCTTAAACATCCCCAAATTACGTGACCACTACGAAAGAGGCAACGTTATGTACATCTACATAGAGCGAAATAATCCATGCTCTCCACATTCACGTAATTTCTGCAGTCTACACCTCTGCATAATGTCAAAGTTTTATTTTGAAAATCTTCACCGGAGGTTTCTCTCTGCCGTCAGGCCTGCTTTGTTTCTCGTGTGTACAGATCATTCTATGGTAATAGATGGTTGTCTTATATAAACTACTTTATGATTTTATCTGGAGGAAAAAGCCCCATTATCTAAGGCAGCAAAAAACAAGGAGGTATGAAAGTTCTGGACTTTAATATATATATTGAAAAATACCTTTTCTGAAGTCAAGAATCCTAACAGTATCTGGAACGCTTTTCCTGCATGTTGTTTAAATCTATTCGTGACATAAATGTCTTTTTAAAATGTAATTACTCTGTTGACAAAATCCTGATTAAATTAGCTAACTTTCACAAGCCTGGACACTAGTATACAATTATAACTCCAGTCATCATACTTTATCTGGAATAATACAGACATTGTGTACAAGAAAATAACTCATAGTTTCATAATGGAATTTTGTTAGTTGGACATCTCTCAAATAAGAATGTTAAGCATATGTTATGTTACTGTCATATTTAGAATTCCTTCAAAAAGTTCAGACATCAATACAGAATATGTCATCATTTGTTATGCTATACCTGCAGGTTATCTTCATTTTTTAAGAATTGTGAATGTCACATAGGAAAACATTGTTTCTAAACGTGTTTTTATAGAAGGAATTGATATTGACAATAACTCGTGCAGTAACATACAATGTTTGTTTTGGACTATACCATACTTTCTGTAAAATGATTTTAGTCTTCTATTGTGAGTGGGAAAAGGCATGTACTATTCTTGACAAATATTTTATTAATAATGCATACAATTTACCCCGTAAAAGTACCAAACCCTGCTTGAATCGATTTACTGTTAAACTAAAACAGTTTTGCACCTCGTTGTTGCCGCTCGTTGACTCGAGGCTATTTAAAATCATGAGCGTACACTGCCCTCTAGTGGTCAAAGTTATAAACGGCAACATTTTACATCCGTAAAGTTAACTTTTTAAGCGGGCATAATGCCATGCTACCACTTCCGGTTTTACGTTTTCAAAACAAGGTGACCATTCGCGGCAATCGGAAAACAAACTAAAATGATCGCGCTATTTCTTTCGCGGTTACCGTCACAGATTACCGCTATATCATTTTATGTAGAAATTGTATCGATATTCATTCTGATTGATATCATTTAGAGGTACAGTATCAATAAGCATGTCATTATTATTTTGCTATCAAACAATATGACACGCTAACGTTACTATGTGGTGGATTTCAATTAACAGCTCTGCAATAAATATTACTTTATTACTTACCAGTAGAAAGCATATTAGAACCACACGCAGTCACTCTCGTTCTTTGTTGCTTGAGTGTCGGTATGGCTTGAACAGATCTTCGGTTGTAGGCTACCTATGGGTTGTACACAGAACTGTTGTATTTGAATATTTAAGTGCACTTGAAAGCAACACGCCTCGCCTGTGGGGATTTATCAGTAATGTAGCCTGTTGAGTGAGGTTTTTTTCACTCTAGTTAAGCCTACATATAAATAAACATGATACAATTTAATTATATTAATTTAAGATGTAAAATATCTACAGATCTAAGATGGTTTAAAAAAAAAAAAAGGATAATCAAAGCAAATATTCCACTGGTGGTGGTTATTACTTTAAAGATTCAGTCATTCATTTTGGATCTAGTGAAATGATTTAACAGGCATACATAAAAGATACCTTCCTCCTGTTTATTGCTCACTACCCATGAACCCACCACCTAACAGCAGTGGCTGATGTGCAGGTATGGTTGTGCTAGTTGTAGATGCCATAACAAGATGACATTACAGTTGAAATCAATCCCTTCCTAATATGAAGAGTAAAAACAAAGAGAGGGAGAGAGAAACGAAAGCTGACGAGAACACCTTAATTCACAAAGTTGATGAGACAGAACCAGTGCATTTAATACCATAGATCTTCAGAGAAAAAATTAAGACATGAAAACAAATCCATCACAAAATAAGTAAGGTTGACAAAACATTATGTAGAGATTGGGAAGATACTGTTTTGACAACTACTGACTGATTATAAACTTGAAAAGTCTGATACAATTACAGCAATTTGTCAATACACAGCTGGGGTTTTGGTCAAGCAAACACATTTTGCTTTATGTATTTGTCATTGTACACAGATGATTCAAAAACAATACATTAATGCTAAATTTACTTATGGGTGACCATTTTAATAAAGTACTGTTTTACGGTATATGGTTTGATAACAGATGGATGATTGTGAAACCAAAAGGCTTTAAAATCACACCCAACAGCCCATCAAAAGAAGTTGAAGTAATAATAATAGTGATAACACAAAGTAATAATTCAATCTACACAGCTCTATAAAGAAAGAAATATCTCTCCATTCCCGTTCTCCCGTTACAAACCTTGTCTCTATCTTTTCCAGGAGAAGACAGAAAAGTAGGACTGCTGCATGCGCCTGGAGTGTTAACAGTGATGGAAATACTAGAGAAATGCATGGCGCATGGGAGAGCAGGAGTCAGAAGACGAGAGGACGAGAGGACAAGGCCAATGAGCCCGTTTCTATTCCTTCCTGTTGCTTTCATTTTATTTCCTCTACACAAATACAGAAAGGAAAGGTGAGCCAGAAGGCCCTGTTAAGCGGCCATTGGTAATGACTGATTTTTTTTTTTTTCTTCCATGAATGGTTCCCCCCCCTCCGCTAAGGTGACGTCAAGTGTCCATCATCATCAATAGTGAGGTCATAGATTGGCAAGTCCTGGGTTTAAAACATGATTCTGTAAATAAGCCTGTGGGTAGATTTCTTGATTCAACCGTCAGAGGGGTCTGGCAGTTTACTGGCCGGTGGACTCTCTTGCCAAACAGTTAATTGGTGCAGTGTTGCTCATAGGGTGGTTGGTCCGACCGTGGTTCGGGTTGACCAATGGGGCATTGTTTGACAGCTGGCTAATATCTGGTCTGGTTGATTGGGGCTGTAGATTGGTTGGATCAGCTGTGTTGGTTAGTTCCCGCCCCCACAGCACTGGCCGCTTCGGCCCTGCGGTGCAGCTTCCTGCAGGTCCACGCCGCCTCTGGTTCGTCCACCAGCGGCCGCTCCGCCCTGAGGCTCGTTCTTGGGGAGCTTTTTGGCTGTTTGGGGTCAAAAGCATAATGAATTCATTTCTGAACTACGAGCAACATGACATCCCGTATTGTTTATTCTGCCGATTATATTCTCAATAGTTTTTGCCTGTAAAATGTAAGAAAATACTTAAGGAAAACTCATTTCTCATTACTCTACTGTATTTCAGGATAAGCAGCAAATTCGCACGTTTAACCATCTGGAGCCAATAAACGTTTGTCATTTTTACTTAATGAAAAAAGAAATAATTTAAACAGAGCTGAATTAGAAACAGAAAATTAATCAGTAACCAATTTGATACTCTATAAATCATTTCAGTTTTTTAAGCAAACACTCCTCCACGCCTGAAATGTGAGGAAATGTTTTTTTCTGGTCTTGCATTACATTTAAGTGAATTTCTTTGGGTTTTGGACTGATGATCAGAAACTATAAAAAGGTATCTGATGTCATCTTGATCTCTTGGAAATGACATTCCTGATATTTATAAACAGTAGGATTAATAAAGTAATCCGGAAAATAATGGGCACATTAATCAAATGATGAAAATAATCATCATTGGCCCTGGAGTTTTTTTGTACAAACATGAACTGCTTATCTAAACAGCTGCAGATCTATTTTCAATGGATAGCCTAACAGACCAATTGTTGCAGGATGACAGGAGAGTAAAATGTGTCGAGCACTTACCGATAGCCATAAAAATCTCATTGACATTCATAGCTGTCTTGGCTGAAGTCTCCATGAAGAGCAAACTGTTGTCATCTGCATATGCTTGTGCTTCCTAAAGAAAGAAATACAACAGAGAAACCAACAAATTGACAGCTTATATTATTTCTTCAAGTTTTAATTAAAAGAATTGTAAACTTCAATATAAATCCATCTTTACCTGGAAATCTATGGCTCTCTTGTTGGCCAGGTCCGCTTTGTTTCCTGCCAGTGCAATAACAATATTCGGGCTGGCTTGTCGCTGGAGCTCCTTCACCCAGTTCTTAGCACGTGTGAATGTATCCTTTAAAAAAAAAAAAAATACAAAAGACATGCAGTTAGTAACATGAGACACTATGCTTTTAAACTTTAAATCCCTGATGCAAGTATTACATGTTAATTATGAAAGTAAAAGTTAAAAGAGCAAAGGTCTGGAGCTTTCTCTTGAATTAACAATCAACCAAAACTGGAAGACAAGGGTCGGCAAACAAATGACATGAGACTGTCTCGGCCGACCCTGTCCCGTTACGTCCATGTTACTTACTGTGTTGGTGATATCGTAGACCACGATGGCGGCCTGGGCTCCCCTGTAGTACATGGGTGCCAAGCTGTGATACCGTTCCTGTCCTGCAGTGTCCCAGATCTCAAACTTGACCGTTGTATCATCCAAACATACCGTCTGTGTGAGGAAGGCAGCTGGAAAGAATATATATATAACATAAGAAAGAACACTAGAGCAGAAAAATCACAATTTACAGGGCTGAAGTGTAATATTTAAACTTCAACATGCAGTGATTCAGACCACGATGAAAGGAGGAGGAACGGTACTGAAAATCAAAAGAGACAAAAAAAATAAATAAAAGAATATTTAAATTGAATTTAGGGAGTTATGGTGCTATGTCAACCATTGACAAATGGGCAAGATTGTTCAGCAGCATTATTAGTTTTACTGGAACAGAAACACACTACAAATCACAGCATGATTAAGAAAATATGCCAGGAAGGGGAAATAATAGAGTATGATGGAATTACACAAAAGAGAAAAAAGTATCCTGTGTGTACAGTAAAAACATACTGTAACACGTACCGAGCACTGCAGGCAGAACTCGCTCTCTGAGCCGACTGTCACATGAGGAAACTGAGCACTCACTCACATACTTTAAAGCTTTGTAATCTTTGACCAGGAATGCAGCTCACCAAACGATTTTAGTTGATGTAAGCACTGAGCATCCTGTGCACACATCCTACAGCCACATTACTCATAAGTTGTAGGAAACATGGAGAAATGTTTGTTTGACGTAAAACGAAAAAATCTGACTAGTCAGAGTGTTCAGGCAGTGGGAGGCCAGTGGGAAAGAGCTGAGTAATGAAATAATGAAATACAAGCCCAGTCACAGAGGTGGAAGCTACATTGGAAACCTGTCGGTTGTTTTTCCACCAGGACGGATTGGCCCTTTACATACCAGATACAAGTTTACTTCTGCGTAGCCCTCAAGCTCTAGCCCCCACTACATAGAAAAAAACAACACATTTCGACTGCATTCACACACATGCATTAGATCGGCAGGCGCTCCAGTGATAACAAAACTCTTCCCATTCATTTTGAATGGGGGTACTGCGTTTAGGCTGTGGCGATTGGGGGATGCAAGGGGGAGCCGGGAAAAACTGCAGCGACCTGCGGCGAAAAGGTGACACAGATTTAACTTTTGGAGATACACAACCCGCTGTCACCCTGCCGTGGCCAATCGTGTAACGGCCAATCAGACTCGTCGGTCCATCGTGAGGGGGTGTGAGAGTCCAGTACAGTAAACCGTTAACATCACTGCCTCTATCGCTGCCAGAAGAAAGTTCTAAAACACTTTGAGGGTAAAAAAACAAAACAGCTGACTGTTTGCTACAACAAGCTCCCTCTGTCTCTTTTCTAACTCTCTCTGTGAAATAAAGCTGCTTTCAAGTGCGGCCATACATGTTGAGATCTCCCATCACCGCACATGCCTTGAATTGACAATTCGCCGGACTGCTTTCTCTGGTCTGAATGGGCACTTAGTCCCACCACTTTGACAAATGTCCAATTTACAGTCTTGCTTTAAAATGTAACAATACTTGCCACTCCCCGACGTAAGTTGAGTGCAGATTTAAGTCGCGCATGTGTCACTTTCCGACAAGTAGCCTACAAGATGCTAACAAGAGACTTCTGTAATATCAATACAGAATAAAAATGAACCTACTTAAAGTTTCTTCACTGCTGGCTACAAGCTAGCATCAAACAACAAAGGTTGTCAGTTGAAGGGCGTTTTGAGCTAACGTTAGCAATAAAACAATCATAGACAGCTAAAACGTTTTTGAAATGATTTCCATCTTGTGTTATTGTTTGTAATGAGATAAGTTTATTATTTCATGGATTTCACAAATTTCAGTATGACATGTAAACCGTAATCCGTTTAAATCTAAGCATGCGCGACTCATATCTGCACTCGACTTACATCGGGGAGTGACAATGCTGTTTCACCAGCTTCTCTGATCTGCAGGAGGTCCAGGAGATCCCCATGGTGGTCTCAATTCCTTCCTGTTTCAAATTACTTGAAACAGAGGATTCCATTTTCATTAAATACATTAAATGCGTTTCTACAAAATCAACACAGCTGTCTGCCATGTATGAGCTCGGTGGCTCATGGGAGAGAGGTTATCAGTTGCAAATAACTGAATCTGCCCCTCCTTCTTCTGCACAGGCAACAGAAAAGACCAAGAGCAACAAGCAAGCATGCTGCTCCTCTGCACTGGCAGGAAAATGTTTTTTCCTGATTCAGCCTTCATGTTATGCTGACATGTTGAAAATATTAGAGAGATTCTATACAGCCACATGACGCATTTATGACGATGATAGATTAGAAAGCTTGAAGAGCAGGAACAACTCTGGGAATCACAAAACCCTCACCTCCGATGGTGCTCTCCTGGTACTCGTGGAACTGGCCTTTAACAAAGCGCAGCACCAAGCTGGACTTTCCCACCGCCGATTCCCCCAACAGCACTAGCTTAAACTGGCAGATCTTGTTGCTTGCTGCAGTGCCGTTGGTCCGTGCTGGTCCGCCTCGCCCTGCCATGGCGCTGGGTTGAAATTCGGGAGAAAGATGAAGAAGCCGGGGGGAAGAGGGAGGAAGTGTGGTTGGCTTCAGGCTTGGTGCAAGGGCTGGTGAGGCTGAGCTAGATGGGGGGGTGGGGGTGGGGGGGAGGGAGGGGGTAAGTTCAGTTCAGGCAGCTAGATGAGCCAGAGGAAGAGAAGTCCTCACCAGTGGGAGCTGGAAGACACAAAATATTCAGTATGTGACGCTTTAGTCCAAACAGGAAACAGGCTTTCAACCATGTCATCTGCTAAATATTAAAGCCAGTGTTTCATTTAAGTTGCTAATAAGACTAGTGAATGGAGTAAAATATAGAGCAACTGTAAAATAAATCGCACTAAATCTTTTGCTTTGGTCAAGAATACCAGCAGGCAATTTAGAGTTTAGGTTGTTGACATAGAAACATGCATCACACCAGGGCTGGGCCTCCAGATAAAGACTTTATTATCTAACCATGCTGAGTATAAACAAGTGCAGGAGGAGAACACTTATTGGAAACGGTCTGAGCATCATGCTCCCACATGTACATGGTGTACCATGTGATACAATTCTTACTTTTGTTTTAATGCAGCATAACTGCTTAAAAGAATACACAGGATTAATAAGCACATTTTAAAATACCTCAAATATATAATGAATAATACATACAATACTAAAATACAGTACAAATAAAAAGTGGATCAAGAGAATTGATGGTGCAAAATTTACAGAAGTACTGTAGGTGTAGATTATGTAAAACCAAAACTGAAGAAACGAACCATAGAAATGAGTACCCCCCCCCAAGAATCAGCTCAACCCTTTTGTTCCTGTGAGTCATCTATTAACAGAAGCCATGACTATAAAGTGGTAAGATCTCTGTGGCTGTTTCCATGTAGCGATACTAAAACCAGATAATGAAACTTTAACATTAATCAGCAGTCAAAAATAAAATATTTTTAACACTGCAACTTCCGGAAGCATATTTTGTGGCATTAATAAAATCTTAACTATATCTTGTATCTTGTTGTAGAATTTAGACCGTTTACAATTGTACTATGAGGAACCTATATCACAGAGGTTGACTTTAAAGTTTTTAAAGTATTTCATCCAGCCTAATTTGGCCAAAATAAGCTACACAACTTCTACACATACAAAGAGTAAAAATAAACCAATGATTTATTCTCCTGACTTTGGCCTGCTTTGCATATTTGAAACCCTGCCTAATCCTTTTTTTCATTTGGGTGATACACATAAGGTCAGCCAGCTTCTGCTTGGTCAAAGGACAGGAAACACAACTCAGCCAAAAGCAGGAAGTGAAGATTGCAAGACATTTACTGCTGAGCACATTAACACTTGGGATAGCCATAGCCTTGTCACCAGGATAACTTAATGCAGAAACCCAATGTGTACTGAAGACAAGTAGGTGGGTAGACTATTCGTAAGTAAGGAAAATGTCGAGAATAAGGAAAACGTAATGACCCCAGTGCTAATAGTCTTTACAGTTTGCTTGTGCTAGGCTTTTTTCCCCAGCTCATTGCTGAGCCAGACTTAAGCTTCAGCATGTGACAGGAGATCATGGCTCTGTCCATAAAATATTCACAAATGGCATGCTTCATTTGACAGAGTACCAACCATACTACATAGGTTCATTTTAGGAACACATTTCTGCTATGCAGGTCTACATCTACCAGTAGGTTTTGCAGCATTAGTTTAATTTCAGAAATCATTTTCACAGAGCATCATGGGATATAAAAAAACATTTTAAAATCTGTTTACTTTTGATATAGATTCTAGGAAGGCTGCATGGTAGTGCACCTGTGTCCAACTACAGCAGACTCATAAGCAGTGCATGTAAGGTCTCACTGGACTCTTAAAACAGCGGACATGCACACACTATCACAAGGCCTGAAAGAGCAGAGCGAATCACTACACAGCGACAACAGAGCTGGAGAAGGAATAGAGGCACTCTGTTCGCTGGGTCAAACAGACGGTCTGTCCTCATTTGATTGCAAGCAGCAGAGACTATGAGCTCGCACCTGTGCAAAATCCTCACAAGAGAAGGAGAGGGTAATGGGCTGGGTTTGTGGAAACAGACCTACAGAACATATCTGAAATCTAGCCTGATTGCTTTTCTTGAACAGAGACGTTGCAGAAGAATTACATTTTGGGAACAATAAGCTGGAATTCAAGTCAGGCAAAAAAAATAAATAAATAAATAATAAGCCTTGATCGCATGTTGACATTATTTACAACTTGTAAATTTTGATGGCTATATGAATCTATTGATTTGGAAGGTTTGGGTGAGACAGGTGGATAGAATGTATTAACGAACAGGCCCAGGAATAGGTTGTGTTATAAAGCACAGGGACTACATGTGTGGGACTTCTTTTTTTCAGCCATTCACAGGAGGAATTCAGTGAAGGAAGGTTTCAAAGACATAAAGAGTAGCCAACGCAAAACAGACCTGTGTGTCCTGGGCTTAAAGACCTGTTATTTCTACCAACAGAAACTATTTATAGGAAAATAAACAATTATTGTGTCTAATTCTATACCCAGAGTCTTCTTCCTACTAATTGATGTTGTAGTACCTGTTAAGTTCTTAAATGGTAGCATCAATGCCAAAAGTAGAAGAGGCTGTCTAGCTTGCAATCAGACACTCTTTGTTGCACTGAGACAGTCCTGTACACATCTTACACTGCCTGCGACGGATGCTTTGATGGCATCCCTAATGGGCTCTGAAGACTTCCACAGGGAAGTGGGTCAAAGAGAGAAACAGTGGCCCACGGTTCAGTGAAAGGGGGAGGAGAAAATGCAGGAGAAAGGGGAAAACTAGAGGGACAGCCTGTGAAATATTCCTAGTGGCCTCTGCTGCCAGAATGATACCAAGCACTTAGCAGTGATTGCAGTGCATTGAACACCTACATATGAGCATGTGTGCACAAATTAAATGCCTGTATAGATACACAGAACTTATGGCAGTGTAATTCAAATGCAAAACCTGCACTAAAGACTGTAAAAATGACAGATAATTGTCCTATAAATATTGCTGTTCTCTATGAAAGCATACACTGTGGCCTCCCACAATCAAATAATGATATATAACTGTGTTGTGTTATAGCATGTGCAACCAAAATGATTCTTGCAGTGGTATTAATCATTAATGATAGCAATTAAGCGATATCCCACTTCTCAGTAACAGATACAAGTCTACGTCCAAACATGCACTGTACTACAAACTTCAGCAAAATGGTTAGGTCTGAGTTTTAGTAAACAGTTTCCTAGAATGTTTTTATGACTTTTAGTTATGAAGAAATTAAACATTTGATATGGCATTTTTATAGTCAGTCTGAAACTGGCGTGCATTGAATATTTATACAAAGTTTTGATTCTTCATTTCATCCTCAGTATGAACATGTAAGATCATATGCAGTTTTCAAATCAACAGCTCTAGCTTAAACATGGCCTCATTTTTTGCAATAGTTAAAGAGGAAGGAACATTTTTCCTCTGCAGGCCATGCAATTTAAAATCTGTTACATGATACGTTTTATGCAACGGACTTGGCAATTCATTAAAGCAATAGAAAATTAAAAAAATAGTTTGCAGTAAACTTAACAGTGTGCCAGCATGTAATAAAAAAGTCTGAACTCATTGACACATAACATTTAGGAGTCAAACAACCTTTGCAGCTGGCGTCACGATCACAGTTTCAAGGACACAAGCAGGGACTTGTGCTGCTCACTTCCTTTGAAGGGTGGGGTCCTGGAAGAACTGGTAGTGTCTGATATGAGTAGCTGCATCACCATCCTCCTTTTGTCTACTCTTCCAAATGGTCAGACTCTGGCCTGGTAGTAGCAGATTTCAATAGAGGAAGGCCATGTATTCTAAGTAAGCGAGTTAAGGTTTCTAGTCAAGAATGGCTTTGGAAACAGTGATAGGGAAACTGGGGGCATAACACAGGAAGCACAAACATGATACGCATAAACTAGCAGTTAGCAAGGCCAATAGGAAATCACAGGCACTTCCTTTTCCCGTGACTGATGTGTGAAAAGCTCCATAC
This sequence comes from Etheostoma perlongum, assembly GCA_026937815.1. Taxonomy (NCBI): domain Eukaryota; kingdom Metazoa; phylum Chordata; class Actinopteri; order Perciformes; family Percidae; genus Etheostoma; species Etheostoma perlongum. The sequence continues at coordinate 16,052,347 of CM049385.1, read as the reverse complement.
GCAAGCATAAAAATATACCTACCATAGGTCCAGCTAAAATCTGCACCTCCCTGAAATCACAGTTAAACCTTAAAAACTAACTAATACATTTACTCACTAACAAAAATAAGTACCATGTTACATAATTGCTCACCATATGATTCAGTGATCTTACAGTATAGGAGTCTTGCACAGATTTTCTAAACATGGAATTTAAAAATTCTCCCTTTATGCATCTCCATCTAAGTGCAATCTAATTTTATTTCAAATAAAATTCTATCTTTACTGATGTATGCACTCCAAGTTATGGTCTTTGTCCCCTTCATGCCCCCAAGTAGTTTTTGGGGAATCATGAAAAACAAAAAAAAAACCTGCTTCAAAATTTGCTCCTTTCTGCAGATATAAAAAATGTAGGTTGTGGACAAGTTGATGGCAGATCACCACCACCGGCTTAAAGACACATACTGCTACCATAATACACTTCAGGAAGTTGAAACGCATTAATTCAACAGTACTGACCTACAACTTTAGAAGGTGCTGAAACACAGTCTGGGTAAAACTCAGGTGCTTACTAAATAAACCCAACCATCATGATGGGGAGCGGGGGGAAAAGTCTCAGTCATTCTTTCATGGCTGGTTTGTCAACATGTGTCACCACTTTAGAAGGACAAGGTCCATCCGCCATAAACCTAACAAGAGCTCAAGAAATTAACTGCAATTCCCCTTTCTGTCTCAAAGGTCCAAGCTCTGTTCCCTTTATTAAGCCATAAACAGGAGCTACAAAGATACATGCATGCATGAATATATTTGCTATTAAATGCAAGGAGAGACACAGACAATAGCATCAGCAATGTAAATTGGCAGAAGTACCACATAAATGCTGTCAGAAGTAATGACATCTTTATGACACTTAATGGGTGAAAGTACAAGCTGTGAGAGAAACCGTGAACCCTAATAACTACCTTAGATGAGTAATTAAGTTAAAGCTTAATTGATGTCCACTGAAAATGCATTTAACAGCATTTTAAAAAGAGAGTTAAAAGCTATCAAACCACCATAGATCTACTTAAGGAAAACAAGTGGCAGTTATCTGCGACTAGTTTTAGCAGAGTGATAAACTGGCTTAATGGTAACTCGTATAACATTAGAAATATAATTTTAAAAAAAAGAATATATAAAATGTATTTATATTTATCAACTACTGTAACGTAGCTGGCTAACCAAAATGTGCACCGTAGCTATGACGGTGAGATAAAGCTAGTCATGGAAATAAAATGGAAATGGCTAGCTAGTTGACGTTAGCTATGATCCCCGGTCAAAATAATGCAAACGCCTTCAATAACAATAGCATAACACAGACTGCTAACTTACTAAGGTCAACTAGCTAACATTCAAAATTGACATTATTGGATGCTCAGCACTAGCTTGCTAGCTTAAATTGTCGCCAAACAACTAGCTAATGCTTAACTCTGGAAATTACAACTTGCATTCTTAAAAAAGCGTTAGCAAGGTTAGCTATGTCTAATGACGAAAACGTCATTAGACAACTTTCTGGTTCACGGCCCCACGTCGTCAGCTGTTTGACATTTGACTTGTTATTGTGTCTGCTGCTGGCATGCACATATGTCAAATGCTTCTCAGCAAATGTTCGTGCCAAGGCTTCTTGGACATGTATGTGGTCTACCAGTGCTAGAAACTCGTAGCCTCTCGATCCTGTCTGATGGACATGTCGACTGAACCCGGACTTGGGTGAACGATTGACCAAAATGTGACAGAGCGTGTCTAAATACGGTGAACAGCTCACTACTCGACGAGGAAGTTTAAAATGCGTTACATGTTGCTCTTTACCCCCATGTTCTATCATTTTAATTTGTATGACTTACAATACTTTTTCTCCTTTCGCTGGTCTCATCGGCGGCGTCTGTCTTCGTCTTCTGAGGCTCTGGCCTTTCCTTCCGGTTAGCGATTTTTCCGGGAACGACCCACTTTTTGTCAGCGGCGGTCTGACCAATGACAAAAGCAGTCTCCACAAGACACCACTCTCTGCAGTACAGAGGAGGCGTTTCAGATTTACAAAAATTGCACCAAGTCATCAATTTGCTGTGTGTGAATGCTTGATTTCAACATAATCAATAATCAGATGTATGTTTAAAACTTGAAAATAAAATCTAAACACTGCAAACAGCCTTTTAAAGCATCAGAGCTAAAATAGCCTGATTATTTACAGCCTGCACAATTTTAGGTTTAATTTTAAGTTTTAAATTATAAAGTTTAAGTTGCTATTTATTTTGTCAACATTAGCTACTGGTTACTTTGCAGATTTAGATAATTAATACAAAATAAATACATCAACCCATGAATTAATACATACAAGTATATAAAGTAAATAAACTATGCTCCACATGCTCTGCAACATTAATGTGAAGTACACATTAATGCATCACTAATTATAATCCATAAATAAAACACATGATTTTGAAATGGGCCATTCTGTATACTGAGTAATTTGCTTTTGTACATTTTGATAATAATACTCATGTACTTTTACCTAAGGAAGATTTTGAGTGTCTTTTGCTTGTAACAAAATATTTTTACCCAGATCCCTTTTCCAGTTTCTCACCTACTAGTTTCTTCAATTCACTTTTATTTGTCATGCATGGGAGCATGCAGTCACCTTATTTAGTTTGTTTTAGATACTTTGTCGCTGATGGTTACGTGGCCTTGCTGGTTGTTTTTCATGCTGCTAGACTATAGTGATGATGAATATGTACAACCAGAGAAAAAGATCAGACGGAAGGAGGAATATAACTCAATTTATTTAATCTCTTACTGTACTAGACAGACATTATAACCATGTTTTAAGTCACTCTGACAATCACTCTGGCGAGGACACAATGAAGCATGCTAAACTAAACTATTGCTAAATCAAAGAGATAAGCTCACTGTGGCTTATGTGACACAACACTTGGGTTCCAGAAATCCCTACCCACCACTGAAGTGATTGGTCAAGTCTTCTGTAATAACAATTTCTTGACTGGAAATTCTGTACTCTGGAATTTGTATAATGAATAATGTATTTTTCTGAATTTTAATAATAATAATAATTTATTTATTTCACAAGGGAAATGACAATGTTTTCACTCTGTTGTTAGAACACACATGCACAAATGGAGAGATGTCAGAGTGATGGACGGTTGCCCTGAGCAGCTGGGAGTTTGGTGTCTTGTGTTGTGAACTGGCACCTCTCCAGCCACCAGTTTACCACCATACTTTGGTCTGTATGGGGAATTTTACTAGCGACCCTCCGATTCCCAATCCAACTCTCTAGAGACTGAGTTACTGCCACCCCTTTGCCCCGCCACTTCAGTGGTGGGTGATGATTTCCAGATCCCAAGTGTCGTGAGAAGCCACAGTCAGCTTATCTCCTTATTTTAACTGCAGATAAAGTGATAATAGAGAGAGTCAAACTTTATGTTCTTCATCATGTTTCTGAAAACATAATGATCTACCGGCTGTTCTTGCCTGATATTAATATCCAATAGCTGTGTGAGAGCAATTAGAAGAGGTTGTGGAAGGTTCAAATCTTGTTTAGAGCTTCAAAGCTATAATTTGTTTCTTGTACAAAAAGACTTAAAAATACCCTCAACAGAACAACCTTTTGTTTATGTTTTTATTTTTATTTTTATTTTTTTTACAGATGACACTATAATGCTACTGTGTATATCAGAATGATAGCTACCATGCCCATTCAGGTCAGGATTTCATGTTAAGTGCTACATGGTTAGATTTAGCAGGTCTGTATGCAGTGTGTTACCCTGACGGTCTTGTGTCGACCATAAGTGTATGACACACTGGGGAGGGGTTTCAGTGTGATTGAGTTTCTTATCTTCTCCAAAAGTGTTTGTAAATTGTTAATCATTATTAACATGGACAACAAGATGTAGAAGTATCAGAAATGTCACTCGACCAGGAAGCATGAGGCCAACGCTTGAAACATTGGCCATGGAACATATGGCAACTCTCTGGAGTGCTGTTAAAACCATGCTGTGTGGGTAATTACTGCAGGACTAAATAGCCAGAGTGGGACCCTGGTCAGGTGAGTGGTCATGATTTTATGAAGCCTAAAATAACAATGTAGAAAACTTATAATTAAAATAACACCTTACTGCAAATGTGCAATGCAAAGTATTGGGATTTTCTCCATCAATTGTACAGTATTACTCCTTTCTTTTTATCTCAGTTTCAAGGTGAACAATCAGATGAATATCTTATTCACGTTTGTTCCTCTGTGCTGTGTGTGATGAATGTCAACCTTTTGTGGTTGGAACCACCTGTCACCACTGAGTGGCGCTGCATGCCCGTGGTTCAGAACTTGCATCTCAAGCCACTGTGATGACAGCAGTGAAAATATGTACAACATATCTCCCTTGTGCTAATGCTTTTCAGGGTACCTGATAACTTGCTTTTTATAAATATCCATATGTCCCTGTATTGAATGCTAAAAAAGGAGTGTGTGGTGCATGTCTTGCCATTATATTATGCAAAACTTAAATACACAAATTATTTACTAAATGTTTTATTCAGTTGTGGCAGTAGGGTTTCAGCAGTAGTTTGTGCATTTGGGCAGGAAACATTTTAATTGGTGGAAACTTAATCATTATCCTACAGTAACACAACAAAATACCTGGGTCATCAGTGTGAGCTCTGTATACCCTCCACGTCCAAGAGAGGTGGTTAAACTTCTACATTTGGAGTACTGATGCTCGTATCTTAAGATTCAATACTGTCTGTCCTCTCTTGATACAGTGAAGCTCTACAGTCTCTGTCTGTTACCTGACCCAGAAGAGAAGATGTAAGGTCCTGTGTTAGGTGGATAGGGCTGGATCCTACTGGGTCATTTTGCCTGGGGGCATTGATAGAGCCCTGATGGCTCTGGTTGTTCCCTATGAATGTTGAAGTATGGACTGCTGAAGGGATGACAGAGCTGAAGGTAGTGTGATACTGCGGCTGGCCTGTCTGGGAGTGGAGGACTGGGGCGGTCTGATTATGATTGGGATCAGAGTTAGTTTGAATGCTCAGAGATGGACGGGCATAGCCATAATTACCTGGGGAACACAAAGGGTGAGAGTTGCTCATTGTGGGAATAGAGACGTTGTATGGCACCTGGGTGGCCTGACAAATCACTGGGAAGCTACTGAAGGCAGAACTGAGGCCCAGGAGGGATGGACCATCTCGGGCATGTGGGTGGGTCATGTAGGGAGAGTTTGGTGTTGTTCTGGCTGCTTGGAAGGGGCACTGGCTCTGTAACCTATGGGCTGGGGCCCGTTCTCTGTCAGAGCAGCACAGGTGTAAACAGGATGGCACAGGCCTTGAAGAGTGCAGCAAGTCGGGACTTCTGCCCTGGGAGGGCATGCCACTGCAGCTCCAAACATTTCTGGTAGGGTGGCTAATTGATTCATGATGAGGGTGCAGACCAGTGGCAATATTTAAAGGGACATGGGGCTGAGTCACACTAGGACTGGGAACCATCTGTATGCCACAAGAATATGAGGAATCTGGAAGGGCATGGAGCATGGCCACATGAGACTGCAGGAAAAGCATTATGTTGTGGAGCTCCTTGGCCAGGTTGGATACTTCTTGGTTCAAGTCGCTCACCTAAGAAGAAAAAGAAAAGTTGGTTCCAAGGAATGTCTGCCTTTTAATAATTATAACTCTTAAATGACAAAAAGCAGTGATCAACCTGGTGGAAAATGATAAAAGCAGTTAAAATTGGATTATATTTACTTCTTACAGTACCTTTAATACTGTCACCCAAATTACATAACAGAAAAATGAATTCACTGATATAGCCATCTAATTTGTATTTCACATTTTTATCTTACTGAGTTGTGTCTAATATTGACCATACCTCTTTGTTCAGTTTGCTGATGTTCTGTCTCACTACCTCTGTCTCTAGAAGCAGGTTAGCACTCACCTGGAACCGGTCTGAAAAAGGATGAAAAGCAGAGCTATACAATACAGCTGATCTAAGATAACCCTCTTCTTGCAGCATGTAATATGACATCTAATGGGTAGCTACTCCTTGAATATAGAGAAACTAAATCAGTCACAAAGTGTTATTCCTGTGTTGATTCAACCATGCCTAATATAGAGTTAAGCATTTTTTCAATTAAGATGTTTTCTGTGCTAATTCAATGTAGTTAATTTTTCCTCCATTGTGCAGCGTGCAGAGACTTTACCTGTTACATTAGTCTTTGTGTCACTCGGCTCTACATTAAATTGAAATGTGTGATCATTGTCCTCAATTCCATCCACAACCCTAGCAGAGACACAAAATCAGTGTTACATAATGTTAAATAGATGCAAAAATGATTACTGAATTGTATTGGGGGTAAGCAGGATGAACAGGTTACCTGGGGCTAAGGTTCAGTGGACTAATACAAGGCAAAGATGGCATGAGTAGACTGGCCGGCCGATCGTTTAAGCCTGGGTCACTGGAAAGACTGGGCAAAGGAGAAGGAGAGAGCTCCTGATTGGAAATTGGCTGAGGAGAGGGACTCCGGCCTCTACCGTCCTGAACAGGTGACCGACTGATGTGGAGTGCATTGATGTGGCGGAACTCCTCTCCTAACAGGCTGCTAAGGCAGCGCTGACGAACGGGGCTGGCGATTCCATGTAACAAAGGCAGTCTCCTCTGCTGAGAGTGGCTCATGTCTTCTCCACGTTTATTATCATCTGCCTCCACAATATAGGGTAGTTTATGGCCCGTAGAAGCATGAGGCTGAGGAGACAATGGATGTAGAATTAGATGTTTTCTTTGATTTGTGAAAATGAATGGAAGCTGCAAGAGTTTATTTGTTTTGACAATATACTCATCATATCAAACATATATACATATATCCATACATATTAAACATACCTTAGCAGAGCCTCCCATTTAATGTAAGAAATTAATACTGTCTATCCAATTTAATTTCTGGTGTCAAATATGGTAAATAATACATATTTGCATGTACAGACAGTGCTGAATAAAAATATCAAAGTAGAGCTTTCTCCTTTGCAACAGACCAGAAACATCTCCAGTCTTGTCACATTAGTAAGTGAACTGTAGATATTATTGCAAGTTAAGTTTCTCTTGGGGCAAATAACACATTGTGTGCTTAGAAACCTGAATTAACGAATGTAGCAAAGCCTTCTTTGCCTCTTATTATAAAAGTGTTCTTATTGATTTGTACAGTGCCATACAGGCTTTTTTAAGACTCCTTTCGGTAAATTGTGCACTCATTTTTAGATTAAAGTTGAATCTCTTGAGAACCTAATTGGTCTTGTCTGTGTAGTCCACATATAAGCACTTATATCATATCCATCCTTATATCAGCTATGTATAAGAATTCAGGCAGTTAATGTTCCATTTTCCAGATTAACCACAACAGTTCTGCGTTTTAATGCCTTAAGATAGAAACACATAGTGTGTTACCTGACTGCCAGACGTGTCAAGCAGATGAAGGCTGAAGTAATTACCTTAGTGAAGTGCACATACCTGTGACAGCTTCGAAGACCATGGATGCTTTGTTGCTCCCTAGAGGTATTGAAGTCAAAATTAACAAGATATTAATGAGCAGAGAAAATAAACACAGATACATTGGAATTTCTATCTGTCTCTATGTGATAGCAAATATCTTACATCAACTTTACTGCCCTCTCTCAAGTTGTAGGTAAGGTTGTGGTGGATGTCAGAACTGAACCGGTTGCCGTACTCCGGGTACAGCTCAAGGACCTCCCTCAAAGCTCGAACACTGATGTACTGCAAGTCACAGTAGGTCAGCGCCTTTACGTCTGCATTGGTCTTGATCACCTGGTCATGTTCGGAGAGATCAGCCCCAATAAGGTCACCTTTTCCTGTAGGGAGTATCGATTAAAACAAAGGGGTTACAACAAGGTACAACACCTCAGAAAGGTGCAGAATGAAGAAGAGAGGAAATGGTGCACACTTGGTGCACACTGACCCAGGATGGCAAGCACCATGCCATCTTTCAGAACCTCCAGGGAGCCAGAGCAGACAAAATAGTTGGCTTGTAGGGCATCTCCATGGCGTATAAGATATTCTCCAGGGGCACAAAAAGAGGTCTTGATGTGCAGGGAAAGGGAGCGCAGACACCCTCTGCCGGCTCGCTCAAATACAGGCAGCTGCAAGATGTCTTTGTTCAGGTGCATGGCAATATCAGCTCGCAGTTCATCTGGGAAGTCATGCAGCAGCTAAGAAAGGACATTAAAAGATAAGTCTTCAATCATCACGGATCTGCTACAATGCTTCAGGACATACACAATAGCCCCACCTCTCTAAGTGATCTAAGTGTGTCTTTATATTGATGTGTTTCCCGACTAAATACTTTTACACAAATCCATGACACACAAACACCCATGAAAAAGATGAAAAGCGTTTCACTTTAAAAGAGCAAAAGGCTGCATATAGTATATTTGAAAATTATTTGATTTGTTAACACTGTTAGATGTTATGTATTTATTTATAAGATACATTAGGAAATGCCTTTATTTTAACACAAACTATACTCATGTTGCTCTATTTAGGAGTCTCTCGCTCCTTTAAAATCAGTGGCTGTCTGTTACCTTCAGCAGTGAATTAATTATCCACAGAAGGTGGCAGTGAGGGTGTTAATAAGTGTTCTTTCTATTTCAACTCATACTCTTAAGTAATTACAGGAAACATCTCCTAGATTGGTTCTGGCATTTGTTACTGAAGTTCTATTTGCAACAAAGTGCCGTCTACATAAGAAAATGGAATAAGACACCAGAGAATTTGAGGTGACCCACATTTTAAGATTGACATTTCTGAATGTAGACTAGCACCCACATAAAATGTACTTTTCTTCACAAAAAAATAAATTTTCAGCCCACACATTCAACATTTCACATATTGTACAGTTATTTAAAAAGAGACAAGCAGAAAAACATTTCTTATTAGGGCTAAAATGTTCAAAGATATCACAGGCAAGTGGTTGCTAATTCTTGATTCCTTACCCACCTCATTGGCATTGATGCCATTGTTGACAGACCAGGTTGACTGAAAGTACTCCAGCATCCTCTGCTTCAACAGCTGAGGCAGCCGATGCACACGGATGAAGTCCTTGAGATCCTTCATTCGGGTGTGGTAGAGAGAGCGGCGTGAGTACATGCGCTGGATGATGGCTGTCACATTGCCAAAGACCACTGCGTGCATCAGGGCTAGAGGTGGGAGAGGGAGTAACATGAGGATATACTCACAGCGTTTCTCATAATTCTAGCAATTTTTTGTGACACCAGTAAACTCACCACCAATGAGCATAATGCAGATGGAGAAGATTTTCTCAGCGTCTGTATTGGCACACACATTGCCAAAACCGACACTGGTGAGGCTACTGAGAGTGAAGTAGAGAGAGGCGATGTAGGCGCTAGTGATGGAGGGACCACCTATGGTGCTGTTGATGTATGGTGTGTCCAGACGCTTTCCCAACTCCTGAAGCCAGCCTGGTGGTCAGAAGAAGGCTGTTTAAGACTGTAAAGGCCTTAGGTGACTAAACTAATATGTCTGCTTTAATAGATGACCCTTTTTCCTTTGGTATGTGATATAATGTAGAATGATATAATTCATGACTGGTGATATAATGGATTTAGTCTGTGACTTGAACTTCCTCCAGGCTGAGAGGAGACATGCATGAATAGAGATGTGCAGTACTGTCCCTTTGTGGTTGCCAAGAGAGACTAAAAATGTCTCAGCAAAGCTTAATGAGTGAGAAAGAACATTACACTCTTGATTAAGTAGTGTTGGAGCTGTCAAACACTCACACTTTGCTCACCTATGTCCCAAGTAATGGGGTCACTGCTTTCTATCTCCTTGCGTCCGATGACATACCAGACACAAGCCATCCAGTGAGCCAGCAGAGCAAACACAGACATGAGCAGGGTCAGGACCACAGCGCTGTACTGGGAGTAGCGATCCAGTTTCTGTAACAGGCGCAGCAGACGCAGCAGACGAAGCGTCTTCAACAAGTGCACCAGCGAGGTCTAGGCGAGTAAAGAAAGTGAGAGCAGAACATACAAGTTGGATCCTTTTGTATCACTTTCCTTTTTTTGTATAACTTCTTTAAACCTATTTCTACACATGCAGATTTAACCCACACTTGTTCTATTAGATAGATTTGTTGCTATAACCTGTGACCCATCCTCTTTTTTTCTTATAACCTTCATTTAGAGTATTTTAATAGTCTCTATTGTGAAGCTTTTTCTATGAATTTAATGTAGTTATTAGCAGGAAATTTGTAATCCAAGTCAATTTAAACAAAACCAAGGCTTAGAGTAGTTAGAGGCCAGGCAAGTTTATTTGTATAGCACATTTACATAAGACAGAAAGGTATTAAGAAAAGATATAAAAGAAACACAAGGACAACATGAAATGACACATAAACAGAGAATTTTAAGGAGAGTCAAACTAAATAAAATAGAAGATCAAAATAAACTAAAAAAACAATAAGACAAACAGTAGAATAAAAATTACAGTTCAGTGAAAGATATCCAGTACATATACATAGAAGAGAATAAATACATTAATTAGCGCAGTGCAATGGCAAACAGAAAGGCACTGATAAAGAGTTGTCTTTGTGAGAGGTCTGCACCAAAGTAAAACGTATCTTTGAGAAGTACTAGTGTTTCTCTGGAGAATAAACTGAAGCGAGCAGACAAATGAGAATGCTCAGTGAAGTGGTTGAAGAGGAATAATATCTAGTTGAATGTTCTAGGGGAACAGCACAACTAAAAGTTAGTGGTCCGTCTCTAATAGTGTTAGCGCACTTAAAGAGACAGGGAAGTATAAAACCTGGGGGCACACTGTGCTTCGAGAAATGTTAAATGATAATCTTACCACTGTGATGTTGAAAGCATAGAGAAGGTCAAAGGGCAACGCTGCGATTAGATCCACAAAGAACCAAGTGGTGCAGTAATGGAGATAGATGGAGCGGGCGTCGTACACTACCTGACCCGACTGACTCACATAGGTTGTACGGAAATTCAGAATAATATCTGAAAAGGAGAGAAGCACAGGAAACAGAAAACATAACAGAAAAAAAGAAAATAAACATGTTTTTTTTAAATTGCATTGTAGTACTAGATCCAAGCTGGGCAGATTGGTGGTTTATTCAGACTCTAGCTCAGGTACATACAAAAATAATTAAAGCTAATGAATTGATAATAAATACTTCACAATTATAAAATTGATTATTCATTTGTAGCTTACTAGGGAAAAGACCAAAGTGTAAGTGATTAAATCACAATACGCCTAATCAGCTAATCTTAAAATAATAGCTGCAGTAACTATTACAGATACAAACATTACAAAACATTCTTTGGATATTGGAGGCAAAACAAAATTGCTGCAAGAGGTGAGATGATGTCATTTTTAATGTTGCAGTACATAAGTACTGTATGTTGTGCCAATTGTTAATTATTTGAAAGTAATTATTCATTAGAAAAAGTTCTACATTGATGATTAAAAAAACACATTAAATTGCAGGCTAAGAAATGGACATTAGCAGTATTTCCTATCAAACATATGACCAAAGTATTGCAATACATCAAAGTCTATTACACTTATTTCACTTGATACACACAAACGACAAGTTCTTCTTTTGTTATTGCAATTAGATTGATTAGAGAGTCTTCATGAATTTTAATGAAGCTGGTTCATGGACAAGCATTTGCAGTAGTTCTTCACTGCAAATGGTTTATTGTTACAAAAAGGAAAAGAAGATACCAGGTGAGCAAAATCTTACCCCAGACAAAACTTGTTGAGAAAGAGGGAGTCAGAGAGCCTCGTGACATATGTGCTATCACACATTCATTTGAAAGGAAAAGTGGGACGAAGTGAGAGAAATCTTATAATTCGTAACCTGGGGCAACAGAGACACCCTGAGTGGGTGATGAAAGGATTGGGGTGGGGGGAGTCGGGGGTTAGCCATTGATAGGGAAACCACTGCAGCTGCACCTGGAAATACAGTTGTTCTTACTTTAAACTGAACATTGTTGTCTCTCTTCATAACCCTGCTTTGCTTTAACAGGTTGGGTGTGCAGCATGCAGTCAGTGCAGGAGATGTTACTTTAAAATGATAGTGGTACATGATACCAATTATGTTACACAAAGATGTTTGAATACAATACTGGAAAAAGACGTGAGTGTAGTGCAAGCATACAATGATAATGGAAATGTTTTTTATCAAATACATCATACCAAGTATGAAGAGCATCTCCACTGCTATGTCACTGGTTCTGCGGCTGAAAAGTGAGTGATAGTGGCTGCCTTCATCATGACTGACAAAGCAGATGTCATAGGCACGGCGACAGCAACGTAGAAGGTCGCCAGTAGAATTAGCCAGTCCCACAAGGCCTTGGAGATGCTGTAGTGTAGCAGGATGAAACGGGACTTCTTAACAGCTGCCACCTTGTACTCAGGTAGAGACGGTTTCTGAAATATACTCTGAAAGACAAGGGCATATAATAAATCACATACAAATCCTGAAAGCATCATGACATTGAAATTTGTGAAAAATGGAAGGTATGCACTGCTTAATCTGCACTGCTCTCATTTACATCCCACCCCGTAGTTCTGAGTCAACAGTTGGAGAGAACCTACTTAACAAAAGTGCTTGGATTATGTGCCACGGCCACCTTGAACCCTGATGTATAATGAGTTATTTGGATAAATAAAACCAAAATGTAAAAAATTTAAAAAATTCAAAATAATCTGCATTTTCTTCACCGCCAACTAAAGTAGTGACAGCATTAATGAGCTCCGCAAAAAACACTGAGGGTGCTCAGTACACCTGCCTATCATTATTCATCATTATCACTATAAAATGTTTAAATACATGTTGGATAGGAGTGAATAAACAATAGGCATGCTGATTGGACAGCAGTGGTTTGAAGAGAGCAGATGTGTTTATTCTAAGGAAAGGAATTTTTTTTTTTAATATTGAGGCTCAAACTGTTTTTATATTGTGGATTTAATGATCTTATGATCCAGGGGAATGCACTCACATTGGTCAGTTTCCTCTTGCCCCGCTTGGTGAACAGGTTGGTAAGGTTGTGTAGAATAGTCCTCCCCCCCTCTCGAGCTTGAGAAAAGTGCAATCGATTCCTTTTCCTACTCTGGTGAGCAGCCTCTGACACACCTGTGAGCAAAACCATAATTGCCACTCAGTGTAACTATTCCATTTAGCTTTGAATTTTATAAATGAATGTAACAGCATGACTTGTGAAGATGAAATTAAAATGGCACATTTTAGTAGCTAGGAAATGCATGTAGCCAGGGCTCACCGTCTCCTTGGCCACAGGGATGGCTTTTCCCATATGATTCACTGATGTCTTTAAAGGACAAGAGGAACATCACTACCTCACCTTTCTCATTTTTGATTGGCACAATATCCAGGAGGCACGGAAATGGATTTCCTGTGGATATTAAACAAGTTATTATACTGAAATTACCCAACAACAAAACAGCTAGACAGTTCTTACCCCTAAAATGATGATTGGATTTCTATTAAACTGGAATAACACTTTTCTTTCTTTCTTGTAGCTAACCTCTCCTTATTCTCTTCTGTGTACATTCTTTAAAAAAAAAACTGTTGTCACAGTGAAAGAAAGGAGAGGAAGATGGTTAAAATGTATGACATCATCAATTCTCTAATACTTTAAGGTTAGGTTCAGAGTGCATGGCCAACTCAACATCTGGGTGATCATGTGCATATGATCCTCACCATTTTTCCTATAGAAGCAGACTTCTCCCTGGTACGCCTTCTGGCACTCCAGAGCTTTGACTACCTGTTGGATTACACTCTCATAGGTCTCGGCTCCATGCAGGAAGCTGCAGGTACATGTTTTCTGCATCACCTCTGTCCGAACAAAGCCCGTCAGCTCACAAAACCCGTCAGAGCAGTACACAATTGGGTAGCCATGATGACCCTGAGCATTTCCCAGTAGGAAGTTACTGTCTGCAAGAGAATAAATATAGGTACAAGTTAAAGCTACTCTGTGACCCTAAGGAATAGAAAAGACTGATTGAACAACAGGCAATATTGTGCATTTTTCTTACTACACAGCTGTAGCTCTGAAAGAAACAAGAACCTCAGAGATGGCAACCAGGTTGTGTTCTCGTTCCCCACTTCTTATGCACACTTCACTCCAGATTTGATTTGTTTGTTGTTGCACCAACAGAAATTTTTTTTTTTCTTTTTTTCTAAGTCATTCTGTCTGCCTTCAGCTCAGAGCCATTTAATAGTCTATCAGAGAGTGCTTTGAAGTAAGCTGGTGTGTATGAAGTCTAAGGATATATGCAGGGCTCCAGCTGGCTCCATGGGGGACCTGTGCCTCTATAAGGCTTTGACCCTTAATTAGCAGGCGGAGCTTTCATCCTGCCTTTCGGATTTTACACACATATTTTGAAGATCCATCCATTTTCTGTTGCTTATCTGGGGTCTTGTCACGGTGGCAGCAGGCTAAGAATAAATTCTACGTTCTGTGTAGCTTGCAATTAATACCACACAGGCTAGACCCGTAGCAAAGGGTTGTCCGACACGTTAGGACATGGTGTTCATGGGAAATGTAGGGTTAGTACTACAAGCCTTGTTACCAGATAAAGATTATGTTTCCAAGCCAAACACACATAAAACTGCCCAAATTTCTTGCTGGAAAACAGACCAATCTTGCAACAATGAGCTTAACTTTACAATGTTACTAGTCAAAGTTCATTTTTAGCCGCATTTGGATGATAGGCAGATGTTAATTTAAAGCCCTACAGTCCAACATCACCACTAACTATCTTCTAAAACGACCAGAAAGTTAAAGCAACACCTATCTAAAACAAATTTAACAAAAACTGAACATTAGAACCTTCGGGTATGATTGCAGAACTTTTGTATTAGACATTTGTTTTATCCATATGCATATGCATTCACCTTATAAACCTGCAGTTGCTGGGCAACCAACTGAGACTCCAAGAAGTTACTGGTTCTCCCGACCCAAAAATAGCACATAACTCCCTGTATTTATGTACGGATTTAACAAAAAACATAGGCCTACAAAGTATCAATGAGTACCCTGTATTTTATAGTTGGTATAGGCAGATTTTGATGCCTGCAGACAGAGACAGTCTTGCTGTTTATTTCCAGGTTCAATCTTACAGCAATATTTTCTCAAGTCTTAGCACAATAGCAAAAATGTGAATGTCTGAAAAACAATTCCCTTTAAGATGTTCTACACACATTTGCAAGTAGGCCTTTATTTTTTGTGACACTCTTATTTTGAACTCTGTCTTTAACAGTGCTCAGTATATAGATTGTTGCTGCTAAGATGAAATTTTTTTGTATTTTGTTGATTTAAAAAGCTGCTTTACTCCTGTTTTATTTCTTATTTTGGCAATATAAAAAAACCACATAGAACCGTATTTGTCTTTCAAACTCAGCTAAGAAGAATATTTTAACTAACATTATAATATTCAGTTGTTACATAACACATGCTCACATAAGGCAAGAGAGAATACTTATCTGTCTAAAATATGTTTTCATGTCTGTGGAATAATGATGGAGATGTCCAGCTTTGTCAATTCAGAAAGATACTTGAAAATGAAAGCACTGTTGGAACATTGCAGTACACCATATGTATGTTGTGTGAGTAATCTACCTCATTACAAGCTACTATCTACTAAAAAAACATAGAGCTTGGAAATAAAGAAGCCTGCCTGTTTTAATACATTCTTTATAAGATGCAGAATGTTTTAAATATGGGGCTATGCACTCCAGGGTTTAAGAGAAATTAAAGCAAAATATCATCATCATTTACTGACTAATGCACGTCAGGTTTCACTCATCTCCACGTAATCCTAAATATCCCTTCAATAGTTAGACAGATGAACTGAGTCCATTAATGGTGTCTTCTTTCATTATTTGTTCAGTCACTCTCTGAATGCAAGCTGATTCAATTTCAACATATTCAACTGCAAAGCACTATAATGATGAGCTGCAAAGACAACACTGAACACCTGTACTGCAGCCACTTTTCACATAAAAAGATGCTTTGTTATCTCCCTACAGCTAGGAAAGCAAACACTGACTGATAATACCACATGCAGCTGGTGTAGATTCACCTGATATAGTTTCTATTATTTTTAAACCAGAAAATAATTAGCAAGAAGGCAGCATGGAGGGGGTGTTAACAAGTGTCTATTCCAAAGAGGAAAAGACATGTAATTAGTAATGTGTGGATATTTTCTACCTGATAAGTGTGCAGTTTATCTCTTGTGAAAGTAAATGAAGATCTGTGCACGCTCTTGTTGCCATGGCAATTTGTGTCAAAAAAATTAAACATATGCCAATGCTGCAATTTGCATCTACAGTGTTACCAAGACACTATACCCGTGAAACACAGATGAACCCATAAAGAATCTGCAATATTGGCCTCGTTCTGATTTGTACTCAACACATTAACAGATATGATTGACTCTAATTGCTGAAGTGCTTATGAATGAGTGAGGATTTACTAAAATTACTCTAAAACTGAAGCTCTTTGAGCCCCTTGAGCAGATATTCTTAAATCACGTGATCACTTACACTCATCAGTTTGATCAATATTGATGCAAATCAGTCATATTACTCCCTCGACTGTAATCCTCACGAGCAATGGTATGTCTTGATCAGATCCCTTAAGCCCCTGACATACCAACCAGACTGCTGGCCCTCGGCAGAAAAGGCATTTGGACTGATCACTCTCCCCAAGTTGGTCAAAAAAGTGCCTCGGAAAACACCAAAGCAGAGAAACTTAATATGTCTCCATGACAGCTGGCAGCACTAATCTGTAATCTGTATGCCAGACTGTCATGGCGGCTTGTTCAGAATTCAATCTCATATTTTACTAAAATAGATCACTGAAACATGTTTCTGAAAACATTTTAAGTGATAAATAGGCCATGCAGTTGCTGAATCTATCTTAATTTCAGATTGACAATTGATTTTTTCATCAGATTTTGAGAGAGACTCTAGTCACGCTCCTCGTTTCCGGGTTAACACTCTACCAATCAGATTGGTCATTTGAGTCCAACTGCCGACAGTGCCCACCTTCCGGCTGAGCATGTCAGGTCGGCCAAAATGAAGGACAACGGCCCCTCCAACGAACAACGGCCCCTCCGATGGACGACGGCACTGAACACACCAAACAGACTTAAGTCACTGACCTCGCCAGACTGTCCGATGGCCGATTATTGGTTTAGTGTGTCATGGCCTTTACTGACAGTTGTCAGATCCTGTCTCTAAAATCAAAGTCCTCTATGTCTTCCATCTCCTCAGCTTGTTTCTATGGCTTCATGTTACTCAAGAGAAAAGTATGGCTCACATTGACAGCTACGCACAACTGGCCAAATAATTGTTTAAATTTGATTTACCTCACAGTCATTTCTTGTCAGTAAATGTTAATGTCAAAGCTTAGATAGAAAATCAGTACATGTTGTAATTCATTTAATACAATTTCTTATTCATTGCTTTATCAAACACTCTACTTGGCATTCACCAATAACATTTGATTTTTGTAAGTTAAATTACAGTCTCTCAAACACAATGACTCATATTGTTAGAGTAGAGTAGAGTTATTGTGTTTTCCTTAATGATCCATTATGGCACTTATGAGGAGGAGAAACACCTACCAAGGCAAATAAGAGAAAAGACTCTGGACAAGAAGGGATGAAAAAAGCTACAGTACAGCTAAACAAAACATTATATAGTTATAAGATCCAGATCTATGATGCTCTTGACCCTGCAGTCCACAAAGTAAAAATATTATAATTATATATGTGTATACATATATTACATTATATCATACATGTTACTCAAAACCATCAAGTCAATTATGTATTTAGCTGAAAGTGATTACTTGTATTTGGAGATTAAATGAGGGAGTATTTATTTTTGCTTTCAAGGAGAATGGCTGAGCAACACGGATGCTATTTAATTAGCTCTTGGCCTCTGCACTGTTCATTTTACTGTAACATTATTTCCCTAAAAAAATATCAGGGCCATGTGAATACCACCTCAATTCCCCTGAGACCATTCTCAATTAACATTCTCACAATGGATAACTATTAATTTTGGATAGTATTTGTTCTGCATATGGATATAGTATTAATTGAAATGAGTTCCCCCGCCTTGTCTTCAAAGAGATGTCATCATCACACAAAAGGCTTTCCATTACAGCGAGACGGATTCAAGCCAGTTTTTCAGATTGAATTGGGCTCTGATCATCTTTTGTCCGTTGGCCCGTTTACTGTACCTCCCATTCATATACTTGGTCAGTCTGTCCACTCGCACATCGGATACAGAGGTATTGTGGCAGCTAACATTGAGAAAATGTCTGCTGCGTGTGTATGTGTGTGTGTGTGTGTGTGTGTGTGTGTGTGTGTGTGTGTGTGTGAGACATGTGATAGGGAGACACAGACAGAGATAGTGTAATCACACTGAATTTGTGAATTTGTCAAGTTGTAAAGGACATGGACAGTCTGACCCATACACACTCTGTCACACCTTGCATCGTGTTCTGCACAGAGCTGACTTTCTACTCTGTTTATTCTGAGACATGGTGCACACTAACAGAGTTGGACTGGGAGGGCTGGAACAAGCATAAAACAACCAGGGTCAACATTAATGGATGGTGGGTGAACATCATTACTGTTGAAGCATGAAAATTAACAACTACTGTCTAATTGTTGGACTCTATTTTAATTATGCAATAGTACAGACCAGTATAATTCATGTATGCATGGTTTGTGGGGTGTAGGTATAGTATGTATATTCAAGTGCAGCGTGCTCTGGACAAAATGTTTTTGTGTAAAACATTGTACAAAACAATGAGCTTTACCAAATAGGAAAATACTATGCTATAAATGCTATCTGGGAGGTTCACAGTGGCAACACAAGAGCAGAACAAAATTGCAGATGTGTTTTTTTAAGCTTGAATTTACATTTGAGAAATTACGGAAAGTACTGTGATGCATGATGCATATTTTCATTTGAACACAATAATTGTAGGAATAATGGTAAAATCATAAATACATGTGTTAAGTAAAGCATTGTTTCTTCAGGAACAGTAATGTTTATTTACAAATTGCAATTTATAGCTGTATAATTCTGTAATTGTTGTTAATTTCCTTCAAGTATTCGGTAAATGTAAAATGTAAATGTGCTTGCTGGCAGAATCCCAGAAGTTATTACATGAGTGACACTGTGCAGAAACACATCTGTTCCTAATTGAGACATCTGTTTTCAGCAGTGTCAAAAACAATTTTCACCAAACACTTCTGTTGCCTCATTTGCGTGGAGCTTCCATTTTGTTGCAACTCTCCAGCCACCATTACACCTTGTCTAATCATGGCACAAAAACACCAAAAGGATATGGAAACACAATGAACAAGATCAAAAAAATTCCAACATTTCTCAACAGTCTGCCCTGCCACAAACATAGAACCTAAGGTTAAATGTTGCAGAAGAATAATGCATGTGACTTGATGAAAACATGCAGACATTCCAGCACCTGGAAGGACTTTGGACACTTGGCTCAGCATTGCTGGATCTTTGAAGTCCATGCTATAGATTTGTGCTACTGCCTTCTCACTTTAGTCTGTGTGTGTGCTTGGTCCCTTTCATCTTGTGCCGGTCTCCCTGTTAATGCATCTTGTTTGTTTGTTTGTGTGTTTGTCTGTGTGTGTTTCTGTGTGTCTTGTTTGTGAACTGCAGACATTGTTCTTGCTGTTGTGTTTTTGTTGTGTCTCCCTCATTCCCGTATTTTCTCTCTTTGTTTAAGAGTGAAATATTTGATCTCAAGGAAGGACTGTGGAAAAAGTGCACTGTGCTTTCTTCGGTGTGTGTAGTGTACTTTTCTGCAGGTTGTCATCTGGACCAATATTTTACGTTTTTGTTTGGCTCTTTAAATAAAAAAGAATTGATACCTTGACTGAAAAATGCATGAATTTCAACAGTGAAATATCTTAATATAAGCAACAAGTGGCTCTTCAGTTCCAATACATCACCCTAGCCTGCACTGTCCGTCTCTAGAACTAGAAATAGTTCTGGTTTACTGTCACAATTTGCAGTCTTATAATTGGATCTCACGACAGTTGGACATTTTTGTCAACAGCAGTGTTTTTTTGGTGTCAATCACAATCCTAAACTAGGTTACAAAAATGCCAAAGGCTAAACTCCTAAAAGCTTAACTGGTAGAGTGGCCGCTTCAAAACTGAGAGGAATCTATTTGCAGACGTCACAATTTTAATTTAACAATGTGTATCTGGGGAAAAAGTTTGAAACACATGGACTGCAGTATCGTAATGATACTGATTGCCCAGAGAAACGTCTTGTTTGTTACAAATTACATTTAAACTGCAATTTAGTAATTATTTACCTTAGGCATAAATATTCAGAGACAACTGTAGAGTATCAGAGAAATCTCTTCTACAAAATATACTTACGAGTGCCATCAAAGTGGTTTGCAATGGTGTCCAAGAAGGTGTTTGTGGAGCAAGGAGGCCCTTCATCACAGGCATCTTTTACTAGTTTAGGAGAAGGCTGCAGACTCTCAGACAGAAGTTTCCAGTAGTTCCTCACCATTCCCCAAAGAGGAAGAAAAACACTTTTTCACAATGCTCTGATGGAGTGCAAGTTGCTCCTTTTCTATGTTGTTGAGAGAAAACCACTGACTTGCATTATTTCTTCTTCTGCAGAGACCTTAGAGGTGTTTTCTAAAGCTTCTCTGTCAGTATTGAGTCAGGAGCTTTCAGGGTTCAGTTGCGCATCCCTCTGCTCTCAACACTGCTGCAGCATCACAGCGAAGCCTCAGCTTCTCTTCTGGTAGTCGAACTTCACTCACCAATTTTTCTGCCATTTCCGAGTCCCCCTGCCTCTCTCTCTCTCTCTCTCTCTCTCTCTCTCCCTCCCTCCCTCATACAAAAGCCTGAACCATCCCTTTTCAACACAGTGAATTTATTAGTTGTCTCTCTCGCCTTCTCTCTCTTTCTCTTACAAAACCTCCTACATGTACATTTCACTCTCCAGAGTGTTATTTAAGTTATTAAAATCACTTTTTTTCTCTATCTGCTCTCTCTTTCTCACTCTCTCTACCTGGGTGTCTTTTCCGAAACAACAAGATTGAAGTTGTTGATAATTATCTGTTGTATAGAACAAGAAAAGAGAGTCTGGTGTATCACAGCGTCGGTTGTTGTGGACATTCAGCAACAACAACATAGAGGACAAGACAACAACATGGTGGTCAGAGGGCAGGTTGATTAAAGAGCTAAATAAAGAGTCAAGGACACTACATTACCTCTGCTGCCAAGCATGTATCTGTCGACAGCTTGAAGGATCTGAATCACATTTTATTTGATGCCTATGCTGTAGGCTACATAAACAAACACCCACATACATAGTCACTGTAACACATGGAGTATAAACCAACACACACACGCATGCATGCATGCATGCATGCATGCACACACTCGCACGCACACACATGCACACACATGCACACACACACACACACACACACACACACACACACACACACACACACACACACACACTGATGGCATTTCTAAATAGCAACACACACTGGTTTGTATAGCATCAATACCAATTACCAGTTTCCTCCAGATTTCACGTGGAGAATAAAGCTGTTGTGCACATTACGAAGACCTGACATTTCATTAATGCATAGGTTATTAAAATCTACACTTCCATGAAAAGGTCGAAAACATTATTAAGTTATTAAAGGATTTAAGGTAACGTGAAAAAAGAAATTGGTTATATACTGATCCATGCAAGAGTCAAATTTAAAGTACAAAATGATCAGAAATTTAGCATCATAAAGTACCCCCCCCCTAAAAAAAGAAAAACATAAAGTTTTACTATTATAACTTATGGTTCTGGGTTACACTGATGCTTTAGATGTTTAAGGCTGTGCTCATTTTTACTTCTTTATATTCGATTGGGTAGTTTAATACACAGCAATGAATCATATTCTATAAAATCCTAATGAACTGAAACTGAACAGAAAAAACTCTGTTTCCAGCTTTGTGAGTTTGTACTGTATATTCCAGCTGATCCCAGAGGGGTTTTACATACTGAATTTAGCTTGAGAGGTACGATAAGTTTCTTAACAAATAAAGGGACTCTTCAATTCTCAGCTTATCATAAACAGTCAACACATCTGAAGATACAGTATATGTTTTTTCCTAGACAGGAGTGGGATGAAACATTACCATCTGATAATAACTAAGCTGTCATGTAGTGGAGTTAAAAGTACAATATTTCCCTCTGAGATGTGGTGGATTAGAAGTATAAAGTAGCATCAAATGAATATAATCAAGTAAAGTACAAGTACCCTGAATTTGCACTGAAGTAGTGCTTGAGTAAATGTACTTAGTTACATTCTACCACTGACAAATGATAACATTAGTATTGCAGCGGTCTTGCAGTGTTGTGCCCCCGAGACTATTCATGTAGGCTTAAACAAAAATCCTCTTTTTGGTCTTGGTTAGCAAGTATAAATAGAGCACACAATTGCTCATTGATTTGCATTGTTATCATATCAGCACCATCTTGTGTTCAACTTTATTCCCACACTGTGATGGGCTCCGATGTGCAAGCAGTACTAAATCAAAATAGAAACTGAGTGTAAGGGACTATACACAAATTGTTTGGGTTATTTGGTTAATCTCGTATTTGCTTTGAACCCTCCCCTTTACTGGGAAAGAAACGCAGCCTCCCTGCTAATACTCCTAAGTTAAACAAATTAAGCTTGAAATTGGTTATGTAAAAACAATCTTTACATAACAGAACTTGCATGTTAGGTGTGGACTTAGCAAAATCATGAAAAAAAATCTTGCTGTTTACTGTTACTGTTCTTTTCCTAGCTGTTCTTTATTTTTTGAACCAAGTGATATAGACCACTCTTTAGACTGTTTAATCCATACTAGCTATATAGATCGATGTCTACAGTTATTGAAAACTTACATTAAGCTTCTACTAAGAAGTGAAGTGCATTCACGCAAAAATGATTAAAGACAAGTTGGAAGCTTTGTATTTTTTATTACACCACATGGCCTTTTTCATATATTACACATCTTCCTAATGTTATCTGATAGGCAAATACACTGCACAGCAAATCACATTCAAAAAAGCACAGTTCAAAGAAAATCACAAAATAGTTTTATGTGAACATAAAAAATAATGATTAATAATAATTAATTCAATTACATTTTCCCAGAGTCCCAGTGTACTGATGCGATTGAGCTTTTTAGCTTAAAACAGGCAGCGGTGTTGTGACGATATATCCTGACTGAGCCATCCAGTCCATATACCAGTCTCCAGCCCTCTCTTCAGTCCTCTTCCCCATAGTCAGGATCCCTGCTGCTTGGTTCCTGGAGCCTTGGAGAAGCTGTTGGAGTCGGCTCTGCACGAGATTCTCATCAGCTTTCCGTTTACCCAGAGTAAGGATGCCAGCGGCGGCGTCTCCTGTAAGTGTTCCACCTAAGTTCTTGCTGCCGGAGCGACACAGCAATGCATAGAGGTGACAGGAGCGAGCCGGTTGTCTGCAGCACTCAGACACGCTGTGAGCATCGCAGGCCAGGTGAGACAACAGCAACATCAAAACCAGCACCATGACTTTCTGTTGGGCCAAAGAGATTAGTTTACACACAAATGAACTGATACACAAATATGATCTGCAGGCGTAAGTACACAATGTATTTCTTTGAAAATCACAATTCACACCTTTGTTAATTTGGGCTTAAGTCATAGAGAAAAAAATGTTTTTATAAAAACAGACACATAAGAACAGAGAGGCGTATGTAGCCTGTAGGCTCATTGACAGCCCTTGTCCTATAGATGATAAAAAAACACAATAAGTAAAACCAATACATACAAAATACAAATTACAAAGAACTAGGTAAAATACTATGCAATAACATTGATTACCAATGACTCATGCCTCACCCCTCAAATAGTGTTTTTAAAATGTCCCAGTTATGTTATCATTATTGATCCCCTGAACAGAGTACGTTTTGTAGAAGAGGACGCCCTGCAGTTCCCTGTAAATGCAACCCAAGTTCTGTGGTTTAACCATGTGGACATGTAAATTAGGATCTCAAGGACATGGTGAAAAAATGTCAATGTTAATTGTACTTTAAATACACACAAATATGCATCACAACACCTTAAAGCTATATTGTGTGTATTTTCTATCTAATGGTCTCAGTAGTGACAACAAAACTGTTGGCGAGTCCACATGAGCCTTCTGTGATCGTGCACAGCTCCAGACCCCTACTCCGTGCAGCTGCTAGAAGCTAAGGAAGACACGGGGAATTAAAAAGACATGATAGACTCTTCAGAAGAAGTAATCTTCACTCGAGTTTCTGTGCACGAAAATTTTCTGAACATAGCCATTCTGAGAAATACAGAGAGTTGTGTGGAGCTAATAGTCTTAATTATCTTTGTAGCAACTCATTTGGCAATGGCTTCAATGTAACGGATGTTTAGTAATAACAAAAAGTTACGCACTAAATCTTTAAAGTAAGCCACTTGTCTTGGTATATATAAATAAATCTTAAGTTGAAAGACTCACTTACCCATAAATTAGTAACCACCCTTATGCAACTTTACAAACCACAAATGTGCAATGCCACACAAATAGAATGCTACCTTCTAAATAAAAAATAAATCAAATTTAAGTGGCTTACCTTGTTAGACGTGTCCATTCCAATAGCTTTCTGGAAGTTGATGGGGAACCACGGCATCTTCTGGCTTGTGTGAAGGGGAGGTATCTGAGCTTCCCGGGGGAAGAAGAAATGTCTTTTATATTGTTCTGTGGTGTCCACACCGATGGACGTCAGTCAGGCCAACAACAAACATGACACAAAACCACGTTATTCTGCTCTTTTCCTTTTGCTCTTGAAGGGTTGATGTGATGCTCCCTGCGATTAATGAGCTTCCTGCAAAAGAGCATCTCCGAGGAGACTTCTCTGGACCTTTAATGAACAACAGGTATTTCTTTGTGGCAGCATGCAAAAGGTTTATGCAGACATACCATCTTGATAAGTGAAGGACGGAAGTCAATTAACTAATGTGTCCTATGAGTTCTAAAATATGAATGTAAAAAAAAGCCCAGATACCTCGTCAGTGCTAATGAGGTTCTGGCCTTTTTCTCTCGTACAAAAGGTGGGTGAACAGTGTTGATGAATTTGCTTTTACTTGAAGAAGAAGAAAAAACTTTTAGCTTTTTTTCAGAAGGCCATGTGCTTTGAAGGAGGGTCTGGCAAAGCAAGACTACTCTTAGCTAGACTGCTGGTCCCACATAATCTGCTTTATAAACCGCAGAATACCGGTACACATAAGTAATCATGATGACAAATATCTATTGAAAGCAATTTTGGACTTTCAGCAAGGTTTTTCATCTTTTCATTCTCATTTACTTAATATCTGTTGCCATCTTATGGACAACAGGAAACATTGATTTGAAACAACAAACTCAATTATCAAATAATTGGCCTCCTTCTTGTTTATTGTTAAGAATAGAGCAGAAGAATGAACACATCACAGTGCATCAAAAGCAATCAAAGCTTTTTATTGCTTTCTTTAGATTAGCTGTGAAAGGTGGTTTAGAAATGCTCTAAAGCGCTAGCGATGTTTGAATGCGATCGAAAAAGTCATTTCACTCAAAGTCATTCTCTAAAATCATTTTCACTAAAATATCAGTCTGGGTACTGATTGATACATGAGACAGAGAATGGGCATATTCAACATTCTTATAAATTACATTTGCACGTATCCTCATTCAGAAGCTATTAAAGAGAAATGGACGAGAGGACAGAATAAACAATGAAGCCAGTTTTAATGGGCCACTTAAAGGAGCTTTTACAGAATCCACACTCACGTTGCAGTGAACCACATGTCAGGTTTATTATTTGACACTCGTGTTGTAGTGCTAACCAGTTATCCCTTGTTTCGGTCCCACACAAACTGGTTCTCCTGATCTGTACCACACAACATCTTGTGTCAAATCACTGTATATGTGGAAGTAATGTTAAAAAAGAATCAGAATATCAATAGAATTAACAACAATTATTATAATATCAATCATTAATGTCCATGTCTGCAATAATTATTTTAGCAATTCATACATTTTACATACAGTTTACATCTATATTCACTTTGTTTTGTTTCTATTGACAGCAGTAGCATGTTTCCTCTAACAGGCAGGGTCAACTATTCCAGTCGTGATTGGCTGGTGATCTTCTCCACTTACAGATGTGGGCTAGCACCACCCTGGGGACCAAAACACCGACTCACGTAACGTCACACACACAGCCCCTGGGGAGGAGAGAACAAGATCCTGTGGGGAGAGTTCAGGAATGCTAAAGAACTTAAATCCTATAGAAGGACACCTGCAAGGGGTGCAAGAAGAGCATCATATCAACAGGTGTAGTTTGGTTTTTCTGTTTAGGCTCTACAGCTTCCTGGTTTGTGCTGAAATGGACATCTGTGATACTGCTCTACGTTGTGCACTTAAAATGGAAATGGCGTCCTCTTCATTATAAGGAGTGAGGGTTTGCACTCAGCTTTTACGTCTAAGATGGCAAAGGAAGAGTGCATGAGCATGAAAAAATAAAAGCTTAAAGAAATGGAGTGAGGTAGCCTGTACCCACAGAGCTAGAGAACATAATTGAGGGGCATGTAATTAGCAATACCCAGAGAGAGAGAGAGACAGGGATATCCGACTGCAGAGCACATTCCTATGCAGAAACACACACCAGACGTTTGTTACCAGCTTTTACCGTTTTGGCTTTTCACAAGAGAGAAGACAGAAGAGACCTAAACTTGCCTCAGATGGACAATTATCTTCCAAATCCATGACGGAGAAAGGTAAACATGATCTTTATAGTTTTCCTTCCTGTTTCGGAATGTGTGATTGAAGTGTGTGGTCCCTTCTTCTTTTAAACTTCAGCCAACTCAAACCTGCTCTCAGACTTGTGTCTCACTTCTAACACGACGAGTCTTCCTCACCATTATCATCTCTTTAATTCTCTCAGTCACTTCACCCATCTCCCTTTCGTTACTGGCCTCCAGATTTTCTTCGACACCCTTCTGCTTCTCCATCTCCCCCTGTCTGTCTCTCTTTGGGTAGGATTCTCTGTGGGCACAGGCTGCGGGTCAGCATGATCCCACAGGATCGCCACTGACCATCTCTTTCTCACAGTTGGTGTCCAGAGGGCCTGCTGCCCTCTGTTCTTGGCTCTGGTACTGAAACTGTGGTAGGGATGGTGGTTGAGTATAGGCCGGTGGTTTTGAAAAAGTTTGAACCAGAGGGAGAGCTGGTAGCTGGGAATGGGGATGAAGATAAGCCTGAGGTGCTGTCTGGGATTGGGGCTGAGTTTGGGACTGGTGCAGTGGAGGAGGCTGTGGGTGGGTCTTGGCCTGAGGCTGTTGCTGTATGTGGACTTGCTGTGGCTGGTGGTGAGGATGGTGCTGGAGCTGTGGCGAAGCCGCTCCGTTCTTACTGAGACCACAGGACTGAGCTGCACAGTGGATTTGACGCAGAGTGTCGAGTGCCTCGCTCTTAGCATGCTTCAGCAGGTCTGCCTGACCCTGAGATTGAGACATACAGGAGACAGAAAGAGAAGCAGCTTTGTTAACAACACGTTATGATATTAGATTTAAAGGTGACAAAAATAGCAGAAAAAAATATTTGATATCCATTTCCTAAAGGCTGCTTTAAAGCTTGGGTAGACACTTTGTTTTTGGCGTCATTGTGCAATAAATCCATAATAATCTTTCAGCATTTTGTAACTCAAGTGGTCTGAGAGAAAACTAGACTTCTGCACCTCCTCATGGTTCTGTATTAAGGCTTCAGAAAATCTATCCATTGCAGAAGACTTTGGCCAATCACAGGTCATTTCAGAGAGAAAGAGTGTTCCTATTGGCTATTCTGCACATGCATCACCCGTGTGACAAAGAAGGGGAGAGCTGCAGAAAGAGATCTCACTCCCATTCTTCAAATTCTGGAGAGGTTCTACCCACTGCAGCTTTAATTTGTATCAAGATCTGAGTTAGATAGCATAATCTAGTTTTATGCTACATTTTTGTCCTAGTCTTTTTATTTATTTTTTAAGAGAGTTTAAAAATTGCATAAGGGGCAAACCATTAGCTAAAAGTGGTACAGGATTTTTTTCTTATTGTGCATTAACATATAAGATGCAGAGGGGGGCAGTATAAAGCCACTGAATGAAGGCCTTTGGTTGTCTGCCAGCCTTATACAGATTCACTCAGCTACTGAATAGTGCTGTTATATGGTGATAATGTTATACTACATGTCTGCTCCTTATTTAGGAGCACCGCAGAGAGAGAGAGAATTCTGGCCCTGCCATATGTGCAGGAAGTGGTCAGGGAAGACATCCTGCTTTACAGCACTGTCAAGTCAAATCTGGGCCACTGCCATGGCTGCCTGCCACCTTAAGCTAGCCGTCTCTGCCATATGGAAATGTGGTAGTCTTCTCCACAGGCTTTTTTTCTCTGTGTAAGAGGTGCTTATATTATTAGAATTGGCCAAAAAAAAAGAAGAAAAAATCTGACCACATGCTTTTACAAAGTCTCTCCAACTTTACAGTTCTTAAATCCCTGAACCTTCCCCTCAGGCAGCATTGCCGTCTCTTTCATTCCGTCTGGTCCAACACTTTCTTTACTCCATCATCTCTCCAACATCTGTTCACAAGCAAGTTAAAAACAGTTCTCAACTGTATATCTGTGCATTTTTCCTCCCTCCCTCCCTCCCTCCCACTGAACGTTTCTCTGGACTCTGTCTGACCCTCTGTGACAGCTTGTTAAGTTAAGTTAACATCCCTATGAAGAGGTACAGGCTGACCCGTTCTGCACCAGACTAAAGTGTCCCATAAATGGTGAAAGAGATGACGTTCTCAGTGCTAGAAGGCACAGCAGTGTGACATATTGCTGTATGAGAAAAAGGTGATGCCCTGCACACAACACTCTACTTCCAGGTGATGTTAATACACTGCAAGTGGCCTTTTACCTGAGTCACTCCAGCACGCAAACACAAGCATGAATAAGTCATATGTTCGAAAAAACTGAAATTATGTAAGTCATGACTCACCAGGCATAAAATAAGACAGCGAGAAGCCGGTTCTGTGCTGCCAGAGCCAAATCACAAAGACACTTGAATTTGGGTACATTCACCCCTACAGCTGGTCTAAAGCTATCCACAGGGGGCTAAGCCAAGCAAGGACAGCCACCAAATCCCAACCACTATATCCTCATTAAAATCTATCCTAATCTCCTATTTGGTTATCAAAACCTGTCTATTCCCTTGATAGAAATTGGATACTCAATAACCAGCCTTTACTGTATATTATTTTAAGATTGTAGATAGAGAATGGTTTGTGACAGTGGAGCACGGACAGGACTGAGACCCATGCATCTCAAATTGAATTAAATTGTCATTTAAATACCTAAATACTAAAACCATCATATATATAGAATAAAACAGACAAAGAAACAATATAATTAATGGAGTTATTCTTTTTAAAAGGGAACTACAATATGCTTTACACTTCAAAGCCTCTCTCTCTGTCTCCCTGGTTTTGCTTTTCTCTTGGCATTGAGGTAAAATAAGTGACAGTATGACTGGTAGAAACAAGAGAATTCCCCTTATTCACCATGACAGCTCTGATCTGACTATAACTGTTAAAGTAAGGGTGGATAGGGAGTTTGGGAAACAAAGAGAATAGACAACTTTTTCACTCTCACTCTTACTTCCTCATAGCTTCCCCACCATCTACCAGTGAGTGTGTATAGGCCTGCTGAGGATCTGAAGAGGATGACAGGTGAAATAACTGTGGATGGCAACCAGCCTAGGCAAACATGCACCAAGCATTCACCAAATGTTCAGTATGAGACACAGCTTACAATTGAAGAATGGGGGGAGGAAGAGGAGGAGTTATGTTGACACCAAAATGCTTCATGTTGAGAATGTGGCTCATCGAAGAAATTAGAGGACTAGGGAAGGACGAAAGAGGGAAGTGTGTGTTCAGAGAGAAAAAGCAAGGATGGGAGGAGTTCAGGGCTTATGCGTAAAGACAGAGTGCGGGTGAGAAAGGGATTATGTGAGTGTCCACCTGTTAAACTATTTAACCACATGCGTTTGCCAATTCTAAAGTGTGTAATGAAGCGTACTTAAGATAAACCTTACTGTTGCACATTTGGCTTCTGTATTAGTGCAAGGAAATTTATTAGTGTTATAGCCATAACCTTCACTAGTGCTGAAACATTTAGGTAAAGCATAACCGTTAAAGTTTTGATAATCATTTAATCATTGAGGTCATGTTTTAACCTAGTTGTTTCCGGTTTTATATAATTGTAAATGAAATCTATTCAGACACTTAGTTGGGAAAACCTGCAATCTAAAGATGTCACATGATTTCTGGGTACTATTTTTTGGACATTTAGACTAAATTATTAATCGGTTAATTGAAAAATCTTTCTATTTGAAAAGACAGAAATGAAAAGGCAAAGAAGAATCAAGCAATCAAACATTTACCTAGCCTGGCACTCAAGCAAAAAGCTCAGCCAAGGAAGCTTCTTCACTCAATACTAAATGATTTCAGGGTGAAGAGATGAGATAAAAATATCCTGGCTGCTCTGTCCTTACTTTGCAATGTAGTGTTTTATCAGTGCTGGCATTACCACCGTGGTTCATAGAGGCAATGAGATGAGGTTTACCTTATCTCCCCGTGTCAAGGGGCAGACAGGGACAAGAATACATTTTGCTGAGGAACATCTTAGAGGCAAGTCCAAGGGACTCAATGTACCCATATGAGGAATAAAAGTGCAGCATGTGTGTCTCTACAAACAAGTGTGAACAATCCTATCATGTCTTGTCAAGATAGATAAATGAGCAAATAAATAAAAATGTGTTTGGTAACAACAGCAATTAATTAGGCGATTAAGGGATTAGAGAGGAGGCCAATGCAATTATCCCAGAGAGCTTTCTTAAGACACCATGTAGTTATCTCAGCAACACAATCTGGGATTGCTTATCCAGCCGATTCTAGTCTCCAAAATAATCTCACATGTTGACATCCATCAAAGGGATTAGTCAGTACTTTACACAAACTGGACATATATAGAGTAGTACAATTATAAGGGTCTTTGTCGTGCTGAAGGACACATGCCAGGTGTGGTGCAGTCCATCTCACCTTGAGGACAGTGATGTTCCAAGCATAGCTCTCCATGGCCTTCTGAAGTTTGCGGCCTTTCAGACCCTCCTTTGCTCCAATGCGATGCAGGTCCTCATGGAAGTCCAGACCTGGACACAGACACAGACACATACTGTATATTACATGTGAATACACATTATAAACTTTATATCTAAATCTAAAAACAAAGCTAAGTGTACAGACACTTAAGGACTTCACTTCACATAAACCTAATTACAGAATTTGGCTTTGTCTAATGTGTCTGTATTATCTCTCGTTATTGTAATTTGTTTGCCCCAAACCTAACTGTGTGTGTATACGTGCATGCGTGTACATATAGATTTATATATCTCTATTGTACATTGTAGGAAGATAGCCAGAGCACAAACATATTTAAATAAAGGAGTTATACAGAGAGTGCATACCTCAGACAAGGATGGACAATCCTTGATTTGTTCTTTTAGACAGATATGAAATGGCCAGACATCAAAATACCTTTTTAACTTCCAGTACAGTAAGTCAAGATAAAATACCAACATGTTTTTAATAATAAAAAAATACTTGAAAAGGTTTCTTAGTTCTGCACATGGATCCAAATCCATGAAGTTGAAGTGAAATCTGTTAATATGAATCTTATCTATCTAACAAACCAAAAACATAATGTACCTAAAGAAGGTATTATTGATACAATATTTTGCTTGCTTTTAGGTTAATATTTTTCATTTTTACAGTGTGCAACACAAAGTCTGCAGAACAAAAGACATCTAGCAGTTTACCATACAATGTGCTGCATTGCTAATGGGGATAAAATTGAAGTCATGCAACGTAGGCTAACCTTTAATTAGTAGATCAGTAGATCCAGCTTTCTTTAGCCCACACAGACCATTACTAATGTTCTGGGCATTAGAACAAACTCCTCCTAAAGCTGTATGTCTCTGAATGCTTGGTTTCTGACCTTATGCCACCCCAGCTTTGATTTACTGCAAAGACATTGAATACACATAATATGCTAAAATTCACAAAAAGCCCATCATTAGAAGTCATTGCTTCCTCAGCTCTTTTCAGTGACTAGTAGGCAGATACCTCCACTTCCACTGTTGTCAGGAGAAGTCTTTCATTAAATTGATTTTCATTGGCGAGCAGGAGAATTACATCAGCCCTGTGGCAGCTTGTTTTTTGAAAATAATTCTACACTCAACCCTTGCTCAAAGGGAAGACATAAAAGATTGTTTATTACTTAAGGGGCTACCGGAGGAGTTTTGGGGTCTTTAGTTAAAAAAAGAATTTGACCCTCCCTTTGGCAATAATACATTTTTCTATGACCCTACAAAATGACTGGGCAAAAGGCCCCCCCAACAATGTATTGATGCCTACTGGTTTGCACTTAGCAAAGATGTACAGATAGCGCTTGCTTTTTTTTACAACCTTGACATACATGACTAACCTCTGCCTTTCTCATCTTACACATCACACTCCATTGTTATGGTGGGCATTCCAGTAGATTTACTCATTTTAACATTGTTGTGGAAACACAACAAGTATGGAAACTAAATGCACACTTCCTGCATTACTTCAAATACTAAATTACTCCTCTAAACTAGTATTTACATGAAATAAAACAATACATCATTGAGGCCATTCAACAAAGCACACTGGATAATAATAAATTAAACACACAAACTGGTTGCTATGGACTCGTCACTAGGCTTCTTAGTCATTGTATATTTTAGCATAGAAAGCTGCTGAAGCTGAACATTTTCCAAGACCATTTCTCTGACAAGCGTCAATTTGGGAGCTTGCATACTACCACTCCTTCCTTCTCAAATGACTTGAAAAAGCTGTTTGCACAATTTCACAAATAATCAACAGGACCGACAGGATATTTGAGTCGGGTATGGCTGCAGCCTGGAGACCTCCCGTCTCATGCCCCCCCGGCTGCGTGTTGTCTGCAAGCTTCGACTTTTCAAAATAAAAGCTTGTGTCTGGTCTGTTATGTTTTTGGACGTTGGTGTTTTAGATGTTTTTTAACTAAACAGTACCGCAATCATGCTAATGAATACAATTATTTGTTCATCAGATTTCTTAGTTGCAACACGATGGAACTAGCAAAGCAGTTGTGTGTTTGTTTATATGAGCGGGCAAGATTTATTCAGTTTGGGAAATTGCACGGTCTCTACAAAGCTACACAGGGAGGGACCCATCTGCTAGCGATGGGGGCCGAAAGAATAAAAGACATGATGCTCCCCTATTTTCCTCCGGTTTTATTTTCAGCAGTTTTTCATATTCAGACCGAGCTTGTGGAACATGAAGCAAAAGCCAGTCAGCAGAGCAAGTCTGACAATGTCCCAGAGTAACACAGAAGTTCTGTAAGCTAAGATGCCAGTGAGTACCACGTCTCTCTTCGAGAGAAGACCAGCCAACACTTTCATATAAGATACAATGATGTGGACCATAGACATGACCGAAATTTGAAGAGGATGCATGCATGAAGTGGATGCATGTCTACAAATCACATCACCGTAGTCTAAGACTGACATGAAAATTGCTTCAACAACCATTTTTCTACAAAAATGGGGGAGATGATTTTTTTGTGTAGAAATAGCCAATATTTTATCAGTGTTTAGTACAAGTCTTAGATCTTCTTAGAGCTTCTTGCAGAATATTAAAGAAACACTGTAAGTTTTCAATTTCTACGTAAACAAGAATCAGCAACATAATACAGCACTGTGTCATCCGCATACACATGGGCATGACAGTTTCCTAAAGATTAAATTATATTATTGCTATAGATGGTAAAAAGAACTAGACCTAAGACTGAGCCCTGTGGAACACCTTTTGTTACTGTTAAAAATTCTGAATTCTTCCCAGTTTAACAGATTGTTGTCTCCTGATAGGGAGTTCTTAAACTAATTACAAGCATTAATATCAAAGCCAAAAAGAGCAGCTCTGTAAGAGCAGCAAATGATCTACTGTGTCAAAAGTGTTGGAAAGATCAACAAATAGTGTGGCACAGTGCTTTTTTATTTTTAAAATCTAAGGCTGATACAATGTCATCAACGTAATAGCAGTTGTAGTATTGTACTGAAATGGGCTTAAAATGGAGGCTCTAGACAAATACTTTAAATTGATCATTTCCAAGAACTATGACTGGCATGGCAGTTTGGATATTGGTATATGGTTGTTGAGATTGTATTTATCACCTTGCTTATGTAGGGGTGCAACATAAGCCATTTTCAAAATACTGAGAACTATATTGGAAATTGAAAGATTGAAAATATGAGTTATTTGCTCTGAGATAATATGGCCTGAGAGCCTTAGAACACAGGGGTCCAAATTGTCCACTCCAGTAAATTTCCTGGGATTGATGGTAAGGAGAGCATTTTTAATTACACTTGAGCAGATAGGATCAAGGGTAAATATATGCTTGCAATAAACAGTGAATACATTGTCATCAGTTGGGAGGTCATCTTATCCCCCATTCTCAAAAAGGTGCACGGCAGCAACAAAATGTTTTTAAGGCTTTCCTTACCATGGATGTGCATCTGTTTCTGAATTGTCTGAAAGCGGTCAAATCAAAATGTGCACATATACACAGGCCTTCTCATATAATTCAAAGCACCACAAAGATCAGCGTTAAGAAGAACATTTAAACATTTAAAAATGACCACAAATTTAATTTCAGAAACTTGACATAATTGTATGTTTAACACTCACCACAAGAACATTTTCCAAAATAATCTAAAGCACACTTAAAACAGATCCAAGAGGTCAAGAATTAAATACAGAAAATATGATCTCTGATCATTCAGTGCACATCAGACTCAACCTTGCAAAAAAAAGCAAGGACCCATGTTATTCTTTCAGATTGATCTCAGGAAATGGTGTGTGTATGACACGTTGTGCGCCGTTATTGGCGTGTTATCAAGAAGCATACTCTCTTTTTAGCGTGTTTATCAACGCCGTTTGGCCTCCATTGAATTACATTACCTTGCGATGGCATGTGAATTTATGCTGTATCGAGTAGCGTGAAAGGGCAAAAATCCACATTGGAAGGTTGGTCGTGGTGGCGGATAGGTAAAACACCGGACTTCACTTTCACCCAGGAGAACGGGGATCGTGTCCCGCATGTCACGTTTCCTAAAGTCAACCATCGCTCTCTTCACGCGATAACATGGCAAGTGGCATACTGTACGTTTATACCTGCTGTATACAGCGTAGACATACACGCGGATAGCTCAAAATGCGTACAAATAACATGCCACTCAGCTTAAGAAAGTCAGCGTGCATGTTTACGCAAATTCATGTTGTCATGTTGGTTCTTTAATTCCCATATAATTGGTAGTGTAAGACCACTGCAGAATATCTCTTTCTGAGCCAGAAGTTGTGTTAACAGGGTTTAGGGCTGATTTCATCTTGTAATCTGGTGTAGTTAATGGACTGCTGCTGGTGCAGAGCTGAGCCAAAGTGATCACAGGACAAGGGGAGAAAGGCAGACAGAGCTGAAGAAGAGATGAAATAAGTTGGAGGCGACATATCGCAATACAGCCTCTTCAAGCTTTTAATTTCCTAATTAAGCATTTCATTCCCCCAACAGTCACACAGTTGCTGTTCCTTACTATCACTTAAACCCATAGTAATAAACAAAATGTGGACCCAAAGGCGAGACGGGATCCTGAGATCCTTGCTGAGAGAGAGAGATAGCGAGAGAAAGAGAGAGAGAGCTCAGAGAAATCAGTTCTTAGACAGACAGGAGGACTGAGGGGACAACACATCTTTTTTGAGTAGACACACACATGCAAACACAAAAACACTCTCACACCCTTCAATAAAGACCTACAGTCTCTGCCGAACGGTTGTTGTTGCTTTTGTAATGAATACTGCAGCAAAAGCTCTTATCCTCCAAACACACATGCACAGAAAAAGAGACTACAGGCAGAAAGAGAGAGGAAAGTAAATAATACAATCAAACAGAATCTCCAGGATCTGATGAACAGTAATGATGAAAACAAATATGGGAAGGGTTGAGAATGAGTTTCATACAGCCAGATCAGTCATTTACAAACACACACACACACACACAGAATATCATAATTGCGGATAGAGAATGGGATTTTCAGCTGCTGATGATCTTGGGGAAACAACAGTATAAAACCAAAGGAAGATTCAGGAGGGATATGTCTTTATCCCTTGGATTTCCATGGTTATGGAGTGAAATCATACTAACAAAGTAGGAGTGGTAAGAAGAGAATCTTTGTATGGAGGGGGACATCAATAAATATGCACAGTTAGTCTTGCAGAAAGAAAGCAGCCCCCAAACTAATACCGTGAGCTTGCAACTGTTCAAGGTAGGATGCAGGGCTATATTCAAAAAACACACCTGAACGTCTCACAACCTAATACACAGCGATGCATGCTATCAATACATTAATTAAGCCCATCATCTACTGTATAGCTCTAGTTTAAAATGTTCAAAAAAGTGCTGAAATTATTGCGAAAATCCTTTTGGAAGCTAGTGGAGCAATTGATAGTCAGGAGAAAGAGTGGGAGTTGTGATCTCCATACACATACAGATTAGATATGCGTGCAGACACATAAGCTAGTGTACAGGGTATACACACTGACACAAACACACAGTGGTAGCATCTGGAGGTGCCACAGTGTGCATCCCAGCTGTGTATCTGCTCCCCCATTAACGCGTGTGTGAGATGGCAAGCCATCAATAGTGCCCAGGGGGGATCATCCAGCACCTCTCCATTCTTATCAACAGGTCAGCTTCACTGCCCAAATTAAAACTGATTAGCTGCAATAATGACCAGGCGTAAATTGAACACAGGAAGGACAGAGGATAGGGGAGTAAGAGCCACAGCAACCCCAAATTGTCCTGCATCGCCATTTCTCTTCTCCTATTGTGTGAGAGGTGAATCCGTCAACGTACCACTCATTCCACGTTGCTTGAATTTAAAATGAAAGGCAATTTAGGAGGTAAGATGTTAGTTCAGGTCACTCATTTCAGACTGCAGCCTGCACGTCATTTTGAATATGGCTTTGTTACAAAAGCGTTTTGCTGAGAGACAGGGAACACTTTGTATGGCAAGGGCTAACGTGTCAGGTCCAATCAAAGGCCACAGCCACCCCACACACACACACACACGCACACACGCACGCACACACACGTCTTTCTCCAAAGCTGACAGTCTATCCTCTAATAGCACCTTTTTACCACTTCCCAGTCATTACACCAAAATTATACCTTTGGCGTCCGGATCAATCATAAAGACAAAGCCTTCAATTCTATGCAAATCCACCAATACCTTTGTTGTATGCCTCCACTCTCTTATTTTAAGTCTGTGTTCAGGCTGCTGCTATTGTCATCCTCAGTCTCTACATAATCATATGGCTTATAAGATGCATTCTAAAGATTCAGTGCTTGTCTAAGAGGCAGATTCATGCTTTGCCTGCCATCACAAACAAAGATGCAGCATTTTGTTGTGGGTCATGAGTTCATCCCAATGTTCTCTGTTGTGTTTCTGCTCTCTAAAGGATAAGGAATGCTTAGAATGAACGAAGTCACAAGCTAAACAAGACCAAGACAACAGGAGGAGGGAGACAAAAGCCCATTTAGGGGAATGGATTGTTGATGTGTGTAGGATTTCAACTTGTAAAATTAGATTGAAGTCACTTAGCTCATCCTTCCCAACCTTTCTACTTGTGACATATTCAGCATCATGAAGGTCAAGCAGATTTTAGAGCAGTTTCACACACATTCTCCAGCAGCTCTGCCATTTTTATGAATGACATAACACAATCAAAATAATTCCAACATTTGTTGTCACATACAGCAAATCTCCTCACTATCTGCGAGCTGCCTGCCCCCAGAACACACTGTAAAAAACCACTATCTCTGTAGACAGCCCAGGATCTGGGGGGGAAGGGGAGGGGACAAGATAAGGAGGAGGGAGGGGCAAGCTACGTATACTTCGAACTTCAACAAGAAGTAACGTCACCCAACATCGCTTAGAGCACCTAATATGGCTATTTTGATACATTACATTTTTACATTTGCACTAAACCATACAGTTGAAACTAGACCTCAAACTTAACGGGACCATTCTTAGGGAATACTTAATACATGCGAGCAAAAGCAGCAGAAGATATAGAGATCACAGGGACCTGATGAGACAGGAAACAAATGAAGGGCACAGAGAGCTCGCTGAGTAGAGGAATGGGACAAAAGTGTCTACATCAATATTGGAAAGTATTTTCTTAGATTATTTTTGAAAGATGGGAAAACATTGATTTATGGAAGCAGTATCAAGCATTACAATTTCTCCATCAAGCATTTTTCCTGTCTTGATGAAATCCTCTTAATTGATATTCAAGCATTGTAAGCACTGAGACAAATTCATATTTGCATCTGTATCCATGAATGGACAATATAATGCAGTTAGACTCACTCAGTTTTGTATTCTGAGCTAATCTTATTTTATATTTCCTTAGGCTAACAGTGTTACATACATACATACAAGTCTAGAATTGTTATTTCCCAATTTTGATTTGAGGTAATAGGTTACATTATGTAGCTTTTAAAAATTTTTTTTTTTTTTACACATAAGCTAAGTAATTGGATTTTGGAAAACAGTGCTAGGGCATAATTTTTCCTTTCTTTTCAGGGCTCACTTTCGCAATAAAACTACAACAACTGCAACGCATGTCTGGAAGCATAAAATCAACAGACATGACAGTTGTGTACGTTCGACACTGGCGGCAGTTTGGATTGAGGCATGCGTGTTAATGCTGGGGGCAGGGGAGTGGCCGACAGGGGAAAGTGCTATGTTGGGCATGCAGCTGAGTCCCCTCTGCCTCATTGTATCATTATTACATAATGCTGCACTTACGTAAAAACCATATAATTCCAAATTTAGGAATTTCCATGTTTTCCCTTCAATTGGATTTTAAGGATTACATGCTCCTTAAGAAAATGCTTTAACCCCAAGGCTTTTAAGGCCTTTCCAATATTTTAACAAGCATACTTGCAAGGCACAAAACCAGGTTAATTTTCTTACTGTAACTCTGGAAAATTTGACATTTTGGAAGTACAACATTTTCAGCAGACAGCAGCAGTAAGCTGAGCATCAGCCTCTGGTCTCCAGCTACCAACACAACTGTGAGTAAAGCACTTGCTGTGTGTGGTTTAAGCTCTGCACAACTCTGCAGTCATCTCCTTTGAAGATGTTTTCAGCTCTGCGCTGGGGAACCTTAGAGGCAGGGGAAAGCTCTGTGATTGAAGCCCCAACGTTCAACCTACATTCCTGGGTAACTGTACAGGACGGATACCAGCTTGGGTTGTTGTGGTGGGGTTGACTGAAGCATATGCCTGCCTCTGTGTGACACCAGGGAGTAATGCTGGGCATAGTGGGCTTCAATTGGCTTATCGGCCACAGGATATTGGGTTGGCATGTGCCATTGAGTGAGCCTCCCATGTCTACTTTGGGTTTGTCATACACAACAACACACAAACACAACACACAAAAACAACAAATGGCTTTCCAAGTTTACACCAGCATTGCAAGCTCTATAATAAACCTGAATAGGTAGGTTTCACATTTGCTTTTCTTTGGTTGCCTGCAGCAAGAATGTGAACTGCAAAATGAAGATGTCAGTATTCATACTCTGTGCTCCTATTTGAGGACCTCTTCAGAAGTGGCACTGCTGCGTAGTAGAGAAGCGAAGCAAATGAGGAACAATTAGTGCTGGATGTCAGAGAGGCTGGAGAAGACAAGCCACAAGATTTCTTGATTTAAAGCCATTTCACTCCAAATGATCTTTTTATAGTGAATTGTATCTTACTTTTTTTGCACTAAAAGGTCGGACCTCTTACATAAAGCACTATTTTTTTAAACGCTGCACTGACAAAAGGCTTTTTTGCCATCTCTCCCACTCTCCTCCTCTCAAAGGATGTTTGTGCTCTCTGTCCTCTTTCTCCTGTAGCCCTTTGTTTGTGTGGCTGGCTGATTGTTTTCACCTGCCCACTGACATGATAACTACTTGGTGCCGACTCACTGATGATGGCCTGTTCTATCGACAGCAGCCACTGCTGTTGATGTTGATGGAGATGCAGTAGCAGCAGATACACTTTGTTCATTTTATTAGGTAGGAGGACACATAAAAGGTTTGAAGGCTGCAGATGCGCAATCTTACAGTGATTCATCTGGACCGTAAAGCAGAGCAGCTCAAAATCTCCTCAAATGAATTTATGTTTCTTTGTGTTGTATGATCTTATGTTATCTTGATAAAATGAAAGAAATAAGACAGCACAGTAATTTAATTTGTGCCTGATACAGTCAATAACCTTTCAGTAGCAGAGTGATGTATCTTTTCCTGCTTTGTTCCATGGTGCTGCTGCTATATTTTTGAAATGTCAGATATTAAGAAAATCTTCTCAAATCTGTATCTTATACAAATAAGTTCACTATTTTTGCAGGCAAACCAAAATCATCAGCTTAGATCACACATCGAATTGTGATCAACACACTCTAAATGATGTAGAGAATGAACGGGAATGTTGCAGAGGAGGACTCCGCTTATCCCATAATGCAGCGTACCTGCCCGTTGGGCTTGGGTGAGCTTCGAGTAGACGACGTCAGCCGACTCAATCAGTGTTCTGCTGGTTTGAATCATCTAGAAGACAAAGAAGACATGTACTTAATTTGCATCTGATCACAGCAACATACCGGCGTCATACTTGAAAAGCCGTAAGCACAGGCCCAGCCAAACACAGGTGACCTTTAAAGTATATATTGTAAATAAAAAGCAAATAGCAATACCAAGAGGGAAACACACAAATAAATTGCTGAAGAGGTGTCTATCTTGCCACATTGTTAGTCACTGACAGCAATTATTTGGGCTGAGCTTTTTGACGCTATGTTTACAGGCACACTAACAATTCAGCTTAAACACAATTAACGCAATGTAGCTGTCATGTAAACGTCT
This sequence comes from Etheostoma perlongum, assembly GCA_026937815.1. Lineage (NCBI taxonomy): Eukaryota > Metazoa > Chordata > Actinopteri > Perciformes > Percidae > Etheostoma > Etheostoma perlongum. The sequence goes on along the minus strand of CM049385.1, from coordinate 16,011,042 downwards.
TTATTTGATTACTTTAATTGAGGTAAGATTATAATCAGAGGAAGCAATTTCTTTCCAATTAATTGGCCATGTAAACAACATAGCTCACATTTATTTTGTCTTGTCTACAAGTAAGAGAGAAGCCTAGATGAAATCCATGTGAAAAGCTGTTTAGTATTACAGCAGTATAAGTCCAGTGTTTTATTCTTTCCAAACAATCTAAAACACATGGCCCTGGATTAGACTGGATCTGTCTTTAGACTATATAAACTGTATTTAAGCTCTCAGCACATTCAAATAAAATGTCTGCATGTCAAGGAAAGTACTATTCCGAGATGCAACGTCCCATTTTCACCTCTACTTTTGCACGTGACCAACACAACACTGTGTAGTTTGAGCCCTAAACATCATCCCACAGGCTTCAGAAGAGCAGCTGGACCAGCCCTACAGCACTAAGAAGGTAGCTAATGAAGTTTCACACTTCTTGTTAGTAGGGAGACAAGGAGTAGACTCTCATACTGTGTGTGCATGTGGATGCCTTTTCTTGTTTTGCTATCCTTATGAGAACTATAGTGGGCTCACTTTGGACTGGCCCTTCGTTAAGGCAGAATCTTTGATGCCTAATACATTAAGTATTTGATGAACCTACAGTACATGTCCAATAATTTCTTCACCAACCCCTAAATGGTTGTGAACTGTGAGTTGTATGCATACTGTATAAGTGACAGTAGCAATAGTGAAAGTAAGACTGCATTCTGGTCTTGAAAGTAGCACCTCTGCTTCTACTGTACTACTGTAGTGGATTACTTCCAGTGTGACTGTTTTGTGTAGAATGTAGTCAATGATAGAAATGTATCCCTGTGCAAATAAATACAATGTACATGTACAGTATGTGTGTATATGAGCTGGAAACTGAGTTCCAGCGTGCTGCTGACGCTTTGTTCTGCTAAGGGTAACAATGCTGGCTGGCTGCAGCCCACATGGAGGGGGGGGGGGGACTGAGCACACACACTGCACACTAATATCCTACAGTAAATGGCCGGGTGTTGGCAGCCATGAAGTCACATGTACTTACACACATGTGCACACACACTGGGTCCTCTGTTCTTGAGAGGGGAGTGTGCCAGCAGGCACAAAACCTCAGCTGACCAGGCCCAAAGCCTCAGGACAAGATCATAGGTTACGTACATACAGTTCATTAGTTTATTAACTTTATGCAATAATATCTCCCTTGAAAACAGCCAACCGCTGATATATTATTTGCATGTGCTGGACAATTAACAGGCCGGGAAAGGTGATGAGACCTGAGAATGCATGTTCTAACTACTAAAACCCTAAAATATGGCTTCTGGGCCCGTATTTCTCTCCATCTTTTTGTGGAGTGGACAAAGAGAGTTGCTCTGACAGTGCCAAGCTTCCTGTCAAGTGCGAGGCCTCATAAAAGCCCAGGCAGATTCTATTTGGAGCCGCTCGCTGCATCTGTCCTGCAGGAGCACCGACGACCTGAACAGCGTGGACCCAACAAACTTGTTCCTCGCTCATGACCCAATTCACCAGCTCCCAACAAGCCTCACAGGAGAGGAGGAAGAGGGGAGAGGAAGCAGTGGGTGATAAATAATTACAGACAGTCCTCTAAACCCCTTTTCGGGCCGTGCCAATGTCAAGTGGTGAAAAATGCAGTGTTCTTTGTAAAAGAGGAGGCAGGGTGGAGAAGGACATGCTAAATTATACAATGAGTATCTGCAGCTTGACAATCTGACTGGTCAAATAGGTGGTTTTAGCCATGTTAAGAAGTCTAGTAAAACACATCCAGCTGTGCGAATACGTAAATCAAATGATAAGCAAACTAGCATTAGGGAGTACTTTGGACGTCTTCAAGTGATTTGGCATATTATCAACTCTAATCTCTACCTGAAGTAGATATTTAGAGAGATGTTACACACTTTAATAAGATTGTTATTGTCTCACATGAAAACTGATGCATTTATGTATGCGTGGCGTGCATACTGAATGTGTACTTCAATATCAAAAGATTGCTCATCTGTGTATTACCATATTCAGTCTATCACAACAACAGTACAAAGGTTTCTATTTTTCTGACAGCATCACACACTCTGTTGTGTATGTGCAGATTATTTACCATGTCATAGGCGTTGAGCACTTTGCGCGCGCAGCAGCTCAGGTACAGGACCCTGAGCTTCCATGGTGGGGTAAGTCTCGCTCAGGTCCACTGTTACCTTCAGTGACCGCTCACTGTTCATCAGCCAGGAAGACATCGTCAGGATACACTGCTTCATGTTGGCCGCCGGGGTCAGGCCACAGAGCTCTTTGAAGGACACCATGGCATTCTGGGAAGGCAAACAGACACAGTGAATGAAAGCATTTTGGATATGAACTAGGGCTGCAATTTTTTGTTATCATCGCCATATCAACTTGCGCAATAAACACATTGTGAAAAATTGTGACAGATTGCGAAAGACACTTAGCGATTCTTTCTAGTGAAAGAGAGTATTAGCAGAAAACTGCACTTGGAAGTGTAACTGTTATTTTTAATAAATGGTGCCTTTTGTGTTGGAAATCTTGTTGGAAGTAATTTCCATTCCGTTTTTTTAATTGAACAAGCATTTTGTTGTATTTCAACAGTATATTAAATGCCACAAAAAGGCAGAATTGAGTACATTTTAATATCCCTCAATTCAATAGTAATAATATTATCGCATATTTTTCTCATATTGTGCAGCCGTAGAATGAGAACACAAAAAGGCATAAATAAAAATCAATTCCGCATGCTGCATTTGTGTCAATTAATTAACCCTTGTGTGGTGTTCATATTTTTGTTACACAGCCAATGTTCCCGGGTCTGGTGGTCCAACCACATTATTATGCTTTTAAATCAATACAGCCATAACAACGTATGCAAAAATACATAAGATGTTTACTTATGCTCAATTACCAATGATATATATATCATGTATGGTTCATATTTGCCATTTACCCCTGTGAGATCACATTTATTTTGATCAATTTCATTTTTTTGTGAGAAAACAAGGAAATTAAATTATAAAAAAGGAAAAATAAATATAAACATAATTTTGTGCTTATTTCTGAGAACTTAAACAGGTAAAAGTGCTTAAAATGTAACAATTTTGTAACTTTGTGTAGGAATAGCAGGTGCAGAAAGACAACATAGTTTCATAGCACCTACAATTAAATACACTCGGGTCCAGAAGACCCAAACACCTTATATGTAATAGTTATGTGTAGGGGGAGTGTACCGTGTGCAGTTATTGAAAATAAGTTATTTTTCATGGCCAATAAGTTTGAGTTAGAAGAAATAATATATAGCATAATTTTTCTTTTAGCAAACATTAAAAATGCATCCTACAGACCAACAAGGGTTAATAGATGTTCACTCGTCTGAAGTTCCTCTAGGAAGCAGCATCAATTAAACATGTTAATGTATACCAGCATAATTAAATTAAATATTCGGTATGGCTTAACCTCTAAACTGTCACTACAGTAACCAAAGCAACTAAGGCAAATCCCTGTAGCGTTACTGTGCTTGGATTGGATTGTGGCCTTAAAGGCATAACTTTCTCCCACTTTTTGTATATGACCTTGAGTGAGGAGATTTAATATGAGAGGGATCGGGATACTCCCCTCAGACCAGAAAAGAGGAAAGATAGCAGAGTGTGTTTGTCTTGATGACACATCTCCCATAACGTCAGTCTGCTCATTCAACAGCCCAGCGGCTCTGGAGCCAAACTTCTGACCACAGCCTGAAGATCCTAAGTACATTCAGTCACTCATCCCTCTCTCTTTCTTCATTTCTCCTTCTCTTTGCTCTGCCTCCTCTACACATATCTTTGTGTTTATCTTTCGGGTTTCGCTGCAAATATCAATCTTAAACTATAAAAAAAAAATTAAATTACCCAAGCGTTCCCGTTTCTACATGGACCACTGACCATGTAAACTCTCTGCAGCTAGATAAATAGAAAAATCCATCTCAACAAGTCCTGTTTATTTAATCTAGTACTGATAGCATATCTTATTTTTCATAAGGGGCAGCTGTTGCTCAGTTAGAAGAGTGGGTCTGCCATCAATCACAAAGTTAGTAAGTTGAACCTTGAGCTCATCCTCTCTCCACTGTCCTTGAGCAAGACACTAAAGTCTACAGTGTTCCTAATGTTTTTTTGTCAAACTTGTAAGAAGAATGTGTTTCTTACACCTTCAGTTTCTTCCAATCAAAAAAACCTAATTTGGCATGTTCAGAAGGGTAAGATTTGGAACCAAAACAAATAACAGAATGTGGATTTTAATTTACTGTCCAGGCAGATTTCGGCACAGCCATCATTGAAGCCTTATACTAACCTAAAATTGGTTAATAGTGTCATGTCTCTCCCCACCCCAAATTTGATATTTTTGCAAAACTCTCACAACAGAGCAGATGCAATGTTTTTGAGCTGCCAGTCGGCTTTCCAGTCCACCAAAGCCAGAGTTTCTGAACGTCTGGGTTAAAAGGCTTTGCAGCAACAACGCAGCTGCCTTTCACGGTTTTTCATTCTTCTGTCAGCTTGGGAATTTCAGCGACCGAACAAGGCCCACTTTTTCAAATGGCATCCCATCAGTTAGCTTGCTTAAAAGATAGCCAGAAAGGACAGCGTGACAGAGCGAGGTGAGAGAAGAGTGAGAGACAGTGAAAGTGAAGGTATACTCACTGGCTCTATTGGAAAACTGGCATCTTACCTTACAGAACTTCTGTTACTCAGCGGGTTATTAATTGCTCTGCTGATTGGCTTTTACTTCATGTTCCACAAGCTCAGTCTCAACTTGGAAAAACTGCTTTTAGTTTAAGCGCACCTGACTCCTAGAACAAATTACAGCGCTTTCTTCAAGTCAACACAATTGTGCTTCTTGGACTTCCTTTAGAAATCAGGTTTTAAACCTGCAAACTTCTACTTGTAACTGCTTCACATAATTGTATTTTCTTTTGCATCCATTTTATTCTAATATATTTAACAAATCATTTTCCAATTCTGAATGTTTTATTGTCTTCCTATATTTCTTTTGATTGTACTTTCTGTGTTGTTGTTCTGTATTTGTCTTTGTAATCTAACTCTATGACAGTGAAAATGAGGGTCGCCCCTCAATGTTCTCTTGAGGATAAATTAAGGTTAAATGGAAAAAAAAGCAATTTAGGCAGAGGCATGAAGAACAGCGCCTGAAACTGCTAAGAGTGAGGGTGATGATGAGAAGCATTGGAAACACAATGCAGGTAAGAGAGCATTAGAGAGAATAAGAGTGCCATTGTTGGTACTTGGTGAGTCCGTCCACACACTTACTACTCTGCATTGTGGGAACCAGCTGTCTCGCTGGGCTAGACCTCCAGGCAATCCACCCCAACACCCCCTACCCCAGAGGATGTGCTGACTTTCCTGTAGATGGAGAGGGTGGCCACGGGATATAGTAGCCATCTGTATGCTGAGCCTCAACCACAGTTAACACCTCTTGGGCCATTGAGCACAGGAAGAAACACAATGATGGAAGACGGACAGCTTTGGGGCTCTGATTTAAAACCCGGTGTGTGCATGCTTGAAGACTATGAGCATGTCTCTGTGTGGTCTGAGCATTTATTATACTTTGTATTATTCCAGGCATGTATGTATGCGACTACATGTTTTTCAATCATTATTGTGCAATAAAAGCTACACCGTTTCCAAGCCATGGTGTTAAAAAACACCAATGAGAGGCTTGTGTTTTTAATTACTCCCTTCCCCCACTTTACTCCCCTTCTAACATTCCCCAAATGAGAGCTCCGTGTCCAGTTACAACACTGCTTTTGTTTCTCTCTCTCTCGTCTCTCTGGCCCACAGTATTGAGTGGTGGTGAACGTGCCAATGATGGCACACAAACACTGTTCAGTTAATAAAAAGAAACTCCAAGCTGGCAGCTCTCCTCCATCAACACTTAAGGTTCATGGACAGCAGCACTCCTCCCACAAAGTCAAAGTCTCCCACAGAAATAAACAATTTGTTGACTAGATCCACATATAAAATATGGCAAACAAATCATATCTGCCCACTGGTCAATGTTCATGGATCTCCTTTGTCCTTTAATGGTCATACTTATTATTCAAAGCAGACCACCTGGAAGCTTGTAAGGAGTCTTACAAGAGCTTAGTTAGTTAAAATACCGCTTTTGACACACATCTAACAGGTGTGTGTGCACTGCTTTCATGTATAAGGTTGTATCTTGTGGCATTACATCTGGCATTTTTGTGAGTAAAAAAAGTATTTTTTTCTCATGTTAATGTCTAATCTTGGCTTCAGGAGTGGCGAAGCATCCAGAGCTGGTTGTATCCTTGTGGGTTGTTGGCAAACGGTCCTGCTTCTGCCCTCCAGCTCCCTCTAGATAAAAGGCACCAGGCTCCACACAGCTGGCCTCTACACAGCTTTCACAACTGTCCTTTTTACACTTAAAAAGGCAAAGGCCTTGTTCTTCATTTATAATCTTTAAAGCTTTCCTCCCAACTTCACCTCTTTCATTTAACCCTTCCATTCATTTTTTTAAAAGAAAACATTTACATTTCAAACTGTTGTGGTGCCAGCGTTGTTTGATCAGGTTAAAAGACACAGATTCACACCCAATTTTATATATACTCTATATATTTGAACAAACATGAGTGTCAGCTGTCACATATGACATGCCTCTAATTATTTCATATGTAGCATTAATTAGTTGATTGAGTGATTTTTTAGTTATCTGGGTGCTTAGTTGAGTTTTACAGAAAATAGGATGTTTGATAAGTCCGTGTCAGATTCACAAAACTTCAAAGTGAGCCATATTTAATGTCTTATTAATATAATGTTCCAATGTTGACTCACACCTGAGCAATTATTAGGACAAAATCATGATAAACTGTTGAGGTATTTATTTGTCACTGATTTAGATTATTCAAACAAGAAATACTGTGATTGGGCCAAACCTTTTCCAAGTGAGGAAACACTTAGTGAGGATTGTTCATTATTTGTTTGTATTTACACTCTTATTTCTAATGATTTTACTGAGATTTCCTTCCTTTTATCCCTCTGTGACTTAGGCTGTAATATGGTCATGTTACGAACCTCTAACATTCTGGATCAATTCATCTCCCAAGCAGAAACAAATTTATCTTTGTATTAGGGTCTTGGGAGAAAAAAATGATGTCCTCTTTTCAGATCATTGCCTATTTCCACAACTGAAAAATGCATGCCACAGGTTCTCTAATTGCATATCTGCTTATTTAGTTTGGTCTGTCTTTTGTTTGCTGTACCATTAGACTGAGGTTACTGTCTATACGGACGATAATGGACAAACAATGGTATTTATAACTGTTCTGGATACATAAAAAAGGAGTGTGCTACATTAGCTCCTGGAGGAACACATAAGTATGTCTAATTATGTGTCTTCCATATTTTCCAGCATTGGCTACTCATGAAAACAAGACACCAGGTTACAGGAGATATCAGGTTAAGGCAGGACATTAGAGAAGAAAATCAGTAATCAGATTTGTCAACGAAAGTTTTTTGTTATCTTTTGCCCAATTGTTTTTTTTTTTTTTTTAAGATAAGCACATAATTAGCACATAAATAATCGTGTTTGGTTACATGAAACACTTTCATATACAATTTAAGAAGCACAAACAAAATAATAGCATTTTTCATTTCTTTTTATAATTTTTGAAAAATGTTTTAAATAATTCTATTAACACATTTTTTTCCACAGTTTGACAAAGCATTGTTGATGGAGTTGTGTCAACAGTGTGTTCAGCACTATTATTTTAATATTGTTAGCTTTCAGAGGACAAGAGTCTGCCGCTCTAAACTGACAACCAAACAACACCTAGCTAGGTATCCACTCACTGGCTCTCCCTGTATTGTAATTTGTAGAATGAACAAATGAGAAAAGCTTCGTATCACACCCTTCACTCATCACAAAAAAAAGATATGTGCACTGAAAGACTTCTGCTACTGGTCTTCATCCAAATATACACCGTGGTTACTATCTTAATTTGCTCATCTAGAGGAGTTTTAAAGTAATGCGCTAAGTGCCTAGCAACCCATTCCTCTCCCATGGGCAATTATTGCTACTCATTAATGATTACAATATTCATAAACATGATTATTTTACAGCAATGCCACTTTATTACCATTCTCTTTTACAACATAAATAGAGCACTATTAGCAACAAGCCTCTATCCAAAAGAGCAAGTGAAATGAGTCCAACCAGAACCAGTTACATCAGTTTTCACCTATAAGCAATAAAAAGGCCATGCAGTTTAATTTGGTGGAAAAGGCAAGTCCATCTTTTCATATCTTCACCTAAAACCCAATATGTAGACAACCATTCAAAGTTAGTACTGTAACATAATGGTAATTCAGAATAACATGTAGATGTGTTGTTAAGCATACCAGGGTCTGCAGAGCATGAACATCAACTATTTTGATGATCCTGCTATCTTTACTATAGCATTGCATTTTCACCCAAACATCTACTGTATGTGCAGAGACTTGAAAATGTTCTATTTGGATCCAAGTGTCTCCAGCAAAACCTCAAAAGTTGTTTATACCATCAAAAAAATATTGCCAGATTTTCTTAAGAACAGATCTGCAATATTGCTATAGTCATTTACAGACTGAACATCCAATCTACCGAAACGTAGATCAAGTGCTAAGTCTAAAAAAGGTGTAGCTTTAAAATGATAGAGAGAAGTAACTGGTGGAGAACCAAATCCACTTCATTGAGTCTCTGTTGCCATTGTTTATAAGATAAATAGCATTGCTCTGTTGAATTAAAATTATTTCATTCAACTTTTGGACCACCATCACACTAATCAAAGAGTGATCTATGACATTATTTACTTGTTCTGAATGTTTAATAAGCATTTCATTAGCATTTCACCAGAATGTAAAAAGTCCTTCAAACAGAACTCATTTCATAAATACTTTAAGTATGTAGTTCCTTACCTGCACATTTTCTCTGAGGTCTGTAGCCTCCCGGAGGGGCTGAGTGGAAGCTCTGAAGAGCTCGTCCACTACTTTGATCCCTGTGGTCTTGGTGGTGGTGTACTCCCGGGCCTTTCTATTCTTCCTGACAGACAGACCCCTCTTTTGTGCCTTGCCACCACCCCGCCTGTTGGTGATGGCTACATGGACAAACAGGGTGGTGTTTGGTAGGAATTCTCCCATCAGTGATTGCAGGGGGACATGTCTATAGCCTGGCTGTAGGCACTCAAATGGGATGGTATACTGGCCAATGAACTCGTCTCCAATGTAGTCGTCATCAAGCACCACAAAGCGCAGTACTGCAAGTTCTGGTAAATTAATCTGGAATTCAAAACTCTCATCAAAAATAGGATTATCACCATTCTGGGACACAGTCTTGGTTCTTTGCTCAGCACAGTCAGCTGGAATGCCATGGATCTCCACATATATGTAGGGCTCCACCACATCACCCTTAGCAGCAGAGCCGCGAGGCTTGGGCAGATTCTGCCCACTGATGACCTTAATGTGAAGAAGCTGGGCAGACACCCCTGGCAGCGAGTCCCGAGCATTGGCACTAAAATAGGACACCTCTTCCCTCATGATGGCTGGCCGCAGAACATACCCACAGTTTCCATTCTGCCTGAACCAGCCTAGGTTGAGGTCCATCATCAGGCCTGGTGTCTGGTAGTTCATGGCCACAATCTGACAGCCACACTTCCAGAAATCCTGGGGGTTCATGTTGCTGGCATCAATTCTCATAGGTGTGGGATATACCCTGGAGAGAAAGCGCTTGTTATAACAGACAAATTCCTCTGGGAACTCATTGGCAAACCTGTTTGCATCAACCTCATTGAAGGAGCATATCTCCCAGTATTTTTGGTCTCTCTTAGAGATCTCAAAGTCCCTAAACTGGACTGACTTGCAGAGAGATACAAGATCAGAGAGCTCCCTACACAGTCTGAGTCTCCTGTAGCTTAAGCCATTTAGCTGGTCCTTTTCATCAGCTCCCACTCTTCGAGACATTTCCAGACCCTCTTCTTCATCTGTCACATCACCCTCATCAGTGCAGTTGGGTGGTAGCCTCTTTCCCTTAATGAGGATTTTACCTTTGAGTTTCTCAGGGGAGGGTAGGTAGTTTTCCTCCTTGAATGGGGGTTCAACATACAGCTTGTCCCCAAGAATCTTCTTCATATGCTGTGCTATGACCCTCTGTTGGGGGATTGAGCAGTGGGTCACTAGACAGAGAATCAGGGGATACTCTGAGCTCTCAAAAGCATATTGGTTTATAATGTCCAGGACTTTAGAGAATGCTAGATGTGAGGCTACAGAACTACCCACGTACACCACTGGTTCATTATCAGGGCCATCCCATACAATGACCTCAATGCTGCGACAGCCCATTCTTAGAGCTCGGATGTAGCTGCTGATGTCTGACGAACCCCAGAAATGGTCTTCCAGAAGTGAGGCATTATGTGACGAGTTGATGTAATAGTGGGACAGAGGCTGGGTCATATCTTGGCACACACGTTTGTGCTGAGGGTCAAAGATGTGGCATTCAGATGAAAGGAGGTAGTGTGTAAACCCATCAATGGAGAGGTAGGCCCTCTCCCTCCCTTCGGCAGATGGCTCAAATTTCTGAACAATATCCCTGCACATGTCCTCCGTTACACCTTCCACACCCTGCTCCACCTCCACGAATAGCATCAGATCTTTACTGTCCAGATACTCCTTGTTACTGGAGAATTGTACCAGTAGAAAGAAGATCTCTGGCCGTGTGCAGAGCTCACAGTAGGCCTCCACAAAGGTGTCCATGTTAATTCCCTCTCCATATTGGTCTTTAGCTTTCTGGAGTTCCTTGAACTTCAGCTCTATCCTAGACTCTTTCATTCCAGGGTTGAGCCCCTTGATGATCTGGGTGGCCCTGAATAGGTCTATGTGTCCTTCCTTTTCCATATCTGCAAGTTCAAACACTGAGCCAATCCAAGATGTTCGTAGACTCGGTTGACTGGGTTCTACCATGTCTACAGTGTGCCGGCCATAAGACACCAGATACCTCAGGCCCATCACCCAGGTGCTAACAACATCTGCTGTACTGGCTACCAAATCTAAGGACTCATAGTTATCCCCATAGATGATTGAGAAGGCACATTCATCAGGGAACTGATCTGAGAGTCCATTGCTGCGCAAAACTGGTGTTTTCTTTCCCAAACGGACCTCCTTAATGCCCTTGATCTCTAGTTTGGCCTTTTCCGAATCCTTTTTTGATGGCTCCCAACGAAGCCAGTGCATGTCTGGATCCAGCAGGAAGTAGCGGTTGTACATGCGTGAGTTAGAGCGCACCTTCTTCATCTCACAACCCTCCATCATAAAGGCCATGCAAGCAGCTGTGCTGTTCATCTTGCGGTCATTTGGCATTGAGCTGAAGGACACCGTTTTCTTCCTCACCTGCCTTTGTTTGGAACCATCCTGGAAACAAAATGGGATGGGGGAGGGTTGGGGTAGAGAAGGTTTATTGGTTACACTTTGTATCTATATTCAGAAAAACAGTAAACACCACAGTAAGATTATGATTAGCTGAGTTAACACATTTATCATTGAGTGGATTTACACATAGATACATATGCACATCTAACCAAAAAGAAAAATCCTAAATCTAAACACAAGCTGTTTACGCTGGACATGATATCCGGGAGTTGAACTGGCATCTCTCCAGCTACCAGTCCACACTCTGTACTTTGGTCCATACTTGGACTTGAACCACCACCCTTTCAGTCCCCTACCATACTCCCTACAGACTAAGCTACTGTTACCCCTAAAGTAACTTTATGTGAAGGCAGAGTAACTGCTGGGGTTTTCCCTTGAGACCAATTGTAATATGCAGTAAAGCATGAGGTCCGTTTCTTTTTTGGACTACTTGATGTAATGATAGGGTACAGAACTTGAGATACAATTTTGGCTTGGCTGAAGTCAGAATGATTTCATCCCTCAAACAAAGTTGAGGGCTTTAAATTTGGTTTCAAATTACCTTTTAACTGCAAATGAGATGTGGTTAAATAATTATCCTGTGGGCAACCTCTCATAAATACATTTCTTGCCAGACAATTCCAAAGACATTACGATGTTTGTTAAAACTCTGTGGAGACTATCTCTCTATAACCAAGGTAAAAGCCAAACTTGTGAAAGTAGTGAAACAGATGCGTCACACACCACCTGCCATGACATGGCTGAACTTTTTTAGCTTTTAGGTCATGAGCCTAGCTGGCAGAAAGCAGACAGACATACAGCACTGCCCTATTTCCCTACAAGGCTGTGGTTAGCTAGAAAGCCTGAATGCAGATGGCCTGGTTAAAGGCTTGGAAAATAGGCTTGTTGAATAATGCAAACCACAGAGAAAAGCACAGTAAAGTAAAAACTAAACCAATGCACAAATTGCTTTTACATATGAATTATTCTAGACACAAAGCCTTTGAGACTGTCATTGTTGAAACTCAGACAAAGGACAAATTAGTTTTAAAAATGATTTTGTGAAAACAAAATTACCACACTCCCATGTCAGTGGTGATTCTTGATTACTACAATTGATATGAAACCCATGTAACCAAAGCCACCTAATCTCAATTCTCCTTGTTCTATGTCTGTTGATCGTTTTTAGTTTGAAGAGAGGAAGCTAGAAAGAGCAGAGGACCCCAGGGCTATGGAGGAGTCAGTATGTCTTTTCCCCAAGAGAGTGACTGCCTGTACAGGTGTGATGGATCTCTCCTGAGCATGAGTTTAACTGTAGTCAGAATGAAAAGCCTCAGGAACATCCATCTTTCACCTGACGGTCAGAGGCAGATAACGCCCGGCACCTCATCACGATTAATGAGCACCACTTGATGCAAAACTGAAGATATGACATGATGATCGCTCTCTGGTTTTGCCCTTGTTTTACAACCTCTATCTCTTACCCCTACACATAAGTACTCAATATCGTAATTAAAAAAAACTGTAATATATGATCAAAAATTACTAATCATTCTTTAATGTCAATGAAATACCTTTTGAAAAAATAGATTCACTGCTCTTACACAAGATATGGCCCGATGCTGGGACCACTCATGTCAAAATGGTTGTTCACAATGTGTTAAAATAGTTATTCAAGCATTTATTTTCGCCTCCTCAAGAAACACTTGCATGCAATTGCCGTAAGAGCTAGTGCTAAGACCAACAGGCACATGGTTATGCATGTGCTCTTGCCAGGACTGTGAGGGTAAGGAGGTTGCTGTTGGTTCAGCTGGAGGATAACACAATTTAACTCTTTCACAGAGGTAACCTTGAAATACAATCAACTGGTAACACTTGATTGAATGGTACATTAATTATCATGAATTCACTCATGTAGTACTTCATGAACTATCAGTAATGACGGATTAATAGTATCTCATTCATGACATAATGCATGAACAATGTGTTAATTAATGCACCGTGTATGTGACCCTTTCAAATAAAGTGCTGACCTGGTCCAGCTTTAAAATTGATTTTAAAGATGGACCAGGCAAGCTTTTTATTTGAAGGGCCACAAACATGATGAAGTAATGAAGAAGTCATGTTTAGTTAATCATGATTACAACGATACAACTCTTTAGAATATATGTACAATATGGCTGGTCAGTTTTATGAAGAAGACATGAACATTATTAATACATCAGAAATCACGATGATTCAAATACCTTAATTGGTGCATTAATTAACATTTTGTCCCTGCATTAAGTCAAGCATGAGATAGTATTAATCCTTATACATTACTGATAAGTCATGAAATACTACATGCATGAATTCATGATAATTCATGTACCATTATTGTGTAAGTGTTACCAAATAACTTGTCAACCACTTTCCATGAAAGGCAGGCAGACCACAGAAGTGATGCTAAACCTATCTTTTTTAATTTTATAAAATTATAATAATAATATACTTAGAATAATAATATACCTGTACGTCCAAGATAAATCTTGAGGCCGTAATCATGAGATTACATTTAAACTTATATGTCATCCTCCTTTATTTGACTAGTCTGCTACAATTAACAACTCAAGCCTAGTTTGTCTCTCATCTGGTTTGCTCTTCTGCTCTTTGCAAAAGTCAACCAGATGGGCGTCTACACTGACTGGGGTATTGGGGATAGTATGTTAAGAAAATAGCATGAGACAGAAAGCAGACTGAGCAAGTGGCATCTGTTGGAGTGGGAGATCTGTTCAAGTCTGATTGTTTCCAGGTGTTCCTTAGGGAAGTGCTGTAGCCACAGAGAGTCAAAGAGAGCAAGGGTAATCTTGTGTCCCATTAACATGCTGTTACAATTAGCTGGACAGCCGGGTAGGATGACATGCTCCAGTCTCTCAATCAAAACCAATACTCACAATGTGTCTATTAGGGGTAATTTCATACACTATTGAAACTGAATTCTGTTTATTAAATTTAAATGAAAACTCATAAGCCTGGTGACCTAAAGGTAAAGAAATAATGAGCTGTCTGTTCAATGTGTGCGTTGTAGATGTATGCAGAATAAAAGTTAGGGCCAAAAAAGAGAAACAAAACACAATACATTTTCAATTATAATTTCGTAAAAATTTTGATTTCCTTTTAACAAGTCTTTTTTATCTTTTTATATGCAGCTGTCTTCCCCCCTTGATCAGCCATGCTTTTGTTGCACTCTCTCACCATTTATTCACTGCCCCTGGGGCCTTTCCTGGTAGATATGTCAGTATTTCTGATAATGTGTGTATGCTTAAGTGCTTCTGGCTTGGCTGCCTGTTGCTGCTGTTGCTGTAGTGATCTGGTATTTTGGTAGTCCTCCACACCTCCCCCATCCCCTTTCCTGTGGTGACACTGACTGCCCCGGGCTGGGTCAAACACTCCCTGATGGAAGGGTGAAGCTACTGGGGACGGGGCAGGCTGTGAGACGAGTCCGTTTACATCCTCTGGGCAGTGGTATGTCGCACTCGCTCTACCACCCGTCACAGTTGTCACACCCTGATGCTGAGTGCCATGAGTAGTACAACATGGGGAACTTAACTCCAGGGAGGCAATTAATGCAACATGTTACACTGCAGTGCCCCACTGAGTGGAGTATGCCAAAACAATAACTCTTTAAAATGGTACTGCAGGGCATATTGAACAAGCTTTTTTTATAGACTTCCTACCTTTGAATAATATAATAATCATTATATATCAAATAGTCAGTAGGTCAGACTCGTTTCAGGTGAGGTTTGGCCTCCACTAGGGCTGCACTTTGTCACCAATCCTGTTTGTAGCATTTATGGACAGGATATTGATGCGTAGTTGGGGTGGGGAGGGGTTGCAGTTCAGTGGGCTGGGGATCTCATCACTGCTCTGTGCAGATGATGTGGTCCTGATGGCATCATAGGCCTCGTGTGAAACAGCTGGGATGAGGATCAGCACTTCTAAATCTGAGGCCATGGTTCTCAGCAGTAAACCGATGGGGTGCCTTCTCCAGGTAGGTATGTGTCCTAAAGTGAAAGAGTTTAAATACCTTGGGGTCTTGTTCGCGAGTGAAGGGACAACAGAGCGGAAGATTGGTTGGAGAATGGGCGCAGCGGGTACAGTATTACATTCAATTCATTTCACTGTTGTGATGAAAAGAGAGCTAAGCAAGGCAAATCTCTCGATCTACCAGTCAGATTTTGTTCCTACCCTCACCTATGGTCATGAAGGCTGGGTCATGATCGAAAGAATGAGATCCAGGGTACAAGAAATGGGTTTCCTCAGCAGGGTGGCTGAAATCTCCCTTAGAGATAGGGTGAGAAGCTCAGTCATCCATGAGGACCTCGGAGTAAAGACGCTGCTCTTTCGCTTCGAAAGGAGCCAGTTGAGGTGGTTTGGGCATCTGGTAAGGATGCCCCCTGGGCGCCTCCTTAGGGAGGTGTTCCAGGCACGTCCAGCTGGGAGGAGCCCTCGGGGAAGACACAGGACTAGGTGGAGAGATTATATCACCAACCTGGCCTGGGAACGCCTTGTAATCCCCAGTCGGAGCTCGTTCATGTGACTCGGGAAAGAATAGTTCGGGGTCCCCCGCTGGAGCTGCTCCCCCCTTGACCTGACACTGGATAAGCTTGTGTAGCGGATGGATGTGCTGTATTTTCAATTTTATGGTTCTATCATCTTCAAAACCAATATATATCTGGTTGGTTTCCCATACTCCCCCGGTCTGCTGTGTGTCCTGGAATGCAGCACTATCAGAAACTAATGCATGCTTCATATCCGGAGAGGGTGTATGTTTGTGTGGGTGCAACACAAGCACCCAAAGAAAAAACCCAGGGCTTTCTCTGCTGCCTGATCTTTTGTTGCACAAGCAAAACTAAAAAGTATTCAGACTGAAAAATGCATTGTTCTGCAGGTCAACATTTGAAGGTTACATAAAAAATGGGTATGTGTCTCAGCCACTAGACTCTCATAGGCTAGTATGAGCGGAGTGCTGAGCCGTTCAACCTGGTTTTGAACACATGGAAGATTAGTTTCTCCCCTAAAGGTCTTCCTGTGGGACTCTGGGCATGCCGCCTCTTTCACTACCCACTGCCCCATTTTTTTCCCATCCCACCAAACCTCAAGCCATCCCACCTCTTTGTCAGGCCTGGGCTGGCTAGCTGCCACTCGCTACTCCTCACTCCTATCATATCTCAACTCTAAAAAGGGGACTGCGGAAAGTAGTCCGGCATGGCTCAGTTCCTCTTGCCCACAGAGCTACTGTGTCATTTGTGTGTGTGCAATGTGAATCAGTAAATAAGGCAACAGGGAGCGTGGGTAACGGGGAATGAAGGCAGAACAGAGCAGAGACCTCTTGAGGACGCGCTCGCCAAGATGTGAGTCATAGTTTGTGTCTTGCGTTTGCCTGAATGTGTGCTGGGGAATCATAGGATCACTGTCCACACACATATAGAACACCCTGACAGACAGCTTGTCACTGCTAAGCCACAGTACACATCAAATGCACATATTGATGTTGATGTCAAACACTGAGCAATCAACCACACACAGACAGAATTTGTGTAGCCAATTACCTTTTTAGTCTCTGATATTACAGTCAAGGCAAAAATATCTTCCCCATCAAATTATCGATAGTAGCTGTCGTTCTTGGAAGTGTTGCCTCTCTGGACAAAAAATTAAGCAATAATTCACTGTCCAGGTAAAGATACTTTCACAATTAAAATTTTCATATAAATACTAATCTTATGCAAATGTATTCTTTAAATACCCACAAACAAGATAGGACAAGGTTATCCCAAATGCAACAAGTGATGACTGAGGAATTAATTACTGTCGAGTAAGGTTGGGCTGTAATACGGTATACCGCGGGGTCTTAAAAATAGCAACTGTATCAGTTTCAATACATAAAAAAAATGCAATGCACTTATATAGGAGACAATGATTAAATATTAAATATAATTTATTTAATGCCTAAAAATGCTTATGTGTGATTGACATTGTCAGTGTGGAGGAGAAAGAGAGGGTGGGGGCGGGGGGGGTGATATCTGATAATTATTGTCTTTTTTGGAGCAATACCAACCCCGTTTCCTGCAGAACGAGTAGGACAGTTTTGGCTCTTTATGGGCTTTTTCCTTGGAGGATTTCACAGCTCAGTAAGCCCTGCTGTGCTGTGCTTGGATGAGGTAGGTGGAAGGTCATCATCAGAACACCCCCCCCCCCTTCCCCTCCTCAAGTCTAGGCTGCCCACCATTACCCCAAGGCACCACACTTCCAACATCCAAGATGGTTACACAAACTGACATCTAAATCCTGTCTCACAGAGCTTAGGGCAGACATAACTCTGGCTCTAACAGACTCTACTCCCTAAATCTGGTAGCAAAGAAGCATCCATAGAGAGAAAGAACAAGAGAGAAGTAAAGATGTATGCTGAGACTGTGTATATGCAAGAGGGAGAGATAGAAGGAGCGATTGACAGAAATTAAGAAAGAGAACAAGTTTAATTATCTTAATATCAACTTAATTTGTTTAGATATCTTGGCAATGCTGTGCAACCTCAATGTCAATAAAGCAAATTAAATCAAATTGAAAAACTAAATTATCATAAGGGGGAAAGAGAGAGAAGAGGGATGGTGAGACAATAAAATGTCAGTAACGTTTTTGCCTTAGCATTGTAGCATTTTGGATCTGTCATGCTCAGAAAGCCTTTTCAAATTGAATACAGATTTTGGAAATAAGAGAGACGAGGGAGGGATGGAGAGAATAAAGAGAGAACTTGGGCCTTTCACCATTTGTCAATCTAATCTGTCATGTGGGCGTCTTCTTTAATTCTCACAACGGTACTTTCAGCGGCACATCATGCAACTCTCGTAGAACACAAAGATAATGCGCGAATAGGCCAGAAAATAAAAAGGTCTGAGAGGGGAGTATACAAATGGATTTAAATTTGAATCCAGGTGGTCCATTGTGCACACTGTTACTTTGGATGTAAAGCCCAAGTTCTGCTGTTAACACTCTTTCCGTGGAAATTCCACAGAGAACTGTGAACAAGCTAAAGATCACCAGTCTCACTAATCACTGACCCACAGAGCTATTGAGCTGTGGGACCACAGAAAAATGCACGATGTGCTGCCACCCAGCTTAGATTATTTAGTCACAAAGCATTTGTGTTTAGAAGTGCATTTTTTTCTTACTATCAGTCATGAGACCACTCAATTAGAGCCCGACCGATATATCGGCAGGCCAATATTAGGCATTTCCTGAACTATCGGTATTGGCATTTATAATGGCCAATGAAAAAAATAAAAACAAATATTTACAATATTCATTTATCAGAATCATTTACAATGCCACATAAATGATTCTGATAAATGAATATTTAAAAAAAAAAAAAAGTCAACCTTGTTATAAGTTTTTTTTAATACATTTTATTTATCAGAACTTTAATATATTTTGATGTTCCTTTGTTCTGTTGTGACAATAAAACAAAGTATCATATTACTTTAACTCATGAATAACTACAAATAACTAATGTTAGGGAATTCTGTTTAAGTTTTGTGTTTCTGGATGATTTTTTTTTTTAAATATACAGTATATTGGCCGATATATTGTCAAATTGGATTTGTTATTAATCAAATATTTGCATCAGTATCGGCCTTAAAAATCCTGTATCGGTCAGGATCTACATTCAATATATTCAGTTTGGCACGTCTACAGGTTAGGTCATTAATCATATCACACCTTACCGAGTTTAACGCACCTTTGAATGCACCCACGCACATACACATGCACACCATGTCAGGCTCTCCTGTGGTTTCTCCATAACATCGCCCCTCGTTTTCCCCAGCTGCTTTCCTTATGCTTTCCATCTACTCCCGTCACCAGTGGGGCCAATTATTTCCAGCAGAACTTATTTCATAAGCTCACTTCTGGTAAGTTTACGCGTGTTCATGTTTGCATGCTTGTTGCTAAGCATGAGGGAGAGTCAGACAGGGAGAGAGAGTGTCTTATCTTTTTCAGGGTCAAGTCACATCCAGTTTAAGATTCCCTCACAGTCAGATTCCTGTCTTATCAGTCTGTGGTTGTCTTCTTCCATATACGCAAGGTGTCCTCTGTCAATCTCAGCTCCCACTCACTCCAAGTGATTGTGTGTCTGTCAGGTCATGTTGGTAATTCTGTAGAAGCTGTGTCAAATAATAACACAATAATCCTGGTCTGTGGGAGGGGGGAGACACCGGAGAGGTTGTTTGTCCCTGGATTCCCTTACAATCTCCTGCTGAATGTACTCTCCACTGTTTTCCCTGGTTACGCGGAGGTTGTTGGAAGGTTGTTTTATCAGCTCATATTCATGCTTTTTTATTTCCTCAATTTACTATGCCAACTATGTACAAGCTCTGTGCCCCAATTGAAATAATATGTCTGAGTGTCCCAGAACAGAATCTGCCAAGACTACAGGGTTTGATTCTTACTGGAGCCACTTACACATCTAAAAATGCATGCACCGGTGCTGTTAGGACCTTTGGATGAAACTGTTCATAAAATGGCCCACTGCTGCTGTCAGATGAAAATCTGTATCTCCTAAAGCATCCAAAGGTTTTCACTACTTAAAGCTACATTCTGGACCTTTTGCACATTGGTGTTTTAATCAGTCAGTGAGAGTGGCAAGAAGTAGTTTGAACGTTTTTTTTGTTTAATACTAAAGGCACCAAAGGGACAATATATGTCAGGTGACTATTTGCTTATCTTATGTGTGGAAGAAATTAGTTTATTATTTGGGTTTTTAGGTGTGGGTAGTCACTGAAAAAGATGATAAAATCAACTTAATTTTACAAGCTGAGACTATTGTTTCGGTTAAGAATAGGATACTCTTGTCGCTTGCATCACTTATTTTGGTAAGTGGCTTAAGTTATGTTCTTAGTCAACTAACACATGATTTTGTTGCCTATTGATTAGTTGATTTAATCGAAAGACCACTTTAGATCTTATGTTTACCAGATTTGCTCATTATTAGAAATTATTAGAAATATATTATTAGAAATAACTCATTCAGCATGAAAGAAGCATAAATAAATAATCAACTAAGATCAAAACAACCAATTAGACAATTAATCGAGTAAGAGAGGGCAGCCCTAAATATTTTCATGAGCCAAACACTAATTGAATTTCACAGCATATGGACAACTGTGTCTCCTTCCAACTCCACTAAAATCACGAGAGTCAATAAAATTGGAGTTGCTGGGGTTTTATCTAACAGCCTTATGCTAAGCCTAGTCCCTGACAGCTACTGCTACAGAAGGCACTCATCAACTCCTATCAGACATAACTACCGGTGTGTTTAATACTCCCTTGTGGTCTGCATTGCTTTAATTATACAGTGTTGTCTGATCTCAAAACATTCCTCTCATCACCACAGTGTTTTCTCATTTCCCCAGAAGGTTTTCAGCCACAGGCACTAGATCGGTTTGTCAAAGATGTGGAGGATGTGACATGAAAGTGTGTTTGCTACCCGGTGATGACCAATGAAAGGATAATAGTTGACACTGGCTTTGACGCTTGTGTCCCATCATCAGTCCTATCCTTTCTCTCTATTCCTTGTCCTTTCACTCTATCACTATTGTTTGCTCTCCCACTTTGTCTTTCTCTCTGTCACCAAATCAATCAATTTCTTTTTTCCTGTCTTACGCTCTCTGTCTATTTGCTTACATAAATCCCTTCATATAGCAGCAATAAAGAGAGGAGATTGATACTGGGAAATAATTAAGGTATAACTAGCAGTGTGATGAATGTTACTACCCTTTGGGAAATGATACATGACTTCCTCAGCAACATCTGACAGAGGCAGCTGTTTTGAACGGCTCATAATGGATCATCTGCCTAAGCTTTGGTCGCAACAAAAGGGGAAGCCAGAAGAATCCTTATGGTTACACACACACACACACACACACACACACACACACACACACACACACACACACACACACACACACACACACACACACACACACACACACACACACACACAAAGTGGAAATGAAGCTATCCTCTGTTTTTTTTCTCTGTGTTTCTATGAAAGACTACAACTCACTTTGAACAGGAAGTGAAAATGTAGCATTGGCTCTTTTGTATAATGCTACCAGATGTGGCGTTTCTCTGATCCAGTTCCAATGGAATTTTGCACAGGAACTCTCTGAAGCACTGACCATATACATATATCCTTAGGTCATAGTGTTGCAGCATGGCTAAGACTGACATGTTTATCAAAGCCAGACAGCGGAAGCTGAGGATGAGCAGGGGGCTGATTAACAACAAATGTCAGCCTGTCAGTCCATGTGCCACACATCTCCGCAACATTCACCCAACACCTCAGACACAATGCTCATAGCAAATGACAGCCTGCCAAAAGATTACAGGCAACTCTGCAAGAAAGAGGAAAATAAGAGATGTTATCTGTACAGTGTAAAATAGAAATGTGGTCTTTTAATGCCCCACAAAAGATAGAGTACTATTGAAGGAGTCAACATGGGATTTGCAAGCCTGAGCATGAAGGTTCAATGACTATAAATAAAACCAGGCCACATGTTTCCTGGAGCTCAATCGCCTCTCGGACTTCATGTCCCGGCATCCTCAATACTTCAATTTGCCAATGTGGTCGCACATGCAGGCATAACCTTGACTGCTGTCTGCAATGCAGCGAATGCCGTATAGAGAGAAGTGCCCCCACCTGCCACCAGAGAGCTGTGCGGCTGCTGCAGTACAGGACACCTCTGCTATACTCATCTCCCCCACCACCCACCCACCAAACAGGACCAATGAGTGGTCGAGATAAAAAAAGGGAGAAGCATCCTGCACTGTCCGCTGACAGACGTAGACGTGCCTTGTGGTGTTCACAGACAATCACACAAACCTGTACACACACTTACACACCACAGCCTGTCCTTGATAGTGATTCTGTGGTAGTCTCCATCTTATTTGAAGTGCCCTACAGTTCTTCTTTTCACAATGCAAAAAGAGGTTCTGTTTTTCCCCCACACACACACACCACACCCCCACCCCCACCCCCACCCCCACCCCTCCAGGTGCAGCACACTCACTCTCCAAACGCCCACCATGTATGTATTTTAAACTTCTAGAGCTGAGATACTATTTAGATGCTGGAGTAGAGAAAGAGAAGAAGGAAGCTAAAATTGGCAAGTGTTCAGTGACGTCCAGTCACCTGTGTAGGTGCAGAGGACTCTGTGTGGGTAGAAGAGCAGGCGTGCTTACTGTAGCTCAACACACATGGGGCCTTTGGTAAAGGCAATTGTTTTCTTCCAAACACTTGTCTCTGCTCAGTGTTTGGCAAAAATAAGTCTACATCTCTGAGCAGGCTTTGATCAATGATGCATTTTCTCTTTGACACATTCTACGCCTGCACCCGTGAAGCCCACTCAACTCTATTAATAATCCCTGTGAGCCTGATCCTTGGCTGGGCTCATTCTGTCTCGTCAAGAGACTGGCAAACCAGCTCATGGACTGTTCCAGTGTCAGTGGGAGAAAAAAAAAAAAAAAGGTGTGGTATATACATCCCTTTTTCTTTAATCTGCTGAATGATGAGGGTTTTCAACACAGCTCCTTTTCTATTAGATAATCATTCTCCATTTTACGTAATTGGTTAAGCATACTTGGACCAAACCTTGCATGTTTTACATTGCCTCTAAACTGTAGGGCTGCAAGATTGGGAGAAAAAGTCATATTGCAATTGATAATATTGCAATTACAATTGAAATATAATAGTATCATGGGTTTACTTAATTATCAAGGAAAGGAAAGCAACTAAAATGTGTAGTTTTTTACTTGAACATACAGTACAAAGTTAGACGAACATTAGAAGAAATACATAAACTGTGTGAGGAAAAAGCAAGAGAAAAAAGAGACAGCAAAGACAATGTTAAGTGAGTTAACAGTAAACACTAAGCTTCTTAACCCTTGTATGGTATTCGGGTCAAACTGACCCATTTCAAATATTTACAAGAAGAAAAATGAACAAGTTCCTTTTTTTCTACCTGAAAATCAACTGCTTTACCTTATTTTCCGTGATAAACATGTATTCCTGACTCAATTTGGAAAATTATTCTGGATATGACCACCACTTATGTTTTTTCCAAGATAAGAATGAACACATAGTGGATTTTTAACATGAATTTTAACCTTACGACAAAAAACGAATCACACTTCCATTTTTTATTGTGTTCTAGTAGAGACTGATTGCATTCCCTAAACATATACAGTAGGTTATTCCAATTGTTTGAAATTGAGATAAAGACAATATTTGTTAATCGATTATGAAGTAAAATTTGATTTCAGCAACACAGTACACAGCACACCTCACACATTTTGCGGTTATGTAATTGCAGAGTGACATCGCGATTGTGATTAGATTAATTGTGCAGCCTGATATCTCCTCCATGCTTAAATATTCCACCTATCACAGCACTACTAAAATGCTATCATACCAGTTGATGGAAGGTAACAATATATTTACTCCAGTTCTGCACTTAAGTACAATTCATCCATACATGTACAGTACTTTCCTTGAATATTACCACTTTATACTACTTTAAACTTCTACCCCACTACAGGGAAATGCACTTTATACTCTTATCTGATAACAATATTGTAATAATAGTGATGTGTAAGTGCTACTTTTGCTTAAGTAAAGGATACTTCTATCCCCATTGGGCAAACCAGTGATAACTGGTAAGAGCTTGGACAGAACCCGACTGACTAGCTGCTGAGATGATTAACAGTGGAGACAAATGTAGAACATTGGATGAGGTAGGTGTGTTTCTGTGTGCTTGTGTAAATGCACAGCAAAGGGAGGGTGGAGGACACAGGAGCAGAGTGGTTCAATGTGCCCACTTTGCAGAAGCACTATGAGTGAAGGTGACCGATGTGTTTGCCTGGCAAGCCTGACTGACAGGACTGTAGTGAGGACACTCAGGACCATCTTGCCCTGAGTGGGCTCGGGGGATTGATACTAGTGGTGGATTGATTCTCGTGATGGATTGGCACGGGTGCAAAACTGAGGGCTTATTCAGGAAGAAAGGAGGCGGTTGATAAGGAAGGAAAAACAAGGAGAACAACGGTTCCTATTTCTAGGTCTGGCCTCACTCCTCTACTGAGAAGAGGGGGAGTTAGGATTCCCTGGGAGAGAACTGAACAGCAGGAGGGGAGGTGAATCTAAAAAGGATGCGTAACAAAGCCACACTGATATGCAGGCTCCGATACAAGCGGCCCCATTTCACTAAAAAGCCCTGGCAGCAACATTAAAGAGACCTCATCTCTCCTAGCAAGGCCACGTTCTAGTTTCTAAAGTTAATGTGAAGGTGATGGAGAGGAGAACAATGATGAAATCTGTATTTATTGTAACTGTATTTTTTACTGAATTAACTATTCTGCTATCGGGATCTAAACCAAGTTATGTATGGTGTCCCACATGACCAGTGTCATGTCAGCCTTTTTCTAGGCTAAATTGTTAGTCTCAGTGCAGCCCAGATGCAGTAGGCCCAAAACAACCAAGGGGATGTGGAACTCAATCTGCTGCAATATTGTAAAAAGGAGCAAGTTGAAAGATGAGTGCTTCAGCCACAATCCTGGGGTTAATTAAGACCACCATCTCAATGTGCTTCTCAAAACTCTAGGTTTACTTTACTTAATTGCAAAGTCCCTGTCTCTTGGAAAAGCAGCATTGACTTTCATCTTTTTGGCTGGCTCAAATGGAGTCAAAATCTTTTTGAGATTATTTGTAACACCTTTTTGTTACAAATACCAATCCAGCCTTAAAAAGCTCATCTAAGCACAATACACTCGCCTATGTGCCTGTGTGCCAAATGCACACATTTACCCACTCCCACACAGCTTCAAAGAGAAACTGAAATCCGTATCAAGGAGGAGGAAGCACTCAGATGAGTTTGATAAGTGAGTGAAGCACCGTTGGGCTATTTTGGTCCTCTGTTGTGTTTTCTCTTCATGTGGTTGACTTTACAGCTCCCTGTGGAACACAACAAAAACATGTAAATCTTCCATCACCAGTAACAGAAGCAGTAGTTCAGGCAGCGGAACCCCATCAGTGTTTATGGAAGGACCTGCCAGGACTGGACCTTCAGCCCATCATTACCGCTCTCTGTGTGGTACGATGACCAGACATCCCAAAAAATTTGGGACAGTCCAAGCAGTTGTCCCGAAGGAAAGTCTCAAGAGCAGACTCTCGAGTAGGGATAGTCTGATAGAACATTAACACTGTTCATGGTGATTGAGTTGTCCTGCAGCCAGTTCCCGTTGGCTGCAACAGTACAGTACATAGGCCCTACGTAGGCAGCTAGGTGCACATTTTGATAAAAAGCATTGCTATTTTTTATTTATGTATTGGCTTAGGCTGGTGTCCTGAGACCTGATGAACATGTAGCTGGAAAAAAAATACGTCTCTGCAAGTATCGGGAGGACTGTGTAGGGAAATACCCCTGGATTAATGTAGTTTTTTTAATTATTAAGACAATTTTGGGGCATTTTTAGGCCTTTATTTGCCAGGACAGATGAGGACATGAAAGGGGAGAGAGAGGGGGAATGACATTCAGCAAAGGGCCGCAGGTCGAAGCCAAACCCGGGGCGTCGAGGATCACACCTCCACACGTTTCACCTGCTTCACCAACTGAGCCACCCAGGAACCCAGATTACTGCAGTTTTAAATGATGCAAACAAAGTGTTTTGCAATGTATGTAGGAAGGAGTTGGTATTTCACATGGGGGGGAGGGGGGAGTCATGTCAGGCTGCATTCTAGCAGCAAACTACATATATTGAACAGCACAACTGTTCAAACCAACACTTTGTTTTATTTGTTTCATAATGACACATTCACGACTTTAATGATTTTTATTTTTATTTTCTGGTTTACATGACAGACAGTTGAATTCTTATGTAAAAATAATAAATAATTTTAGTGCTTTCGTCCCGAATTTTACCCATTCTCATCTGGTCACCCTACTATGGGGAGCTATAGGGCCTGGATCCTGAAAGCAGCCTGGAAGATGACTTTTGGCCCAACCAGCATTAGTTTGGCTACCCTTCTACCTTTCTCTACCATCATTTGTGTTAAAACTCTCCCACAAACCAAAACAGCGCATAAACATAGATGGGAGCCTTATTTCAATGATAGAGACTATGCCTAAAGTCACAGCATCACTCACATCTCTCCAATGACAACAAATGCTTTTGTTGGGTATTTGCTAATTAAATATAGAGAAAAAGTGCAGAGTGTGATACTCAATATCCTTCAAAAACAAAATAATTTAAATCCCATTGCGGAGAGGCTGCTTTGACACAGCAGGCTGGAGTGTGTGGGTGTTACAGGGGCATGGAGGGGGGAACCGGGGTCAGAACAGCTGTTGAGGGCTTCGGGGGGGAATGCAGCAGGAGAGAAAACAACACAAAAGCACACACCACACACCACACTCCTTTAACTCAAATACCCTCCCTCCAGTTTAGTGAACTCAGCAACATTTGAGGCCGGTCTACTGGACGATCATGTGCAGTTGGGATCCTACAGGGCACTCCTCTCCTCATCCATTTGCTGTTCCCCCAGACCCTACTTTACTTCCTTACTTCCTTCCTTCCTTCCTTGCAGAATGTTATAGGTAAAAACAGACATTTGTAGAGTGTTTTTGTTATTTCCCTCCTCCTGTGCTGTTTTACTAGAAGTTGTTCAATCACTGGGCCGTGCAAGTGGAAGCTTCTTTGTCAGTTCCTGTACAAAGGACTTATTGTGATTTAACATGCTAAATCTGTGAGCATCCCAGCTGATTTACTACACTCATTAAGGACAACAACACAAGCTCTGCACTCTTCCATTGTACAAGTTTAGTGCGCAGCAGGGATTTAACAGTATTGTTAACACTGCAGCAAGGTGATAATGATACCACTATAAGGTGTACTATATTGTTGCAGTGGATGTTCGGAAGAAGGATGTAAGACCTTCTTCCATTGCTTTTATCTCTGTTATGTTATATGCATATATGTTAATATCCTCCTCCTTTTCCATCTCTGTTTGCATTGTGAGGGCACCTGAAGGAGATAAAGTGTCACACACACACACACACACACATTTCATATAGTTTTTCCACCAGAGAGTAGAAGGGTATACCTTCTAGCAAAACCCTTAATCATGGCTGCATTCTATTGATTTCACAGTGCCTCCTGAGCATTGCCCACACCGTAACCAGATCCATCTAAATCCCATTCTTCACACAGATTTTCTTTCAGGAGCTAGGGACATGTGCGCAGCGTTGTCAATCAAAATGCAGTTGACTACGTTTAAAACAAGATTACAACTGACTGCCAATTTCTGGTGTACAAGTCATTGAAATTAATCAGTGGTGACCTTTCTGCTGAGAAGCTTGGCAAAGCTACATCCAGTATTTGTATTTTATTCACAAACCTGTCTAACAGATATCAGTGAAATTATGAGCTGTAAAAGGAAACAAGACTTATTTACATAAAGTTATTTTTTGCATATTGTCAACATGTTAATTAAATGATAATTCATGGCTAGATTCTGACATGATTTGCCAGGCTAATGGAGTTCAGAAGAGGTATAGCAGATAGCAGAACTCAGGTGATGAATGACCACGCTTTGTTACACATGAAAACACAGGCAGGCAGTGTGGTGGAATGATGAGTGCTGATTTATATCTAATTGCAATGTGAGATTTCAGACAAGATCATTTAAAACCACATTTTGCAAGAGAGGAAAACGTTATTGAATTTGCTGGGTTCCTCTGGCAGTAACTGCTGTTCCAGTCCTAAGACTATAAGCTCATGCAAACCTCAATTTGGGGAATCTATGAATGTTGCTAAACCCACTAAAAGCCCATAGTCAGGCATCACAAGAAAAACAAATGGTAACTTTCAGGAAATTGAAGAGGAGTCCATTTTCAAGATAAATTAAAAGGGGTGAATAGAGCACTAGCAAGTGTCCTGATCTGCTTTCATCTGTCATGAGAACAGAGAAGCCTTTTGAGATGAAGTGTGTTGTTTCTTTCTTGAAGAAGCTTAGCCTATTGGCATTTATACAACTACTCAATGTAACAGCTTAAGAGTGTAACAGAGCTTACATGTATGGCACAAGAAGCCTGCATACCCACCCCCATATTTCCCATTGCACAGCATGCACAACACAACAATGGATTATTTATTAGCCCTAAATTAAGCAGGTTTTTCTTTAAAGAAATCATTTCTAAAATGCAAAAGTCAGAAAACACCTGTCTCACTGCAGACAGTTTGACTAACACATGTAACTAATACATTAATAACATTAATAATAGCTCTGGTTTTCCATGCTTTAGCCAGTAAGAAAAAAGGAATGAGAAGTGAGAAGCCAATTTGCTATATATTGTACATGGCAACAGTCCTGTATTTGATTGTCACAAAAAAATTAATGAGACTGTTGAGGTATAAGGTTGAGGATGGCATGATATACTTTGCTGCTTTACAATTGGAAGTTATTTTGAAGCTAATTTGCTGGATTTGAGATCTGTGTTGGTATTAACATGTGGAAATATTAGTGCTGCAGCAGTTGCAACAATCACAATTATTTTACCACATGGCAAATGCAGTGCTACAATAAGTGGTCTTATGTAACAGAGACTCTGCCAACTAAAAACACAGCAAGGCTAAAAGTTTTAATCGCATGCGCTTGTTATCCAAACTGATGGCCTTTCTGCCGAGGGATAAAAAAAAGAAAAGATTTAGCAGCATGGTAGGGGAAGATCCACCTCTACGCTCTACCAGTTGCCCAAGTCCCAGGGCCTCTACCCATGAAAATGTGTGTTCATCCAGCATTCCTATTATAATTAATTAATTTAAGATGTAGAGAGAAATGTACATAGAGGTTAATAGAGCGGCCTGGTTGCCTAGCAACTCAGTGATGCCTTTCATGTGTTAATTTACACTCAAAAGAAGGTCAGCGACTCATGGCCAACAGAAAAAGAAATGGTTTTGATGTAAAACAAAAGGGCAAAAACAGTGTGGACATGTTATAACATAGTCAGTTTGAAAGAATCATTACCTCAGTCATAAATTATAATGTATCTCACCTATGATCTATATTCAAATACATATTTCCTATTCTAATGTATAAGTTATATAACCAGGTTAAGGTATCAATAAAATAAAATCCCTCGAGCAACATTCATTAAAAAAAAAAAAAAAAAACACGTTAGAACATAAGAAGATCATGGAACTTATTTATTAGTGAATGGTTAAGTGGCACACTCAGCATTTAATATTTGCGGCACATTCTCTTTGAGCATTATGTCTACATGCATCACCTGATTTTACAGGGAAATAAAATGGATTCTATAGGGAAATATAGCTGCAGATGATAATAAGCATGAGCCTTAATAAAAGATATTGGTGAAACAGAAGCCCAGCTCACTAACAGTGGGTAAGGAAATTAAAAGCTGTGCAACATCCACTGAGCCTAGTACATTCAGCTCATGAGCTGTGCAGAGGTGGCTTGAAGGACAACAATCTCAGCGTATACCACCAATGCATGAGGAAAACAATATAAGGTACTTTGTTGTCACATCCACATTCATGTAGCTAAATTCATTCTGTGCACTTTAACCCATCTCTCAGTGGGCAGCCATTTACAGCGCTGGGGGACTAACTCCAGATCTGAGTCAGTGACTTGATCAAGGGCACTGTCTGGAGAATCTCATTTATATGTTTTTGATGGTGGGGGAAACCGGAACACCCCGAGGAAACCCACACAGACATGGGGAGAACATCACATGCAAACTTGACTTGAGTGCTCTCCACTGGAATACCATGTGGCTCTAATGTACACGGTGAAATGAGTCACCCTGTTTTAACTGTCCAAACAATGTGAAAATGCAGTATGATGTTCTCATCAATCTGTCAGCATTCATTTCAGTTTATACACACACACACACACACACACACACACACACACACACACACACACACACACACACACACACACACACACACACACACACACACACACACACACACACACACACACACACACACACACACACACACACACACACACACACACACACACACACACACACACACACACACACACACACACACACACACACACACACACACACACAAAGCAGAGGAAGGGATGATGGAAAGCTGTCTTTAGAAGAGTTCAACAACAAGGAAGGACATAGTGCACTTGCAGTCTCTCTCTCTCTCTCTCTCACTCTCAGTGCTGAGTCAGCATGATGACCCCCTTCCCCCTTACATCGTCCCTCCAAAACAAAGCCAGACGCAAAAAAGAAAACCTTATGAGGCATTACCTCCCTCTCTCTCTCTCTCTCTCTCATAAATACAGCCGACACGCCACTTTTTCCAGCTGATTGTTCAGCTTTCAGCTTCTGCTTTTTTTAAAGTGAAGAGAAAACAATTTCCAGTAGCACATCCTCTTTCACTTTCTGTCATGCTCTGTACCAAACAAACCTGTAACTAGACACACAAATAAAGAGCCTAAAAAATGCCTGAACTGAAAACAACAAACTTGCATCATGATTCCAATGTGATCAAGGTTGTGACGTTAAGGTGCTCTGGTTGCTCATTTTTAGTTTAGGTTTCTGACACAATGGACAATTTTCAATTAATTCCTTGATAACTGCAGGATGATTTTTACACATTTAAATTCAATAAAAATATATCACTATTACAAAACATGAAAACCTTAGTTTGCTCTAATTTCAATAGTGCCTTACACTACAGTGCTATTTTTAATCAAATGACCTGCTCCCTGTCATAAAGAGCGTGTAGGAGTTGTTCTGCGCAGATGACTCGCTGAGGCTTGATGAGGCTTTTGGGTGTTGTTACGGGCTGGTTTTTCACCACATTCTTGATGATACAATATATACCACAGCCTGCTTGATAGAGATGAGCTTTAATCAACAGCAGAATTCATTTTGATGGATGACTAAAGTGGAAAATCACTCGTTGAGCCAGTCAGGTGGCACTGCCAGTCCACCATCAGGGAATAAATCTAAAATTCAGGACATTGATGCGAACATTGACACATAATGGATGTTTGACTAGAGGTGTGAAATTGTACATCTCGTCCGTCAAATATCTTGCAAAAAATTTGTGTATTTAGGAAAGATATTTGTCATTAATATAGACTTAGACTTCTCTTTATTAATCATTTTGGGGTGACTCCCGCGAGGAAATTGAAAGTTCCAGCAGCAGTTTTAGCAATAAAAAAAGAAATAAAAAATAGATAAAAAAGACAGTATAAAGACAACAAAATAACAATGATAATAACAATAAGTCAAGTAAACAAAGAAAACACCATAAATTATTATTAAAGTGTCAGTGTTGAGTCCAGTGTTAAAATTATAAAGTGACCAGGTGTGCTTGTATGTATATGCAAACAGCGCTAGCACTCTCCAAGAGCAGACAATGCTATGACTTAAATGGTTAAAAAAAAATTCAAAAATCACCTGTAGTTGTAGCTGCTTTCACCCTATATATACACACTATACAAAAACCCTTTGATAACATTCTAATTTTAAAACTAGTCAGCTGAAGACATTAAAAAGTCAGCCAGAGTCAGCAATTACATTAGCAGCTAGCTAGAGCTAATATAATCTTTTCAGCCTCAAAATTAGAACAGTTGTTGGCTAGGAATGAGAACCCTGCTGGGTTTTATCTACCTCTAAAACACTGACCAATTGCTTCAAAAATTAGTACCAATTTTGTGGCAAATCTGCCCCTGTTATTATTGTAAACTGCATTATTTGCCATGTGAGAACAAGAAGTTGACAGATATAGCATCAGTAACTAAGGAGTGTGACCAGTACAGCTGTTGAAGAGCCGTGTGCAGATCCACTTTTTGCAGCAGGAACTGTGACTGAAACGATTTGACAGCTTCTGGACCACAACAATACAATACTGCACTTTACTGATCTGAACTAATTTTATGTTCAGCTGTCAGTAGGCTATTAAGCTTATAGTTTCCTGCTTTCTCTGATGAGCTGCAATTGAACAAGCTTACAGGATGTGACATTTTCATTTTGTTTTTGTCATTTTGACACGTTAATTTTGGCAGTAAATTCTATTGTATTTTCATTTTTATCTTGGTTGTGTCTATACTAAAAGCAGCAACACTACATTACACATTTTTTTCCACTTCTGCCTCTTATGTTTCATTGCTGAAAGTGCGTGACCCCTCCACCTCATGGGGGCTGCAGCAATATACTTTACTTTACAACCCAGGCAAGGTCAATAACATATTAGCACTGTGCAGGCCTCTATTTCAATTTATGTCCAGTCAAGAGCTCCATCAATAAGGGATGTAGCAATTGACCTGATATGACAAGCACACTAATGGCCCTACATACATGACAGCCATAACATACAGGCATGGCAGGAAAACACCCCGCCACATGTCCTTCACAATCCCCAAAAGTCTGAAATCAATACATGAAGTGGGGGAGGAGGTTATTAGAGGTGCTTGCCACGGGCCAGGCTGGAAGATGTTTATGACTGATAGCTGGCTGCCAGGTTCCTATATCACCTACGCAGCGTTGACTCTGGGAAATGTGATCATCCTTCCTCTCCTTCTCTATCTCTCTCTCTCTTGTCTGGAAGTGAGTTGGGGGAGGGGCTGATGGGAGAGGAGGGAGGAGTAGCACATCCTCTCACAAGGACAAACTTCTGCACGGGCAGGAAAGCATTTAACAACATTAGGAAACAGTGCACGTGCGTGTGTGTGGTTGAATGTATGCTTGCGCTTGTAGTCGGAAGACTAAAATTGCCCCGTGATGTGCAGTGTAGCCTTCACCTGTGTTCCACTCCAGTGCTCCTGGCATCCCTGTTTGATAAACTAGCCTCTAATCAGATTGCCATGCAGTTATCTGCTAATCTAATGGCGCCCTGGCCAGCCTCGAGATTTAGCTGAACATCCCGTCAACTACTTCTTATTTGTCTTCCTCTAAAATTCAACTGTATAGCTCTAGGTCTTGTAAACACCCTTCACTCCCTCCAGCTTTTACCTTGACCTCTCCAGATCTGTACAAACTTGCTCTCCATCTTAGGCACTGCCTGCATTTTTCTTTGTCATCCTATTCCTCCAAGTTGTTCATTTTCCATTCTCTCATTTCTGGAACATGAACATACATCTCATCACCACTGCATCCTTCGCCAGACCTCTTTTTCTCATCCTTTCATCTCCACTCTTTTCCTCCCCTCCTCAGCTCCGTGATTGATAGCAGGCGGCCCCATTGTGGGGGTAGGATGTGGTGTTTAAAAGCGCCACAAACACATTATATCGCTATATGGGTCTCTGGAGTCTGTCGTGTATGTGGCAGGTGGGGGAGAGGCTGCACCACAGGGGCTGGCACAACTCCAGCACCATGGATGCTTCTTCAACAGTATAAACAATAGCACACACACGCACACACACACACACGTCCTCACAGCCACAAGCAATGTAAACAAATGACCAAATGTGCACCTGTTTCCCACACTTAAACACACATGCACATATGCAACACCTGAGGGAGTTTTATCTATCTCAGCATGAGGTGTCTGTGAATACAGTGTGAATACTAATTACTTGAGGTGACGGAGATGACTGCAATAAATTAGATGTGTCTGCTCCGTTTTTGTCATTGATTGCAATTCCACATTTTCTATCTGCTCTCTTCCCTTGCCATATACTAACTCTGCTGCCACTCTTTCCTGACCTGCAGTTAGCCCTGTTGCCTGACTTCTATTGCGCCACCGGCTCAATTGTTTACCATAAGGCTACATTATACATACAGTGGGGCTCAAAACTTCGGGCACCCCAGGTAAATTTTTTATTAATGTGCATAAAGAAGCATCCCTCCCCGCAACTTTATTGTGTAAATTCTCACAACCAACGGCACACAAGGCAGTTTCCCGGTATTGCTTGTTAGACCTTTCCGGTTTCGGGCTCCCAGATCGTGGTCGGAAAGCACAGTGGAGATGTTCCCTCCATGGCCGATAATCTTCCAGGGTATCGGCCGGGTGCCCAAACTTTTGCAGATGCCATTTTTTTGTTTTCTGTTATTTTAAAAGTGTAAATGACGGAAATAAAATCTAACTTTTTGTGACATATTATACAAATTTCTAATCTGTCAATTGATGCCTTTTGGAGATTTTTTCCATCTTTTCTTGGCTTCTTTATGCACATTGATACAAATTTTTTACCTGGGGTGCCCAAAGTTTCGAGCTACACTTTACCTACCCATTCTCATTCATTCTTAGCCAGATCGTCTTATGCATTTTCAACTTGGCCTGCATAAAACCCTACCTGCTTTGTTGGATTACTGCCCCTTTCCCTGATCCTACCTAAATACGTACACTGACTTTTGGCCACAAGTGCATATTAACCTTTGCCTTTACCTGCTTGGTTTCTGGGTCGTGCGTTCAGGTAAATCCGTTTATCAATTTTGCCGGTAAATTGAAGGGTGTTACCCTGGAAGTGTGCCATTGGTTGGTTGTGAGAATTTACACAATAAAGTTGCGGGGAGGGAAAAAAAAATACTGAGAACCAAGCAATCTGTCCTTTCCAAACAGGCACGCGCTCCAAACGGGCATTGCACTAGTACATTCAATTGAGCAAACATACTCACACACACAGTTCTAAATAATACCTATGACTGAGAATCACAATCTGCTGGACACACACACATACTTTACAGTTTTGTTTTTTTCTGACAAACCAGTTATTAACTTCATTTTAAAAAGGTGCTCTATGCAATGCCACGCATGTTTTAGGCTAGAACATTTGTTGTCACATACAGCAAACATCTCCTTATTATCCGCGAGCTGCCTGTCCCCAGAACACACTGTAAAAAACCGCAGTCTCTGTAGACAGCCCAGGGTCTGCAAACGGCAACAAAAATAAACTGTGCCAACCTGCACCATGAATAATAATAATACATTTATTTATAGAGCGCTTTCCATCAAAGTGCTTTACAGCAAGAATACACTTTAAATACAAACAGTACAAAAAATTGAAAATCGAGGCAGCAAAAAGTAAATAACACTATACAAATACATCAAGGAAAAATGAGCATTTAGGACTCATACGCAGCAGTGAATCAAGCAAGCTTCGATTTAAAGACCCCAAATGAACATGCCAGTCTAATATCCACTGGAAGACTGTTCCATAATGTTGGAGCGTGAAACAAGAAGGCTCGCTCCCCAACCGTTTTCTTTTTAACCTTTGGTACTGTCAGCAGTCCTGACCCGTGGGAGCGTAGCAACCGAGAAGGCACATAAGAGGTTAACAGATCAGACAGTTATACTGGTGCAAGGCCATTCACTATTTTGAACATTAACAGTAAGACCTTAAAGTCTGATGAAGCATACACAAACAGTGTTCCAGCATTTAAGCCAATAACCAACAAGAAGGATTTGGGGTTGGGGGGGGTTAGTGCACAGAAGCACGTAAGGGAGGGAGAGGGGACGGGATGAGGAAGAGGGAGGGGGGAGCCAACATGTCACCCAACATCGCTTAGAGCACCTTTAAAATGACGCCTTGGAACTGCCAAACAACAGACACATTGGTGGGTATCTCAAGGCAAACGGGGTCGGCCCAGTCCTCACAAAAGCAGCATTTTTCTGTTTGAAACAACTTGGGAGAAAGCTGCCTTTGTCTTTTCAAACCTCTCGTTGACGGAGACACTGGGCCTACACTATACTGAGGTTAAATGAGGACAGGAAGATAGGAGGAGCACCCTTGTGGCTTTACTGAAGCATGCAAAAATAATGACAAAAATAATACATTAGTACATGCAAAATGTATGGCTTTGCACCTTCACTCTCTCCCTTCATCTGTGTCTCACTTCCCCATCTCTCTCTCTGTATCCTCCTGCTTCGTGACTGGGCTGTTGGGAGAAGACTGCAGTCCTCAGTGTTCAGGATTACTACCAACTGTAGGTGCTTATGGCCTATAGCTGTGGTACAGACAGTGCCCTCTCAGTTCTTCTATTTCTCCATCTCCTGCCTGTTCATACTACTCACCATCTCCGACTGACTCCCCTCCTCCTCCTCCCTTTTCTTTTCTCTCCATTAATAAGCAGCATTCAACAGAGCAGTCTGACCATTGATCTGTGTGTTATTCCCTCACTGCTGTTAGCATGGGGCTTTTAACATCCAACAAAGTGTGTTCTCTTTGCACAGAGAGTGCAAGCTGTTTCCCTGTGTTTTCCGTTTTTATGCTAAGCTAACCAACTGCAAGCAGTAGCTTCATATTTAGCACACAGACATGAAAGTAGTATCCATCTTCTCATTTAACTCGTAGCAGGAAGTCAAATGAACTAATTCTTTACAGATACCCTATGTACTTAGTTTCTATTATTTATGTTTATTTTATTTTATGTTCTTTAAAATACTATATTATAAATATACAATAAAGTGTTCTTATCCGCTAAAGTGATTCAGAATAATCAATGAATTAGTTGTTTGTGAATATAATGTATGGTTGCGGTCTGGCTACATTTCAATCTTTCAAAACCACCCTGATGCCAATCATGCAGTTGATGATTTTATTATTTAAACACAATCTAACTATAATCACTACACATATTTCAGCTTTAAGAACAGTTGTATCTTTTGTTAGGATCAATGCTGAGCTCTCAATTAGTTAGACTGAGATTGAGTGTATTTTCGGCCAATGGGGTGAGCCACCCACACCTCTCAGCACCCGCCAACCCGCTGACAATCAGAGCTATGAACTGACCTTAATTCTCAGTGATTACCAAACTGGCTTCCCTGTTGCATGAGTGTCTGACCTTTTCACACAATCATACAATCATGTACTCAAAGTTACACTCGCTCATGATTGGAAAGCCATTCCACACACACACAGTATAAGGTATGGTGACTAATTAAAAATGATCATGAAGGGCTCAGGCCTACACCGTTCAGAAACTGAACACCAAACACTAATAGTGAAACACATCTCCCTTCTCATTAGGTCAGAACCCAAAATTCTGCCAAGCTTAGTAAGTCAGTCTCTCTCTCTCTCTCCACACATAAGCATTTTTAGGCATTAAATAAATGATATTTATATCAATATGTAATCCTTGACTCCTATAAGTGCACTGCATTTTGTTGATGACTGTATTAAAACTTATACCGTTGCTAATTTTAACACCCCGCGGTATACCGTATTACCACACACACACACACACACACACGATATACCGACCATTGAACACTTGCTTTACTCTCTTCCTCTACACCTCTGATTCCATTTAAATAAAAGACCCATGATGAGCGCTCCTCACACACACACACATTGTCAAGGCTGCTGACAAACGGGTCACCCTGTGCTGAGAATTTGTACTCTGACTGTCCTGCCCTGTTCAGCCTAATTAGAATCTGACATTATGTAATTGAAATAAGGTGCCTAAATAAAAAAGGACTCTGTGGCACTAGGAACTTATTACAGGCCCATGCTGATAATTTAGCATGTTTCTGCCCATTAACTGCTAATCACATTCACTTTCATTCAGTTTTTAGATTAATTTGCTTCCAGACAGTCATTAGTTTTATTTCATTGCACTACAGTATGAATATCTAGAATTATTAAGTGATGTTTTCAAAAAAAGTCACATTTATTTTGTATGTTCAAGCAGTTACAAAAATGGATGGTTTAAAAAAAAAAAAAAAAAAAACTTCTTGGTGGACGCATTCAAGTACTTGAGGAAAAACCCTCCATTTCAAGACTTCAAGGGTGCAAAAACAGCAACCTTTTAATTGTAAGGACCAACCAAACCCTGATGATCCTATTCACAACATCCATTTGTTTGTTGCTGATCATCAGGGGATGATTTTCAGACAACATAGCTCATGATTTGTTTTTCTCTTTCAGGAATGTCAAAGATCAGAGTTTCCTTGAATGGACCATTCCGGAGAGTGTTCTGCTCACTACCTCACAATGACAAAAACATCGAGGCAACATGTTCCACGGGATGGATTCAAGTCTAACTAATGGCTGTCTGGATAGAAAATTCATCTTACAGTATGCTATTGAAAATGGTTGGCAGTGTAGTTAAGGCTCAAAAATGGAAATGTTCATGGTTTCTTTGTGAGGAATATGAGAGGGGTAGGGGGTAAACCACAGGAATTCTACTGTTTGGTTTGTTGCTGATATTCTGCAACTTTTATTGACCTGATTCATTTTTTCTCTAGCTGTGAGAGAAAAAAGGTGTTTCCTCCTCACTGTGAGACTCAGCTGCAGCAGCAGAAATAACACGTGGTGGTGGAAATAATATTCATTACAGTATAGCATCGAGCTAGTGTCAGTTGTCACACCGTGCTGCACTTATGCAAACATGATGGTTGCAGCGGCATTAGCAGGTTGTGGTTCACTGTCGTGGTTTTTTATTGTTTTGGATTCTAACTTTACTTTGATTTCATGCACAGTAACTTGCTGCAAATCTTGCACTGTTTTTTTTTTTTTTTTTTTTGTGAAGTCTACCCACACTTTCCACACCCTTTAACATTGCTCTTTAAAAGATAAAATGGAAATATTATGAGCATAAATATCCTGGGTATTTCACAAACAACTGCATCTAAAATGCTAATTTTCTTCTATGAACTAAGCTACTTCGTTTTTTTATCAACAAAACCGACATCAATGAGCTCACTCTCTGTCATCATGGCCTATTACTTTCTCCTGCTCTTATTTTCCCAGCTCCGGGGCTGAACTCACTGCACAGTATCACATTTCACACTGTAACGTCCGGATTCATCTCTCTCAAGACCCCTACATGCAATGCTAAGATCACCAATAAAATCCCTCATTCTTGCTGTAATTCACAGCAAAGCCCTTCACACACACTGTATACTTTTAGAGAAAACAAATATAAAAACTGATACGCAGAATATTCAGCGGATGAGGCCTTGTGGACCAGAGGGCATAGAACAAATAGAAAGCCCTGCATCTAAGCCTTTGATCCCCAAATTCATATTTTATACATTTCCAGGGACGACTGAAGGCGTCCTCTGTCAGTAACTGCCACACACACATACAGTACAGTATTGCAAATATACATAAACCAACTTGACACATGTACTGTACAGAACACACACACAGACATACTGTGGAGCTTTCCCTCACTGAGCTGAAAACACACATGTGAAAAGAAGTGATTTAGTGAAGCCTTGAAGATATTGTAAATAATGTATTCTGTATAAGCCGCAGAGAAACAAACTGTAGCTGTAAAGGAAATGCTCACTCTGTGTGTGTGTGTGCGTGTATGTATGTATGTACTGTTTGTGTGCATGTGTGTGTCGAGCATCAGTGGAATGTTTGGGTGACATGCCAGCGCTTGCACTGTAACCTGCAGAAAGACACCCTGGGGTAACTTATACTCGGTCACAGGCAGCATGAATAAGGAAACGAAGAGACAGATGGCCTCAGTAACATCTGTACAAGATTTGGAAAATGAAAAGTAACCTCTCCTGTGTTAGAGGAAAGTCTAAAAGAGATTTAAGGGAAATGTAGATCCATCTCATGTTCAGCTTGTGCAGGTGTTGCACTTTAAGGATATATCAATAATGGCACATGCAATTTATTTTAATGTGTGCGCAGCCACCACAGCTACAGGTTCATTCTAGAAACATTAAACAAAACACCATATGTATGAATAGAAGTGCTAACATTAATCTTACCCTCTTTTACTTTTATTTTCTAAGTCAATTCTGACCACATGGTACGGTTGACTTCCAACAATACAAAATGCCAAAAAGGGTCAATCATTGAAGCAAACAAAACAATTAAATTGTACATCACATCCCCCTTCTAATCACATACACACTCAGCTCCTGTGCTTTAAGCCCAAAATGTACTCATCTTGTGCCATCTGTGACAGGGCAAAGAGAAAAATGGCACCATCTGTGAATCCCTGGCAGGGTCTGTGTACTAGTGGCTATCATCAACCACAGTGGTAAAAAAAGATGTCAGAATATAACAAGCCTGTCTATACACACTGGCCCACGTTGTTCAAAAACATCACTATAAAGGCCAAAAGATAGAACATGTTTCAGAATGCTCCCCGGCTTAGAGGTTTTTTTCATTGTGTTTTTCTATACAGAGCAACTGAATATGTGAAAAGGGGAGAGAGAGGGGGAATGACATGCAACAAAGGGCCGCAGGGCACAGTCAAACCCACAGCGGTTGTGTCGAGGACTAAACCTCTACACATGGGCGCCTGTTCCACCAGGTGAGCTACCCAGGCTTCCTTTCCAACTGTTTTTAGCAGGCAAAAGATTTCTATGAGTTGTTTCCAGTATAATACATTGTACACCTTGCATCAGGTTTTGCAATGCATTGGATTCCATGCAAGTACTTTTCGACAGCACTGGTTTGACCCAGAAGATCAAGCAGGCAACACACAATGACAATGCTAACGTTTTGGAGTTATACGGTATGTGAAAAATTAGCATCTAAATGATAGGGAAGGAGTTCTATATCTACAGCTATATTTACTTTAAAGGGTATAGTTCTCATGAGGCAAAGAGGGTTGTTTTCTCAGCTTGTTATGTTTTTAACTATAACTGCTGATAAAATAGGCCACCTGGATTTCGGAAGCAAAATAATGCTTAAAGTCTAAAAAAGAAAATATTACATTTAATACAATAAGAAAGCAAGATTAAAAATCAAACAAGGTATTCAATACCATCTTTCAGTATTTTACTGTTTTTGTAAAATACAGTTTTTGTGCAATCGATTCATTTCAGACACCCAGCACTGCTACCTTACATGACTGAACACTGTGAACTGATCATAAGATAATCTTATCATGTCTATCCACCATGCCTTTACAACACAGCAGGCTGCTCTGCTTTGTAGACCTCAAAAGAAGACAAAAAGCACTTTGTGCTGTTCAGCTCTCAGAATAGGTGAATACAAAATCAAGCCCACGATTGTAAAGTCTATAAACAAGGGGAGGTCCGTGGTTGACATGGTACATGTTAGACAGAACAAAAAGAGCTGAATGCAATAACAAAAAACTCAAAAAAGCAAAGCAGAGCAGACAGAACCCAGGAACAACCCTGGCACCCATGCTGACAAGGGAGAAAAAATATATAGAAACTAGGCAGCATGAGAAAGCCAAAGGTTGTTTTTTTTCTTCAGCAGCTCCACAAGAGAAGTCTCCGCTCAAATCTATAGAAGTTCAAACCTCCAAACACAAGCTTACACTTTTCTGTGACCACTGTATTAGACATGTGGTGAAAATACCAACAAGTGCAACAGTATGTACTTTCAGTTAAAGCAGAAGTAACTGGGGCTAGCAATCAATAGTTTTGATTTATTTTCCTGCAAGAGAATGTTTGCTGTTCATGATTAGGTTTGAAA
Source organism: Etheostoma perlongum (assembly GCA_026937815.1). Lineage (NCBI taxonomy): Eukaryota > Metazoa > Chordata > Actinopteri > Perciformes > Percidae > Etheostoma > Etheostoma perlongum. Next base: position 15,969,132 of record CM049385.1, on the reverse strand, counting down.
CACACTGATGAAGGGTGGTGTGTCTACACATATACATGCATGTGTCAAAAAAGCTGCAAGACAGCTTGAGTTGTATATGACTCAGACTATGTACAGACAGATACAGTATACTGTAACACCTAATAACATCTATGATGTCTTAACATCTTACTCGCTGTGGCATGCCTTTAATCAGATCCACCCACAAGGTCCTATGGTCAAGTTGAGTCACTTTCTTCCTCCTGCAACTCCCTGGTCTTATGGTTTTCTCTCAGGAAGCAGAGCTGAATTTCTTCTGTCGCAATTAATTATTTGTGAGGAATTTTCTTCCGTTTAGTTGAGAAAAGCTGTGCAAGAATGCTGCAACATTCAGTGTTAAGATTTACCACCGTCACTTCCGATATCAGAGTGACTGTGACTGAAAATGATCTCAATGAGTTCTGATCTCAGACACAGAGATGGTTGCAGCAGGCCATCCTGGGCAGCGGCAGGAGGAAGGGGAAGAACAGAAGGAAATGGTGCCGACGTGAAGACAGTGTGCTCCATCCGGCAGGCCTAACCTAACAGATTGACTGTCTGAGTAAATAAAGGGAGCTTGATTAGGACTTGGCGCTGGTCTTACCTATTGCCATCCTTTTCTGCTGTTTTTAATTAAATTGCGTGAGAGACAGCCGAAGAAACAGAGCCGACTCCATCTCCCGTGTTTCCTTCGCATCAGTGGGATTAACTGGAAAAAACCTTGGATTCACACTTAAGTCTGCACTATAACAGGGTGTGAAACCTATGGAACAGGTGTTATATGTGGTGACAGAAAAAAATAAAAGAATGAGAATAGCACAAAAATTAAAACTTGACTCTTATGAACAGCTTTGAATGTTGAAAGAGCTCACGATCCCACAATGGATAGCTGGGGACTTGAATTGCTTTCAAATGGCAATGTTAAAAAATGAACGCGTAACTTTTTTTTTTTTTGGTGAACTGTTTTGATGATTGCAAACCGTTTCATCATCCTTAGTCACACAGCCCTCTTCTGAGTGTGCCGTTATGTGCCCTTCCATGTGTTCACATAAAAGAAGAAAAAAATGCCACATGTTCTACAGGCAGTAAAAATATGTCAGAGCAAAGCCAGGTGCAGCATCTCTCACAAATACGTTGTCCTATTCAGCCATCAGACCACTGCTCCTTCAGATGATCCTGAGATGGGTCCAGCCTGACAGATCTGAATATTGATCATCCTGTATGTCCTTAAAATGCAATCCATGCAAGAGCCAATACCCTTCTGGAATCGTCTCCAGATTTACATTAAAGAGAAAATACACCCGCCCCCAATGTGGTGTCATCACTGTCGCACATGTCTGGCATGGATCAACAATATAAGGAATCACCCCAAACACACCCAGGACTGGACCCTGAACACACCCTGGAAACTAAGCTTAAAAAACATATAGACCCTCTCTGTTGTGTCTCCCTTAACCTCTCAGACTATGACTGATCTATTTGATATTTCCCTGCTTTGGATCTGCTCAGATCTCATACTTTAATGACAGCGATGCAGCTTCAAGTGATAAGACATTTTTAAAAGAGACAAGATAAACGGATTAGGTCCATCAGACACTTGAAGTAACAATCCAAACACAAACATAAAACATACATTAATCTCAGTTCCTCTATTTTTTTTAATTCACTCAACTGAGATGTTAATCCCTCTTGTTCTAGTAATGCATTTGGGGCTTTTGAGCTCAGTGTTTCTCTGTGGGTGACTGACCGTGTTCCTTGTTTGACGCTAAACTGTGGATTCAGAGACAAAGAGGCCTATTTCAGATGTTTATATTTTGCTTTGGGAAAAGCAGCCAAGAGAACAAGCGATGATTCAGCAGCCAGACGTCACCACTTCACATCTTCTGCTGCCTCCTTTTCAAAGCAGTGCAGATCTCAGTTCTCCAAAAATACCTAAGCCTTCAGTTCGCGGGTGCTGCTGCAGGAGACATGGGAATTACTTTAAAAGAGATCTGCATTTTAGTCTAACTTTCTGGATCTATATTCCATCACTTTGAATTACATTTTAGGAGGGAGCGCTTAATCTACCTAAAGCCTGTGATATGAGCAGTGAGGCGTGGATACACTCTTTGTTCCAATTATCTTCATCATCATCATCATCATCGTCATCGTCATCATCTCAGATGATCCCACTAAATGTGATCAGTGTTATAAGTTCAGGCTCGCACTGAGGTGGCGTCAGTTGTCGAGAGGATTATCCAAATCTCACACTAGCTTAACAATAGCCAGAAGTGGAGGCAGCCCGACCACAGGATTCATCAAGGTGGCAGAAATGTAAGACACTGTGCTACTGTCTGACATATCACATACAGCTATTTCTATACAAGTTTTTTAAGTTAACTTTTGAAATGTCACAAAGAAAAACATGTAATTACTTGGGTTTCTTTCACCGGAAGGCTATATGGGGGTACCATTTGTAAAGCAGCTCACGCTATAAATAACAGTAACATTTAGTCACATTTAGCTTCAAACAATGTTTAAAAAACTGGTAGGAATTTTTGAGGGTCACTTTTTTGGACAGCTACAGTAGTATTTGTCAATTTAGAGATATTTTAAATAGTTAAATCCAAATATTAAATGTTACACCAAAATGTTATGTTTCGGGTAAAACTAAATATTTAACTAATATTCAAATTCAAAATGCCGGTAACTGGAAGTACCAAAATAAAAGCTCAAGGGAGGTCAGTGTGTGTATATAGCGTCAATAAATGAATAAAAACTATCTCATCTGGGGAAATGGCCTCTTGGACATGGATTATTGTGGTAATAACTACCTAAAATAATAAACACATTTGGAGAATCTGTATGTGAAGAGTACTTTGAGTTTATTAGTTTAGCGACCAGCCCTGATATCAATCTTGCTGAATCCTTGTAGAATGAATAAAATAAGACCATCCACACATCAACCTTGGGCAGTTATGAGTCATGCTTGCTTCAGATTTAAGACGGGGACACTACAGATCCTCTGTTGAGTATCTGGCACGATACGAGTGGGAGCTGCTATCCGGGTGGTCAAACACATTACTGAACTGCCATTTCTATTAAAATGGTGAGTGGAGAAGGAGGACTTTGATATTGGGAGCAGCATTTCAGTGCCTGTGGTTATTTGACATCACTTTTTATGCCCTGTTTCTGTGTTTCTATCACTTCACCAGAGGAAGGTTTGGAGATGCAAGGGTATCAAAATTACACCTCAAGGTTTTTAATGCAGGAATGGTCTGTTCTTTAAAGACATTTGTCAATATCCCCTGAAACTGAACTTTCCAACTGCAGTTGACCTACATAGAAATAGAGTAGAATCTTTTCTTTTTTAGACTGATTAAAAATCAAAGTATCACCTCCTCCTCTCCGATGTTCTCAATTTTCATTCATTCATTCATTCATTCAGAGAAGCGTTCACTCTGTCGACAGGACTGACCGATCCATAAGCCAATCAGGCATGTCCCTTATTGATCATGCCAGTACACTCTTTAACTGATGAGGTGCACACTGGGTCATATTGGCTCACATCTATTACATCCTGCCACTCATGGAGGCAGAGTGCGACATGGATGGGAGAGGACCTTACTTACACAAGACAGACCGATAACCGTGTGATCCTTATTGATCTTAATTCCTGATGAACATTAAAAGTATTTCATCATTGATGTCTTTCCTTCTTTTTATGTTACTTTTAACCCAACCATGAACTTTTTTTCTTTCATGCAGAACTCTGAAAATAAATGCTGCTGTTAAGGTTAGGGACTCAACAGAGAGCAGGGAAGAGTGAATAATACAAGTGAATAAAGAAGAAAAGAAAGATATGGCAAATACTTAAGAGAGATGCCATAATAATAACATGCAATAGTGTTGTCCTTAAAATTCTTTGTAAAATCCTTCCCTAGTTGTGCTGGCTGTCAGTTCCCTCCACCCAGCAGCCAGGCTGGAGCTGGCCTTGCAGCTGTCCACAGTCCAGCATTGCATAACAAGGCTTCATCACAAACCCCCCCTTTAGCCACTTTGCAGCCTCTTCACCATGACACTGTCACTCCGCTGAGGAAACGGCAAGAGGACAAAGTTGCATGCCCACTTAAGGGACAGACACACAAACTCCTCTCTTCTAAGATTTGCTTGTTAAGAGGTCAAGTTAATAAGGTAATGCAGTGTGGTAATTGCTCATTTGCTTCCCTATTCCCATGGGCCCATGGCCCCTTTACCTTTTATACTGACGCACACACGCACGCACGCACACAAAGAGAAAAGTGCTGCTCAAATGTGGGTGGTTGTGCTGAATAGGGATATTATGAGCATCGGTACTTCGGTACTAACTCTGTGCAAATATTCTGAAAAAGTGGTACTCATTTTTAATTCTTGTCTTTTTTTCCAGATCGTGGTATCGACTTTGGCATTGAGTATCATGTATAGGCTACTAGATTTTTGGTACTGCGACATTCCTAGTGCTGAAGCTATACATGAACCAAGTCTACAGAAAGGCTGCCCTAGTTTCCCACCATGCTCTGCTCACACAGTGTGTATCATTTCTTGACTGTAATGTGCAACACATCTTTTTGGAGGTGTTTAGGTTAATCAAACCCTACTTGGACACACCTGCTTAACATGAGTATCAAGTATGCAACGATTCAGGCTCTGTGTACAGTTTCCCTGTAGTATCAGTTTAGTCAGCTGATCAGTCTTTGACCTTAGAAGAAGATCCTTGGATATGTCAGTACACTTCTCAGAGAGTATAATGAATTCCTACTGGTGTCATTAAATGCGACAGTAGAGATTCACACTCAAGTCAAGTGACAAGAGTCCACCAACATTTAATGGCATGCAAGACAATGATACTCCAATATGCAGATTCTAAAACAGATAGTTTCCTTCCAGCGCAGCAAGATCATGGCTTTATTATGGAAACTACAAATCAACAGCCTCAGGTGCACTTAACGGATTCCGGCATTGCCACTAATGAACTCTTTTTTAGAGCTGTCCCTGGTTATTTTTGGAGACAATACATGAGAATTTACTATACTTTATCACACAGCTCCTCAAGATCAATATCTAACATCTCCTGAACAAGATATTCATTAAATCAGTCTTTGAAGTCTTTTTATCTATCACATTCATACAGCACAATCCCATCCAGCTTTCCTGTCATGTTTGGTCATGAGCTTCACACAGTGGTGGATTGATTGTTACTGGAAGAAGACTAGGGATTTAAGGCTTTCGAGATGTGATATGTTTTTACAAAGAACAAATGTTTTCATTGTAAATACCAATGAAAGGTCAGGATAAAAACAACAAAGATTTGTACTTCTATTTAGATTACCATGTGTTGACATACACGTAACATAAAAAATGGAAATATGGAACAAACATGAATTAGCCAGTGTTCTGGTGTCAGTTGCTAAGCAAACTAGGTTTGATATGACAGAATGCAACTCTCCAGTGTGACCAGCCTACGCAATACTTGTATCTCCACCAAGGACCCCATGTCCAAGTCTGACATGCTGACGGCTTACGCTTTGTGTTGTAAAAAACAATGCATGCGTGTGCACTAAAAAGCATAACATGGGAAGATATTATGTAAGTCATATGAGGAAACTTTCTTTTCTGCCATCTTGTCTATGTCGGTGTGTGGAAGATCAGTTAATTAACCTCCAGTAATGGGAGCACTAATTAGGGCCCGGGAAACCATTAAAAATATTAGCATCACATTATCCATTGCTGTAAGAGCTCTATGGAAAGAGATGACCCACAAATTAGGTTTATATTAGGCAAAAGTTCCAAAGCACAACAAATTCTGTGCTCCATCTGTCTTCGCCAAACCCTGCTATTACTCCTCCAGAAATGAGATACCTTTAATATGCAACCTGCATGTTTGAGGAGTTTGTGACCTAGCTATGTAAAAACTGTATCTGTTTTTATCAAGATGATTATCACAGCTGACCTCATCTTAAAGTGTCTGCTTATTTCATCAGTGAGTTTGACATACTTGCAGGGACATCCACTAAGTAGGATTTAAAACAGCATAGCCTATAAGTGAAGACTTAAGCATTTCTTATTCTTCATGAGTGTATCACATTTCTGCTTCAGGGACATACAGTCTAATTCGGGGTAATCCCATAATGCATCTCGTGTTATAAACTTCTACAGAGATGCACAAATAAAAACAATTCTGGAGTATTGGCTATACCCGGAACTCTTATGGACCACTGGAAGTGTGTGGACCACAGTTTAGGTAACTGGGCTTATTTATGCCTGAGCCTTTTCTTGATTTGTTAAGCTCTTATGTGACACAGCCACTTAGCAAATTCCCCTTGTGTCACCTTGACAATCGTTGACAAGAAGTGTTTTAATTAACCAACCTTCATGATACCGCAAGGTAGGTTTCCAGCTCCCTGACTTCTCTCGGCGGAATTATCACGGCTGCCACTCCCGGTCCTTGGACTGCCGTGCTCCCTGTACCGTCCATTGGTGTAAACTCCTTCGGCCCCGTATCCCTGGGCAGCGGCCGACACCTCCAAGTACGCCCGGGTACCGGTCAGAGTCAGCGCGGCCGCACCGCCGGTGATTCCCGCTGTGTTGGTCGCGCCCTGGGCTGGCGGGGCGCCGATGATAGGATCCGGAACATGTCCCGACACAACATCTGAAGCGTGTACCCCTGCCATGATCAGTTACAGCAATGCCCTTCCCTGCTCAGTGTAAAAAACAGCCCATCTCATAGCACGGTGGACTTGCTGTCCAGGGCGGCTCGTCTTCTTCTCTGGATCACTAGTGCTGGTACATCATCGGACGCACGGTAGCGTCTGAAGCCAGATGGTCGGAGTCGTCCAGGTCAGATCATGAGCAGACGGCGTCCCCCGCACGCGACCTCCTCCTCCGATTAGCTTCCTGGAGGCGTGTGCTCTAAAGCCCTGGGAATACTGTTCTATATACTGAGGGGTTGCTGTTGCCGTTTATGTTTACAGCTTGCACTTTCGTCTCATTGTCTTTAGAAATCTGTTACGCTCACCTCGTCTGCTTCTTCGGACTCTCCGCTGTGCGCACCGCCTCTCGTCCTGCTCACTTTCGCAGTGCTTGCAAACAGGAGAGCTTCCCCCTTTCACATGCACCCGCGGGACAAATTCAAGACGGCGAGAGCGCAATCGCAATAAGCCCCAAAACGCGTGCACACATAAGCACGTGCGTGTACAATTAAACCCAGCATTTCGCGCGTGCAATCACAGTATTCTTCAGACGTGCGCGCGCACTATGTCCCCAGTATCACCTAGACTTACATTGAAGTTTTAGAGTGCTTTACACATGCTTTGCATATGTCACACACACACTCACACACTAGGCTTTTAATAAGCCTAGTGTGTGAGTTTTAATTTTAAAAAATATATCCACATTTGATGTGAAGAAGCCCGTAGAGCTTGTCACTCACTCTTACTGTTACCATTCAGCAGGCTCTACATAAAAATCCGTGAAAACTGGATTTTATTAAAGTATAGTATAGTATACAACTATCTGTATGTATACCAGTTTCCAACAACGTTTCATTTTTCTCCTCAATTTGTTTTGGTGGAAGCATTTTCTAAACTCATCTCACGAGGAGCCAATTTACTAAACAGCTGCAGTGTCCTCTTGGAAAAGGAAACTTGGGTGTCCAATGTCCAGTGTGCTGAGCCAACTGTTGAATTATTTCATCTGGACCTATATTTGATCCTTTCACAAATAAAACCATGTTAGGACCATCCCTCTCTGAAGTCATCAGTATAACAATTCATTTCAGGGAAAACGTTATACTCTCTGGTTAACAAACTTCTTTAATCTTATAGGTTTAAATAGTTCAATATACAACCTTAAACAACAACAACCTAATTACCCCAAACTACAGCTATATGAAAAAAAACTGAGTTGTAATAGTCAGCTGTTATTTTCCTTGGACTGCAACATGGAGGTCCATAATTGCATGTGTGAAACTGCTGGTGCTGCAGTTCTGCTACCAGATGATCCTGTCTGAGCCAATAGATTAGATTAAGCCCAATACTTCCAGTCCATGTCCTGTCCTGCCAGCGACAGTCCCAGTAACTTTCTAAACACTACTGCATCTTTTCAACTCTCTGTTCGATTGTTGTCTCACAACAATCAAACCTCCTTGTCCTCTCTTTTCCCCTCAGGCCTCTCTGTGCTTGACCAGATGTTTCTCCAGGAGATTCTGCTGTAGAGATTGTAAAGCCATTTAGGTAAAATTGTGATTCATGATAATATACTGTATAAATAAAATTGACTTGAGCATGGCTTCCGATGTGTTACATTACATGTCATTTAGCTGACGCTTTTATGCAAAGCAACTTACAATTGCTTTGTGTCAGAGGCCGCCATCTCTGGAGCAACTATGGGTTAAGCATCTTGCTCAGGGACACATTGTTTGATTTATCACAGTGGAAATTGAACCTGGGTCTCCCACACCAAAGGCATGTGTCATATCCACAGCGCCATTACCACCCAGCAATCATCAATGACACAATGTGTCCTTGCATTGTAATGCAGGGAAGTACAGGGAAAAAAACTGACCAGATGTTTTTGTCATTTAACTGCTATTGTAGCTTCAATGATGTAAATCCAGCTCACAATATTGAATACTGTTTTAACTTATCAAACATGCTAAGGAGAATAGTTAATACAATACTCCTCTGTATTTTCACAGTATCACTCTTCATCAAAGATGCGTGGATGCTCTTCCTCCAACCCACCTCCCTTTTTCTTAGATATTGATTTAAAGGCAATCAGCAGGAGGAAACAATAGAGTGAAGACTGTTAATATTAGTCCCACTCATCAACTACTGCACTCAGAGTTAATTGAAAAGGCTGTGCAACATCATTGCAGTCTGTCCTTGACACCCCTGTTTCACATACCATAAAACTGAGAATCTGCTGACGCCGCTGAGGCCAGGCCAAAATGAACTACAACAATGGTGTAACATTCAACGTCAGGTTAACTCAGACAAGACATGACCAGTTTGCTGGGATAATGTAACCTCATTTATAACCCACTGAGGAGGCCAAGCAAATCAAGCCAATTTGCATGAAAGAAGTCATGTGCAGCAGAGAGCGTAAGCGAAGCGTCTGTTCATAATTGTCAAATATGGCCAGACTAATGAGAGCCCCGGCAAAGTCTTTACGTCATGGACAGACTTGATTCTATATTGGGATTGTTATCCTTCATGCAAATTCTGCAAACAATAGGGTGAAGGAACGGAATGCTTGCCGGTAGACAGAGACAGTTATTGGGTGCTGAAGAGATCTCATGCCTCCTTCTCTTCCTCACTCACTCTAACTACCCTCAACCCCCTCCTTTCCCTTGTGATCTCTCAGGGTCATGTATTATGCATTCTCAGGAATAATTTAGTAAAACTTTTACTTTTAAAAGCTTCCCCGCCATGCCCAGCTGTGTCACTTTAATGGGAAAAGTCTGACTGCCAGTCTCCAAACTTAAACATCAGCTTTACGTGGATTTAAACCAAGAGGTAGGGCCAAGCTGTGACCACAGTCAGCCTTGTGAAAAGGGCCTTTTCATTGATACACCCACAAATACTGTATGTTCATTGCGTTGTAAAGCATTGCATTACTCAGTGAAAACATCAGCCATTGTGTCCCTGAGCTAGACACTTACCCCTAGTTGCTCCAGAGGCGTGCAACCTCTCATATATATATGTGTAAGTTGCTTTGGATAAAAGCGTCAACTAAATGACACGTACTGTAACAAATACAGGGTAGGCTGTATCAGCAATCTTGAACACTGAATTGGCAATGTCAATCTAAAAAAACACCCTTATTGTTTTCCATTGAGGTTTGCTAGAGTTTCCTGTGGCAGGATGTAAGCCATGGTTATGTGCAGTTAGGCACCACTCCCTCTTTCTGCAGTAGTCAGGTTCAGACCAATGGATCTCCATCACCATACCTGCAGGCCTCTAAATGGCCCCCTCCTCCCACTGGGACCCATCAACAGAAGCCAGGCCATTTTATTTATGACAGCTGGCTAGTGATCAATTCTCCTAATCCCAGCTGGTTACAGGGGAAAAGATGCAAGGGTCACCCGGTCAAATGTTGAGGATTTATTACCACACAAGATTTATGTAGAAAGCCATATGTTTGCCAATTTATAGTTACCTTTTGCTAACTTCAGAGGAAGATAGTACCCTCTGTAGTAGAATTAAATAAATGGCAAAGCGCCCAATCACTCACTCACTCACTTACTCACCCACTCACACACTCAGGGACAGACTTCACTTTTCAGTAGTTTAGTCAAAAATCTGTCAGAGATTTTGTGGTCCTGGTACTCTGTGCTGACACTTGATCTCCCTCCTGCAAGTTCCAGGCCCACAACCTGGCCCACAATCCCTCAACCTAACACTTCACTTCAACACACAAATCAACCAGAGATATCATGGGCCTGGTGTTCTCACATGAGCCAATCCACTGGGCCCAGATGGGATCAGTGTGGAATTACCTCTCCCCACACTCACCCACAATGGCCAACACAGGGACAGTTTCTTGAGGTACTGATACAAAAATTAAACCACATGAACAATACTCTACTTCACACGGAAACATGCTTAGTGTGTGAATAGTACATTTGAATGATGATTTCTGTAGAGGAAGTTCCTGCGAGCAGAGGGTGTGTTTTTCTGAGCTTTGTCACCGCACTTCCTGTGTCTGCCCATGTGATAACCAGCCTTTTTATGCAAGAACCTTACATAAAGTCTTTTCCAAAAAGGTTTTTTATGTACTGTACTGTATATACATTTGTTCTTCTTTTTTACAGTTAGTTACTTTTTAAAGGCACAATTAATTATCTACACAATTAATTATAACAAAAGATGGGATTCTGTTATTGAAATCAGATGACAGGCCTTGTATATGATCCAGGGAGTACCACTTGGCAAACATTTCATGATGGTGTAGAAGATTTGTCCACATCACATGTAGAAAAACAGGCCTATATTAAATCATGTGTGTTTTTAAAGACACAAAATGCTGTTTTTACATAAATCAACTGTGCCCATTTTATGTAACTAGACCCTAATTTACAGTATACGCTCAATTAGTAAATGATTGTCTAACACTCCACTCCCTGTAAACTCTATTAAGTGAAGCTTTTAAATTCTTTTAAATTGAGCCCATGTGGATTTCATATGGAGAAGTGAAAATGGCAAATAAAATAGGGCAGCTTGTGGAAAGCAATGTTCTGTAAGTATATAATGCTAATGCAAAAAATGGTTACACCTGCCAATTGTTTACTATCTGAATGTTTTATTCACTTTTTAACACCATATTATAGTTATATCTTATATAAACATACTGTATATTTGAACTTGTTTAAGCTTTGCTCTCAATCAATAACATACCGCTTTTTAAGTAAATCTTAACTGTGATTTCACCACATATGTCCTCAATGAGTACAAGGCTCCTCTAGTGATCCATTGTACTTCACTGACACCTGGTGGTGGCATTGCTTAGACTAGCTAGACTAAAGAACCAAATACTAAAGAATGTTCTTATTTTTAGTAATACCTGCCGGTGAGATCATCTTTTCAGCTAGTTAACTAGTTAGAATTTTGTGAAAACTGCAAATGTCAAATGGCAGATTACGTATTGTTCATATTCGGCTGGCCATATCTATTTGTCTGCTGGAGTTACTCTACAGCTTGGAGGATCATGTCCACATCTCACATATTGAATTTCAAAGGCTTCAGTTGCCCAACCAGAAAACAATATTTAAAGACATTTATATTCAATAACTGAGGCTGTTAGACTTACAGCATTACATTTATTACTACTTACTATAATATAATTAGATCAAATTCAGGCCCTAAAACAGAGGACAGTCAGTGAGCCAATTAGGGCATTTCCCCTATATCTGGAGTAATATTTAAATTTTAAAATTGACCCCTTAAAAACAAGGCATATGTGAGAGCACATATACACAAATGTCTCTTACAAACCAAGACTATGAGAAATAGGATACACACCCAGCTGAAACTAATATGAACATCATTGAGTCAGCATTAACACAACAAACAACAATTTCTATTTTTAATAAGGACAAAAAAGAGCAATACAATTCAATCACATAACTCTGTGTTACCAAGAGAAGAAGATGGAGAGAGTCCTCTTTTGTGCCTCGCTCAGGTGTGCCTCAACAGTGCCCAGGAGGTGAACTGGCACTGCTCCAGCTACCAGTGCATACTTCATACTTCTCACTGCGTACAGTGGTGCATGCTGGACTTGACTGGCAATCCTCCGGTTCCCGAGCCCAGTCCCTATAGACTGAGCAACTGTGGATCAACCAATTTATATCCAAAGACAAATAAATGCACATCAAACACTGTACATCTATAATGTACTATATGTACTATACATCTATATGTTTTTGTTCTCACACACACATTTAAATGAACGAATATGTGCAATTTACCCAAACATATATATATAATTTCTTATGAAGTATGTATGACTGTCATGTATTATGGTATTCTATTTAAGTGCGTTATCCTTTTTAAATTTCAAATGCTACTTACATGGCTCGTGCAGTTTATTTCGATAATGCTAATAAGGCAAATTTGAATTACTATTATCATAATAAAACAGACACTGCTCCACTATATAAAGCAAATAATTGTAAGACCCACTGCTGCAGGAAATATTTCCTATTAACCTAATATCACTTTAGGTGCAAACCACACTGCTCATGCTTTACCTCTGTCTAAAACCCCTTGTGATGGATGCAGCTTTGGTATCCAAGCAACAATCCCTTTTGCAGCCTTTTGTATTGGATTACAATCACTGATTTGTGCACACTTTGAGCCTATGACATGTATAGCAACCTGTGGATATTGTATATATAATTAAGAAACGACAGGCACGCAGGACATAATCAAACCAGATAATTAGTTTTTTTTCTCTACAGAAAGCAGCAAACTAATTTATAAAGGCATAACCTGATAATGAAAATCACTTAAGCAATACCTGGTCAAACTTTATTAAATGCCATGGAAATTAGATTTTCTTATCACCTTTCCCAGATATGACACCAGGTGGGCAATTAGCATTTTAGCTTCATCTCAAATACACACACATAAAAAAATCTGTTATTTTTTTTATATCCAACAGATGGCAGAAGTGAGCTTATTCAGAATATTTGCGATTAAGACAGTTTGCTGCTATTGTGGTTTGTGACTGTGAGGGTAGTGTATTTAAATAATGTGGTATGCACAACATCTAACAGTTATTATCTCTACAGCTGGCTTCCTGTACTTACCTTCTCTAATGTCCGGGGTTTTTAGTGGCCACATTTGAATGAACATTACATTTTAAAGGCTAACACGTACTAAGTTTAACATTGCCTCCATTTAGGCCTACTTATATCAAATATTCCAAACTAATATATGATTTTATTTTTATTTCTTTACAAAGTTTTAGCACCATCCATTGGTTTAGGCCAGTATGAAAAATTCACTTAAATCCTCAATGCTTCAGTTTGTGAAAGTTTAATAGGATTTGTTTGTTCCTGCATCTGAAAGCATTATTAGCATTCGGCAGAAACAAACCTCCCTACTCGTCAAACAAGTGTGAAAATTAAATGTATGAGGTTTCCACCAGCACATTAACACATAATACCTTTTTACAACTGCAATATCTTTAATAAAAATTACTTACATATACATGGAATTTGCTTTGCCTGGGGGGGGCTGGGGGGGAGGCCAGCAGCCAGTTAATAAGCAAACATGAATAATATTTATCAGATAACATGAATAAACAAATAATCAACAAAAGCCAGTCCCAGCAGCCCCACATAGGTCAGGTGCATGTAAAGGGCATTTTTTAGGATTTGAGGACATTCAGGGCTTAGCCAGGACCTCTGGTTCCTCCCATACTGCAAAACTCTATTTTCATGTTTTTTGTAAACCCTCATTTACATTTAAAGTATAAATAAATAACGCAAAGTGTGAAATAAATGTATTTTCATTGTGAATGACAAAACGGTCAGCGGGACAACCACCAACCTTTTTCCACCAAATCTGGCTGTGGGCTGTAAATATCACTGCCCTAAATGAACAACTTTGCTTGATGTTAATTTTTGAAGGAATAAACATCTAAAAGGAGTTTTCCGGGATATGCTATCCCAAAGGTATCCAGAGGCAGTTGCAAGGTACTGAAAGCAGCGAGTGTGGGAGAAGTTTGGAGAAGACATGAAGACTTTCGATCAGGCACTAAGGTGCTTCTGGAAAACCTCAGGAGGGGGAAGCGGGGAACCATCCAAGTTGTGTACAAGGATGGGACGCTGTTGACCTCAACTGAGGAGGTAATAGGGCGGTGGAAAGAGCACTTTGAGGAACTCCTAAATCCAGCTGACACACCCTCTATGGTAGAGGCAGAGCTGGAGGATGATGGGGATTGTTGTCAATTTCCCTGGTGGAAGTCGCTGAGGTATTTAAACAACTCCACAGTGGCAAAGCCCCAGGGATTGATGAGATCCATCCAGAAATGCTGAAAGCGCTGGGTGTGGAGGGGCTGTCTTTGTTGACACGCCTCTTCAACATTGTATGGAAGTCTGGGACGGTGCCTAAGGAGTGGCAGACCGGGGTGGTGGTTCACCTCTTCAAAAAGGGGGACCAGAGGGTGTGTGCCAATTACAGGGGTATCACACTTCTCAGCCTCCCTGGTAAAGTCTACTCCAAGGTGCTGGAAAGGAGGGTTCGGCCAATAGTCGAACCTTGGGTTAAAGAGGAACAATGCGGATTCCGTCCTGGTTGTGAAACAACAGATCAGATCTTCACTCTCGCAAGGATCCTGGAGGGAGCCTGGGATTGTGCCCAACCTTTCTACATGTGTTTTGTGGATCTGGAGAAGGCGTATGACCGGGTCCCCCGAGAGACACTGTGGGAGGTGCTGCGGGAGTATGGGGTGAGGGGGTCCCTTCTCAGGGCCATCCAATCTCTGTAGGCCTATGATCAAAGCGAGAGCTGTGTTCAGGTTCTCTGCAGTAAGTCAGACTCGTTTCAGGTGAGGGTTGGCCTCCGCCAGGGCTGCGCTTTGTCACCAATCCTGTATGTGGTATTTATGGGCAGGATATCCAGGTGTAGTCGGGGTGGGCTGGGGATCTCATCACTGCTTTTTGCAGATGATGTGGTCCTGAAGGCATCATCGGCCTGTGACCTTCAGCACTCACTGGATCGGTTTGCAGCCGAGTGTGAAACCGCTGGGATGAGGATCAGCACCTCTAAATCTGAGGCCATGGTTCTCAGTAGAAAACCGATGGAGTGCTTTCTTTAGGTAGGGAATGAGTCCTTACCCCAAGTGAAGGAGTTCAAATACCTTGGGATCTTGTTCGTGAGTGAAGGGACAATGGAGCGGGTCATTGGTCGGAGAATCGGAGCAGCCGGTGCGGTATTACATTCAATTTATCGCACTTGTTGTGACGAAAAGAGAGCTGAGCCAGAAGGCAAAGCTCTTGATCTACCGGTCAGTTTTCGTCCCTATTCTCACCTATCGTCATGAAGGCTGGGTCATGACCGAAAAAATGAGATCCAGGGTACAAGCGGCCGAAATGGGTTTCCTCAGGAAGGTGGCCGGCGTCTCCCTTAAAGATAGGGTGAGAAGCTCAGTCATCCGAGAGGAGCTCTGTTAAGAGAGCTACTGCTTCTTTGCGTTGAAAGGAGCCAGTTGAGGGGGGTTCGGGCATCTGGTAAGGATGCCTCATGGACGCCTCCCTAAGGAGGTGTTCCAGGCACATCCAGCTGGGTGGAGGCTTCGGGGAAGACCCAGGACTAGGTGGAGGGATTATATCTCCAACTTGGCCTGGGAATGCCTCGGGATTCCATAGTCGGAGCTTGTTAATGTTGCTCGGGAAAGGGAAGTTTGGGGTCCCCTGCTGGAGCTGCTGCACCTGCGACTCAATACCGGATAATCAGATGAAGATGGATGGATGGATAAACATCTAAAAATCTAAACAATGGAAAAGAGTCTGCAGTGAGGAAAAGTCTGATGGTATGTTCCTTTAAGGTAAACATATTATATTATTTCATAATAACTATAATTATAGTGTATAATTGTGGTTTCTTCAAAGGATAGGATGAAGGGTTTCTCTGAAAAATGAGGGACTTTCTCATGTGAAATACCTGTAAAATACATTTCTTTGGCCCAAAGCCGAGTTTTCTCAGACAAAAAGTCTCATACTGTAGCGTATTGGTAAGTGATATAGTTTGTTATATATTTAAACATGAATCCCCTTTCTCTGACTGAAGAGAAACTCACTTCACATGTTGCACTGTAATATTAATGCAGCATTGCACAGTAACTCTTTTGACAGAAAAGGGTTTCCTTATACAGTGGGTACGGAAAGTATTCAGACCCCTTTAAATTTTTCACTCTTTGTTTCATTGCAGCCTTTTTCCAAAAATCAAAAAAGTTCATTTTATTTCTCAGTAATGTACACTCAGCAACCCATCTTGACAGAAAAAAACCAGAAATTTAGAAATTTTTGCATATTTATTAAAAACAAAAACTGAAATATCACATGGTCATAAGTATTCAGACCCTTTGTTCAGTATTTAGTAGAAGCACCCTTTTGATCTAATACAGCCATGAGTCGTTTTGGGAAAGATGCAACAAGTTTCTCACATCTGGATTTGGGTATCCTCTGCCATTCCTCCTTGCAGATCCTCTCCAGTTCTGTCAGGTTGGATGGTAAACGTTGGTGGACAGTCATTTTTTCTCTCCAGAGATGCTCAATTGGGTTTAAGTCAGGGCTCTGGCTGGGCCATTCAAGAACAGCCACAGAGTTGTTGTGAAGCCACTCCTTCGTTATTTTAGCGGTGTGCTTAGGGTCATTGTCTTGTTGGAAGGTAAACCTTCGGCCCAGTCTGAGGTCCAGAGCACTCTGGAAAAGGTTTTCGTCAGGATATCCCTGTACTTGGCCGCATTCATCTTTCCCTCGATTGCAACCAGTCGTCCTGTCCCTGCAGCTGAAAAACACCCCCACAGCATGATGCTGCCACCACCATGCTTCACTGTTGAGACTGTATTGGACAGGTGATGAGCAGTGCCTGGTTTTCTCCACACATACCGCTTAAATTAAGGCCAAAAAGTTCTATCTTGGTCTCATCAGACCAGAGGATTTTATTTATCACCATCTTGGAGTCCTTCAGGTGTTTTTTAGCAAACTCCATGCGGGCTTTCATGTGTCTTGCACTGAGGAGAGGCTTCCTTCGGGCCACTCTGCCATAAAGCCCCGACTGGTGGATTGCTGCAGTGATGGTTGACTTACTACAACTTTCTCCCATCTCCCGACTGCATCTCTGGAGCTTAGCCACAGTGACCATTGGGTTCTTCTTTGCCTCTCTCACCAAGGCTCTTCTCCCCGATAGCTCAGTTTGGCCGGACGGCCAGCTCTAGGAAGGGTTCTGGTCAACCAAACGTCTTCCATTTGAGGATTATGGAGGCCACTGTGCTCTTAGGAACCTTAAGTGCAGCAGAAATTTTTTGTAACCTTGACCAGATCTGTGCCTTGCCACAATTCTGTCTCTGAGCTCTTCAGGCAGTTCCTTTGACCTCATGATTGTCATTTGCTCTGACATGCACTGTGAGCTGTAAGGTCTTATATAGACAGGTGTGTGGCTTTCCTAATCAAGTCCAATCAGTATAATCAAACACAGCTGGACTCCAATGAAGGTGTAGAACCATCTCAAGGATGATCAGAAGAAATAGACAGCACCTGAGTTACATATGAGGGTCACGGCAAAGGGTCTGAATACTTATGACCATGTGATATTTCAGTTTTTGTTTTTTAATAAATATGCAAAAATTTCTAAATTTCTGTTTTTTTCTGTCAAGATGGGTTGCTGAGTGTACATTACTGAGAAATAAAATGAACTTTTTTGATTTTTGGAAAAAGGCTGCAATGAAACAAAGAGTGAAAAATTTAAAGGGGTCTGAATACTTTCCGTACCCACTGTATTGTTTATATGATGCAGTTACACAAAACACTTTGTTCCTGCACACTCCTGTTGAATCCAGGTAAGCTTCTGGAGTGCCAGACTGCTGCTTGGGAATTAAATGGTGTTGACTGCACACGTTAAAAAAAAATAGCATTTATTTTGTAGTGACATTAAAAGCTTCTGTACTTCTACAAGTTGAGTTAAAATTATTTATAAAACTTTATTTTCCTATTCCTTAACTCAACAGCTTTCTCTTGTGATAAACCAAAACCACAAACATGGTACATATACATTGAACAGCACACAGCGCCATCTACATCATCAAATAATACACACGCTACAGTGGAACAAAGCTTTAAAAATGATGAGAAAAATTGTAATGGAGGATCTATCACAAGACTGCCGATGTAACTTGAGATTATAAACACAGGAAAGAAAAGCAACATACAAAAAAAATGTCTGAGGAAGAGATGAAAGATAGACAAGGGAATATCTTTAATACTGTAATGTCTGTTTGACAAACACAAAAGTACATCATTAATTCTTCCCTGAATTCCAGTTGCTCTGTGTCCTTTTTCAACTTATACTTCTGGTGATACAAGACTTGAAACTTGCTAGACTGAGGAAGCATTAGTACTTCTATCCTCAACAGGGTCATGCAAAGGGGGTTACATTCAATAGGGGGAGTGCCAGAGAAACAATAATAAAATAGAGTTATGATAGAGAAAATAAATTCATATATTCTGTATACATTGATCCTTTTCTACTTGGCTTATACATCAGCTAAGCAAAGCAATTCATTCCTGAGCTGAAAGGCCGTTGACATATTTTCTATCACACACAGTCAGAATTGTGTGTGTATGTGTGTTGGAGGAGGGAGTGGGGTAATAGTCTCAACCTTTTCTATTGGTTATCTTTTATGTGTAGCAAAAACGGGACACACAATGATACTTAATCTTGAAACAAAATCCATACAAAGAAACTGACATGGCACTACATCCTTGAGTTCTATATGTGACCCAGCGGCTGGTGAGTCTGTGCAAGCATTAAAAGCCTGCATCTATCTATTTACTATATGCCTTGCAACTTCAGATGCTGGTACGTCATATTGTCACACAGAGATTTGCGAACGCCCGTATTGCCACCGTGTCGTGATACAGGTATGGGGACAAGTGGACGGATGGGCAGAAAAGTCCAAAGGGAGCCAAATACTCAGGAATACCCGATCAGACGAGTGACACTTCATGCCTCTAGACTTCATCAGGTGAGTGGCTTCAAGCTTCAAGCAACAGTCGGACAACAAGTAGATCTCCTTCACACATATAAACACAAATCGCAAGAAGAAAACCTAATGGACGTAACTATTGGTGTGGTGAATGTGGTGCAGAAACAACGACGACTGTCAGTAGAATAAGGCGAGGTAGCATTGATGAGGGGAGCAGAGGGACCTGAGAGGACAAGCAGGCAGCGCTGGGTTAATGCTTAGATTTGCATTTTAAGATACAAACAGAAGACAAATAGCCTTGTGAGAGCAAGGGAGGTGCATGAAACCCCCCCCCCCATCTGCTGGGTTTCAGCTGGTGAACAAATCAGAACAAATACATTGTACGCTTGCGTGCGTGTACTGTGTGCTGATGTGTGTGCTGTCAGTGGCACCGAGCAAAGAGAGTCGCTCTGCCTTAGGTTAGTGTATATGGATTCAAAAAGATTGACTGTAACTCTGCAGAGCAATGACTCCGATTATGTTGTTAAGAGCAAAAGCACAACTCTTCATTAAAGTTTTTTTTGTCAAAGGGCAATTTCAATGTCACTATCAAAATACGTATAATCCATTTACAAAGCAGAAAATAAAATAAAACATGTAACTGTTAAAATGACTTCATACAGTAGCATTTTTCTTTTTTTTTTCTTTTTTTTTTTAAATCTGTTCAAAATCAATTGGAAATGCATCCACGCATGTGAATGAACATTACTTTTTCTTTTTCACAATATTGTAACATTGTAGGTTTTGCTTTATACCAAGTCTGTTTTACAAACACTTATGGACACAAATAAAACTACGAGAAGTCACTGACATGCATGCTCTCATGTTGAACAGAAAAAGAAAATCACAAACAATATTAACATTTCACATATAGCAATCTGAAAAAAGAAATGAGAAATGAATGGAATTAAACCATGAGAAATGTCAATGCAAGTGGGGGCAAGTTGGGAGGCAGGTTTTGTTTGGTGTTATCACAGGTTAAAAGGTCAAGGGTCAGGACTGTTGGCCACCCCACTGGCTCTCTACGGGCCGCCGAAGGAGCTCCTCTACATGCCTCGCCACATCCATGGTGTCGTCCAGGTCGAACTCTCCGTCTGCGTCCAACATAGAGTCACTCCTGCCACAGGACACAGAGTGGAGCCAAACCACACTCAGACAAGCTGGCAGCACATCACCAATATAATCCTCTCTCAGAAAATTCACACTCACACAGAGACGCTCATAATGTTCAAAGGACTTGTTGACTCACATAGGTGGGTATATGCCATAGGTGTGAGGGTGATTGACAGGTGCTGGGGAGGCGCCGTGATCCATATAAGTAGGATTTCCACTTGCTGGGTCTGGATTGGCTGTAGTAAACCTATACACACGCACACACACAGGCACAAGCGCGCACACACACACACACACACACACAAACACACACACAAGATAAAAGCCTATAAGTCTATGTTCAGCAGTTGCCTAAGCAACTATCCTCAGCGTGTTTTCCAGTCCTCGCTGAATCATTATGGCCATTCTCTGTACCGCAGGAGAACCAACCATGGAGACAGGCAGAGAGTAGGGCTTGCTAACTAACAAGCCTAACTCTAATGATGAGTGGAAGACAAGCTCACTCAGGAACCCTGGCCATCCCTAATTGGCCTCCTCCAACTGTAACAGCTAACTAATAGCTGTTCTGAATTCAGGGTCCAATATTTTGTGATTAACTCTAAATGTTACCACAGAGGAAAAACTGGTGGTTGGATGGCAGGGAAGAAGGAAAGGAGAGATGGGGAATGGAAGAACATGAGGAAAGGCAAACAGGAAGGGTGATACTTACTCGGGCACCACTTGTTTGATTTGTGGTTTCACGTAGCCATCCACTGCTTTGGCTTTAAAACAAACAAGTACAGGGAGAGTGCTCAGTACAGTCGCTATACAGCAATCAATTCATCTGTTCACTATAAAGGCTTTGAAGCTGTGATATATAATTTTGAACAGCAGCCTGTGCAAACAGAAGGTTGCTTACAGAGTGGTGGGGTATAATATTTGGAGAAAACTTCATCCTTGGGTCTGTCGGGGTAGAGGAACAGGAGGTGATTGAGATCGCTGATGCGATCAGCCAGAGAGCGAATGGAGAAGTCTTTGGTTGTGTAGGGCATGAGGTTCCAAACCATTCTCTCACCTGGAGAAACACAGCACCCACACCACATTATCAGCAATAACAGCAATATAATCAGCATTTCTTCAGAACATTTTAATTTCAGTATTTTTACAGATACATTTAAAATACTGTTGCTAAAAACTACAACACTGGCAGAAGTTTCTATATTATCAAAGTGCCATCTAACACAAAAGCTCCAATTGGCCAAATTAAACTTGCAATAACAGATTTATTGAGTAGTGAACACAACATTAAATTGTTATCGCTGCCAGGAACCTTAACATGCATCTGGCTTATCCTGAACATGGTTCATGCTGATTTTTGAAAGTTGGAAAAATCATCTCAAACTTGGGGTTGTTAACTGTCACGGTCACACAGGTTATCATTTGTCATTGTTGATTGGTTGCCAAGCTTCAAGAAGGCAGGTCTTACCGAACATGAGCCTGCCTGAGGGGTTGTTTAGTTTCAGTCTATTTGTCAACCTCAATGAACTGAAACGGTGAGATCAGTGCACGATAATCGGCACGAGGACGCCAGGCCCAGCGTCAACCTCCCAGTGAAGGTGCATCTTTCCTTAAAGCTATATAGTGACCCCCCCCACGCAGTTGCTAGTTGCCAAGGAGGACATGGAGGATTAAAAAAAATGATTGACTCTTAATTATCTTCTTTCAAGTTTCTGTGCGGGGAAAGTCACTGCCACAATCTTCTGAACATAACCATATGTTCATATGACATATGAAACATACCAGACGTTCATTAATAACAAAAAGTCACGCACTAAAGCTTTAATAATGGCAATTATGTCATTCAGTGCATGTTGTAGCTATTCAGTAGCTGGTACATCAACAAGGCTTAGCAACAGTGATTACATCTCCTAGACCTAATATCAAAACATGTTAACAGTACTACCTGTATCATGACAGTAACACATTTACATGTCTTACCTGCTTTGTTAGGATTTTCTGCCACCCAGGCAATTGTAATTCCTCCGATCTCAGAGTCACTAAAACGCAGAAGGAAAGTACCGTTGGGTTTGGACATGAGCATGTCCTGAGCCTGCTGCTTGTTCACAAAGCCCAATATGGCTCTAAAAAAAGAGAGAGATATAGAGAAAAACAAAGACATTAAAACGGTCAATCCTAGTTTATTGGGGAGAGCAAGTCCAGCTCCCCAGGGAGAATCATGAGTGTACTGTAAACCATTGCCTGAGTTGTAAAGACTGACAACATAGTGACAGAAAAACATTTACTTTCACAGAATGTGCAGTCCAAATTGAAAATAAATACCGTAGAGTAGTGTTTTGCCACATGTTACCGCCAAAATTTGAACCTGATTTAAAAACTCTGCAGTTCCCTTACCCGTCATTCCAGTGTGGTTTGAGATGCTTTTTTGTGAGTTCCATTACTCCATCAAACCACTGCCAAAATGTAAAGTTCCTCCCTGGCAAGCTTTCCTGCAAGCAAAAGGTTTGGGAAAAAAATATTTTTTAATGCACATAGTATATTGTTTAAAATTGTTTTTAAAATTCACCCATGTACAACCAACCCATATCCAGTGTGTGTATATATATATATATATATATGTTCTCATGTGTGCAGCTGTTGTGTGTGAGGAAAAAAGAAGAGCGAGAGAAACTGTGTGTATGTGTGTAGCTTATACACCAGACTGTGAAGCGGCGGAAACTTGATGTTCCTGTAATCTAATGAGACTGATGGTGTGTGGTTAATGTGAGTGTGTTTTATGCCATTGCCAGCTGATTTGAGCCAGAAAATGAGGCCTCCAGCTATTCACTGTGAGGACAAACAGGCCCATTAAGATGAAGACCTGGCCACCAATGAGGCGCTCTCACCCAAGGCGACTACAGAAAAGGGCTGTAGAAGCGCTGCAAATGGACCACAAAATATTTCTATGTATGAATAACCAATAGTAAATGATTCCATGGAAAACAAGCATGCAGATGAAAACCCTTACTGAAACTGGCTTGGGGGCATTTTAAAAATGCAGAGGAGAAAACCCTCCGTGAGTATGTTAGAAGTCCATACATTAAAACTGATAAAAGATCATTAGTATGCATTAGTATTTATACAAGCTGCTAGAGAGGCAGAGACTGGCGCTGACCCGGTTAAACTGTGACCAAGTCATAGTCATGTTGCGGTAGTCGTCAGGGTTGTTGCTGGAGCTGCTGAAGGCCTTTTGAGCCAGGAAGACCAGGTTCTCCTCCGACAGGCCTCGGTTACTCTGCACCTCAGCCTTGTACTTCATGTTTATGGCATCGCACAGCTGAGGCCAAAGCACCTTATCTGGCACGAGGAAAGGCACCCGCCCCTGTAGACGCAGAAGATTCACATGAACTTTATTGACGCAAGCAAAGTGGCAGCAGAATGCAAAAACATATGTGTAGATAAAATGCACTATA
Source organism: Etheostoma perlongum (assembly GCA_026937815.1). Taxonomy (NCBI): domain Eukaryota; kingdom Metazoa; phylum Chordata; class Actinopteri; order Perciformes; family Percidae; genus Etheostoma; species Etheostoma perlongum. The sequence goes on along the minus strand of CM049385.1, from coordinate 15,945,304 downwards.
TAAAAGCACATGCAGCTATTTCTATTTACATCGTTTCTGCAAGGATTAAGCACATTCTTCATGAATTGATCCAGATAGAAAAAATAATAAATAACCAAGTCGATAGACCAAACATACAGTATACAGAAATGCACCTACTGGTTTCTTTTTAACTATGATTATTTTACATTATATGCATGTTTTATTGTTTATTTATGTTTATTAATTTATTTGTATTGTACAGTTTAAGTTGTACACCCTCTGAATGTTATTCTGGGTTGGGGGAGGTTTATCAATCCAACCATGTTTATGCAGTAAATTGTCAAAGCTTATATTAACAGAAATTCTGAAATAAACTTTGTTAAAAAAGAAAAAATCTACTCAGTAAGTCGATCAACTTGATCCTAAATGAAAAAAGGTAATTCATACGCATTCACATTCATGTGAAGGGCCAAAAATATTGAATATTTTTATTAAATAATCACTTCAAATCAATATTTTATTATTGTTTAATCTACTTAGTTTTTATTTACATTTGATTTAATTTTTAAATGTCAGAGAATAAGAACATATGCCCATCGCAGGGTCCCTGTACCGGCAGCATCACCTTTCAGTTGCCTAAAATGGTCAAAATGTATTCATTAGAAAAAGCCACATATCTAAACATTGGAAAAATTTGAATCCAAAAGTTTTTGGCAGTTTTGTTTGATAAATTAACTTAAGTTCTAAATGTGAAAGGTACATTTAAAACATAAAAAGGATATGTTTAAGTGTTTCTGAAACATAAAACAAATAGGCTAATTTAAACGTTTAATCATCTCTAAATAAACTTTTAAACACACTCACACACACACACACAAACATTCACTCACCGGCTCTGCAAAAGCATTGTCCCACAACACAGTTGCTGTAGCGTTATTGTCTTGGCTACCGTGCACTATCACTACTACAGGAAGTGATAACGTCTGTTGAGAGAAAGAAGGGAGTCTGTCAGCATAAGAATGCAGTAACAAATCTATGCAGCACATACTGCTAAACAACAAGGCCTTCATAGTATCTTTCAGGATTTAATAGTAAATAACAGTGTTTTAAATAAACAACATAAAACCACTGAGAGGAAGATAGAGAAGGAATGGGAATAAGGAGGTTTGGTTCTACTGATGAACTGTATACCAATGTGTAGGAGTGGAATAGACAGATAGCCACTCCTGCAGAAGTAAGAATGGATAATATAGTCTTTTCTTCCTTGTCTATCTGCACCCTCTTACCTTGACTTGAAAGACAAGTTCATTGCCTCCGACACTAAACTGGGACTCAAACAGAATGGTGAACTTCTCTTCTGTGACAGATTCTGCTCCTCGCCTGTCCGATCGCTTGATCCTCTTCAAAGACTACATAATGGATGACATGTGTAAGAATAAACAATACTGGATACACGGTACAATTTGGCTGGCAAAGCACACACATTATATATACAGTACATACATACTTAGATACAGTACATGCATGCATAATTGACTTTGAGTCTACAGGACTGACATGTGAATAATGCATGGCGGTCTCTAATGATTTTTGTGTGATGTAGAGAGAGGCTCTGCTAGAGTTGCAGGCGGATCCTGCAAAGCCATTGCTGAGTTGCCGTGAGTTTGTGCAGTGTACTGCAATACCCACACTGTACAGTTGCAACACTGGAAGTTGCAGTGCAGCTCAATACTGCTTCTAAATTAGTTTAAATGTTATTTCAGTATACTGCCAATTTATTCTAGAAATCTCAAAGCTATTGGAACTACATTATATTAAGTAAATATATTTACAGCTATTATAGGAAAATATGATTTCAAGCACTTACCATGTTCCTGAAGTGGGCGCTGAGAGTGCCTGTAGTCTGGTGGTACTCCATCACACAGTTATTGTTGAGAATTTCTCCACTGCTGTCACTGAAGGAGAAAGACAATCAATGATCGAGTCAATTAACTGTAAAGTCGGCTGTGACGCACTTGAGTGCTGAGAATTATATTCTTCCAAGAACAAATTAAAACAAAATGATGCTCGTTTAGACGGCAGGAACCGAGTTGCTGAGAGAACACATGCAGGGAGTAGGAATTATTTTCATACTCAAATAATTGGAAGCTTTAATCACCTCTATCTTTTCTACATAAGAGAACACCAAGCAGATATGCATGGGCTGCAGGGTGCCATACTAAGTGGTTTAGCTGAAAAACAGCAGATGATGGCTGAGCTATTGAATTGACATATAACCACTGGCTTTCTGGCTGACCTACAGTCTTGGAAGGTTTCTATTTGTCAGGAGGAATGTGAAACGAGGCTGTGAAACAGGCTAAATGTGGATTCTGCATCCACGCCATAGATTCCTCTGGGGCATTGTTCAAGTTCCAGCCATGTCTCTGTGGTAAGGTCTGGAAACACATTAGGCCAGAGTTTGTCTTGGGATCCAGTAATCCCAATGGAAAATTAAAAATCCTTATCTTTTTGGTGCCACATGAGCTAGTTGTGGTGCCCCCACTAAATGAAGAAGAAGAAGAAGAATACCAAAAATGTGTCAAGAGGAAACAGCAGGATGCAAGTTATCGCTGCAGCGTAAAAGCATTTGTGTGTGTAACGTTATTGTAAACATCTGATTTAAAAAATTACTAACCATGTCGGTAAAGTCTGAACCTCCAGAAAAAAACTCAAATGTCCTTTTTGTAATTGTTTCTAGCGTTTTTTAATTTTTTTAAATACACAGTGACATGAATGGGGAACTGGACTTACTTCCTTGTGTTCTCGTTCTTCAGCAGGGCCTTGGCTTGTTGTTCACTAATGATGGTGGCTTTGACCTGCGGAGGGTTCATGTGCACGTTCAATTTCCCGCCAACTAGGAGGCGCACTGTAGCGGCAAACTTGGTTTGGGTTTTTAGCACTTGTGGAGGCTGTTTCTCAATGATGAAGGTGCTGTGGAGACAAAAAGGGAGTGAATGGACTGAATGACAGGACAAAGCCCTGGTGATTAGGTGGCTTAGTTAGTTAAAGTGCAATATGTCCATAAGCTGTGCTGCATATAATCTTCTCCCCTATGGCCAAAAATAAATGTAAAAACTTTTCAGAGCAAAGTTTTGCTTGCATGTATTCTACCAACATTATAATGAGCATGCAACATGTCAAATTTATGTTGCTGAAAGCCATAATTGCTTGTTTGGATGCATTCTTACAGTTTATTGTAGTAGTCACAATATCTGTTTATTTCCATACAAACTGGGTCTCAATTGTGAATTGCAAACTAAAATGAACACAGAATCTAAACAATACGTACAACATACAAAAGACTGCACAAACTTATACATGCTTTCCACGTGTTCATTAGACTTGAAGTACACATACAATTTGTTCGATGTGACATGCTGAATGCAATCTGCTTGTTTACTATGAAAACTCCACATTGCTCCTTTCAGCTGGACTGACCTGCAGATTTGAGAACATTAGCCTTTGAAAATAAGTGTTGCACACTAATGGAAGGTATTGAAGGTAATCAAAGTAATCACGGTGTATAAACCCAACAGGCTGGTGGTGTGAATTTTTGTCTTCTGATTTCCCCATTAACACAAACAGCAAGTGAGAAGTGAGACAACAGCAGACACAGCCTAATGATTAAGCCTGCAGGTTTAGGGGCAATTTGGAAGAAAATACATACTGTTGTTATGTGCCTTCAAACCCTCCGGGCTTTAGTTTAACTAAGTGGTGATGAGAAGACAACATTTAGCTATTCTCAGCCAAAAACCTCCTGGGGCTTCTGGGGCATATATAGAGGATGTTCTTGAGGAAACATCCAATGTGTTTGCACTGTGTGTGATAGCAATCCATTACTGTGTGGGTGCAGGGTTTTCTGTGGCCAATCAGAAATCATTTTGACAGTGACATGGCTTCTTAATGTGTTACGGGTCCCTGCAGGGACAATCTTCTAGAAAAGTGGAAGATTAAAAACGTCCTGTTCAGAGATGCTAAAGAGCTGAAAGATCCTGGCAGATATGCCTTTGGGGCCAAAATGTATGTGCTGCAAAACAACTAAAGTTGCTTTCCTTTAATCTTTTGCACACAACATTTTTTTTTTGCCTTTGCAGATTTCTTTAGGTGCATTTGACTTCTATCCTTTGCCTCTGGACACAGTTGCATTCAGTATAAACACTAGTCTTAATTCTCAACTGGACCTAGATAAATTCAAACCATAAATGTAATCTAACCTAAAAGGTATACTCTTCAAGATTTTAATAAAATCAGTTGAATAATTGATACATTTACAACATATGGTCAGCATTTTTTCTGCAATTGCCACTTACTTTCTTTACAGTTACTAATGTAGCCTCTAATAGTAGATGTCATTGATAGTGGCATAGTCCGCTATTCCCGTGCTGGATGAAAAATGTCCTTCACATAGACAAGTGCAATTTTATCTCAATAATAACAGCCTCGCTGTTCACTTTCTTACACTGCATCAGAGCTGCAACGAGTTATTGCTAATTCAACTGAACATCTCCAACTGCTGCTTAAAAACATTTAGCTGGAAAAAAATGAGACTACTTTAATTATAAAACAGGAAACGCATCTACAAAACAAGAGATTTTTAGCATTTGACAATGGATCAATTATCAATATTCCAGGAAGTAATGGAACAAGAAGGAACAACCACAGTGAGCTGTTACATGAAGAGCTGCAGGCAACAGGCTCCATGCCAGCTACTTGCGGTTGAAATTATCATTGACTAACTTCTTTATTAAAACAACATGCGTTTGTTTGGCTGCAATGTAAACAGATACACCAGTTCCCTTCTGTTTTACTTCTGACAAAGTTGACTATTTCTTACTTACAGTACATTTTAAAAAACTTAATCAAAAGTAGAATGTCTTCACAAAGTACCAATACTTTGATGACTTATTACTCAAGTACAAGTAATAAGTAGTTAATTTAAAATGTACTTTAAGTTAAAGTTACTTAGTTACATTTTTGTAAAACAGTAAAACATGTATGCCTCATTTGCAATGAAACAATGTTGTAAAATAATACAACCAGCATCATCATCAAGAATGAAGAAGGCGAACATAACATTGATGAATGGACTGAGCAGACAGAGCAGTAGGTGCTCTACCTGTATAATGTTACCTGCTGTAAATGCTTGACAGGCTAAATATCAGAATTCATTTGAAGATGGCTGCTGTAGCGATTTCTTTCTTCTTCTTTATTAAAACTACTTGAAAAATACAAAATACACAACTAAATTAGTCAACGTGAGTAAAGTATTTTGTTACTTTCCACCACCTGAACTGTGGTACGTGACATGACGTAGAGGCTATGGAAAAAAATGATTTAAGAGTGCGGGTGTGCGGAGTACAAGTATGTGTGTGTGTGTGTGTGTGTGTGTGTGTGTGTGTGTGTGTGTGTGTGTGTGTGTGTGTGTGTGTGTGTGTACAGTGCCTTGCGAAAGTATTCGGCCCCCTTGAAGTTTTCAACCTTTTGACACATTTCAGGCTTCAAACATAAAGATATAAAAATTTTATTTTTTGTGAAGAATCACCGACAAGTGGGACACAATTGTGGAACGAAATCTATTGGATATTTTAAACTTTTTTAGCAAATAAAAAACTGAAAAGTGGTGCGTGCAAAATTATGCGGCCCCCTTGCGTTAATACTTTGTAGAGCCACCTTTTGCTGCGATTACAGCTGCAGGTTGCTTGGGGTATGTCTCTATCAGTTTTGCACATCGAGAGACTGACATTCTTGCCCATTTTTCCTTGCAAAACAGCTCGAGCTCAGTGAGGTTGGATGGAGAGCGTTTGTGAACAGCAGTTTTCAGCTCTTTCCACAGATTCTCGATTGGATTCAGGTCTGGACTTTGACTTGGCCATTCTAACACCTGGATACGTTTATTTGTGAACCATTCCTTTGTAGATTTTGCTGTATGTTTGGGATCATTGTCTTGTTGGAAGATAAATCTCCGTCCCAGTTTCAGGTCTTTTGCAGACTCCAACAGGTTTTCATCCAGAATGGTCCTGTATTTGGCTGCATTCATCTTCCCCTCAATTTTAACCATCTTCCCTGTCCCTGGTGAAGAAAAGCAGGCCCAAACCATGATGCTGCCACCACCATGTTTGACAGTGGGGATGGTGTGTTGAGGGTGATGAGCTGTGTTGCTTTTACACCAAACATATCGTTTTGCATTGTGGCCAAAAAGTTCGATTTTGGTTTCATCTGACCAGAGCACCTTCTTCCACATGTTTGGTGTGTCTCCCAGGTGGCTTGTGGCAAACTTTAGACGAGACTTTTTATGGATATCTTTGAGAAATGGCTTTCCTCTTGCCACTCTTCCATAAAGGCCAGATTTGTGCAGTGTACGACTGATTGTTGTCCTATGGACAGACTCTCCCACCTCAGCTGTAGTTCTCTGCAGTTCATCCAGAGTGATCATGGGCCTCTTGGCTGCATCTCTGATCAGTCTTCTCCTTGTCTGAGCTGAAAGTTTAGAGGGACGGCCAGGTCTTGGTAGATTTGCAGTGGTCTGATACTCCTTCCATTTCAAAATGATCGCTTGCACAGTGCTCCTTGGGATGTTTAAAGCTTGGGAAATCTTTTTGTATCCAAATCCGGCTTTTAACTTCTCCACAACAGTATTACGGACCTGCCTGGTGTGTTCCTTGGTCTTCATGATGCTCTCTGCGCTTTCAACAGAACCCTGAGACTATCACAGAGCAGGTGCATTTATACAGAGACTTGATCACACACAGGTGGATTCTATTTATCACCATCAGTCATTTAGGACAACATTGGGATCATTCAGAGATCCTCGCTGAACTTCTGGAGTGAGTTTGCTGCACTGAAAGTAAAGGGGCCGAATAATTTTGCACGCACCACTTTTCAGTTTTTTATTTGCTAAAAAAGTTTAAAATATCCAATAGATTTCGTTCCACTTCACAATTGTGTCCCACTTGTTGGTGATTCTTCACAATAAATAAAAATGTTATATCTTTATGTTTGAAGCCTGAAATGTGTCATAAGGTTGAAAAGTTCAAGGGGGCCGAATACTTTCGCAAGGCACTGTATCTGAAGGTTTGAGTCTGAGGTTGAAGTCTGAAGGGGTACTAGACTGTAAAACACAACCCCAGCAGTATAAAGAGACATCACTCGAGTTAAATCATTAGGTGGATACACTGAATGCCTGCATAATTTAATTTTAGTAAAACATGTCTCTCACTCACTCTGTTGTCTACAAAAGCAACTAAGGTTGTGCAAATTGGAACTTGCTTGCATAAGGGGCCCCCACTGAGTGCAGGAAATAGTGATGCCTCAATGTACATAACACAACCCCCGCCTGCACACATGCTGGGGCTGATTGTATTGACACTATGCTGACCTATATTCATGCACTTATATCAGCTTTTTTTGTCAAGATTCAGCCCTTAAACACACACACACACACACACACACACACACACACACACACACACACACACACACACACACACACACACACACCTGGTGACCAATGCTGAGATGATATCTGTGATAGTACTGTTGAGTTCGTTGAGGAGCTCTTCAATGGGGCCGGGGATTGGCAGCTGTTGTCTGAGGTGTTCTGCCCTCCGAATCTGCTGCCGGTTTTGCCAGATAGTTTCTGACAGCTTCTCACACCTAACAAACACACAGACACACGCACACGCACAAGTAAGAATTTAGGCCTAAGCACAGACATGCCTAGAGGAAATATGTTTACATATTTTACAGAAATATGTACTCCAGCATACCATTAACAATTTAAATCAAAACAGGATAGTTACAACATGCTTGAGTGGATAGATTTTTTTCTTAAATCCAAAAAAGACAAAAATAACACCTGCCATTCTGAAAATAAGAGTTTCTGAAAAAAAGAGTCAGACTGTCAGACAGTCTGTGTGTATGTTTATTAGGAGCCAATAAACTTATTGGAAATAAACCCAGCGGTAGTCAATTGAAAGCTTGTAAACCTGTAACCCTTTGCTTTGTGAGGGAGTCTAGTGGCTGGGATCTTGGTGGGAGGTGGAGGAAAACTCACCAGGACTGCAGGATGTCCAGGCCTCCCTCTGGCGGGCCCCCATTGCCTGCCAGCTGTTGCCGTCTCTTCCACTGGATCAGCTCGTCATCCAGAATGATGGTCTGCTGCTTCCTCAACAGCTGCAGTGTTTTCTGGTGCTTCTCTGCCAGGTCCTGCACAGAAAAGAGGAGCTTTGACTTGCAATCACACAGTAGCACTTGTGCACGTACATTCAGTAGGTTTTCTTTAAGTGTGCATGTTCACGTCTTACCAGTCTGTATTTCTGTAGTGTGTTGGCCTCTCTGGTCAGCCATGCCTCCACAGTGGCTCTCTTGCTGAGGAGGGCGGGCTCCCGTAGCTGTCGGTCAGCAGGGGGCAGCGTGGCCAGGCTGGTCAGCTGTGCTGTGGAGGGTTGGGGTTGTTGACATCCAAATGGGGGAGGGGCGGGGCGGGGAGGAGTTAGAGAGGAAGGGAGGAAAACAGAGATGATGTAAAAATATTTAACATGTGCACATAAAGTGCACATATATGTACACCCTTCTCTAGCATAACAGAGACCTAAACACAACTAGGTGTTGTTTTCTGAATGATGCAACATAAATGCAAAGGTTGCAGGTGATGGAGGCTCCAGGTGTTTGTTTTTCATTGCTGATCTACAGCATCCAGCATACTTCAGACAGCTGTGAAATATATGTGAGTATGGAATGATCTTTTTTTCTTTCTTAAAAAAAAAGAATTTATATATATATATATATATATATATATATATATATATATATATATAATTTACAACTTGACTATTTTAAAACTATGACATATACTAGATTGAAACCATTCTTTAAAACCTTAATTTAGTACTGCAACTACAGTTTAATTGAGCTACACACCAAACCACTCAGGGTTTCAATGTGATTAATTTAGTTATTGTTTAAACAAAAACAAATGTCAGAAAAATACTGAAACTGTAAATAGTTTTTGTCCAACTTACAGTTCACATTTTAAATGTATTATATTTAGAATAAAAACACAATTTGAAAAACTTGAACCAACAAGTAGTTGGCTAGATTGAGTCTGTCGAACTACTGATTATCAAACAGTTGACAATCCTTTTCTGTCTCCTCACAGTCTAATTACAAACATTTGCATTACTTTAGAGCAGCAATAACAAGATGCAAGTCCTCTGGTCTTACCCTGGATGCGGAGGCTCTCCTGGTACTGGATGATGAAGTACTCCTGGTTGTGCTGGAGCTTGCGCAGATCATTCTCAGTGTCCTGGGTCAGCAGTCGAAGCTCCTCAAAAGCCTGGTTGATCTGTTGGTATTTCTGGGACATGCTGTCCATCATCCCGCCCACCGGAGAGCTCGACTGTCAGTTACAAAGTGTGATTAAGAGACAGGCATAGAGAGAGAGAGAGAGACGGAGGAAATGGCGGGTTTTGTAACAGTAATTGGCATGGTGGCATGGCCTGTATATTGTCTGCCATTGGGTTGTTTATGATAGTTGTTAGGGGAAATGGCTGGCCAATGGTGAGCTGAGAGCTGAGCAACCGGAGATAAGTGTGGGGGATGGAGCAGCGATACGAAGCAAAGCTGGACTTGATGCATTGACCCCTGTGTGTGGCAGCTGGGCTATTTGACTATAAAATCACTAGCCACTAGCCTGATGTGAACACTGTAAATACAGAGGGAAGAAATGCATTTGCTTATCATACTCAGGCAGACTGCGTGGTCAGTTAAAGGTCTGAACGAGAACACTATGGTGCCTAAAGGTTCAGAATAAACACGATGAAATTCAATCAGTCCAAATATGCGTTCCACTAATAGAAAAGGCATGTTGTGACTGGAAATCAATTCACCACAGGAGTTGCTGAGAGTCACATGTTTTACGCACTGCTGGCTTTATGGTATTACCTCTCAGTGCTTTTTATTAACTGTGAAATTTTTGAATTTTGATTTCCCTCCATATCGCAGTGTTGCAGTGGAGAAACACAAAAGGTTTGCTTTTACAAATCCATATTACAGCATGATTGAGTAGGTATGAATGTCTGCATTTATAATAATGCAAAGGAATCCGCAGACCTTGGGGGGATAAATGGAGGAAACGGAGAGTAGTTACACAATTACCCAGCCTCTGAATCAGTCACCAATATGTGGTTGAGCTTCTGTTTGCTCTCAGGCTTTATACAGGATATGCAATGAATAAAACATGGAGAAGCCACAGGTGTTTGTCTAAGCAAGTTTATATTTCAGTGGGGATGTCTGTGTGTAGACAAATGAGCAGAAGTGTGCATGCAGGTGTCAGTTTGCTTATGTATTTTACAGCATGCTTACTACTCACATTGGTGGCCTCCCTGACGAGCCTCTGCTCTGCGTACAGGATGTGTTTGATGCATCGGACCAACTCCAGAGGACAGCGGTCATACGTGCTCTGAAAGACAAGGAGCACATATGCAGTGTTAAAGCCTGTTAGCCCCTGACGAGCAGAGTGGCCACCACACGCAGGACTCACCAATTTAGTCGTATCAAGGAAGCTTGCTAATGCGGCAGACACACTAAACCCATTAGCCGAGCTAATGAGACCCATCTCTGAAGTCCGCCTCACTTCACATATGATTCATTAGCATACACACACATTGTCACACACACTCCAGAGTTGAGTCGTTTATGTGTTACAGTAATATTTGTTCCTCTGATGAGTAGTATAACAAATTGCGGTTTCACTTTCAGTTTAAAACATACTGTCAGTTGGTGATATTCTTGTTGTTTCTGGCTTTAAGTCGGAGAGTGACACTGCATTAAAAGTGGAATTGTTTTCATCAAGCTGAGTTTACGAGGACACACATCACACTATTATGACATAAGAGCACAAGGCATCAACAGTATTGGCTCTCCTGTGTTATTTCCTAACAGGACACATTTCATATATTACACTCAACCACATCAGCATGCTCACAATAAATGAAGGTAAAACAGAGTGGAAGGGATTGGGATTGCAGTGTGATGTTGCACAGCCAGCCCCCTTCACCCTGTTTCTCTGCCTGGTTTCAGGGAGGGGAGAAAACAAACAGAGGGACGGATCTGTGAGCAGGGAGCTCGATCATAAATCGCAGCGCTGGCTGGCTACCAAGGCTCTCACTCGGGTTGTCCTTGTTTTCCTCATGGTGGGTACAACCTGTTCTTAAAATATATTGTTGATTGTGTGCTCTTTATAGGAACTGCAGCAAACAGATGTAACCACTTGCTTATAATTTTCTCACATTGGTCAAATGAGAGTGTTTAGCTGAAAAGATGATTTCATTGCAATATTATTGGCTAATTTGATTGTGTGAACAGTTGGCACATCATCCTCCATGATATTTTTGTACTTCAGAATATTTAGCTATGACCGCAGTTGAAATACTGGCTTTGGTCTTTGTGTTTTCTCAAACATTGGCCCTAGTGACCCTCCTGCAACTGCTCTTTCTCTGCAAACCAAAGCCAAAATATCTCTCAATCAGACTGGCTGTATGAACAGGAAAGTAAACTAGTAAGGTACTGTATATTCCTGGGTATTCAGTGCTGTTCTTGTGATTGGAAAGGTTTATTTTCAAAAGACTTACCTTAAGCTGGCTGGCGTAGTGTCCCAGTTTGATTTTGAGTAAGAAGCCGTCCTCTCCCACCTGGTGCTCAGCCTTGTTCTGCAGCTCCTGGATCAGACTGTCCAGCAGGCGCTTGGCCTTGAACTCCTCCTGTGGGTTCTCCAGGTCTATGGCATCCCTAACAACATACACAAACACACACATGCATCCCCGCAAGACACGCACATACAAAAAAGTTGACATGCAGAAATAAACAGACATGGTTAATTAATGAACATCGAGAAGTTAAAAATTGCAAAAAGCAACTGTCCAAAAAATTCTCTCATGGACAAACATTTGTGCAGGCATAAATGTATGCCTAACACACACACACACACACACACACACTCTCTGTTTGCACTACAAAGCAACTCACCAGAGCTGGCCTTCTATCCACTGGGACAGGTAATGTCGCACCTCAATGGGGAAGTGCTGACCATACAGAGACTGCATCTGGTGCAGAGCATCTCCCTGGAGCTGCTGGGCCTGAATCCACACTGCCATCTTCAACACCCTGAAGATGAAAAAGTGGTTGTTATGCAAATATTCAACCAACCACATTAAATGTGTGGGTTAACAGGTTCCGTTAACCCGGTACAGGCCAGACTTGGCTGCTATTGGAGTTTAGGGTATCATTAGCGGCTCTGTTCTAATTTTTAATAGATTGGGGTAAGTTCACGCACTCAACTTTTAAACACATTGTTTAGCCGACACCCTCTCTCTTGTAACGTTAAACGTCAAGATAAAGTTTGAAAATGCAGACAACAAGCTTAGCAGCAATCAAATAGCGTTATGTTATGAACAAAATAACTCTTCATGCATTTTTATTTATCATATATTAGTACTAACTAGCTCTGCCAGGGACAACTTTAGTTTCAGGCAACATCTACACTACTACGCTTTCATTTTTAAACTAAAATGATCGCCGTACACACAAGCGTTTAGACTCCGTAGCAGAACTAATCTCTGTCTATATTAACACATATAAGTATTTTAATATTACATCATCCATATAGTTCATGTGTATAATTAAGAAATGTGTATATAAAAAACATCTGTTTTAAAATGAGTCAACTGACAACATTAAAAAGTCAGGCGAAGACAAAATTTTCAAAATAATTATGGCGTAAGGGTTAACTTATTTAGCTAGCTGGGTACATCTGATATAATCTGCCAGTGGCTGTTGTCATTTCAGCGAGCAAAATAAACTGGTTTTGTCTACCTCTGTGAAATCAAGTATCCCCTGTACAGTGTTAAAAAAAAAACAGTGTTAAATCTGCCACTTTTATCATGAACTGAATGCGTGTGTGGTACAATAATGGAAGGCTAGACGTGGAGCTGCACTTAGCAAACAGTCAATTATCTTTAGCTTGTAGAAATGTCATGCAATAACAAAAATGTTTAAGGAAATTGACTAAATCCACAATGAACCAAACTAACATCTAACCAGAGATGCCAAAAGTACTCACTTCCCGTACTCAAGTACGTTAAAAAATACTCTGGTAAAAGTAGAAGTACTGATTTAACGTCTTTACTCAAGTAGAAGTAACAAAGTAGAGGCTTGGAAATGTACTTAAAGTATAAAAGTAAAAGTAGCCTTGCGAATGACAAAGCTCCCTGGACCAGACAGACGTTACTAGAAAGCACGCTGAGAAACTACAGTTGACATGGAGAAAAGGCTCTTTATATGTAATTGGCTACATTTTAAATGGCTGTCTGCCAATTTGCCTAAAACATATAGCTTATTTATATTGACAGAGACTGGGACTCCAGGTTAATAAGATTCTGACCGAGTAGCAAGATATGAAATCAGTCGTGATTTTGTAAGAAGTCTGTGTATTTTCCCATCCAATTAGATTCAATTTGGTATTGATGCGCAAAAATAATAACTAACTCCAGTGAAATTATTTTAAATTTAGTGGGGACTAGATTAAGACTGTATTTAAAGCTGATTCTGGTTTCCAACTTCGGCCCAGGTGTGTCTGTTAAAACATGGACGGAGACAACTTCTCTCTGTTGATGCTTTTTACAATCAAGCATCAGTATAAACACGGCGTGGGTAGCTCTGCTATGGCTGTGTGTGTGTGTGTGTGTGGTAATAAAAGAAACTAGAACTGCACGCAGTTACAACGGGGTCCAAGCCTCCCCGCGCCGGTCGACCCCGGCGACCCGGAAAAGAGCACAAAAGTGGAACCCAAAGCGAAAGCGGAAGGGCAAACGTCGGGAAACATCGAGAGGCGCACGTAACGGTACGGATTAATAGCGCAATGACCCAAAAAACTCTGGTCTCCTAGGCTGGATACAAAACCTTGATAAAATGCCCCAAAATTGTCTACGTTGATCATAGTGCCCCCTAATGGCCTATCTTTACCAAATTTGGTACAGAGCCTCCGGGCGGCATGTACAACACTCCTCACAAGTGATACGTTGATACCTTTTAATTTGGCTGAGATATGATATTATATGTGTTTGGTAGCTTACTACAGAAAATTTGCTTGGTCGTCAAATGCGCACACAATAACGTAGCAAAATTCTTTATGCATCTTTTTGTCAAGGCCATCTGCAGATGCTATACACCAGGTTTCGTGCAAATCTGTCGCATGGCCTAGGCTGAGTTCGTAAAAGTTGGTTTTGCACTTGTTGCAATATTGCGAAAATAATTTTTAACGGAAATGGGCGTGGCCTATATCATCTTACTCAGCTTGATGTAGTGAACACGTGGACATCAAGATTTTTAATGTGTGACGTATAATGTAGGAGTTATAGGCAAAAACACGTTTGACGTCATTGTAGCGCCACCTAGTGTTCCACATGTGTAATATTCGGTAAGTCAAGTCAGCTACCCATTGTACATCTACCCTGTTAATTTCAAGTAACTCGCTTTAGTGGAAGTGGTTAATCCAGACATTGGCCCATAGGCCACGCCCACTTGAACCAATCAGTACCCCACTGTGAGGACCACCTCAGGAGTGGGCCTAGATGGTATCAATCAAATTTTGTAAAATTTGGATGAGCGGTTCATGAGATATAAACCTTTTGTATCTGTAGCGCCCCCTAGTGGCCAATGTTTGCGAAATTTGTTTCAGCGCCTCAGAGGGTCATAGCAAGTAATATTCTAAAGTTTGGCTTTGATAGCATATATTTTGGCCGAGATATGCCAAAGTCTGTGTACGTAGTTAGCTACACAAATTTGTTTGCGCGTAATGCACGCATTTTTTATGCTATAAAAAATCTTTATGCAACTTTGTGTCAGGTTGGTCTGGAGATGTTGTGTGCCAAGTTTCGTGCAGATCCATTGTATGGTCTAGGAGGAGTTCGAAAAAGTTGGTTTTTGATAAATCGCCATTTTTCACGCATAAAAGTATAGGCGGAAATGGGCGTGGCCTATATCACGAGATTCAGTAGGTTCCAGGGAACGCGTGGATATATGGTTTTTAAATATCCGATGTACGGTTTGGGAGTTATAGGGCCAAACGCGTTTTTTTCTGGTATAGCGCCACCTAGTGGTGGACGTGGGTAAATTTTTTCGTCTGAGGTCTTTGCGGAGTTTTGGACCAGTCCTGAAAATGGCGCGTCGCCACCATGTACGGTTTAGGCTGCAGCGTCAGGTTTATGCGGGGAAGAATAATAATAGTGAAGAAGAATAAGAAGAAGAAACCCTAGGAAAACAATAGGGTTCCACAGCCCTGCTGTGTGTACACGCAGCCTCGGGCTTGGACCCCTAATAAATAACATTGTAAAGGCTACCATACACAATGCAAAGGAATCATATATGCTAGTAAATAATATCAATAAACCCACTATTAATTACATTATCTTAATAATGAGCAAGGACGTTCAACAATCGCCATTATATCAAATCAACAGCCAGGTGTAACCTAGGTAACAGGTGTAACTTAGGTAACAGGTGTAACCTAGCTAACAGGTGTAACCTAGGTAACAGGTGTAACTTAGGTAACAGGTGTAACCTAGCTAACAGGTGTAACCTAGGTAACAGGTGAAGAACACAAACAAGCTAACTTTTAAATTTGCAAGAACTATAGACCAATACAACAACAGGCTCAAATGAACTGACAACATAAGTTATATGACAGTTCTCAAAGACGCACACTATCTCAGCTGATTATCCACTGGACAGCTTGTCTCTTTTTCTTTTCTCTCACTTTTGTCTCCTTGTGGCGTGAGCGCCCGCTCGCGGTGTGAGGCGCGTGTCCATGCTTTTCTCTCTATATGCAGTCACAATCACACCTGATAGACGAGCTTTTGTACAAAACTAAAGTAACAAGCCAGTTTTGTAAAATTTAAGGAGTAGAAAGTACCGATATTCGTGTTAAAATGTAAAGAGTAAAAGTAAAAAGTCGGCAAAAAAATAAATAGTAAAGTTAAGTAAATATATCTACTTGAGTACAGTACAGTTCGTTACTTCCCATCTCTGCATCTAACATATAACTACGAGCTCACAGAGTATATAGATTTGGTAAAATGAAACAATGTTCAGATGTTTCTGAATTCCCTCTTAGCCTCAGAGGTCCTGTGTCTTTTCTCTGAACAGGTTGAGGACTTAAACAGACTGCTCCGTGGAGACAACAGCACCACTTTGCCTGTTACTTTGTCTTAGTTTAGAGGACTTTGTGTTGGGTCACTGATTCTTGTTTCCAGTCAACACACCCACTCACCTTTCTCAAAAGTGGCACAGTCACTGTCAGTAAAAGACTGAGTGATATGAATACGCGGGAAGTTTGTGGTGCAGGTATATGTGTGTGTCTGTGTGTGTATTTGTAGGTACTTGTGGTTGTCAGTGGTTCTGCTTGACAGTGTGCGCATCTTTAGTCTATCAATGTACAGTATATGTAATTAAAAAAAACAGAGCCCAGCGTGGCATCTTAATATCTATTTCATACCCGTAGTTTATAATATCCACAATACCCACAATGCATTCTCCATGCTGTTGCTGTTAAACTTGGAGAGAGGTTTCCTTTACCCTTCCCATTCTAAACCTGTATTTCCTGTCGCTAGTTAGTAATTTGATATCAGAAGGATTCCCTCTACTGTACACAGAGGGGCCCCTCTCACCCTTATTGTTAATTATTTAACCACTAACCTGTTGGATTTGTTTGAATGAAAGATGAAAAAGAAGAATAGGAAATAAAAGTAATTTCCTCGCTGACGCACCTCTGTACAGAAGGTGAACACAGATCCTGATGCATCCATCTGCCAGAAATTACAAAGAATATCAAACTCGGCACAAAACTCTGCTCTTTGGTGACGTATTTGATTATGTTACTGTTGATCATCAACAGCAACATAATTCATCATCGACTGTTCCCGAACAGCTCTGGTTTGAGCATAGTTGCTCCACAACGGATCAAGTCCAGACCGAATATCCAGACCTCAAATGTTGTGGGTGGGGCTAGGTTTGGCTGGCGTCTAGGCTAGTGCTCTTGGGTAGGGGGCATGAACAAATCCAGTAGGCGTCAAGGAATAATCTAAGGCACTTGTCTTTAGAAAAAAATCATTTATTCATTCATTTATTCAAATGCATTCAATACATCTTGCACATAGAATCAGATTAAAAACATTACATTGGGGCTCAAGAGTTTGGGTACCCCTGGTAACATTTTTATTAATGTGCATAAAGAAGCCAAGAAAAGATGGAAAAATCTCCAAAAGGCATCAAATGACAGATTAGACATTTGTATGATATGTCACAAAAAGTTTTATTTCCATCATTTACACTTTCAAAATAACAGAAAACAAAAAAATGGCGTCTGCAAAAGTTTGGGCACCCTGTAGAGTTAATACCTTGTACTGTCCTCTTTGGCAAGTATCACAGCTTGTAGCCAGCCAAGAGTCTTTCAGTTCTTGTTTGAGGTATCTTCGCCCATTCGTCCTTCCAAAAGTCTTCCAGTTCTTTGAGATTTCTGGGCTGTCTGTCACGCACTGCTCTTTTAAGGTCTATCCATAGATTTTCAATTATGTTGAGTTCAGGAGATTGTGAAGGCCATGGAAAACCTTCAGTTTACGCCTCTTGATGTAATCTTGATGGATTTTGAGTTGTGTTTAGGATCATTATCCATTTGTAGAAGCCTCCTCTCTTTAACTTCAGCTTTTTCACAGATGGCATTAAGTTAGCGTCCAAAATATGCTGAGATTTTATTGAATCTATTTTTCCTTCTACTCGTGAAATGTTCCCTGTGCCACTGACTGCAATACAACCCCAAAGCATGATTGATCCCTCCCCATGCTTAACAGTTGGACAGAGGTTCTTTTCATTAAATTTTGTGCCCTTTCTTCTCCAAACGTACAGTACCTTTGCTCTTTGGATCCAGCCAAAAGTTCTATTTTAACCTCATTGGTCCACAGAACTTATTTCCACAATCCATCAGGCTTGTCAATGTGTTCATTTGCAAACTTTAAACGCTGATTTTTGTGGTGGGGACATAGAAGAGGTTTTCTTCTGATGACTCTTCCATGAAGACCATATCTGTACAAGTATCTCTTTATAGTGGAATGGTGTAGCACAACTCCAGCGTCTGCCAGGTCTTTCTGGATGGATCGTGCAGTCAAACGTGGGTTTTGACTTGCTTTTCTCACAATCCTGCAAGCTGTTCTGTCTGATATTTTTCTTGGTCTTCCAGATATTGCTTTAACTTCCACTGTTCCTGATGACTGCCATTTCTTAATTACATTCCGAACAGAGGATATTGGCATCTGAAAACCCTTTGCTATCTTCTTATAGCCATCTCCTGCTACTACTGAACTATTTTCAGTTTCAGTTTTCTAGACAACTGCTAAGAAGAACCCATGGTGCTGATTGTTGGGGCAAGGTCAGATGAGTGCGGGCATTTAAAACCTTAAGATTGACATCACCTGGTTTTTCCAGATGATAATTGAGAACAATCCATGACACTGTCAGGTCTCAGTTTTCCAAAGGGGGCGGTGCATGCTATAAACTCTACAGGGTGCCCAAACCTTTGCAGACGCCATTTTCTTGTTTTCTGTTATTTTGAAAGTGTAAATGATGGAAATAAAATCTAACTTTTTGTGTCATATTCTATGAATGTCTAATCTGTCATTTGATGCCTTTTGGAGATTTTTCCATCTTTTCTTGGCTTCTTTATGCACATTAATACAATTTTTTACCTGGGGTGCCCAAACGTTCGAGGCCCACTGTACTATCAATCCCTATATTGAATTAATGTGTTATGTTGATAATGTTTTAATCGGCTCGTGGAAAACCGTAAAAAAACAAACATCTGAGGGTGAAAAAGAAGGATGATTTACACGAAGACGGCAACAAAAATGTCTAACTGGAGAGACAACGAGATTCGAGAACTTCTATCGGTAAGGGCCGCAATGTCGAAATTGTCAGACAAATTAATTGTCTGCTCTGATTAAAATGACATAAGCACCACTTTTGACAATCCATTTTTTTTATCCTGGTATAAGTCCTGAAGCAGATTATTGTCGCCTTAACAATTTATGTTGAGATTGATGTTGTATACGCATAGAGTAATATGTGTATACACAAATATGTAAATGTATCAGTAGTATTCGTTTATAGATGTAATTGCATGGACATGTATGTATGTATGTATGTATGTATGTTGCAGATAGTGTGTCTATGCATGTATGGACAGTATATGTGTACACATGTATATGTATATGGGCGTGTATGCATGGATATACAGTATATGTGTGTACATGTATGTTGGGTATACAGTATATGTGTGTGTGAAAGTACTGTGTGTGTTTGAAAGTACTGTGTGTAACCTGAGATGAGTATTTATTTCAGGGAATGGGTGTACAGTACAATGATCTTACTTAGTCATGGCACAAATGATCCATCATAGCTGCGCCCATGTGCGTAAATGTTCACCTACTACTGTGTAGTCTATACCCTCAACGTTCCACTTCCGGGATTGCTTCGATGCCGCAGGAAATTCTACCAGTCTTTTCGCCGATATCCATTTCCTTCTGCTTTCTGTGTTTGAATTTTAAACTCCCGTGGATTTATGAGGACTATGGTTAACTGCTCCTAAGATATCTGCATGGTAAATTGAGACAGCTAGTTAGACTATCTGTCCAATCTGAGTTTTCTGTCGCACGACCAAAAACTTTTGAATGTACACATTTCACCAAAATAAGTTCCTTCCCGAGTTCATTTTGCAGCAGCTCCATGCGGAGCTTAGCGCCACCCATGATGATTGTGACTGGTTTGCAAGAAATGCAAATAAACCAGAGCACATTTTTCTCCAATCCTGAAATGCTGTGTTGACTAGTCAGACCCTCATCCGCAGCGCTGTTGAGGATGGTCTGACAAAGCAAGACTACTACATGTGCGTCTGCCTCCTTATGGTATTTGTGCTTGTAGACATTAATACTGTTAGCCTATGATAATGCTCCTGCACTCATTATCGCACTGAATGTGTGATGAACTTTGACCTTCCAGCTTGTTTATATCCACTGGAGACTTCAGACTTTAGAAACCAGCCACATGCTAGTATAGTGTTGTAGTTCTATGAGCAGCTCAACTCTCTGTAGAGCAAAAGCTTTCCTTCAGTAAACTCTTAGCCAAAATCACAACACCACACTGATAGTGTCACAATTTTCACAATATTTTTTGTACTGATCAAATAAAACTTAAGAACTTTAGAACTTAAAATATCAGACAGTCTTGCATAACTTCAAACAACCATAGCTTTAAAGCTGGAATGTGTGATTTCTTTTATTTTTATTTAAATAATATATGACTATAATATTCATCTGTATGACAGTGGTTGGAGATTCACTTTATTCTCTGCTACTCACCAAATGCTGACTGGGTGTATTGTGTTGCACCGGTCCAAATTGACCATGCCAGTAATGTGTAATTGAATCACATCATTTAATATGTTACCTAGCTGGTTGATGACTCGTTTTCCACCTAAAATGAAAATTCACAAACACAACACCAAACACTCTGATCTTTGCTGTAGTTTGAACATGCAGATTCGCTTTTCAGATTGTGTATATGACGGAAAATCAAAGACATTTTCACAAGTCTTTCAAAAGATAAATAAAGTGCTTTTCAAATGTGTGCTTGTTTTTATCTGTGAGGGCATCATTACCGAGCATCAGCACTCATACGATCAGCTGATTGGAGGAGGAACTGAACAGGAAGAACATGAAACCTTTTCTACCACCTCTTTGTGTGACACCTATCGTGGGCGCAGGACTGTTTTTCTGTACTATCCTGTATTACACAGACAAACAATTAAGCACAACAAAGCATGCTGGGAGCTAAAGCTTAAAACAGTGTTTGTTGTGCTGCCAAAAGACAGTGACAAACGAGTGGTGTTTACTAGTGTGTTTGTCTCTTTAACAGCTCTCTAAGTTGGAGGCTCCAGACACTGTTTGCCCCACATTAGCGCCTACATTCTCACCTCCAGCAAGAAAATGAGATGCTTCCCAGCAGCTGTTCCACTCTGACTAACCGCATCATCTAAATACCCTGACATGAACCCGAGATATGCTGTGAAAACTGAAAAGTCTCTTTCTTTGCCATTGTCCTCTCTTTACATGAAACGCTGTAACATGTTACCCATTTTTACCACTATCTTCACTGCAGATAAAAAAGAAAGGAAAAAGAAAAAACACCTTACCTCTCGCCTTCAGCTCTGTGTTACCATGTAACAGCAGGAAACTCTAAAGAGGAGTACCACAAACCTGAGACAGACAGAGATAGAGAGACAGAGTGTCAGAGAGAGAGAGAGAGAGAGAGAGAGAGAGAGAGAGAGAGAGAGAGAGAGAGAGAGAGAGAAAGCAAAAGGAGGAAGTGAGTCAACTTTGGGTGCTTCTGAGGAAGCCGTCTTTTTTTCAAGGCCTGGAGCATTAACAAAAAGCATGAGAGTCTGAGAGAGAGCTGAAAGAGTGAAAGGGAAAGTCCACTGAACAGATTTATCTTTGTCCATAGGGGCAAAGAACAGTCAGACGATCTATATAATAGTATGGCCAGATTAGCTACTGTTACATACACAAAAATAAAACCCAGGTTGTAATATGTATTTTTCCTTTAAAGGTCCTATAGTATGTTCATTTTCAGGTTCATACATTTGTTTCTACTAGAACATGTTTACTTGCTTTAATGAAATATACCTGTATTCAACCTCTGTTTGTAAAGCTCAGTTTTTCTCGATTAAGCCCAGTCTGCTCTGATTGGAGTACCTGCACCATCATTGCAGCACTGTATCGGCACATTATACTATAGTTGTGACCAGAGCATATGAGTCGGGTGGGGCACGGATTAGTGTTCTTCATTTACAGAGCTGTTTATTCCTTTTGCTTCCCCGCTCAAAGCTGCTCCACACAATATTGCTCCATACTCAACTCAGATTTCACCCTGCTCTACTCAAATCGCTCACCTCTCACTCCAATTTTTTTTTTTTTTTTTTAAATAAAGCTGTGTTGTATCTATCAGATGAACGGCACCCACCCTCCCTTCATACCCGGAGCTCCGCCAGCAAAACGTTCGCCAGATGATGTGGCATGAAGAGAGAGGGCTGGCGCCGTTAATCTGCATGTACTGTGCTGCAGTAAAACAGAGACAGCTCGGTATGCTTCAAACTCTTGATGTGAGCAGTACCGGAGCGATATTGGAGTAGGGGAGAAAAAGCAACGCTCCAACATTATGCTCTGCACTCCAGATAACTGAACGGTAGTTCAGAAGTCTTGCCGACTCATTAAAGGTTTCTGAATATGGGCTGAGTGCATTTTTCTGTGGATAAAGCGTTTTGATTCTTTGACAGTATTCATTCAGCACATCAACCTGCATTACAATAAAAAAAGACATGGAATTCTCACTTTCTACAATTTGGGACCTTTATTTTTTGCCTGCTGAAGACACGTTAAAGCTTTGCTTTTGTCTCTTTGTCATTAATTCAACTTAGAATAGTGCATCTGTGTAGTAATAGGAAAGTCCATAGGGTGTTTGGCTTGATCAAGAGGCAAGAAAATGGCATGGCAGCTGCATAAAGCTTTGAGCTACAGCTTGACAGACTGTAAGACTGCAATCATAAAGCACACAGCACCAGAGAATCTGAAGTCTAGCTTATCGTGATTGAGAGAGCTCTCATAAATGGTTGGACCCTGAAGAAGAAGAAGAACAGCAGCAGGAATCCACATGCTGGCTCAAGTCTCCAGACAAATATGTGAGTATCCTTATTATACTGTCTGGACCGGTCTTTCTAGGCTCAATCCTTCTTCGCTTCTCTGCTGTCCAGTTTGTTTGTTCAATTTAACCCTCTCAAACCTAAAAAATTTGCTTCCAGACTGATGAGTGCAGATCCACTGGAGAAGTTTACTGAAGCAGTTATCACAGATGTTTATTCTACTTAAATAAGGGCCTTAAATTAATGTTCACTGCTCTCTTCCCATAACAGAAACTATGAAGCACTGCTGGCTCAGTTTTCTGGAAAAAGAGTGATGCTACATGAAAGGAGAAGCCTTCTGACTCTACGCAGGAGGCTATTATGTCAGCTGGACAACTTACAGATCTTCACATTGTCTCAGGAGACAAGGATGGGCAAAAACACAGTACAGTGCAATAAAAAATAATAGCCCTGCAATCAATACAGCATTTGTGTGGTTTATAGAAAGCTGGCAATCAAACCAGTAGTTATTTTTAGACCTTAATATGTGACGTTAGGGTTAGATTGCAACACAATGTAAGGCATTTCTTTTATTTATGAAAATGAGTGCAGTGCCCATTCAAAACAGTGCCTTTTCAGAATGGTCCAATGGCTTGGCCTCCGTTATTGCTGCTACTTTACTGTAACGCAGCCTTTAAAACCAGGAAAAGACACCACTTATGCCATATTACGATATGACGAAATCCCTAATTTAAGACACTATCTAGTCTCATATCAGGATATCAATATAAGATTGATATATTGCCCAGCTCTACACTCGACAATAAACTTCCTTCGTTCCTGAAGCAAAACACCTGCCATGATATGGTTGCTAAGCTAGTAATGCTAGTAATAAATAAAAGCGTTTATTCCAAAAGTTACATCCCAGATGCTAGAAATGTATGAATTTGCTACAAGGTAATAACTCCAGTCCCTCTGTCTTCATCTGTCCTTGAATGTACTGTAGTGAGCGACGGAGAGTGAGCTGTACCAGTAACAGTTAATAGGGGTACCCTAAACAGTATGTACATAACGCACTATTCATAAATGTGTCCCACAGATCTGAAAAGCACTCAACACTGCACTTCCAAAGGATCCTCAGCAATACACACACCAAGTGTAAAGTCAATCAGATGAACGGTTGCCGAGTTTGAAGAAGAAGCCCCTTTCACACATGCACTACAAACATGAAACTACCTAGACATTACCTGGCAGGGCTGTAGGCGAGAAAGCTAATGTCCGAATTGGTCGGATCGGACATCAAACGGGGTTTACTCTACCAGCTCCCAAGTACAAAGACTGTAATCTCCGCAGAGTATTCACAGCGCACGAGTGGCCGTGTTGATAATGTTTTAATCGGCTCGTGGAAAACCGTAAAAAACAAACATCTGAGGGTGAAAAAGAAGGATGATTTACACGAAGACGGCAACAAAAATGTCTAACTGGAGAGACAACGAGATTCGAGAACTTCTATCGGTAAGGGCCGCAATGTCGAAATTGTCAGACTAAGATATACAATTGTTTATGACCAAATTACACACTGGCTTTCCCTGAATATGTGTAATCCGTGCCGTGTCCTGTTTGACGCTTGTCTAAATCAAACAAGTACTTCCAGTAAGTGAGAACAGATTTGACACAGACAGCCTCCTGTGTCCCTATGTCGGGATCTGATTCCTCGGACATTGTCCAGGTTCATATGTGAAAACGGCTATAAAGACAGACACAGACTTACTGCCATTTGAGTTAGATACACACACACACAAATACTTCACTTTCACATTGGCTCATCCTTCAAAGATCATTCTCGTTTTTTGCCAATCTTTTCCAACAGTGGGAGAAAGACCTTGGCTCTGTCCCCAAAGCTGCTCTCTCTCTCACACACACACACACACACACACACACACACACACACACACACACACACACACACACACACACACACACACACACACACACACACACACACACACACACACACACACACACACACACACACACACACACAGACAGAGCAGATAAACCAATTGAACACCATGGTAACACCAGACACTTATTTGGCTTAACTGATGAATGGCCAGTTAAACGACTGAATCCACGTTGGCTCCAGTGTTTGATTCCACTCTCTCAGATACCACACGACAACAACACATAGTTCAACATTGA
The DNA here is from genome assembly GCA_026937815.1 of Etheostoma perlongum. Lineage (NCBI taxonomy): Eukaryota > Metazoa > Chordata > Actinopteri > Perciformes > Percidae > Etheostoma > Etheostoma perlongum. The sequence continues at coordinate 15,920,325 of CM049385.1, read as the reverse complement.
GTTAAAGCAATATCCGTCTTCTCCCCTAGTCCCTTTACACAACGTTGGCAAGGATGCAAGGAACAACTACAGATGTTTTCTTTTTCACCCACTGTGCAGAATTGTGGCATATTATTGAGTTAAGAATGACTGGATAAAAAATCTGGAGAATGGGCATGGCATTACGCAACTGCTAAAAACAAATAAATTAAAACCAGCCCTAATCTGTACAGCGTTCGGTTATCAATAAAGTAAAAGAGGACTGTTTCATTTTTACTCTTCCTAATTTTGTCTAATACTACAAAACTATGCCATGAGCTAAAATGAAGGTGCTTGCGATTTCACTCAACTCTTATTTTCTGCCATTCAAGGTTCACACGAATTACACACTATGAATTCAATACTTATAATAATTTAGTGCATGTGTTATCAGTCAAGAAACCAACATAGAGCCTGAAAAACACATTTTATAACATTTTACATTTTGTGTGCATGTAGGGGGTTGATGTGATGAGACTCTCTCTCTCTCTTAGGATGTTGAACCACAATAAGCAACTCAACTTCCACCCCAAAGTGGTTAACTTGCTAATGCTAAAAAAATTACATTTCACAATGGTTGAGAATCATTTTTATTGACTGAAGTCGTCACCTGTTTTTGCAGACCGAAACACAGATTTACAGGATCTTTCAAACGGTGCGTATGTAATGTCATGTTATCAGTGCCAATCACAGCATCTGGTCAAACGCATCAGCAAATGGAGTACAAAACAGAAGATGTTTTTGTATGAGTCAATCGTGGAAAGTAAAGAAAAAAAAACTCTCACTCTAAATGAGGAGAAGTCAACAAAAAAGAAGTGTGTTATTCCAGCCAAGCCCTCACTAGGTTGTTCTGCCAAAGAGTCTTGAGTACAACATGAGCTTGAAAACATGGAGAGGTTCTGAGTGAGTGTGCTCGTGTGAAGAGAGACCAACCAATAATCAAAGCAGACATCCTCCCCTGCTGACTGATATGTTTCCATGATCTTCACTTGTCTGTATTATATTACAACTTTAGCCATTTAGGAACAACACTACAATCCCTCTTATACTAGCCCTTAATCATCAAATCAACAATCATAAATTTACAACAATCACAGCACCGTTTTGGGAGTGTGTTTTAAAGCCCACCTAAGATGTGTTTTTTTTCTTCAAATTGTTCCAATAAGGTAAAATCTGCAAGACAGTTAAATGCTCCAAAAATGTTTTTTAATGTGTATCAGGCACACAACGTTTCGGCCCAAAGTTGGCCTTCATTCTGGCTTGATTCTGCACTATTATTTATTTTTTCGGAGCATTTAACAGTTGTTCGGACTTTACCTTATTTGAATATTTACTTTTTTGTCCTGCACAAGCAACCCCATGAATGTTCACAACATTGTCTTATTTATTTTTTTATTTTTTTTAAATTGCCCAGGGTCTCAGGATATAGTATGCCTGCATGTTCGTTTAGCTGGCTCCGACGTGAACAAAACACAAACTTGTGTCACCCACTCTTTCCTCTGAGGAAAAATTGCCATTCATCAGCGTAAGCACTTCCTGTTAGGAAACTGAAGTGCCACCCACCATTCAAAGCAATCTTACCGCTCTCCTTTACACCAAAGCCCTGTGAACACCAGAATCGAAAGGGTACACGCACAAACAACATGCCATATGATGCTACAGCTAGTTTTGTGAGTTTTAAAAAGGACCAGACTGATGTTTTTGAATGCTTTATTGAAAATAATCCTGCATACTGAACATTACTGACTATCTGTCAAAGTAGCCTTCTGGACTGATGGATGCAGTTTTTCTTATATCTCCAAGTAGTTAATGATTCCAGTTTATGTCAGTGCAGTATGACCATTAAATTGTAGTATTAGTATTTTACTAATTACCACATAAATTACAGGTCTACAACATTTACATACAGTGAGGAAAATAAGTATTTGAACACCCTGCTATTTTGCAAGTTCTCCCACTTAGAAATCATGGAGGGGTCTGAAATTGTCGTCGTAGGTGCATGTCCACTGTGAGAGATATAATCTAAAATAATAAATCCAGAAATCACAATGTAGGATTTTTTAACTATTTATTTGTATGATACAGCTGCAAATAAGTATTTGAACACCTGAGAAAATCAATGTTAATATTTGATACAGTAGCCTTTGTTTGCAATTACAGAGGTCAAACGTTTCCTGTAGTTTTTCACCAGGTTTGACACACTGCAGAAGGGATTATGGCCCACTCCTACACACAGATCTTCTCTAGATCAGTCAGGTTTCTGGGCTGTCGCTGAGAAACACGGAGTTTGAGCTCCCTCCAAAGATTGTCTATTGGGTTTATGTCTGGAGACTGGCTATTCCACGCCAGAACCTTTATATGCTTCTTACAGAGCCACTCCTTGGTTATCCTGGCTGTGTGCTTCGGATCAATGTCACTTTGGAAGACCCAGCCTCGACCTTCAATGCTCTAACTGAGGGAAGGAGGTTGTATCCCAAAATCTCGCAATACATGGCCCCAGTCATCCTCTCCTTAATACAGTGGCCTGTCCCATGTGCAGAAAAACACCCCCAAAGCATGATGCTACCACCCCCATACTTCACAGTAGGGATAGTGTTCTTGGGATGGTACTCATCATTCTTCTTCCTCCAAACACGGTTAGTGGAATTATTACCAAAAAGTTCTATTTTGGTCTCATCTGACCACATGATTTTCTCCCATGACTCCTCTGGATCATCCAAATCACATGTGTCAAACTCAAGGCCCGCGGGCCAGATGTGGCCCGCCATGTCATTTTATGTGGCCCGCGAGAGCTTAAAAGTTTTGAGTGTCCAAAAATAAATACCAAAAAATTAATTAAGAGCGTGCTTTGACCAAAAACTACATTTCCCACAATGCCTTTCGACTACGCTAGCCGCGGAAGTGTCCATGCCAACGAGTGGAATTGAGATATAAATAATGATCCCAAAATGTCCAGAAAGAGAAAAGTTGATGCAGACGGAAGACTGTTTCAAGAAAGATGGGAAGGCGAATACTTGTTTGTGCTTCAAGGAGAAAGACTGTCTTTTGTGTTACGAGGCGGTGTCGGTTGTCAAAGAGTACAATCTGCGTCGACATTTTGACACCAAACACGGAGCTAAAATGCGCTAAAGCTAGCCTTCAAGAAAAGCAACAAATTGCCCAAGAATTAAAAGGCAAACTGCGGTCGCAGCAGAGTTTGTTCATGAAATCCACAGCCACAACGAGACCGCGGTGAAAGCTAGCTTCATTGTGGCTGAAGAAATCGCCCACACTTCCAAGTCTTTTTCAGAGGGAGCGTTTTTGAAGCAGTGCATGCTGAAGGTCTGTGAGCAGGTGTGTCCCGACCAGTTACAGACTTTTAAAAATGTCAGTTTATCAAGAAACACCATCACCGACCGAGTGAAGGAACTAGCAGAAAATCTTACAACACAGCTGGCCGAGGAGACACGCAGCTACACAGCTTTTTCATTAGCTGTTGATGAAAGCAGATAACACGGACACTGCGCAGTTATCCATTTTTGTGCTTGCATTTTTGTTTTGTGTTTATCATTTTTCAGAACATGATCAATCGATAGTAGAGAATCCACTTGGTGTGTTCAAGGACAGGCAGCATCTCCTCATCAAAGACTAACCGAAAAACTTGACCAATATAGTTGTGAACTGAGTCTACCTTTATTTTGGTATTTTTAGTTGATTACATATTATTTATGTGTAGCTGCTGTTGTAATTATTTAATGTTTGCAGGTCTTATGTGTGTATGCAGACAAATTGTTGTCATCATACCATCAGTTGGATGCCAGGCTGTGTGCAGCCTTTTTTTGTAAATGCTACATGTGTCATACATGTTCTTTGCAGCTCAGTTTTATGTTATTTTTCTTTATTCACTTGGACAGTTTGATCCTTCATTAATGGAGTTGTGTGGGTTTTCATAAGCTGACAAAATTTAAAAGGATTTATGTTATTGCAACAAGCAAACATATGTTTTCTATGCAACTAATTGTCACTTGAATAAGTTATAATAAATAATGAGTTATTTAACATTAAGGAGTAGTTACATTTATTTTACATTACATTTGATTACATTTAGTTACATTTATAAGTTACATCTGGCCCTTTGAGGACAGCCATTATGCTGATGTGACCCTCGGTGAAAAGGAGTTTGACACCCCTGATCCAAATGGTCATTGGCAAACTTAAGACGGGCCTTGACATGTGCTGGTTTAAGCAGGGGAACCTTCCGTGCCATGCATGATTTCAAACCATGACGTCTTAGTGCAGGGGTGTCAAACTCCTTTTCACCGAGGGCCACATCAGCATGATGGCTGTCCTCAAAGGGCCAGATGATAAATGTAACTAAATGTAATCAAATGTAATGTAAAAATAAATGTAACTACTCCTTAATGTTAAATTCATATTTATTATAACTTATCAAAACAATTAGTTGTTCTGAAAAACATATGTTTGCTTGTTGCAAAACATAAATCCTTTTAAATTTTGTCAGCTTATGAAAACCCACACAAATTAATGAAGGATCAAACTGTCCAAGTGATAAAGAAAAAACATAAAACTGAAGCAGAACATGTATGTCCATGTTATCTTTTCATCAAAAGCTAATGGCAAAAGCTGTGGTAGACAACAATTTGTCTGCATACCCCTGCCAACATTTGTAAATTTACAACAGCAGCTCCACATTCAATATGTAATCAACTGAAAATACCAAAATGGTAGACTCAGTTCAAACTATGACATTTTTAAAAGTCTTTGATGAGGAGATGCTGGTCCTTGAACACACCTGGATTCTCACAGACCTTCAGCATGCACTGTTCAAAAATGATAAACACAAAAAAAGAAAATGCAAGCACAAAATGGATAACTGCGCAGTGTCCATGTTATCTGCCATCAACAGCAATGAAAAGCTGTGTAGCTGCGTGTCTCCTCGGCCAGCTGTGTTGTAAGATTTTCTGCTAGTTCCTTCACTGGTCGGTGATGGTGTTTCTTGAACAAACTGACATTTTTTAAAAGTCTGTAACTGGTCGGGACACACCTGCTCACAGACCTTCAGCATGCACTGCTTCAAAAACGCTCCCTCTGAAAAAAGACTTGAAGTACTTGGAAGTGGGGCGATTTCTTCAGCCACAATGAAGCTAGCTTTCACCGCGTCTCGTTGTGCTGTGGATTTCATGAACAAACTCTGCTGCGAGTTTGCCTTTTAATTCTTGGTCAATTTGTTGCTTTTCTTGAAGGCTAGCTTTAGCTGCATTTCTAGTTCGTTTTGGTGTCAAAATGTCGACGCAGATTGTACTTTTGACAACCGACACCGCCTCAGAACACAAAAAAGACAGTCTTTCTCCTTGAAGCACAAACAAGTATTCGCCTTCCCATCTTTCTTGAAACAGTCTTCCGTCTGCATCAACTTTTCTCTTTCTGGACATTTTGGGATCATTATTTATATCTCAATTCCACTCGTTGGCATGGACACTTCCGCGGCTAGCGTAGTCGAAAGGCATTGTGGGAAATGTAGTTTTTGGTCAAAGCACGCTCTTAATTAATTTTTTGGTATTTATTTTTAGACACTCAAAACTTTTAAGCTCTCGCGGGCCACATAAAATGACATGGCGGGCCACATCTGGCCCGCGGGCCTTGAGTTTGACACATGTGTCTTAGTGTATTACCAACAATAACCTTGGAAACGGTGGCCCCACCTCTTTTCAGGTCATTGACCAGCTCCTCCCATGTAGTATTGGGCTGATTTCTAACCTTTCTTAGGATCATTGAGACCCCACGAGGTGAGACCTTGCATGGAGCCCCAGTCCGAGGGAGATTGACAGTCATGTTTATCTTCTTCCATTTTCTAATGATTGCTCCAACAGTGGACCTTTTTTCACCAAGCTGCTGGGCAATTTCTCCATAGCCCTTTCCAGCCTTGTGGAGGTGTACAATTTAGTCTCTAGTGTCTTTGGACAGCTCTTTGGTCTTGGCCATGTTAGTAGTTGGATTCTTACTGATTGTATGGGGTGGACAGGTGTCTTTATGCAGCTAATGACCTCAAACAGGTACATCTAATTTAGGATAATAAATGGAGTGGAGGTAGACATTTTGAAGGCAGACTAACAGGGTCAAAATTGTAGCTGATAGACAGGTGTTCACATACTTATTTGCAGCTGTATCATACAAATACATAGTTTAAAAAATCATACATTGTGATTTCTGAATATTTTTTTTAGATTATGTCTCTCACAGTGGACATGCACCTACGATGACAATTTCAGACCCCTCCATGATTTCTAAGTGGGAGAACTTGCAAAATAGCAGGGTGTTCAAATACTTATTTTCCTCACTGTATAACTAAAGGCTATAATGTACAGCTAAAAAAACAACCGTCTACTTCTACATTTCAAACATGCTTTTATAGTTTTAAAATAGTTTTAATGAAATGAATTGTATCAACAAACAATTTGATTTGCAAGGTTTTAATCCTGTGTTTTGAATTCTACTAATGGAGGGATCCTTTAGTTCCTTTAAACCTCAGTTGAAATAAACACAGTGAGCATTGTGCTGCCTTAGTTTATCTATCAAAGTAATACGGTGCAGCATTATAAGACTGTCATCTGAATGGATGCATTGAAAAGCTGGTAAGAAGCTCCAATCAAGATTTGAATCAGCTGCCTCACAGGAATCTACAAAATTCACATGATCCTTTCCAGAGTGGCCATGTTTCCTTATTTTGTCTCGGTTTGATTTTACGTACACACATTTCTTAGAGTAGCTTGTGAATGTAATGCTGTGCAGAAGCTTGCTCTCAGATCTTACGTGTTGGAACTTCCCTCCACCATATGGGTGAACCATGTGGAAGAATCAGTGCTTTCAACTTCATTTCATAAGACAAACATAATGTACTTTTGCTTTCTGTGCACGTTAATTTTCTGACATGTAGTGAAAGCAATGGGTGCTTGGAAGACAGAATATTTAAAACATCCACATTTCTTTACCTACAGGATGTGGGCCGATTTTTTTGTCAAACATCAATTATTTTGTAGTTAAATTATTTGTAGCTATTATTAGTTTTTATTGAGACACTACAACTAATTGAACCTAGTTGAGTCTATTCTAGTCTGGGCCAGCTGCTGTTGACAGTCAAAAGATAGCATTACACAGTGTTTGGTTTCACAATTTATCCACTGATTTAGTTGCCTCCTGTCATTCTCCCTAAAACTGTATGACTGGATAGGACTATCAAGAAAATGGCGATCAGATGAAAAAATAGTAGTGTTGTATGATTTAAAGAGTATTACGTATGAATCCAGTTCACTCAGGTTTCATCAGCAAAAGTTCACTAACCTACAGCTCTTTGCAGAGTTTACTGCCCTTGTCCACATCTCTCCATCTTACCCAACTCTATGAATCCCCCCCTTTTCCATGAATTGCAGGATACATGAGCAAGGCAAATAGTTTTTTGAAAGATTACTTTTTCTGTTTTAGTACAGGGCACACACACAGTCTCGCAGGAGGTTGGCTGGTGACATGATCCTAATCATAGTCTACTTGTTTTTGGTACTTTTCCCTCAAAAATGAATTTCAGTTGTAAAAATAATTCCAAACCTATTTATCATTTTTACATAGAACATTTTATTTAGAACATTTAACACTCAATGTGAAACCCCTCCCTTGCCCCTCCCAAACCTGTCAATACCACCAATCAACCAATTAAATCTATAATCAAATCAGATAATTATTCATTTCTTACAGTGGAACTAAAGTAAGCAATTTGTTATGTTACGTGTCTGTTGCCTTACCGTACGTACACACCGCCACCAACTTGAGCTGCAAAAAAGCTCTGTCCGCCCCACCAAGGACGCTTGTCAAAAAGTAAGGGGAAGCTTTTTGACGCGTTGCCGCTCTGACGTGGCGCCGTTCTCTATTCGACCGGGGGAAACACACGCAGCCACGGCCAATACACTGACAATAGAAACCTTTTATAAATTACATATATAATGACAGAAGTTGTATTGTTAATTGGTCGCAGCGGGGTCTGTTAGCTCACTCGTTAGCCGGTGAGCTGTAGTGGCGTGCAGGCAGAGCGAGCAGCCACCAGACTAAACCTAGTGACCCATGCAGGACTTCACTATGAGCGGAGCATTAGAGACGATGTGACCGGCAGGTAATGTTAACTGGGTATCTATTTACAAACAACGTTATATTATAAACAATAGGTAATCCAGCAACTGTCTGCACCACGGCTGCTTTCGGCTCGCCATTACATTAAAAGAACATGCCGCAGTTTGTTGAAATAGGGCTTATCACTGTCTCCCCTCGCTGTAGATAGGTGGACCAACGCCTTTTTTGTCTCAGTGCATGCATTGTTTTAGTCCGGTACAACACAGGCAGCGCCACCGCTGGTTAGCTAAGCATAGTGAATGGAATCCTATGTTGCCGGTTAGCACGTTGTGAGTAAAAATGAGTCAACAAACAAACAACACCAACCTAATTACTTCTTGTGGCCTGCGTTTTCACAACGAGTACCAATAGCAGTGCTGATTAAGACTAGATGATTTCCTAGGCAGATATTGATTTGGAACTACAGTATATTGGGTGGAAGCACAGCCAAAACATTGCTACATGGCGCTGAGATATCATACATGCAACGCATGCACTGAGATAAAACAATGCGTTGGAAATGCGTTGGAAGATAAATTCTGGATGTATTATTATGCTGCTGACGCCTATTTGTTAATGTAGAAGCCTGAAGCTGGAAAGTATTCTGATCTCAATCTAAACAGATTTGTTCTTCTATTATGAACAATTTATTTTGAAAAGAATTTTGCAAGTAAACGACAAGATTTAAAGTGCCCTTATTATGAAAAAAAAGACTTTTTGTGAGTGAGATACGGGTTTCTGAATGTCCTCTGCCTCAGTCTCCGGATGAGCTGTTCAAAATCTGCACGGCTTTCTACGTCACTAGCCAAGACGAGGTGGCTAACCGTAGCACATGCTAGCATGCTAACTCGTTCTCAATGGCAAAACACTGCTACAACACACTCTAGTTCACCATAATCTACAAAAGAACTACTTCCATGTCCCTGTTCGGCAGGTATTCTACAAGTGCATCCTCGTTTAGAAGAAGTCTCCCAGCTAATCCTGCCTCTTACTGACCAAAGCTGGAGAAAGTTATATAGCTGATGTGATCTTACCTAGCTACTGTGCATGTGCGACTCCCAACAAAGATAGTATAGAAGTGAGATGTCTCACTCTATAGCTAAAACAAGTGAGATGTATCACTCTGTAGCTAAAACAGAGACCTAAACACACAGGGTGGAAACAGGATCTGCAACCATATTGCGGTGCGGAACAACAAAAATATGGTGTTTTTTTCAAATGAAACCACATAGACGTATTCTGGTACAGCCTCAAAATACAATTATGAACCTGAAAATGAGCGTAATATGGGCACTTTAACAAAAACAACACATACTTGACTAGAGACAGGGAAAAACAAAAACACATTTTGCTAATTATTACAGAACTTTATTCGTCTAGGTAAATAAATGCATCCTAAAATACACACCTGGCTCCGCTGTCTGCGGTTTGCACTGCCTTTCTGCTACCCTTCCATGCTCCTCTATTCTCCTCCCTCCATCTCTCCCACAGTCCAGCTGCTCCATGACAGATACTGACTTCATTATCACACCCACCCTGAGCCAGCATTTATAAATAACATCTCAGAGTAAAACTGCAGAGTGTAAATAAAGCCCATAACTTACTTCAGGCATTATATCCAGCGCATGCGGTTACATCTATTTCCACAGCAATGGCGACCCATTCAGGGATATTTAAAAGAGAAACATAACAACCTTTAAAGGCTGGTCAAACGTCATCCGCATCCACAAAACACACAAACCTCCAGAGCAGCAAGAACGGGAAATAGTGAAAATCGTGAATAGTTTAAAAAGGACAGTTTATGAAAAGATGAAGGAGGGTGGTGGGGTCAAGGGGCAGTATTGAAACAACCAAACCCTGAAATGTGGTGTTCCCTGTGTGATGAATGTAAACTACGATATAAATGTATATAGGCCACGTTATTAGTCCAGTGATGTGAGACTTATTGAGAAGGTTATGAAACCAAAGTAAGCTATAATTAAAAACATTAGGCCTACATATTAAGGAGTAACACAAACTGTCCTTCAAGCAACAAGAAAATGAAATCGTGAATGCATTGGCCTCTGACCAGTCAGACATTAATGTCACCTGGGAATATTGCTGCATTGTCCCACTTAATCTCCGGAGCGTCCATTATAAACCTGAAGCTGCATAGACCACGAAGGCTGCGCTGCTCATCTCTATTTTTACAGGTCTGCCGACAGGCAGCAGCCATTGAGCAGCAGCCGCGGGCAGGGCCTGCAAACCAGGCAGCCTCGAAACACTACCGTCGCCCCGGGAAAAGCCCTGACTCTCCCGATTGCCACTCCGCATCTGGGTGCCAGTGCAACCATTTCTAACCATCTAAACAACTGCTATAGTAGAGTTTAAATGTGAGAACACTAGTAACAAATAATACAATAAAAATAAAGCAGAACACATTCAGAAGACAACGGAATAACTGTTAAACACGTTGATTTCAGATCACAGCGGCAGAAGATTAATCTTAGCCTGGCTGTTAGCCTGCTCTGGACCAGGCAAGCCGCAAAGAATAAATCTCCATGGTAACTTGGCTAGGTTTAATTCAACTTGGTTTCGTGCAACCAAGTCAAAGCTAAATTCATCCAAGATAACTTGAATATCCCGGCTTAATCCCTTATCCTGGTTTCGTGGAACAGGCCCCTGGCCCACTGCTCTCCTGCTTGCAAACATTGCTTGTTGGCGAATTCCCATCTTATCAACTCATCAACAAGCCCAATCACGGTCGTGAATCATCTCCAGACTGAACTATGTGACCATTTGAAATCACACATTTATGTTTACTTTGCCAAAGTTGTAAGATTTAAGGAGCATGCTCACAGCAAATTTTGCTTTGATTCAAATTTGGCAGATGGAACAGTTCAGTGACATACGTCTCCACGTCAGTCCGACAGTGTCTGTCTGACCGTACATGAAGGTGGATCCCTTTATTCACCAGCACCTCCACCTAATCTGTGGACATGAAAAACAAGCTGGTGCAAACAAGAGGATGAGGGAAAAATACATCTGTAAATCTGGCAACAATCATTGGTTGAGGGTCAAACTACTGTGACTGTCAATTCACGTTGAACACACAGAATCTAAGAATGATAGAAGAAGGAGACATTTGAGACTTGTGTCACACGGGAACGCATGACAAGCAAATGAGGCAGTAGCTTAAAGGGAAGGACAGACGATTACAAGAGGGTCTTTGTGCTGTCCAACATGCCTTGAGGTGCTGTTGCTATGCTCTAACCCACATCCCATCACGCTGTCAACATGAAGAAGATCACTCATTATAGTTAAGTAATGCGCTTGTGTGTATGTGCACACATAAGCATGCATTGGAGCACGCTGATGGTGACGCATGGCTTGTGTAGAGTTTACATTTGCATGTGGAAAAACTTCAATTAAATGTGGCACACAAGACTAAATTAACACTAAAAAGGAACACATCTGGGGTAAAAAAATTCTGAATGAAAGATCTCTGCCCTGCAGGCCTTTCCTATCAGCCACGGTGTCAGCTACTGTTATTTCTCCACACAACAGGCTAAACAAAGACAATTGGGGAATATGACTATCACTGTCACATCCTCACATTAGCAAGATGAGCTCATTTCTGATCTGTCACTAACATGATGGACCAAAAAAAAACTGCCTATACCACCTACAATCAGTCAAAATGTGCACCAGTCAGAAGCAGTTAGAGGTAAACTGCATGTTGCTGTGGGTATCTTTGTGATTATCTGGCCATATTAGTTACACCTTATAAGCTAATGGAGTTTGGGTGCTCTTGATTTTCTCCACTCTTAAAGAAGCTACATGACAAACATGTGATGCAGTTTAACCTCAGAGGTCTAAAGGATTTTTAATTACCTCTGGTTTGTCTGGTTTTATTTTCTAAAAAAGCTTGATATTTTATTAAGCCTGTTGTGCACAGTCAATCTACAAACATCTTTTTTCAGGACAAATTGGGCTTTCAGAATGTTTGTGTTGCATTACATAAAACAGTTTTCGCATCTGTTTGGAGTCTTGGAGTTCCGAAATGAACATTCTACCTTACACAGAATCATACCTACTCACATTTTTCCTAAAAAAGTCCAGGTGCTTTTGCCCTTGTGACATTTATTGATGCCAAGCCTCAAAACAGTTCCTCTCTGCAATTACACAGAGGGCCACATCACTTGATTTGCATTTCCAGGGGGTGCACTGGGTTACCTGCCTTGTCTGCCTGCAGTTCACACATGCTTTTCTACCATTTGAGGCCCTCTTTTTGGTTTCTGTTTGCTCAGAAGTTGGCACAGGTACATGGTCACTCTGTTGCTGGGTGGGGGGGACATCAACTGTGACACTACAGAGATGGGCTGTCAGCTCCTCCAGAAAATCCCTGTGGGTCATGGGCTGTTGCTGCAAAAAACTCACTTCTCCCAAATGTTCTTCATCTTCCATAGCATGAAAAAAGTCCAGTGCTGCATTCACATCCATATTTCTCTGAAGTTCCATTTTTCTCCGTGTCTGGGCAATGCTCCTCAAACTAGTTTGCCATGGGTCAATCCTCTCCACTATATTTGAGCTGTGGTTCATACACAATGACGCACACGCGCATGGAAGACGGACCAGCATTCCATTGGCTGACAACATAAACATAAACAAGCTATCTCGTGGGAATTCAAGATGGCGGCTAGCATCAAAGCTTGCAGCACAAATAACCGCAAAAATTGATAAATTATGGACATAAAGTGGATAAATCTGGAATGTAACAGTTTGGATTTATTGCTCAACAACCCAAACCAAGGCACAAGTTCCAGACTGGATAGAAAACTGCCTGTACATGCTAGAAAGAAAAGAGCAGCAAGCCATGGAGTGGGTGCAAGACATTGTCCAAGATGGCATGTAGTTTGGACAGCAGAGAGTCCCACGACGTCACTGGCCTTGCGGATCAGTTTGTTGAGTCTGTTGGCGTCCGCTACCCTCAGCCTGCTGCCCCAGCATGCAACTGCAAAGAGGATAGCCCTAGCCACCACAGACTCATAAAACATCCTCAGCATCGTCCTGCAGATATTGAAGGACCTCAGCCTCCTCAGAAAATAGAGACGGCTTTGGCCCTTCCTGTAGAGGGCTTGAGTGTTCTTGGCCCAGTCCAGTTTATTGTCCAAGTGCACTCCCAGGTATTTGTAGTCCTCCACAATGTCCACACTGACTCCCTGGATGGAAACAGGGCTCACTGCTGCCTTGGATCTCCTTAGATCCACCACCATCTCCTTAGTCTTTGTCACGTTGAGCTGTAGATGGTTCTTCTTACTCCAAGTGACAAAGCCCCCCTACCACAGCTCTGTACTCAGCCTCGTCACCCTCGCTGATACATCCAACCACAGCAGAGTCATCAGAAAACTTCTGAAGATTGCAAGACTCTGTGTGGTAGTTGAAGTCTGTGGTGTAGATGGTGAAGAGGAAGGGAGAGAGGACAGTCCCCTGCGGGGCCCCGGTGTTGCTGACCACACTGTCTGACACACAGTGTTGCAGGCGCACATACTGTGGTCTGCCAGTCAGGTAGTCAACAATCCAGGACACGAGGGGGGGATCCACCTGCAGCTTCTCACAGGTTCCTTTAGAGTCTGGGCCAGGATTGGCTTGCTCAGCACTTTTGTCATTCTGGATTTGTCATTGACATTGTCATTGTGTGTCATTGTGAGTGACACAAAATAAACTTTGAAGTCCAATTTGAATGAGTTTCATGCGTTTTTCTGCTGCCCAGACTTTCTAAAACCAATCTGGATGCAATCAGGACATGCCCAAAAACTGATTCAGACACACAACACACTCTCACGCTTATGCACACACACTCCAATTAAATTGGAAATTAACCATGGGAAATGAAGGTCACTGCTCCTGGTGTGGATAGATGAAAATTAACCACATAATAGGCAAGTTTAATTAAACAACATAATATCTGCATGTAGCCACAGTCTAATTTGTTGGCACATAATGTATTATTGTTAATGAATACCAAACAAAGAGATGTGTTAACAATTCATGGTACAGGGCCAGAAGGGTGCATCGGTAAAAGGACTGATAATGTTGTGTGCCAGTATTAGAAGTATTTATTATTAGGATAACCCCTTGAGAGGAATCACCTCGAGTGGTGGCAGTAGCTCAGTCCGTAGGGGATATATGGTTCAAGTCCCCATATGGACCAAAAAGTACGGAGTGTGGATTGGTGGCTGGAGAGATGCCACTTCACCAACCTGGGCACTGTCAGGGGCTCTTGAGCAAGGCACCGTACCCCCACCAACCGCTCAGGGCGCAGGTTCAGCTGGCAGCCCGCTCACATCCATTCCATCTGACATCCATTAGTCAATGTCAATTTTCAATGTCAATTTTATTTCTATAGCACATTTAAAAAGAACAACAGTTGACCAAAGTGCTGAACAGGGTCGAAGTCAAATACATATATAACAAATTACATTACCTATACATGCACAATTAGTGCATGTGTGTGTATTTCAGGCCTGTGTGTGATTACTAACAAAGTATGTGCGCAGAGTGTAAATTGTAATTTCCCCACTGGGGATTAATAAACAAAATAAATTTATAAAATAAATAAATTATTTCCAAAGGGGTCCTTAAAACAATTTAACAGCAAATACCCAACACAAAATAGGGTATTGTAAATAACAAATTGAGGACAGGTACGCTCACAATTGTAGGTGCAATGTTAAAGTAAAATAAGTCCTTTATCAAGTTGTATAAATGTATGTCCCAGGCCAGGATAGGAAATTAACTAATAATGTAAAGATCATCAAGCCACTGACAGACATGTTATTTGATTCATTCAATAAATTATTATTTTGTCTTAAATCCAATAGCCATTTTCATATTATACCAACATTTGCAACATCCTGAGCTCAGTCTACAGTAAAACAAGTTTATTTTTTTATTTTTAAAGAACTATACAAAAAGAAAATCCCAACTTTCTCTCTCTCCCACAACTTCATTGCAACAAACATTGCGCCTTTTATTGCAATTCTTTACACAATCTCCCGTATCATCAGGTATTTCGGGCCTCAACAATCTCAAAAAAACTCCTGGAGGGAGTGCATAATATACTGTATAATGTCTTGAGAAGCCAATAGAAAAAAAGTTTGTCAAGATAGTGATCAACCATGTCAAAAGCCTTTGTCAGATCAATGAAAATTGCACCAGTGGACATCTAAAGTTATCTTTTAAAGAAAAGAAGATATCATTGGTGAGATTCATAAGAACAGTGGTTGTAGAAAAAAGTGGTCTGAATCCAGATTGGTGTGGAGATAGGATAAGAAAGTTATTGACATATTGGGATATTTGATTGAAAAAAATAGCTTTTCAAACACCTTGCAATGCTGTTGATGATGGAAATGGGTCTGTAATTATTGAAGTCAGAAGGGTCGCCACCTTAATGCAAAGGGGTAACTTTGGCACATTTCCAAATTGATAGAAACAAATCTGCATGATGCTGCACAGAACAGTGCTCCTAGTGCAGTATTGTCCTGCTGCAGTGTTTAAAGCATGGACCATTGTCAGCCTTAAATGTGTCTGTCCACCTTATATTTAAATAATATAATCATAGTCTTATATTTCCGCAAAAGCATATTTTTACCTACATTAAAAAAAACACATTGGTATGTAGCAGTCCAAATCGTAAGCAACTGGATCAAACAAAAATTCTAAATTACCGTGATTGTGTCAAACGCATCTACGCGCCAACATCCAAGTGACAGAATCTTTAAAAAAAATGATGGCTGAGCGGTCTGCTGTTATCATTTTCAAACACAAGAACGGTACAAGAGAGCTGCAATTGTGCCTTTTGTATTGGGCTCTTAGACACAGAGACACAGTTCCTACTGATGACTGACTACCTGTCATTGTGTAAAGAGGAAAGAGAAGCCTGAACATGCCTCCAGGTAGCCAGTTACCCACAGTGCTGCGGCGGAGGCTTGAAGATACTCTTTGTCTGCTGGCGGTGATGATGAGCTACTACGAACAAAAGGAGAAGATAGACTGATTGGCATTATACAGCCGCTTTCACACAGGTGATCAATGGCCTGTGGGGGTTTATTGTGTATATACTGTCATCACTGTGACAAACATCACACTCAGTCTCACATCACAGCTACCAACAATTGAGTATTTAAATTTCCCCAAATGACACTCGATGAACACAAACATGCTGAAGTCAACAGGGTAGTTTGGATTGTTTTTACAAAACAGAGGTATAAGTTATTTGCTGGTAGTAATTCTTATTCCCACCCCAACCACCAACATCCCCTTGTCTACCATCTTTAAGGGATGTCAACAGGGAGTACAATGTTGCCATGTATTCAGCAAGTTAGCTGTGGGCTACAACATTTTTAGGCATATTTGTTTAAATTTTGGCAAAATTAATTAAGCGATTAGTATTTCCTGTTTGCAAGGTACATGTGGATGTACATATAACTATCACTGGATGGCTTTGATATATAAATAACTCAAGTTCTGGAATTATAAGAAGTGTCTTTTGTCTATGATTGCTAAACTAATTTATTGAGGATTATTTGTGATGTGACGAATCACGAATCTGTGTGTAAAATGAAAAATGTGTATTTCATGGCTATGTGGTTTTGTACGCCCCACAGTTTGAAACCCTCTGCTCTAAAATAACCAGACACTGACAGATAGAACAGGGGGGAGATGGATATATGACCACAGACAACAATAATTACACTTTAACAGTGAACTCTTGTGCACACACAAGTAAGGAGATTCATACTGAATAATCTTTGCAAAGCAAGAAGCCTATTCCTGAGGGAAACTAAAGTTATTATTCACAAAGTGTACAGTAGCCTTCCCTGGGGTTGTAGGACTTATACATTATTAGATGTGATTGCCAAAACTCTCCGAGGGGGCAAAGAGGGAAATACTGAACTGACATAGAAGATGAAATCCTTTATTTTCTTGTACACAACAATAAAGGAAAACAAAAACGGGGAATAAAGCCTCTGCATGTCACAGTAACCACAATACCATATTTCTGATATTCATACTTTTCAAATGTGCAGTCATGCTTAACAAAAGTGAATGAGGAGCCTAGACCAAATAAATGATGAGGAATATAATGGTCCTGTATTATGTTAGTCTCATTCCTGGATTAAGTGTGTAGCCCAATACTGGTTTGACACCACCTTCCACTTTAAGAGGAATGTTCTTTCTACTGACCAACAGTCTAAAAAAACTCTCATTTCCTGGCTCATTAACTTTCTAAACTTTGGCTGTTAGAGGACAGTCAAGAGGCCGTTGAAAATGGTGTGTATTTGACTGATGTATGAGTTACGTTGCTCCTTGCACTTCAGTACATTTGTTTGTGTCATTACCTGTATACATACATACTGTATATACACATACATACAGTACATATATATATATATATATATATATATATATATATATATATATATATATATATATATATATATATATAAAACTGTTTATCTATCCATATTTTATCCATGTTGTATTAGTGTGAATTGGTATTTTAATCTTCTTTTTTCTCCCTGTTTATTGTCTGCTGTTTTCAATCACAATACAGCACTTTTCACTGAAAGGTGCTATATAAATAAAGCTTGCAGTGACATATAGTATGTACTGTAACAATTAAGCGCCAGACAATCGTGGGGAGATTTCAACTCTACACAGAAAGGGCTAAGAAAAAAAAAGTGTAAATGAAGTGAAGAAACTCGGATCAAATTGAAAAAAAAAAAAAAAAAAGAATCACCAGCTGTCTCAGTCACAGTGGACCCGCTACAGTGCTCGTGCTTTGCTTCTACTTGCACCTCCCCTGCTCCCCTGATGAAACACCAGACCTTAGCAATCCGTTATTTCTGTGTGACGGGCTAGAGCTGTGACTGGGCAGAGCAGCCTGCAGGCTGAGTGATGGAGCAGCAGTCAGTATAAAGTGGGATCAATCATGGAGTCATAATATACTGCAGGTGACAGCCCCCTGCCAGACTCCAGCCTTGAAAATAACCATGTGTGTCATTGCTTTACACCGAGTAGAAAACTGCTACATGGCTGCCTGGGAAATGATTCTTCTACATGTAGCAAGTCAAGTATTGCACATGTGGTTGTCCCTTTGTGCAACTTTATGCAGAAGTACATTTGCCTTTTTTTGGTAACAGAGAAGCCTTACTTTACTAGTGATGACATGTTGCAATGGTGGCCTTTTGCAACCTTGAGAGCGACAGACTATTTTAAGCTGTTGACTTGATAGAGAGAGGTTGCAATATGTTTTCATTCTATTGTAATCATCAGTTTGAGATCCCCAAGTGACTTTTTCAAGTCCACATTGAGTACAGTGAAACTCAATATGTCCCTATTAGTTTGTGAAAATTTACATAATTGCAAATGTTGAGAAAATATTTTCAAATTAATCATTTTTTTACAAGTGTCTTTTAAAATAGTTTTGGATAAAACAGTATATAAATAGCAAAATGTAATAGTAAGTATAGCAAGAATTCTAACAAGACGTCTTATTTTACAAAGAAACTCACAAACGCACATTATAGCTAGATGCACAAACCACGTGCTGTCACTCACATGTGCTAAATAGGGAGGGAATGAGAGCCTCTTGCAGATCTCTGTTGCTGTACTCTCTTTACAGTGTGATGGCAGTGTGACCTCATTGTGCTCAGCTGGCCTACTAGCCTCTGAAAACTCCGCCCTAAACCCCTTCCAGCCAGAGCTCGACCAGCTTTATTCACCCGCCTCATGCTCTCCAACCATCTGTCAGGGAATTTGAGGTGAGAAAGGCTGCAGCCTATATGTGAAATGGAAAACTGTGCAGCTTTGAAATACTTCCACGTGTGAGACTGAATCTGTTGTTTGTTCAAGTACAGCACAACTTTCATATTGTACAGTAGGTGCTAAGTAGAACAGTTGTACTTTACAAAGCACAAACATATTTGTTTTTTATTTTATTTAGTTAATTGTATCAAGAATGCAGCCTCCATTTAAGTCGGTTTGTTAGGCCTTCAAACCAGGAAGTACATGTAAATTCAAAATTATTTAAAATTAAGGCGTTGGCTAAAATTATCATTTTTGACCCATCTAAAAATTTTGAATTTCTGGCTAAAAGCTTTATGAACCCGGTGACTTTACTCAGAACCTTGTTCGCCATATTCATACCATCCAAGTTGTTTTCTTGGATGCAATCCAGGTATTTTACTGACCCTTTTGCACTGATCACAACATTATTCAAAATGACCCTAATTTCAAAGCATCTATTCAATCTGCATTTTGAACTGAACAAAATTGCCTCTGTCTAACAAAAATGTAGGGATAGCATATTGTCAATCAGCCAGTTGTGTACAGAAGATAACTCTGAGCTCAGGGTACTCTCTAGAGTGGATTGATGTTCATGAGACATTAAAAGTGCAGAATCTTCACCGTACAGAAATAGTTCACATGAACAGGAGTCTGCCATATTGTTAATGTATGTTAAAAATAAGGACGGACCGAAAATGCTTCCTTGAGGAACGCCGCATTCAACTATACGAGGGTCAGACAGCACTCCCCCTAAGACCACAAGTTGATCCCTCCCTGATATGTAAGACTAAACCACCTACAGGTGGAACTGTTTGCACCCAAGGCCTTAATCAGTATGTCATGATTCACCGTATCAAAGGTCTTTTGCAGATCCAATAACACCATTCCGCTGAGATTTCCTTTATCTATTCCCCTGTGTACGATGTTGGATTCATAGAATAGGCATGATTTAGTAGAATGTGACTTCCTGAATCCAGATTGGAATTTAAACATGAATTTGTTTTTATTTATGTATTCATTAAATAGCTCATTGACCAACTTTTCAAAAATGTTTGAGACTGTGCACAAAATAGAGACTGGTGTGTAGTTGGTGTAGCAGTGGTGGTGTGTAGCAGGATCGTGGCTGTTTCTCTTTTTTAAAAGAGGAACTACATTGGCCCTCTTGAGGTCATTGGGGAAACCACCAGATTCAACAGACAGGTTAAAATATGGGAGATGTAAGGGTCTGTTTGGGAAGCGGCAGCTTATAAAAACCGAGGAGATAACCCATCTAACCCAGGGCCCTTACATCAGTCTAGCTGTAAGAGTCTTTTTTCCATCTCCCCTACCTCAACCTTCCGTAAGGCAAATGAGTTGGGCAGTGCACCAAGTTTATTTTATATTGTATGATTTCACCCTAAATAAATGCCCTAAATAATGCTAAATAACCCAAAGGAAGGCAGAATATTTGAGACCAGCTGTTCTGCCATAGAAGTGAAGTAAGTATTAAAATTTTTAATCCTGTGCTTCTTGGTTTCTTAGCATTTGTCTTAGCAGCCCCCAAATCCTTTAAGGTCTTTAAGGTCAACTTTTTTGGGTTATCTTTATTATTTGATTTATCATTGTTATAGTGGATTGAAGTGTTATTTCTTGCTTGCTTGTATAAAATCATCATGATTTTTAGATCTATGAAAAGTTTGAAGAGCTTTTCCCCTGGTTTTAATAGCATCATGTTTAGCATCGTGAAACCACGTAGTAGAACACTGTTTAACTCTGATCTGTCAAAGAGGGGTCACCTTGTTGATCATTTTAAACTCTGACCATGCTATATTAACACATGAACAATTTACCACAGGGGACCAATATTTATTATTTGAATAGCAGAATGAAAGCTGGCCACATTAAATGCACAAACTTATTGACCAAACTGTAACAGTTCAAGTCTCCTCCATGTCTGGTATGTAAAGTATAAACATTGCTACAGTGCATGATTTTGCACATTGTGTGTACCATAGATATAAGGTACTGATATAAACACAGAGCACACAGTGGTGAAACAATATCTAACACTGTGTTTTTGTATTTGCATATGTTTACTATAAAGCAACAGATGCAGATTTGCAAACAGGTGACACAAGCTAACAGCTAAGCTCTGTTGCGTTGTCACCTTTCTCCTCTGCAGTCAAGACAATCTACTGCTTTTTATCAGGACCTCCATGCATGCATGCACTAATTGTTTTTATTTCATGTTTTACCCAAGTGACTACAAATAGCATGTACTTAAAATGACTGCTGACATTTTATAAAGCTAATCATACGTTTTGGATGATTTCAGACACCTGATATTACATCGTAAAGCTTACTTGAGATAAATATTTGGTCACAGCCGCATCGACCGGTGTCCTGCCAGTAACCCCGACATGCAAGATGGTGCAAGGGGCCGTCCATCGTTGCTTGCAGCTTTACTTTTATAATTAGAACTATAGAAATTAAAGCATTTATCTGTGGAAATTATCTTTCATTATTTTCAAATATCATACTGCTCTAGTATTTGTCTTTATATGTACTGTATATTTAAATGTATTTAATAAGGTCACTTTATTATCTCAGTTGTCAATCACTTTTCAGACAGACAACTGTACAGAAACTGTAAGACCAGAATAACACATACTAAAGAAAAGTGATGTACAATTTCTTTTACATCTAAAGCAGTTCCTTTTCTATTTGTCTTGTCTGTCTCTGCCTTGTCTGAAACAGTGACAACGCCCTCCGCTTCACTTTTCTCTTCATTTCTGCATGCATGGAAGCCATCAAGTATAAGTCTCTGTATGTATTGGTCTAAACATATAAATGCATCCCTGCAAGATGGTGTCCACTACAGATAACCAGTGGGTGACGTTATATAATCTGAGCCCCAGCAGGAGTGGTAAATGTAGACATGGCCTGAAGCTCAAGTCCATGGCAGCAGGAATGCCAGCTTGTTGGAGTAGAGCCACTTTTGGAGCAGAACCCTACAGCCAGAAAACCACCAAGCAGAGACGGACAGCAGGGACAGCTAGCTAGCCAGTTGTTGTCACTGTCCAGCAGTCTGCTATAACGAGACATCAGCGCAGGATAGTGTTAGGCCACTTGTAAGAACAGTCATTAGTCTATGCCTGATCTGCAACCTTTTGAGCTTCCATAACTACCGGTGAAACTCAAAAAATTAGCATATGGTGCAAAAGTTCAACTTAAAAGGTGAAACTAATATATTATATAGACTCATTACATGCAAAGTGAGATATTTCAAGCCTTTGATGATTATGGCGTACAGCTTATGAAAACCCCAAATTCAAAATCTCAGAAAATTTGCATATTACATGAAATCAATACAAAAAAGATTTTAAATACAGAAATGTCAGCCCTCTGAAAAGTATAATCATGCATATGTACTCAGTACTTTGTTTGGGCCCCTTTTGCATGAATTACTGCCTCAATGCGGCGTGGCATGGATGCTATCAGCCTGTGGCACTGCTGAGGTGTTATGGAAGACCAGGATGCTACAATAGCGCGGCCTTCAGCTCTTCTGCATTGTTCGGTCTCATGTCTTTCATCTTTCTCTTGGCAATGCCCCATAGATTCTCTATGGGGTTCAGGTCAGGAGAGTTTGCGGGCCAATCAAGCACAGTAATCCCATGGTCATTGAACCAGGTCATCTGCTGGTCATCTGCTGGTGTTGGTCCACTGTGCTTTATTAAGTCCAGAGTCAGTACAGCCGTCTACCAGGACATTTTAGAGTACTTTATGCTCCCTTCAGCAGACGAGCTTTATGGAGATACTGACTTCATTTTTCAGCAGGACTTGGCACCTGCCCACACGGCCAAAGTACCAAAACCTGGTTCAATGACCAAAGTACTGAGTACATATGCATGATTATACTTTTCAGAGGGCTGACATTTCTGTATTTAAAATCCTTTTTTTATTGATTTCATGTAATCTGCTAATTTTGTGAGATTTTGAATTTGGGGTTTTCATAAGCTGTGTGCCATAATCATCAAAGTGATATCAAATAAAGGCTTGAAATATCTCACTTTGCATGTAATGAGTCTACATAATATATTAGATTCACCTTTTAAGTTGAATTACTGAAATGAATGAACTTTTGCACCATATGCTAAAATTTGAGTTTCACCTGTATTTTAGTCACCTTTCATATGAACAAACAGGTGCACCACCACAAATGTGGGTTTAGGTCATCGCCATATTTATTAGCATGCAGCGGTAGAAGAAGCATTTTGAGCCTTTACTTAAGTAAAAGTACTAATACACTACTGTAAACACACTATGTTACAAGTAAAAGCCCTGCATTGAAAATGTTACTTAAGTAATAGTATGTAAGTATCATCAAGAAAATGTACAGTACCTGAATTATTAAAGTAAAAGTACTCAACGCAGTACAGTACTTGAGTAAATGTACTTAGTTACATTGCACTACTGATCTTATGTCTCCCTCCTCTCTACGATGCTCACTCTGTTTTCACTCTGCCTTCAAGGCAACATGGTGTTGGACAAAATGCTGTACAAACCACTTGTTCTTTAATACTACCCAGCCCTTTTATCCACTGTATAGTTTATGATTTTCAAATTTGCATTGTTTATCCTGTGAATAAAAACACTGACGGCAGCATTGGATGTGACTCCATTACATGAGCAATCAGACTAATTTTATCCAAATGCCACATTTTTATCACATTATCACATTATTATCTAAACTTTTTAACTATTACTAAAACTATTTATTAGTGATAAAAAGTCAAGGAAGTTCAATTATAAAGTCAAATAATTATAATCATTATTATTGTTCTCCAGATGAATAAATATTCACGTCTTGGCTGCAGATTTTCACCACACATACATCTGTGTGACTAAGCCAGCCCACAAATTCTGGTGTTGCCTATTGTGGTCTGGCACAGTTTAGGAGGTTTTTGGTAATGTGGGCAGCCCTACAGATGGTTAACTGTCCCGGAAACATCATCATGAAATTGTCTGACACCAATCAGTGGTCACACCACTTGTTTGGCTGTCATTGATCTTTGTTTCCACTTTTGAAACTGGACAAACAAGAAACAAGCTGTTCAGCCAAACGTTCAAATGTAGTTTTCGAAGAAACCGAGAGGCGACAAATCACATCATCATGTCCAAACATTTCTTAAATATCATGGATTTATCTGGCTTCCTAATGTTGGACTCAGTAAGGTTTGCTTCAAATTCATGTCCTACAATTGTCAGCTCAAAGTTTTCAATTACAAAAAGTGGATGTCAACAAACATCTTTTGTTGAATAATAAATAACCCACACAGAAGCCCTCTGAATAACCACTCTGATGACAGCATGCACGGAGCAGAAAGCTTTAGAAGAAAAACGCTTTCCAAAATAATCATGCAACAAGAAGCTTAACCCACATACAGCATGAATTGAAACATGCAACAGATCCAGAAGATCATTGGTCTATGTGTTAGCGGAGGGCATTTGGGGATCCCTTTCTCTTCTTATACACCAAACACATGCGGCCTGCTCTAATCTGCCAACACAGACCTTTGGCAACATTGTGGTTTTAAACCCCAAATACTGTGTCATTTCCCCATGCATGCAGCATGACTGGATGTTTCTGCCTGCTTTCTGTTTCAAAGGCATATAAAAACAATGGTTAGGGTATCTATTAATTTGCTGATATAATGCCCAAGACGACGCTTTCATTCATCACATCAGCAAATGGATGATAACTACCGGCTGCTAGATGAAAACAGTCTGCAAATAAACTTGTAAATTATCTGTTGGGAAACTTAATTTTTTTGACTTGACATTAGTTGAATCTATACAAAAGAACACATTTTTATAATTATTTTCCTGAGCTGGGGGAGCAGAGCGGAGCATTAGCACTGAAGCTATTGTTCAGATTCAGGACCTGCCACAGGGGCCCCATGCCACCGTTGATTTTCCAACTCTGGGGCCCCTGAAGAGAGAACCAAGCCAAATTTGTACCTGGCACAAACACAGAGAGACAGTTCAGTTGTCCCCACAGGAGCAAAGTTAATAATGAAAAAGAACACTTTTGTTCCTTTGCCATAACAGATCGGATAGCCTATGAATGATAGGGACAGATTGCACTAGCTTTGTATTAATGATTTAGAGGACAGACTTGGAGGTCATCCATATAACATGTTCCATGTCTAATAATTCGTACAATAATTTGGATGTCTACAATGCATGTGTATACTGTACAGATCCACTCTTTAAAGGCCAGAGCACAAGATGTAAACTGTACCTAATGAACTCATTACACAACCACATCAATTGTAAAACACATCCATTACAGCAGATTTAGTACTGAATCAAAAATATTGCCTCAAACACAGAAAACTAAAAAACTAAAAAGTATTTAGAGAACATTTTTAGAGTAGTTTTCTTTTAAAGATACAGTTGCATTAATTATTAATTAAAAAATTGGATATAATACATCCACAATGAAATAAAATAAAAATCTTGATTTGAACTAACACGGAGACTTGACACATGACATGGACACTGCAGAATTGTTTTAAGCATCAAACATCACATTCATTTATAACAGTTAATCTTTATCGACACTGGATGGACCTTGCCCTACAGAAGTGTCCATTTCTGGTAAATCACTTAATGACCAGAAAAACATGTTTGTCATGAGCAGCACCCGGCCTTCCTGTGCAGCACCTCTGCCACACTCAACATAAATGACCAACTCAGCTCTCCCGGTCCGCTGTTCATCTATCCGCCAGTTTACACATTGTTAAGTCGTGTCCAACAATGGAAGCAAGAGGATACATTTAATCAGACAAAAACATGTATATTCCATGACGCAGCTAAAAAATATTATTCTGGTATGCTTAATAAAAACCCATAAAGCACTGCAGAATTATACTTGATTGGTAGTTAATGCTGTGTAAAATGTGATACTGATAAAATCATACATTATGGTCTGAAAAGTAGATGAGGAAATTTGTGTTTGCTTACCTACAACTTGTGCACATACTAACAACAAAGTCACTTGTACATTGTACTTGCTTATGTATAAAACGACACACAAGGTTTCATTTTATATTGAAAACAGTCTTCCTCTACCATCAGACCTCCCTGCTCACCCGTCAGTTGACCCCCTTCCTCTTGTTGTCTTCCCAAACAGCGTGTTAAATACCTTCTGACAAGTGAATAAACAGCATAGGGGCCCTCCACATCTAACTGGGGACATGGAGCTGGGGATTTCTGCTCATTTAGGTGTTAAGGAGATGAGGGTGTTGTTTACATATTTCTGTTGTTGGGCAACTAGGGGGGGCCTTATCGTAAACCTCCCAGGCTTTTAGAATTCTGAGACTGGATTTTCAGAAGGTACAGCCTGATTGTAAAATACAAAAAAAAAACAAAAGGAGGAAATTAAACTTTGAGGTAAATCTCAGAACATGGAAAAAGTTATTTTATCGTGCCTGGACCAGGATGGGACTGGGGATTTCCATACAGCATGCATGTTCATTACATGTACATATTTGATTGTGTAAATTGCGAGTATCATGACAAACTCTGTGATTACTTGGGGAAGCTTTCAAAAAACGACCAGAGCCAGAGCAAAAACCAGAGGGCTATTTTACAAAACCAAGATAAGGGATTAAGCTGGGATTTCCCAGTTATCCTGGCAAAATTTATCCTTGATTCGATTTCACAAAAGCAGAGGCACCTAAGTTACCATGGAGACGTATTTTTACAGCTAGCCTGCTCCTCATCAGGCTAAAAGCCAGGATTTATTAATCCTGGAGCCTTTTCGGTTCACTCAGTAGTGGTTTTACACTATTGTTATCAACTGCATTAAAATACAACATGTGCATTGTTGTTCATTTAAGTATTTAAAGTTGTGACCATCATTTTTATAGTTAGTCATGTGACAGTCATTGTCATATTGCTGTATGAAGACTGTTGTTCATATTGTTGTAAGAAGTTTGATGAATATATTTTGGCAGTTGTTAGATAATTAGAAAGGCCGATAAAGTTGCCAAATGTGTTTTAAATGAAGTCTGTTACTAAAGGCAATATATAAAGTGCTGTACATGTGTGTTTCTATAGTGGACCAATGCATCTTCAATTATTTTAGTTGATTATTTTTTTTTGGTATTCTTTAACAATAAAGGATTCAATAAATTGGCATTCTTAGCACACAATGTGTGTTATCGAGTAAACTGGGACTATAATTATACAAACCTATCCTAATTATACAATCCTCCTTAATTATAGTCTTAGTTCACTGAACCAATAACTATATAGTGTAGTCCACTGTACATTCATGTTACAACAGGGAGAGGACACCCCAAAAGTTTTTGACCTTATATTTTGCTGGGGGGAAATAACTGATGAATATATTCTGTTACGTTCATGTTTACAGTGCATTATATTTATTACTTAATTATATTTATAGTTTCTAGAGTCCAATTTCTTCAGTGTTTTTATTTTCTATGTCCATATATATGAGGAAGAAAAGCATATATTAAGTAAAGAAGGAAACTCAGCCTCTATAAAAAAAATAAAAATTGAAAAAAACATGTGTGAGAAAGCGCGGCAGATATCGGACCGATTGAATGATGGCCTAAAAATATACATTTACGAACTACTGCTCTTAACTGAAACCATTCAATAAGTCACTTGTCATTTGCAAAAACTAACAGTTGTACACTTTGCATTAAAAGCGAGCGGTGGAAGTTAATATGACTAAGGAGTATTATATTAGAACCCATGAGTAACGCATCATATTCTAGCGTTGTAGAAAATTGATCTTTATGGTAAATTTCCTGAGGAACATTAACTTCTGCTTACTTTTAAGGCAAAGAGTACAACGGTTAATTTGTGCTAATGATTAGAAGCCTAATCCTTGAATGGTATGATAATAACAGTTTCAATTCAGAGCAGTGAACAGTAAATGTACGTTTTTAGGCTACATATGCATTCAGTCGATCATCTGCCACACTTTCTCTCACTGTTTTATTACAGCAGCTGTGTTTTTTTTTTTTTTTTTTTTTTACAAATAATGTGTTTTAAGTTGTCATACTTCAACAAGAAAATGCTGCTCACTCTGTGTAAACGATAAGCAATGCTTATTCTCCATTTTAGCATCAGTAAATCTGTGATCGATCTTGCGGCCTGTTAAGGAAAGCATGAACGTGCATGTGTAAACGTGCATCTATCCAAAATACTTCAGTGTGGCTCGACCTAGTCGCTCCTCCTCAGCCTGGCTTTGCCTTCGTGAAACGCACCAAGCCAGGCTGCACAGATTAGACTAAATCAAGCCTCGCTTATTCGGTTATCCTGGATTTATAAATTCTGCTTTTGTGAAACTCCCCCTGGAGTAAGAAATCGTCGTCCAAAACAAGGTGCTCTTGTGGGAAGCTCTTGCTATCACAGCTGCTCAAAAGGTTGCTGACTACATCATGGCTGAATTACCATGACTCAGTAACAATGACTTACAGATGTAAATGTAATACTCGCTTAGTATATTTCTACTGACACGTTACTTATCAAGAGGTCAGACTGCCTGTTCATTATCTCCAATACTTTATCTTGAAGGCTTTTTTCTCCTCCTCTCATTTCCATATCACTGTCAGAAAGCCCAACATAACTAACTGTGAGATGTTTAGTAAGAGGATGGCCCTGCATACCCTTGGCTGCTGTGGACTTAGCCGTCCTGCTGCGTGAGGAGTTGGGAAGAGATGACCATGCACTGCGTGAGCTCACATCTATACGGTGGATTCAGGAAGTCAAATCAATGCTTTTCATCAGCTGGAATAAAGTGTTTGCTGCTAAATTTGTTTATCAGAGCCAATCACTTGACATTTGCATGTGATTGTATAAGTGAGCCGTAATTTGACTTAGTTAACCAGAGACATTCTTTTCAGTTACGACTGGGTATCGTTTAAAAAAAATGTTATAATTAGTACAGTGAATTCAATACCGGTGCCTGAACGATACTATTTTCGATATCAAATTTATCAAAATAAATTTCAACAAAAGAAAATAACTCTTATCTCCAGGGATAATTTTCTTGTCCATTTCCTCTCTTAGTCAAGCAGACTCAATCTTTGTGACCTCTATGCTAGCACTGAGAGGCATATCATGCTGGAAAAATCAAGGAGACATCGTGTGTGTGTTTGTGTGTGTGTGTTTGCGTGTGTGCATGTACATGCAGAGTGTGTGTGTGTGTGTGTGTGTGTGTGTGTGTGTGTGCGTGTGTGTGTGTGTGTGTGTGTGAAAGGGGGAGGGAGGATGGTTTAGGCAAATATGGGTTATGTATTGTTTCAACATCTTCAAACTGCTCCAACGGCAACAGTGACAGGCAGAGTTGTATTGTTGGGGAAGATGGGAAGAATTTAAATGTCAAAACGTTCTTTATTGAAAGGCTTATTTTAGTTTTGCTCTCTGCTGTTGCGTCTAACTTTAAAATCTCCTCTTTTGCTTCTTTTGTTTTCTTCTTCTCTCCTTTCCTCTTCGCTCCTTCAGTGCTCCTGTAAACACTACTGCACGCAGCTTATTGAGAGCTCTGCCCTTTGATCTTCCCAGCTTGTCATGTGTCAGAGTTCAGATAGCTGCATTTTCTCACACACAGTATCCAACCCGGTTACCAGAGCTATGGACACAACCCCCCACGCTGTTGCTCCCCTTACCATGTAGCCCCTCCCTTCATGGCAAGCTCATTGCTTTCAGTAAAGGTCAACTCCACCTTTACCCCACAGACGTTTAGACAGAACTGAGTTCAAGCCCTGAACAGGGCCCAGAGCTGAGTGCTGAAGCCCTGAGCACAACCAATAGTTAAAAGCAAACTAGCAAAGTAAAAGATCTCAATCCTCAGGGCTCACAAAGCCTGCATTTTTTAAATCTGTATCGTTACTTAAAGCTCAACAGTAAACTGATGTCAAGGCTCTGGAAACATCCCCGAGATATCCAGTGATTGACCTGGGACAGAGCTCTATTCAACCAATAAAAAGGGAAGAAGAAGGGCGCACTAACATCTTCAAACCAATGCAGGCACTTGGCATTTGACATGGTATGAGGATTGAGCTTACAAGCAACACTAGAGAACTTTCCCCACCTCGGTCCCCCTACAAGTTAGAAGCGGAATCCAGTCCATTAGATTATATTGTCCAGTTTATTCGACCTACAGATCTGCTACCCGATCTGGCAAACTTGCATAATGTAATGTAATGGACAATTCCCCTTCCAACCTGTATGGAGACCAAAGCGGGAAAGGTTCTCTGGTGTTGCTTACACTTGTTTGACAAGAGTAGTATGTACGCAATGTGGACTCTGAAGGTATATGTTACATTAACATAGCAGAGATGTGTGCTGTATCCAGACCCCTCCGCATTTCAAACTGTTACTGAATATCCTCCCTGCCACAGACCACATTAATAGGATTAAAAAAAACCTGTGCCAACATCATGACCAGAGTCAGAAAGAAGCCATTATCAGTCATCCTTAAAGGGTCATGATAGTGGTCAGACGTGAACCCGCTATCGCCTCAGTCAGTGCTCCAGTTTTACGGGACCCGTCCCTGGTGAAAGGGCACGATCCCAGATGCTAATCCAAAAGCAGTCATGCCGGAGAGAGCAGTGGTAGATCGACTCAACAGCTATGTGGACCAATCAATCCATCACTTATCATCACATATCTTAACATAGCCATGGCTTGTGTGTCCTTTCAAAAGCTACACTCTTGATAATATATTTCTTTTGTGACACAAAGCATGCCTTATCTATGTTTTGTTTCTGCACAATGGCCCACACAGTGTCCTCATCAACCAATAATCCAAATGTCATACTGTTGCTATGTTGCATT
This sequence comes from Etheostoma perlongum, assembly GCA_026937815.1. Lineage (NCBI taxonomy): Eukaryota > Metazoa > Chordata > Actinopteri > Perciformes > Percidae > Etheostoma > Etheostoma perlongum. The sequence goes on along the minus strand of CM049385.1, from coordinate 15,889,458 downwards.
GCTAATGCTAGGTGTGGCAGAGTTGCTCATGACAGGAGGACAAACAGAAAAACAAGACAGAGCTCTCATCTCTGCCACATTAAACACGAAAAACAAAGGCATCAACCTTATGGTGCTGTATGCCTGGTGGCGTATGGGTGATTATGGTAGAGGCACAGGATAAGCTGGATCTGGATAAGCTGAGCATGGACACTGAGGTAACACAGACTGCAACAGCCACCCCCTCTCACCCTCAATCTCCTGCTTTCCCTGCACAAGATGATTTCCTAATTCACTGCATATTTGTGTAAATTGTTTGCATTGTTACAGCAGTTCGAGGTGAAAATGCTGCTAAACTTGCCTACCTTCTCAATGCATCCTTCCTGGATGCATGCATGGTCACTAA